>JAYKKI010000031.1:22837500-24335451 GCA_039881145.1 Druceiella hillmani | reverse complement strand
TCAGTTTTATCCCTACCTTCAAGTAGATCTTGAAAATGTTTTTTCCACATGTCTAATATCCCATGTAGTTCGCCCACCACTTCTTCATTCTCATTTCTACATGTGATGGTTCTTGGCTTGAAGTCCCTTCTTGTGTGGTTGATTTATTTATAACATTCTTGTGGTTGATTTATAACATTCTTGTGGTTGATTTATAACATTCTTGTGGTTGATTTTACATGTGGTTGATTTATTTATAATCTCCTGGATTCTTTCTGGTTATTTAGGTTTTTCATATTTTCTAGCATTTCTTCACTGGTTCTTTCTTTGATAATGTTTAATATTAAAATCGTGTACACTATGAAGCCAATCTGAACATCAAAAAACATTTACATAATTAAAAAATTTGGCCCGTGGCTTCGTTCGCGTGGGAAAGGTAAAAATTTGTGAAAAATAAATTTTCTTGTGAAAAAATTGCTAACGGCTGAGTGAATGGAGAGACACAGAACAAAGGATTTGAAGTGATAAAAAATTTCAGCCCTGCAGTTGATATGTTACAGTGACGTGTTAATACATAACGTAAGTAACGTTAGTGCTTTTATCCTTGGAGGGAATATTTTTAGTCACCAAATAAAAATATTCTATCTAGGATTAAATGCGTTATCTCATGTTCATTTCCATGACAAAGGCTATATGTATATGAATTTGATTGTTGAGATTGGTTGAGTAGTTGCAGTGTGAAAGCAGAGCGAATAAAGAAACAAACTCTCTTTGGCGTTTATAATGGCTAGGATTGTAAATAAAGGTAGGTATGATAAATTTATTGATTTCCAATCGTAAGTTTTTATTTTCGTTTTTCTCCTGATTGTTTACCTAACAATTTTTATTTGGGTATGCACATATTGAATTTAAGTTTACCACTAAATACAGACATGTATCATTGAAACTCAAAATATAGTACCAAAAATTGAATAAAAAAATCTTCAACTGAGATGGAGTCTATGAGCCATATGTATATATATATACATATACACACACACACACACATATATATATATATATATATATATATATATATATATATATCTGTATAAATAATTATGTATGTAGCTAAAATATAATAGTGATAGGTGTATGTAGGCTATTTTATTAGGCTGCATTATAAGATATCACTGTTAGTGAGTATATTTTCAGTTACTAAACTTTTTAGAACCTGTGATGCTAAGAAAAAATACCAATATGGGGAAAATATATTTATATGCTATTACCCGATTGAAAGCAATCTTCAGGTTCCTTGTGGCTGGACGAAGTAACGAAGCTTTCAAATATTCTATATCATACAATAACAAGGTTTGGGTGGTTAGTCCTGTAAACTGTTTGTCAATTCTGCGAAAATTAAAAATCATTATAGAATGAATAAAAACGTAATTAATTTTTGTTATTAAATATATTATTAGAAAGTATAAGCACCTAAACCTATAGTTAGTGAATGACAAAACGAGATTCTAATTCAATTGGCTCAACAAATATTATTGTCCTTAAAATAAGACAAATCGACAACTTATAGATTTGTCAAGTTTGATGACTGCTCTAGCTCCTTAATGAACATTAAATGGCCGACCATGTTGAGAAGCACACGTAGTTCAGATTGAATTTTATTATTTCCCGTACCGATTTTTGGTTGCTCAATCAATTGCTCAAAGGGTTGACAAGTCATGAAAGCGTACTTCAATTGTTAAATTTATATTGAGCCTTGTGCAGTGTGTCGTTAGTTATACTTTCAATGTCTTTTTCTTGATAAAGTCATTTTGCGGCAACATTTTTTTCGTGTTATGACATATTATCACATTGACGCTATGTTACCAGTCGGATTATAATCCTGGGTAATACTTTCTGAGATTCCAAGAGTTGCTATTTGATTGTTTCTTTTTCAAACTTTCATTTTATTGCAAGAAGACAAGCCTAGTTTAAGCAAAGTGTTTCAGGCCACAGAAAACTGCTTAAATTCGATCGCATAATAAAAGAACGCTAGAAATAAAAATAAAAATAAATTACTTTTATGTTATAATTCTAATATTTTTTTTAAAATTTTTTAAAGTATGGTATTGAAGTAGTTGAACCGAAATGTGTAGCAATTCAACCGCATCTTTAAGGAAGTTTAATGGCTGCATAGTTTCTTTTACTTTTGTGGCTACTAAGCGTATTACAGTTAAGTATTTTTTGAAATATCTAATTTCAACTATTATTTTATCTGCTTTTTTAATTAATGAGTATCAGATGGTGGAAAATTTTAATATAATGCTAAGTTCACCAGTGTCGATAGATACATTTTCTCTTGCATTGTGATTGGAGACTAGGTATTTTCTTTGAAATTAGAATTTATCAAACCCTTTATCAATCCTGTCACAGAAAATATTTTTGGAATAATGGTAAATCGACTGATTCAATCGGAAATTGAAATAGTCGATATTAAAAACATTATGTAAAATGCATATCTTTTAAAGCTAGTCTCATAAGTGCATACATTTCTCCAAAATGTTGTGCTCAGGAGAAAATTGAAGCTGAGAAAAAACTTGCAAGTCTACAAACTAGAGAAAAAACTAGTTTACTGCTTAGTAATCGTAACAATATTAGTCGAGCTGCAGATGAGGTTAGGAAATCATTCATGGAATATTTCGGTTAAAGTTAGTTAATTTCTCTGGCAATACAATATTTTTTAAAACATATTTATTTTATATAAGTTGTGGCTTAAAATTTAAGATTGTTTACTCATTTTAATATTCCCGTTCAACACACAGCCCCGGGCCACGATGTGGCCCGCAAACGCCCTACATCCAGCCCGCGAGCTAACTAAAACTTTAAAAACATCCATAGAATGTTGTGCAAATATACATTAAAAATGTCTATATCAGTTGCACTGCACTAGTCGATAAATGAACCACTGACTGATAGTCAAAATGAATAATGTGTACATATTGGTAAATAGGTATGTTGCGGAACCCGGTGTTGCGATACGGAACCCTACAAAACACGTCAGCCTAGTTGTCTTGCTCCCGCGAACATATTAGTATTGCAGTTGCAAGGAATAATCAACCTTATAGTCTCCATAATAGAGCCTGTATTAGCTTGTGCATGTCACACGTAGACAACGATTGCGCCAGCTAGCCCCCCAATGTCTAGACTAGACACCCCTGGTACATAAGAGAAATCTTTTGATGTTTCTATGAGTTACCGATATAAATAGCCGCAGTGGTCGCAGCGGAGTCAGTTCAAGTTTGAACGCGAAAACAAAAAGGAAGGAGAACTGCGATAAGCAACAAATACCTACGGACGATTAGAGCGATAAATAATGGACTACTGAATATTTCTCTTGCAATTTGGTTTTTTTGTCTTGCGATTAAACAAAGTTTGTCGTCTTTTGTCAACAATGCACGCGACAATTATGGTTTTATTCGTGTTCGGTTGCAACGATGTTACACTTACCTATTTCGTAAATAAATATTGGGTGAAGTTTATTGCAGTGAAAAGTGGTGAAATAAGGTAGGTAATATATAATTTTTTAAAATAGTCTTTTGTTTCACATTGTTTAATATTAGGAACAACATGCTCGCCTCTACAGTTTGTAAATTTTGTTATATTTACCTAAGTATGCAGTTTAATGTTGAAGTTCTAAATTTAATGAACTGTACTTCATGATTATGATCATATATGGTAAGGTGTAGTATCGTATTTGGTTATCGTATTTATGTATTTTGAACTATACGTGTTGAAAAATTTTAATAAAATTTAGCATATTTTTAGCATATTTATCAATAGGTATGTGTATACATAATTTCATTATATTTTGCAGAACAGGACGTCAACCGAAAAAAAAAGTAAAGTTGACGCAGAATGTTGAATATTTAAAAACAGTTGGACTGAAACCTTTTTTGTCATAGAACACAATGGAAACATACTATGCCTCATATGTCATGACAAAATATCAGTTTGCAAGGAGTACAATATTAAACACCATTATTCCATAAAACACGCATCTAAATACGATGAGTACAAAGGTCAAATTCATTGAAAAAAATATGGTCTGTCAACAGGAGATGTTTAAAATATGAAAAAAAAATTCCGAAATAGTTACAAAAATTAGCTTTATGATAGCAGAAACTATTCTTAAGCAAAGCAAACCATCTGACGGAGAATTTGTCAAGGAATACTTGGAAATATGCACATTGGTAGCGCGTCCGGAGCATAAAGCATTAGTTAAAAATACAAGCTTTGCATATCAAACTATAGCAAGGAGAGTTGATAATATGTCCCAAGATATTGAATCGTCTTTAAAAACATAATTAATGAAATGCGTTTTCTATAGTTTTGCTCTCGACGTAAGTACTGATATGTCAGATACGGCGCAGTTGGCAGTTTTTGAAAGAGGAGTAGCAGAAGACTATACAGTGAGCGAGGAATTGCTTGATTTGCGTTCCATGAAAGATATAACCACAGGACAAGATATCTACGAAGAAATAAACAGTTGCATGGAAAAATATGAGCTTCAAATCAAAAATCTTTGCGGCTTAACTACAGATGGTGCACCAGCAATGATAAGAGAGCAAATGGTTTGTGGCATTAATACGCAATAGCATCACACGTACAGCATCATTGTCTTTTCCATTGAGAAAAACTATGCACAAAGGTACTTGAACTGAAACACGTGATGGATAAAGTAGTGCAGACAATTAATTGTATACGCGCAAGAGGACTGAACCACAGACAGTTTCAGCCTTTTCTGTCTGATGTAGGTATATATTATGAAGACATCGTATACTTCAGTCACATTCGCTGGCTTAGCAGAGCAGCCACACTGAAGCAATTCTATTCTTTGCACAAAGAAGTAAAGATTATTCTTGAAAAAAAAGGCTAAGATATTAGTTTTCTAACTGATAAGCAGTGGTTGACTGATCGGGTTTCCTAGTTGACAAAACTAAGTATCTCTCTGATATTAACTTAAAACAGCAAGGAAGAGATCAATTTTGCGCGCAGTTATATGAACATGTTCAAGCTTTTATAAAAAAGCTCATATTATTGGGAAAACAACTGGAACAAAAGTAGTTAGTACATTGGAAAACGTTATATTCAAGAGATCAAGGGAAAATGGACTTAGGCAAGTACGCGTCGTTGTTACAAAGGCTGAGGAATGAGTTTGAGGAGAGATTCATAGATTTTAAATAACAAATACCCAATATGAAAGCATTTCAAAATCCATTTAATGTTGAAATTGAAAGCGCTGAGTTAAACCTATAGTTGGAGTTGATTGATATATAAAACAATTCGCTTCTAGAAACAACATATCAAGGTCGCCTTCCGAACGGACTGATTGAATTTTACAAAATGTATATTAACCGCAACCAATACTCAAACCTTACCAAATTAGCTCTTCACCAAATTTGGTTGTATATATACGTGCGAACAGCTTTTTTCCCGCTTGAAACATAACGAGTCAAAAACAAGATCATCTTTCAGGCATTCTGCGCATAGCCATTTCTACAATATCAGCCGACAAAGATGCACTGTGCCAACAAAAACATGCAGTCTTCTCGTTAATGTGTTAATTCGTAAACCTGAGGCTTTCTTTTTTTTAAATAATTCATATTGAAAAATTAAAATTACTGTTTTCTTTACATTTAACCCTTCTTTGCATACTTTTCTTTTTAGGTGACATAAATCAAGTTTATGTAATTTATGCTCTTGATCAAGAGAAAAATATTGGGAAAAAATATATGAGTATATAAAAAAGACAATACTGTTTTTTGTTACGATAGAAATATCCATCATTATGCAAATTGACTATTAGTCTCGGTAGTAAATAAATTAAAACATAAAATGTTTCTTAAAATTCAATTCCATTTATTCTGTGTGATATTTAATAAAACCTCCATTATTTTTATGAGGGTATACATTCACATTACACTTGTTGCATGATATCATGGAATAACCTTCGCATGCAGGGTATATGCATCTAAGTGAACTTCTTACTATTGGCCAATGTTTATTGCCATCTATCCTGATGTCTTTAGGATGTGGTGGTGCTGGAGATCCTTTTCTTCTCTTGGTCTCTAATTGGTATTCCAATGCATTACTACTAGGACGCCCTTTTAATTTTAAGAGCAAACAAAGTTTGCTCATTTATTGCACAGTACTAAGACCAATTCATTCCTGAACTGACGTAATGAAAGATTTTTATTATCATTACTCTTTTGTGCATTTACTTTGAAGATAACCCAAGCATTTGTAAATGCTACGTCAAACAAATTATAAAAAATATGCAGGTATCTTTTTCTGACCTCAATATAATTTGATTTCTTCCCAAAAAACTGTCCATATGGTTAACACCCCCATATGTTTATTGTATTCTTGGACTACGAATGAGCAAATTATTTAAATGTTTTCCTTCTTAGCCTTATTATGTCTACTAATTTTATTTACGGACAAAGCTCCAGCATATGTCGATAACAGGGTTACCACCTTATTACCTTTCCAAGCCAAACCTTTACACATGACAAGTTACTACCATCAAATGTAGCTACACTTTCCTCAAAATTGCCTCTTGGTATGTCTTTCTTCATGAACGTTTTTCTATCAAGCAACTTGGAGTTTGGTACCCGATTCTGTTGAACTGTGCCAACGGTAGGAATGTCTTGTTGCACCAAGTAGTACACTAATAATAATAATGTATAGAAATTGTCGAAGGATATAATGTGGTTTAGCATTGTTGGAAATGCACGGTGCAGGTGGACATCTACATTTCCAGTAGCTCCTAAGTCAAGTTCATTTTCTAGTCTATCTGAATTGTTTATGTCCAAAATAAATTTCGAATTTATAGGCACATCCTGATAAACTGCAAAGTACATACTACTTGAAGCCCCATTTTTGGGGCTTATTGGGAAGATATTGTTTTAGAAAGCGTCCAATTCTAGTAGCACACATTTGTTCATTAACTGAAAGCCGTTGGTCTAATGGTACTGTAGCAAACCTTTTATAATTCTATCACAAGACGGATTTTGAACAATTTGTCATGATTGGGATGTCCTACAGGTTTATGATCATCATTGTTGTTGAAATTGCAAAGCTAACTTTTCCTTTCCAAATTTGTTGATTGGTATCGCTGATGCCGATGATATCCAAATATTGGTGACCAGTAAGACCTTGTACTGGGAAATAGCTGCACTGATATTTATAGCAGGATGCTGTAAAGACTGTGGTTGTACTTGGGTTGTTCGTGCAAATTCGTTTGTTCTATTATTTTTGGTATAAAATCTGGGGTGAAGAAGTAAGTGAAACACTAAAAAGGTGTCTCTAATTGTGATAACGCATTTGTACGATCAGAACTACCTAAAAATGCTATTTTGTCTGCATTGTACTCCATGTGCCTCTTTTCCACAATAATTTTCTTTTGTGAAATGTAAAACTCGATGCATTGCGTGAAGTAGTAGCCCTGTGAGAGATATACTGGTTTTGCTGCTCTGCCATCTCTTCCAAAACATATTCCACAAGAGGAGGATCACTATCAACAGTCGTTGTACTGAGCCAAGAAGGCTTCAATAACCTTATTCTTCATATTTACCTATAAAATAATATGATATCACATATATATCATATTTACAAAATAAATATTTGCCATATTTCACAAGTGACGCTATTACATACTGATGTAAATTCACATACTTTTGAGTGATTTACCATAAGAAATTCGATAATTTATACACGAAAAGTAACAGAAAATCAAATGACATACCAGGTTTTCATTTATTGTTAATTATTTATGAAGATCTTCCCTGCAAAATATTTTATAACACGGCTTCAAAGTAGTAGTTTGTCATTATCAGACAAATAACGCGAACCAACGAGTTCAAACTTGAAACTTTATGATGGCGTTTATTTTTTTGACAGATGCAATCTATTTACTGCCAACAGTAGCCAGTAACAAAAATAGATATCGGTCGCCTCCTTAACGCGTACAGTGTTGTGATGCAAATTTCCATCACCATACATAGAAGGGTTAAAGTTCATTATGCCATTGACCCACCACGGTTTCAAAAATAATAAACCTTACCCTCCACACAATTACGTTGGATACCCCTACACTAACACCACTTCTAAATGAAACAGCCTTTTCTAAATGATCCACTCAACTTATCATATTTTGTTTCTCATAACATCACGACTATCTGTTCGTTTTATTGTCAAATCATCATTGAAAAGAAAATCATAACTTTCGTTACGTTTAGTTTTATTGCAATAATCTTGCAATTTTTATAAATGATGAAAGGTATAAATATCTCAATAAATTGTAATGAAATTTTTTTTAATCACGAAATCACGTTCAAATTTCAGACAAATATAAAAAAGAACCGAAAACTACAACGTTGATTCGAAAATGAAACTGATCGAACATGATGATTTTTAGGTATTATACGAGTATATATATATATATATATATATATATATATATATATATATATATATATGTATGTGTATATATATATATATATATATATATATATATATGTGTGTTTACCAATTACACAAACATGATTATATAGCGGTCAATAATATTTTGAATATGAGAAGTTTTATGACCAATTCATTCATTCTTGTTTCTACTTACACATTGCTAAGAAAAATTAAATCTAATACGCCCTCTACACTACTCGCGTAGTTACATAGTGGAAGTGCACGTCGACGTTAATCGCAGTTCGAGTACGTGACTACACACTCGTGCACCCTCCCGAGGAGTTGAGTAGCCTTGAGTCGCCCGCACGTACCCACGTGTAAATAGAACGTCTAAACAGTCTAAGTCTATTTTAATTCAAACTGAAGTACACTGAGTAGTGTAGCGAGACGCTTCCTGTAACTTTGCGAAGTCATTTGACTTGGGTGCAAAAAACCGACAGCGATCGGTTGTCGCCCGAGGTAAGGTGAGATTGAACAAAGCGAATCGAAATACGTCTCTACACTATTCTCTTTGCCTAACTTCGATCAACTTAGCGAGTGTAGGTTCTAAATTTTTGCATCATCGGAAATTCAGCAAAAATTTTGGGTTATTTTAAATTGCCTTAGCTTCGCGATAACTGATTCAATTAAAATAAAGTAGATGCCGATTAAACTTGATTTTCTGTTTTTTAACATATTTGTTTGGCATTCTTTTTACCTATATTCTGTAAGAATATTTGTAGATGATCTTCGTCTTTTATTAGTTATTGTACGACAATTTTTAGCGAAGTTATTCCTCGTCAATTAATAAAAAAAATATTTCTGAATTTGACTGCCCTTAACCAGTTAAAAAATAATCATACAAAATTATGAACGGTTTTGAAAATGTAAAAAAGCATATAATGTCATTTTTCTTATTTTCTTATGTTTTTAGTTGCAATATCCCCTTCAAAGTCAAAATATCTAAATGTTTATATTTCACATTTCTTAAATACATGATGTTTTCAAATTAATCGACAATGTCTTTGTAGCTTTTTTAGGAAAAAATTATCATGCAAAATTCCTCAGATTTTTTCACGTAGGTACTTTCTTATTTAATTTAAAAATTAAAAGATATTGTTTTTACTTCCAAAATGAATGAAGCTGAAGTTGCAATGATCACGAAAGAAACATATTTTCTCGTAAAAAAATGTATATTTATATAATTTACAATATAAATGGCTTAAAGAATGCAGCATATACCGATGATGCATAAATTCCGAAATAATGTCAGCTGTGCAAGTATAGATTTCGTCGCCATTGCGTAACGCATTTAATTTACTATGCCTCGCTTACAGAAACATTTAGTTTCTAGTTTAATTTCAATTCAGCGAATAAAGTGTTATTCTATATAATGCCTCACTCCCCATACATCGGTATATTACGGGTGTATCGGGAATGAGTAGTGTATATTAAATCCAGTTTATGGTCGGTTTCGACAAACCAGTTATCATCATCGACGTTCCAACAAACCAGTTATCATCATAGACAACGACGTAAGTTTATTCTAAGCATCAACCAATAGTAATATACATTCGTAGTGATAATTTATTGTTATAAACGGTTCAGTATAGCCATCCTGCACTTTATAAAATGGTACTAGTAATTTATCAATAAACTGGAGTCAAATTTATTTTGGCTCATTGGGGCATTTTATCATTGGACATACAATTTAATGTCCAATATAATTTTGCACGAAAGTAGACATCACAGTAAATCAATATGTTGTTCTCACTCTATTTAAGTCTTTTGATCTGGGTGAAAGATTTTACTCCGCGCAATTGAAATATTCTCTAGCGTAATGCCTGTGGGAATTTCTGTGGCAGACTACATGAAAACATGATTCAACGTATTTAATCAACGTCACTGATAATAGGGCAACACCTGTAGGAGCCTCCAGCTACATATACATAATATTCTATATATATATATTTATATATATATATATATATATGTATATATATATATATATATATATATATATATATATATATATATAGGTGGTTTTACTTTAAGAAGTCATTTACCTCTAGGACAGGCGGCATGACATAAATATTTTAAATTTAATCTTATAGCAGTATTTAATACTCAATCGGATACTTTGTACATGTCCGTAAGATGGCCAATCAATTAATACATTTTTTTTCATGTTTTAGAAGAGACCAGGGGAAGAGGAAATTCATACAGGGGAGACAAGAAGAACAGGGCAGGATACAATATGAACAGGGGAGGAATATTAGTGGTGTTTTATTATAGAAAGACATAACGATACAAATGGTCAAAATCATCGTGAATGGTCAAAACATTTATGTTGGAACAAGCTTTCTGGAGGGCGTTTTTCAAATCTTCTAACGAAGAAATATCAGTGCGACTTGCAAGTAATCACACCGCAGTCCTCTTGCATGTTACATTCACTCCATCGGGAGCTCTCTAACGTGACCCGCTTCGTAGTAATTCTATGTGAAATAAATAATATTAAGGAAACATCCTTGTGACCTTATTGCCAACACGTGAAATAAAATGTTATTACAGTACCGAGTAACCTGTACATCACTCAGGAAATGTGTTTGACAATTTGTGTAATTAAGGTTGTATAAATATACTCATATCGCCGCTGGTGAACGTGACAAATTTTTGGATAAAGTGCAGAATACAAGAATTTTTTGGAATAGACCACCACCATGTGAATATTTATCCGTGCTCTAGAAGAAAGGATTGCACTTCTTCGGAGAACTTAGTTTGTAAATGTTTGCTGAAGTTGACGAAAATAATTGCATAACTTTCGGGATTATTTTTATGCTTTGGTATTGTAATCTTTTTTCCAAATGGTCTTTACGCGTTAATTGCTTTCGAGCTACCATAACTTATAAAAAAATTAATATTTCACTTAAAGCTTACACTTTTACCATGTTAATAAAGAAAGACGAATGCCTATCGTATTATGTCACAGCATATGTAAAACCATAACAAACCTTTGATCCTACATTTTAATATCTCCCCTGGACGTTATGTCTTTACTATGGCTTCTTACTTGGCAGGGGAAAATGAAAATACAGAATTGTTTTCCTTAGGAAAGGGACACAATCGTAAAAGTGTTTATCTTAAGAAAAAAAGAAAACAAAGAAATATGGTAAACTATGCAGAAATAAATAAATAAACATCTAAAATGAAGCATTACGATAAATAAATATGCAATAAAACTCACCAGATTATCGAATTGTGCGTCAATGAGAGCACACATTAAAGTGTTATTCTATATAATGCCTCACTCCCCATACATCGGTATATTACGGGTGTATCGGGAATGAGTTAGTGTATATTAAATCCAATAAATAAATAAATAAACATCTAAAATGAAGCATTACGATAAATAAATATGCAATAAAACTCACCAGATTATCGAATTGTGCGTCAATGAGAGCACACGGATAGTTCGTGTCAATGAGAGCACACGGATAGTTCGTGTCAATGAGAGCACACGGATAGTTCGTTATACTTGAAGTGAAAAGTACACAAACGTAATATTTGAGAATATTTGAAAGATTTGAAAATACACAGGAACGGAGACGCAAAATACGGAGGACAAATATTGTGCTAATATTTTTTTGATGAAAATGTAAACGTAAATTTTGATGACACAGTTACAATTACTCTTTATGATGTTTTATAAAAGAGTTAAATTGAGCTATTTAACGACTTCAGATGTATTTAAATTCCTTAATTTACCGACAGAATAGTAAAGAGACAGGTCAGGAGTGAGAATATTTTTAAAGTTAAAATGCGATTATGACGAAACTAAATAAATTTAAGTGATGCAATTAACTGGTAATGAAGTAGACTTTATATATTATGAAATTTTGATTATGATTTGTCATTTATCACAAATTTTTACAAAAATGTGGGTTTTTATCTGAACCTTCGATGGAAACTCTTAACAAAGAATTATCCATATTTATCCTTATATATTTTTTGTGAAAAATATCATTTATGCTCACGTTGAAATGATGTTATTTAATAAGGATTATATGTGACATTCTATGTATTTTAAAAAAATTAATAAAAATCAACATTCGAACTCTGTGATTGTAAAAAAATTATGATTATCGCAGTACCCGGTCGGCACAGTTTAGCACACTTCTATAAAAAATACTTTCAAAACTTTTTTTTTTCACTTAATTAGACTAGTATTTGGTACTATTAGTAATTTAGTGAAAATTTCTCTGTTCACAATGGCGTATGTATTATCTGACAATAAGAAGCTGTAAATATATTGCAGACTCTTAAAAAAGACTAAAAGGCCAAATTGAACCAATTTACATTATTCAAGTCTTGCTTTGCGATAATTGCGCTGTGACGTACGCGAAATACTTATGAAAGCTTTGTCGATGGAATGTGTCGAAAATATCGACATATTTTTCTTATCGAATTTAGATAATATTTACCAATTTTTTTCATAAGTTTATTAATATTTGACGAAAAATGAATTATTGGTTTTATGGATAACCTTACTAATGTAAAACTAACATGAAGAAAGATTGCTTAGTTGCCAAAATAAAACGATCCAGGCTGTTCTTACTTTTTAAATGCCCAACCCGACTGTTAAAACTGTCATTGATTATATGAGGATGATTTTATTACTGGCAAGCGGATGTCAAACGTCCAATTTCAAACTTTGATTTACGTGTCCCTTTTTTCTTACTCGATCCAAATTGTTTATTTTTGGGTTCGTTCTTTTGTTACACATTTGTATTGGTTTTTTTAAATATTCAAAGTATTTAGTAATACAGATAATGTTTTAAGGTATTATTCGTCCGTTTAAAGTAAGAGAAAAAATTAAATTTTTCTTATCGCTTACCTTGCCAAAATTTACCTCACGACTCAATAATTACATGAAATAATTGTGAACAAATATGAGCGGACATTTTTTACTCAAATGTAAATACAAAATTTCGTGTACTTTTTGAAAATTTTTAAATAGTACCATCTTTTTAGAGATATACAGAAAAATATGCAATAAAATACGTCTACTGTCCTCCGCCCTCCTTCATTTTCAAAGTGTTCACTCTGAAATTGTGACAAGAGGTAATCGCGACGACCAGGATCCACTTGATTATATCAGGCATTATTATTTATTACGCTAGGAACTCTATATTAGTGATGACTTATTTATAAATAACTAAACTCCAATCCAAGCCTCAAAGGACCTAAGGATGTTGATGTTCATGAATACTTTTTTGGGAGAAAATAATTTCGTATAGGTTTCATTTAAATACAGTCAGAATTAATGGTGAATTCCAAAGATATTGATGAACTTAATGGATGGGAGCACAGAATCTCTTCGAAAAATTTAAAGGGAAGTTTGAACTCATTTAACATTTTTTGGTCACAGATGGTAGCCAATGTCCGATGATGAAACCGTAAGGTGACAAAACTCCTCAATGTTGAAGAGTAAATTATATCGAAATTGATCTCTTTCTACTTATCTCGACTAGTTATTTGGTCCCAAATAGTAATTTTACATAGAAGATTGTTACAGGAATTTATCGACCTTCTTCTTCTATCATTCCCTCATTCTGATTCTAGATTTACCGATTTATTTTATTAAAATATTAATTCGGTATTAAATACTCAGTTTAATTATTAACAACAATCAACTACTAAACGAAGTATTTCAAAGCTAAAGAAGGACATGTTTTTTAACGATATACGTTGTAAAGTTTAAAAATTTAAAACGAATTCATTAAATAAAATAGTAAAATTTAATTTCTTGATTGGCGGACGTACAGAATAAAATGTCAACGAGAGAGAAGAGGCGAACACAGTAAAACAGAGGCTGGCAGAGGTGTGTGAAATCTTTATATATTTTTACAATGTAGTCGGCTAATTTCTTCAACGTAATTGGCTATTTCTTCAACCGTAACCACTGTTTATATCAGATATATTAAAAGACGTTATTTACATGGATTTTTTAAAATTTTCTCATTGCCCTACAATGAGTAAATTGCTTGATCTTTCAATTTGATGTTCGCGGGTTTTTTTTCCATGTTATGTTGACTTATTTGAAGTTTGTGTATTGTTTTTAAAGTGATCGTTTTTGTGTTTATTTATGTAGTATATGTATATAATGAATCATAAAATACATATAAACTTTAAAATATTTTAATTTAATCGAAACACAATTACAAAGTATACTATCTGCACAGAATATTGTAGCGAATTAACACACGGTTTATAAAGATATTAATTCTGTGCACCGGAAGGCGATTGCGGCGACGCAATCTCACTATGTAATCAAATTCCAGTGAGGGTAATTTTACGTTTTGATCTCGTAGGGTAAAATTCTTTTTGTAAGCGAAATTAAAAATACTTTCTCTGCACGGAAACTATTTTCATTGTGATTGGATTGGTGGCTATTGAGTGACCCAGAATATTTATGAGACTTGGAGAATGAACCTAATTGAGTTTTTAACATTTCGACAATAACAATAATATAAAGGAAAGTTATATATTTAGTATTATTGCTAATATTGCTATATTGTGTGTCTATATTATTGTTTATATATATACACACATATTTATATATACTAAAATTATATTTGTGTCTGTTAAGGCGGTGTTACATTGACCCATTTAATTATTCTTTTGACTTTTACTTTAATTATATTTGAATGCTTTTTAGTGTGAAACTACTACTTTCTTATAGTTAATACGAGTGAGAGTGGTGACACACACTCGCCTTGACCGGCCGCTTCTAGAAAAATTCTGGTAGATGTGGGCTTCAACTCCAAAGTTGTTACGGAAGCTCTCAGTAAGTCAAGAGAAGCTGTCTAAGCGAGAGAAAACAAGAACCTTCTCGTGTATTGAGATAAACGGCCATACGGAAGAGGAGATGAGGACGAATCTATAGCATATAAATCCCCCCTATCTGGGGGACAAAGGCATGGAGTGTGAGACCTCCTAGGTAAGAAGTAAAGAAAAATTTGAACTGATAATAGCCGCCATTCAAAAGATTAGCGATTTAGCATGTGGCTCCAGATTGTCCGCCGCGCTTAAGGAGCAGATAATGAAGTTAAAGGCCGTCACTCGTGCGCAACTCGCCCGCCTGGGGGAAAAGCTTGCTTATGAGAGAGGAGAACGAAAGGTGCGAACCGCAGAAACAGATGCCGCGAGAAAGGAGGTAGGCACCTCCTCACAAAACAAATTCGCACCTCTTTCCTACAGTACCACAGTATCAGTTACCCGACCACCAGTAGTAACCACGGTAAAGGAAATACCCCCAGTACGAAAGAATTCTCAGCCCACTCCCAAACCCGTTTTTATCTTTGATTCAAACAAAGATAAACCTAGATCCAGCAGGGAATCCTCCAAAAATAGTTTGAGCTGAAATGTTACATATATTACAGTAATGTTTAGCTACGTGCTAACAAAAAAATAAATAAATATGTGCCGAATATTTGATGAAGTTAATATTTATCATGCATGCGTTCGTTAACCGTATCTTGATCGTTAATAACAGATCGACAATTTTTTCTTACTTTTTCTACTTTTTAATGCTATGTCAAGAAATATCGTTTTTTTTTCTTATATTTGAACACATATAACAATGAATATTTTATATTATTTTTTTCTAGTAATTATTAAATGATACGAATAGAAATAGAATTGTAAAAACGTTCCGTACCTCACATCCTTTCTTAAACTCGGAAGCATGTAGTATCAAGACAAACACAAACCTTCATCAAGACCCACTTAATAGTATTCTATAGGATACGTGGTTAAATCTAAAAGACTGGCAGATAGATAAAAATTCCAAAAAGCGTAGCGTTCTGTTCAATAACTTATTTGTTGTTCTTGTATTCATTTTTTAAAACAAGTATTAAAGTTATGTATTCATTTGTGAAAATAATCCAAAAATAGAATAAAAACTAAGAAAATAACCCAGTTTAAAAAAAATTAATTTTCAAAATCAAAGTTTAGCATGAAATAAACAATTATTTGAATCTTTTATCGATAACAGTTTCAGAATTCCTAATACACTTTATTTTCGCAACGATTTATCAAAACCTAGAAAAAGATATAATTCAGTCGAGTGTACGTTCGAACTTTTTCAGACAACCTCAGGTCACATTTTTTAAACAAAACATTACTAAATGTTTATTAAAAAAAAGGATATTTTCGATAATTTATTATTCGATTATGGGTATATGCTTATTCTTCACTTGAACAGACGGGCTATAAAGGAAATTTTGTTTACAAAGTATATGTTTTAACTTTTTAAAAGATTTTGTGTCCCAAAAAATAAAGTTTCTGTAAAAAAAATGTTTGAAACAAATCACTGTCAAAATTGAATTAAAATCACTGAATGGAGATTAAAACTGAAGGGTCCAACTACAGTTTAATTGAATTCCACTGCGATATTAATTATATTTGAAAAATTTCATCAAGATTTTCGAAAAGCCAGACTTTAAATTATAAATTGAATAAATTATAAAATATCGTGTATATCTTAACATTAGATCTGCGACTTCAGCTATACTTGCACTTTATTCTATTGTAAAATATTAATTACCCTAGGTAAAATGGTGAAAAACGCCCCATCAGCAAACAGAGGCGACTCGTTCTAAGGAGCACTAGTGCAGTATCCACAAAAATTATTAAAAAACAATATGATCTGTGAACCACTTATGTATTCACGTATACTAGTATTTATCATTATTACTTTTTAATGTAAAGCCTGTTTTTTTTTCAATCGTTATTAACTTAGCTGCGAAACTTAAAATTTTCAGTGAGTAGAGAGCACAGAAAGACGTATGGACGAAAGTGTAGTACAACATTCGATACTCAATTCAGTGAGAGTGAAAGAGAGAGTTCGATACTGCCTGGCGCGTGAGACAAAAGTTTTATATGATAAATTAGGCAAATTCGGAGCGACGCTTTTATGACTTGTGTCCCATTACGCATACGCGAAGATATTACCCTGCTATATTAGTCGCGCATCTTTTCGTTTTACTGAAAATTTTCATGTAAATAAAACAAGCACATTTCTGCTAGTGTATCGGTGTTAATAAGTATTGTAATTTGCAATTATTATATTTAATTAATCTATCATAGATTTGTTGAGTTTTTAGCATTCTCGGACGTTTAAAATGGAACAATATAATGTGAATTTTATAAAAAAACGTGGAAATACTTCAGAAATAAGACTGGAAATAAAATCAAGGGGGCCAACACGACCTCAAATTGATTTATCTTAAAAATGTGATTCTAAAACAAAAACATACACTCGTGTTTTTAAAAATGAACAGTACGATAAAATGCTGTGGTTATATGGTTGTGAAGAAATTAATAAATTGTTTTGTTTTCCATGCGTTTTGTTTGAAGGCGCCGGAGTTGATTTTACATGGACCGATATAGGTATCGATGATTTAGCGTTTCTCTCTATAAAAATTAAAATAATATTCATAATTACGGCTTTACATGTTAAATAAACTTCAGTTGGCATCGATTGGTCGTGTAGATATTCGAAAATTACTTGATTTTTGATACCGAAAATTCGTTAGAGTTCGATGAACGCGTTGATCAAAACCGATACATTTTAAGGCGCTTAATAGATTATGTAGTGTTTTGTGAAGCATTTCAAGTCACATGGGTATGACGAGTCATGACCAGTCTACAAAATTCCTGAATCCTGGAATATATAGAGGATCGATTGATTTTGTTGCAGAGTTAGGTTTAGCTATGAAACAGTATTTGTCCGGTAGCTCGGGTTTTAAAGGCTCATCTGAATCAATTCAAAATTATATTTTAGACGCTCTTTGTGAAGTTTGCAGAAATTAAATCTAAAGTCAGATAAAACAATCAAAGTTCATCAAAATTCAAGCAGATGAAACAACAGATTGTTCTACTGTTCAACAGCTGGTGTTTATTGTAATATGTGTACGTATGTATGCTGGTGTTTATTGTAATATATGTAAGTGTATAAAATATACGAAATATTTTTAAAACTTTTGCCACCTAAAGTGCGTACAGCAAATATAATAGCGACTGAAATATTACAAGAATTAGATGTGTTCAAGATAGAAAAAAACAAATTAATAGGCCAAATTTATGATGGAGCATCTGTTATGAGCGGCAACGTCAATAGTGCGCAAAAATTATTAGAAATACCTATCCGTATGCTTTCTATATACTCTGTTATGCACATCAATTAAATTTGAAAACAGCGCTTCAATCAATACAAAGCTTCTTTTGCAATTTAAATGCTTTCCCGACATTTTTACGCGTTCACCAAACCGATCCAAAATTTAAAAAAATCGTCCATCGAAAAATACTTGCCGCCCTACAGATGCGATGGAATTATAATACCTGTACAGTGGAAGCTGTAGATGATAATTTAGAGCCCCTAAAAGAGTGTATGCAAGCTGTAATGGACATCAACACGTTTAATCAAGCTCACACGCTTCTTTCATATTTGAATAATGATGACTTTTTTATAATGGCTGAAGTTTTTCGCAATATTTATACCTCATTGTGAAATTTTGTTCCAAATCCATTGATTCGAATAAAATTATGAAACAAAATCAGTATATTTGAAACAATTTTAAACGAGAAGCAGAATGATATTTCACCACCTTCATCTAAGAAAAAACACCGGCCTGGTAACTTGAATCATTCAATTATGAGAAAAGGAGTATGTGACGTAATAAAAATGTAGATCAAAGATCGATTTTTATATACGGACCATTTATTAGCTTCTAAAATGCTTTATACGGAGAAGTTTACTGACTTCGTCATAAGTCGTTTCTAGAGGAGGATTTTAAGAAAGTCATAAATAAGAACAAGTTTCTGGAGAAAACTGTAAAATGAGTTATAAGTCATATATAGTAGAAAGAATTTTAAGGCTCCGATGAAATACTGGTACCGTCGGTAATTATCCCTGACCTTTGAAACAGCAATCTAAGTATCAGATCAAAAAAATCTGTCATCAACCCTGATTCAAGACCTGGATCGTCAATCAGTAGACCTGATCAAGAGTCGCAAATTACAATAAAATGAAGAAACGAGTAGAAGCTTGAAATGGCTGCATGAAGATTGCACGATATATAATGATTTATGTAACAAGTGTGGCTGGTATGAACTGCAGCAGCAGAAGAAATGATATGTTTCAGAAGTAATTTGTTGATTTTTGATCGTTATTTTTGTTTTAATGTTTTTTTTGTTATGAGGCATTTTCACAGACCATACAGGAAGCATAGGGCGTAGCCTTTCTGAAACTAAAAAAAATGTGGGAATGTAAAAATTATTAGAATTATTAACGAAATGACCAAATAAATAACGGCTGATTAGTAAATGTAACTAATGGTTTCTTTTTAATTATAATTTGATTAATAAATAATTTTATTACAAGTGCGTTTAATTTAATTAGGTAAAAGTAGGGCATTTTTCACCAGTTTATCCTAATTCACGTTTAGAAATATAGTTTCTTCGTTTATAAATACTAACATAGATGCTACTGTATCGTTAAACAAAACTTTGTCTTTTACACATAAAGCGTTCAGACAAAAATATAATTTTATTCTTTTTTCAAGTCCTTTTTCATGTGTTTGTTCTTTTTACTTGTCTTATTGTATAATTCACAACGGGTTTATAGTTTATAGTGCCCCATATTTTTAAAATATCTACATAAATGTTGAGTATGTTTTTAATTTCATTTATTTATACTTATTGATTGCGTTTTATACATCCAAGTAACTGATATATCCGATAGATGAACTCTCGTACTACACTTCATTAAGTCTCATATAATCGTGCATCGAATAGATGAGGGATTTAACAAAGGTTAATATTATAAATAGGATTGTAAGAAGGGAAATATTATAAGTAATACAAAAATTAAGGAATCTTTCCTTGATCGAGAGAAACAGATTCACATTTAGCGATGACTAAACCGAAAGAAAAATACATTAAACAAAATCTTTAATTTGATAAAATCTAGAAACTCGCTCGTATCAGGCCGTGAAATGTAAAAATGGAAAGATCGTTGGAATTAGAGTAAACAATATAAAAAATGTGAGGTACGTAAGTCATTTGTGGAAAAACTTAGATGTTGAAACGAAATTACAAACATTATTTTTCCCGTAGTCTAAGTTAGGTTTATAGATCCGTTTTGTTTAAAAAATGAATCGCATTAATTACCACCTCAAGTCACGAGTTTTCTGTATTAATTATTCGTAAAAAGGAAGATAAAAGGCTTCTTCTTAGCCATTAGCATAAATACTATCAAATGTATCCCTATGCATAAATAACAGTAACCCGAAGGAGAGGAGAGGAATTAAATTATAAATTAATAAAAAAAATCTCTCTCGGCAGTATGCTCCAACACATTTAATTTCTTATTGTAGCGTGAGAATAGTTCAACTCTGACATCGCGCTTTCATACCGCTTACTATAGATCACATAACTATTTGAAATATAAGTCAAGATTCCTTGTGTTGCTTTTATCTCATTGAAATTTAAAGAAACTAAAAAACAGACGAGGAGATAGTTTTGACAAATACGGGTTTAGTATTTTGTACTGAAAATTAATTCATTTAAACTTTCTGGTGAAAATATACAGTTATATATATATATATATATATATATATATATATATATATATATATATATATATATATATATATATATATATATATATATATATATATATATATATATATATATATATATATATATATATATATATATATATATATATATATATATATATATATATATATATATATATATATATATATATATATATATATATATATATATATATATATATATATATATATATATATATATATATATATATATATATATATATATATATATATATATATATATATATATATATATATATATATATATATATATATATATATATATATATATATATATATATATATATATATATATATATATATATATATATATATATATATATATATATATATATATATATATATATATATATATATATATATATATATATATATATATATATATATATATATATATATATATATATATATATATATATATATATATATATATATATATATATATATATATATATATATATATATATATATATATATAACTGTATATTTTCACCAGAAAGTTTAAATGAATTAATTTTCAGGAAAATGAATTAGATATATCAGAAAGTTTAAATGAATTATATATATATATATATATATATATTCTTACTAAGCTTTATTTATAAGCTGCGGTAGTTTTACGCGATAGTTAGCATTTAATTAAATTCAAAATATTTTTGGCGTATAAAAAATTTTACATTCCACATGATATTATCATCATCAATATATGTAAATATAAAGCTAGACACTAGAAAAAAAAACACTTTTGATTGGTGATAAATAATTAAAAACGAGCAGTCCGTTAATTGCGCAATACCTGAATCGCACTAATAGAAGTGTGATACTATCACAATTGTAAACTAAATCAATCAACCTCATATTATGTCATAAATAGGGTTAGACGATTTTGCAACAAGAATAACTTAACCAAATTTAATACCTGATTTATATCTTTACGTAGTGCCAGCGACCACTGGAAAATAGAAAAATCCGGGGGCTGTCGGACATTCCATTTAATTTTGCCAAGCCTGTGAAAGCGCACAAACGCACATACTAGTGATGTAATGAATAAAGATTCGTACACACCTGAGAATACGAATACTAATACCGCCTTTTTAAATCTGGCGCCTTTTGCCTATAATTAAATATAGACAAATTAAAAAAAATGCACGCGCACGTTTATATTAAGTGAGAGAAATGAATTAGAAAAACCCAAAAACTAAAAGCACAATCCTTTGAAAATAAATGTTTTACCATTATCTCACACCAATATACTAAAAGTGACCCAAAATAGCGTGGTTTCTTGCCTATGTGAAAAAAATACAGTGGGGTAACAACAACGTTAAATTTCTGACGATTGTTAAATTAATAAGCGAAATTATTAAAACTGCGTATTTGCTATTTAATTTCGTGGAATGTTTTGGGTTTATAAGGTTTATAAAACATCTATGTCCGTCCTATAATTTAAAACCTCATCAGTATTTTAATTCATGTCTGCGAGAAGTTGTACGGCAAAGTAAGAGAGAAAATTTTCGAATTGATAAAGATATATGAAAAAAAAGTCAATTACTGGTCCAATACTGTCAATATCTGGTCCATTTTTTGAGATGCCGAGTTTAAAGTGTCATCAAATTATGAATCAATTTGAAAGAAATGTGAAAATCTTATAAATATCGTCACGTCAACATTGCAAACCAACGGCATCGCTATTAGAAATGCAAACAATATTGTCAAAAAACACATTCCAGGCGTAGAAGATACATCACCAAAATTAAACTGATTATCAAAAAGGGACTTAAGACGCAATAAACTGTCGCTTCAATGATCAGAAAATGTAAAATGTTGGCAACCCATTTTCACCACTGAAGTACAATTTAAGATGAGCTTCCAATTTTGAAAAAATGTCCCACAAAATGGAACAGCCACTTTTTTACGTTAGAGCGCATTTTGGAAAATAAAGACTTCTCATGTCTTTATGCGTTGGTCAATAATATAATACCACAACTTTTAGAAAAGTATACGATTGTGGAAAATTGCATTTATTCAATCTAACCATTTGAAAAAATCGTCAATGAGATAAGTGCATTGGAATGACTGAGGAACATTTCCGTATTCAGTGATTCCATTAATTGCCACTTTTGAAAATGTAATTTATGAATTTGACTTATCCGATCAATTAGTCGAAGATTGCCTCTAGTTTTAAAAAACATGAGAATATTACCGAATGTAAATGCGTATGCGAATATTCATTACATCACTATTAGCACAGGCACACATGTACATACTCACAGACTCCGATTTAGTTTATGCTCATCTACTATAATTTAATCCTAAAACATGTAATAGTATGTGGGTTTTTTTGCATTTTTAAATTATTGAATTACATGCTTATAAATTTTGCAATATAAATTAACCTAAAATTAGGTCTTTCTAGTATAACATTCGGAAGCAAAATTTAGCTTTATTTCTTTTATAACGATCAACTTGGTTTTTATTTGTTGCCACATTTACAAATTTAGCTAAGACTGAATTAAATTTGTATTGAAGTATATATTATCACCATCTTATATAAAAGTATATTGTTTAAAAAAATATCTTACTCGTACTCTGTATAATTTTGCATGCAATAATTTTTTTGGTGTTTTTCATAAATCTTTCATCTTATTCGTGTGATAAGTTTTGCTTTTTATTTTGCACAATCAGTTATGGATAACGTGTCATGAAATAATGAATGATCAATTATTCTTAAAATAAGAACTGTATTTTACTTAATGCTTATTAAATAAACATTATTAACAAAAAATAGGCATATAATTGAAAGGTCGCCTTTAGATTAAAATTTATGACCGGATTACGTAACCGGAGTCACATCACTTTGGTTTTCGTTGCAAGATTGATGGCGTTCAGTAGACGCTGAAGTAGATTTACTGTTATGCTGAATGCTGAGGGGACTAACTAAAATACTTAGATAATGTGGATTTATGAATTCTGCGAACATTGGAAAATCAATCATAAAAAGTGTGTTCTCCTGAATAAAGAAACGGGTTTATTTATTTATTGAAGGGCTCACAAAACAAGTCACGTAAGTGTATAATAAAAATAACAGAGTATAAAACTAGACTATAACTCTAATTATGTCTGCACACAATAGATAGGGTATTTATGTATACATTTTCAAGGGTTACTTGTGTTTTTATATATATTACAAAAGATAGATCCATTATTAAAGTTAGTATTAACTTAAAATTTTATTATTTTCTTAATACTGAACAAAACATGAAGTCTATCGTAGCTGGTTTTAATTTATAAATATGTACGTCCTTTTTAAATGTTAATTTTTTGGTTCAACAATGTCCAAGAACGGATGTTGAGAAACAATATCGTTACAATCGGCGGATTCGAATGACGAGGTTATAAAAAGAGGTATTATTTTTATTAACTTGTAGGCATTATTTTTAATAAAATGTAGTTTAGGTAAATTATTTTGTTGCTTGCTGTTTTTGTCGTTGTTTTGTTGCTGAGTTACAAAATTTTCAATAATCCTTATGATTGGTATATTAATTTTCTTGTAATAACATCTCGAATATTGTCATTACTTACACCTTATTATATTGTAATACTCGGTCTCATCATTAATTAATTTATACGTTTCATTTATTAAATAATTTATACGGCATTTCCATAGACTATAACATTCAAGTTTCAATCAAGAGGGAGTTTACTGTAATATTGTATGTTCTCTGTAAAATAAAGTTTATTTTTGTAATATTGTCCAATAAATTTCCGACATATCTAATTAAAAATGGCGTAGAATAAACAATTTTAGTACAATATTGACAAAAACAAATAAAATATAAAAATTCCGTAAATTATGAATAAAATTTACGTCAATCCATTTTTACATTTTTTTTTGTTCCCGCTAATTCCACATTGTTTCCGTTCAAACTTATATCCATATTATTTTTTGGCTTATTGCTCTTTAGTACGTTATTCCGATTGATTTTTAAAAAGATCACATATACAAATAAATTTCCTGCTTTCCAAAAAATTCAAAAATTGTATATGCAGATTTGTCCGTACCATTTTTATTTAGTTCTTTTCCTATAATTTTCATAACGGAATGAACCCAAATTACTAAAGGATTTTTGCATTTAATAAACGTTTTTATGTCGTTGCACTTTACTGAGACGGTCAAAGAAGTTCAAAATAAAATCTCAATATATTTGATGAGTTATATTTTAAATTATCATTTCCCCCTATTCCATGCAAACGATGTCGCTAGTCAAGGTTAGTAAAATATTTGGAAAGGAATTTAAATGAAATATTGTAAAACGAATAAATATCTCATTTCATGGTAGAAGAGAATTAATTGTTCTGTTTAAATTACCTCTCACCTTTTATTCTAAAATTACTGTTTCAAGCAATTTTAAATTATATTCATGATTCGAAATAGCTCTCGAATTTGATATTTTTTCTAACGTACACTATTTCTATCGTAGGCACACTATACCAGACGTATTGATTTATCTCTTAGCTATTAACAATAACTTTGCGGCAGCAAAAAATACTTTCATTCTCTAGGCATACGCATATATTAGCCACTACGGTTATTTACGGGATTTTAATAAAATTAACACAAAATCAAATTGTTTCTTGTGAGTACTTGCAAGCTTGTATAGTTTTGTAAAAAATTACATCAAAACCATAATCATAATTTTCACTTTTTAACCATTTTACGGCAGTTTTAATACAATTTATTGTGTTACGTTTTATTAGTACAGTTGAAGTACTAATAAAACGTAACACATTTTCTTTAAAACAGTGGACTTGTAAAAAATGTATGGTTTTCTCAGATTACCTTCGAAACCTTATGGGAATAATTTACTATATACGCTGTTGCTTTTACTGCTGGGATGAAATTTGCTTCTATTTGATTGGTACTTAATTGTAACTTTTACGTATTTTTTTATTTATTTAATGTACATTTCTTATACAAAGGCTCAAAAACAAGTTAAAAAACATAAGTATATAATAAAAAGGTCAGAATATAAAACTAGACTATGACTAATTATGTGTTCACAAAATTGTTATAATACTTATATATACATTTTAAGGCTTACTTGTGTTTGGATGTGTTTTATAATGTATGGATAGATTAATGTTAGTTTTAACTTAGAATTTATCTCTTTTGATATATACTGTTCTATAGTTAATTCTATTTTAGCTGGGCTTTAATTTATAAATAATATATCTTGTATTTCCTTTTTAAAAGTAAATGATTTCTGTTCAAAAATGTTCAAACGAGGATGTTTAGAAACAATATTGTTATGCAATGGGTACATTCGAGTTATAGGGTTATAAAAAGAGGTTTTATTGTTATAAACTTGGAGAACAGATAATCTCGGTGAAGGTTAACGGGCCTGAATCGGGTATTGAAATTGAGTAGAGAGAGAAGAAAAAGACAATGAAGACAAGAATGTATGATTTTGTATAAAAATATATTTTTTATAATTTGTCTTTAACGTCACGGACAGTGGTTTAGTCGCATCAAGATCGTTAATGATTATTACAAAAAGAAGGCGTCCCAAATTCGAGCCTTGAAGTACGACGGAGATGATTGTTGCAGGTGCAGAAATGTGACTTTGGGGTATTCACAAGTTCACTCCTCTTATTTAGGTCAGAATTCAGTCCATCTCAAGAAATTCCCATGGATGCCATAAACTTTGTATCGAATGATTGACCTTATCATAGGCTTTCGAAATCTGTATGAATGAAAACTTGCCTTCTTTCGACAAAGTGCCACAAAGATAGTTTTTATATTCTAATAAATTAATCATTGTTATACAATACTTATTGTTAATAATTTCGATTCGATGCTTAATAATTTCGATTCTCACGAATTAAATTCTTCTTTAACATAAAATCGAATTTTGGAATATGTTCGTAAATTCATTGTATTTATTTTATCTAGCGACTATTAAGTATCCTACCCATGTATATATCTGACTCAGATTTAAAGCATTGGTGCTTTGCTTGTTAGTCAAAAGGATGAAACACGTAATGAGGTATCGTCAATTCCAAGGTGATTGATACCAAACGCAATGTTATAGTGAAGTTTCTTTCATAAACAGTGGCACAATACTGGTGAAAGTACTTGGAAAACTTAACCTAGTTTCCATTTACTCGGTCTTATAAGAGTAGCATAATAAAATAATATGATTTGTAACGCCAGGAATTAACTTTTGCTCAAAGCTTAGTTCATGAATTTGCATGAATATCAAAGGTCCACAACATATTAAAATAAATGTTTAAATTTTAAATGATAACTATAATAGATTGAACAGTCATAAGTTAATATTTAATATTTTCAAAATTTTAAATCATATTTTCTGCATATAATTTAAAGTTCTACATCATTAAGTCATTTACCTTTTGCAAGATGTGAATTTTTTCATTAGTATTTCAGTCTTGAGGTAGATTTTCTTAACACCTTGCTATGTAATTGTAGCATATAATCTATATTATAAATAATCAAAGTTAATTACAATTAATATTTTATGAACATCGATTTAAAATTTTTCATTTGATGAGATAAAATACAAACAAATAACTTTTTTTTTTGTAAACACCCAAACATTCTCATTTAAATGTACAGCATTTACACTTTCATTACTTAACCATTTTATCTCTCACATTCGATGTACACACGCGCGCATGTGTATATACATAAGTACGTATATCATGATTCTTTTACATAATGTAAATATTTTCTTTCAAAATTTTCACTACAAATTCAACTAAATTTTCTTCATATTTTTAATTAAAAAGTAAACCACGCATTAAATTAATGCTATTAATTAATGCGTGGTTAGTTTATACTCATAATAATATTGGTTTAAAACATCTTGAATAATTATAATTAAAAGAAAGTTAATGAGGTACGCGACTGACTAAAATAATTTAAACATTTCATAAATTAACTTGAGCATTAAATTTTTTCCATATTTGATTTCGAAGTTAATTACCGAAAACTATTTGCTTATCTTAAAATCAATTATCGAGTTTACACTAATCACACTGTTTAATATGAATATTAAATTCTTTTTGATTTTTTTTACATTCTTTCTCTTTAAATATCCTACGGAATTTTTTTTTCATATTAACCCCACAGTTAAATTTTTGTTCTATAAACAAGCTTATTTCAATTAAAACAAATCCACAAATAAACAGTGGTTGTATTCACAAGCCATGGGAATAAACTAAGATGGACAGTTTTGATAGCATTTTTGTTTTATATCAGAATAAAAAGACAATTTTTCCCAAATTCTGAAACAAATCCTGAAAGTATTAATTTTGTAAAATATTTGCAAATATCCAATACCACAAAGAAAATCTTCTTTGATAATATTGAAAATGTATTTTTAATATTAAATAACAGCGTAATATTTACTCCACACAAATTAAATGTTATCCATCAACTAATGCATTTATTATTCATTAACAAGCAGGAAATTTACCAAACAGATTCCATGGCGATATAGCTTTTAAAGAGTCTTAGTATATTATATATACTTAATCTAGGTATATTTGCAATTCGTGAATAGCCATGTAACATTAATTTATAGGTTATAAACTCTTTTCTCATTTAGTTTTTCGACCTTGATTCTATTTCTATTCTATTTTTTTTGCCCAGTAAGAAGCAAAGGGGTTTGATGTCCGATCTTTCTCTATATGAGTTCAAACTATAGCAGTTTTGCTCGCTTTATTTTTATCACCAAATTTAATTATTGATAACTATTGATAGGTTAATTATTAATAGGTCAAAACATATTGCAAAAAATGTTCATATGCCAAATATATTATGTAAATACAGGTGACATCACGCATGTTACGTAGATATTTTCAGTATGAGAATATATTCAACCGATATCGTTAAGTGCGGAACCGCCTTCGTGCATTCAAATCGAAACACAAACGTTAATTTCATACACCAACAATATGAAACTATTGATTTGTCAACATTACATTTTAAAGTATATTACCGAATATCGTTAAATTATTCATACAAAATACGTACAGTGGAGGATGGCTTGTCAGATCTTCGTCTTCTCTCATTGTTATTGGCCATCTCAACCCATTCACTGACAATTTGATGAAGCTAAAATACAATGGTCCCCTTACCATTTTTAGGATTCACTTGGTTTGAAAATAAACACGAGATACCAAAAATATGTTTACGGGTACCACACAAACAATAGGAGCATTAATAAATAAGCTAGTTATTTAGCAGCAATGAAAACAAAACCAATTCTCGATTTTATCAACGTATGTCGTCTTAATTACAACATAATAACTTTCCTTTTTATTTTTAGTTAGTAAAAGTAAAAAAAAATAATCGTTTAACTTTCTTACCTCAAACTATATTTATTTTTTTGGAGTAAAACTCCTTTAGCGCTGGTAAGAGTGAACTTTCAGTCGTTACGAAAAATGCGGCGTCACGAAATAAAGAACAGAAGTGATCCCGCAGTCTCGAGGCGCAAAATGCAGCGTTTTGAAATAAATGGCAGCAAAATAAAAAAAACTGCTTGAATGTTTACAACATCATTAAGAAAATATATATTCTATTTACAAATGCCATATTAAAATAATACAATATGGAACAGTAACCAGTTTACGATATTATGTGATTAACTTAGGTGCTACTTATTCTCAGGTCAACATTATTATCTCTTGGTAAAATTATATGTATAGTTTGAAACGAATAATTATATAAATATAATTGAAAGAAAGTATTTCGTAATTAATATGAGTCCCTATCCGCCGTATTTTTAAACGGCGACACATCATACATACCTGTCCGTTACTATTATTACTTTTAGTTAAGGATCGGATGTAAGCGGTGAAATATTTCATCTCCCACTAATAAAAACGTGTGCGCGCCGGCCCCAGCGGTGCTGTGTGACTCTTAGTAGTGTGCGTTACACGAACACGCTCGGCACAATGGGATCGATTGAGACACTTTTTAAATTATATCGATTATTAAAGTAAATCTAAGCATGATTTCCCGCCTGTTCTCTTTGCAAATCTCTTGATACCTATATAACCTCTAAGTTTAGGTCAACTTTTTAAAATATTTGGCTTTAAATGTTACGAATTTCAGCAATGTCGAATTATAAACAGAGTCGGAATTACGACCAAAATATCAAACCCGGAAATAGTACGCACGCACGCACACACACACAAATGCAGATTAACACACAAGATTATTCTTTAATTCATTATGTACTGACTAGACCTGGAACTATCATATGAAATTAATAGGCTTAATCAGATTGGTGGTGAAATGTAACACGCAAACATTTTGAGTTAACTCAGGAATATTTTGTCGGATTTAAATTTTCTGCCCTTTTTGAAAGAGAAGGGGTTTGTAACCCCTTCTCTTTCAGTGTTACCTCCTGCAATATTATTTTGAATTTCATCTATCGTATGGTTCCTGCAACAATTATGACGATTATTTTATTTCGATGACAAAATAAAATTTCATCAGACAAGTTTGCAATTCAATGTCAATAATAACAAACTAATAAAAAATTACAAAATTAGATTTTCTAGGGGTTGAATATTCATTTCTGTGACTTTCTAAAGAAAATTTGCACGGTGTTCAAAAATACTAATATTTTTGAACTCCTATTTTACAGACATTCATTTTATATTCCACATAATGACCACGATAAACATAATTTTTGACCCTTAATTTTCCCTTTCTACAAATCAACCCGAATTATAGTTTTTATGTTTTACGTCTGCGTCTACTAGAAGCTATAACCATGTCAAATTTTATATCAGGTTTCTAAATCAGCGTCCACATAATAAATGGCTGTAAAATACAGACAGACGACCACAGAGTAACAAGTATTTTGTTTTTACAATTTTGGTAAAATACTAGAAGATAATCATTACAATATCCAATAAAATAAAATATTGAACTTAAAGATACATCTAAAAACACCTTAACTGTACAATGAAATTATAAAATGTATCTCAGTAATCTATAATACTCAGCAAAAGCAAAATATCGATTTACTACTTTTAAAATACGAGTATATTTAATAATTCTACATTAAGTCTATTATAAAATTTCTGCAAACCGTTTGTTTAGGGCAAGCAATAATTTTTTTTTTCATTTTTGCTCCCAATACCGGACGTCTGTGTGTATAATAATGGGAAATCTTACGTTTTCCCATTATTATCTGAAAATATACAAAATACCAACAAATTTATCCACTAATGTACAAAGCTGTACAAAATATTATGCATTTCAAATGTATCATAGAAATGTTATGTAACAATCATTTATACGTAATATGCATTTTATCGTTACATACAACTTAAAACTTACACTGTGTACAAGTCGTGTACGCGTTAGAAATCTATGGAACCAGTTTTGCCAATTTAGCGACTTTGTCGTTAGAAATGACGACTTTTGCTTAGGTCTTAGCGACAAAAAATAAGTTTTAAGGATAAAAATAATTTAGCGACTTATCTGACGACTTATGGAGTGGATAAATTACCATGCAAAACATTTTTTTAAAGATAATTATTAAAAATACTGCAAAAGTTAATTACTTTTATTACTTAATCGATAGAGCAAATCGAGAGCAATTTTTTAAGCCAAAAAATGTATAAAATGTAAATATTTTTCGATTTATAGGAAAAGTACTTTTTTGACAATAAATTTTTTAAACACTTAATTATTAATTAAGTAATAATTATAGAAGTGGAGCCATGCGGATTCTTAAAGGGTACTTAATTGGTATATAATTTTACTTACAAAAAAATATTCACCGCTCACTTCTTTCCGATGGATTTTTGATTCTAATTTTTTTATAGATCAATTATATACAAAAATTGATCAGTTATGTCTCTGATAAGAGAATTCAAGGTGAAAACATTTGATGACAGTAGATTTTTTTATGTTAAATTTAATAAAGCCACTTAAATATATGAAGGCAATTAAATTTAGCGTAGAGTTTTATATCTGCGGTAAAATTTATAAATCAAATCCATCACAGAAAAATTTAAAAATAATTTTTATACTCAGTTTTTTATTTCCAATAAAAACTATTTTTAAACTTACATGTATATATATATATATATATATATATATATATATTTATATATATACATACATATATATATATATATATATATATATATATATATATATATATATATATATATATCTATATATATTATACGACTCGCCCCCTGGTAGAATTAGGTAGAATCCGTTTTAGCGACTTTTAATATTGAGCCTAGCGACTTAGATTTATTGGAGTTGGCAACACTATATGGCACAAGCTGACGAAGAGCGACCGAATCACACATACTCACTGTTTGCAAGCGCAAACGACACTGAATACAAAATATGCGTGAGCGCCGGAGATAATATCGTTTTTATTTTCATAGAATCTAGTATAGAACTCTCGCGCGCGGAATGCCGTAAATATTTGGCAACTTTGACCTAATACCAAAGGGTTCATATTTATATCATAGTTAAATCCACGTACAAGAATGTAGCTACATTAATTAAGAATAGACATAGTTTATTGAAAATCGATATATCTTTATAATTTTGTTTTAATATGTTTAACAGCGGAGGGCCTTTTTGGTAAACGAGGTTAGAAGAACGTAGTACAAAGGCCATTCTACGCCCTGGTAAAATTTAATATAACGTCTAACTTTTGTAGTTATTGAATATTGTGCGAAACCAAACACCCATTTTTGCCTATTTGCGAAAGCCGCCCCTTAAATCTCGAAAAACTTTTCACTTCTTTTGTACACACCTGCTGTACACTAACTTTTTTCTGAATGTCCGTCTGCCTATGACTTTTTAACCTAGATAAGATAATTTAAATGGAACTTCTAATTTGATAGAGTACGTCTTATGACAGTCTGACTGTCGTGATACCACGATACAAATACTAGCATATAGACAAAATCAACGCTTTAGGTGTTGTGAAAAAATCAAATTACGCTTGTGTCAACTACGTTTATTTTTAAATGTTTTTGCCATATTTACTTACACACTTGTGTCGTTTAAATATAAAGAAAATATGTTTGCGTTCAAATTGTATTTTAATGTTCAAAATAGTATAAAAAATACATAACTAATTTTAATATTCAAAGTGAATATTCTTCAAGGAATTATTCATAAGATGAAGACAAAATTTTAAAGTGGCTCTCGAAAATTTATTTTTACGTTCTATTTTGTAATTTATCTGATAATCTGCGAGAAATACGAGTGTATTTTAATAAATTTATGGGGCAGTTGCCATAGCTGCTTATATATTTATTAACTTTCTTATTGATTCATGTACTTTATATACATAAAGTACATGACAGTACAGTTAATAACTACTTACTTTATTGCTACGAGAGCATTGTATTACAGCCAACAATATCAACAGTCCATCTCCGCCCAACGAGCGGCTTTGAATTGGACCGGATCCCCGCGGTCAAGACCATACGATTTGTAATCAACCCAACACACCACAGCGACGACAACTTATCAGTATATTAAAGTAATTTTGCGAGCACTTTGCATGCGAACCTTGAAGATTTAAATAGACGTGATGACACTAATAAGAATTACGAAAGGAATTTTTTTCTAGTAAGTGCACTCTGTACTGATATTGTAAACGATTCTTTCAGTGGCCTGGTTGTAATGAAATAAAGTTTATATGTATATTACCTCATATTCTACAGAATATACCAGTTTAACTTGCGTAATCGATGAACAAATAGACATATATATGAACAGACAAAAGTTGCGAAAAATATCTTTGTGTTCTGTTACTTTTATTATATGCTGTGAATATTTTTTTTACTTCTGAATCATTTTCTTGAAGTGAAAATGACTTGTGGTCAAGCGTGTAACTCGGTCACAATTTGGTCAAGCAGTAATAGAAAACTTCCAAATGACTGTAAATGCGTAATTTGGTATATTAAGCAGTCAATAGCTTCCACCGAAACAAAGAATGCATCTCTTGTAAAACGAAGCAATTTTAATTTTTTTGTCATTTTCTGCCAACCCCACAATATTTGTTGAACGTATTTTCAAAAACAAATTTTTAAACTAGATACATTTTTGATACGTATTGCTGTAACTAAGAGTCTCGTATCACTTGTGTCGTTTACCTAATTTAGTTACTCCGTATAGGTTTTTTCTTTTTTAAATAAAGAATAAAACTGAAAAAGAATGTCAATAAATGTAACCTATATATTTAATATCTAAAATAAACACCCGTAAGCAAATGCGATCGGCCTGGAACGATTTGGGACATCTTTATCTTTTTAAATAAATCCAATTTTCTTGATTATGCTTGGAATCTCTATCTTCATTAACTTTCCCAATTGTTATTTTTTTATAAAAATACGTTTTGAATCAAATATATAAGCATGCTACTTTATTAAAGGGGTTTCTATTGTGAGTCTTTCTTATATTAGAAATATAAAAAAGACTCATAACTCACAGTTTGCGATATACATAGCTGTATAGAGAATTAAGGCTTGCGTCTATTGTAAGAAGTTTTATTCCATTAATATTTGCAGTTACTTTTGCAGTTATGCCTTGTTAAACTCGCAATAAATAAAAGTGAATAACCTTGAGAGTAACAAAAATTATTTTAAATCAATTTTAATTATGATTTTAATTAACTCAACATGATTATATGGATTTAAATAAACACGTTTAGTGATTATATATTTTATAGTTATAAACCGTTATATACACTAATATAATAGGTAAATTTATATTGTCGCATGCCGTCTAAATAATTGTGCCAATTAAATTAAGCGCGAGTAAATTTTTCAAAACATCTTCAATATATTGAAACAGAATGTAAGTCAATGTATTGAAATGTATGCAAAGTTCTCTATCAATTAGAATATGAACGCTTTTATAAATACGTCTTTGATAGTTTTATGTAAGGCTCCATCAAATCATTTTCAAGGTAATAAGTGACAACGGAAATTTACATGCTTCCCTAACGTTTAAGAAAATCCCAGTCTCTAAAAAAATATTTCTTTTTCCCCATATAAAAATAATAATGGTATCAGCTACGTACAAATATCAGACTAAGTATAAAATATCTCTATATTTTTGTAGTTGACTATCAACATACGTATTTTCAGTAAATCTCTCGTACCTACAAGAGTGCGTACGGAACGTCATTCGTAACTAAAGGGCACACATGCGTCATGTTAAAGTCTAACACAAAAACTTGTACCATTTCATAAACTTTAAAAGAAAAACTCGCACAACGTTATTCGAAGCTTACGTATTGTTAGAAATTACCTATTGCCCACTTTATAATTTTCATGATTCTCTTTGTACCGTTTTGAGCGTTAAATTTTGCAAGCTTAGGCGGGCAAACTGCGTGGACGTTATACGCGAGATGCTTAGAATACAATTAATGTGGTATGAAATTCCACAAAGTGTTTGTTATTTTTTGTAACTTACTATATGATATCTTTACCCACATTCGTGTGGTTGAGATTCTCAAATAGACACAATCTCGGATGTTTGCTCGAATGCATTCATTACATAGTAAACGGGACTTAAGTTAGACATCGTCTATGTGTCTTCGTAAAAATGAATAATTATCAGAAAGCAATTAATAAACCTAATTACAAATAAGAACGCCCTTTAAATGTCTTTCGAACACATACTACTATATGTGCACTAGAAGAGTCGATTTCTTAAACAAAATGCGTACTTGGAAGGATTCATCTACCACGAAAATCTTAATTTCATCCTAGAAGCATTTGCATTTTCACAAAATATCTTTAAAAATGAACTTTTCTACTATGAGGAATAAAAATGTAAAAAATCTGATGAGATTTCTAAACGTTTATTCCGAATTTCATATTACCTAATTTGTTTACATCACAATTTTTCATGTCTCTACTGAATTTGACTTGAATGTATTTATCCACCATAGCGATATTTATACGTTACTAAAGAAAAGATAAAGATTTAAAGACCAATGCTCATCTATAACACAGGGCCCCAATTCCCAATTCGTTCCCATTACGTCCGTCGCATTTATGACGCTGAACCGTTTTGATGAGTGCATTAAAACTACGAATGTTTTTTGTATCTAATTAACGTATATGGTATCAAAAAATACCTTTCGAAACTTCCACTGTTTCTTGATGATATCTATTTAAAATTATAGAAACTGTGACAAATTGGCCAATATAAAAACGGACATGTTTAAGTTATAATTATTCGTAGTTCACAAAACTTTTTAAATGAGCTTTTATGAGACCGCACTTTCCATCTGAGGTGGTGGGTATTCTCGAGGTTCGAAAAGGAGAATAGATATTACAACTCTAAATCTTTCTTTTATAAAGCCATGTATAAAAATTAGTAAAACTTAAAATACGTCAAGAAAGATATGTACACTGTTCCGTGGACGCTGATGACTACGGACTTAATAACCACCACTAGTCAGGAAAGGAAAAATGAAAAATCGTTGATAAAGTAGTTAAAATGTTAAATACATTAACATAAAGGGTTTAGTCGTATATGTCTAACGTGTCTATCAAAACAAATTCATAAAGTCAATCATTTAAATTTACCCTTTCAATGTGAAATTATAAACGCATTGATTTAAATAAACCTGTAATCCAAATCAAGCTTAGTTAAAGGTGAACCAAAGCTGAAGTCACCGCTAAGCCAAGTTTTGTTAGAACAATTCCAACTTAATTTTCTAATACCAATGAATAGAGCTACTGATTCTATTAAGATTCCGTAAACGTGGTATTTTTTAGTTGGGAGCAAACAAAAGCAGCCGAAGACTAATCAAAACTATATTTATAATATTTTATATCAACTTAGTTTTTATTTCCCTGACTAAAATTTTAATTCGCCTTTTCCGTACATAACTCCTGTTATTATTGTTATGACGTTATCATCACTATAAATATTCAGATATTTCAGTGTAAAAAATATTATATTTTATAAATTAAAAAATATTATATTTTATATATTACATAAAGAAAACGTAATATAAATAAAAGAAATTAAAATTAATTGAATAGATTAAAATAAATGTGGTGTCAATAGCTGTTTTCATGTCCATTATTGCTATATTATCTTTACAGCCCCATCGACGGGTTTATTAAGTAAGTACTGTACATAAGCAGACTGTAATTTTATTAATTACGGGTAAGTATTTAGATAGTATTTAAGTACCTAACGGTAATAAATAAAATTTGAAGTTACAAAATAGACTTGAAAATTGTTCTAGACTGCTTTGTGACAAATAGTTAGTAATTACAAAAAAAAATTAATAAATTATTTACCATTATTGTTTTGCTTTTTCAAGGGTTTCGTCGATTCTTGTTTGTCTTGCTAAACTGATTGGTATTTCAGTTTGTCTTGCAGAGTTCCATTTTCTGTCGAGTTACGGTCAAAACAAAAGCTTGAATTAAATGTTATGCTTTGTTGCAGACAGATATAAGCCTAATAAAGAGTTCATTTTAGATGACTTTATGTGGGCAATTTGTATAGACAACGTCATACAACGAAACGTAGGTCGTGGTTAAGAATTTAAATAAAATAGAAATAATACTACATCACGTATTTTTATTTAGTTGTGAATAAAAATTAAGTGATAATGAATTTCTACAGAATTAACGTCAAATATACTCAATATAAAATACCTAATTAGATATATTGTATAGTCCCAAGCCTTTGAGGAAAATTATAGGCTACATATCAAACCACTACTAAATCTATATTTCAATAGTGGAAAGTTAAAAAATAGTTTATTGTAAATTTAGTAAATGAAAGTTGAGCAATCAGAAACGATTGATTCGATCATGTTAGAAAATACTTTCGTTTGGAAGGGATCTTTAAGCTATTCAATACTTTTTCAGAATAGTATGCTATTAACATATAAATATCTTATCGTGACAGAACAACTTTTATATATTGTATTTATCTTTACTTCTATCGTCACCGTCACATAAAATTTACATATTTACTTTATTTATTTATTCCTTAAAACTCTATGCACGAATAACTAATAAATATAACTAAGTAACCAAACCTTTAACTTTGTTTCAGGTAAGTGAAGCGGTTTTACAGAAACCTATGTACTTAAGTTAATCTGAGTTATCCAGGCTGGTATGCGCATTCGGTATGTCAGCCGGGCATCCCCGTTAAGAGTTTTCCAATTTAACATCTTTAATAAATACCTGAATTACGACTAAATTTCCTTTCAAAAACACGACTTCATTACATTGGTCTTATATTTAAATTTTACAGTATTATTGAGAATCGAGTATTTAAGGATTGCAAAATCGTATTAAAATTTATGTCACGCAAGCCGATATCAAATCAGAGCCAGTTTTCTTGATATACATGTATATTATTATCAAACATGTTAAGGAAAACCGCTTCAGCATAATGGATATCACATACAACCTATATGCTAGATCAACCAAAAGGGCGCCAATTTGAATACCATTTGGCCATAAATAGAATATGTTACAATTTCCTGTACTTCAAATCTATGTTCGCACAGCAGTATCGTAAGATCCTATCTTGTAGGCCGAAAATACTCAATGTAACAGACCAAAGAAAAAAAATCAGTACGTTCAACCATATGCGATTACACGGAACCAGCAAAGTTTGTATTTATGTCTCATGACCAATTAGTATTTAACATCAGTTCTGGTTGAACTTCACACGACATTGATATATGAAAAACATTATCTAGATCGATATAAAATATTGCTTATAGACGTTGAATCGTAATTTTTTATTAACATTTTTTAGTTTTATATCTAAATTAAAACTAACATTGAAGACTTTTTATCCATTCTCCAATATATTACTTGAATATTATAGTTTATGGGTAAAAGGTTGCTTTAGTTTCTTTGTTAAATTAATTTCTTTAGCTTCAAACCCATAATCCGATTTTGTTATCATAACAGAACTGTACCATTAAATATATGTGAGGAATATATTAATTTTCTTTAGGTTCTTTTAACTTGCAGAGATTAAAGTACTGTAATGCATTACTAGCTAAAAAGACACCCTCATTTCTGCTAACTAATTCTACTATAAATTCCACGAAATGTTAGTAATTAACTTTAACTGAAACTATTAAACAAGTACTTTTACTGCAAGACTCGCAGAAAGTATCAATACTAGGGATTTCAAATATTAGAATTTCTTAATACCGTTATCGTTACCGGATCTAACTTGAATAAAATCAGAATTCCGGAACCACGGTTTTGATAGTGTACCTAATCAGCTTTCTAATGAAATAAAATAAATACATGCTTATTTACTAACCGTTTTGTAATAATTGGTTTTTATTCGTTGTTTTGAAATATTTAAAATATACAACAATAAATTGAGTCATGAAAATAAGTAACTACCATTACTTAAATATTAATGGTCATTATACTTGGTTAACTAGTACCAAATATTGCTGCTGTTAAACGAAGCCTTCCTTTTATATTTTCCAAATGCCGTTCCAAGGTTTTTGCTTAAATATTTTATTTGTTAGGCAAACGTTTTTAATTTACATTTTAGAGTGACCCCAGCTGTTTGAAAGTTATAATATTTAGTTTCAGTACGGTTTCTTTGAATATATTATAATTATTATGGATGTAATGAAGATGTTGCAGGTCTTGTTCATCTGAAGATAATTCTGATTGGTCCTTCATTAGGTCGTTCACGAGCAGTGGACTAGTTCCCTTGCAAGCCCAACGAAAGGAAAATGAGTTTTGTTCGATATACAAGATTATATAATTGGTCCGTTGATGTCCGTAATGCTATATTTCTATTTAGCATTCTATCGAAAGACGTAATAAATATTTTACATTTTACGGCACGTTTATACATCCGTTTTTAGAATTCTTCACCCTAAAAATAACAATAAAAATTCTTTTACAGATTCTTTCGCCTGTCATTTCATATATTTATTTCCCAATTACACGTTCTTAATTTTCAAAGAGGTAGTAGTACATTCATGTACTTTATGTTTGGAAACAAATTTTGATAGAAGGACTATTAAATAGAACATAAGTAACTTCACGAGAAAGCAAGTTCGAAATAAAATTTCATTTGTTAATAATATGTTGATAAAGTTAATTTCTCTAAGAAAAAATCTTTTAAAAATTTAACAAACCTTTAATATACGCGTGCATCCTTTTTTACTACCGTATGCATAAGTTTAAAACAATGTGAAAATATGGAAAACAAAGCCAGTATGTATACCACTTCAGTTTAAAATTTATTTTTCACCGTATATCATAACAAATATTTCAAGGTGTACTGATATTCACCGGAAACAATTTTATTGACCACTTAATTTAAAAAAAGTTGACAAAATATTGTTAAACATTGATATATTTAATTTAAAAAAAAGTTGTTTTAAATTATATCACATCTTGACTGTATCATTTCCTAATGATTTTATAGTCGATTAAATTATGTAATACATTCGGGCAACTTCCAGCGACGAACCTTCGATAAGTAGTCCGTGTATGTGTACTTTGCAGAGCACTTATTGCAATGTCGGACTCTAATAAGACAAATCTGCTCAATTTGGCGTTTTTTAGATTCCTCAATATATATATATATATATATATATATATATATATATATATATATATATATATATATATATATGTATATATATATATGTATATATATATATATATATGTATATATATATATATATATATATATGTATATCGGTATATATGTATATATGTATATCGGTATATATGTATATATGTATATATCGGTATATATGTATATCGGTATATATGTATGTATGTATATATGTATATATGTATATATGTATATATATATATATATAGTAAAAAATTCTGACACGAAAAACGCTCTTAAAGGGTTTCTATTCACTAAAAAAATGTTTCCACTTAACTGAAATATTTGTCTGTCGTGAAATAACAAAGGAAATGAGCTATTTGCATCTGGAAAAATTTTTGCTACTTGTTTCATATAGCAACCTATTACAAGACAAGTATAGACAAGAATAGTAAAAATACCTCGCGCAAAATTGCGCTTAGTACCTAGCGCAAAATTAATGTAGGACGATTTGCAATATTTATATGGACAATGGCTGAGTGAAAATTCTTGGCGCACATCAATTCATCATACATTAATATAATAGCGTGCATTTTATTTAAGCACAACTTTTTAGTTTCCAGTTTTCAGCAAAATATTTCTGTTATGGTGCTCTGTTGCAATTTAGTAAAAGTAGAAAGAGAAATTTGAAAACTTTATATTGAACGCATTTGAATATGCTCACGTGTGTTCACACCATTTTTTTCATTTTCATGGTTCCATACCTCAAACTGAAAGACAAAACCTTTGAAATTAGTATAGTACAAAGTGTTATTAACCAGCAACAACGTCTTATTAAGCATTTGCTCGTTATTTTAAACTATTCTTGAAATAATGAAAGAAGGGGTAAATAAAATACTGAAAAAACTTCTTGAATTTTTATATAATATGGGAATGAATTTTATCAAACACATCCCACATCAAAAAAGGCTCGTTACGAGTAATAATTTTTTTTTCATAATTACATACATGTTCGACAGAAGCATAAAACAATTACATATCCTATAATTTTGAACGTAACATTCGTGTTAGCCTTATTTCTGGATTGTTCTCTTTATCCTTCATTCATTTAGAATTATTATTCCCACGTATTTTAGAGTTAATATTTTGAAACAAATCAGAAGATTTTTTGCGAAGTCATACTTTATAATTATAATGATACTAAATTTTTTGGAAATTTTTTTATGACCCTTTAATTTCAACGTGAAGGACATTTTTTACAAACCTGAATAATATGTGTTATTTCCGGTAAAATTAATATTTTACCAACATATTATTTTTTATATAGATGTCCATTTGTTATATAGACATAACGTAAAAATGACGAAATATATTAAAACTATTTTAACACTATTATTAGCCATATTAAGACCTTAAATAAATACACAATTCAGTGATCAGAACATCTAACTTTTTTAGAGATCAGTGAGTGTTTGAACAAATTGTTATGAATGTAAAATATTTAAATGGAAAATTTTGTGCAAAAAATTATTTAACACATTTTTATAAAGAAAAAACAGTTCTTCGTAAAAATAATTTGTCACATTTAAAAATATTTCATTTGAAGCAATGTGAACTAGAGAAGTTAGACCTATTAATAGTAATTAAAAGCTTGCACTGCGAGGGTTCCGTACGCTTTGCGCATATAAATATTTAATTTAATAAAGTATTTTCATTAAATAGTTCAAAAATATTAATAACTTTTTCACCAGGCCAATATATACTAGGATTAAAAGAAATATCCACAGGCAATTGTCTTTCTGGATATTTTTAACCATGCTTCTAAAACTATCTTGCATATAATCTAAAAAATTCACGCTACCTTTATAGTGTAGATTAAAACGTAACCAAAATTCAAGAGCATTTTATTATTTCACGCTTTAATTTTAAAATACCTGTTGCGGTTATTTTTCATAGATGCGATACATACCATTCCAGACTTTTATTGAACTTTATATTTTCAACTTATTGTTGTTTTAAATTTTATTAGAAGAAACATTAAACATTTGAGGCAGCGTACAATCCTTAGATGGGACACCTTTCAGTTGAGCATAATCGAAAAATTTATTTTAGGAAAAAAATTATAAACAAGTCAAACTTTTATGCTTTATAATATAAGCAACTGAAATTAATACTTTTTTCCTATCTAAATAATCATATTTTCTTGGAAATTTCTAACAGTTGACAAAATAAAAAGGCAAATATAAATAAAAATAAATTTAGAATTTCTACTTTTGTAAACAATACACATTTTTTAAATAAAAACTTTGAATTTCTTAACTTTCATACCAATCTTTATAAAAACTTACCGGAAACCGGTCCGGGATTCAGCAAAAAAGTAACTAATTATTCAATAAAATTTATTTTTTGTCAAACCTTATTTTTCGCTTAAAAAATATCTCCTCGCAAATATTGTAGAGCGCAGGAGAAGGCTAGTGCGACTTACCGTCGCCCTTCATGGTTGAGACTCTGCCGTTTTGTTGTGCGAATGTCGACTTTCCGTGCTTTTGAGAATATATACAGAAATTTGCACAATTTTCTGGAACCCGTTAACATATTGAAAAGATGTAAGGTTGTCAGGAATCATTGATATCGTTTAGCACGAATATATCAATAGACTGTTGTAGATGTGAGTCCTGTAAATAAATTATTTTGGTATATTTATTTTTCAATCGCAGAAATGTTTCTAAATTTCCCCTGTTTTCGTCACTATTAAATAAAAATAATATCTCCGAATCATGAAGTTATTATATGATAACAATTACTATATACGTCAATATTATGTAATAACAGTATGGCTATAATATCCTTTAAAATTTCCATAAAATTCCAGAAATCTATTCTTGACAAAACTAATTAATACACGTTTTTTTACGTACTTGTACAGGTTATAATACTAAACAAATCCAGGCAGTAAAATAGGCCAGTATAAAGCTATGAAGCTATAATTTCAAATTTCTGAATTTCGGATGACCAAATGCAATACTTACTATAATATACCTTTAGCTATATAGTTGACTTCCCAAACCCAATCTGAAGTTCCGATGACCGAATGCAATGCTAAAATACCATTAGCTATGTGGTTGACTTCCAGTTATAAGCATTATATTAAGGTATTCTGAACAGTCTGAAAAAATCTCAAATCAAAATTATTAGGTGTTATAGGCTATTACTATAATTATAGCCACAGAAGTTACAATCACAGAAAATGTCGTGTTTGTACGATTTCCTTTACAGTGTTTAATGTCATAACATTAACAATTCAAAGGATGTGAGTGAAGTCAAATTTGAGAGTATGTGAGTGATAACGATCTTATAAACTATCCCTTAGTAGAAGTTAGTTCTACATTTTATATATTTATGATTGAAAACTCGTTCAAACCGCGCAGCGTTGAATTGTTGTCATTTTTTGCTTTTCAATGATTACTTATTTCTTTATCATTACGCATTGCAAATTCATAATTTATCGATAAACAATGTATCTATAAAAAGTAAATTAATATTTGTCATTTTTAGCATGCAGAAATTACTTGAAAATTTTGAAGAAAATCAGAAGTTTGTAACAGTTTTAGGGACTGACAAATGAATGAAATTATAACAATTCAAAGCGAAACAACGTGACTTCACAAATTCTCGTAATTGGCGTCGTAAAATCCTTAAAGATGCTTGTTAAATAACCTATTTAAAATGAATTCTTGTTAAATAACCTATTTAAAATGAATTCTTGTTAAATAACCTAATTAAAATGAATTCTTGTTAAATAACCATTATTCAAATTAAATTATCATCAATAATACATACGAAATCATTAGCGTTACTTCATAGATGGTTAATTGACGTTTCTTATGTCCTAATATGGTCTTTTGTTCGTTGGTATACTCGCACTTCGCACCAGTACGTACAAAATATCACTGCGTGAATTCAACTTTATGGGACGCATTTATGTCGCCAGAGACAATACTTCGATATTATCTATCTTATTAGACAACCGTTTTTGTTCTAGATTTGGTAATATTTCTGATAACTTAATCCCGCTAATACGGTATCACTTTCTTTATGTTACGTTAAATTTATCACATGTATTTTCGATAATTCATTTATTTCGATATCGTTAGTGTATCTTATTAGCCTGTTAACTTCATTTTGAAATGTTTACTTGATATTACTCACTCTGATGTCGTTTTTTTTATGCTAGTTATGGCCTTTCATTGTATCGTAATTGTCTAATGAATTTCATGTTTGTTTTTTTAGGAAGTCGCTAAAACTTTATAACAATTCTATTAATTATCCAACGCTTTATTCAACAACTTATAAAATGCATTCTTGCATTCGCAAAGTTTATCATATTAATTTTTTTTTAAATTACATCCACGTTTCATTTGAAGTTACAATAGATGGAATAACTTTTTTTTATTGTTAGCTACTGCTTAACTCTCTTCGTAACTTGTCCGAAAATATTTCTAACATATTAATAAAAACAATACTGCTATTAGTTCAATTTTTAATTGTACATAAGGAAAAAGACATACATTTAGCTTCATATATATTAATCACTTAATTAAATTTTATTTATTCCAAATTATATTAAAAATAACAATAATTTGCGCTCAGAAATAAAAGGTTTCAAGTATTGTCTCCTAAAAAGTTTCGCTTTTTAGTTGTAAACTAGCCACCCACCCCGGTTTCGCACGGGTGCAATGTAGATACTAATGTGGTGTAATTGTGGAGCGATTAATAATATTACTGTCATTATTAGAATAAACCGTCTTTAAATACAATGTGTACAGCTGTTTTTGCGGTTTATAGTGTGGTGCTGAGAAGCACTTTTTTATTTATTTTACTTGCTTGAGAGCTCCAATAAACACGCTCCGATGACGGCGCGGCCTGCGACGCGCTTTTTATACGCACGCGCCGCCGCCGCCCGCCACCGTTGCCGTCCGTGCACGGCATCGGCATCGCGAATACTGATTTTTGGTAATTTTAAATATGTGATATCTTTTGAAATATTAATGATAATGATTTGCTGTAAAAAGCAAATTTTATCTACATTAAATTTTCAACGTAAACAAATTATTTAATTCGAAAATATAACCCACAAAAAAAATTAACATAAATCGCATAAAAATGGTCCTAGTGGGTTATCCTTAAATATAGATATATGCCATGACGGACTTTTTTGTAGATATTTTTAAAATACACAATTACATAGTACAACATTTTGATATATCTCCTAAAGTTTAGTCAGCGTTAACAATGAAAGCGGCCAAAATTCTATTTTGTTACGAAACATTGACTTTTTTATGTTTTATTTAAATATAACATGGATGTATTATACCAATAAACCATCCGGAAGAAATTGTCTGAATGAAGTGAAAACCGCATCAAAATTCATTGCATAGTTTAAAAGATCTAAGCGTAAAGAGGGACAGACGGACGCGGGAAGCGACTTTGTTTTATACTATGTAAGGAAAGATTATTATTACTTTTCTTATGATTTGCACACAGAAACTTTCATAATATTTTTATAATATACAAGCCATTTCAAGATATGTTTTTAATATTTAAATTTTTATTTTTGTGATGCTCAATTTTGACTGCGTTTTATTGTTTTGTAAGATTGTTTATTTGATATGTATTTAAATACCCTACTTAGAGACTGGATATTAATATTTTAAAAGTGAATTTAAATATGATAGAACCTTGAGAAAGAGGTCTTTTCAACAAGTCGGATATTTTAAAATAGTTTTAAATCAAGGACTTTGACTTCCTCATTAATACAATGAAATTATTCAATTCGGTCAAAAATGTTTTTATGCATCTTTTTAAATGTATTGGTTGATGTAAATTATATATTTTGTGTTTAGTTGGGCACATTCTTAAAGTCTACGTTCACGAAAATTTATGGGCTATACACAAAACTGATCTTTTGATAATGCAACAAATTGATATCCCCAGAATTAACTAGCACCTGAGTAAGAGAGCATATATTCCGTTGTTTATTAACAACCACTGAGTAAGAAAGCTTTTACTCGATTGTTTGCCATCGTATCTCAAAGTGTGGCCGCTTTATACCTAATTTAGAACGCATGAAGGTATTTACAAAGCACGCGAAACGAACATTACGAACGATCGTTTAGTTGCATTTCGTCGAACGATTGTTGAGATAATTATAAATTTTCACGTCTGAACTGTTTGTTGATACTTTATAAGGTAATTACGAGGTAATTATGAGTTCATTAATACTAGAGACGCCGGTTTGAAGGATATAAAAAAAATTATCATTCAATCAAATGAGAGTTCAACATATTGTTGATAATGACATGATCACAGATGTTCTAGGCATGCTAAGCTTCACTGCATCGTAGTAGGGACGGGCGTTGCCCTTGCCAAACACCTCTAACTAAAGTCTCGTATGAAATCAATTCCTTTATCCGGGTTAAAATTTTGTGCGAAATCGTCACTATGGTAAAAATGTAGGTATTTTATTTATAGGGTTATATAAGATACGATGCTTTTTAATTAAGTAGTGCTTCATATCTCTTGTGATACCATTACCAGGCGTGCGAGATAGATTAATTTAAACAAACAAGGACATAATTTTCACATTTTGGAAAACTCTAAAGGCCAGGTAATTAAAAATGAATGATAACCTGTTTCAATTATTTCTTTCATTATTTTCACGTCCACAATAAAATTTTCAAATAATTATTTTAGATTTTAATGAAATAACTGATGAGATCTCGGACCTATAGAGAATGGCAAGAATGTTGGCTGATTTGTTTATGCTTGAACGAACTTTGACCCACGGCTTTATTCGCGTGAAAAAGACAGAAATATTCTTGTTAAGACTTTCAATAATATTCAAAACATTAAATTGTATTTTGGAATAAATTTATTACGTCTTATTTATTTCTATAACATAACATAGCCTATATGTGTGCAACACTTTATAAAACTTATTTTAATCATTGAGATATTAAGGAGATATCATTGAGATATTAAAAATATAAGAATAAACTCATTATCGCATTTGGTGTCTCAACACGGAATTCAATATTTAAATAATAATAAAAAAAACGAATTTATTATATTTATAATATTTTAATTACAATAAACTAAAGTACATTTTCGAGGATTTTATCTACAAAACATTAAACTATCAAAATATCTCCTATCACGGCGAACGCACTTCTCAAAACGTAACGCGAATACAATGGCGCGCAGCAGAACATCGACTGAGATGGCTCTCATTCCTTCCCTTAGTTTAACCTTCAGCCGCTTCAAATTCATAATAATATTCATAAAATTAATTAAGATCGACAATGAGTACTCTAAGACTAACTAATTTGGCTATTTTGTCTATTGAGCAAGATGTGTGACGCGATAGACATTGACGGTGCAATAAAAGACTTTGCTCTTAAAAAAAGTAGATGTATAAATTTTTAATTGAAGACGGAAGTTTTGTTTTTAATTCTAACAAATACTCATATTACTTTTCAATAAAAATAAAAATATAACATTATAGTATCGTTCTAGTTCTAATTAAAAATTTATTTTATTTAATCTTGTCGATCGTCAAGGTGTACCTAATCTTAAGTGATAGGTACCTAAGTTATATCAATGTATCTAAGTGGTTAAAGTAAAAGAATTTTTGTATTAATAAATATCAAAAACTGCTTTGAGATAACCCCATAGAAAAAAGTCAGCTGGGATTAAGTTGGACGATCTGGGTGGCCAAATTATGTCTCCAAATCGGCTTATGACTTTTCCCGGAAATAGCGCTCTAATTGGGTTCTCGTAGATTCCAACTGTGTCAAAGATCACTGCCCATCTTGCTAAAACCCCACATCTGACTCAACATCCTCCTCTCGTAGCTACGGTAAAAAATTGTTAGTCATTTCGAAATACCGCTCGTTCGTCAAGTTTGAATTCGGCGCTGGGATATCCCATATTTGTCACCATAAAGTAAATGTTTATTCCAAACATTTTTGTAACACAATACTTGGACCAAATTTGTCAAAAAACAAGGAAAGGGATTTACAAATACAAAAAGTGTACCTTTAACACCTGTGTTAAAAAGCGCATAAATTTAGGTTATGCCAATTTTGAACACAGAAACTAATGACTCATTCTATGTATCTATATTTAGTCAATGTAAACATTCTGCGGCGTACAGACTAAAGTTTCCCCTACAGAACTCAGTTTTTCGCTCACGGGTAAGAAGAATACCTTGTCTTTAAAAAGACGCCATGAGATAAAGGTGATGGAACTTAAGTCAGAGACGTAAAAGACTATAAATAAAATTAGGTAAAATACATTAAATTTAGAACGTCTTAACAAGTGTTTTCAATTAATAAAGAAGATAATGAAATACTTAAAGTAGTAATATTGATCCTAACTTTAGGCATTTGTTTTCTTTAAATGAGTAGGTACAAATAGGATGTAAAAAAGCAAACGAGACAGAGACAACGTGTTTTCCTAGACAACGTGTTTAAAGCGTACATACATAAAAGTTATTTACTAAGACTGCTTTCCGCGTAAGATTTAATTTCCTAGAGAATGACTAAGTTAGAATATACATATATATATATATATATATATATATATATGATTATAAATTAATTTATAAAAAAGGATTTTCTTCCATTTTTAAAACTTATATTTTTATAGGAGTAGCAGGATTTGACATTAAATGTATTCACAATTAAATGAAACTACGTGATGTAGTATTATTTCTACTTTCTTTAATTTCTGTAAGAAAGTTATGTCTGTATGGTCTGTAAGAAATTAAATAAAGTAGAAATAATACTACATCACGTAGTTTCATTTAATTGTGAATACATTTAATGTCAAATCCTGCTGCTCCTGTAAAAATATAAGTTTTAAAAACGGAAGAAAATCATTTTTTTATAAATTACATAGTTTCATTGTGAATAATGAATTTCTACAAAATTAACGCCAAATATATTCAATATTAAATGTATCGTTGTGTTTTATAATAAACATTTTATAAAACAATTAACTCATAAACTGTTTGATTTTTTACACTTAATAGAAATAGTTTACATCCAGAATAATAACAGAAATCAATTTTGCGAAGAAATAACCCAAGTAATATCACATTTCGTATAATATTAAATATAAGGATTAAAAATTTAAATGATTTCAGTAAGGTTTTCTTTTATGGATCTTCTGTTCTAAAGGCGAAAAGTTTGTTTTTTATATATAATGACGTAATACGACAACCCTATGATCGAGGTACTTAAAAGGTATTCGAATACGCGATGTGTATAATTATAATGTAATGGTCTATTAAAAAAAATATTACATAAATAATTCGTACACTTTAATTACAAATATATATATATATATATATATATATATATATATAAATATATATATGTATATATATATATATATCTGACACGTTCTTCTTTTCTTCCGACAATCTGAGCGATTCATTTTTAGGTTTGTTTAAAAATATACTTGTCTTTTTTCTTTTAAATTATTGTCCAGGTATCGTAGATTTCAGAAACATATAATGCATTGAAGTATTACTTGATATTTTTTATTAATTTCAAGGTTTGTTTACAAAAATGTTTAATGTATTAGTTATCATGTAAAAGAGTTCAGATTTTCAGTTTTTTATTACGTGGCTTAACTAGAATACGAAACTATATTGTTATCTAAGTCAATATGACGGAATTATTATAATATACACTTGAAAAATGATATTTAATACCACTCTGTCACATTTTTCCTTGTTAAGACAACAAATTTTGATATATTTTGCAAATATGGAAATAAATTTATTTGAAAATCTGGTTAACACTTTGTGTGTTCAATGTGTAACAGCAGAATATGTTATTTTAGTACATATTTCTAATAAACTGAAACTACTTTGACGTTATGTTATAAGCGGGACAAATTTGTGAGTGGTAGATACTAATTAGCTGTCGTACTAACTTAACCTTTTTAAAGTTTGAAAATGATAACAAAACATAACATTTATAAAATTTCTAAAAACGGTAACAAAACATAATATTTAAAATGCTATATTTAGTCTTATTTGTTGGGAGAACCATTCTTTGGTGTCTAATAAAATCAGTCTATTTATCTATTTTCGCTTAATCTACTTTTCAAATACTTCTATTGGTTGATCAAATACGTAATAAACGCGCTTTCTACTTTTTATTTTTAATACATTTTCAAACATCCCATTTGATACATCTGATTTTACTAATTTAAATAACTTTTCAGTGTCACCGACAGTTTTATAAAACATCACCCGAACATCTTCATCCTTCATCCACACAACCTTTTGCAACTCCTAAATAAGTATACTCGACTTTGTTTTTACTAGATACTTTTACTAAAATATGTGTACCATTTTTTATTAATAATGTGTGGATGTTGCCCATAGATAGGTCTTATGAAGTACCCCGTGTTATGGTCACGGATTTATTTTGATTAACAAGACGTTGATCATTTTCGTCTTGTGAAGTACGGCACAGTCTCTTAAAATCTCTTTTTATAGGACCTCTAATTATATTAGTTATATCAGCCAGTGGTTCTTCTAAATCTGAGGGCGAAATGTCAACTTCTACCTTATAGTCACATAATGAGCGATATGTCTTTAAATTGTAACAATCACAAAATTTGTCACAAAAACAGCTCAACCTTTGGTAACTCAACACTCCAGGTTGCTGAGCAAGTAGTTCGTAGACTTACATAGCAAGTTTCAATAAAACAATTCCACTTGCAATTTCCATTAAAATCTAGACAATATTGTCTTTGCTAACAAGAAAGAGCTTTGTCTTACTATGGTCTTTAAAAAACTGTGAAGCGTCAACAAAGTCATGTCCGCTGACAAAATGGTCAGCTAAGCGTTTAATAGATCCTCCTACGCCGTCAGCTACCCCTCTGCCATGACCGGATTCAGAAAAGTTCCAGGTTAAATTTTTGAACCCGTATTGTTCAAAGAATCTTCTGGCAATAAGATAAAAATTTATTTTTTGTTTGTACTGAGTTGCTGGTCCATAAAAAAGTGAACTGTCTTGATAAGGGGTAATTCTTTTCGAACCCAATCAAGTACCGGATATAGGTGGGCTTAAAAAGCGGCAGGGCCATGATTAAGATCAGAAGAGACAGTATAAAAAGAAGTTACAAGTACTTCTTTTCGGAAGTCAATTAATACAATATTGCTGTGTGCAAAGTCATTTGGTTTCCCGATCCTCCAAAATGCATTGATTGAATTTCTTCGTAGTATTTACAGACATAGTTTTCACTGTAGTCAATATGTAAAGCTATTTCGGTTTCTGTAAATTTATTTATACATTGTCGATATGATTTATATTGATTTTTAATATTAAATTTGTGAGATTTAAACACTTTTTAAAACTTCTACGATCTGTTTTTTGTTCTTACTAATTTTAACGTTTTTCCTTTATTCTCGATAATATACATTTTTCTGACCCAGTGTGCTAATTCGACCAATTTTTCTTGGTCGATCGCAGTATCATAATTGAGTATTTGCTTTACATTTTGCGTATTTTCCTTTCATACACGTTAATGAATTTAAATCGCATACATTTTGTGGGATATTTTGATAACTTTGTTTTACACAATACAACTTCCATAAACGTAATATTAGTATTATACAAATCTAAAGTTTCTACCACTGATTTGAAGCTAAATGCGTTCTGAGAATATTGTTCATCATTCTCTGAAAGATAGCCGGGGCTGTTTTTAGACCAAAGGGCATTCTTGTATATTCATTTAGTGGTTGTCCACTGATGCCAGCAATCACAACGCTGACACAATATTTTCCATAATTATTCAATATTTTGATTGGAAAACCGGGTAGTAGAGCAAATTGCTGCAGTTGTTAGGAAAACAAAACTTCGAAAACCATTGTCGATCGTTTACTGACCACTCTTAAAAAGTACAATAATACAAATGTGAATTTCGGAGCTATAATAGGAACAAATGTGTGTAACAATGTTATCTCACATCTGAGTCATTCTTTATCTGTTGAAGCGCTCAGTGCCGGTTTGAAATGAATTACAGGGGAAGAGATAGCGTTTATAAGAGCCGTGATATTTATAAATATTATTAGCAAGAAACACAAAAACCAAAAGATTTTGATCAAAAAATGGTGCCTGGGGATGAAAAAAATACTGATATGAACTTGCTGATAGAGTTGAAAACCAATAAACCTTTTGATTCGTATAACTACTTACGTAGGTAGGCACACTTTGAATATTTACTAGAAGGAATTATTCCCATTCTCCTACACTTATGAGAGAATCAGTTAGTGTTCGAGAGCGATTAATCGTAACGTTGTATTGTACGGAGACAGTCAGATCTCCTCAATTATTGGGCCACATTTTTTCTGAAACCTATTGGGGATTATTTATGGCATTAAAGAAAAGAATTTCTTAAGGTAATATTTTTTATTATTATGATAATATAAGTGCGTAAATAATAAATTACAATGGAACAATGAATGTTAAAAAAAATAGTTATGAGACCGAAATGGTAACAACTCTTCTACAGGGTTTTGATTTTTGGGAATATACAACCACTAATACATTGGTTGGTTTTGGTGTAGATGCCTTGGGGTGTGATGGTAATATATTTGGGTGCTTCTGTGACTGATTTTGATAAATGTGAAATCGATTGAGAAAATGAATGCACTTTGTATTATTACCTATATTCATTGAACAAACTTCATTTAATTCTCTCTATTTGCCATAATAAAGAACATCGGATATTAATTTTTTGGCAATTGCTTGAAGTTTATCCATTATGCCTAATTCACTACTCACGGTATCACTGAAAGTTTGATCTTTATATCGCGATGATAAAACTTCACTAGCTGTATTTTGAGAATTTTGCCTTGTTCTGATATAAATTAGTCTTTTTCTTTTTGGATTGAATCCGTTCAGGTATTCTGGTCTCACTCTGTAACAAAAACAAATATTTTATCTTACAAAACTCATAAAGAATTTTTTTTCCAGACTCCCTATACTAAAAAAGAATGTTTAAAAGTTGCCAAAGGATTCGCTGAAAATTGAAGTTTCGTACATTACCTAGGGGCAATGGATGGGAAGTATATAGCCATTAGACAACCACAGAGGCGAACTTCTTTAATTACAACGGGTTTTATAGCGTACTTCCGTTTGCTATAGTCAACGCCAATTACGAGTTTTTATATGTTTGTACAGATATTAATGGAAAAGTATCGGATGGAGGTGTCTCTTGTAAAAGACAGATTTTTGGGATAAACCCAATAGTGGTCATTTAAATCTCCCTGTTCTTTCCAGTCTGCCTGGAACGCAATCACGTCACTCATACATATACAATTGTAGACAGTGCTTTTTAACTGACAGAAAATGTATTGAAACCTTATCCAATGAACAATCTGTCACAGGAGGAAAAAATCACCAACTATCGCTTGACAGACACTAGAGTGGAACAAGTGGTGGACCTCCAACTGGTCCGCTTAACATTACTGGAGAACGAGGTGCTGGATGCGACTGATCTACTATTTTTATTTTCTGGGCATATTAAACTAACAGAATCTATCGTTAATTTTAATTTTGTTTCTCTGATCCAGAGAGAAGTTGCAAGTATTTCTGCTGAAGAAGTTACAGGTATTGCTGTTGTACAATTGCAACTATTTCTGCTGTAGAAGTTGTAAGTACTTCTGCTGTAGAAGTTGCAGGTATTTCTGCTATAGGTATATCTGCAACTTTTTCAGCTGAGACTTCTTTCCAAGAAGTAGAGGAACCAAAAATAACTTTCATACCAAGAGCGTTTTTAAAATAAAGACAACCGACGAAGTTGCAGCGCCCGCCAAAGAGTGTTGCCACTACTGAGGTATCCGCCCAACAAGGGAAATACAAATTAAAAATAAAAGAAGAAATTATTAAATATAAACAAAATCATTATAATAAGAAACTTAAAATTTTAGAAGCGGAAGCAGAATGATCAAAATTAATTGCCTTAACCATAGAAAAGCTGGTCAAAAATAAAAGCTTTTTTACAATGTTTTAAAGAATGTATCTTTATTATAATGGTAAATTTTAATTTTTAAAGGACTAACAATATCTACTTTATTTATTATTAATTTATTATGCGACGTTGTAGAACTCTTCTCTCTATTTATTTTATCTCTATAGTATTTCTATAAAATATTATTTCTGTTGGATCAATTAAGCCAAAGTCTAATTCATGTGTGTCTCTTTTTTCAAGTAAAGGTATATTATAATGTATACACATGCTGTGCAAAACAATACAAGCATTGATAATTTTCATAGCCTTTTCTAATGATTTAATAGATTAAGTTATATTTAAGATATTAAATATGCGAAAGTGGCTTTCGCGTTTTAGTTGAAATATTTGTATGAAGTAAACTCCACCCAAGGATGCACTTCGTACTAGAGAGTGAATTCCCTTGGACGATGCCAAAGAAAATCGAGTTTGGCCTATTGAGCATCGCCGATCCGAGCGAACATCACCGACCTTTGCGAACGCTTCAGCTTCATTCACTCCTCAGAATAAGTTTTCACTTCAATCTATTTTTCATTATTACTGGAAGTTGCGTTTAAAATCTACAATTTTTGAAACGTTTTATGGCCGGAAACTAAGAAAGCATTTTGATGTAATATTGATGTAATATTTCGTAAACGTAACTTATAGAAAATAAATCGGCATCATTGCATAAACTGATATACAAACGATTATAAATATACGGACGTCTAAAGGCAGCGACAAAGAACAATTTGTAGTAATGACGTCCGTATTATCATACGATAATACGGACGTCATATATTATTTAACGTAATATATTATAAACTATTACGTTAAATAATATAGTATTTGTATTAAATATATATTATTACGTTAAATAATATATTATTTGTATTAAATAAACTGTCTTCCCAAAAAAAAACAATAAAGAGTAATTGCAACGTGGTATTGAGTAAGTACTCTTATAATAAATTTAAAGAACTAAACATAATTTTATAAACTGTAATACAAAGTATGTAAATGTATGGACGTTGAAGACAAGCGGCAAAGAATGTTTTATTTTTTAATACGTCCGTATAATTATATACATTATTTTTATTAATTTAGCTGACTACTAATAAAATTACTGTACTGATGATGATGTGCTGACTACTAATAATGTTACTGTAACAAGTTCGTATTACGTAAGTATATAAATTAAATTTTTAAGACACCAATATAGTTTTACAATCTGTTAAAACCAGTAAGTTATTTTCAAATAATTTCTATAATAAAGCAAATTCGCCATCACAATGTTTATAAATGACGTAATTATTAATGGATTTCCAAGGGACTATTATGACAGTTATTGTAATATAAATTATTTTTTTAATATTATAAACGAGATAAAGAAGCCAGTAAATAATAATACATGTTTAAAATACATAGTAGTCTATATATTATTTTTTTGTGTACGCATTTTGAACATATAATTTGATTTTCAATCAATCCTTATTATGAAAAATTTCGAGAAATGATCTATTTAATTCTTCACACTCGTGGCGTTTAGGTGCTCGTTTAGACTTTATATGATAGCTAAAGAACTTTAAAACAACCCTTTTTTGTTGGGCAAACCAAGGTAATAAAGGACCAATTTTTTCGACAATTTTTTCCACAAATTCTAATGCGCATACATGAAAATTACCTCATTTTGTTTGGAATGCTTTCAGTATTACAATACATTAGTCTTTTTCATTTCTCTAACCGTACCATTTTTTGACTTTGAACTGTATATTTCAATTTTATTTTTCTTGTCATTTGTAATCAAATGATTGATAAATATTTTGTACAATATAACAAATTAAGTAACTAACTCTTTGTTTTATAACTTACAAATATTTTAGTTCAAATATACTGCTTAGAACAATAAAAACTCGTCAAACTTTTCTATAAGTCGACAGATTTTGTGAAAAAGAACTTTGATATAATAATAACTTATGCCAAAATAACCGATTATACAATCATGCTTTAACGAAATTAGTACCAGTCGTTTCATGAGCAAAAAAGTTCACACTTTATCGACCATGTAATAAAATTTCTATCTAAAATTTATAATTTTTCTTTCACAATAGTAAATCACGAATACTAATGGGGGGAGGGGAGGTTGGACCCCCTGAACCCCCTTAACAACAACATATATTCGTGTTATTATAGTATTAAATAGGATTTCATCCATTGACCAGGCCAGCTAACTAGAATGTTTCTGTACAATGATTTTATTTTGCACATGCGGTTTGTCGATGCAGCAATGAGCCGTGGCTAGTAATTAGTGTCTACCATTCATGTGCCTTTTGCCATGCACTTTAGTTAGTCTAATTGGTTCCTGCGTCTAAATTAAAAACACAATTTAAAAATATTGTCATATTTTTACGTTAATAAGAATTTAAATACAAAAACTGACTCCTTTAATACTTTCTAAAGCGGTCCAATACTTTCTAATGCTTTTCTAAAGCCGTCCTTTCCAAAATGAGTATAGACTAGAAGTAAACAACTTAGGATCTACTTAATATAAATCAACTGAACTTAGTACAAATGATAAATATGACAATTGAGGGTCCAGTAATTTTAGAGCCAACCTGTTGTAAATTAACATGTCCTAGAAATCAACTATGTCCTTTTAATGAATCAAACTATCACAAACAAAACAAACAGACACTATCACAAACTAATGTTAAAGAATATCATTTTATTTTGGTAATTAGGTTAAATAATGAAACCTACAATAAAAGATTTATATACCTTTGGATATCTCCTATTCCTTATTCATACGTGCAGTTGAAAGAGTCACGAATCTTTAAAATTAATGATCTGCAAATGAAACAAAACGGCTAACGATTTATTTTTTAACTAACTTTGCCATCTTTTGAAAATATTATGTTAATTGTAAGATCACCACATCAACACGTATTGCCACCTATTAGAAAAATTATAAAATGAAACTTATTTTAAGTATAATTTGTATTGAAACGTGAAATTGCCATATCTTCTTTTTAATTGCTCGATTGCAACAAATCATAGTCTGTATATCACCTTAGAGCCAATATAATCCACTAGTAAAACTTCATCGAAATTGTTTTAGCTATTCTAGCTGTGCGGGAAGACAGGCAGTAGTCAAAAGCTCGCATTCGACTATTGCTGCATTGGAGAATTCAACATTCACCAGATCTGCGTTTGATTATTGACTTACTATTGACTATGTAGTCAGGTGAGAGTTCGCTGGGTCGATTATCGATATCATTTTATCCATATAATAGACTATTAATATTGTACTTAATTGTCTATTACTATTTGAATCATTACTTCTTAAAAATAAATGGAAAGTACTACTACCTAATGCATTTCATGTGATTCAATATATTGAACTTTTCACGTTTTACATTATAATGTAAAACGTGAAAAGTAATTTGGCTTAAAAAACTCGTATCCAAGTTTTTAAAAAGAAACTTTAAAATTACTCGTCGCATTACACATCCGGTTTATTATCGTACTAGAAGTGCGCAAAATATATCAGTGAAAAGAAAAGAATGATACATATCATTTGATTGAAAAGATGTATATCACACATTTATATCTCTACCTCAGTATCTCAGTAGTCTGAGTTATTAACGAAATTATTTATTACACATACGTTGAACCGTTGAACAATGGGTATACAACATGGTGATAAATAGTAATAACTGAACATTACGCGTATTGTCAACCTAGATTCAGATTACATATGAAATAACTTTAATGATAAATTGGAATAGATTGGCATATTTATACGATTATAAATTAGAATTTTGAAATAATACAAAAAAGTGTTTATTTATGCAAATATTTTGAGCGAACTAAAGTATACTTTATCACAGCGTTCACATTTGATCGCAAATAGCTACGTTCGTCTACATAGATCTAGAAATATTTGAGCAGTGATTATGTCGTAGTAAACAAATAAATGGACAAAAAATATTTGCTTTAAGCATTAAACTGCACATATATCAATAGGAGAACTTTTGTTCACAGTTGGGATAAAAGTAATTCCACTGTCATTAATGTATTGGTATCCAAATGCATTGCATCTTCATGAAAACAACAAAAGGAACGCTAAAAGTATTATCTTAATGAATTTTAGGAGCAGATGGACTTATTAAAACACATATTCTTCTTAAACTAGTCCTTATGCAATTGATGTCTAATTTATTATATTATATTAATAACATAGAAAACATTTTATAATTTTATGAACTAAGGCAGCGGGTTTATTACTTAACTACAATTTATTTATTCTACAATTTTGTTAGTTCTATAACCTTAAAATAACTAGTGAAAATGGCTATTTCAACAGTATTTTATAAAATGACAGCAAACTTTTATGAAACTAATTCAATTTCACATCACAACATTTCAAATGGCCATTTTATACAAATTATACCTATATGGTTTTTGACATGAGACTTAAATTCTCTTATAAAGGTACGTGATGGTTTACCAAAGCATTTTATAAGCTTATTTCTTTATGTTTCAATACACGTAGAGTTTAATTTTAAGATATTATACCTATAGCACGGATTAGGATGTTCTGTTTTTCTCAATGATTTCACAGCAGCTGGGTGGAAGTGATATTATTAAATGAAGGTCACCTATGAAAATTATTCATGTAACATTATTAATGCCACATCATCTTTAATATATAAAACATGTCTAGCGTTTTTCACGGTGTAGTCTTATATCATTGCGTGACCTTTACCTTGCCTTTTAAAAATTGTAAAAAGTTAAATGTAGGATAATTAGTTTAATGCAAAACCAAGAAATTGGCTTCCATTTGCATTATATCCCCATCTTGAATGAAATTAATAATTTTAAGTTTCAGTAAATGTTTACAGACAGATGTGCAATTTTAGATACTGTTCTGTCTGTATATACTTATTATATGTAAATATATCACTAATATTGAAGAAACATGAAAGGAACATAAAAGTCTTTTATAAATGTATAAAGGAAAAGTGTACACTTATGTAACTCTTTGTCAATTTGAATAGATGTTAAAAGAGATTTTGTAGTTTCTATCTGCAAGTACATCTTCTTACATACAAGACATATAGCCACCAATGACATAACATGATGAATTGGCCATAATATGTAAATGATGGTAAGTAATATGTCCAATTTTTGAAATATTGTGCGAAAAAAGGATAGTAATGATATTTTATGAGGGACAGATTCAATTTCAGAAAATATTGAATTCATCTCTCTTATGTAAGGACAAAGTTTATGTTCGGTTCGGTTCGATTACTGGTAATCATTCATTCAAGTTTTTTTACCTCAATCTGTGTCTTTACGACACAAGTTTTAGTTTCGAAATTCCAAGTGAATACATTATGAAATTCTAAATCTTCTTTGTTCCGCTATATATTAGAGGACAACTGTATATATTTATATGTACTAATGGCAGCTAACAATCCAAGTTATGGTTATAGGCTACATGACTCCACATCAGCCACAGGAATGCAGCAGTTAATGAAAATAGCCGGCAACATGCTTGAAAGGAACAAATAATTTATAACCAATTATTAAAACTTATCTGTTATGCATGAAAGTATTGCAGTAATTCCTTTTTTCTGTAAAACTTTGCATTAAAGTCAGTTAGCCATGTTTTATAACAGTACTAGTACACAAGCCACAACCGGTCATGTAAAACTGTCATATAGAAACAAAGTAATAATAAAATTGAAGGTAAAAAAGATGTGGGGACAAAAAGAAATATATAAAAAATTTAATACCATGATGATGTGTACGTGAAATATACAACAATAAAAGTGAAATATATCAATCAGGTGCATCATAAGCTCATTCTCTAAAAGCAAGTCTACTAATATATAACTTTGTTACATGTAACAAAACGTAAACCAATCTCATCTTTTTCCTTAACCTAAATTCATCCATGAAAAAGTCTAAAAATGTGGAAACGAATATACGCTAATTGAATGCTTTACCGAATAAAAGTTTTTCTCTTAAGCCTATTCCTTATTGTTCGGGGGATTTGTAATCTTATAATAAATTGTTCGATTTTAATAAACTTATGAAGTTTATTAAAATCGAATCGAAATATTAAATTTATAATCGTTTCCTGCTTACGAGTTTGTCATTTATCAAACATGTTTAGCTTAAGGCTGCAATTCTGATAAATTAATTTATGTATTAATAAGACATTATATTTCAAGACTAAGAAAACTATATGTGTTATCAAGTATGCCTGATAACATCATAGTGAGTGACAAGAATAATTGAAAAATAAGATAAAATATTGGTCTATAAAAATACTTGTATTAATATTTTTTGAAAGTGTTAAGTTAAATTTAAAAAATTATAACAAAATTTAATTAAAACGTCCAATACAAAACTGAAATTCAAATGCCTTGTTTAAATGGTGACACAGATCTAACAAATGAATATAGACTTGAGAAAAATGATAAATGGAATTTTCATTTAGAGTCAATACTAATCTAAAATAAGATTGCTGGAGTTGAGTAATGTTGAGAATTCTCAAGTATGGCATCGAACATCACAATTATGTTTTGATCGGTTTTAAATTTTAAGTCAGTATTCACCACTTTCACACATTTCATTATAATAAATATTATCAAACAAAACAATATAATTTCTAAATAAAAAATAATGAAATCAATAATATTAAACACAGATAAAATTAAATCAATAATATTAAACACAAATAAAATTAAATCAATAATATTAAACACAGATTCGGACCTAATTTTGTTCCTCCTACAATGTAAAGAATTAGATCGAGCATAAGAATGCCAATAACTATGAGGTTTCGACATTTATCATGTCTCAAAAATGTTTGTACTATGATTTAAAAAGATGATCTATTTTTTGAATTCTGAGAATTAATTCACCAAATTTATTTTTGTATTATCTGAAGTGTCCTGAATGCTACCAAATAGTATTCATTGTTTAAAGCCAAAAATGTCACCTGCAATGCAATCAAAATTCACATTATTAACAAACTATATAACTTTCAGGACTATAACATAAACTTGGTGGGAACACGGTTAGTAGTTATTCTGCAAACGCCAAAAGCGTGCTGGTATATTAAAATTGAGGAAAGTGTATTTTCAATTCATTCATTTCCCATATTGATTTTAGTAAAATGTTGGTTTTCCAACTCAATTCTAGCACGAGTGTTTTATTAAATATTACAGAACAAGGTGACAGTTTACTGATTAAACATCTTTTGAGTTAATATTAGTTTGTTTATTGCCTTCTTGAATTTATCGAGTGCTTCATACAAGCATCAAAATATTTCAATCTTGTTTAACCTTAGATTGTATGAGTTTTTACATTTGAGTCATAAATGTATTTGTAATTTCCTCAAGTATACTTGTAAATTCTCTTTTCCAGATATGTTTCAAAACTGAACACAAACACTTGATCATCACAAAATACAAGACAGCTTGTAGCTCCACTTATAAAATTTGTTTAATACTGTCCTTGAATGTTTGAAAAGCTTTGGGACGACACATTTTTGTTCGCTAACCCTTCTCTATTTAGGTGTATATTGGTAAGAATTGTAGAGACCTATTTTTATATAAGCGGTGGTGTCCTTGAATTATTAAGGGCTTTGTGTATGAGGACTATTCAGTGTTTCATTCAAACAAGACTTCCTGTAGCATAACCTAAAACAAAATTAAATATCAATGCATGGAGAGTGACATATTTACCAGAAAATAAAACATGCAAAATTATTTACTGCCGGCTAGTATATATTTTTAATATAAAGTATTTTCTTTTGCAAACTAGAAACTCTGCAAGAATGGATTTTATAGAACTATTATTTTTCATATACACACCAGTACGGAACAAATTTTGAGAAATTTTCTCATAGGAAGCGGCCTAGCACTTTTCATTGTGCCAATACATCAGCCTATTACTTCCACTCTCATACGATTAAAACTAGAAATTGCTATCTGTTCATATTTTAGAATGGGTTGTAACACGCCTGTTTACAACTTTCCCATTAAAATTCTTATACAGGTAAGGTGTATCCTACATTACTTTGACGGCCGTGTGCGCAGCACTAGCGCTCAGTTTGCCATATTGTACAAATTTTTTCTCAATAAAGGTATGAAAATGGAGGTGGGAGATTGTAGATGGATTTCGATGTAATTAAAGACATGAAAATTTTTATTTAAGGCCTCAGATCAAAATAAACAAACAGTTACTCAATTTTGTTTTTCAGAAAATTGCTATTAATTTTAAAAAAATTGCTATAAATTCTCAGAAAATTGCTAAAAATTATTGTGTAAAAAAGTGGATTAAAACCAAATGCAGCTATGCTTTTTCTCGTAATAGTTTTCTATTTATTGAGCAATAGACAGATGCAGTGCTTACTTTGCGGACAGATTCTGTTTTATTAGTACTGCATATGTCGAATCAATGTTCGTACTTATCTTGAAAGATTGTGCACAAGGCTTGAATTTATACACGATTATATCAGTTTATATATGAATATGTATATATATGAATAGCCAACAATAAAACTTTTTTTTGCTTAAATTTTATAGGCGACAAAGTATATGAAATTATAATTGTTTAATTCGTTGCCTTTTCAATTAATTTTCGATATTAATTGATAAAATAATTTTAAAATTTTCCAAAACTCTTTGCCTTAGGATTTTATGTAATATGCATATAATTCTAGAGAAACTACCTGAATAAAATAGTCTGAAACGTTCAGAAACAGATTATTGTGGAACATTCCAGAATACTCTCTAATGTTGGGGAATGTTCTGGAGCATTGTGGACCATTTGAAGCCTTTTTTGTATGAGTGGGACTACCCATTGGTAGAGGATATATAAAACAAGATCCGTCGTGAGTTCGAACGTCAGTTTCTTATCAGTGAAGTGCAGTGAGTGAATTAGAACAAACAGTGAAGCATGAGTAACCAAAGTGATACAGTGACGGAATGTAAATCGAAAATAAAGTATGAAAAGTGTACTTAGTGTATTTCTTAATAAAAAGTTGATTTGCTTTATATTTTATACAATGTCCATACGTAAAAAAGGAGGAGATCTTCTCAGTTCTGAAGCAAAACGGTGAAAACAAAACAGTGGAAGAGCACAAAGCACGTTTAGGTTCCCAATAAACGAGAAGGAGCACCGTGAGAAGCAGTGAACCCAAGAGCAACGAAATGAACAAATTGAAGAATTAAAAATTGCGACACAATTTTATAATAAAAAACTGCGAACGCAAGCCACATTGAAAATATCACCCTACGAGAAGCACAGACGAGGACAAGTAGACAGTACAACCTAACAAATTTGGCATTACACTACAACCCGAGGAAAGAATATAACACACACAAACAAGTCGTATTCGGAAAAATGTATAACATCTGCCAATTTTGCAACGTGAAAAAATTCAATAGAGAAACGCCAGGAATCTGTTACATGAATGGAAAAATTTGATTACCACCACTGGAAGCACCTCTGCAGGAATTTCGACATTACATGACCGGTGAAACTTCAGAATCAAAACACTTTCTTCGAAATATAAAAATGTACAATGCCTGCTTCCAATTAATTTCGTTCGGTGTCACTTCGATCAACACTAACAGAGATGAAATTGATTATATTTTTTCCATCCAAGGACAGGTCTGACCTGTTCATAACATAAACATGCAACTCACCATGACCAGAAATCAAAGAACAACTAAGATACGGACAAGCCCCCATGGATCAACACGATATAATAGCCCGAGTTTTCTAACAAAAACAAATGAGATTTATTGAAATCATCACAAAACACCACATCTTTAGAACAGTTAGATGCTGGACGTATACAATCGAATGGCAAAAACGAAGACTGCCTCACGCAGACAATCTCCTAAGGCTACATAACAGAATTCATCCCATGAATATCGATAAAATCATCCAAGCTGAATTTCCCAATCCTCAAGAAGATTAAACCCCAATTTACCATGTATGAGTTATAAAAATACCCAAAACCATACTTGGACGACACACAAACTGGAGATAGTGGCTATCCCAAATACAGAAGACGATCACCCAAAAAAGGTGACATCACAGCAAAAATATGAATATGAGACAAACTTGAAATAGATAACAAAGTACCATATAACCCACTACTTTCCAAAATGTTCCAAACACATAAAGGTAGTATACTGTAATTTAGTGAAATCCATTAAAAATGTCTGTAAGTATGTGAACAAAGGCAGTGACATGACAGTATTTCAAATAGCCATCATGTACCAAATAGGAAGGTACGTCAACAGTAACAAAGCAGCATGTCGGATTTTCGATTGTCCCATACACGAACACAAACCACTGTGCAACATCTAGCAGTACATTTGGAGAATGGACAGAGAGTTTACTTCACAAAAGACACCGCCAGAAAAATTGCAACCTAAGAACACGAGATTAACATTTTTTTTCCAACTGCGATGTGTCAACATATATAATGTTTTCATGGATTCATTCACGAAAACATTACTATATGTCGACGTCTCTACCTGTTATACTTGGAACACAACAAGGAAAATCTTTCAAAAACGAAAACAAGGAATTCCAGTAAAGGATCATCCTGGAATCATGAAAACTCACGCACTAGGCTGAGTATACACAGTACATCTGAATAACACCGAGTGTTTCTATCTGGCAATTAACAAAACAAGAAACCTCACTCACAGCCTCAGCTGAACAAATCAGAGACTTAAATACGCCAGAGCCATAATACTAACAACATGTAACTCATCAAATCCAAAACAGCTGTGGAACTCCTTCAAAGAGAGTATGAGTGATGATGTCATCACTCATGCTGTACCAAATCCGGCTAGCTCACCCAGAACTGGCCATTGAATTCAATGATGACATCTTCAATGAAACACTCATTCGCTTAGAAGTTAAATATTTAACAATTAAAAACCCGACCTTAGTACAACTTGGGATGCCAGCACCACGACAAGATGCTTTCAGTGTGTTAAACTTCGAAATTAGAAATGAAAAAGCTATAACATCAACGAACTATTTCAATACATTGCTCACACAAACCACTCCTCAATGGCTATAAAAAAAAAATTTACATTATCATGGACCGGATCAACAACAACACTGGCAGAATTATTTACTTGGATGCACCAAGCGGCACTGGGAAAACGTTTCTAATAAATCTATATTTTTGAGACACTTGAAACTAGCTCTTTCAAACAATACCTCACACTTTGTATGGAGTTTAAGCAATTCTTTTGCAGTGCTTATTTGCTATCCATATAAATATTTTAGTGTATTAGTTATTGAGATACATACAAGTTAATATGCTTTATAACTATGTGAAATTTCAAACTTATATATAAATAAGTTTTTGAAAAAAATGAGTATAATAGACAGACATGTGAATGATCTTATAATATACGTTCAGTTTTTCTTTTTGAGACAGAATTCTAAAAATACGTCATTTACATTATTAAATACATACATTTACTTATGTATGTCGTAAGGCTAAATCCATTTTACAGAAATGCATCCATATTTTGAAATATTTACTAACCTCTCAAGTTGTTTTACATTGTCTGTTGCAATAAATTTTCATCAATCTGATCATCGTCACAAATTCACTGTTTCTGTAAGAAACAAAGGCTTATAAAGGAAAAATCTTTTATGACATGTTTTTTGTTATTACGATAGGAAAGATATGAACAATAATTAAATATAAATATAAATAAAAAAATCACGTATCCTGACAAAAATTTAAGTTATTGTCAAGTTTTTGGTGAGCCATCTCAGTTCTATTTGTGAAATACACAATCGAAAGAGACCACCATAACCGATGCAATGCTTAGAAGATCCTTCCGATATTCATTATGTGATCCGAACTTAAAAAAATATAATGCCATAATGTATTTGAAATATTCTAAAAAGTTTAAAATCCACTAGCTTAAAAAAATGAAATTATTTATTAAAAGGTATAAAATTTAATAATGTTACTGTTATCTATCAATGTTTAAATAAAATGGCTGCCAATTTTTAATATATTTACAAATGCTATGCAGCAAAAATATATGGATGGATAAATTAAAATAAATCAAAGTTTCAGCAATAAATAGTTATAATAGCAAAATAAACAGTTATAAGCAAACACTTAATAAAGGTATGTGGCTTTCGTTTCATCAATTAACAAGCAATAGAGAATATTGCAAAGGCTGTATTGTTTGTCTCACTGACATACAGTAACACACACTGCAACGAAGAATGTGACTTTTATTCATATGGGTGATTCTGTGCATCAAACTGAAGACATTTTAAATGTATTTCTATGAAAAATAGTAAGAATTTTTTTGTGGAAATCGCACTTTTCACAATGATTTTTTCAGAAAGCGTTGAGAATTTTCATAAATTTCCTTAAAATTGTTCACTCTGATGCAATAAATCAACTGTGTGAACAAGACACACATTTTTATACATACATAGAATGTAACAAGAATCATGTCAACAGATGAATCTGTGTGATGAAGCTGAGTGTATCTACAGGTGTTTCTGTGTGAAAATGTCAATTGTTGTTGAAATTGCAAATTAGACAAAGATTTTTGTTTAAATTTATGTAACTCCTTAACATTTTCTATTCAATTTGACGCACAGAATAATTTGTATGAATAATATAAATGTCCTTTGTTACATCTCTGTGTATAAAATGTATGCAATTGTGCTCTACTATAATTCTTTTTGTTCTTGTTGGCTCAAGATAATCCCAGATCTTTGTTATGGAATTTTATTTGCCATGTCAATTTTATACGCATCACAACCCAATTTTGGTTGAAATTTTCTAATTAAAATAATTGCAAAATATATTTCCTCATGTCACTATTATTACTGTATGAGAAAAAAATGGTTCACATTGCTGAAATCTGTAATAAACAAAATCAAGTGATGATGGACGCCTGGATTTTTAAATTGATATTTAGTATTGATAATGTGGCATTTACCTTACCGAAGCAACATTTATTTATGATGAAGGTGTGGATAGAACTTAATAAAGTTCCTACTTGAAAGAGATCAATATTATATTTTGTTGATTGTGTTAAACCACAAGTTAATAAACTTTATTTATTTATTTATGTACATTAATGTATCTAATTGACACATGTGGCGGACTTATTGCTACAAGAGCAATCTCTCGCAGTCAACTAGAATACCAGTCAAACCCGCTCGACGAGCCGCCGGGAATCGAACCCGGGTCCCCACCATGCCACCAAAGGTCGTATGTCTGATAATCAACTCAATACAGCACGGCGACGACAAATAAAAGTTTACTGAAAAAATATTTCATTAACAAAGTAAATAGCACTTGTTTTTCAAAGACCAATAAAATACTCACTCTTGTAACTAAGTTGAAACTCAAATGTAAATGTTGAATATTTCCTTCGAATTAAAAAATATAGAAAACATAGTCACATCTGTCGATACCATATTTGGGAGGCCTCAACATAAAGCTATTCCAATAAACATATAATTGTATGGTCTCTAAATAACAATTTTATTTATCTCAATTCTCATTTTTTTGTTAGACTTGTGCCACCATTTTCTAAGAAGGAAAAGAATATAATTTGTTGTGGCTTGTATGCCAGTACCATTATAAAAAATGACTGGGACTAAAGTTTATCTAAAATTTTTAAAGAAAAAATTATTTATTTTTAGGTACTTTATGAACTTTTTGCAACTTGCCCAGTATTTTCCCTACCTGCTGCGTTCTTGTTGCTAAAATTGTAGTTATATAATGACTATCCATAGAAATATTTAATTACATTACTGCATATAAAGAAATTTAGTCATTTTTTCATAAATGGTGAAGCAACACTATTATATTTACGTAACATATTTGCTTGGAACTTTGTAATCAATAATTGAGATATAAAGATAGAAAGAGAAGCATAAATAGCCTCATGAATTGTTATTAGTATACTACAGTAGACCCGAATGACTATCCAAACATAACTTTTGCCCTTGAATTAAAGTGATGAATACAATTTTGTTTAAATGTAATCTTAGATATACAAAATAAATATTCATTAACAATGAAAATATTTCAGATAAAGGATGTATAATTTTCCATCATTTACATATTAAACCACATTAAGTCATTGGCAGCCATACATTCAGTGTATTAAAAGATGTACTTGCAGATAGAAACTGCAAAATCTCATTTGACATGAAAAGTTGATGAAAATTTACGTAAGTGAATAATTTTTCAAAGCATTTGCAAATGACTTCCAATTTCTTTTCATATTACTTTAATGTCAATGCAATATTTATATATAATAAATATATATAGACCCACGAACCACGACTTAAATTAAATATCAGTCTTTAAATATTTACCATAGCATAAAATTATTATTAAATTCTCTCAGCATAGGAATATACCGCAGATGGAGGCAAATTTCTTGGTTTTGAGTTAAACTATTTCTACATTTCACTTATCACAATTACCAAAGTACATGTTGTAATGATGCATGTAAAAAAAACAGATTTACTTGAAGGTCATTAAAAAATTATGTCAATGGTTCATTGCATCATGGCAAAGTGCAATATTATATATTTACATAATAAATGGTAATAATTAATATTTATAGACAGTTCAATAGAAATAGTCTATACCCTCAAAATGTTTATTCTTTTACATAAACCTAAATATGTATGGTAACCTCATAGTGCGAGATTTACTGATACTTGTCAAGTTTTTTTTATTTCATTATGATCGAAAGACAGCTCACTGCCATTCTTTCTTCAATAGAAGAATCAAAAAAATTACCACCACCAGTTTATGTTTGGGTGTTTTCAATATCATCACAGTTTCACTTAAATCAATTTACTATGTTTCAATCAGATGTTTCGTAAAACATTCATTAAGTTTAATGCTTTTAATATAGGATATTAATATTTAATGCCCTATACATTTATAAAGCATTCACTAATATTTAATGTCAAATGGAATGGAATGTTATATTGAATTTTAGTGATGATAATGAATTCTAAATGACTTTTTCATTAGCCATTTCATTGCTTTAATACATGCTACTGTTAGTCATCTACTGAGTGCGACAACGTGGAAAGGAAAACAAATATTTTTTAAAATTCAATTTCAATCCAACACAATGTACAGTCAATACATGTGATGGATATTTGGGGAAAATTAAACTTAAAAAGATATATAGCTTGGCACTTATTTTGCTTTTGTTTATTCTTTATTTTTCCAATGCGTAAACTTATATCATTAATGCATTCTAATACAATTAAGCAATTTACAAATTTCATAAATTTCACAATTATGTTTTTTCTTCTTTCCTTTGATATTTTGTGGCTTAAGAATGTGTACTCTGAGTGGCTTGATATTTTCGATGATCTTTCGACTTATAATAGCAAGCACTTCAAAAATTAGTGACAGTAAAATTAGTAACAGGGGTCATAACTTTTTCTATTGTATTCGTTCTAACTTCTATTTATTCGTTAGATACGTATGTTGTATCATAATCAAACTTCATTTTGTTCTATAATTACGATTTGGAGTTTTGCGACTGTGAATTTTAGTCAAACTGTTTTACTGTGGTCTGTGTTTCAAAACTTATGAATTTGGTTACGAGTGTTAGATTTTTATAAACACTGCAAATACTTCGAGAAAATCTGCGAGACGACAAGTCTAATAAACTGAACTTACATTATAATACCACGTAAGAGATTTTATTTTACATACTTATTTCATTTAATATTATAGAATTTGTTACTATTTCATCTCGCTCCAGAAAAATAATAAATGACGTAATGATAAAAATATCTAGATAGGTAAGTATTTAGGTTCAGTTACTTTTATTTATATAAATAAGTGCTTACCTGTTAAATGTTTTTTTTTAAGTTTCAGGCCCACATGCTAATCACACAATTATTTATCTTTTCTTTCAGGAACAAAATGTCAGAGGTACCCTTAAAGAAAAAGACCAAAGTGTTTCGGAAAAATGTAAAAAGCGATAAAAGCAACAAAACAAACGTGATGAACAAAACCAAAAAAAAGACACAAAACCTGAAAAGAAGACGCAAAACCTTTTTCAACTCTGATTTAGTCGCCGATCAACGGAAAATAAAAAAATTTACTTTATGCATCTCCAAGTATGTTTGCCAGCCATTCGATGGCGGTGGAGCCAGTAGAGATCCTTGTGAACGTTCTACGTAGACTGGCCTGGATAAAAAAACAGCTACTTTAGTGGGTGCAGAGGAAAGTGACTCCGAGATCGAGGTCCATTTACTACATCAAAATGTAGTCCATCTAGGAGTAGAATACCAGAATGATATGGGCTAATGGCAAAATATTACCAATGAAATACAAGATTTTTGTGTACTAGAGACCCTAACGAAGATCAACACTTTGAGTGTGTTGTTTCTGCTTCAAATCATTAATATAATGATGGCGAAATTCACAATTTCAAACTGAATTTTCTGATTGGAAAAATGCTTCGCACCATACTCAATTGCATGAGAATAATGCAAATGATGTGTACAGACACTGATTAGTAGACGACGTATTCATGGACAAATCAACACCTCTTTGGAAATTATATTCAACAATCAAGGAAAGTTTTACAAAAAGTGGTCTCAGTGATTGAATTTTGATCATCCCGTGGATTAACATTTAGTGGTGATAATAAAATTCTTGGTTCTCAACGTAATGGCAAATAATTGTGAATTTTAGAGTTAATGGTGGAGTACGACCCGTTTCTTAGTTTGTATTTAGTTAAATATGGTAAAATAGACAAGGGAAAACAATCATATTTGTCTTCAACGATTTGTTAGGAACTAATCGAAATATGGGAAAATAAAGTTTTAAAATTCATGTTAATGAAATTATTGAAGCTAAATGGTTCTCAATAAGCATCGATTCGACACCAGAGATATCTCATACTGATCAGTTGACTGTAGTGCTGAGATGCGTTACGTCATATGAAGAAGTAGTAAAAAGTTTTCTTACGTTTATCCCTATAGAAAGTCACCAAAGGAAAGAATTAGGCCCCACAGTTTTAAATTTTTTTAAACAAATGTATAAAAAATTGATTATTATACATTGATATAAAAAATTTTAGAGGCCAGTCTTACGGTAGTGTGCCAAATATGTCTGGTTGTTACAATGGTCTACAAGTGCATATTAAGAAAACAAATCACCTCACATACTACGTTCCATGTGCAGTGCAATCAATAAATTTTGTTGGAGTATGTGCTGCGGGGACCTGCATTGGAACAATCTTATTCTTCAGATTTGTACAGGCACTATACAACTTTTTTTGAGCGTCATCTCATCACTGGGCAATTATGCTCAAACATTTTGAAAAAGGTGATGAACTTAAGTAACACTTGTCATTAGATCTGAAAAGAGTATCTGACACAAGGTGGTGTGCAAAGGCCAATGCGAATAAGGCTTTGTCAAAAGGTTACAACAGTTTCCAAAAAGCTTTGCAATCTATTGCTGGATATGAGACTCAGACATCAGAAGTGATTCACGAAGCCAGATGTCTATTAAAGGACTTAAATTAATTGCCACAATGGCAGTATTCTGGGCTCTACAAAAAAAACAATTATTAAACTTCGAATGACAGTCAATCTTTTAAAATCGCTTTTAGATTTTTTACTTTCACAGCGAGGATTATTTGACGATTATGAGATGAAGGCAAATGAGAAAACTGATACACAATACAGTGATGAAAATCAGCGTGTGCTAAATAGGCAAAGGCATCACAATGACAGATCTGCATTAGACGTTGTACACAGAGGAAAAGGGAAGTTTAAAATTGAAACTAATTTGCCTGTACTAGACATTCTGTGCACAGAATTATCGTGGTGACTAGATGCTTACCAGGAAATTAATTCTCTGTTTTGATTTTGTACCGAATTCTCGACAAAATCCAACTATGAAATTAGAGAGGCACAAAGTTTTGGGCACATTATTCCGAAGACATTGAGCCTGAGTTTGTAGACGAGATGGTGCAGTTCAAGTATTTCATTTATACAATTAGGGGATGCCTTAAAAAATAAAGATGTACTTGCCGAGGGTTCAGGTAAACTCATTTTTGGTAATATGGCACAATCGACTTTCACAAATATAATGACAGCATAGCAAATATATCGAGTGAATGTAAGTTTTGCAAATTAAAAGTCTTCAAAGATCGTCTTCGTTCATGAATGTCTCAAAACAGTTTAAATTCATCGACGATAATGTGAATGGAATATGATATTTTTGGAAAAAGTCAACTTTTGAAATGTTTTAAACGATTTTGTGTATAAAAAAGTTAGAAGAGTTAATATTTAAACATAATTGTACTATACTTTACTTTCCTTTTTTCGTTAAGCAGCATTATTTAGCGTGGGTGGAGGTGTGATTGTAGGTGCCGCATGTGGTTTTTACTGCCATTTGTTTTGTTTTTGCTTTTTGTTTTTTGTTTTTATTTCTAAATATATAACTAAATGACACTACATGGTGTAGTTTTATTTCTACTTTATTTAAATTCTTAACCACGACCTAGGTTTTATTATATGACAACATCTTCAGGTGAAGAATGTTGAATATATTTGGCGTTAATTTTGTAGAAATTCATTATTCATACTTTGATTCTTTCTTTGAATCTTTGCTAATATCCCACCTGAAGATGTTGTAATACAACGAAACCTAGGCCGTGGAAAGAAATTAAAGAAAGTAGAAATAATACTACATCACGTAGTTTCATTTAAGTGTGGATGAAGAATGTTGTCATACAATAAAACCTAGGTCGTGGTTAAGAATTTAAATAAAGAAATAAAACTACACCACATAGTGTCATTTAGTTACGAATAAATATAAGTGATATATGAATTTCTACAAAATTAACGCCAAATATATTCAATATTCTAAATATATGTTTAAAAAATAATTTTGTACAAGATTTAGCGTGCACTATCTGCTTCCTAAAATTCTTTGTTTCTCTCCATACCAAAGTTATCTGGAAGAAATTACTTTAGTGATAAGATCTGTTTCTATGTTTGGGTCCTTTTGTGTGCAATAAAGAGTTATTGTATTCGTTTCAATTTTTTTTATTGAATAGAGTGATGGCATACCTTCGTAATGTAGTAAAAAACAGATTAATTATGACTAAAATTACGTTGTGGTAGAATAAATTATTTTTTTGGAAGTTAGAAAAGGGTAAAGCAGCCCCGAGACATACGTTGCCTATGGGCCTCAACATAGTTAATTCGGCGTTGATGAGTATTACATACAGAGATATATATATATATATATATATATATATATATATATATATATACATATATACAGATATATATATATATATATATATATATAAATATATACATATATATATATATATATATATATATATATACATACATATGTATATGTATAACAAATCCATAGAGATGCATAAAATTCATGGTCATAATGGCGTTGGCTGCAAGCTATTCATTATTTTATTATTATTTTTATTTAATTACATATTTTAATATACACAATTAATATATATGGCGGATTCATTGTTAATAGGGCTACCTCTTTTAGCCAACCAGACACTATTCCAGCCCTGCTCAACAAACTGTCGGGAATGAAACCCGGTTCCCCATGGTTGACCTTGGCTTCGGCACATGAAAACGAGCAAATGGATATTTATAACATTTTTGCCTAGCTGAGACAAGCGGTTGATATACACAGTATGAAGCAATGATACATTGTCAAGAAGCCGTGTTTAAGAAAGAAATTTTCAAAAGAGAACATTTGATTGCTCAGCTACATAAAGAAACAGTAGATGTTTGATCTTTCTTTAAATATGTATTATGAGAGCCTGAAAGTAAATATATAATTGGTATTTCTCTACTGTTTCACTCAACAATTAAAAAAATATTTTTTCATTAAAGTTTGTGAAATATTTGTTGAAGTATCTATATGCATGTGTGCATTCTTCTCTTATAATTATACGTATGAGCGTGTTTAATTGTGTGTATGTAATTTTATTTCCAGGCCATAAATTATTTAGACCGAATGATCATAGCTGCAATATGTGTAAAGCAGTATAATTTACTTTGCCCTCATAATTACACGACAGAAAATATCAAGTTACCTTCAAAGACAAAACTTTTATTACTCTTAGCTAGTTAATAGATGGTATTACTTGATGCTGCCAGGTTATAATTGATAATAATGGCCACTGGAAAAAATACCTATTAAATAAAAGCTTCTTAATGATTTTTTAAACAAAATTTATTCCTGGAAATTCCTATATTATTTGTGATATAATTAATTAAATTTAATTAAGCTTCAAATGACTAAATATTTTTACTTTTTAATAGAGTTAATTCCGTTCATTACTGCATTGTAACTTTGCTTTACATCATGCAAGGGCGGAAACAGAATTTTTTATGGGGTGGGGGCACAACCAGGTTGGCAACGAGTGTCAGTTGAAGTAAATTAGCATGAAAAAACTCTTGCTGATCGCTCGCTCGCAGACATGCGTGCAACTCAAAACTGTAGACTACATATGTAGTAGCTATGGGTACTAGTACCGGTATTATTTATTCTATAATTTCACACAAGCAAATGCGCTTTTCATCGTTAAAAAAAATATTTGTATGGAATTTTTACGTGTATTGTTTTGTAACTTGCGAGAACTAAACAAAACAAATAGATTATTCTGGGACTTCTGGGGGGGGACACGTACCCCCGTGCCCCCCCCTCCTAAATCTGCCTATGACATCATGCGTACTTCCAGTTAATACATTTTAAATGCTCACTTTGTATTGCAGACGTTTTATCAGAACTGGATAACAACTCTTATACTTTATATTACATTTTACCTGGTAACTTTCACTGCAGTCTGCGCAGTTTGTGAAAATTTGGTTGTCGAATCCGTAAATTAGAAATAAACATCATCTTGCTGACACTTATGCCAGAAATGGTTGAGTATACAAATACTCAACGAATTTAATATAAATTTATGAATAACAAAAACAGTCTATCAATCTTTGATTTTGGCTAATTCACGTCTTTAGGTATATATAAAATTGAGGCCCTAGTTTAAATATATATTTATGGTATTTATTATTTAAAACTATTACATCAATAAACAAATATCAATTCAATATAGTGGCTGTGGTTTTATATAGTGTCAAAATAAAAAATATGGAGTGAATATAGATTTACCACAATTGACACAAATGAATACCAATAATTACAGAAAAATACAAGCAGCTGGAATAGTTACTGCATCATTCAACACATCAGTAAAACATTATCTTAAACTAACCTCAATCGCGTGGACTCGTTTCCATATCCCATTAGATGCAACTTAAACATTATAAATGCTAATTTCTTTTGCTAAAAGTAGGTAGACTAGCATATTTGTACTCTTTTAAATCGATTGAGGGCTCTTTAAGTTGTTATATGCCATGCCATAAACGTGAACTCAAGGGTTTTTCAGGTTCACGCTGGCTCCAAATATAGAATAGGTTAGATTTTTTTTTATTTATTGTTATAATCTAGACAAAAATTTGGACAATGAGTAATTTCTTTCTAACCTATTTTAATTATTATGGATGTCTTAGCCTAAAGACTTCCTCAGTTATAGCCCTCATTTTTCTATTAGCTTATCACTTGTTTATTTGCACTATGTTCTGCCTTTTGTGAACTTATCAATTCACTGTGCTAACATATGGGGCTTGGTCCTCTTACGTCATCTTGCTTGGTTCTTATAGTGCAGAAGTTGCAGCACCTCGACATTCACATGGCGATGAAGTCTTTTTGCATGGCTCCTGGCTAGTTCTATAACAGCGACAATTTCTAAGTATTTATAGATGTCATACAGCAAGTGTTGCTGACATACAACAGATCCTCAGGATTTTGTTTTGGAAGCTTTAAATTAGTGGTATAGTACTCTCGCTACTAACGCTAAAGTTAAATCATTTCTCTCCACATAGGCTTGGTAGTATGGTAGATATATTTAAATTTGCATTTTCACGTTAAACATTTTATATGTGATACCTTAAATTGGCTAGAAAGAGATATATGGCTAGAAATAGAATATATACCTTAAATTTCTTTCCGAACTATTTCCGAGAAGAATTATTTTGATTTAAACAAGCCGGATACATTTTTCAACAGTAAAACTTTTTCTCGTTTTATGAATATTTACTGCCTGCTTTACATCCCTATAAATAGAGTAAGCCAGAAACTAGTTCCACTTTACTCATTTGATTACGCATCTAAAACCAACTGCAATCAAGCTTCTATTGCTGATCACATTAAGCAAATAACTTAACAAAATAACTAGGAACTGTTATAATAAAAATGTGTGTAAGTCTACTTCTAACACTTAATTTTTGTCTCTTCTGTAAAATTTTAAAATCTGAATTTTGCTTGTTTTTGGAGGAATGAATAAACATACAGTTATCAATTTTTTAATGGCCGTCTTATTAATATGATGTCCAGTTGAAATAAAGGAGAAGTATTAGAAGTTTGTATTGTAGATATTAAACGTTATATTGTCAAGATATCAAACACAATACCATACTGCACTAGTGTGCTACTTGTATATGTGTTTAAAATTTTTTCTTATAAAATTTCTTTTTCACGATAATCAATTTATTTTCTATTTCAGGAACCAGATTTAAATGACATAACAGACTCGTTCAAGAAATTATTCGATGAAGCGACATGAGTACCTTCACCATGGGCCGAAATTTGTCAATCTCATCGTTTCTTATGTAATCATTGTCTCCCAACTCTCTGGATTGCAAGTTTGAGGTTGATTAAGTGCATCTATTGTTCCGAACAGCCTTTCTAGTTAATAAAATAAACAAATAAACAGTGAACGCTTGTTCTTAATTTTTGGCATGAGAACTGGCAGACCACACAAAGGAACACAATAAGATACAACAGAGGGTACGATAGTTCAAATAAGTAAATCAATAAAACTAATTTTGAGCAATGAACACAATTTAACAGTGATACAGTTTAAATTTGTGAACAGCTGTGGCTGAATATTAAATATTGAAGAAATTGTCTTATGTTCGACTTGAAGGATTCATTTGTAATCGACCCAGTGCCTCTCGCCAAATAGTTAGCACTGGCAGATATGGTGAGCATTAAATTTAAATAAAAATTTCAAGCTATTTATGAGGTAATTTGAAATTTTTTTATTATTTTTAACATATGCTTTTTAGGCCCCTCTACCCTTCCCTATAGAAAGGTAGAGGGGCCTAAAAAGCATATTCCTGAAGGGGCCTAAGCCTGAAAGTAAATAATAAAAATTTAATTAATATGTATACCCATATTAATCAAGTACCTAACAAAACACATTGTCATTATGCAAGTGTTTATTAAACATTATATTCTATATTCGGAATTGTGCTTAAGTTTCAACTGGACATGAAATTTTTACGAAGATAAAAATGTGTAAAAAAGCATTTAAGATGCTTTAGATTATTCATACTTTGTATTTGTTATTAATTCAAATGACATGGAGCAGAAACATCTTTAGTGAATGGATAATGAGAATTTAAAATATGACTGAAATTCTTAAACCTAAAAAGAGAAAAGAAATTTAAAAATGTGATAAAAATTAAACTTCATCAAAACGTACACTCTCTTGTTTTGAAACTCAGTCACATTTTGTATGCAGCATTTAACTATTTATCACTTGAAGAATTTTTTGAAGAATTATTTTTTGAAGAAAAAGATTTACGAACAGTTTTTGTGCCTCTATTATGTTTAATTTAGGTATAACATTGTTATGTCTGATGATGATATTGTAATGTTATTCGCATTTTTTTATAAGTAACATTATTCATTTTAATAAAGATCTGAATTGATCTGCAAATAACTTTTTTTAGAATATATTAAAAATAAATAATTTGTAAAACATATTTAGATAAACGGTTCTAAAACATTTTTTTTCATGTAATACTCGTGTGAAATACGGATCAGTCGTATATGACTGACTAAACAAATAAGTTTCTCAAATAGTGGCACATTTCTTTATTTTTTTATTTTATGTTGTGTCTGTTTGAAATTAAATTATCTTACAATCCCAAGGAAAACTGAGAGAAGAGATGGTTTAGTCAATTCCAGAAAGCTTAAGGAAATTGTAAAATATTTACAGAAATGATGCAAACCAATCTGTGTTGTAAATAAAGTGTTTACTTCCAAATTTCAAACTTCTTAACTAATTAATGGTGGATTACACTATTTAAATGGAACTTAACCAGAAACAGAAATTTTAAAAATTTTTCCTGTCTGTGTCTTTGTCTGTTTATCTGGAATATATTCTGAAATGGATCTCTTTTAAAATGATATAAGTTTTGTTAGCATTTGGATATGCTTCATTTATAATTATTACATTACAATTTTAATTTTGTCCCATTTTATTTGCTACAGTGATGCTTGAGCTTACACTATAGATGCAGCAGCTGCGAGTAGTGGACGGAATTGTGGTTTGACCAAAGCATATTGACTGCTGAGATCACTCCGTTTAGATGATGGCTACGTGTGTGTGCGCATGTTTGTATTTATATCGCTGTCATTCTAATTCAAATTATGTTACCATTTTTTTAGTGGATTTGTCATAGTTTTAGTGTTGATCTATAAATCAAATAATTTGATATAATGTTATTAGTACCTGTGGATAATTTTGTGTTAAACGCAATGTCTATAAATTTTTCTTTAATTTCTCACTTCATTTACTTAATTATTCGCTTAGATAGAATTGGTTGCATAACACAGTTTTATGTATTTTGGTTTTCAGTGCTCATTAAATAGTTAATAATGATGTAGTTAATTACGGTGTTATAATTTATATGGACAAAATGATTTCGATATATTTGTTAGGTACTTGATTAATATGGGTATACATATTAATTAAATTTTTATTATTTACTCTGGCACCAATAACCTTTTCAGGCTTATGCTCCTTCAGGAATATGCTTTTTAGGCCCCTCTACCTTTCTATAGGGAAAGATATATAAATCATTAAAACACAGATAAACTAATATCTGGCAACAAACTTCTAGCCGCAGAAATAAATTCATTATTATTAATAAGTGTTTTGTGTGCAGGGGGCATTTCAATTTATTTGCCACTGACATTGGGAAATTGAAAAATTATCCTTATGACTAGTAGCAGTTTTAGACTGTTGTGAAAGCTAAATTTGACTTTATCAGGTTGTGGTGTTGATTTTTATTTATATTCTAAAGACTCTAGAGATGTTATTATATAACGAAATGTTCTAATTAAGAGCAATCGTGCAATTTTGAATTTTAACATCTACTATTATAACTTGCTCTGTATGTGTTGAATGTTAATCTATATAGTTAAAGTGAAATACATTAATTCACAAATTTTGTTGTAAACAATGAATCAATTAAAATGTTTTATTAAAATTAGTTTTAATGCAAGAACAATATATGACTTTTGTTTTCTATACTATTAAGGAGATTACTGTTTGCAAATAAGGTAAATAAAAATTTTGGGTACCATTGGTGTTAATGCCAAATCTCAATAATATTTGAACCAGCACCAAAAATTTGCATTTAAATAAAAAAATGGTTGTTTTTATTGCATTTAAAAATATTATGATAATAAACAATCATAATAACTTCAAACTAATTTTCTGCTTTTAAACAGTGTGTTTGTATATCATTGCATTATTAAAAACAAAATATTAGTTAAAGACATAAAATATAAAAAGTTGTATTCGAAGGACATTTTATCATAGGAACATAATAGAACCTTACTAATATTATATTATCTCCATACATTTATCTTTACAGACAGATGATAAAATTAAGAGGTGGCTTCCACGTATAATGGACCACATTCTGGTTGTCATGTGGTATTTAAAGAGATAATAGGGCAAGTAAAAGGAAATATTGAGTGCACCAATACATTGCAAAATGAAATGCTGTAGGAAGTTTTCAAAAGTTAATTTATGAATTAAGAAGTGATGAGCTAAAGTTCTTTAATTACTTTAGAATGTCCATTTGTTCTTTCAATGGTCCAAACAAAAGTCAAAGGAAGTGTAAGAATACAAAATACAAAATTCAGAGATTGTATTCGTCTCGAAGAAAGACTGGTCATATGCTCAAGGTACATGAGGTTAAAAGAATAATTTTCAATAATATTAATCAAATTGTTTATTCATTGATTGCAGTAACAGTTGATTGATTGACAATTGGACTTTTGGAGTATAAAAACTTATACATTTCGTTGCACAAAATATGTTAGCTTTGCTCAATATTATGGACATTCAATCATAAATAATTATCACTCACTATAATTATATGTTAGGCTTATTTAATATTTAGGTTTATTCAATTTACAAGTTTAGTAAAATGTATGGTAAACATATTATAGGTCTGGTTAGAGATTACTTTTTATAAGATAAACACGAAGGAGCTATAAGCCATGACACAGGTTTGGCTGCATGATTAGCTTTTTTAAATAACTCTTTAAATTATAAGTTAAGCAAAGATAAATAATAATCAACAGATTTAGTATGAAATATTATTTCCATGTTAGTATTTGTACCCACATTTGTAAACAGATAAAAATTGTTTTCAAACTTTAATATTTTAATAGTAATTTAATTTTTGTCTTCTATATATAACGAACATTTTTCTGATGTAATGCCAAAGTGAGTTCAAAGCACAATCTAACATTATAAAAATGATCATCAATCAAAAGTGCAAAACTTGATTTAGACCATAAATTAATCCAAAAAGTTATTCCTTACACAATTCTTCAGTTATTACAATAGATATTTTTATTTAATAAAATCTCCTTTGTTTTAGTAAAATACAAACAACTACATCTTCCTTAAAATTATAATGTAACTAAGAGATATTTAATTTTAAACAAATTAATATAGAAACTACCTCTAGAAATGTTAGATTGTTCCATCTGTGGATTGTCTAGAAACATTAGACTGGACCATTTGGATTGTAACCATCCACCGAAATGTTAGATTGCTTATGGAATCGCACAATTTAGGAATGGGTACAGTCCACATAAATCTACACTTTAATAAATATGAATTAGTGAATATACTAGTCACCTAACTAACAAATTAATCATCGAAACCTCTAAATTGGTTGTTGCAGAAGTATTTAAATGCTGAACAAAAGTATTGTACAAATTAATTTTTCTCCAAAGAAAATTTAGAACTCACTCACTAAAACTTAATGTCCACCAACCTTACATATGAAGCATTCCGATTCTTACAAGCCAATTGCGAACTGATTTTTTTATTTTTTGTATCAATGAAAATCTCCAGCTTGTTAGCTCTTACAGTGCCCACAATAAGTTGGTTAGGTATGACAAAAAGTACTTCGGCCAATGGGATACTGGTGAATTCGTTGTCTATGTATATATCATACATACACTGGCTATTATCCATTACCTAGACCGCACAAACTTAATTTATTTAACTAGATTCTAGACAATTAAATGAAACAATGTGATGTAGTATTATTTCTACTTTCTTTAAGTTCTTTACCACGACCTAGGGTTCTTTTCTTTATCACAACCGTTTCTTTTCTTTACCCAACGTTTCAGTTCTTTACCATGACCTAGGTTATCTTTGCTAATAGCCCACCTGAAGATGTTGTAATACAACGAAACCTAGGTCGTGGTAAAGAACTTGAAGAAAGTAGAAATAATACTACATCACGTTTCATTTAATAGTCAATAATGAATTTCTACAAAATTAACGCCAAATATATTCAATAACTAGATTCTATTTAATATGTTTTTTACATTAATACATCATTAATGACATTTGAAATACAACTGTGGTCGTCGACTGATTGCTTGAAGGAAGATAATGAATAGATCAAAATTATTATCAGATAATGTTTCTTTTTTTTTTAATGATTGCTATGTACTTTTTCGTATTAAAAATTGATTTCCAATTGAAGCACCATTATAATAATTCATTGGATTGGTCCTTATCAATTTTTAGTCGCAAAACAAAAAAAAGTGAGAGTCTTATGATCAGCATTGTGTAATGAAATATTTTAAATATTTTAATTAGGATTCTGCCGTGAAAATATGAAGATTATAAGTAACTGAGCATCTAATGAAAAAAGCAGCAACAGAACTAGTTAACAGTGCTAAGCTTTATCTATACAATTGACCTATTCTTGTTATTTTCTAAAAAAACTGTATACATAATTAAATGTTCTTTTAAACCAACAGCTACACACTAACATTACTACATCCGTTTATATAATTCTTTATGTCTAATATCACACATATTGATATGAAGTATAAAAAAAAATTAAGTACTAAATTTATGAGAATTATCCCTTTTCGCTATTTTATAAGATTTTAATCTTATTTTCGCCTCATTCCAATAGTTTAAAAATAAGCTACTTTATGCTTATTTTGACTATTTTCTTCTTAAAGATTTTCTCAAATCAACACTTAAAACTAAAGAAACTAGAAGAAAAATCAAATGTTATATTACAAGGGATCATTTATTTAAGTGAAAAATCAATTAAGCTTTTACTAGAAATCAACAAAATGGTGCTGTATTTGTAGAAATAAGGAAATTATTTTAATGAAATATTTTTTATGAATCAAAAAAGTGCCAATTCCAAATGGATTTACATACAATTAAAATATTTGTCCCTCCTGTACATAGTTTTTCATTGTCATATTTTCATTAACAATGCAAACAATATAGATAATCTAAAACTCTATGAAATTTACCTTTTTCATTGATCGACTAGTGACAACCATTGTAAAACTATTTTTTCTATTCATACCAATAGATACATATAAATATATATAAATTTTAGTTAATTAGGTTATTTTGGTTCTATGATCGGTATCTGCGAGTAAAAAATTTCTAGGTATTCATAAGTTGTACATAGCGAATTTAGCCCAACTAGTGGATAATAATTACTTTTTTTTACCTAAAATATTTACCTTTTAATTGATCAAAATCTAACTTGCAATAATTCACAAATTGCACCCTGAAATAATTGCACAACATATATTGTGTATAATGCCCTCCACTAATTTATGTACTTACTCTTTTAAAAATACACAAAAATTCCTTCCAATTCAAACCAAAACTCGTATTCACCAAACTCAGCTTTAACTTACTCTTTATATCGGAAATGCTTCTTAACATGGATTTTACTGCCTCACTGTCTATGTCTTCTGTATTGTTATTCTCATAATTATATTGTGCACTTAATTACCTCTCATTCCATCATAGGTTCCATACAAATTTAAACAATTATCAGCATGTGGCTTTAAATTTTTTACAAATACCAAATTATCTTCCCAATGTCTCAACATACAACATAATTCTGTTATGAATCATGTGTGCACGCAATTAGATTTGAAATCGAGTAGATTCATTTATAGATACTGCGCCCCTTACTCTTGGTATAATTTCTTCAATGTTATTATTGAAAATACGGAAGTAAGTATGCTAATAGATTTACCAGTAAGTAGATTTATAATGACATGTGATTGTTATTTATAGCAATTGAGTATACTAGCTTGACTTTAAAAATATAATATCTAAGTTAAATCATGATGAAAAAGCAAACTTATAGCTTCACTATACTCACAAATTAAAAGATTATAGCTTTTACATATGACCTCGAGTTATAATAAAAATTCTTTCAGACGAGAGGAAAAATCTATAATCGGTAATTACTTTAATATAGGAAGACCAATTGTCTTGTTTACTTGGCCAAAGTAGACAAAGCCATTCCATTTTTATATAAATAGTTTACATTAACGATGAGTCTTCATTGTCTGGTGTGAGTGAGTGGAAGAAACATTCAATTCAATTTAAATGTTATAGTTTCTGCTCTTTCACTTGATAATTCATTAGCAAATCTTGAAGAAATCATACATCGGGGCAACGGTGGAACTCTCACAGTGTGTCAGATCTTCGACCTGTAAATATCATTGTTGCCTAGTTTTCTCAATCTTGTTGTTATATTGATTATTGTAATTGTTCAGTTAATAGGCTCTAGTTCAAGTGAATAAGTTGTATTTTAATAATTGTTAACATTATCATAAATTTAACTTTTATTGACATAACTTTATTTACTATTTATATATTATATATTAATAATGCATATTTACTATTTTAGAAACGAAAATAATTTGAGAGAAAAATATTGGTAAAACACCTATTTTGACTTTTTTTTAATATTCATGGATAATTCATACTTTTTCAAATTTTTTTCTTTTTTTGATCTACCTAATATCATGAACAATAAATCAATTAACATATGTTTGGATTATGTTTTATTTTACTTATAACTTCTGTTTCAACATATAATGATATTTAAATTTATTTTCATAAAAAATTGTTTATAGCAACCTACCCCCAGATTCTAGTTTTTATGTTCAATTTATATTTTGATATCTTTTATTTTCTACCTTTTCTTTGTTTAAAATTTTTCTTTATTTAACATTTATTTTGTAGATTGTAAATATAAAATTAATTCTAAATTATAATCGTTTTTATTATAAACTGTAAAAGATAATGAGAAAGGCGATAGTTTATTTTTGAATCTTTCAACCTTTCTTATTACATAATCTGCTATACCAGAACAATTGTATATTTAATGTCAATGGAGAATAGTTCATACAGACATGAAGAATTTAATGCTATGTTTGTATGAATCCAAAAAAATATTGAAGACATCTTCAGCGTTCAGCCTCAGAAAATTCATTTACTAGTTGTACATTAATCAATTACGTTCTTATTTTTTAATAATTATTACTCTTAGTCAATTTTATGTACTTATTTTCAAATTATCAAATACAGTCACTTTCAAAGTTGAACATTAATATTGTTGCAAAAATACATCATATAAGTTGAATAACTTGTACGACATGTTCATTCCAACAAAACAATTTGATGAAACGTTCTTAAATACAGAGTAGTAATGACGAAGTCATAAGGGTTTTTTATATTATGAATCGTTTTATTATATTCCAATTACATTAGATTAAGTATATTCTAAGTCAAATTAAGATTAAAGCTTATGTTTATTTTCTTAGTAGTTATTTTACAATATGTAATGTATTGTGATTAGTAAGCAGTTCGATCAAAGTCTTAACTTTATATGTTTAAAATTTAATTCTTATACAAATAAGGTTTTATACGATGATAAATGTAAATTTTTTGTATTGGAATATAACATGAAAAATAAACTTAAAGACGATATTTTAATTGAAGCAAAATTGTGGAAATTGTGGAGTGGAATTGTATCTATATTAAATACACAAATACATTTACAGCTCTATATGAAGGAAGAATATGAATATCTCAAGAGAACTAACACATTGTATATTTACTAAGCATTTAAAAGGTAGAATAAGACTAACAAACTAATTTTTGAATTTAATAGTAAAATTATCTCTAAAGTACCTAGTTTAATGTTTCTTTTGGTACTCCCAAATGTAAAAAATTGTAAAATGTATCTGCTTTCTTCCTAAAAGATTTAGTTGTTACTTTAATAATTATTTTGATACCATAAGTATATATATCAAATATAAATGAACATAAGCGACCATGTATTTTTGTTCTTTTGTGCTTTTCTTATATCTCTTTTTTTTGTTTGCTTCTATTAGTATCATAATTATATAAAACTTACGTAGCCAGATGTTTTTCTGACAATTTTCTATTAATTCCTTATAAAATTATTTGTAACATTTGATGAATGAATCAATATTAATTGATTTGAGTAATAGATTTAAGGATTAGCTCAAAGAAATAATATCACGAAAAGATCAGGATAACAAATCTTTACAAAATAATTATATTCAACTTGATGAAAAGTTGAAGTCACATTCAAAATTATCAACAAACAGAGAAGTTGTAATACAGAACACACAAATGGAGAGATTATGTTTTGTTTTATTAACGAAGAAAGGTCATTATGACTCTATTATCTGCAATCCAAACGAGATCATGTTTGAGAAAAAATTAAATTATGAGCAAAATGATCTATAAAATGTATATAGTCTATCTCTATTTGATTTAAATTTAGTGGAAGGACTACAAACACTGGTAAAATAAATTAAAAATGAAAACAATTTATTTGCTTGTTACATTCAATATAGTTATATTGTAAAATCTGAATAGTCATATTGTAATTGGATCATAATATTAAAGCCGATCGTTCACCCCAAAATGCAAGAATTGTAAAAATAAAGAAAAAATCAAAGAAAGTCGAAAAGGTTATTAATTTTATTTTCAAGTTCTGGACAAGGTTCTGAAAATTCTGATGAGGATCTAAATGTTCTATCTAGCGGTTCAGATGACAATGTTATCCCTCAGTCTTTACTGAAACGTCCGAAAAGGATGATTTTGTCATTGTTAAGTTTACGGTAAAACAGACAAAGCATTATACTGGAAAATTATTGACAGAGGATGAGGAAGATGACTATGACATTAATTATCTACGCAAAAGTAACTTCTTTAGAACCGGATCTTGCTACTGTCGGACTGGACGATATTGAGCTTATATTGCCATTACCTAAAATGGAAAAAAAACCAAAACGTCGGGCTGATAGTTACCCATTTTCAGAAAAAATACAATCACGAATTGAATTAAAAATATACGAACGTCTGAAGAAAAGCGGCAAAGAACGATTTGCTTATAATGAAGTCCGTATTATCATAAAAGTATATTAATTGTATTAAATAAACTGTTTTCTCATAAAAAACAATGAACAGTGACTGGAAGGCAATGTTACATTTCATAAACATAACGAAGAGTAAAGAATCGGCATAATTTTATAAACTGAAATATAAACGATTGTACATATATGGACGTCTAAAGGCCGATGTCTTTAAAGGAAAGAACAATTTGTTTGTAATGACGTCCATATAATCATGTAAATAATTACTTGTATTAAATAAATTGTCTTCCCATAAAAAAAAACAATAAACAGTGGCTGCAAGAGAATGTAATTTTTAGTCTAACAACCCTTTTTTGATGGACAGACCAAGGTAATAAAGGACCAATTTTTTCCACAATGGAGAATGGGCACAACACAAATTCTAATGCGCATGCAAGAAAATTACCTAATTTTGTTTGGAATCCTTTCAGTATTACAATACATTAGTCTTTTTCATTTCTCTAACCATACCATTTTTTGACATTGAACTGTATATTTCAATTTTATTTTTCTTGTCATTTGTAATCAAATTATTGATAAATATTACACAGTACAATATAACAAATTAAGTAACTAACTCTTTGTTTTATAACTTACAAATATTTTAATTCAAATATACCTTTTAGAACAATAGAAACTCGCCAAACCTTTCTATAAATCGACAGATTTTGTGAAAAAGAACTTTGATATAATAATAACTTATACCAAAATAACCGATTATACAATCATGCTTTAACGAAATTAGTACCAGTCGTTTCATGAGCAAAAAAGTTCACATTTTGTCGACCATGTAATAAAATTTCTATCTAAAATTTATAATTTTTCTGAACTTAGTACCAATGATAAATATGACAATTGAGGGTCCAGTAATTTTAGAGCCAACCTGTTGTAAATTAATATACCCTAGAAATCAACTATGTCCTTTTAATGAATCAAACTATCACAAACAAAACAAACAGACACTATCGCAAATTAATGTTAAAGAATATTATTTTATTTTGGTAATTAGGTTAAATAATGAAACCTACAATAAAATATTTATATACATTTGGATATCTTTTATTCCTTATTTATACGTGCAGTTGAAAAAGTCAGGAATCTTTAAAATTAATGATCTGCAAATGAAACAAAACGGCTAACGATTTATTTTTTAACTAACTTTGCCATCTTTTGAAAATATTACATTAATTGTAAGATTAATACACGTATTGTCACCTATTATAAAAATTATAAAATCAAACTTATTTTAAGTAAGTATAATTTGCATTGAAACGTGAAATTGCCATATCTTCTTATAGTTGCTCGATTGCAACAAATCATAGTCTGTATGTCACCTCAGAGCCAATATAATCCACTAGCAAAACTTCGTCGAAATTGTTTTAGCTATTCTAGCTGTGCGGGAAGACAGGCAGTAGTCAAAAACTCGCATTTGACTATTGCTGGTTTGGAGAATTCGACATTCACCAGATCTGCGTCACTATTGACTATGTAGCCAGATGAGAGTTCGCTGGGTCGATTATCGATATCATTTTATCCATACAATAGACTATTAATATTGTACTTAATTATCTATTACTATTTGAATCATTATTCCTAATGCATTTCATATGATTCAACATAATGTAAAACGTGAAAAGTAATTTGGCTTAAAAAACTTGTATCCAAGTTGTTAAAAAGAAACTTTAAAATTACTCGTCGCATTATACATCCGGTTTATTATCGTACTAGAAGTGCGCAAAATGTATCGGTGAAAAGAAAATAATGATACATATCATTTGATTGAAAAGATGTATATCACTCATTTATATCTCTAGCTCAGTATCTCAGTAGTCTGAGTTATTAACGAAATTACTTATTACGCATACGTTGAACCGTTGAGCAATGGGCATACAACATGGTGATAAATAGTAACAAATGAACATTACGCGCTATTGTTGGAAAATAAAAATAAATTCTACAAGAGTATCCACTCTGCTTAATACTTTGCAGATTTAGGATTGTCAACCTAGATTCAAATTACATATGAAATAACTTTAATGATAAATTGGCGTATTTATACAATTATAAATTAGAATTTTGAAATGAAACAAATCAGTCACAGTCGTTCGCGTTCACAGTCGATCGCGAATGCTACGTTCGTCTACATAGATCCAGTTGCATATTTGACTAAACAGTTTGATCGTTTTCTTTCTCTTTCGTGTAATGTCAAAACATATACTTTTATATCTATCTTCACGACACGACGATTGAGTGAAAGGATTTGAAGAAACGACACAGACGCCGATCACTCGCGAGCTAGTGATATACTGATACATTTTGATTTCAAGTAAGCGAGTCATAGATATGATCGTAACATGTGAGCTATATCTTTCATATCTCTCACTCATGAGTTACACATCTCTATATCGTATTTAGCAATACGCGTGTGAGCAAGAAAACACGAAACTTTGTGAAAGCACACTTTGAGCGTGTTCATTGTAACGCGCAGTAACTCGACAGGTAATTTTTTCCAACTTAGGTTATAAACATTTTGATAAATGAAAAACAATTTCGAATTTGAAATACTTTATTATATTAAATAAATCCGCCGGTTCAAAAATTACCATTACGAAGAATCGACAAAGAAAGCTAATGGTGGTAAAAAACGTAAATAATAAGCATCTAAATAACACAAAAAGTATTACAAGAATCATTTTTTCCAGTTTCATTCCGACAATATCACATTGTGTAAAATTATTTACTTGACATATTATTATTGACAATCAAAGGTTTTTGAAGAGGACAGTAAAATAATTTAAACACTGATTGATATAGTATTATACAAGAATCAAAAGTATTTTAAGACAAATATAATTAAAAAAGGATTCTGACATGACATATAATTATTAGAGGATTGAAGGTATTTCAGGAATACATATAACAAAATGATGAAACATTGTGACCGCACTGTGTCATTAAATATATTATTAGAGAATCAAAAGTATTATAAAACAAATACATTTAAAAAAAAATCACCGGATATATTATTATTACAAATCGAAGTTATTTTAAGAACAGATAGAGTAAAAGAATTAAACATTGTGACCATATTATCAGAGAATCAAAAGTATTATACAATAAATATGGTAATATTCTGACCACACCACCTTACTTGATATATTACTAGATAATCGAAGCTATTTTAAGAGCAGACAGAGTAAAAGAATTAAACATTTTGACCATGTTGTATTACTTCATACAATGTTGTTAGAGTACATTATTATAAAACAGAGTTTAAAAAATGTTACCAGCTTACTTGATACATTATGTTAGGGAATCTAAGCTATTTTAAGAACAGATAGAGTAAAAGAACATTTTAACCATTCTGCATTATTTTACACAGTATTATTAGAATATCAAAAGTATTAAAAACAGCAAAAAAAAATTAATGCTTCCAGCATACTTGATACATTATTATAAGGGAATAGAAGCTATTTTAAAAATAGATAGAGTAACAGTATTAAACATTGTGACCATGCTGCATTACTTTGCATAGTATAATTAGAGTATCAAAAGTTACAAAACACAGTTAATAAAATATATGTTACCAGCTGACTTGATACATTATATTAGGGAATCAAAGCTATTTTAAAAATAGATACAGTAAATTAAATTAACAATTCTGACCACACCGCCTTACTTGATATATTATTATTAGGGTGTCGAACCTATTTTAAATACAGAGTAACCGAATTAAACATTGTGTCTATATGCTGCATTACTTGATATAGTAATATTAGATAATTGAAGATACTTTAGGAATACATACAATAAAATAATTAAACATTGTGACCACACTGTATTATTTAACATAGTATTATTAGAGAATTATAAAATATATGATTAAAAAAATAAGCATTTTGACTTAAATTTTATTAGAAAATTCAAGGTATTTTAGGAACATGTACAGTAAAGTAACTAAACATTTTGGCCACAATGCATTAATTTAGATATTATTAAAGAATCGAAAGTTTTATAAACAAAAATAGTACAAAAAGAAATCCGACCATACCACCTTACTTGATATATTATTAGAAAATGGAAGATATGTTAAGAGCCGATAGACTAAAATAATTAAACATTGTGCCAAGCTGCGTTACTTGATATCTATCAAAAGCAAACATGTTTGATTATTTTACTATATTGCATTACTTGGTGTATTAAAGAATCAAAGATATTATAAGAATAAAGTATACAAAATAGGGTGTGGCTGTGTCATGGACACGGCCGTGTGTTGTACGTGAATATGTAATGCATAATTTCAACCGCCCCAGCTGCAGATGTACTGGCACCGTCGTTGATCCGCACGGCCGCATTCATTCTTTACTTTCTCGGCACTGCTTGACTCGGTCATATGGGGTTTTATTATTACCATTCGATTGTTCTTGAAAAGCCCTTTCCAACCGTATACGATCTCTGTATTTTGTTTTGGCTTTTCGACGCGTATAGGCTGACATTATATATTTTTGATAATATTTTTTTATTCTAACACCTTATTATATTCACTGTCACTACTTTAAAGTAATTTTTTATATATAATCGATAGATTTTGACGACAGCTGACGATTAAAACTTAAACGAACATCGTAGCTTTTCCGAATCAAAAGTTATGCTAATTGCAAATCTCGATACGCAGCAAAATAACCTAAAAATGGCGGTGATTCCCCCTCCACCGCGCACGATGCGTCACTGTTCTCGCTTATCGTAAAGAATTCTTTGATCCTTTAGCTATACAGTGGTATAATTTAATTTTTGATGTAGAGGATAGATTCGAAACTGCAACGCCAAACTGTATCCCCCGATTTTGTTATCATTAGGTTTTTTGGATTGCTCCCGTATGGTAGCAAATTTAAAGAGGTATTTACGTGAAAATAAACTTTGTGATCACACCCCATTACTTTAACCCCATTTGTTCTTATAATACTTTTGGTCCTCTAACCGCTCTCAAAATCATTTCCTACAAATAGTATACTATCTAAGAAAGAGGCAGATGATTCAATATCATCCTGGTTGCGAGCCCAACATAAATAACAAACAGTTGACACGACATGTGCACAGCAGCCGACAGTGCGCCTACCCACTAAATAGTTACAGTAATAACCAATAAAAGCTGTTAATGAGTTAGCGATAGATAGATCTGTAGAAACTAATATGTAGGTTAGTATGTTTTTATATTGGTGTGTCTTGATTGTATTCTGCCTCGTAGCAGGTAATTCCTTGTGCCTAATTCACTAAAAGATTCTATGTTTCGGTATACTTCAATTTCATACTCTCCCCCGTTTCTGACATGTTTCCACAATAAGAACGAGCCTGCTTAATTTGATATATTCCCAATGAAAACAATATTAGGTCACTAAAACGAAGTCTAGGAAAGTCGTTCAATTCAGGAAGATTACCATCAATTCTATTAAATTCTACTCTAACTCTGTTCAAATTATTCCTATATAAAAATAAGCATGAATATTAAGGGTGTTTAATTTACTCTGTTAATTAAAAAAGTTGCAATTTTAAAATCAAGCATAAGATGAATGGAAGCAATGTTAAAGTAGTCTTGATGAAATAGTTTAAAATCACGTTTGAATATTCCATTTACGACCTCAACTATCCATTTGCACATGGTAACACACCTGGACTTATTTGCTTGAAGAGTCTTTAGTGGAAAATAGTTTGGCTGTTTGGATTCAGGCATTGTTATGTTGCTAAAGCCTCTATCAAGGGTAAATACATCATATTCTCTAAAATATTATAGTAATGGACTATTATCTCTAAACAAACTAAGCATTATGGAGGCATTAGACTCTGTAGCATAATATGGACCAAGAACTATTGCAGCACACTATTATAGATGGTATGACTAAATTGTGATACTTATATAAACTGTATGTTTGCTTTTGATAGATATAATTACTACCTTTTTTGCACATAAATATATGCACCGTAGCATATTACTATGGCTGGCATATTCTCTAGGTACAAATCCGAATTCCCAAACAAGCCATTTAGTATGATCAGATTGTTGTGAGCGACACATTTTATATACAAATTATTTGTTCCTAAAGGCAATGAAAACTGAAAACTGTTGTTCGAAACACTGTCGTACAATATTGACATTTTTATATACAGTCGAAGCAGCTACATTAAAAAGAGAAGCTATCCTATTGTTGTCTCATGTACAAAGTTTCATTAAATAGACAGCTAGACTTCTTTTTGGAAATTTGACTCTTTCGGTTATTAATGAAATCTCAAATAATAATTGCTCAAATCGAGTACGGGTAATGCCTAACCAGTATTTACATAATGCTGTATTATATTCTATAACATTCTCAATAATTAAGTTGCGTTTCGAGCATAAGTCTTCCATTTGGGATGCAGTGAAATCTGAAAAATTGCTATAGCTACACAAATTATTCCAGTCATTATGACCTTCTTATAAGTGGTGCTCACATATACAAGTGGGGGATATAGAAAGAAAGGATGATCTAACAGTAGTCGTTCCTTTAGAACTATTGGGACTAAAAGGCTAAAAATATTTTCAACATAACTAATAATACAATGTCGGGAAGTAGCTAGAGCACGTCTATATGTGGTCATTGTAACTGTTGGTATTATAGCGTAGTCATGGATAATATTATTAAATGTAGGCCTTGGTGGTGGTCGAGGAATGCTACTAGCATCTTCACTATGAGGAGGCAATATTTCTACTGGTATGTTCTCAACATGTTGCTGGTTTCTCTCTAGAGCTTGAGATACTCTTGATCAGCAAGCCTGGTAGATTCGTCCTAACCAGGGAACTTAAAAATAATAAAATATTTTAAATAGGCCCTAAAAATAAGAAAGGGCATAAAGCAACGCTTAAGTAAAGTAAGATTCTGCATCTGGCCTTCACTATTTTAAGTGTAATAGCTTATTTCATTTATTAAAAGAAAAACTGTCAGATAAGTTACCTGATATGACGGTATCCACAGCAAAAAAATATTTGTCTCTTCAGAGTTAATTGGCAAAAATAATTGTGCTCTTAATGCTGAAGAACCGCACGGTACGCATATGCTTCTGTAGCCATAATGTCTTGCACTTTGAGCATTATTTAAACATTCTTGCAAAATTATTAGCCCGTTGCCGCATATTGCATCGTGTTGATGTTGATAAAGCATGTATATAGTTAAATAGATATGGTTATTTGCGGCAGATATGTTGGTGCTGCAAGTTGCTCCCCATAGAATGAGCATATCATTTATAAGGAAGAATTTCCTTACTCCGCCTTCAGTAAATAACATAACTCCGAAAGTTACTTTCCGATTATAAAACAAAGAAGAAATATGGTTAGAAAATATTTTGAGACCATTTGTAGATATTAATTAAAGAAATATTGTAAAGTAAGAAAAAAACTCTGTGAAGGAAGATTTATAAATGAAGACTATAAAATATTTTGGTTATTACCATAAAAAAAATATGTAAATCTAAAAGTTCTGTTGGCGTTTTTCTAAAATTTTACAAGTGCAAAAATGAAAATTAAAAAATACCAGGCTATACTGACTCAAATAATAAATACTAATTACATTGCCATATTGCGAAGAAATCGTTCAATTATTTATGCACGATTCGATGCGATATTTCATATATAAAAGTGACTATTTCGTCAATGTGGGCAAGTCAAAATAAAACTATGAAGCGTTACGGATTGAAATAAAAAATTACTTCCCCATACTTCCCAAATACATTAGTTACTACAAAGATATACCGGTAAATAGAATACAGACGTAACAATAATATTTACGCAACAAACTGTAAAGGTTTGTTACATTGCTAACATATTAAAAAACGTTTGAAAGCGCTCAAGCGGCTACGTTCCTTGTAAGGAGAATGCGCATTCGAGAAGTTAAATGATATGTAATTGTTCCATATACAAATTCACTTTAAATACATTCTGTTTATTTGCTGTGATATTAATACACACTAATCTCTTGAGAAATCTAATCGCTCAAAAGTTGCTGCATACCGGTTGTTTCAGAACATTCCTTCGAATTCTGACAGCACAATTCAGACATTGATTACGTGCAGACACCGTAGTTTCCATTTCAGTGAAATAAAACAGGTTTCATTTACAAGTGGAAAAATCCAAGACAAGTTTTATTGCTTTGTGTAATAAAATCGAAAAATGTTCTAGTCGCCAATAGTATCATGATAAGCAGAGATGTATAAGTAATGAGTGAGAGATATGAAAGATATAGCTCACATGTTACGATCATATCTATCACTCACTTTAAATCAAAATGTATCAGTATATCACTAGCTCAGGAGTGATCGGCGTCTTTTTCGTTTCACCCAATCAATCACTTCACTCACTCGTCGCGTCGTGAATATATATATATATATATATATATATATATATATATATATATATATATATATATATATATATATATGTATATATATATATGTTTTGACCTTACATGAAAGTGAAAGAAAACGATGGAACTGTTTAGTCAAATATGCAACTGGATCTATGTAGACGAACTTAGCTACTCGCTGTCTATCTAATGTGAACGCTGTGATAAAGTATATTTTAGTTCGCTCAAAATATTTGCGTAAACAAATAATTTTTGAAGTGAAAACTTCTTTGGCATCGTTGTGATTTGAAAGTTGATGAAACGAAAAAGCGACAGTAAAAAGATACAGACACATAAATTCATAAGATTTAACGTGGGAGAAAATAAGATAGGCGACAATAAAAAGAGACAGACACATAAATTCATAAGATTTAACGTGGGAGAAAATGAGATAGGAAGCATACAGTACAGTATTCAGTGTTTCTTATGTTCGTGGTTCTCTTTGTGCTCTACTTCGTACCCCCTCCACTCGTGTTTATCAAGGCATAGCGAGAGTTTGTTTGGGTCTCAGCGTTGTACGTGTGTTAATACGTGTTTATGCGCGCATGCGTAGTACAAAGCACAAATACAAATTTTGTATACGTGTACGTATTATACATTTGTAGAGTTTTTTCATCATTTTTATAATAAAATTCTTCAAACATGCCGAAAACGAATGCAGAATATTGTCGCGATTATCGAAAAAAAAGGGAAAACAAGATTAAAAAGACAGCAAAAAGTTCAACAGAACGTGTTCGTGAATTTCGTGCACGCCGAAAAGTGTCATTGAATGTGGAAAATGAAAGTTCTGTTACGCATAATGATGATTTTACTGTTCAAAATAGTGAAAGTGATCATAGTAAGTACTCAAATATTTTTATCACTATGATCATAAATAAAACCTACAATTATCCTCTTCCCGAAATTTTACATTCGTCTCATTATCTTGAAGCCAAAATTTTTGAAGGTTTCACTTCTACCACGTGTGAATTGCACACATGATTTTTTTTAATTTCTATAGCTTTTTTTAAATTCCAACGCTACCAATGCCCAGCAACGTTGTCTAGAAGAACTGACATGTATCAGACGCAGCGCTTTAGTGACAAGTCAACCTAAAGAAACAGAGGCACCTAAAGAACAAGTAAGTACAAAACAATTATCAATTTGAGATCACTTCGAGAAAAAGAAATCTCATTATATTGGAACATCTACAAGTACAACCGAGAATTTAATATCTTTACGACAGTATTTAGAGCTTCCTCTGCTTGAAAGAAAAAGCAATCCTTTCGTTTATTATAAGAGCATGAAAACTAATAACCCAGATTTATACAAATTACATGTAAAATGTTTGTGTATTGCGGCCACCTCAATTCCCTCAGAAAGAATATTTTCAAAATCTGGTCAGATAACCAATTTGAGAAGGAATCGCTTACTCCCAAATCACCTTAATTATATTATATTTTTAAATGCGAACTGGAAACTGCTGGAAAATTAAGTATTGCAAATAAACAAATTCTGATATATCTGTTGGCTGATTATTTGATGAAACTTTATATTTTTCTCATTCTTTCATTTTAAATAACTTGCACTTTATTAAAAAAGCACACGATTGAGTTAGCCTGATTAATAAATCTGAAAAAGTATCATAGTTTGTGTTTTATTATCTTTTTCCTTTTCAGGGCAGCTATACTTACATATGGTAATCATTATATTTTGCCTTCATTACTTTAATATCAATAATCGTCTTTTTACTGATTATTAATCGATTATTGATCAATTACGATTAATAAATTTATAATAAAGGATTAATCAATTTTTACAATAATCAAATCGGCACATCATTAGTCCTTTGATATTGACGATAGTCAAAGAAGTCGTCTCTGTTCTGTGCAATGTAGAAATCACACCGGTCAAAGCGAAATACGATTTAGCCATTAATTATTGTTGAGCGAATGACAAAAGTAGTTTCAAGATTGTTCAACTAAAAACTAATGTAAAGCAACATAATAATTAAGAAAATTTCGTCGGTACACTTTTCCATTTTTTACAATATAGTTGTTACAGCTATTGAGCCGGTGACCATTCGAACGACATCGGTGGAATAAAATATAGAATACACCTAATGAACTCGACGTTTTTTGATGCTCGACATACGATCAATAGGATAGTCTTAAATATTTTATCGACCTTTTTTATGATTAAATGATTCCGGTTAGAATCTAATATAATTTTATAACAGATATTGCTTATATATTAAGATCTTTTTAGGTATGTTTTATTTCTGCAACGTTTACTTTGAGGTGGATCCAAAAAAATTAACTCTTTTCTCCTTTTCTTTTTAACAATATATGCAACTTTACTCAAGTCACATAATGGCAATTCTTTTTTTTTGGAAAACGGCCGTTACACTCTCTCTCTCTCCTAGCCATTAGGAGGCGTAAGCGAGGACATTATATTCACTTATATAAATACATAGACACATACATAGACACAGACATATATAACATTTATTTCATCGTATTTCGTAACATCTTCACTTTCTTTTTCAACCTCTTCCAATAAATTTTCTTTTAAACTTTAATTAATATCATCTAATGATTTGCCTTTAAATTCATCCGCTTTACCGTTTTCCATAAGCATTAATAATTTTGAAACTTTTGCCATTTGGTAAATAACATCGAGTAATTTATAATTTGATCTGTGTAAAGATTGTGTATGACCCGTAAACGTGGCTAATTGTTCGATGTTAATATCAGATTTGTGAAAGTGTCGCTAAATGTTTCCGCAGTTTTGTTGAAGTAATAACTTTTGCATGTTTGGCCCAACATGACTTTACATATTTTTCTAAAACTTTATAGCCACATAATGGATTCTCATACCCGGGCTTTGTAAATAAGAAGGCATTATTCTCAGATATATACTTGTATCTGATAGAGTTTAATGATCGGATATCTCTTTGAATATCCAAACTAAACAAAACTGATACAATACGCTTAAAACTTGTAACCAATATTTTTTCTGTAGTAGAAATAGCTCGGTCAAATTCTTTATAAGTATCGTTATCATAATTATTGTTGTATGTTTGTAAGTACTCAACAAAAACCTTTATAAGTCTATTCATATATGTATTACCCTACCATAAACAGTCTCTAATAAATCAACATATGCTTCGATATTGCTTAGTGCAGGTTGAACTAATTTTGTTATCGCAGTCTTCGCTTTTTCAAATAAATGATTTTTAAGCAATTTTAAATCACTTGTCAAGGATTATATGTTCAACTATTGTTACCCTGTTCCACTTATTATGACTTAAATCATCGGAAGCTTAGCTTGAAACGTCAAGTTTCGAATTTGCTTCAATTAAGTTTTTTAACACAATTAAATGAAATTACGTGATGTATTATTATTTCTACTTTCTTTAAGTTCTTTACCACGACCTAAGTTTCGTTGTATTACAACAGCTTCAGGTGGCAAATATTGAATATATTTCTTCTATTAGCAAGTATTGAATATATTTGTTTCATTATTTCTATTAGCAAATATTGAATATATTTGGCGTTAATTTTGTAGAAATTAATTATTCACAATTAAATGAAACTACGTGATGTAGTATTATTTCTACTTTCTTTAAGTTCTTTACCATGAGCTCACAAAAGAAACAGAAGTCTCTCGTTCTCAATTTAAACTTCTTTTGGCAATCAATAACGGTTGCCTCTCTTTGCGTGGATAATTTTCTTTTATTATGATATCCTTTATAGTGTGGTTCTTCATCTTCACTCGATGGTTCATTATGTGGAAATACGTATGTTTCATCTCGGTCGCTATCGTCACAATATGAATCACTATTATAAGAAGAAACGTGAGGTCTATTATTTACATTTTTATGTGGTTCTTCTTCTTTATTCGAAGATTTATCGTTTGAAGGTATATATGTTTTGGCTGCTATCGAATAATAGCAGGATCTATAGTAGTAGTAATCTCTTGTGACTGAGTATATAAAACAGATGAATCGATGGTTGTCGAGTCAAATTCATTGTATCTGGAATTATCAGTTTGTGCAGTCGGGAAAAGATCCACTCCAGAGACGCCGGGCCTGTTTGTAACAACATTTTCTGAAAACACATACGGGTTTTGATGTTCTGAATAAAATTCCATGTGCTGTTGACTGCCCACGGAAGCAGGGTATGGAAGGTCATCTATATTCTTATTATATGAACTTACGCACGAAGTCGGTCTCTGTAAATTCAAAATATGAACAATAATTAAGTAAAAAATTCAAATATAAACGCATAAATCAATTTGCTCTATATATTATGTACTTCCTAAATAACGACAGTTGGACGTTTTTTTATTTTCATATGGAGATCTTTTATTTATACTTTTTGAGTTAATAATTTCATCTGAAACTCAATAGGTAATATAATTAGTTAATTTTATTTTATTTTAGAACAATCCACCCTCCAATAAAACTAACATAAAGCCAATAACATTCTAGATTTTTAAAACGTTTCGATTACTTTGCTTGCTAGTAGCATCAATCACGATAAATGCCATACAGCTGAAGATGTCATGGCATTTAAACATAATTTCAAAAAACATTTGTTATATTGTATTCTTCAAAGATTCAAATTGATGTTGGTGTAGTATTTATCAATTAATATTTATTATGCCTAAGCAATATTTTCCATGTTTCGCGCTCAAATTCTGGAAAAAATTAAAATAAATTTGTTTTTCTAGTGTGCCAAATAAAAAATTTAAATGTTGTACATTATCGTTCAACAAGAACATGTACTAGATATAATATAAATTATTAAAATGGTCCACTGATTAGAATCGATAAGTTAAGTGAAAGAAGTTCAAAATATTGATCCTGATTGTCGTCGACTTGATTTAAAAATAAATTTTTAAAAATCAAACTTTTGAACTTTATTTGCAAAAATAGAGCTCCTTGATTAGGTATGATACCCCATTAGGCGACATGAACTAAATATTTTATTTGCCTCTTTTTGCACTCGTAGGATAATCCCAAAAATTTATTGTTTACCATTTTTAATACTATCGAACTACGTATATGCATTTGAAGCACGTGTCTTCTTTTGTTATCGAAGCCTTATATTGTTTAGGAAACGGAAAACTTTAAAACAAGCAAATTTCGGATCGAGAGATTTAGGTTCCTGCTAATTAATTACTAGAAACAATTTCAAATTTGGATCTCTCTTTTGTGTAAAAACAAAAGTATTAAATAAATAAATATATGAAAATAGAAGTTTCTAAGAAGATTCTAAAAGTATGCACTTATTAAAATAGTGATTCAACTCAATTAACCATGACAAAAAATAATAATGTATAAGTAAGAAAATAGCAAAATTAAGAAAAGAGACTATTCTGCACTAGGATAATATGGCCATGTTTTTTTTTCTTGTAGCTATTTTGGATCGTAAAATAAAAATATATACTAAACAAAATTCTATTGTGACGCATTAATATTGTTTATGGAATATAGATTTAATATAATTGCATCCTACAAGCCCATAGCCCTTTTTCCAGTTTTAGCGAAAATTACGGGACATCTAATTAAGAATCGTTTGGAATGGTTTACAGAACACCATTCCATTTTTGCAAGCAACCAATTTGGCTTCAGAAAAGCTAAAAGTACAATGGACAATCTCAGCGTCCTAACCACTGACATAAGACTTGCCTTCTCTCGACAAGAGTTCCTCGTTGCTGCTATTTTAGATCTTTCTTCAGCCTACGATAACGTAAACCTACGATCAAGATTATAAATTTTCTTTTAGAAAGATCGTTTTATTCTTCGATTCCCCCGGATCCCCGCCCTTAACAAGAACTATATGGAGGGGTCTTTCCCAAGGCTCTATTTTAAGTCCCATACTTTTCAATATTTACTCCTATATGATCCACTCAACAGTAAATCGTTTCTTTGATCTGCTTTTATATTCTTCTAATAAGTCAATAATGGTTGCCGAAAATGCTTTGAACTCTGCCCTTGTTAACCTAAACAAATGGGTTAACTCTCATGGTATCGATTTATTCCCTTCCAAAAGCGCTGTGGTGGTCTTCTCGAAAAGGAGAATTACTCCACCGTTATCTATTTCTTATAATTCCTCCTTGATCTCTGTTCTTCCTGATACTAAATTCTTAGATATGTTCCTAGTCTCAAATTTATCCTGGAACATTCACATTGAATATGTCATCTCCCAATGCCAGGCTAATATGAATATTCTCCGCGCAGTGTCTGGAGTGTGATGGAACTCGCACTCTACCACATTAAAGTTAATATATAACGCTCTAGTCCGTAGTCATTTAGAATATAATTCATTTCTACTTGATCCTATTTCCAAATCCAACGCCACTAAATTTACCCGCATTCTATCTCAAGCTCTGAGGATCATAGCGGGTGCTATGAAATCCGGTCCCATAAATGCCCTACAAGTAGAATGTGTTGATCCTCCTTTAAACTTCCGACGACAATACCTAGCTGATTGTTATGTACTGAAGGCAGTTAGGTTTTCTACTCATCCCATTTTTCCAAAACTCACCCTCCTCTCTAGACTTATTGAGCATGCTACTTTTTGGCATTCTAAGTCCCGACCTCTTCTTATCGTTAGCTTACAAAGATTCAAATCCCTCACTAAGCCCGTTTATCAAAATTCTTCTCTCCCTCTCCATAGTTTCCCATTTGACTCGGTATTTCACAGGTCAAATATAAAATTGTGTTTGGAGTCCAAACATGCTAATTCACTGTTCAATTCTATCTTAAATTCTTTATGTATGGATTGGACGCGAATATACACAGATGTATAAAAACTCTGAGAGATTGTTATGTCGAAGCATCATTTTACTCTCCATCCACCACTCATTCAGCATACTTTCGCCTTCCTAAGGAGTGTTCGGTATTCCCGGGAGAATGCAGGCTCCTTATCTTCTGTGACTCCTTAAGTTGTTTACAGTCCCTTCTCTCTAATTCCTTTTCTTCGAACTGTGGCTCCCTGATTCTCCAGAACAAGCAACTGACGCTTGATTTGGAGAGATCGGGATCCGATGTCTTTTATGCATGGATTCCTAGTCACCGTGGCATAGTAGGTAATGGAATAGTCGACACAAAAGCCAGGTTCGCCGCCGTGAACGGGGATCCATGTTTCACTATTCATTTCATTGAAGATCTCCTTCCCATGACTCGTTTCTGGATGACATTTGACTGGCAAAGAACGTGGGAGAGATCATCTTAGATTACGGATGCGGGATATTTCCAGATCTAATCTTTTATACTCACAAAACCTTGGTTCTCAATATTTACTTTCTGTCGAAAGGATTCCTCTGTGGTATCTCGCATGTATTTGGGTCATTGTTCTATTCCTACTCATTTGGCTAGACTGCGTGTCAGAGAATCTCCAAGTTGCGATTGTGGGCTTGGAGGAGGCGATCTAAATCATTTCATTTTTGCATGTCCATTGAATAATACATTTCCTGCGTTTATTTACAATTTATTAAAATATAAAATTCAATAGCCCATTAACATAAGATCACTTTTATCTATTGCCAACAAACCCATTTTAGGATTAATATTCAGTTGATAAGAAAGAACGATATCAAAATATAGAATCTTTTCTATTTATATTCTTGTTTATTTTTGTTCTTATGTTTGTTTGTACTCTCTGTATATTATAATCTCGTTTTCTTCTTTTTGTTTAATTGTAGCCAACTTCTTATTTAATTAGTGTTTTATTGTATAATTTATTCTTCTTTTAACAAGCAACAATGATAAATATACGAAATATGACTTAATCAGTGTTGCTTAGCCTTTTTTTCCATATTTGACATTGGCAAAGCTTCTCTGTGGAGAGAACGAACGCCATATAATCAATGATAAAGACACAGAATAGATACGATACAGAACGGACACGATCCATACTAGCCCATATAAAAAAAGAGTAACACTTTTTCATACATGGCGAAACGCTGTCAAAGTAACTCCCCTTTCCCCTCGCCTCACTTCTCCTGACCAAAGACTTTTGTAATTATTATTAATGCCCATAGATGGCGTAATTTCTTACTTTCTGTTGATCACAGATGGCGTTATGAAAAAAAAAGTAATTTTAATCCATAAATTTATTAAAATTATAAAAATATTTCACAAAAGACAAATATGAAAATAACATTACTATACAATTTAATATATTTTAAATATCATTACTATGAGAATAAAATTAAAAAAACTTTAAATAAAATAGAAAATACAATTGTAAATAGTACCAGGCGTCTCCAGGTAGCACTCTGGAATCAACTAGGTGGTAATTGCATAAATGAAAGTGGGCAACTTCTCAACAACTGAAAACAAGCAAAAACATGCATGATTATAGCGATATCTATTAGTGCTTGGAGTATATTTTCAAACTTTTGTCAAAACTCCACGCTTGGCCAATAAATAATTATAAATAAAAAATTTTTCAATTCATGTTCAAATAAACTATATAAGATTCTTTTGATAAAATTAGTTTTAACATTTGTTTTATTTTATTAATTTGTATACTTTCCATATTACTTACTACGCCGCATAGGTTTTCGCAATCTTCTTAACTTCCGTCTGATCTACTGAATCGTCTTGTTCTGTTGACGAATCTTCCTTACAAGTCTGGACCTCTTCAGCTTTCCGCCTTTTTCGCTCTTCAACGATCCAGACCCCAAAGACGCTGCCTCTAAGTGTACGTCTTCCTTTAATTATAATAACAGTTGTATTCATGACATGTGTTATTTCAAAATTATACATGATGTTTATATGACATATTCAGTTGTGTAAGCAAAAAATGTGTGCATAAGAACATTTTGGTATTATCACTTAAATAACCTTAGACATTCTCCTAAAGACGCCCCTAAGGTCTTGCTGATAGTTTCCTATCGCAACTGTGCCTGAGCGCTGTGCTTGGTTGTTCGACTGCTGCTCTGGTTTCTTCAGTTGGTGTTGGCAAATACTGGCTCGGTGTAGCATTACTATATAATAATTTCCTAGGCTGAAAAGTTTTAAAGTTCTCATTAGTAAAGTGTCGTCCGCAGATTCTGTTTATGTCTGAGGTCATTCCAAGTAACTACCCAATTCTCCCTGCCACACATTTTCAGCCACGCTTTTGCCCTGCAAAAAAACAAAACATTAAGTTAGGTATAATAATTTCAATCAATCCGCCTTTTCCTTTTTTTCAATTGGAAGAAAACTTACAACAAACAACGTTTGATTAAATATAAATGCTGCTCATAACATTATTTAGTAAAAAATTATATTTGGAAAACCAATTTACTACCGGCGAATTCAAGAGACATTTTTTCTGACAAGAAAAAACTTTGTCACAAAATTGTAATTTGTGTGGTAATATTTTTAAAATCCATTTTTTTTTATATAAATATCGTCGATAACTAACTAAAACATCTTTTAGTGCAAGTTTTCTTTTAAACAAAACAGTAAAAATTCGTTTTAACCATACTTTGCAACTCTTCGAATTAAATTTTGACAAACAACTGCAACGTCGCAATTGCTTTGCGCCGTTAATGTATAAAATTTATATTAATTTTTGAAATGTTGTATAATAAGCAATAATGGATAACACTTACCGGCTTTCATTATGATGCAGGGAAAAAAATGACCATTTTGTCCTTTGTCTTATGTAGGAATTACACCCCGGTACAATACACGCCATTACAAAATAAAACAAAGATCTTAATATATAATAAAACAAAATAACAAAGATCTGAACACATAACAAAACAATAGCTACAACACCTTTTTTACTTTATTAATATACAAAACTTATAATATTAAATGCGTGTAATATGTTTTTGCGCAGTAAATATCTGTCACTCGTTTCAAGTAGACTCAGTGTTGAGCGCATAGATAATATACTAGTTGAGCGGTTTCTGTCTGTGTTTTCTAGAGTGTTCGTAGCGTCTCTTGCATGGTGACACATAGCCGTCGCTAGAGGTCGCTGTACACAATTAAAATTTGCCGCCATCTTCCTTAAGAGATGCTGTCACCAAATCGAGTACCTACTTGACCACCCCCTGGATAAAGATAGAACAAGCTACTTTATGATACGAAAACCGTTTCACTAAATTTCACTTTCAAGGGAAGCTTTTTGAATTGGCTTTTCAAAGTATAATTTCGTAACTTGAAAATATTTTTTCCAAAATAGTTTTAAATTTAATTATAATATTTAGTTAAAATATATATTATTACTATACTTACATTTTTAATTAATGTTTTATTGTTTTTATTAGATTTATTTGTAATTATTAGAATTATGCCGTAAATCGACCTTGTTGTGTTGGGCTGTGGTTATAAATCTCCTTTTCATCGTATGTTGAAACTTATTTCTTAAATAACTTGAAATTATTTATTAATACCTTATTTCAATTACATTTAATCGAAAATACGACTCCGCCTTGATGCCGAACGTCAATGAATTAAGTTGGACAGCGTCGGTGACGAAGAGCTGAAGTGATTATCTGCACGTTCATTCATATTCAATTCATCTGCCACTCACCTTAATATGAAAAATATCATGGAGACACGTGTAAATCTGTAAAAAGGATGGCTGTGCCTACTATGTTAACATTTGTTATAGGTAAATATTACATATTTTTCTCATTGAATTAAATTTATTACAGAGATGTGTAACTCATGAGTGAGAGATTAAAAGATATAACTCATATATTACGATCAAATCTATCACTGGCTCACATGAAATCAAAATGTATCAGTATATCACTAGCTCGGAAGCGATCGGCGTCTTTCGTTTTACCATATCAATCATTTCACTCACTCGTCGCATCATGAAGATGGATATAAAAGTATATGTTTTGACTGTACATGAAGAAGAAAAAGAACGATCAGTTTGACTGGAGCTATATAGACGACGCAGCTACTCGCGACCGAATGTGAACACTGTTCTATATGGAGTTAAAGTATACTATAATTTGCTCAAAATATTTGCTTAAACTCTTTTTTGTTTTATTTCAAAACACAAAAATTGTTTTAAATACGCCAACCTATTAATAAGTTAGTTAATTACCATTATAGTTCTTTTATGTATAATTTGAATCTAGGTTGACAGTCTTAAATCCTATTGCCCAACGTATACGCAATAAATTTTAATTTCATTAATAACTCGAGTACCTAGATACTGAGCCACCGAACTAAGGATATAAATGACTTTCACTGATACATTTTGCGCACCTTTAATTTATTATACTTCATTAATGTTACTATTGTTAAAACTGTCATTATCATCGAAATTACATTTCATATTTCAATAAATTGAGTCTTAACTTACCGTAATACATCTGGAATAATTTTATTATTAATTTTCATTTTAGATAAGGGGCTTGAAGAAGATACGGCATGTGAAGAAATATTCAGCTATAGCCCCCGACCCTCACTAGAAGGCACCTGCAACATATGGTCCGAACCTTACAAAAGGCCAACATCAATAGAAAAGATTTGGCAAGTTTACTTTCAAATGTGTTATGTTGAAAGTTTTCTCTTTTCAAATGTAACAATATATTGAAGTTGTATAAAAAGTCAATATGTTGAAGTTATACTTAACTCTTAAAACAAGAATAAAGATTGATTAGGGATACGAAATTTAGAGAACCTTTTCACTTTCCTAAGTGCGATAGGTAATAATGATGGAGCATTTGTTTCAAACCTAAAAAACCCTAAATTTATGAACTTAAAAAGTTAGGTATATTCTTCTAGGTTGAATAATCAAATTTTTTTATTTACAGTTCGAGGTGGAAGAAGAAATCAAAAAAGAAGAAACTGTGGACGAAAAGAGAGATTTAATGCTTTTTTGAATGAATCGTTGAAAAATTTAAGCGAAAGTCAGAGAATATTTGTTAAAATGCAGTTATTAAATAAGAATGTGAAAAAGAAAGGCCACAGATTTAGTATAGATGATAAATTACTTTGTTTGGCTATATATAAGAATAGTCTGAATTGGTCTGGGTGTAAATAAAAATAACATCGTAACTTCTTCAAAAAAATGAAACTAACAATTGGAGTGGTCGTAGAAAATGTTGTTCTATTATTTTTAATGAGGTGGCTTTACCTTCCGGTATTAATTTAGTTGTTCAGAAAAAAAATTGTTGGCATTGTGGATTTTGATGAGCAGAATGAAAGGGAACAAAAATTTGCCGATTTCGCATTAGTATTTATGTTAAGAGGTATTTGTGAGTCATGGAAGCAAGTATTTGCCTATTATTTCTGTGATAGTACCACTCCATCTCATCGTTTGAGTGTTAATTTGAAAGAAGTAGTGAGAACTGTGAAAGAATGTAATATGTATCCATGCGATCAGGTGTTACAAATAGGGGAGCTATAAATTATTTGCAGATGAGTATGTTAGGAGTGTTCGAATGTGAAGAATGTGTTAAAGTTTTCAGGCATAGATTTGTTTATATGATCCACCGAATCTTTTGAAAGGTATGCTGAAGTATGATATTTTATTTGATAGGGATCAAAAGTGTGGAAAAAGGAAAGGTATTATACATGTTTATGAAAGAGATGGTGCAATTGGGTGTTCACAGATGATGAAGAAATTAACAGATGAGCAGATACATATGTATCTTAGTAACATACGTAAGATGAAAGTGAGTTTTTGTGCGCAAGTGTTTAGTGATATGGTACGTTGTATGCTATTGTTGCAAGCACGATGCGGTAATAATCATGCAATTTTCTCTTTTCTTCCTTCCAAGTGTTATGACATACGCAGTTTTATCATTGTTTTTTTAATTTTGATTATGTTGTAAAAATTAATATGCAGTTTCAATTCAATTTAGAGGAGTTCGATCTCCATACATAAATGTAATGTTGGTTCACTAGATTTAAAAACATTACTATACAATTAGTTTTGGGTGTAAATTTAATTGTTTGTGGCTGATTTAGTTTTGGTCTCTACAGCTGGAACTGGACATTAACTCTAAGACTGTTGGTGAAACTAAGGGAGACACTGCAAGTATAGTAGGCTTTTTAGATAAATTATTTGATAACGTTAGTGGCTCGCAAAAATATTGTCAAAGAAAGTTGAGGACAAGGGTAACATTTAAAACTGATCATCAATCATTTTGGCTAGACTCCATTAAATGATATGAAATTTGTTGACAATAGCGGTAGTATTAATTATTTAAATTGGATAATAACATTGAAAAGTTTTATTAATTTGTGGAAATTTTTGAAATCAAGAACATAATTTTTTCTCCAAGAAATTGAGTCAAGATCCTCTGGAAAATTTGTTCTCATGGTTTTAGTAATATTAATCCATCTTGTATATTGTTTCAAAATTCTGTGAAAGCTTTTCTAATTTCAGATATAAACGTTCCTAAACATTCCAATTATGAAGTAATTTTCCAAAAATATTCTGGATTTAAAAAAAATTATGGTATTATTTTGTACGCAACCCAAACCGATACAAAGTCATATAAATTTATTTCTTCCGTACCCAATAGTTCGAGTGATTACCATAACGAAGTAAGCTCTTCGAGTACAAGTTTAAGAGAAATCAGTAAACCACAAATATTGCCTTTAACTTCCATAGATGTGATTAGAAACTGTAATACTGCATATGCATATGTATCGGGTTAGGTTGCATGAAAACTTTTTATTAAAGCAAAACATTGTATAGATTGTAGACTTAAGATTTATAGTAATAATACTAATATACACCATCATTTTATTGAATTAAAAGATAAAAATAATTGATTATTATGACCTAGTAATTTGATCATGTGTAGATTTAATTAATAAAGGATTATTTAGAAAATGATTTTCAAAAAGATAATTTAAATAATTGTTTTTTGAGTATTTATGTACTAGGTTAGATTTTAGTTTCTTAGTATGTATAGATAAGAACCATTGTGACATTCTTAGATTTAATTTTATTTATTTATTATATTTAAAATCAATCATTGGTGTAAAGTAATTAATTCATTATTACATGGTGTGGTTAACATATGTAATAGATTAAGTAGAATATAAAAACTAGCTCATGATAAGTATAAAAAAATCATTAAAATCAAAGATTATACACAGAACCATGATTTTTATTTGATTACATAAGGCAGTTTACATTTCTTTTAAATAGTTAAAATAAATAGAAAATAACAAGTTTAACATTTTTTGATGTCCAATATCTTAGTAGCACAAAACTAAAGTATTAATTTATACAATAAAAGTAATTTTTTCCTTCTCTTTGTAACATAAAATTGAAGTTTGATTTTCTACCGTAAGAATATTTTATTCAAAACGTAACTTTTATGTTATTAATGCGTGGAATATAAAATATTTTTTCAGTGCAAAAATTATAAATTACTTAAACTAATTAAAACTAATACTGTGTAAAATGTTAATTTAATGTTAATTAAAACTAATACTAAATGTTAATTTTAATAAATTAATTAGTATCAAAAATTCCGAGTTATAATAGAGTACATTAGAATTAACAATTTATTTATCGATACTAATTATAACAATTTATAAGCATATTATTTCATTGATTGAATCTAAGACATTAAGATCTTTGTCGATTCGTCGTAATGGTGTCTTAGAATCGGCGGATTGTTTGTAAAATGTTTAGTCATTGCTGTTGTGTGGCCATTAAGTTTCTTTGTCGGTTTTTTCTAACGGTTTCTCTGATTGGCGGGTTTTTATAACAAAATATCTTAATTTCGATATTGTCGTTTCATTTACACATTTATAACCTAAAAATACCCAACAGCAATTAAAACGCAAATCCAAAAATTGCAAACTGTAAGAAAATAAATCTAAAAATCTTCCTTCTTTCCATCCTTCCGACTCTTCCTGCACTAAAATAGAGAATACGATACAATACGCACTTCTCTTTCACAAGCAAACTCTGATCACAGAGAACGGACCCTCATACTAATACATACCAAAGAAGTGGTCTACTTTTATATGGATAATTGGAAGCCGACTCACCAGGTGGCGCTTCGATTATTATCAAGACTAAAAGATGGCACTATTGCCCTGATGGTATTAAAAAACATTCTTATTTTTATAAATTTTTATTAAAACTTTAGAGTAACTAAAATTTTACAAAACATATATCAGAGATTTTACAATTATAGTATTCTAATAGGTAGGTCTGTTCAGGTAGATTATAATCTGAGAAGCTTGCAGCGCTGTGTCCATAATAGTTTATGAATGTCCTCTACTGCAGAGTTGAAAGTAGAAAAATATACACGGACAATACATACATATTTGGACGTTAATGCGTATTCTATAGTGTTTATTTCATAGTGTGTCTCAATGGAAGAAATTTATTTCCAAATTTTGTTAAAGCTTCAAATTCAAGTTGGTATTCTTACAATATTACAGTATATATTTTATTAAAAGTATTTCCTCCAGGGTTCGTAAAAATTTTTACATTAGAATGTTTGTCATGAAAATATATTACTTTTAATAAGTTCAAAATTCTTGGTTCAATCAAAATGTTTTGTATTGAAATTGACCTAAATGGAGTCTTTAAAATTTATCCTTGAATCTAATATTCAAGGATAAATTAAAAGCTAAAAGGAAAGAAAAAACTAACCTAATTACTATATTGAAAATTTGAGTTATTACTAATCTCTGTTATTCTTTTTTGTACAGATTGCCTATTGTATGAATTATAATTATTAATGTTAAGTTTATGGTAAAATCAGTAGGTTGTTCTATAACAAACTTAAAAACAATTTGACAGAACTTGAATAGTTAAAATTGTATCCCATTATTCGCCAATAACACATATGTAATTACATTATTGCTTAAATGTAATGTAATTTGTGATATTGCTCGATGGAAACCACAGGAAGGTGGTGGGAATACTTTCCATCGGCAATAGGAAAGGAAAAGAAAGTGGATAGGTTAAGAGTTGGAAAAATATTTAGTGAATCTATGATCTAGTGTAGAAATAATAAATAAATATTGGCATATATACAAACCTAACATTTAGCATACTGTAAATTAGATCAAAGAAAAGTAAACACAGAAAATCTTAAATTTCATCACAAGGATTTTTTTGGTTAATCTGAATAAGGTAATGATCAATTAGAGGCAAAAAATATAGCTGTTCTATAACAAACTCAAAAACAATTTGACAGAACTTGAATAGTTAAAATTATATCCCACTCTTCGCCAATAACACATATGTAATTACATTATTGCTTAAATAAAATGTAATTTGTGATATTGCTCGATGGAAACCACGGGAAGGTAGTGGGAATATTTTCCATCAGGAATATGAAAGGAAAATGAAGTGGATAGGTTAAGAGTTCGAAAAATATTTAGTGAATCTATGATCTAGTGTAGAAATAAATATTGGCATATATACAAACCTAACATTTAGCATACTGTAAATTAGATCAAACAAAAGTAAACACAGCAAATCTTAAATTTCATCACAAGGATTTTTTTGGTTCATCTGAATAAGGTATAAATAAAAATAATAAAATGATGACAAGTAAACTTACGATGATAACATATAGATAATACTGATCATGCACAGGTGGCTGGGTGGCAGGGGCTTTGCGTTATCACTCCACTAAAACATTCGAATACAGCTTACAATATTTTATTCAATTCATTTAATGGATGCTGGTGAATCTGAAAAATGAAAGTTTATACTTTAAAAGATTGCAATTAATAGCTTGGAAGATTAATAGATTAGCAAAAGTACAGATCTAAAAACATAATATCAAAGTTTACCTCTGATGAAAGTAAAAGTTTAAAATAATTATAAATTGCACAGGTTTCGTAATTGTTGATTTTCTTTTCCAACTGATTTATTTTCTTTAATTCTATTTAAGTTTCTAAGACACCAGTTTATTTTCATCTTAATATAATGTTTCATAAATAAATTGAAAAAAATCATCTGTACAACATACCTGACAATCAGCAGTAACTCGTTTTAAATATCGAAATAGACTCTCTTTTAAATTATCAATAAACAGTATTTCATACAAAATTAACTGAAATGCGGTTTCCCATGATTTTATAACACAAAATATGCGATCTTTAACAAAAATTAAACCTTATTCGTCAGATAAGTTGTCATACATTTTAAAAGATGTAAATAATTTATAATCAGTATCTTGGGTTCTTGATTGATCAATAATCAAATTCTTACAATTGTCACAATTGTGAATTCTATTGAAGAAAGTCATCGTCACGTAACCTGCAACATAATAAACAGCATTATCTTCTATAACGGTATGTTCGGTAAAATCTTCACAATTAAAATCAATATGGGTATATCTGTACAATGGCTGAACTTCATGATTTATTAAAGACTGCAGAGATAAAAAAAGTAATTATTGTTATCTTCACAGTTACTATTTTTACATATTTTTGAAATATTACTGATAAGTGTTTGTCGGAGAGAATATTGAAATTGTGTGACTGTTGGATTTCGGCACCAACCATTTTGTTGCCGGACAATTGAAAAAAAGTTTTCTAAAGGATCCTGATTTAATCTACGAGTTGGTAATTTTGGTACATGATACCGAGTTGAAAGGTCATTGAATAGGCCAATCAAAGATTTTATAGATATAATCCAGCCATTGACACATGCAGGTCTTTTTGCATTAATGAATCTACATTCGTTAAAATTGTTTATCATTTCTTCTAGAAAACATAAATGGGGACTATTAGCAGAAAGGGCATATCTTAAATTATGATCATCCTTACCTAACTTACTGCTATTAAAAGTATCAAACAATTTATTAACGTCTAAAATAAAATTGGCTGTGTGTACAGCTTGTGCCTCAATTTTCTGAAGAGCAATAAAGACACTCATTGCTGTACATAGTGAATTACTGAAAATTTGTGCTGCGTACTTTACTTTCATAGACTTAAAATTAGTTAGATAAATATGATGGCTAATTTTTGGCAATAATTTTAACTTTAGGGGATCATCAATATCTAGTGCCACCTCTTTAATCTAGGACCATTTTACAAGATTACCTTTATACATTTATTTAAGTTATTTCTAAGAGATTTTAATAAATGGGGCGGATCATAAAAAAAGAAAATCTTAATATTATTATATAAAAAATATGACTTATTCTAACTGATGGTAATTGTAAAATGTGAGCCAAATGTTTATAACTTTTTGGTGAATTATAATATAAGTTCATGCAAATCTCTTTCATTTTTGAATCGTATACCACTACATTTTTTCTTCTAAAATAATTTGTTAATTAATGATCAAATAAATTGTAAGAATATTTTGGTAAAATATGTTTTAACATTCGTTTTATTTTAGAAATTTTTATACTTTCCAATTTATCATGCTTCTTAGGTTTCCGCAATATTCTTAATTTGTGCCTCAATAGTTCGATAGTCTTCTTCAGTGCATGTATCTTTCTAACACGTCTGGAACTCCTCAGTTTTTGTTGGCTGACTCTGGTTGAAGCTGCTTCCGGAAGTATGTCCTCCTATAATCATAAACAATTCACAAACATATATAATAGTTGCATATAAATTGGTAAGTGATGATTATATCTGGCATGCAGTAAAAACCCATGTTACTGTTTTTAAATAACCTGTCAACTCCAGACATTGGATGATTAATACAAAATATACATAATTTATCTCACTTTAGTCGTATCAGTTTTCATTGAAATTGAAAATATATACTACAAGATATACTATGTATAATTAGTGAAGTGGTTAGCGTTGGCCTGTATCCCAGTGTTGAAAATTTGTATCAAAATGAATTAAATAAAGTAAAGATATTTGTCTATAAGCCTGATATCAAGTATTCAATCAAATCGCAATCAGTTGTATCACTAGTTTATATATACTTAATGGTAAAGATGCTTCCTGATCAATACAATTCCTTGTGCATCAATTATAATTTTACTGATAAATTACCTTAGATATTCCTTTACAGGAATAGCTTAATTCTGCCGCCTCTAAACTGGTACTCGGCTGGTCCTTCAGTTGTTCCAACACTCTCATTGTAACATCTTCGATCGACGTTGACAAATTTAGACTCGGCTTTGCATTCACCTGTAACAATTTCCTAGGTGAAATAGTTTTAAAATCATGAATTATAAAATTATTCGCAAATTCTGTAACAGTGATTTTGAAATCCGGCTGCCAACTCATCTCGGCAACATAGTCTCAACCATTCCTTCTCCTTGCGAACAAAACAAAAATTTCGTATTAATTTATGGTTATAAACATAGTTATTCAGGTGTAAATGTTCACGTTGACAGAAATTAAAAATACTTTCGGTATAAAAGCACTATACAACCAGGAACATTTCGACATTTTTTTTTTAAATCATATGAAAGTATACACATTAAAAACAATATATCTGGAAAGAAATTCTGCAGCAGATGGTTATTTATTATAAAAAAAACAATTTGAAAATTTTTCTACCTGACGATTTTGTTTGCGGGGTAATGTGTTTTAAACTTTATTTTTTCCACCTACTTTACTTTTTTTATCACTAAGCACTTATTACACAATTGAAAGCAAAACTGAATTATAAATTATCATTTATAATAAATATAAATAAGTAAATTTAGTTATTTAATTAGAATGTTTTTCTAACCTGTCACTTTCACCACTACATTTTCTTTTTGTGTCAACATTTAGAAAACAATAAAGTCTATTTGTCTATGGTTTATATTTCGAATCATAACATCTTTATTTTTATTTTTGATTATATGGCGTTTGTTCTCTCCAGAAGGTACTTTTGCCAATATCAAGTGTGGAAAAAAGGCTAAGTAACACTGATTAAACCATATTTCGTATATTTGTCATTGTTGCTTGTTAACAAAAGAATGAACAATATAATAAAAATTAAATAAGAAGTTGGCTACAATTAAACGAAAAGAAGAAAATTAAATTATAATAGAAAGATAGTATAAAATAAGTATATACAAATAAATATAAAAATAAATAAGAATATAAATTCGAAAATTTTTATTTTTTGATGTCGTTCTTTCTTATGAACCGAATGATTAATCCTAAAATGGGTTTGTTTATTTAGCTGTTTATTTAAATTTAGTCCAGTTAGTCTAGTTTAAGCCCAGCTCAGTTCGCCGGCAGGCCAGGCTGGGCTGGGATTTTGCTTATTATTTAAAAATATTTTTAATAGTTATAAATAATCGTAACTATACCCAATTATTTCAAAATATTTATAATTTATTATTTCAAAATATTTTTAATAAATTTTTTTTTAATTATACATTCGTTATGAAAATTATTTTTTAACCAATTTTTTTAATACATCAGCCACGGCTAGAAATTATTTTAGTTACAGTTGGGTTGGGTTGTGTTAGTTTAAATTATGTTAGGTTAGTGTTGTTTGGTTGGGTTAGGTTAGGTTAGGTCAACCAAACCCAGCCCAGTTCTATCGGGCTGGGCTAGGTTAGGTTATGGCATATATCTTTTTTTGATAGTTTATGGTATTCATTTCATATTACAGTTATCTAAATTTTAAATATATTTTAAATTATTAATATTGACAATATTCATTATTGATTATTTAAATTCAGCTCAGGCCTGGCTGAGATTTTATTTATACTTTTAAAATACTTATAGCAATTTTTTTTAATACAATAGCCACGGCCGGTAATTATTTTAGTTACATTTATATGTATATATAAATAAATAAATATATATATATATATATATATATATATATATGTGTGTATACATATATACATATAAATATATATATATATATATATATATATATATATATATATATATATATATATATATATATGTACATAAATTAAAAACCATAATTATATTTATATAGCAATGGCAATTGCAAAACTTTTTAGCCATAAATAAAAAAAAAAATAAATTACAGATTCAGACATTAAAATCTATTAAGTTGGTATAACTGATAATTTTTAAGACTGGTAAAAATTGCATTGTTTTAACGTAATTTTAAAAATTTATTTTAAACGATTTAATTTCATTAATTTCTAATTACTTTAAGTTTGCGTGAAATGTGTAATGTCTAATGGTAAATTTATTGTGAATATAGTGAGAAGTAACCATGTAATGTACAAATTTCGACATATTTCTGGTATTTTTTTTTTGAAAATGATTTTTTTTATAATAAGTATCCGCTGCAGAATTTCTTTCCTGATATATGGTTTTTGATGTATATACTTTCATCTGATTTCAAAAAAATTGTCGAAATGTTCCTGGTTGTATAGTGCATATGTTACCCATACGTGTCTTATACGCTAGATAGCAAGAAAAAGTATGGCGCCCAGCCGGAAACCCGCAAGGTTAATACGTCTAAACGCCCTCTGCTGAGGAATACAACATTAGCGTTTCAAATTTTCACTTCCGGTGATCCCTCCCATTATTACTCTGTATCGTATCTATTCTGTGCTCTGTGTCTGATTTACTACCATACTGGTTTACTACCATACTCTATTCTGTCCGACTATTTTTCCGACCAATTCTCCATTCGGCCAGTGTCGTATTGTCGGATATTTTCGACTTAATTCGACCAAGCTCGTTTAATATCGAGGTATGGCATTAAACTGTCTTAAAGCGTTAAACGTTAAAGAATTTACATAAGTATAATCGGCTTCGTCCGGAATTTGACCCCGGTACCTCTCTCACCCAAAGTGAATATCATACCCTTAGACCAATTTGCAGTTGTGGTTTTCGAAAAATTATATATACGTAGGTAAGCATACTTTATGAAATAAAATTATTTTTAAGTATAATATCGACAGACGGTGTTATATTAATTCATGGTTCAAATTATGCTTGCGTTAAGGGTTTTGATTATTTTGATATAATGCGCTAATATTATTGTATTTTAAAATAATAATCACGCATTGTTCCTGATTTACCGAAATAATATCCATGATATAACATAAACGTAATTGTATATGAACATTTTACAATTAAAAGTTTTCACTTCATACGTGTGTTCAAATAGAACATACTTCTTTAAAAGTACATAATGAAAATTGCGCAAAACATTTCGCTGACAAACAATATTTTGCCATGAATTTGATTGAGGAAAAAGGCGATTTTATTGTTTGAGCGGTTGTTACCAAATTAATTTTTTTTAAATTTTGTATAAATAGAAACTTTTATATCGTATAAGTGATTTTGATGTATGACGTTATATTGGTTTTATCAATGAATTTCGTTCACGTTTTCAATCAAAACTTGCCGATGACGAGCACAATTAGATTTAGTTTCTCTAATAAAAAAAAAGAAATAGTTTGTGATAAATCATCTTTCCAACAAAAGAAAAGGAATTATTAACAATAGTTTTCAAAAGCAAGAAAACTTTTTGTTCGCGTCAAAGTTTATTATTTGAAATGCTGCCCAGATAAACTTTAAGACAATTGACATTATGAAAAATAAGACTTTCCTCATTCGTTTCCATATGCGAATTTGGTAAAATGGCGCAATAAAAAATATTTTCGTCGTCGATATAAAAAGTAAAAATTTTAAATGTGTTCCACTGGTCTTAAGTTTACAAGTTAAAAAGCACGCTGGATGATGACTGTCGTTATTTGACAAGATTCCTGTGATTGTGATTGATTTATTCGTTATTTGACAAGATTCCAGCGACAATATATACTATTGTAGTAACTCATTCAAATTGAAGATGGAATGTTTGTAAACAATCACTTTTGACAGTTCAGGTATTGCAAACCTTTTTCTTACATTCACGTTAGTAATTTAATGTGGATTTATTTGTGATTAAAAAATATTTTTTTATTAGTGTACACATTTACACTGTATACATACGTAACTTATATTATATAGGTTATATTTAAGAGAAATTCAGATAAGTAAGATGCGTTTCGAATAATTTATAAATATTACTGTTACATAAAAAATATATAATAATACCAACAAAATTCCTCCCATACTTAATCCAGGCTTGAGACTGGCAGTCTTAAAGACTACTAGTAAATTTCTACTAGTAATTCACCCTTGGCAAACCTTCATCAACTATCTGTCTATCTAATAAATAATATTCTATCATACTAACAAATAATACTTTATTTTCTAAGTATATTAGTAATGGTAGTTTAACGAAATGTTAGTTAGAACACAGAAAATGAAATTATTACAAAATAAAACAAGTATTACTTAATTTTCATGAAATGACTAAAACAACTTTTAAAAACATAAAATACACTGATGTGTAAAAATAAACCAAATACGTTTACATTCTAAAGAAAAAAATACGCTAATGTACACAAAGAACTCAAAATATATACTATAAATACACAAAGTACACTAATATTTCACATTACTATATAGAAATACACTAATATTTCATAGAAAAATTACACTATAGTGTTACAATCAAATCATAATGAACTTAATACACAAAATACATATTTATATTTAAAAAAACCACAAATACTTTATTATTTCACAGAAAACAATTAACCACAGTGCACATGAACATGAATCACATCACAATGAACTTAAAACGTGAAATCACTAAAATATTTAATATAAATACACTACATACATCATAACAATTACAGATTATCACACTTATATCACAGAATTATCAGATTCTGCGCTTTTTCTATTGCATTTCTGGTGTATGTGAATTTCAATTTCTTTAAAATATTGTAGAACGTCGTCCTTTTGAAATTAGGTAAGACCTCATCGTTGTTCACCTCCATAAAAATCTAGTCGATCGTAGGTAGTTAATTTTTAAAATAAAAAGTATGGACTTTACGTCTAATCGCGCTCAGCTCTAGATCATCCAATTTTTCAAATTTTGTCAATCTTGGCGGGTGCGGCAAAGGCGAGCGGATGCGTCCTTCTATATTCCCGAACTTTATTGTACACTGTGCTTAGACCAACACCGGTAATTTCAGCCATTTGCTTTGCTACGTATTTTTTATAAATGTGTTTTTCCTTGGCCGTAATCTTTTCTACGTATTTATATACGTTTATTAAAGTGGTTTTTTCTTTCGAGCTGAAAGCATCCTTCTTAGAGCGTTTCTTCATGGGCAATGAAAATGTTAGAATCTTGCTAGTACCTGGTACATTTGCCATTTTATTTACACAATAAAAATACACTTTAACAATAACACATATTATTATATAACAAACCGAACTTAACGCTATGAAACAAACAATAATATAATAAACTTAATGTAATACAAAGTAATGAAAACAATTTACAAAACGCCAAAAAATCAGCGAGCAATAATTGCAAACGTCAAAGTCGTTCAAAATTCCAATGGGAAAATACGTTCACTAGTGCGAACTGGAACACCGACGCTTCGCCGTCATGTTGTTCTCTTTGCTAGCGGTGCGCGCTAAAAGTTGGCATACATGCGGATACACAGTGAACAAAAAAATATAATTGATCTCCTGAATCTATAAGCAATTTGACATAGAATTGTAATAATATAAATAATGAGTATTGCAAATAATTATACTAGTTGTGCGCTCGGATGAATTCAAATTTATTTAGTTCTATGTACATTTCTATATGGCTTCTTCAATACCATTATGAAGTTTCGTGTTTGTGGAGCAGATAAGACTGACGGATTCGGACTACGGATCCGCATTGGTTGTCCTCAAAACAAAAATTAATAATTTAGTTTCACTAAACATACATATAATAAAAGTTAATGACATAATGTAAACATTGTCATAACGCTTTGACTTGTAGTGTAATCCTATATATTACATTTTCTTTTGGCGGTACCGTTCCGACGTAGTTTTTATCGATAATAAAAAAAATTGAACATAACATATAACTGTCTCGCTCGAACAGTGCATACAGATCGTATTGTGTCACTAGTGCATATGTATTCAAATTACACTTAATCAATTACAGCCATCCGCTAACAATTGGGCGAAAAATTAAAATCAATTATTTTTTTTTCACAAATTGTCCCGCAAAATTCCTAAGTAAAAACCAGGTATTTTTATATGATATGAAGCAGGTATCTTTATCTGATAAACTGAGGATTTTATGAAATTCCAACGAAAGTACGGTTTTAAAATAGTAGGGTAATTCACATGAAATGGCCAATTGAAAAATTTCACTGTTTTTACTCTAGATGTCGTAGCTAAATCTAGTGCGCGGCTGCTACTCGAACATGTACTTTGCCGTATACGTTGTGGTATTGAAAAAATTAAAAAGCATTTTTATCTTCAAAATTTAAATTTACTTCAGATTTTTTAGTATATTGATATTTGATGTTGTAGTGTTAATATTTAAAAATTTTTTTTTTGCTTTATCTATTTTTTTGTTGAATACAATAACCCATTGATAATATAACCTCAAATCGAATAACAAATTCATAAATGGTGCTAAATTTAGATTCCAGATTATGCTTACTGATAATAATAAAAATGACAGAGTTATTTTAGAGACTTCAGTGATACTTGAGGATCCTACGTCTGAACGGGTTCAAGAAGATCTTCCGCCAACAGTGCCTTTAACATTAATATCTAATGAGGATGCTCACAAAAGAATACGCCTTCAAAGTACCTGACTAATATGTACCCAGTTGTAGAACTGCTTAATAGCGTCCGGAAACATGTGCAAGCAAGTAGCAAAGGTACTCGCATCCCAAGATTACATTAGAGAAAAAAAAGAGAAAGTAAAAATAAAAAGATTATGAAGAAAAATCTTAATATTGAAAAGCAAAAAATGAAATTATATTCAAGTTCTGAGGAAGAAACGATAGAATTAGCCGGTGAAATTTGCGGTCCCGAAAATGACATATATGATACGTGGAATACGGTGAAAATTACTACGAAACCGAAAAAATAAAAGATTAGCTGCTATGAATTGTTTGTAAATTATGGCCGCATATAAATTGCACTCCATTCCACAATTATTGTAATTCTTGTGGCAAAAAAATGAAGAAACAAGAAACGGAAAAGAAAAACTTGTACGAGAAAAAAGCAAAAAGTAACGGAAAAGGCAAGGAGAGGAAAAATGAGTGGGAAATTAAATGGCCATCTTATCCTTAAACTGGCGGCCAATTTCTAACAGATTTTAACATTAAAGCTTTTAAAAAAAACATTATCCTAAATTGCATATATAATTTGTAGACTACACTAAAAAATAGTTTAGTACCAACATTTATTTGAAAAGAAAATAACATGTCACAATGTTTGTATAAATTATCTATACGCCAAATATACCATAACTATATCTGCGTATAAGGTAATCAAATCTATAGCAGCGTAAGCTGACATATGTAGCTATCTCACTCTAACGCCTTATAAAATTAGTGAATAGCATATATGGTCTAGATTTTTTTAGCGTCGAGATTTTGATTATTTTCACAAATTGTTTGAAACACCTGACTATTTCGCAAAAAAAGTGGAGGGTTGCCAATTTTTCCGTGTAAAATTTTAGAATTCGTATCAATAAAATAATGGTATAATACTTGTATTTATAACATTTTTTATAGTGAGACTTTCTGAAGTTAATATTTTGATTATGTATGTATTTTAATAATACTCCGTGAATAATGCAATGAATTTTATAAATAGTTGTCAGCTGATCGAATATTATATTTGTGCCAACCATATTTTAACTGTCAAATTCGATTGTTTACAAACATTCCATCTTCAATTTGAATGGACTATAGTTCGAGATTGTTCGGTATTATTTCGGATTGCTTCGGTATTATTTCATAATTATTAAATATTAGATTACTCTGAATTATTAAGTCTTAAATAGATATAACTTTTCATTAATTGATGCTTATTTTGGGTTGCCGAATATAAAACCACTTTCCGGTACGTTTTTTTTACCGCGTGCGTATATATAATTTGGAGCAAATTTAAAAATAAAATACTAAAGCATTATTATTACTTTTTTTGTGAAATATTAGAATTTATCGGTTTTACAAAAAATTAATTTAAACCAAAAAGGCAGAGGCAAACTTAATTTTTTTTAAAACCTATTTAGTAGGATGTTGATATTATAGTTAAAATAAAAAGCAATAAATATTTTGTTTGTTGGTTTATTTTATATCTTTTTATAAATATATTTACTATCTCTTAGTGTTGTGTGTTTTACTGAAATACTTTCCCAGGTAAAAGTATAACCTAACATCTAAATAAAATAAATAATTCCTTTCTCCCTGCCAGGGAGTGTCTGGTCTGCCAACAACGGGTGTGTGCATATGTACAAGCGCACATCTGGACACGAGCGGACGTCCCATGATGGCTGTGCGTGCTGGCTGTGATCTGTACACCGTTTGCTTCGTCGACTGGCGTCCTGTGTGAAAAATGTGACTACACGTAAGTCGGATTAGCACTACCTGCTATAATACAGATCCTTAGTTTTTGTTGTGGTTTAATTTTATTGCAGCAAAAATTCTGTAGCAACTATTTTTTGTCCATGGCTTCACTAATGGGGATTTTTGCAACTTCTAAATAATAGATTGATGCCGAAGCTTTAATTTAATGTGAAAGAAGTTGTGGGCAGTTATGATAAACAAAACTGGAGGAAAATAACTCGTTTTTCCAAGGTATGAATTGATTTATATCAATTAAAAGAATTGATAAATAAAAGTCTGAGATAATTTTGTGAATTATTTAAGGCCAGGCCATACTGAATGTGTACGCGTGTCATGCACGTATGCGTTGCAATTTTCGAAACTGTATTGAATATGCCCACCGAATATGCTGCAAACGCGCTGCGCACGGCACGCCATTGTTGTGGGATGTTCTATACAGTTTTATACATTACAACGCATACGTCCCGCATGCCAAGCCATGCTGAATGCGTGCGCGTGGAGCTGTACGAGACTGTGTTGAAGATGTCACACCAAATGCGCTGCACACGCCATGCAGTCAGCGTGGCACGTTTGTGCTGTAGACTTTTTTATATTACAACGCACACGTCCTGCACATACACCCAGCTCAAAGGCCAGAACACGTATTCTGTGGTCTGGTCTTCGAGCTGGGGCAAATATTCAGTGGAGCACAGCACTAGAGCTACGTAAAACTTTTGAGATGAAGAATGCTTTATTCTGAATTCTTATCCTAAATCTTTATTTAAAGTATCTTAAAAGTGTCAAATGTTTCTAGAAAAATTAACATTCAACGGGATATGAACGGTCCAATTGCCATCCAGTGAGAGTAGTTTTAAGATATTTGATATTGTTTTATGTAGATAAAGATATCAAATGAAGAATTATGTATATTTTTTCACACTGACCTTATAACTAAAACATGGACAAATAATACAATATTGTGTTAATCTCAAAACAATTGAAATATGATGAGCCTTATTCATATTCGGTCAGTGACCGCGACTGGTTCAACATTTTCAATTAATGATTGTTATCCCATTTTCAATTAATGATTGTTATCCAATTTTTACTCTTAACATTCCAAGAAGTTATTTTTAAGGTCTATTTTGTATCTCTGTTGTAAGTCGAATATATGTCTTGTCCGAACTCCAAATGATATGTTAATACAAAATATTTTATACGGATGAGCTACATTGCATATTTTAAGAATCTGGGATAAATTAGTCACAAAGGTAAATTTTTTTCTACTTTTGGTGTAAATTATATGACCTTTTTCGCCATTAATTTCTTTGTGTTAATTTTCTTATGCATTCTTTAGGTAGTTGAGTTTTATTGTGAGCACCACTTTTATTTTTTGAACCACTCTCATTAGTGACAAACATGTACTTTATAGCTAATTTCTCCTATCATGTGTATTTAAAAGAATTTCACTTTGTTGTTTAAATTTGTATTTTCTTCGCCTTTTCATGGACGATGACATGAGGGATGATAAATACATATTCATCGCGGTTATAAGCCCACTTAAATTTTTATCTTGTTTGTGCACCGCTATTGAAAACAAGTGCATTTACCATTATCGCCAATTTCATGACATTCCAATCATATATATTTCCTAACATAGCTCATAACCAAAAATAAGGTTTATATAAGATATGAGATTGAATAGAATTTCGAAAGTAGAAAAACATAAGAAATAACTTTTCTGGTAAGCGATGAAATAATAATTGATTATATTTAATTTGATGTATATGAATATATATTATTTAATAATAAAGAGAATGAAAGCTAAGCAAATTTCAGTTTACTTCTGTGCACTGCTGTGTCTATTGTGTATTTTGAGTTTTGCACCATTGAAAAAAATGGAGAACTTTTGACACAAATTATTTATCGAACATTATTCCAATTATGTGATCAGAAACTGTAAAGAAACAAAATTTAGCCAGTTAGCTTTATTTTGAAACACTTTTGATTTGGTATTTTCTTTTTTCCCCTTTGTTCTTTTATCCCTAGCCAACGTCTAGTTAAAACTGTTCCTGTTACAGGTGTGCTGCTGGATCTAGAGTTTTTGAACAATTTCTCTGGTTCTGCACTTGCTAATAACAAATTGATTTATTGGTTCTTCAGGTCTAGCTCGATTTATTTTGTCCATGTTTTTTCTTGCCATTGAGCTCTAGATTTTTCAATTAAGCTGGCGGGGTATCCTGGACTCATCCGACCAGCACAAATACCCAAATGATTTAAGGCGCCAATTGCTGAAACTGCTCTTTGATGGCTAAGGTCCGAATTGAGACATTGAGGAACTATCGTAAAGATCACACTACAAATTTACTAATGTCTGATTAAATTAACGTCCAGGTTTTGCATCTTCTTAAAGCAAGATTGGCAGGATTATTGTCTGAAACAGAATCTTAATCCATGGATTGATGTTGCTTTTGTTGGCATGATTCATCACTTCTATAATTAGTTGTTTACTATAAATACTGCTGCACCTTATGAGAGATCTTAGTTTTTAAGAACAGTACTAAATAAAAATTGTAACATCATAGCTTACAGTTTCTAGGGTGCCATAGACTATATAGTATGCATGTATGTTGTATACTTATTTAAGATGAATGAAAATATAGTTAATAAAATAATCAGAAAAAAAAATTCCTTACCTTGGTAAGTTTTCACTTTTGTGAAAAGTATTATCTTTTATAGAAAGACAAAAACGTTAAATTGACTTAAAATTAAGGTCAATTTAAATTATTGAATCTTATCAAAATAAATATTATAACTACTTTAAGCCACTTCAAGCAATCAAATATTTACAAATAGTATACGGAACCCTCATAGTGCAAGCTCTGCTCGTGCATGATAAGTTTTTTTGTTAATTAAAATAAAACGGATTTCAATAAATGAAAACACCTTAATTAAATAACTGATTTCTCCCCGTACGAAATCAGGATGCGCGATGATGGCGGGATGAAGAATTCGGGATGGCGAGCTGAAGAATTAAAATTTAAAAACAATCTAAACTAACACACACGCAACTGTAAGACGTTGCTCAAGAGCAAATTAAAGTAAAAAAATGTGACAAGATTTACTCTCTATGGGACAGTCAATTGTTATTGCCGTTATTGTTGAGGGTCATCTCAGTATTCTACCCGTTGTTATAAAGAAAGTATTTTTTCTCAAACAGTGAGCAATATTGGCAAGTAAAAATACACAGAAAGTTAGCAACCATAACAAGCATAAATTGTCAATTGGCGTTTGTAACTATTGAGTACATTTTAGAAATATAATTTTGTAGTGGACTTTCACATTAGTTCATTAAGCATGAAACATTTCACTTCACCTAAACTATCGACACAGTTTTGTCATATCGACATTAACGGTAGATTGTTGATATCTAAGAAGCTTGGGGAACAAGTGGTAATGAAATTGCGAAAGGCTTTTAATATGTTTTTCTTTTTCAAATTATTTTATTTAATAAACTATTCTCAGTGTAAAAAAAAAAACACTTAGATAAAAAGCCATAATTGGTCTTTGATCTAGATTAACTTTTATAATTTTAAATATTTGTTACTCCAATTTAAAATTGTTTTTGTTTACTAAACCAAAACAATTTTCAATATATTGACAAATTAAAAATGGTATCAGTTAAAAATATACAAATTTCATTAAGAACCTTGTCTATATTATTGAATATCACCAAACCTATACCATAGTAAATTTGTTAATCTCAATTCGATATGAAGCAATTCGATTTAGGTTATGTAGAATTCCAAACTGAGTCGGTCTATGTAATAAGTCCATGATTTGTGTGTTGTTTAGAACATATGAGAAATATAAATTTGTTCGCTGTAATGCTTTTTAAATTCCAATGATGATTTTATTGTAGGGTAAGCAGATTAACTTAGATTGTTCTCAAAAGACGTACACCCATAGTTTATGGGTTATTTTCAATTTAAAATTTCTACTTTATTTAAGTTCTTTACTACAACCTAGATTTCGTTGCATTACATCTTCAGGTGGGCAATTAGCAAAGATAGAGGAATTAGAATGAAGTAGAAATAATACTACATCACGTAGTTTCATTTATTTGTGAATAATGAATTTCTATAAAATTAACGCCAAATATATTCAAAATAAGAGCCTTAGTTGTTTAAAAAGGGTTGAGAAACTAGGGGAGGGATATTTTATAAACGTAATTAAAACTACGACCTCATTCTATCATTTCCTGTTTATAATTTACTTTTCTTGTTTATGATTTACTTTATATTGTCGACTTCAATTTCCGCTTATAAATATTATTCACTTAAGTGTTTATTTGCTCTCAGGTATTTCGATGCAGAGCTGATTCCTTTTTCAAAATTTCCAAGCACTTTGCTTTTCCTGGGTTTAGTTTCTGTAATATATTTTGTTTGAAATGTATATTAACAGCTTTTCATTCTTCTTGTGTCCATTTTATATGCAATTTATTCCTTCTTCATTTTGCTTTTTTTTGCTACTTTTAAATCTGTTTCAGTCTCCAAAGAGCTAGCACTCGGTACGCTCTTTCTTTTTATTTCTTTTAAATTCATTGTTTTTTGTTACTATATTTTTTGTTATTTGTTGGTTACTAAAATATTTTCCCTATTTTCATTTTCTTTCTCAGTACTTTCTGCAAGACTTTTATTTTCTTCGCTTTCCTTTAAATAGTCACTGTCTGTAGCGCTAGAGTTTGTGTTGATTTTTACATTTTTGTTCTCAACTTTTGGAGTTAGAATCTTTACTACTTTACCGCGTTTTTTCTTTTCTAACCATCTTGATATTACACGTTTATTTTTAGCCTTTTCGCTTTCTGCTATTGGTATATCTCCAATAATTTTTTTTCATCTTTATTTCTAAAACCTACAACACCTTTTTGGAGTACTTGCAAGGGCAATCTATAAATTAATTTATGAATTGAAACATCGTGTCAGAGGAAGTTTACAAGTTGCTTAGTATATTTGTCATTTTCTTCAGAATATACCTGTAACATAGTAGCGATTTGATGTCGCATTCTTGTAGCTGTAAGCGTATTAGGATTTTTCAAGCTGCACATATTTTCTATTGTCTCTAGACATTTCCAACCATTAAAGGGCTCATTTGTTAGGACTCTTGCAAAAAGAAATAAATTTGATGCAGGTATTGCTAAGGTTTCTCGCCATGAAATTATGAGATCCATATTCTGTCCTATTTTTGGCTTAAGTAATATCGGAACAGCGTGTCCCTTTTTCCAGGGATCAAAAAATCTTATAATGTGTTTACTGCTTCTTTTTGATATTCTGTAAGGTACTTTAATACAGTATCTGAAGTGGTTTCTTTAGGTCTATTAATGTAATAATTTAGTTCTGCTTCAGCAAGATCACCAGATCTTTTCCGATCCAATAAAATAATGAGTGCGATGGTAACTACACATAAGTTTTCATAATTTAGAGTTGTCTTGTCTTGCATTAATTGTTCATAGTACTTAGATTCCAGTTCATGAATTTTATTCATTACAGTTTGAATGTCTTCATCAAGAGGAAGTACTTGTTCTTTGATCATACCATGATGATGTCTCTTTGTTTTTGCCAGATGATATCTCCCATTGCTAGTTGGATTCAAGCAAGAATTTAAAATCATCTAATCTCTTTTTTAAATATTTCTGAAAAACTCTTGAAATATTGTTATCAATAAGTGCCGCCTCTGTGTACATTATTTTAACACTTGCAAGTATTGATGGTCTAATTCTAGCAGGAAAGTATCCCTGTACAGGTTTTGTGAAAGTTACTAGTAGTAACTTTCATAAAACCTGTACTTTCTTTAAACCCACACATACACTTCATGCCTTCAATAAATATTTCGTATTTTTAGGATCAATTATCCGTTAGAGTGCCGACGAGCACCTTCAAAAGTCTCATACCAAAATTAGTTGGTCATGTTTTATTACGAGTATCACTTCATCATTAGTTGATCATGTCTTATTACGAGTGCACTAAGGACTCTTCCACAATCACGGTTACCACACTTCTTAAAATGTTTATGAAATGTGCCTCTTTTAAAAGTACCCAAACACGTCGTACATACAACAAAATGTTTATTTGGCAGGATTTGAGACTCATCCTCAATTCTCATCTTTCTGTTACACATATAGTTTCCGTGATTTCTCAAAGAATCTGATGTAGCTTACCTTTCCATTTTTCTGATTTTAGGATCAGCGTTATTAATAAGCATATATTTTTGCATGACTTCTTTCTCATTTTTATGCTGATTTTTAATATGACGAGTAAAATTTGTCACTAATTTGCCGCAGTATAGGCAGGCATTTCGTCTATTCCAAGACCTGGTTTTTTAATTTGTTCTGGATTCATATCAGTTTTAGGAGTTAAAAGTAATGAAGTCATGTCATGACCGTTGCAGAATGAATCATTAGGAGAAAAGTTATGATAATTTGAGTTACTTTCAGAATGAAGACTCTGTAAAAGAAACAATTATAAATTTAATTAACAAGATCCTTCATTTTTGTTAAGAATTTCAACGGATAGTATTCGGTACAGTAAGGAAGAAATGGCTAATTTTAGTGTTATTTGAAACGTTTTATTAAAAGTTTTAATTAAAAAATTTAAAATCAGAGTAAAACTATCACTAGCTAGTGAAATATAGGTCGATTTTGAGCAAGATTTTAAAAAACTTTTATCAACAATGCCCACTAAAATTGATGACTCTAATGTACTAGAGACTATGTCAATATACATAGTTTAATGCTTTTATGTAAAAAACAAAATTAAAGGTTAGTTTTCATTGTACACAGGGATATTTTTATACCTTCATTCCATACAAAACTCACCAAGGTAAAGAAAATTTTTTAGACATTCTCCAACCCCACAAAATGAAAGATTATTACAAAAATTAATTATGAACAATGAATTTAATAATCCAAAACACTAAACTACATGAACTAATTTTCACACAAAATGTTTTAGCATTTATAAGGATGGATCTTACCTTGTTCTTACGTTTCAACTTCCTTTTTATTTCCAAACTTTTAGGTGATAAAGTGTCATCATAATTGTAAATGAAATCAGAACCATCAGCTGGAGAGAAATCACCCTTGTCAACATCACTTTCAGACTACAGAATCTGTTATAAAAAGATTTCTTAAAGTTTTGCAGCATTTTATGAGCGCACATAGTTTAAATTTGTTTGAGTCATGGATCTATAAAAACACTTTGTGATGATTATGTTACACGCATCAGGTTATGTGACCAATGGAACCATTTATTGCAAGCAAAAACTTTTGAAATATGTGGAATTACCTTATCTGTAAACGTAAACTCTATGGAAGACTTCCCAGACGAGCCGGGAATTATGATGTTATTTCCTACCTAAAAGCATAAACAATGAATTTTTACTGTACTACATTAAAATAGAGTTTATATTTCTTATAGTCTGTAAATAAATTCAAATTGCCTTTTCCTTAACTTCAGTGGATAACATCGAATACTCAAGACTTTCTGGCACAAGAGTTTATCTAAAGAAATTAAAGAACAAAGCTAATGTTTTTTATTACACAACAAAACTAAGGCTTGCCTAAAACTACTCTGGAAGTAAACACATCAGTATGAAGTAAATTGCTACCCTAATAAAGTAGGCTACGGATTAAGTTATTATAATAAAAGTTTTTAGACAGAACGAATTTATGATTCTGCAATATTATGATTCCGCAATATAACTACTTTGTTTTGAACTTGACTATAAATTCTAAAAAGTCGAATCATTGCTATTGTTGAAAACAAAGTTTCAAATTGATACTGATATAACCAAAGAAAAAAGAAAATAAAAAGGAGTAGGGTCCCACAAGTGTGTTTACACTTTCTAGATAAGTATAACTACCATGGAGATACCCACTATCATGTGCTATAAAATATCTACTGCAGCGAAAGAACCCGAAGTGACACAAACCCTAGGCGCTGATAATATCCATTTTTTAATTTCATAAGAAGTCATCGTAAGCTTCCCAACCTTTTTGTAAGTTTTACTACCATGCAGATACCCACTATCATGTGCCATAAAATATCTACTGCAGCGAAAGAATCCGAAATGAAACAAACCCAGGCGCTGATAATACCCATTTTTAAATTTCATAAGAAGTCATCGTAAGCTTCCCAACCTTTTTATAAGTTTTTCTATTACCAGCGTCGTTAGAATCTTCGATGAAACTTTCGTTCATTTCATATCTGAGTCACCAATCACTTCTTCAGATTTCAATATTTGATTTTTACTTATTTTAATGCCATGGTATTAGCGAAATAACATACCATACAGTTATTTGCAATTGAGCACAGTATTTTCATCACATTCTGAAAGCATATCAGTTATGTTAAATGTACCGTCAACTAATTCACCTCTAAATAAATAAAAAGGGGTATATTTTCACTATCAGTTATTAGTGAAGTAACTAAAAAATAAATGCTATGATTGACCGAAAAAAAATTTAAGAAAGATAAGAAGTACACTGAATAATTCGTGTTTATAATATCTTCTACATAAGCTTAGAAATAAATTTAAAAATGATGCATGAAATCCGCCCAAAAGAAGGTTTGCCATGATTCAGTCTAAAATTGTTCTTTATTCTAAGAGAGTATTAATCCAAAAAAACCAACATTACAGTTTAATTCATAATTGTTTTACCTTACCCCTTAGAAAGAACTTACTTCTATTGCTTCCTTTGCGAGGGAGCCTTTGAAATAGAATTGTACAAAAATGTTGTCTTAGTAACTTATTTATTTTATGAGTTAGAAATGTTTGACAGACAGACAGACAGAGTTGCTACAAAAATATGGTTCCGTTCTAACCAGAGAAGGAATATAACCAAAATAAGTAATATAAATGTCAAAAAAATATTTTCTTTTAACATTCAATACTTTTTTGTCACGGACAGGTGACAAAAAAGTATTGAATGTTAAAAGAAAATATTTTTTTACAGTGCGATTAGTAAGATACCTTTATATCTTAAGTACGGAACCCTAAAAAGTTACTCATTGGAAACCAGTGTTAGGTAGTATTGTTAAAGAAACAATGGCCATAAACTGAGTTATTATACTTTTCGTTAATTTGCAAATGTAATTAATTCGTAGTCTGTTTTGTGATATATATAATTTTAAATTCTTAAACTGTTAAACTTGACTGAAAGGCGTACTCATCTTTTACCATCGACATTCCGTTTCGTCATGGATAAAAAGCATCATAGTTAATAAAAACTTCCACGAGAAATTGATAAATAGTTTGTGTGAAACTTTAAAGAGAAAAGTTTTTTAACGCTGTTTACTACTTCGCTATAAAAAATGAACATAAAAGTAATTAAAAATATGAAAAATAATATTACACTATTAATACAGTTTTAACATTAAACATTATATTTCATCACACCCTAAGTACATGAAGACAAATAAAAAATACTTGACTTGCCTGTTAATTGATCCATTTTCATAAAGTTTTTTAAAAAACTCAAAAAAAATAGTCCACAACCTGTTTGTACTAACGTACCGTATACACTGCCGCCGACCATAAAGACCCGGGTGAGTGTTCGAGTGTGAAAGAGAGAGTAAAAGTTTAAATATTTTTTGATGTAGTGTTTTTAAATTTATTTAAATTTCATTTCGAACTAAAATACTTAACATTCTTTGCTTCTTGAGATAAAATACGCCGACAAGAATAGTTGCTGTACAAGGTTTAGGCGTAAGTACAAATTCACTTATTTCATATTATTATATGTAGTGTAAGAGTAAATTTCCTTTATAGTTATAGTAATATATTATAGTAATATAGTTATAGTAATATATTTATTTACGTCTTTGTTTATTTTTTTGGCAGAAATTGTTGCAGCATATATATATATTACGATCAACATCTGATGGTGTCTCATGTATATATATGAGTATTACAATCAACATTTGACAATTTGTCGCTTGTATATATGAGTATTATGATGGACATTTGACAGTTTCCCATGCATATATATATTACGGTCAAGATTTGACGGTTTCTTATGTATAGTTACGATCAACATTATCTGTTACAATGTAAGAAATTAAGACGTTACAAGATCCATTATTGCCAGAATAATCGGCAAAATTAAATGACAAGCATAAAGATGGTTGTTTGTTTTTTAAGGTGCGAAAATGATATGACCTTTATATTACACTATATGTGTGTGTGTGTGTGTGTGTGTGTGTGTGTGCGTGCGTGCGTGCGTGCGTGCGTGCGTGCGTGCGTGCGTGCGTGCGTGCGTGCGTGCGTGCGTGCGTGCGTGCGTGCGTGTGTATGTATGTATGTATGTAAATGAGAAAGAGCAAAAGAAAGAAAAAACAATTTTACAACTATAGCTACTAAGGGAATTTACTCTTACAATATATGTAATAAGTGAATTTGTAGTAACGCCCAAACCTTGTACAGCAACTATTCTTGACGGTGTATATTATATTAAAAAAAATTTTTTATTTTTTAAAATTTTTGCCTGATTAGTGTCAAATTTTACTCGTCCTGTTAAAAATCAGCACAAAAATGAGAAAGAAGTCACAGAATATATGCTTATTAATAATGCTGATCCTAAAATAAAAAAAATGGAAAGGCAAGCTATATCAGATTATTTAAGGAATCGTGGAAACTATATGTATAACAATAAGATGAGACTTGTGTCTCAAATCCTTCCAAATAAACATGGAGGAAACAACGATAAAGATACATTTAAAAATTTTGTTGCATGTAAGAGACGTGTTTGGGGACTTTTAAAAGAGGTACACTTAATAAACATTTTAAGAAGTGCGATAACCGAGATCGTGGACGAGTCTTTAGAATCGGTTCGAATTTACCGAATCGGTTCCTCTTTTGCGGGATACAAACACCGTATTAGTAAAAGGGGACGTGCTGTTCCGATATTACTTACACCAAAAATGGGACAGAATATGGATCTCATAATTTCATGCCGAGAAACCTTAGCCATACCTGCGTCAAATTTATTTCTTTTTGCAAGGCACCTAACAAATGGACCCTTTAATGGTTGGAAATGTCTAGAGACAATAAAAAATATGTGCACAAGCATGCGACATCAAATCGCAACTATGTAACAGGCACATTCCGAAGAAAATGACAAATATACTGAGCAACTTCCTCGATCACAATATCTAAATTCATAAATAAAAACTATAGACTGCCCTTGCAAGTACTCCAAAGAGGTGTTGTAGGTATAGTAAGCTTTTAGAAATAAAGATAAAAAAAGAAGATAGTGAATAATTTTTTCGCTTTCCTTTGTGTTTTACAAAGGAAACCGATAAAATTATTGAAGATATGCCAATAGCAGAAAGCGAACTGGCTGAAAATAAAAATGTAATATCAAGATGGTTAGAAAAAAAAAACGTGCTGAAGAAAAATGAGTAGCGAAGATTCTAACTTCGAAAGTCGATAATAAAAATTAAAAAATCGATATGAGCTTTAGCGCTACATTTAGTGAAAACGAAGAAAATAAAAATCTTTCAGAAACCACTGAGAAAGAAAAGTAAAATAGGGAAAATATTTCATCAACAAAAAATATAATAAGCAAAAAATAATGAATTTAAAAAAAATAAAAAGAAAGAGCGTACTGAGTGCGAGCTCTTCAGAGAGTGAAACAGTTTTAAAAGTAGCAAAAATAGCAAAATTAAGAAGGAATAGGAATAAAGTGCATGTAAAATGGACAGAAGAAGAATGAAAAGCTTTTAATATACATTTCATCGAAAATATATTACAGAAACTAAACCCAGGAAAAGTAAAGTGCTTGGAAATTTTGAAGAATCAGTTCTGCATCGATGAAACTGGGAGCAAATAAATACTTGTGTGAATATTTATAAGCGGAAATTAAAGTCGAAAAGATAAAGTAAATTATAAACAGAAAATGATAGTCGTAGTTTTAATTACACTATCATTTTGATGATAGTCGTAGTTTTAATTCACAACCCTTTTTAAACAAGGCCTTTATTTTTAATATAATTAGCGTTAATTTTATAGAAATTAATTATTCAAGTTCTAATTCCTCTATCTTTTCTAATTGCCCACCTGAAGATCTTATAATACAACGAAACCTAGGTCATGATAAAGAACTTAGTTTTTGAAAAACTCTGTTGGTAATAGAGAATTACGAATTTCTTAGAAACTCTAAAACTCAGGGTCTTTGCTAAATGTTTCCTATAAATTTCAAATAAGCCTCTACAAACCCCGTTATTTTCTTAATTTTGTGTTGAGTTGGCTCAAAAAAAGGGGGGGGGAGTATTATGGTCTTATTTGCTTATTTTTTAAAATATCTCAAATATATAGTTTAACATTAAGAATAAAATATTTGTGTATTGCTTATAATAAGCTGTTTCAAGCGATATTACACACGACATGTGAAACCAAAAAGAAAATCCAGTACTTAATTTGCAACATATGTATTATAATTTGTATCATTATAAAAAAATTGTGCGAGCTGGAAAAAATATAGACAGGCAGACATGTGAGTGATGTAGTAGCAGATGGCTGTAGCTGAACCCTTGTAGGATTCAGCTTTTCCTTTTAAAGCACAGTACCTTACAAATTGAGCTAATTACGATTTTTCTAGTATTCATCAACGAGGAGTTCCTCTAATTATATACTCGAATGCCATGGTTCCTTCTTTAGATGCATGCCGTCATCAATATGTAATTTACTTACTGAATTTATAAATCGTGCCCGCAATCACAATGTCTATATTACCAGCGTATAAATATAAACCTGTGGTAACCACAAATCGTTGTAGGCACTCGCGGATTTCAAATGTACCTATGCACATCGATAAAATATCGAACAAAATATGGAATTTAAGGCATTTGATCAACATCTGCTACCCTTGATCAACATTTGGCAAGCGATCAACATTTGACTTGCTTACAGTCGCGATTGATCCAACATTTCACGGGGAAAGATGGCTATATATATATATATATATATATATACACATATATACATATATACATATATACATATATACATAAAAATACAACCAAAGTAAAACGTACAGGCCAAGTAATTCGGAACTACGGTCAAATCATTTACGAAACGTTTTGAGCAGGCTGCTATATGAAAACACCTTAATTAAATAACTGATTTCTCCCTGTACGAAATCAAGATGTGCCATGTGTGATGTGACAAAAATGTTTTTATTATATTTACTGTTGTATTTTTGGCTTTGTCCTAACTTATTTTTAATCATTTAACCCTCCAGCAGTCACACCCTTGCACCAAACATAAGCAGTCGCGTGCGGTCTGTGATTTCTCAACGTTACGTGTCTTATTTGAGAAAACTAATGAATATTTATTAAAGGAAGTCTTATCTGTGTAAATAATAATTATAACAAGTTATTTATTCATAATTTTTTTTAATTTGCACTTGATAGAACATCGTCTATTTACACTCAAAATTTATCTCTTTAGATACAAATCAACAAAAAAAATAAAATAAAATTTTCTTAATTATTCCTAATAACTAATAGATAGACTATAATCATCTTCGGAGATCAATCAATACTCATCAATCCAAGACCAAGTTATAGGAACTCTAAAATCACACTTATTTTTTAGATGTTTCTTTGTGAGACTTTAGTTATTATCTAAATTCTAATAAAATAAAAAAGGAAAACAAAATAAAAAAAACTTCTTATAACTATTTTAGAGTTACTACAATAATTTATTCATTATTATATCTACTGGAAATGCACATTCTCGGCATATAACCATCAAATGTTCGAGGCACATGTGTTTTCCACATTTGAAGCAGCTGTACTTGATTTTGTGGTTCTTTTTCCTATCACAATAACAACAACGACCTGCAACACGTAGAAATTGGTTTGAAGATGATTCTTCTTGGTCATTTTCAGAAATTTTCAGAATTTATTTTATTCTCAGTTTGATTGATTGAGAAATAGTGGAAGAGGTATATTTGTACCTCAGTTGACTTTCTATGAACGAATATGAAATTCCTTCAATAAACTTTCATCTTATGACAGTTTTTTCATTGTTGTGTTCAAAAATCACTTGTGTATTTATAGTTGCAATATTGATCATCGACTGACATCATCAAAGATTTCATTTTCTGTTCCCGCCTCCTCTAGCATGTGAGATATTCGACGTTCTAAGTCTTCGTAACTCATTGTCTAAAAGAAAGAGCATAAGAAATGTTTAAATTTACAAAACTTTTATATTATACATAAAATAAAGTAATAAGATACAAATAACATTAAACACTTACTTACTCATGTATTAATTTTATTTCATTGATTTTTTCTCGTGCACAATTGGTCGCGCGCGGAATCTGAGACCGCAAACAGAAATAAAAAAATGCGTGCGCATGCAGTAAATGTCATAGGGCTACTGAGGTCTAGTACCTCACCCCCTCGAGGATATCTCGGAAGCGCAACCGTCGTTTGCAGTGGGATGTTTATATTTTAGTTAAATTAAAAAGTAATAAATATTTAGTTTATTTTATATCTTATATTTGTGCTTTGCTGTGTGTGGTACGTGTGTTACTGAAATACTTTTCCAGGAAAAAGTATAATTTAATATCTAAAAAAAAATAAATAATTCTTTTCTCCCTCTCAGGGAGTGTCTGCCAACAACGGGTACGGTATATGCGTAGGTACGAGCACACATCTGAATATGGGCTGTCCCACGGTGCTGTCCCCATCCCACGATGGCTGTGTGCGGCGCCGGCTGTGGTCTGCGCTTACTTCGTTGAATGGCGTCCTGTGTGAAGAATGTGACTACACGTAAGTCGGATTAGCACTACCTGCTATAAAAATTCTATGGCAACTATTTGTGTTGTCCATGGCTTCACTAATGGAGATTTTTTAAAATTCTAAATAATAGAAATTGATGCCAAAGTTCTAATTTAATGCAATAGTCGTGGGCAACTATGATAACCAAAAGTGGAGGAAAATAACCTGTTTTTTCAAGGTATGAACGGAGCTATACCAAAAAGTTTTCTTAATTATTAATTTAATTATTTAACCGAATGTGTACGCGTGGCATGCACGTATGCATTGCAATGTTTGAAACTGTATTGAATATGTCCACCGAACATGCTACAAACGCGCTGCGCACGACACGCAGACGGTGTGGCGTGTCCTGTACAGATTTATGCATTACAACGCATACGTCTCGCATGCCAAGCTATACTGAATGCGTGCGTGTGGAACTGTATGAGATTGTGTTGAAGATGTCACAACAAACGTGCTGCACGTGCACTGCACACGTCACGCAGTCGGCGTGGCACGTTTTGCACTGTACAGTATCATATATTACAACGCACACGTCCTGCAAATACACCCAGCTCAAAAGGCCAGAACACGTATTCTGTGGTCTGGCCTTTAAGCTGGAGTAAATAGTCAGTGAAGCACAGCACAAGAGCTACGTAAAAACTTTTGAGATGAAGAATGCTTTATTCTAAATCTTTATTTAAAAGTATATCAAAAATGTCAATGTTTCCACAAAATTTAACATTCAATGTGATATGAACGGCCCAATTCCAATTCAATAAGAGTAGTTTTTGAGATATTTGATGTGGTTTCTTAAGTGTTGAATGTTTCCAGAAAAATTAACATTCAACATGATATGAATGGTCCAATTGCCATCCAGTGAGAGTAGTTTTGAGATATTTGATATGGTTTTATGTAGATAAAGGTATCAAATGAAGAATTATGTATATTTTTTCACACTGGCCTCATAACTAAAACATGGACAAATAATACAATATTATGTTAATCCCAAAACAATTGAAATATGATGAGCCTTATTCATATTCAGTCAGTGACCGCGACTGGTTTAACATTTTCAATTAATGATACTTCTTGAAATGTTGTACTCTTAACACATTCTTTGTGTTGATTTTCTTATGCAATTAGTTTCTTTAGGTAGTTTAGTTTTATTGTGAGCACCACTTTTACTTTTTGAACTACTCTATTAGTGATTTTGTGAGTTAACTGCTATCTTTTTACAGTTCACCATGAAAAGCTAAGAAGTTTTTTGACAAACATGTACTTTATAGTTATTTTCTCCTATCATGTGTATTTAAAAAGTTTAAATTTGTATTTTCTCCTTTTTGTGGATGATGGCATGTGGGATGATGGATACATATTCTTCGCTTTTATAAGCCCACTTAAATTATTATACACTGCCATTTATATAATTACGTCGTGTGAAGCTGTTAAATTTAGTTATTATTTTGTTACTTCCATTTCCATTTATTTTTTCATTGAGGTATAACAAGTGCATTTACAATTATCGCCAATTTCATGATATTACAGTCATATATATTTCCTAATATAGCTCCGAAGCAAAAATAAGGTTTATTTAGCATAAGACATATGAGATTGAATAGAATTTCGAAAGTAGAAAAACACAAGAAATAACTTTTCTGGTAAGCGATGAAATTATAATTGAATAAATTTGATGTTCGGTCAGGAGTTTTGGGCAAAACGTTGATCAATCAGCAGTGTCATTTCTTTATATATGTATGTACTTATATATATATATATATTATTTAAAAATAAAGAGAACGAAAACTAAGATAAATTTTTAAATCAATGAAAAGTTGTCAGTTTCACACACTTTTGACGAAGCAAATTTCATTTTACTTCTGTGCGCTGCGTCTATCGTGTATTTTAAGTTTTGCACCATTGCACTTAGTAACAAAGTAAATCAATGTGAAATATAAAAAAACAAAAAGTATGCTTTAGACCACACGACTGAAGTAAAACTTCAAATGCACAAAATATGAACTTTAAAATAATTTACAATTTTATTCACTTTAAATGTAGAATATTTAATGTATTGAAAAAAATAATAATTTATAAAATTGTTCAAGAACGAAATAAAATTACAAAATAATCAAAAAATCACCGTTCGTGTAACGTTAGCAAACTCGCATATATATATATATATATATATATATATATATATATATATATATATATATGTATATATATATATATATATACATATACATATACATATACATATACATATACATATACATATGACAAGATGATAAAATACTTATGTACTGCGCCCAGAGCAAGATGGCACCTTTAGTGTAACAATTTCAGATAGGTGGCGCTGTATACATGAGTACTCTTTTCGACTTGATACATTCATACATATTACATCTCTATACATTTCTTTACTCGTAAGTTTTTGTTGAGAAAAGTTTTGAGTTCAAATGGACTTTTGTTCTATCTAGTGCAAATTAAAAAAAATAAATAGCTTATTATTATTTACGCAGATAAGACTTCTTTTAATTATATACTACACAATGACTTAAAATATTCATTGGTTTTCTCAAAAAAGACACGTAAAGTTGCGGAATCACAGACCGAACATGACTGTTTATGTTCGACTGCTAGAAGGTTAAATGATTAAAAATAATTTACAACAAAGTCAAAAATACAACAGTAAAATATTAAAAACATTTTTGGTACTGCTCATTTCACATCCCACCAGACGTATTGATGTTTATTTCCTCATAACAGTATTTATTAGTACATCATGGCACATCCTGATTTCGTACGGGGACAAATCAGTTATTTAATTAAGGTGTTTTCATATAGCAGCCTACTCAAAACATTTGGTATATGATTTGACTGTAGTTCTGAATTACTTGTGCGTTTTACTTTGGTTGTTCAATTTACGTTAGTTTTTTATTTATAGATTTCTGAAGGTTCACATTTTTATTTTGTTGTGGTCCCTTTGTTGCTTTGATAGAGAAAAGATATAGTTTTTAGGTTAATTGATAACAGTAGATTGTGAACATAATCTATGTTAATTTAACGTTTTTGTCTTTCCATAAAAGATAACAGTTTTCACAAAAGTGAAAACTTGCCAAGGTCAGGAATTTTTTTCTCTGACTCTTTTAGTAACTATATTTTCATTCATCTCAAATAAGTATTACAACATACATGCCTACTATTTTGTCTATGGCACTCTGGAAACTGTAAGCTGTGATATTGCAATTTTCATTTAATGCTGTTCTTAAAACTAAGGTCTCTCATAAGCTGTAGTATTTATATATATAGTAAACAACTAATTACAGAAGTGATGCAACATCTTGGATTATCATTCCAACAAAAGCAACATCTTGGATTAAGATTCTGTTTCAGACGATAATCCTGCCAATCTTGCTTTAAGAAGATGCCAAACCTGGACGTTAATTTAATCAAACATTAGTAAACTACGATAGTTCCTCAATGCAAATCCACGATAGTTCCTCAATGTCTCAATTCGGACCGTAGCCATCAAAGAGCAGTTTCAGCAATTGACGCCTTAAATGATTTGGGTATTTGTGCTGGTTGGATGAGTCCAGAATATCCCACCAGCTTAATTGAAAGATCTAGAGCCAATGGCAAGAAAAACATGGACAAAATAAATCGAGCTAGACCTGAAGAACCAATAACTCAATTTAATCTAAGCAAGTGCAGAACCGGAGAAATTGTTCAAACGAGAGGAAAAAGAAAATACTAAATCAAAACCGATTCCAGTGTTTCAATATAAAGCTCACTGGCTAAATTTTGTTTCTTTATATTTTCTGATCTCGTAATTGGAATAATGTTCGATAAATAATTTGCGTCAAAAGCCATTTTTGAAGTAAAACTTCTTTCCGCACGCTCGACTTGGGGAGTAAGCTGGTGAACGCGTGACGAGGGCGTTACAAAAAGTGTGATCAAGAGACAGAAAGAGAGTTACGTTTCACATACACATACATATACATATACATATATATATACATATATATATATATATATATATATATATATATTTCATGCATTGGCTATGAGAGGAAGAGAGAAAGAAAATGTGTGCTTGCACCTCTCTCTCTTGTCCCTACAGTAATATACGAAACGTAACTCTCTTTCTTTTGAAATTTATTTGAATTTTATCGTTAGTTTTTTGTTGTTACCATTATTTCATTCATAAATGAAGCTTCTCTTTACTAAAAATAAATTTAACTAATAAAATAATCTTATAAATAGCTAAAAAAGTACCATTTTATATGAATACCGCTTCAGAAGAAAATATTTTCTTTCAACATAACTCAGATATGAATAAATGAATTACGTTGTGAATAATGAATAAGATTAGATAATTCAGAGTCCATGCTTTTTTGTGAATGATTTATTTTATTATCATGAAAATTACACCGCTCTTTCAGAATTTTATACTAAATTCAACAAAGTAAGAGTAGTAAAATTAAAACATAATTAGTTTCACTGTAACAAGTATTTTTTCCTTGTGCGGTCAACAATATATTGATTTGACACTTTTTTTGGAAATTTATTCCAAGATTATTTTAAATGAAAAATTAGTTTTTTTATCTGTCATAATTTACGAAATATTGTCATAATTTACGAAATATTTTCCAATAATTGAACGTGTACATGTTTTAAAATTTTTTTTTTAAAACACCGGTATCTCTAATTCTATATCTTTATATATTTGTAAATAAAAAAAATATTTGTACATTTAGGATATTTCGTAATCTTTGTTTAATTTAAAAGGGTATGGTTGTATATAGTTTTGTTGAAGTAATTTCGGCAATTGGTTGATAAGGGTAATCTGGTAAAAATTGACCCAGATGTTACAGAGATAAAACATAATTTTTAAAAACTGCAAATACATATAATAATACAATTTGTAATCATAATAGAAACAAAAAATTATATTTTAAATTATTTTCATAAATTATAATTCATAACTAAGGATTCATTTGTTTTTGAATTAATATACTATGTGCTGACTAACTAAGATTTTCCTTTGAATCACTTAGTGTTCTAATGTCTAACAAGCTCAAAAGGTTTTATTCTTTTGGGTCTTCTAATAGTATTTTGCACATTTGAGAGTCTGGACACTTCTGGATTAATGTGGTTATGAAGTCTCTTTTAGTGAAAACTAGCAAATCTACTAATAGTATCCTCTACCATCTCAATCTCAAGATCGCAATGGAGATCACAGTTACGGACATACCAAGGCGCGTTAACTACACACTTAAGCACTTTGTTTTGGAATCTTTGTACCACTTGGATATTAGACTTACTGGCGCAGCCCCCACAGCTGTATTCCATAACTCCAAATTGGGCGTAGTAGGACTTCTTGCTTATACAAAATAAGCTTGTTGTATGTTGAAAGCTCAGAATTACGACCAAGTAACCAATATATTTTTCTGAACTTGATATTAAGTTCGTCGCGTTTCTTCTTAATATGTTATTTCCTCCGAAGCTTGGCTTCGAGAGTCATACCAAGATATTTAGCGGGTGTTTGCATATGGTAATTGAGTGCTATTAATAAAGACTGGTTGTTGTGTTATCTTTTCATTTGCAAAGTTGATATGTGTTGATTTGGATTCGTTTAGTTTAATGCGCCAATTTTTGTTCAGATGGTTATTTTGTTGAGAGCAGATTACAATTTTCTAGTTGAATGTTCCACAGTTTCCCCCACTGCCATTATTGCTGTATCATCTGCAAAAGTGGCTGTTCTACTATATAATGTTGTTAGATCATCATTAATGTATAGCAAATACAAAACTGGGCCTAGAACACTAAACTGAGGGACCCCAGCCTTAATCAGCTTCAAGTCTGAATACGAGTCTTCGCATTTAACCCGAAAGTGTCGATTAGTCAGATAGGATTTTAAGAGGGTAGAAGTGATAGGGAAGAAGTAATTTTAATTTGTGTAGTAGACCTTCGTGCCAAACTCTATCAAATGCCTGTGCTACATCCAAGAAGACAGCAGGACATATATTTTTGTTTTCTATGGCTTTTTCAATAACATCAGTAATAAGATGTAGTTGATTGATTGTCGAGTGGTTGTTTCTGAAACCAAATTGATATGGTGGTATCAGGTTTCTTTGATCAAGAATAGGTTTGAGATGTTTTAAAATTAGTTTCTCAAATAGCTTTGACATGATTGGTAAGATAGAAATGGGTCGGTATGTTTCAACTTCACTTAGATTTTTGCCAGGTTTTGGTATCATAATAACTTCAGCTGTTTTGATCAGAGTAGTTAATTTAACCAGAGCTTTTCTTAGAAATCTTTTAAGTATGTCACCTGTAATTAGATCAAATCCAGGTGCTTTTTTCACATTGAGGTTGTTTTTAATTTCATCAGCAACTTCCTTAGGCGTAACTAATGGAATTCTGACAGGACAAGTATTGGGATGAAGATGTGGCAGAGCATCATCTCCCTCGTTTGGATAAAATCTTGCTTCAAGATGTTGAGCAAACAAATCTGCTTTTTCTGAATTATTACCTATGCCCATTTTCCATCAGTCCTTTTTATAGGGGGTACTTGAGCTATCGGTTGTTTAAGATATTTTGTAGCTTTCCATAGTGAGTATTCAGTTTTGCTATCTGCAGTAAGTTTTGTGAGAAATTTTTTTGATTGATAATTGTTTGATGTTTTTTATTTCTGTAGGTTAGTTGTCTAGTAGCTCTGTTAAGTAGAGCTTTATCATATGGGTTTCTTGACTAATGCCACTTTCTTCTAAGTTTTCTTTTTTCTGATATTAGGACTCTAATTTCTTTCAGATAATTAAGACCTTTTAATTTTCTTTTAATAACCGGCGTACTATTCCAGGCAGCTCACTGAATAGCTGCGGTAAAAGCATTTAATTTTTTTTCCAATTGATCAACAGTCTTTATCGGCCACATCAAGTTGATATCATTTTCTAATAAGTAATTAAAATAAATCCAATCTGTTTGTTACTAAGAGTTAATGTTTGTTCTTTCAAAATGATTTTGTCACTAACCGTTAGGTAAATTGGAGAATGATCAGAGTTCATGTCAAGTCCCTCTTCAATTTTAATATAATTTGCTGATAAATTTTTAACAAAAAATAAAGGAAATGAAAAATAATCAATGCGCCCCTCTTGCTTTCTTTAACGTGTAGCCGTTTCTTAAATGAATTAAAAATAAACTGTTAACAAACATTGATTCTATTGTTGCCAAAATGAATGGCTTTTTTCCTCTTGTTGAAGTTTACGTAACTTTTTTCGACAATCCTGTTGAACCTGTGAGGATTATGGATTAATATGGTACATCTGTCGATGGAGGATATATCAAGTCACAATCTGCACTTTGTTTTATCTTGTTAGTGCAAGAAATTTAGTAGAAATTACATATTTACAGTCTATTATGAAAAATAACCTATCTTTTCATAAGAAAGTACAAGATTTCTCTTTTGTCTGATTGACAATTCTGATAAATCTTTTAAGGAGCTTATTTTTAAAATTTTCTCCATATAACAGTGTCATTTTTATTGTTGTAACACTGGGACCCAGCACTATATGGACTTTTGCCGGTCTCCTTATGGCAGTGCAGCAGTCGCAAATTTCTCCAGTTCGGGGCCTCCTGTGTAAATTTGCTAATTAGCGCCCCGGTCTTAGAGGTGTTAATAGAGAATGAGAGAGGTTGTAAGTAATTTTTAAGTCGCAGTTTGATGCTTCTGGTAAATAAAGCTCAGTGAAATTATGAATGAGTCTGTTTTAAGACACTCCATTGGAATGGGAGAAGTTATTTTTCATTATTTTCTATTCAGAGTAGTATTTTCATTATTTTCTCTTCAGCCACAAACAGCCCATCACCAAATCTATATCCGACAATTCTAATCAGGTGGGAGTGTTGAGATACTGTTATTATATATTTAAGGTATTGTTATTATCTATCTCTTGATCACTTAATGTACTCTGTTAATTTCTTGGTCTCTCTCTTTACTGTCTGAATAACTGTTTGACTTTATATAATCTAGTTAGGTGGTAGTGTTGAAATACTATTATCACATGAAGCATGTAGTATAATGTCGCCCTCCTGTGCTATCTTTATTATAATGGTGTACGTACAGTGCCCAACAGGCCGCACGTTGTAGGCGGAAGACGATTTCAAATTATTAAACATGACAATGCCTCATAATAGTCAGCACGCGGCAAACAACGGCCATGGCCCGCGATCGACCGAAGCATCACACAACGCAGCGCGCGGAGAGCTCCTTTTATGCATCTTTGGCAGTCGGCGCAAACTGAGAAATGCTGCATGAAACATAACAATGAAGGACTGCAGACTGATTGACAGTGGTATTCCAATAAAATTCTTCATTACTCCAATTATATTTTTTTACTTTATGAGTAACTGTTTAATCTTGGTTAATATTGTTTAATGTATATTTGAGTCCTGTCTTATTATGTATTGTCTCGATAACTTTATATAATACCGTTCTATCTGTATTGTCCTCACAAATGTTTAAATTTTAAGTTAATATATTTTATTGATTTTAATATGTGTTAATATATTTCTATGTACTGTTAAAATTCAACTTTGTGTCCGTATATCTGTATGATTTTACAGTGACCGATCTAATTAAGGTCTCCAGTGATTTTACAGTGACCGATCTAATTAAGGTCTCTCAAGTTTAAAAAGCTTCTGGCTCTTCAGCCACAAATAGCCCATCACCGAACCTATATCCGACAGTTCTAATCAGGTGGGAGTGTTGAGATACTGTCATTATATATTTAAGGTATTGTTATTATCTATCTCTTGATGACTTAATGTACTCTGTTAATTTCTTGGTATCTCTCTTTACTGTCTGAATAACTGTTTGACTTAATATAATCTAGTTAGGTGGTAGTGTTGAAATACTATTATCACATTAAGCATGTAGTATAATATTGTCCTCCTGTACTATCTTTATTATAAAGGTGTACGTACTGTGCCTAACAAACGGCAACGGCCGCACTTTGAGACGATTTCAAATTATTAAACATGACAATGTCTCATAGCCAGCATGCGACAAACAACGGCCACAGTCCGCGCATTGCATCGCAGCACTTTGGTTCAATCGACCGAAGCATTACACAACGCGGCGCCTGGAGAGCTCCTTTTATGCATCTCTGGCAGTCGGCGCTGACTGTGAAATGCTGCATGCAACATAACAATGAAGGACTGCAGACTGATTGACAGTGGTATTCCAATAATGTTCTTCATTACTCCAATTATATTTTTTTACTTTAGGAGTAACTGTTTAATCTTGGTTAATATTGTTTAATGCATCTTTAACTTTGTGTCGGAGTGATGAGATACTGTCATTATATATTTAAGGTATTGTTATTATCTATCTGTTGATAACTTAATGTACTCTGTTCACTTCTTGGTCTCTCTCTACACCGTCTGAATAGCTGTATATTTCAACACTATCACCTAATCTAATTAGGTGATAGTGTTGAAATACTAATATCACATTAAGTATATGGTATAAATGTCGCCCTCCTGTGCGATCTTTATTATAAAGGTGTACATACTGTGCCTAACGAACGGGGACATCTGCACGTGGTAGGCGGAAGACGATTTCAAATTATTAATTTTTCCTTCTTTATTTTACCGATATATTTTCATTACTTTATACCTGTATGTTTAATCTTAGGTATTGTTGTTGAACTTTCTGTTGGGTCTATGTATCGTCTTGATAACTTTATATAATACCGTTTTAACAATGCAGGCATTGTTCTCACAAATGTTAAAATGTTTAGGTAATATGTTTAGCATATTGATAACTGTCAACTTAATTATCTATTATACTGTGTGTCGATAACTGTTTAACATTACGTGACTGTAACTATTAAAATTCAATTTTGTGTCTGTATATCTGAATAATTTTACACTAACCAATCTAATTAAGCTTTCTAAGGTTTGAAGAGTTTGTTGGCTCTTCAGTCATAAATTGCCCTTCACCGAACCTACATCCGACAGTTCTAATCAGGTTGAGATACTGTCATCCGGTTAAGCATATAGTAATGTCACCCATTCCATCATTAGTCTTCATCAAGAAATGACAGATCTGACTGGCTGTGAGATATGAAATGCTAAAAATCAAACATCACCATTATTGTTAATCAGAAAATTATAGAATGTAGAATCACATTTATAATACCCTGGCCGTTGTGAGGTATGAACCTTCTTTAGGGGTAATTAAAAATTGTTAAAGATAATCGGACAATTTCTATTGTTTTGTATAATATTCTTACTCAAAGAACTAGAATCTAGAATTATAATTATCCAGTTGGCTGTAAGGTAAACCATAAAGTGAATAGTGTTTACTAAAATGTGTCGCAATTAGACAATTACCTCATAAGATCTGGCTGGGTGCGAGGTACAGAAATACTAAAATTAATGGTAATAATGCTTGTCGGAAAATATATCCGAAAACATTTCAAAAAAATAAAAGATTATGAATTATATTTACATGATCTAGCTGGCTAAGTACCATCTCTGGTACTGAATGCTAAAGTCAGAGTCTAATACAATTGTTAACTCTAATACCTTGCCATATAATTTTTGGAATAGATTTATTCCATCTGTACCATAGTTAAGTTTATTATTCAATATAAAATTTAACTACTTAACTTTATGTAATCTAATTAGGTGGTAGTGTTGAAGAAATACTATTAGGTTAAGTATGTACCTTATTATAAAGGTGTATACCTAACAAACGGCGACGGCTGCACGATGTAGGCAGGAGACACTTCAAATGATTGAACACGACGATGGCAACTAATAGCAACTCACGCAGTAAGAGCAATGGTCGCAGCCCGCGGCATCACAACGTTTCGGTCCGAGGGACCGATCCATCACACAGCATGGAATGCGGAGAGCTCCTCTTTTATGCTTCCTACGGCGGTCAGTGGCGAACTGGGAAACTCTACATGAAACCCAACAAGAAAAACTGAGTGACAGTGGTGCAACTGTTTTATCTTAGTTATTATTGTTTAATGCATATTTAACTTTGTGTCTGTCTATGTACTGGTCTTTTGATTACTCTTTATAATACTGTTCAATCTGTATTGTCCTCACAAATGTTTAAATCTTAAGTTTAATGTATTTTAACATTTTATTAACTTTTAAAATTCAACTTTGTGTATAGTTTATAGGTTTGAAGAGCTTCTGGCTCTTCAGCTATAAACAGCCGTTTAATTAACTTACATCTAACAGTTCTAATTAGCTGCGAGTGTTGAAGTACTGTCATCCGGTTAAGCATTTAGTAATGTCGCCAATTTCATAATTAGTCTTCATCAAGAAATAGCGGATTAAACAATACATACGTATATTTGATTTGGCTGGCTGTGAGATATGAAATGCTAAAAATCAAATATACTGCACCATTATTGTTAATCAGAAAATTATAAAATGTAAAATCACATTTATAACACGCTGACTGTTGTGAGGTATGGAACCTTTAGTGGTAATTAAAAATTGTTAAACATTATCGGACAATTATTAAGTTCTGCCTAGCTTGTGAGTTATGAACCCTAAAATAAATAGTCATCACTGCCTTATCAAGGAAGGATTATGTTTAGCTTAAAATTAATAATGCTTGTCGGGAAATATTTGAAAACATTTCGGGAAAATAAAAGATTAGGAATTATATTTACATGATCTAGCTGAATGAAACATCTGAATGATAAAAGTCTAATATGACTGTGTAACTCTATGCCTATAAACTCTTATATAATTTTTGGAATAGGTTTATTCCATCTGTACCATAGTTAGCTTAAGCTCAAACTCTAGGATTTACATATATTTGAATGTTATAAGAAACTATTTTATGTCTGTATATCCTTTATTTTTTATTGTTAGTCTTGATATCTTTAAACCAATTTACGTTTATAACTGTTTCAACTTTATGATAACTGTTTTTACTGTTAAACATTCAATTTTGTTTCCATATATCTGTATAATTTTAGAGTAACCACTATAATAAAGCTATAAATAGCCCTTCACCAAGCCTACAGCCGACGGTTCTAATGTATGATGAAAGTGGTAGTGATGAAATACTATCTTCAGATTAACCTACTTGCGTATAATAATAATGCTTAAGCATATAATAATAATGTCACCCCCTTGCTTTGCGACCTTTATATTATAAAGGGTATAAAAAAAACCATGACTCATCATAATATCGAGAGTCACCCTCATGTCGTCGACGAATTAATTATAATAATTATTATGTAATTAATTATTATATAATTAACTATTCACCGAGCCTACTACAGTGGTTCTAAATAGGTGGCAATTTTCAAACACTCGTCAGATTAAGCATATAGTTTGACTGTCAGGAAACTTTTAGGGGTTATTAAAAGTTTTTAGAGCTTATTGATTAGTTTTTATGAGTTACGGAACCCTAAAATAAAAAATAATCTGCATCTTTTCAAGAAAGGACTATGCTCAGAAACCCATATGTTATCTATTTATTACTATGCCTGTAATTCTTTTTACTTTCATAATATTTGCATGTTTAAACTTCAAGTTTACAAGTAACATAAGTTTAATTGTGGTTAATATTGTTTACAGAAAAGCCAGTTTTATCTTAAATTAAAGTCCATCTATCGAAAGACTAGTCATATATTTATCACAGGCTTCGCTTCTGTCTCGTTGCATTTTTTTGGATGAAGATTTTTTTGACTCGCCTTTATTTGCAATTTTATTTACAATTAAGTTTTTCTTCAAGATCATATATTTGGCATCTACAATCAGTGTGTGATCCATTATTTTTGAAAGTGTTGTAGGTATGCTTATGGAACGGTAAATCTTATGGACGTGTCCAAGACTGAAATAATTAAGATTTGCGCCCATTCCATTGTGAGGGTATAGAACATTGCATTGTTAAGCTTATTTATAGATTTGACAATTTGTTTCGAACGTCTAGTTGTTGTGTCTAACTTCAATACCTCTTGAATTTTAGTAGAGACCATAACATTTGTTATGGACTGAAGGATCTTGGAGATGCTCAGTGAAGGTCTGATCTTACTTCCTGAGAGATGCAGAAAGCAAAATTTAAGATTGTTTTTTTACAAAAAAACTGAACTTTATTTTTCATAAAAAAAATGTAAACATTTTACTGACGCATTGATGTAAGATTTGATTATCCTTAGGCAATTACACATTTTCTTCAATTCAATCTTGGAGAAGTTGCCAGCTACGAGCTATTACATTTATAGCTGTATGAGATTTGCTTAATGGAAACTCAAAAAATTAATTAATTTTATTACTATTACTGCAGAGATGTGTGATGACAGTCAAACCCAAAATTACAGAGGTAAATAGTACTTAGTCGGATAGTCGTACATAGTAAAGAAAAGGGTTCTTGTGCTACTTTTACATTATCTCAACTGTTATGGAAGCGAATTAATTTCTCTTATCGCTTATTACTTGGTAATAATTTAATAAAATTTTACATAAAAGTCCCAATAATATATTCATATCACCGTATATAAACATTCTCACTAATTTAAAACTTTGCCAATGTTGCAATCTCTACAGACCTACGTTCTGTTTCAATTTATTTGAATCTGCCCACACTAAGGTATAAGAAGTTTTGATAAATTTAATCGGGGTTATTTTCATTAGGATCAATATCTAGACGGCGGATGGTGAAACATTTTAATTACTGAAGAATGCTGCTAGTGTAATTTATTTTCTAATTTGTATATCACGGCTGTAGTATATTTTATGGCTATAACAGTTTATAGCTGTATAATATATAATCACCAAACGAACTTATATTAAATCCACATAATCATGTTGAGTTAATTAAAACCATAATTAAAATTTATGTAGTTTATGGCTGTAAAATATATAATCACCAATCGAATTTATTTTAAATCGACAATCACGTTCAGTTAATTAAGACCATAATTAAAATTTATTTAAAATATTTTTTTGGTACTGTCATCGTCATTCATACTGAGTCGGTTGCGGGTTTTGACCAGGGTATCAGAGGTAGTATAGTAATAAGTGAATGCAGGATATTAGTGGAAAGAAAACCTCTCAGGACAGGCGTGAACGTTAATTACCTTCACAGCTATGTCTAGTACAAAGGTTGTCTTGTGATTATTTTTCATTTTTATGCCTGCTAAACTTTCAGGGATAGAAAAGCCCATTTAGGAAAGTACCATATCTGTATATTTGATTAAAAATGTAATTTTTCCAAAAATATGAACAATCGTGAAATTTAATCGAAACATTAGTTCAAAGCATAACCACTCAAAATGAATATACTTAATAAAATTAATGAAAATAAGTAACGAAATATACACAATCCCAGATCGTCCCAGGTCGATGGTATTCTCTTTCCACCACGCAGGTCTTTATTTTAAATATTAAAAAAATATATCAAAAAAACGGAATATATATATATATATATTTTTTTTTTTTTTGTTTATATATATATATATATATATATATATATATATATTATTTAATAAACCAAAAACAAAATAGTCGGGAATAACTAAATTAGATTGACGAAAAAATGACACGAATTTTTGATGTGCGTCAATACAGATCAAGTATATATATAATATAAAAACACAAATTTATTTTTGAAAATACGCTAAGCACATAGTATGTGCTTATACCAGTCAAATGACATTAATTAAATCAATGGGAAAAAATAAAAAATAAAAATAGCAATATTTTGCAAGAGGTGCATTCTTTGTGTCGATGGTAACTCTTAATCTCTTAATATACCGAGTTAAGCATTAATCACCATGTAGCAATTTTTCCTTACTGATATAACAGCTTGACTAATTGTAGCAAAGTTACTCATCTCAAGGAAAGAAATTGCAAAATGTTTTTGTAGGCAACAACCTCATAGGAAGTATTTCAAAAAATTGTGAACTGTACTTAAAATAACCATAGTCTCTTAGCTGCTTTGAGTGCAAATGATTGAAGGAAATTCTTGACAAACTTTATCATGTTGGAGCTATGTTTTTTTTCATTAAATTAAGAATATCCTTAAAAAATTTACGTGATGATTTTGCGTCTGTCAGATCATCCAGCACTTCAGGTTAAGTCCTAACCATTGAAATATATAACGGGTCAGGATATTGACAATTAAAGCAAGGACGCATTTCTTTGCTGCACCTTAAATTAGGCAAAGTGCACTCTTGCAAACGATTTAAAATGAATGAGTACCAAAAAATATTTTCATTCCGACCTACTTTAATACTTACAGTAAAATTGGTCAATTAGCAACACTGAAGATATTTACATAAACTGATCCAGAGGACGCAATAAGGGTAAGAGAATGCAAAATATATTTTTCAGTTGTAGTTCCTTTGTTCACTTTTCATGCAAGTTTATATTTAATATATTTTCTTTATATTTTTATGACAAAGCAAATATAACAAAAAAAATTACAACCAAAAACATAGTAAGTTAATTGTTTACGACACCTAAACCTATTATATCTATACTCTAGTACTTACGTCATGTTGATACTGCAGTCAGAGTGCCATAATTATTATATCTGTTAAAAAGTTATAGGCGAATATATAAAAAGTATACAGAAGAGAAGTTAAAATTCTTCGTGATTTAATTAAAAGAAAGTATATATAAAGTAGGTATACATAATACCGTTTAAATAATACGGCAATTGGGGACTTTATGCGGTTATTGCCGTACTCATTAAAATAGCAAATAAAAAAAAGTTTCTTCAACCGCATATTATTTATTCTTCGTAGTAAACTGCACTTGTAATTTTAAAATAATGTCGTAATGTTTGTAATAATATAGGCTTGGGAATAAATAACCAGCACCATCTGTTAACCGCATAATATTGTAATATGGTTACTATTTTATGTTGGGGAGAGTCGGATATACTGTATCACTTTTTAGTTAGTTTTAATTTTATTTTCTTTAAATGCTACCAAAAAATTTATCAATGTTTTTTCATTAACTTTCATAATTAGGTAACTAGTTGCAAAAAAATTTAAAAACGCGTTAATTCATTATAATTATTTAAAAAAAATTCATATTTAAAAATTATAGGTCGATCTTTTTGTAAGATATTTTTATATCTTGATTACTTTTGGGCAGGACATAGAAATTTCAATGGTTTCTTTATATCTTTAGTGTTCAATCCCGAAGTGAATGGTTGATGGATGTATACACTATGCGCCAAATCCGTGCTTATTTGGATTTGTATTGGCGTCTCTGGAGAGTTTCCTTTTCGTTTTTTTATATCGTCTCCAAGCGACAGCAGCACTTAATTTGGATTAGTTCAAGCTGCTTGTTTCTTTGCGATTACTTATATTAATGATAAAATGATCCTGCAAGTTTCTAATACTTTCGTTACTGGAGTATTGTAAATTATCACCATTTATATTTTCAGCAGCCTCGAATAATTATTTTTGGAAGATGTTTCTGTTCACTGACCAAACATTAACCGCTCTAAGCCTGTTAAAAATATTAACAATCACTGCAGTCTATTTGTAAGGTTCAGTAAATAAACTGGCAACTTGGCGACCACCGCCCGTAGCAATTTTCCCACAGCTTGTATGTAATATGCCCGTAGGCTTAAAAAAATAAACATCCAATGGCTGAAGCCGGTGAGTGGTGTGTCCTGGCAGTGTCAATATCATTATACAATTATCTTTTGCCAACTTGAAAGCTTTAGCTTTCAAGTTTTTAGAGTGTATTGCGTGTCCATCAGCAGAAGTGAAATTTTATTTGCGAGCGATGATTTGATAACACTAATAAAATGTTTGGTCCTTTCAACAAATGGTTTTGACTCTATATAGCCAGATTCTGAAATAATAATACTGTTTGGAGGTGCGCCATTTCCTAATTCAAGATTTTGGTCTCGTTCTTTTGAAAATAAACACTGAAGGCACAATTGTTCGACGACACTAGCGTAGACAGCAGTAGTATTTAGGCTCTTTTCTACACTTGTGATAGCGCCAACTAATTTTTTTTTCTTTTAAACATTTGCTTTCTTCAATGTTAAATGGAATAGCTATTAAGCCATTTTCATCAACTATCTTTTCTATTTGATTATAGAAACCATAAACATATTCTGTTTATGGATGTGTTTTCAGGCTGCCTCATGCTGAATTGTGGGTAACGTAATTCAACAGCATTAAACTAAGCTTTGTCATACACTTGCCTCGCTTTCAATTTGTGAGAGGGTTTATATTTTTCCGCATTATTAAATTCGAGTCTTCCAAACGTTATTAATAGTTAATCCAAACATATGCTTTTCTAGTTTCAGAATATGTTGACTATATTTTTCAATTCCGAATTGAAAGTAGTGAGTCTCCATTTATGAATCGGTGGCAATCTTATTTCTATTTCTAGTATGGCGTAAAATAGTTGGTTTTGAAAGAAAAATGTTGCAGTTATCTGCTTCACACCCATCTTAGGAACAAATGCCGTTTAGCACTAATTACATTTTGACAAATTTTTTGATACGACATGAAAGATTATAATTAAAAACCACATATTTAAAAAAACATATGGCGGCTCGTGATTACTTACATTAAAAAAGTTAATTTGGGAAAAAATTGCTAGAAATATCTTAAAATTTCTGTAACCCTGACTATTTTTCACTTCTTTCAAAATTAATTTATCGTTACACATTACAGATCCTAACATACATAAAATTATAAATAAGAAGTAATGTAATTAAATAAGGTAAAAATAAAAATTTACAAAGATATCAGATTAAGATTAATCAAAGTAATCAATCATACTACTCAGTATATTTTAATAGCTTTAAGTCTTTAATTTATGGTACTTTTTTGTTTTCTGAAAATTTGTAATTATTAACTATTGCATTTATTATAAAATTTCAAGTAACATAATTATTGTAATATATTTTTGTAATATGAATTCATTATACGTTTGTATTACATGAAAAAATATACATTAAAAATAATAAATTTAACTAATATAATATCTTATATAAATTCAGTTAAAAATTAATCGCTATAGAAAGTGTATTTAAAAAAAATACTTGTTACAAATATTTGTAATTAATTGCTATTCGCAGTAACACTAAACAGAAATTTATTAGAAAAAAAATAAAAAATTCAAGACCGAATAAACAAAAAGAATTACGTGACGAGATTATAAATACAAAACGACTTGATATAAAAAAACTCAAATTTTCCAAAAATTAAATAAATAATAAATATATATATATATATATGTATATATATATATTTTTATATAAAATATATAAATATATATATATATATATATATATATATTTATATATTTATATAAAAATCCAAAATCACTAAAATATAAGCACTATAATATAGTTCATAATATAAACTATAGACGTGTCGACGTAATTGATTCCTGAATGTTGGTACCATACAAGTTGGTGCCACAAAATTTGAATTTGATTTTTGAAATTGAAACGTTGAACAAATAGTCAGTGATTGATAATTTAATTTATATATATTGTTATGATAAATACTTTATAATTTATAAGAAATGATTTAATAATTCCTTAGCGATGAAAGGAAAAGTGAATTAAATGAAAGAAAAAAGGTTAAAACATTAAAACACGTTCCCTTGCAAACAAAGTTATTAGGTGTGTACTTTTGCAAATTAATTTTTTATAATGAATAATCGCGATTAGCAATATATTTCTTGAAATACGTCGGTTTTAATGCATTTTTTTTCATATCATATAAAAAAAATTGTGAAAATGTCAATGTTGCTTAACTACATTCATACCCCATCTCCTTCTTTTCCCAGGTCAACAGCATTCTCTGTAAGTCCTCTTTATTGCAATTGTAATATTTTCTTTAAACACCGTCCATCTAAAAAAATACATGTAATGCGATTTTCAGTTTCTTTTATTGCTGCATTTGTTATTATTCAAAATTATTAATATTTGATTATTATTAATATACCGAATCATATGGGTTTATCATTATTTGAACAAAATACAATGGTCATATAGTTATTAATATTTAATTGTATTTCAATTATATAATATATACAAGTGCAATACATAGTTTGTGATTACATTTATCTATTTTTATGTAAATGGGTTAATATTATTTTGAAGAGTTTTACATTGATGTGTGTAGATCTGAATATAATAACTGGGTTGACTAATAAGTCTTTAACCCTGAGTTGCTTTCAAGAAATTTATTAAAAAAAATTATATTTTACACTATTTAAGTATGCACTTGTCGCCATCTAGTTGACAGCAACAATGTGCCTTTCTTGTAAAAAACCGGTGATTTGATTCTTCTTTAACGTCGAATTTTTTTTCACGTAAATGGTTACTTAGACCCGTGAATAAATAGTGATCAGAGGGCGCAACGTCCGACGAATATGATGAATGAGTGAGCCGAGCTCCTCTAATTTATTACGAGTACGTACATTTGCAACATGTGGTCTATCATTATCACACAGAAAATAAACTGAATCCTGTTGACTACTCAATTTGTCCAATTACTCACAATAAATATAACCTTTTTGGCACTTATTTCAGGTTTGGATACTGAAACCCTGTTTCTCCGACACCCAGCCATTGACGTATGCGTGTATGGTTAACTTATGTAACCCACTTCTCATCACCAGTTACTAAGTGATTCAGCCAGTTGAAGTTTTTTTTCTATTATATCCACATCAATGATTATAAATAAACCTATGGAAATTAGTGACCTTTGAAGAATATTTTTCCATTTAATACTCAATATGTATAATTTTGAAGACAATTTTCATCGATCGTTAATTTAAAATTTACCAGTGAAACATGTAAATTAAAATTGTATTTATTTTGAAAAATTGGTGGAGAAATTCGGAAAATGTATCAAGGAATAGAATTTAAATTATGGTAAATAAGTTTAAGAAATAACTAAGATTTTTAGCATTTAGCAAACTCAAAAATTGTTACTCGATACTGCCAGGAATGATACAGTTCAAGTTTATAAATTTTAGGGGATTAAAACAACTGGATTCAAATTTTATATAAATATAAAAATTACCTATTATAAATTACATTTTATATAATTGATCTAAAATTATCTAGAAAAAACAACAAGACATGATGTATAGAGACGACCATAGACCACATACCTGAGAATTAATGTATTTGTTTATTATGAACTGTATACAAACAGTTCATATAATTTGTTAAAATAAAAGTAGTCTGATATAATGAAGAGTACTTACAATTTTTCTTTCGCGACACCTTTACCACTGTAAGTAGAGATCCATCAATTTTTTTCTTGCGGAATTTACGTAGTCTTTACGAAAAATACTTGAATACTAATAAATTATGAATGAGGAAAACAATAAAAATAACAGTCATCATATTATCAATGCGAAGTGTATGGGAAGAAATCTTTATCTGAAAGAAAATTTTTAAATTTAAAGGAAACTCAATATAGGTACATAAGTAAAATGAAAATATTCTATTATACCTATTTCTGTATATTCCGACTGCGTATGTTTTTTTCATAACTTTGGTACTATTTGAAATAGAATTAAAGCTAATGCAATTTCACAGAAAAAGAAAATGGAAGTATTGAAAAAACGGTAATGATTTTCACGAACTACTTGAACCAAGCACAAAACACCGTCGGAAATGACCACATATTGAAAATTTTAATGTACCTAAAACTTCATATTAGCAATAAACACAAAAAACTTATATCACAGAACTTTTATGTCACAGAAATTTCTTATTAGCGAAATATTTTAAAAAGTTAATGATGTTCTTTCTTAAGATCGTATAAATATTCTTGGGCAGAAAATAACTACAGCCGCAATGATGTTCTTATCAATCTTAAAGAAAACTGTTTCCGTGCAGCGAGTGAAAGCATTTTTCATCTCACTCATCAGTAGAATCTCACGCACAAGTAGTTTACTTCAAAAAACAATTTTGCCCCCCGAGACCGAAATGTGAAATTTTCAGTGCCGGACGATAAAATTCTAATAAATTTGATTTCCTACTAGCATCGCGTCACCGTGACTTCCTTCCTGTGCAGAGAATAAATTATATTTCCGTTAACTAATGCCTGCATGTAGAAGAAATATGTTATATTTTACAATCGAATTCACATATTGAATATATTTGGCGTTAATTTTGTAGAAATTCATTATTCACACTTAAATGAAACTACGTGATGTAGTATTATTTCTACTTTAATTTCTTTACCACAACCTAGGTTTCGTTGTAATACAACGAAACCTAGGTCGTGGTAAAGAAATTAAAGAAAGTAGAAATAATACTACATCACGTAGTTCCATTTAAGTGTGAATCGGATTCACATTTAAAAAGGTCACGTTGGGATTTTAGCGTTATAAAATCGGTGATGTCTCTGCCATAATACTCGGCAGATAGTGCGCATAAGGATTGTGTTTTGATTAAATTAGAATATTTTAAAGTCATAAATAAAAAAACCCTATTTTATTTAGTAGCAAAATCAGAAAAATAGAAAAAGAATAGGGAAAGTCGGGCATAAAGCAAAACCTCTTTTAATATATCTGACCTAAACCTAAATATAAACAATGTAGGGATATAAAATAAATTGGCCGATAAGATTCTAAATACCTATAAATAAAATGTTTACTCACCCCTGCCAGTATCTGCTTGCTTCTCCTTCGTTATCGTTTTATTATACGTGACCTTAAATTAAGAAATTAAATTACATTATTTATTTATGTACTTTAATGTATATAATTGATACATATGGCGAACTTATTAGCACGACAGCAATCTCTTATATCCAACAGAACACAAGTTCAATCCCGCGACCCTCGACGTGCGGCCGGGAATCGAACCCGATCCCCGCGGTGCACCGCGCCTTGTGATCAACCCCATACTGTAAGCCTTGTGATCAATTCGTGTGCGTGTGCCTGCGCGTGCGTGCGTGTGTGTGTGTGTATATATGTATTTATATATATATATATATATATATATATATATACATATATATATACACATATATATATATATATATATATATATATATAAATTTTGCCATCGAATTACGTTACAATATTACGGATTAATTTTTTTTATAGCCATTACCGTGTGATTAGACCCTACGGTCGTATGGTCGGCAATATAAGTGTCATAATTTAAAAAAAAATAAGTCTACTAAGAATGGTAATTTAATGTATTTCCTGTAAACAGTATCTAAATGGTATTTAACTTGATCATCATTTTATATAATGTTACGATATCATTTTCAGTGAACATTCAAAATCGTTTTTGTCACTATGATTATAGTTAACATTTTTATACCGAATTACGACGACGCATCATAGTATATTTATTATTTAAAAAATTAGGTCATTTTTAACCAATTTTTTGGTTTTTAGGTGGTACAATTTTTTTTTAAATCGTTTATTTTAATATTCTGACTGAAAAGTTATTACATTGGGGTTCGGGCATTTCACAAGTCAAATTAGAACCCTTCTGAGATCATTCACGACTCTATTTATGCATATACATATTGATGCTCTCATTAACCTGAATATATATCATTAGCTAGTACACGAAGATGTTTAAACGTAAGGTCAACATAAAATATAATCAAACCCCTGGCTACTTGGGGATGGTTTAGAGTTCTTATGAAAAAAAATATTAGGTATAAGTAGAAATAGAAATGGTTAATAATTTTTAAATATACATAAATATATTTGGAATCGGTTCTTGGAAGTGAAAATAGTGTGAATTAGTGACAGATTTTCCACTGATCCACTGCAGTAGCTGTACTTCAACTTTTTATACTTGTTTCCATCTTTTCATTTTTTAATTGTATTTGATTCATCCATTGAGTACGACTGCATTATTGGTCGATAATACTTTATTTATCTGGGGTATTGGTTTAAATTTAACGTTGGTTTAAATTTGAATTAGTTAACTTGTAGAACTTGCAGAATTAATATAAAAAGGTAATATCTAAGGAACCATCTATTTGAGCATAAAACTCGAGGACTGGCTGGGCGAATCAATTTGAAATATGTTTTTGTTTAGAAACAACGTCCAGAGATTTGAATGTACTTTTCTTAATATTGATTTTTGTAACTTTTTCTTAAATATTTTTGTAAAAAATTTGTCTCCGAATGCATTTGCATGCCTAAAAGTATTTATCTGTAATTTTAGATAACAATAAAATTATATTGTATTTTCACATTTTGACATTTTTCGTGCTTTCTAATCATTTTAGTTTCACTGTAATTCTATTTTTTTCTTTTTTGACTGTAAGGGCCTATGTTTAATGCATCGTTTATTAATTACAAATATGAAGTAATTTCATGAGCGTCGTCTTTAAATAAGAAAATCAATTTGTATTTAACCTTTAAACAAACCGTTTAATTTCACATAGAAAATTATTATATACGCACCTGTACATGCATGTATGCACGCGTAATTATATGGAATACTAGCTGACCCGGTGAACTTCGTACTGTCATTTTTTTAGTCAGACTAAGGAAATGTAACTCTTCCGGTTATTTCAAATCAGTTGGATTATCAAATTCCATATATTGACATGTTTGATGTATTGAAAGTGATTAATCCGTCAAATTAAAAATTACCGGAAGAGTTACACGTTACGCACTTAATGACCAAAAATTACAATTAAATGAAACTACATGATGTAGTATTATTTCTACTTTCTTTAAGTTCTTTACCGCGACCTAGGTTTCGTTGTATTATGACATCTTCAGGTGGGTACAAGATCTTCAGTAGAATCTTTGCCCATCTGAAGAAGTTGTAATACAACGAAACCTAGGTCGTGGTAAAGAACTTAAAGAAAGTAGAAATGATAGGTACTACATCACGTAGTTTCATTTAAATATGAATAATGAATTTCTACAAAATTATCGCCAAATATATTCAATAGACAAAAAATGACGTTCGTTTACAATACGACCACATATAATAAAATAAAATTACAATTAAATATTTCGACATAAAAATCTCATTTTCACAATCCTTTATTTTAATCAGGAGCCTACACGCAACCTAATACACATGTAGTATTTGGTATAAATTAACAAATTTAGCAAATTTTAAAACCGAATGCAATATACCTATCAATGGTACAGCGACCAATTTTTGTAAGAACTTATAATACGGAGCTATTCTTAAATATTTACAAAAAACTTGCATCCATACTAAACCTCACTTCTTCTTCAAGTTGTGATTCAATAATTACCTTTTAACAAACATTCTCTAAATTACTTAAACCTTCCAATGATTTATAAAAAAAAAACATTTAATCTCTCTTTGCCCAATTTTCGTACCACTTTCTGTTTTTGTTGTTTATTTCACCTCCAACTGCAAATAAAAGAACAGATTATTTAACCAACAATGTACATATATAATATTGTAAATTTATAAATGAATTCTTTTTTGGTTTGTGATAATTGCTTCAGCATAATTACGTACTGTATAGAAAGTTTTTTCTTTGGAAATCAATGGGTTATCTATAAAATCTTAAGCTAACCGTCTAGTGTAACTTACTTACATTACTATAAAATTAATTAATCGATTCGCAAAGAGAAACCTTCCAACTTGACAAATTCATAAGTAAACTTACTATATATTATTTTTATTAATATTTAGCCTTTATTAGGTGTTGACCCGTATGAAGGCGATGCTTTTTTGAGAGTGCCGGGGGCTAGGTCTGCTGACCTCTATGCCGTAACTTCTGCAATTCGCTTATCTAAAAAGAAAATTCAATTATTGGCGACTTTGTTATTGATTATTAAAAAGCGAATATCATTTTAATGATGAGTTTGAACAATATTAAAAATAAAATGTATAATTAATCGATGCTATTTCCCAATTAATAAGTTTCAACTTACCGTGAAATATTTAGGACTACAACCCAATATACAAGAACTATCTTTAAAATAAATTCCTCTTATTACGAACAAATGTAACATAGACAACAAAACTTAAATTAAAAGTGAAAATATTACAGATATCATTACAAAATATTATAATCAAATGTAAAATTGTACTAAAAAATAATGTTCAAGTTACAAATTCGCAGTTGGACAAGTCAATTCAAATAAAGTCAACAATTTAAATTTCGTATCATAGAGTATTCGCTACTCTACGTTCCATAAACAATATTTTATGTGTTATTAAAGAATGATATATATATATATATATATATATATATATATATATATATATATATATATATATATATATATATATATTGTGTGTGCGAAAGAGATGGGTTTTTCCGTTCCAATCGAAATACGAAGTAAACCCACCCTGGTGCATTTGTTATGCAATTGTGAATACACACAATATATAGTACACTAATTATATTACGGATCGATTATCAAACGGTTTTAATTAGCTAATGTGTTACCACGAGACAAAATTCACATTTTCAATAATCTACTTGGTATGTAATTATTGTCTCATAAATTACATAGATCCATGTACAAACATTTTTATTTTATTTATTTCACGAAAAAAATAACACTTTCAGCGGTGCATTTTTCCATAGTTACGCACAAAATACCTAAATTACATTAACGATGGATGACCAAACGGTTTTTATTACATTATTCTTGCCAAGAGAACCAAATTTACATTTTCAGTGGTGCATAAAATGATCTGCTAAATACATCAATAACATTATAGATTGCATCAATTTCAGCGGCGTATTTTTTAAAAATTCCATTATTGGTTTATGAACAAAGGGTTTAAATATTTTATTTTTTTATCCAGCGAATTTAAATTCACATTTATACTGGTAATTCGCTACACTACATACATCAATTACATTGCTGATTGGTGACCAAGAATTTATCACGAGAACCAAATTCATATTTAGGGTTTTGATTTTGTTATTAAGTTATTCACTCCGTACATCAATTACAATATCGTTCGATGCCCAATAAGTTACACAAATTACGATATACTAATTACATTATTGATCGAAACCCAAGAATTAACATTATTAATACTCGACTAATTACTTTAAACAAATTTCAAAATACCCGGGACTAATAGTTTGTCGCAAATATTTATTATATTTGGGACAAAGTAACTAGAGTTAGCCTAAGTTTTAATCTTAATCTCAAGCATCAAAGTGATAAGCGTGTCATTAAGATTGGTTTAATAGTTCTAACGTATTGTTTTAGCACACAGGCAAATCGACAGAAAAACGACTGGACAACATTTATAACAAAATAGAAGAACGAATGTTTATTTTGGTCCTCAAACAATTCCAGAAACACCCCTGACAATTTTCAAAAAATATTCGAATTGTAAACTTCCCCGAACGATATATTATGTATTCTAATATACAGACGGAGCGCGTTTTTTTCGTAACTAACTCATAACTGAAGGATATTGTCCAGTTATTATCTTATTGATTCCACATTCTTCAAACAACTACTATAGAAGTTCTACTACTGAAAAGAATTCAACCTATTTTTAAGAAATATTGCTGGCATTTCAGTTTGGTTTATTGAAAAAACATAAAATCATAGAAAAAGTACATAGACTTACTGATACCATTGATCGAACGTTGGAAAGTTAGAAATATCGCGCCGCTGTATTTCTCGAAATAAGTCAAGTTATGATATAATGTTTTAGTCTGCAAAATCAAAATAGATTTATCCTATCCTAGAATCTTATTTTAGAAACATGTATTGTAAAATGAAATGTAATGCAGCAACCCAAAAAATGTACGAAATCTTACACGGACTAGAACTGTAACAAATATTCACCTCTGGTATTCTAACTAATTCACCTACTTCTACTGCCACTTACGCGGATAACACGGTGCTCTTGTCTTTTCGTAAAGACTCTCTTAGTTTCAGCTAATTTATATGTTTTATTCAACGTCTGAAGATAGACTTGAGCACCGATCAATTTACATAACGAATAAGTATCACAGAAAAAAAGTGCAAAATACCTGGGAATGCACTTTAATCTACGGTTTACCTGGTCTAAATATAACTTGAGTAAAAGCAACCAGCTTAGTCAAGCTGGTTGCGTTTACTCCAGTTGTATTTAGACCAGTCGTGAACTAACACTAATTCATAGTTGTGAACTAAGAAGCATATACTGGTTAACACGGAGGAAATTCAACTTTCTCCGACAAGCAAAATTACTTTAAAAGCGTTCTAAAACCAATATGGACATATGACATCCAACTCTAGGAATCTACAACTCTGGTAATTTTGAGATACTCGAAAGAGTTCAGGGTAAGACTATCCCCAAATAAATAACAAATATGTGTACACAGAACTCAACATCAGTCCTGTCAAAAAGGAGACCGCCAAATACAGCAAGAAATACTAAATGAGGCTACCGGAACATATCAATGAGTTGGCGGGACAGCTTTTAGGCACAGAAGGTGTGCAATACTACAGACAGAAGCGACAAAATATTTCTGGCCTAATGATCAACGTCAGTGGACAATACATGAGGGGAAACAATCACAGGATGATGATTGATGAGGAAATGGGTTATATAAATAGTCGTGAAGTTATCGAATATAAATTTGTGCCAACCATATTTGTTTACAAAAATTCTCTTTTGAAATGGAACGGAGTAGTCTTCAGATTACATGTAACCAGTATCATAATCAAATCAAATTGTAAAGTAAGAAACTGATTGTAATGTTGTATTGCTTGCTGCGGCTGCGGGATATACTGAGCAGAAATTATTGAGTGAATACCGAATGGGCCATGAAAGTTTACTACCGACGTGCAAAATAAAAATGAATAGTTCATAATAAGTTCATATATACAGCTTTCATCGATACAAATGGGCAAATATGTATCAGACTGTCGCAATATACACACACACATATGTTTAATGATAATGTAAATATTTGATTAATTTTAATATAAATACATATTTAAATTAATAAAATGGGACAAAAAATGTTGTAAATACTTTTAACCAAAATTTCTCGATCTTTGATTGTCGGAATAAACATTCTATAAACAAACATATATTTGATAAAGACCGGATATATGAATGTGTACATATATCATACGTAGGTATGATAAATGTACACAAAAAATATAAATAATTTTCTATATTTGTCAAACATAGAAAATTATTTATATTTTAATTTGGCTAAAAATTTAAAAGGAAATATTTTCAATACGTTACATGATATCCCTTTTGTGAAAAAAAAATGTTTGCCAAGAAGTAAAATAAATTTTATTTTTAATTCAAGATTGATTACAAACATTTTTCACTGGTATATTGAAGCAGGCTGTAAGATTAGTTTAAAAAAGCTATATAGACTTAGGTAACATTTGGTCAACTTTTATAAATTGTTTAAAATCTCGATCGATTTTGAAGAGGATAATTTATTTTAATTAAAAAAAATCGAATAGTCATCGGTTGAGCGGGTGCTGGAAGTATCGGCCAACTCGCAGAGACTCTCGTAACAAATAAGTACAGACATGTGGCGCGCCAAGGTTTTCTACGACTATTGAAACTTATGACGCTCTGAAATATCCGCTATAAAAGATGTATCAATAGGTTGTCTTTTTTACATTCAGGCGTATCTTCATACGTATAATACTATTGCACCGGTATCATCGGCTGATTTCAATAACACATTCCATCCCTATTCTTGGACTTGGCACATAGCAGGTATGTTTTCAAATTTCAATTCCAACTGAATTTCTTTTGTGAATAAAAACAATAATTTTTTTATATAATAGAAATAGTTTATCCAACTTAATGAACACGCTTTTATCGGGTCAACCTGCAACTAACCAACTGTGTAATGGAATCCACAAAAGTAAATTTCAGGCGCGTCTAATTGTTGTATCGTCATGAAATTTCGCAGTTGTGTATTATTCTGATGGCAATGTAATAGAATGGTACTCATCGCATTGATTTCATGAAACAGAACCGGAAGTTAGGCACTGAACGCGATAACGGAATAATTGTCCTAACCGTGTTGGGCTTCTAATTTTTGTATCGACATGAATTTCAGCAGGTAGACGTAGTTTTGTTGACAACACAAAAAAATGATGAATCTACTGAATCGTACTGATTCGATGAAATAGAACCAGAAATCAGACAGAAGTATTGGATTATTCCACGTTTATCGGAAAGACGCCTTGTAATACAGAGCCGCCCATAGACACAGAGTCAAGAAGAGACACCTCAACCAAATCAACTATATATTTGGCTAATTCGAATTCTGTAGAATTTTTTTTATTAAGTGTTAATATTTGTAAAAGACATTCTAAATATAATACAAGCAAAGTTCAAAAAATATTCTCTCATTTCATATATAAATTAGTAAAATAAATTGTTTAAAAACAAAAAAACCCTTTTTTTTACCACTATAAAGCAAAAAATAATTATCGAACCTGTTTTATCTCTACTCTCTAAGGGCTTTAGTGTAAGCCATGTTGGTTATTGAGCATAATATTTGAGTGTAAAAGCGCAGAGCACCTTTTATCAAAATTTAACTTAAATATTAAGCATTTTCGTTCATTTACATTAATGTGAAAAGCGAAATCAATTATTTTCGAAAAAAATGCCCTAGGCTTTTATACTCAATTATTAGAAATTCTCAGTAAAAACAAGCCTTTAAAGAGTAAACATATTCGATAATTATTTTTTTGCTTTATAGTGGAGCATTAAAAAAAAAGTGTAGTTTTAATTTTTAAACAATTAATTTATTTTACTAGTCTTATATTAAATGAGAGAATATTTTTTTGAACCTGCCTTTTATTATATTTAGAACTACTTTTACAAATATTAACACTTCATAAAAAAAACTTCTACAGAATTCAAATTCAGCTAATTTTTCGTTCATGTTATGTTCAACATCTGCAGGTAGGCTTGAGCACCAGTCAATTTATATAACGAAGAAGTATCACAGACCAAAAATGCTAAATACCTGGGAATGCACTATAATCCACGACTTATCTGGTGTAAATATATCTTCCTACTCAGGGAAAGTCCTAATAAAAACCACGTTTTTCAAAATTCTTGTTATTTTTTATTACCAACTCTTACCTTTATTATTAAAGAATATTTAAATCGCATATATAATCAAGTATAGCCATGTATCAAGGTACAATTACAGTTTTACAAAAAAAGTCAGCCGCTCCTATTACCCGACAAATGCGGCTAATGAGAGTCCATTTAAAGCTCATACAGGAAATTATAATTACTCTTAAACCAAAAAATTAACAAAACGTACTTTAAATGAGATCTTACTTATTATAATTATCAATACAATAAAACTATTTGTAACACAACATAAAAAAATCAAATTTTCAAGCAAAACGGAGAAACAAATATAAAATTATTAATGGAAAACAAAAAGCCCAGACTTTACGGATCCAAACAAAATGGACAAATATGAGAATCTGGACTATCACTGTCAGAACATTCTTTATGAGCCCAGTTTTCACAACTTCTGCATCGGTACCACATCTCCACTTTTTCCAGTGTCTAAACAAATTGCACATAAATTATCCTCTTCAGAATATTCTGACTAATCATCGCAGATAGCACTTGATTAGTAGATGAATCTTCATTAACACCTTCAAATAAATATTTTGTTGCCTTTCTGATCCTTGTGTTTCTAGTTGTAGTCTTCTTACTTTTAATCTCTTTATTTTTGGTATGTTTCTTCTTAATACATTTGCCTTTGGTACATTTTCCCTTGACACAATTTTCTTTATCACAGTTTCCTTTATTTTTCTTAATTGTCTTTGTCTTATTCTCCTTTTCAGTTCTTTTCCTCTTCTTTTCTTTAAATACTGCTTTCATTGGAGTGCTCGTTATTATTTCAGAATGCTGTTTGTTCTTCAACGGTCTTTCTTTTTGAGAGATGAGTTGTTGGAGCAGTGGGCTGACAATGGAAATAGCATTAGCAAAGTCCATATTAGACGGAGTTGCGATAGATCTAACTGTGTATGTCTCCAGCATAGCAGGTCATTCTGGTGTTGAATATGATGTAGATGGAATTATAGCTGGGGTTAGAGCAGCTTCCCTCTGAATTATTTCCGGTTCAATTTGCAGACCACAGAAAATAGATGCACTTATTTCAGGGCTAGCATATGGTTGTTCATTTACAGCCTGATTTGATGTAGATGGAATTGGAGTGACAATAGTTGGCTGTTGTTGAGCATTAGCCACCGGCACAGCTGATCTGGCTTCCTCTTTAATAAAGTCATTATCATCAAAAACTCCAGGTTTTATAGGGAATATTCCCGTTGCTTTAAAGCTCGATACTCCTTTTAGAAGCCACTCTAGTGTAGGCTTTATTATTTAGTCCAGCAATGTCGTATAGAGTAATTTTTATCGAATTTCTTGATTTTATATACAAGTTGCACACTTGTTGTCAGCTCTTTTAAGCGAGGAATAAAATGCAACGTCAAGAGGTTGTAGACGGCGGGATAAATGTGGAGGAATGGTAAGCATTATGACATTGTTCTCTTTTGCCAATTCCCAAGCTTCGAGAGTAGCATGACTGTTGTGATTATCCAAAGTTAGTAATACGAGTGTTTCAGCAGCAGGTTTGGTGTGTTTAATAAAATGACGAAGCCATAAAGCAAATATATTTTCGTTAGTTCAGCCATTATGTGAACATGTGTAAACGGCTCCTAGTGGTCCGTCTTTTTCCAGCATTGCCGTGGAAATATGAAAAGCGGAGGAACGAAAGATCCAGACACACTCATAGCACATATTACTGTGATCGTCTTACCTCTTTCCCATGACGTTACAGATCCGACGCGTTTTTGCCCTTTGGGAGCTATAATTTTTTCAGTCTCTTGGACGGTCGTTATACCAGGCTCGTCTACATTGTAAATGATTTGAGGCTCGAAGCTATGTTGCACCATCAATTTCTCCAAGTTACTGAAAAAAAATCGTTATCTCAATCTTGCTAAATCCGAGGATTCTGTTGATACTGATAGCCTCAGGCTTTCTGATACTTAAATCTGGATGACGCTGCAAAACTCCAGCTGGACAATCTTTACCTGCAGTTTGGTTGACTTGGTAAAACCGTTTCTCAATACCAAGTTTTTTAGCTACACTGTAACATACTTTGCGAAACTGTTCTCTTGTCAAACCATAAAATTTATTTGACATAGTCCTAAGATGGTTAGCCATTATTTCTTCTTGGGCAACATTGAATACAATACCTACGTCTTCCCAGCTTCGGAGAGTTTTTGTAGCTACTCTCATCAGCTTTCGCTAAATTGTATCTCTTCTTTAAATTGATGTAAGGAATGCCAGTTTGCTGAGATACCTTGTACTCTTTTGAGAACAGATACTGCATTTTCTAATGAATCCATCGTCCAAGAAGCTTTTGTGGTGGTCCGATATATTTTACGTGGCATCTAAAAAAAAATAAGGTATTTTATGCCTCTAAAATGACAAAATGGGGTAATGGGAGCTATGTCGGGTAATGAGAGCCAAGCTAGGCTTCCATTAGCCGCTGACTACAATTTTGTAAAGTAATAACATAAATATGTAATTCTATTTTCAATCACAATTCAACTAATTGGACTTATTAGTAAATTAATCTAGGGATATAGTAAGCATAAATACAATAAAATAAGAATATAATTTCATGCTTACCTTGATGCTGGCAATTTTTTTGTAAGTGTGGAGCGAAAAACACACAACCGTCCCTCTTGACTAAACGAACGGTTCGAGCGTGTCAGGCGAAGTTTGCCGATAGTTGACGGAAGCAGCTGAGTGCTTACGATCGCGCGAATGTGCATGCGTTCCGTTCAATCACCATAGCTTTTATTGCCCGACCGCTTTCATTACCCCGCGTTCCCATAAGTAAAAGCAACCAGCTCAGTCAAGCTGGTTGCATTTACTCCAGATGTACGGTCCAGATGTATGACCTGTCGTGAACTAACACTAATTCACAGTCCTGAACTAAGAAGCATATACTGGTTAACACGGAGGAAACTCAACTTTCTCCGACAAGCAAAATTACTTTAAAGGCATTCTAAAACCAATATGGACATACGACATGCAACTCTATGAATCTGCAACTCTGGTAATTTTGAGATACTCGAAAGAGTTCAGAGTAAAACTATCCTCAAATAAATAACAAATATGTGTACACAGAACTCAACATCAGTCCTGTCAAAAAGGAGACCGCCAAATACCAGAAACATCAATGAGTTGGCGGGACAGCTTTTAGGCACAAGAGGTGTTCAATACTACAGACAGAACGGACAAAATATTTATGGCCTAATGATTAACGTCAGTGGATATTAGATGAAGGAAAACAATCACATGATGTTGACCATGGGAGAATGACGTATACCTAAGTTATTAAATCACATAGAGCACCGATTTACTTAATACTTTATAGCAAAGATGAACTGGTACATTTTTTTACAACAAAATGCATGTCACTGATGAAATATTCCAAACCTTCAATCGCATCAAAAAAAGAAGATCCAATTATAACTGAGGAAGTTATGAAACTTTAGAAGAAAAGTCAAGCACTAAGATATAAGAAACATAAAATGAAAAAAAAGAAAGCGAACTATATAGGACATTTAAAAAAAATTACACAGAACACGAAATTTTTTTAATTAAACATATTAGAAGAATTGTTAAACTGAAGAGAAGGAGTTAAAGAAGCGCCCAAGAAATTAGATAATGTTAAACTATTACTGAATCATCTAAAAAGCACTTTAAATACTATAGTTTCAAATTGAAAATATGTATGGAAAATAGCCACACAATTTTATAAAAATTTATACAGTTGCACACAAACCCAACTCAAAACCACAAAGTACATCTCTACTACCAACGTCGATCCTGCGCCATTATTTTTAAATGAAGAAATATAATTTTTAATTAAAATCTAGGACCCGAAGGTTTCACAAGCGACGTGTTAAAATCTTCTAGAGCGATACTAACCATCTTAATTACAAACTTATTCAATAAAATTTAGATAATAAACGCCTTATACTAATGCTAAATACGTCATAAAAATAGCTCCGGTATTAAACTTATATATAAAAATAGCTCCGGTATTAAACTTTATAGAGCTAACTATATATTATAGTTTTGTATATTTATTTCAGGATAAAGCTCGAATATCCATTACACTATGCGGAAACATTGTTGTTAGAAAGAAATAATCATACGTTCTAGGTTTCATGTCATTAACCGCCGACCACTAACTAATGAGAACGCGTTGTCCACCCCGGTTGGCAAGTAGAGGTATTTTTCTTTATCGCTCTTATATAAAATTCAACTAGCGTCTCGCTCATACAAGGGCTAGGTTGGGAAAAATTAATTTTTAGGATATATTTTATTATCAATATTTACAAAGAATTTATACAGTATTTACGAATAAAATGAGAAATATTTCCTGTTTTTCACAGTTACTGCATAATTTGTTCATCTGGAATATACATTTTTAAATATTTTTTAATACATTTGACAACTAGAAGTGACGTGCAGTTTCGACGTAAGACAGTATAGGACTAAATCAACTTTAGGCAATTACCTTTCTTTTAAGAGTGAGTTTTTTTCCCATTTTACAGCACGAGTAGCTCATCTATGTATAAAATATCATTATTTGAGACAGAACCAATTATCTGAATAATGTTATGTGTAGAAATAATTCTCTTTTATGAAAACGGAGACGTAAAATTAATATCAAATTATAGACCAATCAGCTTGTCATCGTGTATATACCTAATCTTTGCACGTATCTTGCTGAAACATATTACGAAGTATATTGACGAAAATCAAACAGCAGATCAGGCAGGTTTCATGAAAAATTTATCTACAGTGGACCACATAAACACACTAAAAATAACAATAAAAAACGTACGAGGAATATGATTTACCTCTGTATGTTGCTTTCATCGATTATTCTTAAGCTTTCAATTTTATATCTCATAACTCGATATGACAAATATTAAATTAGCAGGGAGTGTACTATAAATACGTAGAGCTAAACAAGACAATCTACAATAATAGTACAGCACGAGCAAGGTTAGAGACAAAAAGATCATCGTTTCCTATAGAGCAAGGAGTAAAGTAGGGTGACCCGCTCTCGTCAAAATTGTACATCGATTTTCAGAAAAGTAAACTGGGAAGGAATCTGATAAAATATAAATGGTAAATATCTTGCCCAAGAGGGCTAGAAAGAAGCTACATGAATATCAAACTAGAAGATCGAGTCAATAGTAGGGTAAGGTTGTTTAAGTCGTACCCCCTAAGGGAATACCGCTGTAATATTTACTGTAATGTAAATAAAACAAATTATTTTGCATTTATTAAATCTTTATTTAGTTGCTTTTTAATCAACATCCATATAAATTTGAAAATCTTTTATTGAAATAGGTATTTTTCGAAAATGTAGCTTAGGTACGACTTAGGCTAGTAGTCGCCTAAATCGTACCGGGTATAGCCTAAGTTCTACTTAGAAAATAAACTTCAGTAAAGCCATAACAATAAACTATATAAAATAGTAGTTCAAAACAAGAGATCACATGAACAACTAAAAAACTAAAAGTAATTAATTCTGAAATAAACATAACTTTTTTGGTTACAAAATTAAACCTAATAGCTAAAATAAAATTATAATCTCTCCAAAAACTTAAGTAATTCTTAGAAAATTAACGAGACTGAACACAAATGTCACAAATATATTTCTTAATTTTGCTCTCAATCTTCGCGATCTTCTTCACATAGTTGGCATAACCACAATTCTTTATCTTTCATTTTTTTTTGTTTTTCTTCTTCTTGCATGTTTCATCTGTATTTTTTCTTTTGGTACTTTTATTTATTATTTTTTCTATTTTGACACTATTCAAATCGAATACAGGCTTCTTTTGTTTTATTTTTGTTTTCCTTCGCTTCCATTTCATTTTTATAAGGAGTTGAAGTTAATTCCATTATTGGGATAGTAGCTTTTGTAATTTTCTTAATTACTGTTTTTATACAAGGCACAGGAGATAAAATATTCAACTGAGACTTTATTTGTTGATTATCTGTCAAAATATTATTATCATGTGATGTATCTTGTGATATCGTAGAAAGTTCAGGTTGAATGATAGGTGGTGTTGAATTCCTGTGTGCTAAGGGTGGTGTTGTAATTTTTGGTGGTGTTGAAACTATTGGAGGGCATACATCCCTTACTGATGGTGATACATCTACTGATGTTGTTAATATAGATGGTGATGTAATTCTGTCTGGTGTTTCCGCAGTTGGTTGACTTGAATGACCAACTTCTTCATTTGGTAGATCAAAGACGTATACAGAAGCTACAAAATCCTCTTCTTTTATAATATTTCTGTCACAAGGCCATAATCCAGTTCCTTTAAAACTATTTAAGGCAATATCCATGCGAACCGACCTAGGATATGCTTTTCCAAGCAGCTCTGCAACATTAGCTTGTTTTATGACACTGCCAGGGTTTGAGCGTAACCACGTTGATGCGGCTTCATTATAAGAACTTTTCAACGATTTAAAAAACGATCTGTCTAACGGCTGTAGGCGATGTGTTGTGTGAGCTGGAAAAGAAAGCATTACGATGCCATAGTAGCGAGCTATCTGAATCGCTTCTAGATTTTTGGTATGTGTGCTATGACCATCTAGCAGAAGCAGTATTTGTTTTTGGTTGCCTTTTTCTAATTTCGTGCACTTGATAAAATGTTGAAGCCAATTAACAAACATTTTTGACGTTATCCAACCATTCTTTGAACAACCAAATGCTGTGTTTGGCGGAGCTCCATTTTTAAGGCATCATTTAGTCTACCGCGCTTAAATATCATCATCGGTGGTATAAATTCTCCTGCTGCATGCATGTTGTGGTCAGGCTCCTTTCTCCGCGTGTAACTGCACCTACTTGGTGTTTACCCTTTTGAGCAATCACTTTGGAAGGCTTATGAACGGTAGATAATGCAGTTTCGTCATATTATATATTTCATGTGCAGCAAACTTGTATTTATCTAATATTTCTTCGTACTTGTCAAACAAATCATTAACGCGTTCTTTATTGAACCCTTTACTTCTGGCCATCGATGTTGGTTCTGGAACACTCAAGGACAAATCAGGATGCTCTTTCATAAATCTATGATACCACTTTTTGCCAGCTATTTTCTTTAATTTATTAAAACGATGAGGTAATTTAAATTTTTCAGCAAGCTCGAAGTCAAGTTTCCTGAACTCAGTAGGGGTTAGTCCAAAGAAACACAACTCTAAGTTAATTAAATGCTGTGCTAATATTTCTTCCATTTCTGGATATCGTTAGGTCTTCCGATTTTTTTTGTTTTATTTAATCCTTTCAAATGCCGTCGCAGAGTAGGCTTCGGTATATTATATCTTCTACATGCTTCATTAAACCCAATTTCTCCATTCCGATGTTTTTCCAAAGCTTCATTCATATCCTCATCCTTCCAAGTATTATACTTTCTCTTCGCCATATTTATTTTCTGATAAAATGATAAGAAATTTATTAAATAATTTTCTTAATACCTAAATCGTACCGGTACGAGTAAGGGAATTTGCAAAGGTACGACTTAAGCAACGGAGTCTTTCTAGGTTAAATCAAAGTAACCGATGTAACCTTCAAAAGTACTTAAATTTGAATATGCCTAAACGATTGTCTAAAAAGTATTACAAATACATGTTATAACAAAAAAAATATAAACAACATGTTCCTGCCATAGATAGCTTACAAATGAGATGAATTTTAATGAAAACAGTGAAAAAAACTTACTTTTTAATATTTTTGCTTCACGCAGCCGGCTGGCCCTCCGCTTGTTTTCGTGTATTTGTCCGACTAAATGGATCTGGCTAACGGCACTAGATGGTGCATTTGATAAGTAACAACCAACAAGAGATATTAGCGCGGTACGACTTAGGCGGTGGTACGACTAAAGCAACCTTACCCTACGTTGATCAGGAAAAAGACAAAAAACCAAACGACATAATAAAACACTCACTAAAGTTAAAACGGAAATAGATAGGACATATACAAAGGACTAAAGATAAAATACAGTCACCAATTGCAACAAACTGGTTATCTATCTATAAAAACGACGACGACGATCGTTAAGACGATGGAGCGATGACGTAGTAAAACAGCTGGAAAAATGTGCCTTAGACTTGAAAGAGAAAAAGAAGACTAGTAAGCATTGGAGGAGGCTTACACCGCTTTAGGCGATCATTGTGTAGGCGGTCATACTTAATAACCTTAACAAAAATTTTATCTTATTGTAAAATTCAGAAAGAAAGTACCTTAACATTTAGGTATGGTCTAAAGAAATAAAAAAACTTAATAATAATATTCTGTATAATTACGCGTGCATACATGAATGTACAGGTGCGTATATAATAATTTTCTTTGTAAAATTAAACGGTTTGTTATAAGATTCATTACAAATTGATTTTATTATTTAAAGACGCCGCTCATGACATTCATAATTACGAAATAAACGATGCATTAAACATAGGCCCTTACAGTCAAAAAAGGAGAAAATAGAATTACAGTGAAACCAAAATGATTAAAAAGCACGAAAAATGTCAAAATGTGAAAATACAATATAATTTTATTGTTATCCAAAATTACAAATAAATACTTTTTGACATGCAAATACATTCAGAGAAAAATTGTTTACAAAAATATTTAAGAAAAAGTTGTAAAAGTAATATTAAGAAAAGTGCATTAAAATCTCTGAACGTTGTTTCTAAAGAAAAAAAATATGATGGTGAGCTAATTTTAGTTTCATTTTTTATTTCAAAGAACAGTCAAATAGATTAATTAGCCCAGCTAGTCCTCGAGTTTTATGCTTAAACAGATGGTTCCTTAGATGTTACCTTTTTATATTAATTCCGCAAGTTCTACAATTTAACTAATTCAAATTTAAACCAACCTCAAATTTACGTCAACGCCAAATTTACGCCAACGCCAAATTTAAACCAATACCCCAGATAAAAAAAAAGTATTTTCGACCCATAATGCGATCGTACTCAGTAGATGGATCAAATACAATTAAAATATGAGAAGATGGAAACGTTAAAGTACAGCTACTGCAGTGGATCTGTGGAACATTTGACACTAATTCACACTATTCTCACTTCCAAGAACCGATTCCAAATATGTTTATATATATTTAAAAATTATTAACCATTTCTACTTACACTTACCTAATATTTTTTTCATAAGACCTCTAAACCATCCCCAAGTAGCCAGGGGTTTGATTGTATCTTATGTTGACCTTACGTTTAAACATCTTCGAGTGCTAGCTAATAAGAGTATTAATATAATATTCAGGTTAATAAGAGTATTAATATGTAAAATTTCAAATTTCTACATCAAACGGTTCTGACATACACACAGATAGACTCGTAAGTGATCTCACAAGGGTTCCACTTTGAGTTGTGAGATGCCCGAACCCCAAAGTAATAACTTTTCAGTCAGAATGTTAATATAAATAAGTTTAAAAAGAATTGAACCTGCTGAAAAATAAAAAATGTATTTAAAATTATTTAAATTTTTAAATAATAAATATACTATGATGCTTCGTCGTAATTCGGTATAAAAATGTTAACTATAATCATATTGACAAAAACGATTTTGAATGTTCACTGAAAATGATATCGTAACATTATATAAAATGATGATCAAGTTAAATACCATTTAGATACTGTTTACAGGAAATACATTAAATTACCATTCTTAGTCGACTTATTATTTTTTTTAAATTATGACACTTATAGTGGCGACCATACGACCGTAGGGTCTAATCACACGGTAATGGATATTAAAAGAAATTAATCCGTGACGTTGTAACGTAATTGGATGGCTGGGAGTTTGGACGAAAATTATATATATTCACATAATATACCCACAATTATATTATGTGCTAAACAAACTTCATATTAGCTATAATAAAAAAATGTGCCATATACGGCGAAATAACTTTATATTAAAACCTAAATTAGGTTCTATCTTTAGGTCCTGTAAAAATTCTAGGGTAATAAATAATTAGTGTGGTACTCTGAATTTTTCGTGCCGAAAAATAAAATTCTAGTAAATTTGATTAGTTAACGGCATCGCGTCGCTGCGATTTCTTTCCGGCGCAGAGAGTAAATCAAGATTTCGGCTTTCTAATGCCCGCCCACAGATTTTAAAATATTAGAAGTGCTCGCCTAATACAAAAATATTGTTGTTTTTTACAGTTCGTTTCAGCTTTTAAAAAGTCATATTGGGCTTTCACCTTTATTATATTTATAAATTGTGCCTTATTTCTGCCACAGTACTTTGAAATCGCTTTAAAATTATTAGTTAGGAAGTCAATTTACTCAAAACAGTAGGAAGAGAAAATTAAAAAGAAACCTGAAACCAGCGTGAAGTGGACGTCTTTTAATATATATGACATAAATATAAACAGTGCAGAAATATAAAATAAATTAGTCGGTAAGATTCTGAAGAAAGTATCTAAATAAAATCTTCTCCCGTTCGTCATTTTACTGGGCGTGCCCTTCAATCAAGAAATTAATTGATATTATTTTTATTTAATAACTTCGGTTTCAAATTTTTAAATTTTATACAGATAAAAGCTAGGTCTTCTATTGTTTTTGAATTACTTAAAATTTAGTAGTGTTGTTAATAACTGAAGCAACTAAGCGACTTAGCGAGTACTTAACATCTAAAAAAGGTAAGAATACAGTTTAGTACCAATGGTATTTTGAAAATTCTTTAGATAGGACATGAAAGAACATACATTCAAAACGACGTATACCAAAAAAAAATAATTGCGTTTCGCGATTATTTATTATAATAAAGTTAATCATAAAAAACATACCTGGATGATTTTGTTTGCATCGGAATATGTTTAAACTTTGTTCTTCCACTTAATTCACATTGTCTTTCATCACTAAACACTTATTACAAAATTATAAGCCCTTAGATAGAAGACAGATAAAATAGGTTCGATAAGTATTTTTTTTGTTTTTAGTGTAGTATTTACAAAAACCTTGGTTTTTTAATTTTTTAAACTATTAATTTATCGTAGGTTAAAAATATATTGAAATATTCGTCACCTAAATTTTCATAAATATTAGTAGAATGTAAACAATAGATAAAAATTATCTTCAAATTTTCTATTACTTGTCTATAAATTCATTCTATCTCCAAATTTGTTAATATGAGTATCTATTCTGATTCGAAACCTACAAAAAACTTTGTCCTTAATTTATTTGGTTAGGACTTGGTTGGACTTAAATCTAGAGAAAAACTGTTTATACTCGTAGATACGGGTAGATTTTCTTAGCGGCTACTTGGAATTTAATCTTACAATTTACACTATTTTTGATATTTTGAACAAATTGCGCCATCATTTCTTTATTAGATTTTTACAAAGCAACTGTACTATTAGGTTCCTTCAAGAAAGCGGACAATATTTTATAAGTGTTTTAAAAAAGCTTATATGCAGATGCAGCTAACCTTACACAAAAATAATAGTGTTATAAATACAATGTTTACAATCACCATACGTCGACGTATAGATGTTATTTCAAACCATGTTGTGGACATCGATGATATGTGTGAAAGTTTTGAAACAGAGCCACATACCTTTCATCTTCGATTCTTTCTTCGATGCACTACAGATCCACCACTTTTACGTTGGGTGTCCTCAAGGGCACTGCTCATGTAGCTATCAATGTCAAATTCTACTTAAAGTGAGAACGAGATTAACGGATGATGCTACTTGTTTGATCAATGGGTCTTAGATATGAATAAGGAGAATAGAAGAAAAGAATCAAGGAATTAATGAAGTGCCCTACACTCATCACAAGTGCCGCTCCTGCAAATTGGAAATGAATCAATCATTTTATCTCAAATGTTTCCGTTTCTCAATTGTTATTTTTAAATAAGGTTATTCCTTCCTATTTTTACCTAAAGTAAATTTATTTAAGCTAAAAAAAGTACGACTGCGAAAATCAATAATTGCATCAACTTAACTATTTAATTTATAAAAACTTTGGATTGCTGGGTAACTTTGAGTTTTTAACAATACGTACCTAATATTTTTGTTACTATTTATTGTTTAGTCGTTGTTGGTGTTTGGAATATAATTTTGGTCTAATTGATAATGGTACAAAGCAAGGAACAAAACAATTCAAGTAAAATTAATCAGTTACGTGCTAAATCAACTGCATTCCTCTCTTACTTCTTTAAATATTTTATTGTATTATTTCGTGCAAATGAAATATTAATGTGATAGTTAATATACTCAATTATCAACAATTGTATTACGTTTACCTTTCTATTATTTAATACCTTTACTGATTTCCACAATGTAATCTGATGAAATATTTTTTTAGGTAATAGAAATGCCACCTTTTAAATTGAAAAGTAAAGCCTGGACCTATTTTAAAAAGGTCGGATATTAGCGCCACTAGCAAAATTTGTGAAAAATACCTTAAAATTTCAGATAATAACATCCAATCGTCGCTGCCACGTTGCCTTGCCGGATAAGATATCGAAAAAACGAAAGTCATGTGAAAAAGTTAATTCGACAGCGTTAATATTATGTATAAACCTGGAATGTCTTCTTGTTCTAGAAAAGAATCATATAATAATGCAATGAATGAACCTGGTGCTTCTAGTGCTTCCTAATAATTTTAATATTGACTCGCCCCAAAGAAAAACCTCAGGTCCGATCAAACGTCAAATTTTTTTTTTAAAAACAAGCAGCATTCCGCATAAGGACGGTGCGAGATAATAAAAATAAGATAAGCTATTGTTACATTTATTATTGTTGATAATAAGTCATTTGCCATATAAAAAAGAGTTAATGATAGTGACGAATTACGCAAGATACATATAGATTCCGGATGTACTGGCAATGCGAATAAAATGATTGTAGATGGCAAGACGCGCTAGAACACCTGTCATCATATGTTGAAGAAGTTTGTCGGGTTAGCTTCTATAATAAGCGAAATAATGTTCAAACATGCTAAAGCACCCTCTGTGATTACTGGCTCTGAGCAAAAGAATATAAAAGAAATAACCGATTTATTACAATCTTACGAGATTGTAAGGAACGAGATTAAAAAGCAAAGTAATACCGTTAGTAAGTTGGCTAAATGAAGCTCCGAATAGTAAATTACAATAAGAATCGATTATAGTCCAACTAAAAATGATAAGGCGATTTGATAAAATCGAATATAATTCCATTATGGTACTAGCTAATGCGTCGGACGTCGGGTTAATTTTAAAAACGTTTTGACCAAGGGTCCTTTTAAATATCCGAATCCGTTTAAATATGTGTTAAACGGATTCTCAAAAGACGCTCATAAGATCACTAATATGCCCGATTCTTTCGACCGGATAGAGAGAAAATTTAAGACTTATTTTGATATATAGAAGCGTCATAAGCATTTTACACACAGTAACATAAAGTATGGGTCGACGTCATCAATTGCTACAACAGAGACTGAAGTTCAACTGTTGCTCCGAAAATTCAAAATCTTATTGAAATGTAAGAAGCCATAAAAACTATGTTCCTGGAACTATTTAAATATGACCTATAATATTTCTCAATTGTAACGTTCGTTCGAAATTAACAACTTTTTCAAAACCGGCGCGACAATAAATCGACAACGTAATCGTTTGACGAGGAAACGGCTTTCGAAAGAATTGTTTTGTAAATTCAATTACTAACCAATAAACTACAATTTTAAGTTAGCTATTTTGATGATCAGCGATTACATTGCTGAGTTTAACATTCATAAATTCGTAATTAAACATTTTCAAATAAAATTTAATTGGATTTTTTACAAATTTTATTAAAAGTATCTAATTTATATAAGCTATTAGTTCATTTCTTTTACATACATCATAGTACAGTATAAACATATACACTGCCAGTTCTTACTCACCATAAATATTCAAAACATCGTTGTATCGACATTTATCTTAATAATGTTTGCATATTTAATTATAAACTACAATTATCCATGATGTTTTAGCAGCACACCGTTAGGGAATCCACAAGTTGCCATAACTTCAAAATGTTAATGTGAAAGTTTCGTTTTCTAGAAATTTTAGAATGGTGCGAAAAAAATTATATTCGATTATAAAGTTCGAGTACACTAACTAAAAAGTCATATTTTTCTCTTTTTTTCTTAAATAAAAGTGATAGTTCATAAAGTATAAGTGCATTTTAGGGGTATTGAAAATTTCAATCTTTTTCTTAAATGAAGGAATAAACATTAAAAATAATGTATTTAAGAAAAATATAGCTGCTTGCGATTATGTCAGTATAAAAAAATTCAATTTCAAAAGTTAGTTTTGCTACTGTCGCACTTTAAATTTAAAGTGTTTTTATTCTTATTATACTACCACATGTTAGTGACACAAAAGTGATAATGAAGTTGAAAAAAATATGTGAAATTAATATATTCCAAAAACGCGATTTGTATGGGAAAAATTTCATATATTTTTTTTATATAATATAAACAGGTAATTGTGCGACAAAATATCCAAAACAATGTTTAGTTCGAAACTGCTGCAATTCAGAGAAAATTATTTTTTCACTATTTGCATAGATAACATATTATCGTATTGATAGATTTTCAAAACAAAGTTAAGTATAAGTTTTATTTCAATTAAATGATGAATGCAGTGAAAATTATTTTTGGCAAAATGCACGTGTTGGAATTTATCAATTTATTATCGAAAAACATAATCGCTGACAGATTGATAAAATGATAAAGCCTCTTACAGAATTATTTTTACTTTGCAATAGGAATAAGTCTAGAAATAATGTTTTTTCACAATCACATATATATATATATATATATATATATATATATATATATATATATATATATATATATATATATATATATTACCATCCAAAAGTTTGGAAGCACATCTATTTTTAACCAAATCAAATTGTTACTGCGGTAATAATTCGTAATAAATATTATCTTTACGGCCTTTTACGATTGTGAACACAAAAACAAAAGGAATATCTGCTCACATTGAACAAGTTTTAACAAATTCCTAGATTTTGATCAAACACGTGTTTTATGACTTAATCTTTCGGTCGCTTTCTTTTGTCCTTTGACGTGTTGATATTTATTGTGTTCAATTTTTATCGGTCCTATTTAGTCGCACTTGAGCATTGGCACGCAAAAGTGACAATAACATCATCTGTATTCGAAAATTGTCGACTACTGATATTACCATAATTCTTCTTCTGAAAATGGCAAAACGCAAGCAAATCACGCTTGAACAGCAAACCGTTATTTGTACTCTTCGTGAGGAAGGATACAATGAACGTCAAATCGCATCAAGGCTCGGAATTTATTGTAAAGGTGTTCACTACACTCTTGCTATAAAACAAGAAACTGGAAAAAGCGAAGACAGGAAAAGATGAAATAGGCTTAACACCACAACTAATGTTAAAAATTATATGTAAACTAACTTCATCAGAGTTCTTTCTAAACGGAATCGACATTTAACGGCGCCACAAATTATATATATATATATATATATATATATATATATATATATATATATATATATATATATATATACCTATATAAATCAGTTTCAGTAAGGTTTTTAATTTTTCCAAAGTTACTATTATCGGAGAGTCCGAAATTTCCTTTTAATCTTTGGCACCAATGCTTGCCTCTGCAACTTCAATCATTGTTATGCAACATTGATTGTTGCTTGAAAATTCCAAATTTGAATGTCACAATCTTTATACTCATTCTACCATAGATGTCTGAGAAGTTTCTATTACCTTCCAGAAATAACTGAAAAAAATGGTGGATTTATTAGTTGTCAATCTAATAACTGTTCTCAGTAAATAGGATTATATGCTGCTTTTGGAGAAAAATTATTTAATTTAATAAACCTGAGCAAATTATTGTAAATATCATATTAAAATAAAACTCGCAAATAGTATTTTATTATCATCAAAAGGATGTGCACTATTATTTTTTTTGTTTATATTTATGCGCTAATAGCAGTCTTTAACTACTAGTTGGAGACTTTGTACAGGAGGCTACTTGTACATAAAATAAAGTCAAAATCGATGTTGTACACGAAGACAGGCTGACATACTGAATGTCATTTGGAAATTCAGTTTCAAATTTGGGAATTAAGGCATTTTTATTATGATGAATTTCTTGTAAACAAGTATTAAGAATAAATGTAAATAATTGATTGTAAAATAAAGAAAAAGTATTTGGAGAACAAAATTATATGAAATGGAACTAGAAAAAATGATCATGTAAGGCAAGTGTGATAGATAGGCAGATTGTGAGATTAATTGTTAATATTATGTATAAAAGTTGACTGAAAATATCAAAATATAAATATAAAAAAGCAAGTAAAGGCCATTTATTAGCTAAAAATTGCTTTAAGATTTTATTTTAACTGAATATTTAAATTTTTATTTAAGTCTTTTTAAGTTCTACATATAATTTTTAACGTTTAATTTTTTGTGGCAAATACAAAATATTTTATTTGACCGTTATTTTCTAATACTACATTGATAAACAAAAAAAGTGTAAAGAAGAAGGCCATATTAGTCAATAATATTTTTCTTTAAGCCCTGTCGGTATGTTGAAATTATTGTGTCTCGGGTTACAAAATTTTCCACGAGCTCAAGTTATGTTTCCCACAGTTATTTCAAATGCTCCAACTGGAAGCAAATCCAAGGTAATTTTGAATATGTACTGTTATATAATATAACATAAACAATTAAATGTGTGATAAGATAAACATACAATATATTATTTTCATGAGTTAAGACCACTTAAACAAAAACTGTTAAACAATATGCATATATTTTTATAATAGTTAATACGTAGTCATTAGCATAAGTTGTATGCAAAGGTAAGGATACAATATCATTCTTTGGTATTGTAGCCTTACATAATAATATACTGAACACAACACCCTCCTCGGAATTTGATATAAGTTTTATTTGGACTAAAATTTCCAGTTAGTTTCTTATGTAATAATGTAGTTTCATTTAGCAAAACAAAGTTTGCTAATCATGTTGAAATTTAAATATCTTTGTTTTCTTTTTCTTTTGCAGTGCATCTTTTAATTTCGAGTCACCTAAAACGAATAATTCCCTTACCAAATAGTTCCTGTACTTAATATATTCAAAATTATAGTACATACTGTATTGTCAGAGCTAGACTATTGTCAATTATGACATTTTAAATCCCATTTTTCAGAATGAGAGCTCCGTACCGTGTACCTTGAAAGAGAAGTCCTCACTAGATGATGGTAAAAATATCATGTGACAATTTATTATCATTATAAAACATGTATCTGTAGGACGATGTGCAGCTATAAGTTTGTTCATATTTGTAATATTTTATTATCATCTTTAGAAAAGCAGAGTTGACTTAAATTGAAAAAAAAATATCGATGTTCAGAGAAGACTAGTTTAGATTTTTAGAAACCAAAAAGGCAGAAAAAAAGGTAAGGCAGGTATTGAAACAGAGGTTGAGATATTGAATCAGTGATTAGATTTTTATCATACAAAGATATAGATGAAGATGAATGTAGAAGTCCTAATACACATATATGAAAATCTTTGTGTAAACTATGTAACGAAATCTTCATGTCTTCGTGCGGATCAAGTAAAACTTGCAGGAGTGCTTCTTTAAATTTGATTCCAGGTGTTGTAAGATGTTCATAATTTCCTTAGCTCGAATTTCTGTCGAGTTTTTGTCTTGAAACTTTGCACTTGTTACATTATTGAGTTGAAACAATGATGATATGACAGTTACGCTCAGAATTTGGGTATTCAAGGACTACTGAGAAACCTGGATGAGAGAAATCCTCTTCATGTGATGCATGGTCAATTAATTCGTCTTCATGGTCACTCTGCACACCATCTTTATATATGTGATTTTCAGTCTCGCTATCTCTATCTAGAGTTTTATTGCCGTCATCTTCCTCTTGATTAAATATTGATAATATTTCATCTGTTGCCAAAGTCCTCCTACTTGTCATTGCATATACGTATTGGATATTTTCTAATAAACAAAATAAAAACAATAAAAAAACATCACAAGTACTTGCACTTGGCTTGTCAATACGAATTTTATGCATCACTAACCATTGCTAAGACCTGTGAGTGCGAGTGATCGCGCAACATGCTTCGTTTTGCTCACACTTTTTATTTCTTCACATCCAAGAAGACCGCGGCAATAGAATATGACGACTGCCTCCAATATTTAGTCCATGCACTTAAAAAGTGGTCATAATTCACAATTCGTATACCTATGCGATGCAAGCTGATTAATTATTAAAAAACAAATGACCTATCCAAAAAGTCATACATGTATGAAATGTTATAACGTTGCATATGTTAAAATATGTTTACATATTTTATTCATTCATTTTACAAAGAAACACACCACCAACAAATTATTCATGCCAGTAAATCATCCAACCATCGTTGAATTTGCTGGGTTTTAAAATTTTCTAATATGTATGTAATACGATGAGAAACAGTGTTATTTGTCGTAGGAATATCATCAAGTTCTCTTGCTATTTTTTCTCCAAACTTCATTTCACTATCTCTTACGCTGTTGGCAGTATGAGGTTTTCCCCGATAGGGTGGTTTTGCTTGCTTGGCAATTAAATAATTAACTCTAAAAGAGGCTTGCAGCACATTGACATTCGTTCAGCGACTCAATAGTTTTTTGCATTTGTTTGAGATCTTTTAATTTATGTTGAAAGAAGACCACAGAAGATTGGACTAAATTGGAAGAATGGACTGTCCATTTGGAAAGTAAACATGTTAATTACAGATATCACTCTGAAATTAACATGTTTACTTTCCAAACGGAGACGCAGTAACGATGATTTTGATGAATGATTTCTTGTAATAACACCTTGAAGCATGAAGCAAAAATTGAAATCAAACACTAAAAGTTACACAAAAGATAAGCGTATGCCCCAGAAGCACATTGGCCCATTATAACAGCGGAATTATAGCACTTACCGGATTGACTGAGCTGTACCGCAAAAGTGTTGATTAGTGACCGAGCTGGCTAAGAATAACTAGTTAATACACACATTGTTTGAAAAGAGACAATATATTTTTCTTGCATGCGCCTCAGAAACATAGGATGTCTTTCTATGGTTAAATAATATTATTTCTCATTTTGTAAATATTTAAATATTATTGCCTAGTATATCTTTGACAGATATAATAATTATGACAGACATAATAATGTTAAATATAATTATGCAGTTCATTTAAATCACTTATATGGAGTTTCTTCTTTACACATCCGGCATTTAGCCATTAGTTTGTCGACTATTACTCGTAATCTAGTAGAACCTACTTAGCTTTGATAGTTTCCCTTCATTATATGTATTAATATTGTGAGTACTTTTATTTAAAAAGACACATTCAGCAGGTAGAGGTGGGCTGCAATTGACTAACAAAAATGTGACCGCTTTAAAGTTAAATATTTCGTAAATGGATTTGTGTATTGGAAAAGTATTCACGATATACCACCAATACTTTTGAAAGACCTGTTCAATGACACCCTACACAATCTGATATGTAAAAAAATGGCCCCTTCCCATAGAGGAAAACACTTTTGATTTAAATTCATAACTTTGTAGGAGTTGTAAATATGAATAACTATGCCAAATTTCAGCTTTATAGTTCTAATAGAACGACTGTGACATAAAGGTTAATTAGAGGCTAGTTAGGCTAACGAGGCTAGTTAGGCTACGGAGCTCAAAATGAGAAATACGAGGGTTATTTCAAAAGCATATATTTAAAAAAAAACATATTTCAGTCAAATTAACTTAATTTTTTAACACAATCTTTTTTCAATTCAATACACTTCAACTAACGATATTCTGATTTCATTAACCGATCCAAAGAATAAAATAGATTTTTTAAACTCTGATAAACAGGTATTGGTTTGCTTTATAATTTTCTCATTTGACGTAAGTTTTGGTAAAGCGAGCCTTCTTTTATTTTTGGGAAGTGAAAAAGTCACAACGAGTCAAATCTTCGGAATATGGGGGTGAGGTGGCAATTCGTATTGCTGGTCTCACTAATCTCACTCAGTTGCAATTCTACAAATTTAGTCTCACTAATTTCAATTGCAATTCTATTTATTTGTTCCAATTAATTCTCTATTTCAATTTTACTAATTTGGGCCATTAATTCCGAATTACAGATGAGTAAGCTAGAATATTATTCTGTTTCAACTTATCATCAAATTTGTCCAAGACGAAGCACAATAAGACCCAGAACCAAATTAAATTTCACCTTGGGTATTCCAGAAAAAGTCACCATTATTTAATTTTTTCTCACTTCAGAGTACGTCGGTCAACCGAATTAACTGTTTTTTCCGGAGCGCAGTGATGAATTCATGTTTCGTCTACTGTGACGTGTTTATGAAAAAGCTCACTTAAATATGTCCATTTTTTCGATTCATTCTTCCAATTAATTACATCCACTTTGTTAACTCTTTTTTACTTTTCTTGTGTGATGTTATGTTCATATGTAATATCATGTACCTAAGTAATTGTCTAATGGAACACATTCCACAGTACCGGGCTTGCAGAGCCAATCTTAAGAACTATTCTGGCCAATCTTCAGCTGGAGTGCTTAGACCTATACCTCATTCATTGGCCTACCGAATATAAGGTAAGCTTCTTACTATTACCGCTCTGCGTCTTACTACCACACAATCTCGCTCTAGAGTGTATAGTTATATTTAAAATGTAATTATAGTACTGTGGTTTATTAGGTAGGTTTCTAATATTTGTCTCGTCATGTGGAGTACTAGATAAAAGGATATTTACAACATTTTAATTTTTACTTAGTGCAGATATTACTACGAGTTTCAAAAAATTATGTTTGTTTTTATCTTTATTCAACAGATTTGCTTCATAGTACTCAGAATTGCATATTTTCTTAACTGTGTATTGGAATGATATCAATCTAGATGTCAATATGTTTCCTTTTAATTTTTAGTGTTATTTTGTGTACTTTTTAATAAATATATTCTAATTACGAGGGGTGTTCAGAAAATAACGGGAATTTTGTATTTTTGAAAAAAATATTTATTTGTCTATATTAATGTTGTCGCCTTCAAAATAGCTCCCATTAGATATTATGCACTTGTGCCAGCGCTTCTTTCAATCCTTGAAACACTTCTCAAACTCGATCTTTAGGATAGCGTTTAGCTCTTTCAGCGATGCGCTTTTAATGTCATCTATGCTTATAAAACGACGGCACTTTAAGGTTCTCTTTATTTTTGGAAATAGGAAAAAGTCACCCAGAGTCATGTCTGGCGAATATTGAGGCAGGGGCATCGTCACAGTATTGTTTTTGGCCAAAAACGTCAGTAACAAGCAATGAAGTGTGAGCAGGTGCATTATCGTGGTGCAAAGGTCATGAATTGTTTTTCCACAAATCCAGACGTTTTTTTCGAATTGATTCACGCATACGGCGCTGAACTTGTAGGTAGTACTTCTTGTTGACCGTTTGATCTCCTGGCAAGAATTTATGATGCACTATGCCATTAAAATCAAAGATGATCACAGTGAGCATAACCTTCACGTTCGACCGCACTTGTCGAGTCTTTTTCGGTCTTGGAGAGCCAGAATGACTCCACTGGGACGATTGAGATGTCATATCTATAAACCTATGTTTCATCACCTGTTATAACACGTTTCAGTAATTCTGCATCGTCGTTGATTTCATTTAGTGACTCCTGAGCAACTTCCATTCGCCGCTGTTTTTGTTCAAAATTCAACAATTTAGGAGCAAATTTTGTTGCCACGCATTTTATACCCAAAACATTCGAAAAAATTTCATGGCCTGAGCCAATCGATATTGCCAACATCATCAAAGACTTCCCTGATTGTGATTCGGTGATTGTTCATAACCATTTATATCACTTTTTCCTCGTTTTCTTCGGTTGTTGATGTGCTGGGGTGTCCGGGGCGTTCATCATCTGCAACGTCTTCGCGGCCATCTTGGAAACGCTTTTACTACTCGTAAACTCTTGTTTTGCTCATAGCAGACTCACCATATATTTTTGTTAACATTTTACACACTTTGTTACACTTTATTTCATTTTTATGCAAAATTTGATACTAATTCTTTGATCTATTTTTGCTCACAAACTAAAATCGCCGAGCTCTTAAAAACACGTCTTACCTTAGCAGCTGCCACAAAGTAAACAATGAATACAGCTGAAAATTTTATCATACTTTAGGGGCATGTATGCCAACATAATAGAAAAAATTGACAATCAGACTCCTCAAACCCGTGAAATTTAAAAATTCCCATTATTTTCTGGACGTACTCGTATAATAGGCGAGAAATCTAAATGAATAATGTCCCAAAACGTGTCCACAAAAAACTGAAACGAAAATAATACCAATTAATTAGTTATAAGATGTAGTACAAGTGAAGTAGAAATGGCCATTATGATGGGGTATTAGACACGTAGAAACACTTATAGTTCATTAAATTTCAAAAGAGAATTTTTGTAAACAATGAAATTTGACAGTTAAAATATGGTTGGCACAAATATATATTCGATCAGCTGACGACAATTTATAAAATTCATTGTATTGTACCCAGAATACTATAAAACTGTAAACATAATCAAAACATTAACTTCAGAAAGTTCCACTATAAAAAATGTTATAAATACAAGTATTACACCATTATTTTGCTGATACAAATTGTAAAATTTTACATGATAGAAATGGACAACCCTCCATTTTTTTTGCGAAATAGTCATTTCAAACATTATATATAATAATAGGCGTTTCAAACATTTCGTGAAAATATTTGAAATCTCGACGATGAAAAAGTCTAGACCGTATATGCTATTCATTAATTTTATAAGGCGTTAGAGTGAGATGGCTACGATGTGTCAGCTTACCCTGCTATATTTCTAGATTTGATTACCTTATATACAGATATAGTTATGGTGTATTTAGAGTATAGATAATTAAACAAACATTGTGACATGTTATTTTCTTTTCAAAAAGTGTTGGTGGTACCTAAATATTTTCCAGTGCAGCCTACAAATTGTGTACGTACTTTAGGATCATGTTTTTATATTTACTGAACTTTTACTCTTATTTCGATGTATATTTTAGATGACTATTCCTAATATTAGACATATTTATTTCAAAACCGTCAGAAAAACTTTAATGTTAAAATCTGTTAGAAGTTGGTCGATAATGTGAAGATAAGATGGCCATTTAATTTCCGGGTCATTTTTCCTCTCCCTTTGCCTTTACCGTTACTTTTTTCTTTTTTCTCGTGTAAGTTTTTCTTTTCCGTTTCTTATTTCTTCATTTTCTTGCCATAAGAATTGCAAGAATTATTGAATGTAGTGCAATTTACATGCGGCCATAATTTACAAACAATTCATTGCATCTAATCACCTATTTTTTTAGTCTCGTAGTAATTGTCACCGCATTCCACGCATCATATATATTATCTTCAGCACCGGAATTTTCACCAGCTAACTCTATTGTTCCTTCTTCCTCAGAACTTAATGTTATTTCATTTTTTTGCTTTTTCATATTAAGATTTATCTTCATAATCTTATTATTTTTACTTTCATTCTCCTTTTTATAACTAATATAATCTAAGGATGCTAGTAACTTTGCTACTTGCTTGGACCGTATTTTTTGTGAGAAGATTATTTCCTCCTGAGAGAAGATTATTTCCTCCTCATTAGATCTTTATGTTAAAGGCACTGTTGGCGGTAGTTCTTCTTGTATCCGTTCAGATGTAGAATCCTCAAGTATCATTGAATTCTCTTCAATAACTCTGTCATTTTTAAGATTATCGGATATGTAAGTATGATCTGGAATCTAAATTTAGCGCCACTTATGAATTTGTTATTCGATTTGAAGTTATGTTATTGACAGGTTATTGTATTCACCAAGAAAACAGTAAAAGCATAATAACTTTTAAAAATATTAACACTACAACATCAAATACAACAAAAAATTATATATAGAATACAACGTACGAAAAAATCTGAGGTCAATTGAAACTTTGAAGTACAAAAATACTTACTTTTTAATTTTTTTTTTCAATAAAAAAATGTAGACAGCAACGTCGTGTTCGAAAAGCAATCGCTCACCCATCTTAGGTCACGACATCTAGAACAGACAATAACATTTTACGGTTGGTCGTTTCATCGAACAGGCCAAATAATGCTGAATTAACCTATAGGTATATTATAGGGCATTCGTAGTGATTCGGTATGACGCATTTTTATAGTCTTACAAAAACAAAACGTTATTTTTAAGAGCGGTATAGTGTACTTAGTGGAAAATATTATAATAATTAAAATACTATTCTGAAAAGAAAAACATATACCTACGTTTGCAGTTTCGTACATGAAGTTTAAAAAGTATTATATGTATGCCAATGGCTGCGGAAAATGTAATGTTTACCACATCTCAAAATCTTTGACAAATAATTAAATATTTATTTCAAATTGACATACCTATATTAATTTTTACACTACTTGAATAATCTGAAAAACATTTGAATATATATTAGAAAGAGAAGAAATGTAATACTCATTCTTATGGTCAACATACCTTGAGATTTAATTATTAATATTATTTTAAAACCATACTTTCTTTTGAATATTATAAAATCATCAGTTTATCAGATAGAAATGCCGATTTGTGGCGGGGCAATAAACTTTTATTCTCCATTTGGATATGTATGTCTGGGAAAACTAAATGATTAGTTTTTGTTTTAAGGACAACCAATGCGGGTTCGTATAATTATCTATCTGTCCGCCTGTTCCACAAACACGAAATCTAAGAATTGTATTGAAGCGTAAAAAAACTTTCCAAAATTTGTGTGTTTTTCTGGTCTGGGCACAAAAGAAATGATATGTGGCAAAAGAAACACTACCTTTAAATTAAATGATGACAAAAGATTTCTACTTGGAGCAATGTCATTTAATAAGCCCCAGGGCATGGCTGAACATTGTTAATGTTGATATACGATGTAATGGATAGATTTATGATGAATGTGTTTTGCGAATATGTTCTGTAATAGATACGATATGTTTTGTGATACTATTTCTCAACGATATCGGCGAAAGGCCGGCCACGGCGGCACTAGCATTGGGCACAATCATCTTTGGATATCGGTGTGAAGCCCAGATTCATAGTGATGTAATCGTATATGTATGCAGTATATTTTTTCAGGGAAATATTATTGTATTTCAAGTATTTTATAGATTAGTTCGTTTTTAAAAAAATAGTTTAATTATTACTCAAAAATTAAGTATTAAATTAAGGAATACTTTGTAATAATTTTCGATATATAATAAATTTCTAATATAACCTATATAATATAAGTTACGTATGTATACAGTGTAAATAGGCACACTAATAAAAATACATTTTTTAATCACTCATACCAAAAAAATTCACATCAAATTACTAATGTGAATGAAAAAAAAGGTTTACAATATCTGAACTGTCAAATTTCATTGTTTATAAACATTCTCTTTTCAAATTGAATGGAGTATAAGTATATCTCTTGCATGTAATTATATTGAGTCCACCATCTATTAATTTTTAATTGGAAATTTTCGAGCTTCATCAGGCAATTCATTATGAGGAATTTGTTTCGGGGTTCAAAATGGCATCGCACATGTGTCGGTATGCAAAGAAAAGAGTCACGAGAAACCAATATATCCAGTAATTAGTATCTTTCATAATTTTCAATAATTAGTAATCTCATATTTTTGTTCAGGCCTTCACATAATGCATTTTTTGTCTTTCAGTTTGTCCCACACATGATTAAGATTTTTGTTTGGGCGCAAAAAGGCATGTCTCACTTTTTTGTAACCAAAAACCTCCTTAGGGTTCATGGTATGAAACATTTTTATGAGTCAAAAATATTTCCCCTGCGAGTATCCTATTTTGTATTTTTTATGTTGTTGACGGTTGAAAATGATCAATGCCCTCAATTAGTAGCTATTGCTGCATTGATAAAGCCGCATATGGAGGAAAAAACCATTGTACACAACCATTCTAGTTAGCTAAAATTCGAATTAAAACTGAAATAATACTTATTTTTGTCATTGTTGTATCGTTGTAACTTTAATAACACAAAATAAATAAAACTGCTTACCAAACAAATATAAAATATATTTTCATTTAATTTATAAAGTAAGTGATCAAGATAATGCAATATAAATTTTTTGCAAACCAAGAAATGTGTCGCTACGTGTGTTTTTTAATAATTTTACGACTAGTACAAATCCAATCTCGAGTGGCGGGATTTTATAAAAATATGTCTACAAAATACAAAAATGACTCATTCATTACTTGGTCTATAAGTATAAAGTTTAATTTTGGCAAATAATAGTGTGTTTACAGACACAATAATCACATACCAAAAACATGTATTCATACAACTGAAAGTGTGCATTCAACGTATGGGCAACTATGTTGGACATTAACATTATTTATGTTAGACATAGTTACCTTGGAAGTATACATTCACGATATGGAAGTGTACTTTTAATATACTTTTAATGAAAAATGCTGAACAAAGAAAAGATACTAAATAGATTATACAACAGTTTTATTCAAACATTGATGTTAGCTCTTAAACGTAACTCATTAAAAATTATGATTGTAAAAAAACTATCATAAATTTGTGTGTTTTTCTGGAGTAAACAATATGAATTATTCAACCACGTAATGTTGGGAAAAAATATAATAGTGACAGCGCCTGCAGAAAAATACTATTTTTATAACACTCCTGTGCTGTGTAATGATAACAAGATTTAAGCCGATTGTAAATGTTTATTGTAAATAATTGAAACACTCCGAATACCCAAAAAGTGTCATGATTTGTCAGTGTCATGATTACAACTTCAAGAGAAATATTTTTACTGAGGAAAACTATTATTTTTTAAGTCTGGCTTGCAGGCCATTAATTCCCTAAAAAAATTTACCCGCTTTCAGAACTTAACAATTTTTTTTAAATATCAAAGAATGTACTTGCTTTCAATGTTGGTAAGATGGTGGTGAGCATCACCACCTTGACTCCGAATAAGAAGAAAAACCACTAAATAAAAATCGATTATACCTTGTCTATTGTTTTCAAATTATTGGTTCCACCTTATTTCTTGTTTTCTTTATTTTCATAAATCACCTTAATATGCTTTTTGGACTCAATATAATTACATGCAAGAGATATACTTATACTCCATTCAATTTGAAAAGAGAATGTTTATAAACAATGAAATTTGACAGTTCAGATATTGTAAACCTTTTTTTTCATTCACATTAGTAATTTGATGTGAATTTTTTTGGTATGAGTGATTAAAAAATGTATTTTTATTAGTGTGCCTATTTACACTGTATACATACGTAACTTATATTATATAGGTTATATTAGAAATTTATTATATATCGAAAATTATTACAAAGTATTCCTTAATTTAATACTTAATTTTTGAGTAATAATTAAACTATTTTTTTAAAAACGAACTAATCTATAAAATACTTGAAATACAATAATATTTCCCTGAAAAAATATACTGCATACATATACGATTACATCACTATGAATCTGGGCTTCACACCGATATCCAAAGATGATTGTGCCCAATGCTAGTGCCGCCGTGGCCGGCCTTTCGCCGATATCGTTGAGAAATAGTATCACAAAACATATCGTATCTATTACAGAACATATTCGCAAAACACATTCATCATAAATCTATCCATTACATCGTATATCAACATTAACAATGTTCAGCCATGCCCTGGGGCTTATTAAATGACATTGCTCCAAGTAGAAATCTTTTGTCATCATTTAATTTAAAGGTAGTGTTTCTTTTGCCACATATCATTTCTTTTGTGCCCAGACCAGAAAAACACACAAATTTTGGAAAGTTTTTTTACGCTTCAATACAATTCTTAGATTTCGTGTTTGTGGAACAGGCGGACAGATAGATAATTATACGAACCCGCATTGGTTGTCCTTAAAACAAAAACTAATCATTTAGTTTTCCCAGACATACATATCCAAATGGAGAATAAAAGTTTATTGCCCCGCCACAAATCGGCATTTCTATCTGATAAACTGATGATTTTATAATATTCAAAAGAAAGTATGGTTTTAAAATAATATTAATAATTAAATCTCAAGGTATGTTGACCATAAGAATGAGTATTACATTTCTTCTCTTTCTAATATATATTCAAATGTTTTTCAGATTATTCAAGTAGTGTAAAAATTAATATAGGTATGTCAATTTGAAATAAATATTTAATTATTTGTCAAAGATTTTGAGATGTGGTAAACATTACATTTTCCGCAGCCATTGGCATACATATAATACTTTTTAAACTTCATGTACGAAACTGCAAACGTAGGTATATGTTTTTCTTTTCAGAATAGTATTTTAATTATTATAATATTTTCCACTAAGTACACTATACCGCTCTTAAAAATAACGTTTTGTTTTTGTAAGACTATAAAAATGCGTCATACCGAATCACTACGAATGCCCTATAATATACCTATAGGTTAATTCAGCATTATTTGGCCTGTTCGATGAAACGACCAACCGTAAAATGTTATTGTCTGTTCTAGATGTCGTGACCTAAGATGGGTGAGCGATTGCTTTTCGAACACGACGTTGCTGTCTACATTTTTTTATTGAAAAAAAAAATTAAAAAGTAAGTATTTTTGTACTTCAAAGTTTCAATTGACCTCAGATTTTTTCGTACGTTGTATTCTATATATAATTTTTTGTTGTATTTGATGTTGTAATGTTAATATTTTTAAAAGTTATTATGCTTTTACTGTTTTCTTGGTGAATACAATAACCTGTCAATAACATAACTTCAAATCGAATAACAAATTCATAAGTGGCGCTAAATTTAGATTCCAGATCATACTTACATATCCGATAATCTTAAAAATGACAGAGTTATTGAAGAGAATTCAATGATACTTGAGGATTCTACATCTGAACGGATACAAGAAGAACTACCGCCAACAGTGCCTTTAACATAAAGATCTAATGAGGAGGAAATAATCTTCTCTCAGGAGGAAATAATCTTCTCACAAAAAATACGGTCCAAGCAAGTAGCAAAGTTACTAGCATCCTTAGATTATATTAGTTATAAAAAGGAGAATGAAAGTAAAAATAATAAGATTATGAAGATAAATCTTAATATGAAAAAGCAAAAAAATGAAATAACATTAAGTTCTGAGGAAGAAGGAACAATAGAGTTAGCTGGTGAAAATTCCGGTGCTGAAGATAATATATATGATGCGTGGAATGCGGTGACAATTACTACGAGACTAAAAAAATAGGTGATTAGATGCAATGAATTGTTTGTAAATTATGGCCGCATGTAAATTGCACTACATTCAATAATTCTTGCAATTCTTATGGCAAGAAAATGAAGAAATAAGAAACGGAAAAGAAAAACTTACACGAGAAAAAAGAAAAAAGTAACGGTAAAGGCAAAGGGAGAGGAAAAATGACCCGGAAATTAAATGGCCATCTTATCTTCACATTATCGACCAACTTCTAACAGATTTTAACATTAAAGTTTTTCTGACGGTTTTGAAATAAATATGTCTAATATTAGGAATAGTCATCTAAAATATACATCGAAATAAGAGTAAAAGTTCAGTAAATATAAAAACATGATCCTAAAGTACGTACACAATTTGTAGGCTGCACTGGAAAATATTTAGGTACCACCAACACTTTTTGAAAAGAAAATAACATGTCACAATGTTTGTTTAATTATCTATACTCTAAATACACCATAACTATATCTGTATATAAGGTAATCAAATCTAGAAATATAGCAGGGTAAGCTGACACATCGTAGCCATCTCACTCTAACGCCTTATAAAATTAATGAATAGCATATACGGTCTAGACTTTTTCATCGTCGAGATTTCAAATATTTTCACGAAATGTTTGAAACGCCTATTATTATATATAATGTTTGAAATGACTATTTCGCAAAAAAAATGGAGGGTTGTCCATTTCTATCATGTAAAATTTTACAATTTGTATCAGACTACGTTGACGTGAAAGGTAGAAATGTAGCAGCAGGGGGTCCACCGAAACCAGTAAAATTTTGAAAGTGGTCTAGGAGAAAAAAGTATCGGAACTTCTGATCTAGACTAATGAAGCAATCAGTGTCTTATGTTACGTACCCGTGAAACGCAATATCTGATAAATTCTTGTATGAAGTGATATCACTCATATAGTCTGACATTTACCCAGTTTTTGGAATAATGTTTAAATAATTAATTTATGTACATTACATATAAAACATAAAATTCTACGAAGTTGACAATTCGGCTTATCAACATAACGTCTTGGTTACGTAGCAAATTAAGGCGTGGCGACTGTTTCAATTTACGAAAATATATGAAACAAATGCGATCTCGCTCGAACTATTACAAGTAACAACGAAAAGAAGGAAACAAAAATACGTCAGTCTTTATGATTTTCGCTAGATATTGTCCGATCATCTATATCTCATCTGCTTGTTAATATTATAAATCTACGATTAATATATACTTTTCGTGAAAGGAATATTTTGTAGCAGCAATCTGAATTGACGTACTCTCGCCTGCCTGTTAGTGTTTTTAACGAAGTGAGTAGATAGGTATTACAATCGAATTTCTACCACTGGGCGACCACTGAGCGAGTATACATTATTATGAATGCCATTAAACCACCATTTCATACTTGCCCCTGGTACCCTCTTACTACATGTCTCAAGTGTTGCTAGTATTGTTTTGCGAAGAAGAAAGCAAAGTTTTAAAAGGCGGAAGGAATTCAAGGCGCCGCGAATTCTTGTTATTTAATGGGCGGTGAAGATTGTTTACTTAACAACTCTTGGAACACATTCTGAAAAATCTTGTAAATATTAATTGAGATTTGACAGTTACTAGACGAACTTATTTTAAAATACCATGATTGGGAATGATCTTTCTAGAATGAAAATGAGGAAATAAGTTTCATGATTTACTAAATAAGCAACGTAGTATTCAAGTATGTAACCTTTTTGCACAAAGTAATATTTTCTATTCCTATTAAAAAAATATTTACTTCCGTTAAGATTCGTTGATTTATTTCGAAAAAAAAACAACGATTTGTAAAATATGCGTGTGGTAAATAAATTTTAATATTAATGTTCTACATACAAAATTAATCTTCTACGTAGAAATCTAGTTTCTTTACATACGATATAATTTATTTTTATTTTTCTGTTATCTCTCTTCTATAAATACCTTTTTCAATAAAATTGATTCAAATACTTTTTTTTTAATATTATTGATACACGCGCACGAATGCGCGCACACACATACGAAGAATTATAAATTTTTCGACGATATGATAAAATAATTATGGTTCCGTATCGAACAATATTTTTTACCTAGTTTATTGCCATAATTAGATAGATTTACAACAGAAAATCATTAATTTATCTAAATATCAATAGACATTGATGCAGGTACCGCGAGTGTCAGTTTTTTCTAGGGTTATCGTGGAGATGATGGTCGTAAAAATGGCAAACAAGAAATAAATATATCGATTAGTTTGATTTAGTATAATAATACTCTGCACAGTAATAAATAAAACGGTGCGAGTTCGTATCGGGATACACATATGTAGCTTATATTCCTTAAAGTTGTTGATGGAAGATAACCGAAAGATATAGTTTGAAAGTTCGAATCAAACATGCGTGTACTAAGCATTACCTCAGATTTTTGATCCACCCGACGATATATCAGCGTAACAAGTAACTGTATAAGGAAACCATAAAAAATTTAAAATCGTGTACAATGGGAAAATAAAGTAATGAAAAAAGTTACAGAAATAAAACATCAGTCAAAATTTTTAGGGTTCGAAAAAAATTTAAAACTGAATCTCGTGAACTGAGACATTTTCATAGAGATTATGAACATTGAAACGGAACTATTGTTGTATTCATGTACAATTGGAATCGGTCTGATTATGAAATAGATTAGAAATATAAATATAATTCGTTACATCATACATTATCACAGACCACTTAGGTAACAAGAAGACGCCGCATTGAGTAATTTTATAATGAAAATAAGCCTGGCAAAATACTGCAGGGTGCGGGGTGGTGTAAGTGAAGCACTGTATTTGGATTAGTTACAAACTTTTGTTTAATAGTTGTGGATTGGTCACTTCGAAATGTGTGAAAGAGAGCGTGATATATCAAGCACTCTTTCACCCACTTAGAAGTGGCTAATCACAGACTTCTGGGTGGCCAATCCACAGTGTCAGCGACGTAGAGATCGAACTTTATTATCGAGTATCGATATTTTTGTCGTAAAATAAAAAAAACAATAATATATTCGCACAAATTTATTAAGTAATTGTGTTTAGATATTTAATTACAAGTTTTATTGGTTCACTAATATATGAGATAAAAAATTAGCTTATCGAATTAATGTTGTCAATGCAACAGGTGTGTTCATATGTGTGTATATTTGAATGTTGTATGATGTATGTGGGTTCGTAAGTCTTAAATCTCTCATTAGAAGGTAGTATTTTTCTTAGTTCTGTGTACATTATTGTAACTAAGAAAACGACTGTATTAAAAGGTTTAACAAAATTTATTACGGATTTTTTAAAAATAAGAATCTCGTGAAAAAAGTAAAGTATTAGTGATTATAAAAAAAATAAAAAATTCCGGTATGTGCTATCGTTGGTCATACCAAACGATAGAAGGGAAAACTTCAAATTTTAAAATTTAAGTGTGTATATAATTACATTGATATTATATGATGAATAATAATTCGACGAATCAGGAACAATGCGAGATGATTATTTTAAAATACAATAATGTACGTGCGTTGTATTAAATTACTCTCAAATAAAAAAAATATTCACACTAAGAAAAATACACATAAATAATACACCGAGCTGGTTTTCTTCTAAAGCTTTGTAATGCGCAGGCGCATACACACGTATTGGCACACATAGTAACACAAATAAACTGATTATTCATGAAAAAATATAAGACTTTCTCCGTTGCCTGGTTGATGACTTAAAAAATATTTTTCAGTAGCTCATATTCCATTTTCTCTTTATAAAAGTGTCGTTTTTGTTTTTGCAACTCTTAGCAGTCCCTCTTATCTACTACCAAATACAATGCAGCACTTTTAAAAAAAATTATTGCCAAAAAGTTGTCGCCGTGGTTTATTTGGTTGACCATAACGCAAGCCTCTGACGGCACGGTATACTGCGGGCACCCGGGTTCAATTCTCGGTATAGTATCAAATTATGCGATGCAAGTAACATTTATGCAATAGGTACTTATTAAGCAGTATACAATTCTTATAAAGCAGAGCATAAAAGCGAGATGCCAAATAGAAATAAAAACTCATTTGGACAATAAATTTCACTTGATAAACGATGGCCTTAATCTAAGTGATGACATCTGCTTCATGTTAAAGTTTGAGAAGCCGTTACTGCAAGTGAGACCCTTCTTGGCAACACTTTCGATGCTTTTTCACATGTCCACGTAGCCTACATATAAGAACTCGATCTTACATTCAGCATAAGGTATTTTTTTCATTTATCATTTTAATTTTTTTAAATATCTTCAAATGTAACTGTTAATGCCCGCTGTTAAGTATAGAAATGATTTTCGGTAATATGAAAGAAATATTTAAAATACACTAAGGATAAGATAAGAAATGAATATATTTGGCTTTAATTTTGTAGAAATTCATTATTCACAATTAAATAAGCAAAGATTTTTGGTAATATCCCACCTGAAGATGTTGTAATACAAGGAGACCTAGGTCGTGGTAAAGAACTTAAAGAAAGTAGAAATAATATTACATGACGTAGAAAATCATTTCTGTATTTAACAGCGGGCATTAACAGTTACATTTGAAGATATTTAAAAAATTAAATTGCTAAATGAAAAAAGATACCTTATGCTGAATGTAAGACCGAGTTCTTATATGTAGGCTACGTGGACATGTGAAAAGGCATCGAAAGTGTTGCCAAGAAGGGTCTCACTTGCAGTAACGGCTTCTCAAACTTTAACATGAAGCAGATGTCATCACTTAGATTAAGGCCACCATCAAGTGCAATTTTATTGTTCAAAGTGAGTTTTTATTTCTATTTGGCATCTCGCTTTTATGCTCTGCTTTATAAGAATTGTATACTGCCTAATAAGTACCTATTGCATAAATGTTACTTGCATCGCATAATGGGATACTATACCGAGAATTGAACCCGGGTGCCCGCAGTATACCGTGCCGTCAGAGGCTTGCGTTATGGTCAACCAAATAAACCACGGCGACAACTTCTTGGCAATAATTTTTTTTAAAAGTGCTGCATTGTATTTGGTAGTAGATAAGAGGGACTGCTAAGAGTTGCAAAAACAAAAACGACACTTTTATAAAGAGAAAATGGAATATGAGCTACTGAAAAATATTTTTTAAGTCATCAACCAGGCAACGGAGAAAGTCTTATATTTTTTATGAATAATCAGTTTATTTGTGTTAGTATGTGTGCCAATACGTGTGTATGCGCCTACGCATTACAAAGCTTTAGAAGAAAACCAGCTCGGTGTATTATTTATGTATATGTTTCTTAGTGTGAATATTTTTTTTATTTGAGAGTAATTTAATACAACGCACGTACATTATTGTATTTTAAAATAATCATCTCGTATTTTTCCTGATTCGTCGAATTATTATTCATCATATAATATCAATGTAATTATATACACACTTAAATTTTAAAATTTGAAGTTTTCCCTTCTATCGTTTGGTATGACCAACGATAGCACATACCGGAATTTTTTATTTTTTTTATAATCACTAATACTTTACTTTTTTCACGACATTCTTATTTTTAAAAAATCCGTAATAAATTTTGTTAAACCTTTTAATACAGTCGTTTTCTTAGTTACAATAATGTACACAGAACTAAGAAAAATACTACCTTCTAATGAGAGATTTAAGACTTACGAACCCACATACATCATACAACATTCAAATAAACACACATACGAACACACCTGTCGCATTGACAACATTAATTCGATAAGCTAATTTTTATCTCGTATATTAGTGAAACAATAAAACTTGTAATTAAATATCTAAACACAATTACTTAATAAATTTGTGCGAATATATTATTGTTTTTTTATTTTACGACAAAAATATCGATACTCGATAATAAAGTTCGTATCTCTACGTCGCTGACACTGTGGATTGGACACCCAGAAGTCTGTGATTAGCCACTTCTAAGTGGGTGAAAGAGTGCTTGATATATCATGCTCTCTTTCACACATTTCGAAGTGACCAATCCACAACTATTAAACAAAAGTTTGTAACTAATCCAAATACAGTGCTTCACTTACACCACTCCGCACCCTGCAGTATTTTGCCAGGCTTATTTTCATTATAAAATTACTCAATGCGGCGTCTTCTCGTTACCTAAGTGGTCTGTGATAATGTATGATGTAACGAATTATATTTATATTTCTAATCTATTTCATAATCAGACCGATTCCAATTGTACATGAATATAACAATAGTTCCGTTTCAATGTTCATAATCTCTATGAAAATGTATGCTACATCTCAGTTCACGAGATTCAGTTTTAAATTTTTTTCGAACCCTAAAAATTTTGACTGATGTTTTATTTCTGTAACTTTTTTCATTACTTTATTTTCCCATTGTACACGATTTTAAATGTTTTATGGTTTCCTTATACAGTTACTTGTTACGTTGATATATCGTCGCGTGGATCAAAAATCTGAGGTAATGCTTAGTACACGCATGTTTGATTCGAACTTTCAAACTATATCTTTCGGTTATCTTCCATCAACAACTTTAAGGAATGTAAGCTACATATGTGTATCCCAATACGAACTCGCACCGTTTTATTTATTACTGTGCAGAGTATTGTTATACTAAATCAAACTAATCGATATATTTATTTCTTGTTTGCCATTTTTACGACTATCATCTCCACGATAACCCTAGAAAAAACGGACACTCGCGGTACCTGCATCAATGTCTATTGATATTTAGATAAATTAATGATTTTCTGTTGTAAATCTATCTAATTATGGCAATAAACTAGGTAAAAAATATTGTTCGATACGGAACCATAATTATTTTATCATATCGTTGAAAAATTTATAATTCTTCGTATGTGTGTGCGCGCATTCGTGCGCGTGTATTAATAATATTAAAAAAAAAGTATTTGAATCAATTTTATTGAAAAAATCAATTTTATTATAGAAGAGAGATAAGAGAAAAATAAAAATAAATTATATCGTATGTAAAGAAACTAGATTTCTACGTAGGAGATTAATTTTGTATGTAGAACATTAATATTAAAATTTATTTACCACACGCATATGTTACATATCGTTTTTTTTTTCTAAATAAATCAACGAATCTTAACGGAAGTAAATATTTTTTTAATAGGAATAGAAAAGATTACTTTGTGCAAAAAGGTTACATACTTGAATACTACGTTGCTTATGTATTAAATCATGAAACTTATTTCCTCATTTTCATTCTAGAAAGATCATTCCCAATCATGGTATTTTAAAATAAGTTCGTCTAGTAACTGTCAAATCTCAATTAATATTAACAAGCTTTTTCAGAATGTGTTCCAAGAGTTGTTAAGTAAACAATCTTCACCGCCCATTAAATAACAAGAATTCGCGGCGCCTTGAATTCCTTCCGCCTTTTAAAACTTTGCTTTCTTCTTCGCAAAACAATACTAGCTACACTTGAGACATGTAGTAAGAGGGTACCAGGGGCGAGTATGAAATGGTGATTTAATGGCATTCATAATAATGTGTACTCGCTCAGTGGTCGCCCAGTGGTAGAAATTCGATTGTAATACCTATCTACTCACTTCGTTAAAACACTAACAGGCAGGCGAGAGTAAGTCAATTCAGATTGCTGCTATAAAATATTCCTTTCACGAAAAGTATATATTAATCGTAGATTTATAATATTAACAAGCAGATGAGATATAGATAATCGGACAATATCTAGCGAAAATCATAAAGACTGACGTATTTTCGTTTCCTTCTTTTCGTTGTTACTTGTAATAGTTCGAGCGAGATCGCATTTGTTTCATATGTTTTCGTAAATTGAAACAGTCGCCACGCCTTAATTTGCTACGTAATCAAGACGTTATGTTGATAAGCCGAATTGTCAACTTCGTAGAATTTAATGTTTTATATGTAATGTACATAAATTAATTATTTAAACATTATTCCAAAAACTGGGTAAATGTCAGACTATATGAGTGATACCACTTCATACAAGAATTTATCAGATATTGCGTTTCACGGGTACGTAACATATGACACTGATTGCTTCATTAGCCTAGATCAGAAGTTCCGATACTTTTTTCTCCTAGACCACTTTCAAAATTTTACTGGCTTCGGTGGACCCCCTGTTGCTACATTTCTACCATATTCCCAAATCTAAACATTTTTTTCACGCAACGTAGTCCCCCGTATATATGTATATATATATATATATATATATATATGTATATGTATATGTATATATATATATATATATATGTATATATATATATATATATATATATACACATATGTTTGTATATATTGTATATATGTTCATGTTCTAATGATTTTAATGAAAATAAATTTTGTTACCCATTTGAAAAAAATTTTTATAGAATATTTAATAGCAAAAATTGTGAACATAATGCAAACTCTGTTTTAGTTTTAACAGGACCAATAGTCCAGAATTACTTCAATGTAATATATCATTACAACGGTTGGAAAATTAGGAATCATAGGATATACGACAGAATTTATTTAATAAAGAAAATATTACTCAGATTCCTCACTACGATCGTTTATATTATTTATATTTAGGGGCAACACAAAGTAATGTCATATTGTATTGGGATTTATTCAATTTTGATTCACAAATCCAGTGTCATAAAAAAATTTGAACCGATTTTGAATAAATATGAAGATACAAAAATATTCAGTTCTACTTTATTAATATCATGGACCTAACAACCACTGGACGAGTAATTACGGATATTCATTATGAAACAAAGTATCGAAATTTGGGGGGCGGCGTTACAGGTAGAGGGGGGGGGGCTCGCACTCGTTTCTGGCTGGCTAACGCCGTGCAAAAGTTTTATTATAATTGGTTAAAAAATGCGCCAATCACATTTGCTTGAATTCAAAATTGAGGCAGCTGTGATAATATGGATAAACATTGTTCCATAGTATTTAGTTACCGAGACACGTACTATCGTATTATCGAAAGTGATTCTCTGTAACGTGCACTTTTTTTCTTTAAAGTTAATCCAATTGATCTCAATAATAATTTTAATGTACTTCAAGACATTTTGTACAAAGTAAGAATGACCATTTTTCAATATTTATTAATTCTTTAATAATTTTAAAACTACCAGGACTTGAACGACCAAAATTATAAGAACGAGCACAATGTCGCCTTTTACTACCATTCGTATTAATCGTCAAATCAATAAAATCGTTTTTGTAATAATTCTGCGTGAATTCGTTTTGTAAGGTTTATAAAGATAAAATTTTCTAATGTACAGGCAAAACTAAGTCACACAAATATAAGTATAATTCAAGTAAAAAAAAATAACAGTGGATAATGAAAAAAGGGAGGAATTGAAATAACTTGAGTACATTTACCTAAATTACGTATTTGAAAATGTATGTGATCGGCATAATGTAAAATGTAATTTTTTTAATATGTATCTTTAAATATAAATGTACTATCGAACTTAGTTATTAAAAAAATAAAAATTCTTGACATTATGTATATTGCGGAGTAGATAACTAATAGATTTGGTGTGCACATTTTTTAAAATATAGTCGTTTACAGTCATTGTTTAACATCGGTATCATTCACGTGTCATCAGAGTCATAGTTTTATGCCTTGTATACTTTGTCATGACAAAAGTATTTTGTCATGATAAAGTATATATAAAACATTAATAAACCGATAACATAATAAATAAAAAATATAAGTAGAGTATAAATTAAAGACATGCAAAATACTATAGATAAAATATTAAATGAATACATTGATTGACGAGTAATAATAATATCGTTATAATGTAGATTCACATTTTTCATATTACGCTATGAAAGCAGCAATCATTTTTATCGATAAAAATTGGCGCTCAGATTATATACTTACTAGTGTCTTAAAAAGTAATGTCAAATACTATTACAAATAATTTATAGATAATAACTATAAATTTTGAATAAATGATAAAATATATATGTTATGTGTTCACAAATGAAATGTTACATCGTCTTTCTCTAAATTTGATGTCTCACTGCGACGTATGCAACAATTAATTGCATAATTTGACATTTTGTGACACGATGCGTTCACGACAGTAACCTATATGCATAGATTTATAATATAAATCTGTGCTTATACGCAACTGATATATTCGATTTTTCGAAGATAGCACGCATGTCGGATTTTACCTGCGTATGGCTAGCGGGGTTGCCCAAGTATGTCACCTCCAATGGTTATATAGTCCATGACTATTAAGTTGAGATCATGACACGCCCCTATATATATTTAGCGCCGTGTTTTGATAGACTCCGCCTTTTGGTTATGGTTTTGATGTATTTATACATCATCTGCTTGTTAATATAATACCTACATTTGTAATATTAATCAAGCTCACAGATTTTTCCTTTTGCACCAGGTGTATATTAAGCAAGCTATATTTCGCTAATAAATAAAACACACCTACATTCAACAAAACATAAAATAAACGCTTTTTTGCCTTTACTTATACTCCACAGACTATAGAAAAAGGAAACTTTGAAATTACACAAAATTCATAGCTCGAAACTCATTCAGTCACTCTGAAATTTTAAAATTATTTGGCGACAATCTCTACTTTGTACGATTGATTTGACCACAGACTATTAAGTATTTGGCATTGACAGTATGAACCTTAAAAATGAAACTTTTAATGTATTCGATTTAAAATATTTGTAATACATAATTCAATATTTTGTTACATATTTAATAAATACGTTTTAGCTTTCTGCACTCATTCCCCACATAAACTTTAAAAGGGCACAAAGTTTTATATTCACATATTAATATAAAGATGTTTATTTTTTCTCTTAAAGAAAAAAGTGTTGAAGTGTTATAATTGATAACAAAAAGTAAGGAATGTATGAAAATAGAAAATTAATGGGCAGGTAAAAATGAATAATGCATGAAAACTATTTTAACAAGTAAATATATAAAATGAAATGATTTGAGATTTTTGTACATGACCTTGAATATTTGCAAAATAAATTTATTTCCTTTTTAAATTTCACTGCGTTAGGGGAGGAGTGGCATGAAAGGGACATTTTTGAATTTGAGGTCCTAGTAAGTGATTGAGAAAATATTTGGAACTGGTTGGAATCGAATAGGAAGCGTTTATTATTAAATTATTGAAATGAAATGCAATAATTGTCATTAATCAATTGTTATTTATTTAAGCACCTTTGAAAATTGCGTATTTTGTCCCTTTCATAAATGGACTGTATTGAAAGGGACGCAGTAATTTATGAAAGGGACAGTACCTAATTTCGAGGAAATATGTGTACAATTACTACTTAGATATGTCAAATTATTATATAAATCAAACTTAAAAGTAATTATTAAATTATTGTTATTATTAAATCTTACCGTATTCATGTTAAAGACTAAGATAATAAACACTTTTATGTAACTTAAATAGAAATCAACAATATTAAAACGTTTTTCTCAGATAAAATGAACTTAAAAATGATCAATAGCTTTTCTTAAGACACTTATAATCAGTTTCCTTATAATTAACAAGCAATTAAACACTGATATAAAATTAAAGACAAAACGATAGCTTTATATGTCACTTTTCAGACTTAGACTGCACTTGAAAAATAGTAATTGCTTTTTTTAATAGAATTATAATCAACAGTCTCCATAAATTTTGAATCACAGTCTTAAAAAAGTAAAATTAAACTTAGATGCTAATCATTATAGTTTTTAGTGACATAGTGAGCAAAAATAATTAAAAACACCTTTAACGTCACAGGTTTCGTGTGCCCATTTCGTGCAAATTTTACATTGAAACCAATCTTCATTGCTTTCTGAATATTTTTTCTTACAAACATTACATTGGTCATCTCCTGTTTTATCTTTTGTAATGGTACGTTTTCTTAATCTTGGAGTCACTTCTTCATCTTCAGAAATATCATTTAACGACGCATCGCTGCTGCTACTACTGCTTGCTATTTTTCCTGCAACCTTCTTCTTCTTCTGACTAACTTTAGCATTTTTCGTTACTTTTGGTTTTGTTTGATTCTTGATCTATTAAATTGCTTTTGAATATTTGTTTCACATGTTTTAAGTTTCGTTTCTTAGTCTTGGGTGTTTTGTTTTTTAAGATATCTATCATATTTTCTAAAAGCAATCTATATTTTTCAGGGGTTTCAGCTATAATCGTGGTTTTACCTTTACGTTGCTTCTCAATAGGTTTTCGAGGTAAAGCTTTAGGAAATTGTCGAACGCCTTCCGGAGTTATTAAAGGGTAAGCAGAGTTAGACGATCCAGATCGTGTCTCTTTTGTGGTAGATGTTCCAGGTTGTGGCTCATTCAAAGTAGAAGATCCAGGTCGTGTGCCTTTTGTGGTAGTCGTTTCAGGTCGTGGATCGTTCAAAGTAGAGAGCCCAGCTTGCGGTTGACTTAAAATGGAAGGTGAAACGGTTCATGTATTTGAATCAAGTTCAGGAGCAATAACGTTAGAAGATCTATGGTAGAGTTCTTCTTCATTTGAGGAAGATTTGTCAGAGTTTTGAGCTGAACCAGTGGGGATCTTAAGAGATTGTGGTTGGTCTGTCACGAAAGCAGGTAAAAAATCTTCATATGAGAAAATATTTTTATTAATTGGCCATATCCCGGTGTTTTTGAAACCAGAAGTTATATTATTCATATTAAGAGCAGCATAGAAAGCATCTTTGGCAAATTGAGCCACATTATAAATTATGACAGTTTTGCCAGGGTTCGATGTCATTCAGTCATTCATGCTGGCTCTATACCGAGCTTTGAAGGGTCCGAATACTGTCACATCGAGAATACTGTTACATCGGAAAGGTTAGTATTATTATGTTATTTGCTCGGGCATACAGCACTACATTAATGGTTATATGAGTCTTATGGTTGTCGAAGACTATTAAAGGCGGTGATTCAACACTAGGCTTTACGAAGTAAACAAAATGTTTTAAAGCTTTTAAAAAACAATCTTCGGTTATCCAATCAGACACATTTGCGAGGCCTAAAGCACCCGTAGGACCATTTTCAAGCATATGTTCCTTAAAATGAACACGCGGAAATATAAAAGCAGGAGGAATACTTCCGCCAGCAGCATTTGCGAAACCCAGCATAGTTACAAGCGTGCCACGTTCAGTTGAGCTGATTTGACCAACTCTCTTAACACCTGTCCCAACTATCTTGGGTGCATTAGTGACCATCGTGCACCCAGTTTCATCTAAATTCCATATCATATTTGGAGGGAGATTATTATGGAACTTAAGTAATATTTCTCTAAGTTATCCAAAAAGTTTTGAACGTTGTGACTATTAAAGCTAGTAGTTCTTGCTATTGAAATATTCTCAAGTCTTCTTACGCTCAGCAAATCATGCCTTTTTAAGAAACCCTTTAGCCAATCTAGACTAGCTTTATTATTTTCTTCCCAAGAAGATGGTGGTGGATAGTACGATTTAAACGAAGAGCATACTGATATGCTAGTTCTCTGACTTATTTATTTGTCAAGCCATGGCACATTTTTGCGGAGGTCTTTAAGTAGTCTGCCAGAGAACATTCTTGGTCTACCGTGAAAACTTTTTTATTGCCAATGTTTGGTTCATAAACAAATGACGTACATTCAGAAGCTTTTGCGATTAATCTATGTAAATGGGATTTGCTTACATTAACCATCTTCGCAGCCGATCTCACAGAAATGCCTTTTTGTGAAACTTCATTAAGTCTTCAATTTTGTGTGCATCAATACGCGTTCTCTTATTAGGTGGTATTTTTGATTTGAAAAAGAAGTAAAAAAAATATTACAAACCTAGTGCAAAATAGCAGGCTTGAAAGGGACAGTTATGAAGGGGACGTCCCATTCATAGCCGTTTGTTGTATCCCTTTCATAAACATCATACAACAATTTAAAACATAACCACAAAATCTACAAAATTTAATTAAAGTTCACTGACCTTATGTTCTTGCGTCTGTGGATGTCCAGCCTATTTTAAACAGTGATTCACACATAAATAAGTAACTTGTAGCACTCGATAAAACGTTTCATAATTATAACAGAAAAAATACTATTCATTGCCAATAACAACACTCGCAAGTATCCGCCATGTTTGAAATGACAGGAGTATGAAGTTGGCCGCGGACGAACTTGTATCAAGGTTGCCATACGACAAAAATAGTGTTGTCTCGAAATCGTTTTTAATTTACCGATAATTTGATTTTATCCCTTTCAATACGTGTCCCTTTCATGCCACCCCTCTTCTACTCTTGGGGCCACTCGCAATATATGAGTATTGGCAATAGGTATGCACTTATTATTGCTGAAAAGATAACAAATTCTTACTGACGCACCGTAATAATAGACTTGAAAAGCTTCTCCTCGGTTTTTACGTACATTGGACTATTTTAGAAGTTTTTGCAAAATTCTAAATGTTTTTAAATTTTGATGCGAATCTTTCTGCTCTACTTTAGATTACCTTAAATTGTAAGTCTTTTATTTATGATATATTAAATGAAATTATAAATATTTCAAATCATTCAATATAAATATATATATATATATATATATATATATATATATACACATACATACATATACATATATATATATATATATATATATATATATATACATACATACATACATACATACATACATACATACATACATACATGGAATGGAAAACCGTGAAAAAGAAAAAGCTAAGCAAAGATATAGCCAGAATTAGACCTAATGCAGTGCTTATTCGACCAAAGGAGAAAGAGAACTACGCTGACATATTAAAGCGTGTTAAACAAGATGCAGCAACAAAAAATGTCGGACAGTATGTGGACAAAATACGCAGAACTACTGCTGGAGACGTGCTACTTGTCCTCACTAAGAACAACAATGATAAAGCAGGTGACATAAAGGAAACCATAGCAGGCATACTTGGAAGCGACGCTGAAGTTGTGAGTAAAGTACCCGGGGTAACTATCGAAATTAAAGACCTAGATGAAACAACCACAAAACAAGATGTCTTAGATGCACTGGTAAAGGCTATCAACGAGGATGGTAGTATTACGCTAGACGCTATTAAATCGCTACGACAATCATATGGTGGAACACAGACTGCTATTGTTAAAATAGACACAAATACTGCGACAAAAATAATAGGTGACCGTGCCAAAATTAAGATAGGCTGGGTAAATTGTAGAGGGAGAAGAGTGGAAAACCCCACAAAATGCTACAAATGCTGGCGGTACGGACATTTATCAGCTAAATGCATGAGCATAATTGACTGAACACAACTGTGCGTGAAATGTGGTGGCAAAGGACATAAAATCGCAGCCTGCACGAATGACGCTACATGTGTGCTCTGCACTGAGGACGGTCATAAAGATAGCGCCCACATCGCCGGTTGTGGGAAATGCCCTGTCCTCCGAGCAGCATCCCAGATGGTCCGTAAGAAACCATGATGGTGAAGATTCTCCAAATCAATTTAAATCACTGCGAAGCCGCACAGGACCTACTTACCCAGACGGCACGAGAACTCCTATTGGACCTGGTTTTAATCTCGGAACCATATAAGCCAATTAAAAATCAAACATGGGTTACTGACACAAGTACCAAGGCTGCGATATGGGCCTGCAACCTGCAGCATTACCAGGAAGTAGATACATATAATGGATTTGTACGAGTTAAGCTAGAAAATATTCACTTTTATAGCTGCTATGCACCACCTAGCCTTACGCTTGAGGAGTATACTAGTTTTCTTGAAACTCTCGCTGAGGACGTCAAGAAACACTTTCCTGTGGCTATAGCAGGAGATTTCAACGCATGGGCAACGGACTGGGGTAGCAAACTGACAAATGCCAGAGGTTTAGCACTTCTAGAAATTATGGCAACTATGGATGTAGTCCTGTTAAATAGTGGCAACAAACCAACCTTCACAAAAGGTGATGCAAGCTCCATCATAGACCTAACCTTCGTAAGTACCAACCTAGCAAAAGGTAACAATTCCTGGGAAGTCACCGATATATACACTGCCAGTGACCACCAAGCCATATATTGGGAACTGTTGAGCACACAATCAAAAGTGTTTGCCAGGAAACCTACTACAGCCGGATGAAAGACTAGTGCGTTTAACCTGGAAACATTCCAAATAGCTCTGGACGTCCAGCCTATACAACAAGAATACAAAGCTGACGAAAAAGCAACCATTATCACCAAAAGAGTTGTATTGGCTTGCGATGCCACTATGCCACGGAAACGCTGTCTAAATAAGTTCCCACCAGTCTACTGGTGGAACGACACAATAGCCACGTTCCGCAAAGAGTGTGTGCGGACAAAAAGATTAGTCCAACGCGCCCGAAGAAAATCTCCCAGCTGTTTTGAAGCAGCGTTGTTTACAAACAAAAAAGCACATCGCATGCTTAAAAATTCTATTCGAGACAGTAAGAGAAAATGCTGGACTGATCTACTAGAAGAGGTTGAAGAAGACCCATGGGGAAGACCCTACAAGACAGTCATGCTGCGACTAAAAAGACAGCCACCATGTTCGCCAACCGACCCGGAACTGCTTAAAACGATAGTCACGGTGCTCTTTTCTCAGCAAACAGAGCTGAACTACACAACGAAGAAGGGCGATATAATACCACCTGTTACTTTGGATGAACTCCTATGAGCCTGCTCTAAAATAGGAAACAATAAAGCCCCTGGTTCAGATGGTATTCCAAATGTGTCAATAAAAGCTGCCATTAAAAGTGCTCCGGCAATTTTCTTGGAAACTTATGACACCTGCTTACAGGAAGGTACTTTTCCAAAGAAATGGAAACTGCAAAGATTAGTACTTCTTCATAAGGAAAATAAACCGAAAGGAGAGCCATCGTCTTACCGGCCCTTGTGCATGTTAGATACGGCTGGCAACATACTGGAACATATCATCCACAGCAGACTCGAAGCAGTTGTCGAGCCCCAATTGGCCGATAATCAGTATGGATTCCGAAAAGGACGATCTATACTAGATGCTATAGACCTAGTCGTTAATACTGCAAAGCGAGCAATCGCTGGAACCAGATGGAAAGGAGGAGCAAAAAAGTATTGTCTGGTCGCAGCACTGGACATCAAAAATGCCTTCAACTCTGCCAGATGGGAAGTAATCATGGAAGCCCTGGCCAAGTTTAAGGTTCCTGGATACCTACAAAACATAGTGGCGAGCTACTTTACAGACCGAGTCCTCGCTTACGATACTGATGTCGGGCCTAAGGTTTACAAGGTTACTGGAGGAGTTCCGCAGGGATCAGTACTGGGTCCTCTGCTCTGGAACATAATGTATGACTCCCTGCTCAAACAAGTACTTCCAACAGAAGCACAACTTGTTGCATTTGCAGATGATGTGGCTATCGTAATAATGGCTAAACATACCGAGGAGATCAACTGGGCTTTCGATCAAAGCTATGAAGTCATTCGAGGCTGGATGCAACAAGTTGGGCTTCAGCTTGCAGAACACAAGACGGAAGCCGTCCTTATTACCAGCAGGAAACAGATTGAGACAATGACACTTAGAGTTGAACACCATACACTCACAACGCAGCCATACATACGCTATCTTGGAGTTATGATAGACGCACGTCTCAAGTTCAAGGAACACGTGGAATGTGCTGCGTCAAAGGCAACAACCGTGGTTGCTAAGCTGTCTCGACTGATGCCGAATGTTGGAGGACCTAAACAGGAAAGAAGGCTACTACTGACATCTGTGGTCACGTCAGTACTGACGTATGGTTGCGCTATTTGGGCAGATGCACTTACCGCTCTCGATACTCGGCGGAAAGTAGCTTCTGTGTACAGGATAAGTGCACTGCGCGTAGCCAGCGCGTTCCGGACCGTATCCGAGGACGCGGTGTGCGTCATTGCTAGTATGAAGCCCATATCAATACTGTGTGAAGAAAGGAAATCTCTCTACCACCTGAGACAAGAAAACTCATACCTGACAACAGCTGAACTATGGGAAAAAGAAAGGAAAAAGAGCACACGCCGCTGGCAGGCACAGTGGCAATCATCTAAAAAAGGGAGATGGACTTACCGGCTTATACCTGACGTCGAGGTGTGGTTGAACCGAAAACACGGCAGGATAAACTATTATCTCAGTCAGATGCTCACAGGACACGGATGCTTCCGTGAATACTTGTTCCGCTTCAAACACGAAGAATCGCCAGAGTGTCCAATATGCACTGGAACTGATGAAGATGCGGAGCACGTATTTTTTGCATGTCCCCGCTACGATGCCGACCGGGTAGAGTGGGAAACTACTCTAAAAAGTAAAGCCCAGCCGGAGAATTTAATTAACCTCATGCTGGAATAAAAAGAGGCGTGGGAAGCTACAAACACCTACGTAATGAAAGCGCTCAAAGAGTTGCGCACTGAAGAGAGAGCACGTAAGAGTGCGATAACAATAGAAAATAGCTGACTACAGCTATCCTTCCCCGCGAAGTAATGCCTTGCGGCGATACCGTGGGGGGTGATAAGGAAAGGAAGGAAGAGGTGGTTTTTTAGTCGGTATAGGTCACTCTAGATCGAGTCCGACATACGGGGGTCAACAACCCTAACATACGTAATTGTATTCTTACCCTCAGAAAAAAAAAACATACATACATACATACATATACATATATATATATATATATATATATATATATATATATATATATATACATACATACATATATATATATATATATATATATACACACAAACTTTTCTGGCTAAAATTAACTGAATAGGAAGAGGATTATAATCTCAGAGGATTTATCTGCCATACAGACTGTTCATTGAAGTCGACACTAAATGCAGTGGTGGATGTGAAAAAACTTCTCATTTCTTTTTCGCAATACATTTATTTTTCTGCTCGAATTAGAACTCGAATTCGTGTTGTCTTGCTTAAAATTTCATTCAGTTGTCTAATGACTACCATAAAGCCGTTAATCATTGTAATATTAACTTTAGAACGAAATCAAATTTACAATTACGTTACAGTAAAACATCTGGTTAAAATATAAATAATATTATTGATTTCATTCTTTCAAAATGTGAAAGACATCTTTGAGACTTTGAGTATTAAAGACAATCAATAACAAAACGCATTTAAATAATTTGCATTTAATTAAACTCGAATGTGATTTTACTTTACCTGAGTGAGGTTTTAATTATTATAGTTATATTATGCCTTAAACATTTAACACAAGACTTTGTCGACGTGAAAGAGTTCGTTTGTTCAGTTATTCCGAAGAGGGAAGTATCTAGTAAATTGTTAATCATATCTAAATGACCAATATGTTTATTATCTTTCAATGCTTTAGTATTTTAAAAAATACATTACACGTTATTTAAATTTTACTTACACATTTCTAAGTGATTTTTGATACAAACTAACAAGCAAAAATTCTGAAAACCCTTTCTAATTTATGCTGCAAGAAATGCAACAGCTAAGTTCATTTTGATAACAGACCAATACATTTTACATTAGATGCGATCATGGAGATAGAGAAATAAATGGACGAAATTCGAACGTCCTCGCATTCGATCCTTTAACTTATTTAGAACTCTGGAATTAATTGTTGCGGAAATTATCTAATTTACCCATTTAGGTTTTTATCATTTTATTATATGTATCGGATTAAGGCAGGTTTCTTACCGGCGGATTTGGGATCGCGGAACTCGCCGCTAACCTCAAGTTGGCATAAGGAAGGAGCTATGGCACAGGATATGTTTATAATTTGACTTGCAAGTAGATGAACCCCTTAGCACTAAAATTGAACTAGCCAGCTAGATGGTCTTCGCTGAATTGTTTTCATTAGGTTGTTTTTATCTAGTGTTTGTGAGAAGATCAAAAAGACCTGGCTAACCCCAACTATTACAGGTCGTAATTCTTTACGAAACATGGCGCCTTCTATCCAACCTGTAACTGTAACACATTTTTTTAATTGCATCGAGCATGACGACACGCCTAGGGTTTTATCGGAGAGTATGGGTTGAGATAATAGAGTTGAGGCAAGTTATTATATAAAATATGGTTCTTTTAGAACTCTCAACTTGATTGAAAATAAACCGAATTTTAAGTGATTTAAAACAGTTACTCTGGAAAAAATGTTTGTAGTAAGTTACTCTTTGCGTAGGGATAGTCTTTAATCCTATTGGGTGGGAGCGTTTGACTGTGCATATGGGACACTATTAGGGGAGTTTGTGCAGTTACTTCTTTTAAAGAGGGATAAGGTACGAATCCCTTGAAGATTCCTGAAGCAATTCAATGGACGGTGGAGATAATTACATATAGTATGTACATATTAGTCGGTATATTGACATAGGTCAATATACCTAATTATATCGATCTGTGCGCCGTCGGTGTAGGCTGCGTGATATGTCAGTTTCAGCAAGTTAGGCAGGTCATTCTAAAGTAGCGATACGCGCTGCTTATGGCTCTGAATATAGGCTAGCTTCCTGATTTTTTACTATTACAGAAGTAACCCGACGGACGTCGAGAACTTCTGTAGAACTGCCAAACATTCCAAATTTCTGTTTTGAGGGTTTGGCAGTTTTTCTACTTGTTGAACTTGTGATCGTAAAACATGTGATTAATTTCGTTCAAAGGAATCCCTTATTTATAAAAAGACGTATTTTTGAGATTGTTTGTACTCATTGGCTGCCTAGGTTGATCTCCACCGACCCCAATAGGTATACCGAAAAATTGTTTTTATCCGACTTATATGAGCGGTTAATCAATACCTAGTTCGCTAGCAAATATTAAACCTCACAATTTTTGATGGAACACGACATTTTTCGGGCCAGCTTGCATCACATCACTTTTAAGAGATAGCCAGACGTATTCCTGCGGTTTCGCGACGGAGGACACGAATTACGTATTGTTCCACTTCATTGTGAGCACGACGATACAGTAGAGCTTTGATAAAGAGCATGTGTTATAATGTAAGAGTAGAATCGTGTATTAACTTAGAACATTTTTTCTTTAGCCACCGTGAATTGATTGAGAGTGGACCGATCTTTGAATAAGGTAGAGCGTTCACTAAATGCGTTCTTGAAAATTACTAATTGCGCGCTTAATAAAGCTGAATTACCCCTGTTGGATGAAAGTGTAGATAGATATGGGAAATAGAAATATTAGATACGGGACACTATTAGGGGACATTCGGAGCTTTCTTCTTGAGGCGGGATGTTACGAATTTCTGGAGACAACCAGGGCGGAAGGTTGGAATAGCATCATGTATTCTGTGAGCAACCGCCTGCAAATTTCGTTTCATTACAGAATTCACACATTGAGGCAAGACTGAAATTTCACAAAAAAGTTTGCACAAGCTTTTTTGTAAAACCTTATAGTATAAAACCACATACCTAGGATGGAAACTGTTCGTTCGGCTATATCCTTCCGCTTTTATATAGATGCAAAATCTAGCCTCCCAAATGAATAATTGCCAAGAGCGTTGTGGGTTTATCAATGAATATTTTAATTGTTTGTCAGTTTTGAGACTTATGATGCAGTTGTTCACATAAAATAGTCCTTTACGATGTTCGGTTCTTTCCTTTAAATCTGTAAAGTTTTTCTCTGAATTGTAGATAATAATTTCTCCAAACATAAATAGCTGGATGCAAGTCCAATAATAATACAATAACACCTGAAGATCCTGAGTTTTTATAGTTGTTTTATCTTCTCCACTAAAAAATTTCAGATAGTCTCTGTCTGAGCTACTAGACACGCTTCTAAAAAAGTTTTTGAAGGTTACACCACTAAATTGGATAAGAAATGAATCAGATTTGGATCCTTTTCCAAATATGACTAAAAAGTAATTTTTTTCTGTCAGAAAAAAAATTTAATTGCTATTTTAGAAACACCACACATTGTTATTCAACTTATTTCAATGTGATACATATGTATAAAAAGCGGTTAAGAGAACCAAAACGCGTCTCAAAAATTGTTAGTTGCACAATTTACTTGTATTTTTCCTCATTATCCATTTGACGCTCTTGCCATTGTTTTAGGAAAAACAAATTACATCAAATTTATTATTTTACATTAAAATGGAATAATTACTACAATGAAAATTTGCTAATGCGTTATAATTCGCTGTAAAATTTTCGATACAAGCATGAAATTTAGTAACAGTTATATGTATATATATATATATATATATATATATATATATATATATATATATATATATATACATTATTAATGTAATTTAAAAATATTCAGTGAATCTCTGAAAATCTCTAAGGCGGTGTAATTACATCATATTCGTCAAAATTTAATAGTTCAGCGATACCTTAGGCTTTGCTTAATATTTATAGTCCATTATACTAAATTATTGGCGATTTACAGGATGTCCCTTCATTTGGCACATAAGGATAATAGTTATCTAATTCAGACCGATGGCCATTTAAATAATAGAAAAAATTAAGGATTGCTCTGAAATCTTCTCAAGGTGTAAACCTTACGGTTTGTTCTAAAATTTCAAAAATCTTATGAGTTCCTGTAAATAGGCTGTAAATCTGCCACACCTCTGGATTTCACCCGGAGTCTCCAGTTTTAATTCATTATAACCAGGCTTCGGGTTAGTATCGTAATTCTCCGGTTCCAACCGAAACGTGGCTAAATTTATTAACAATCATCTGCAGTGACGGTTCTCGACGGCAGTGACTAAGCTAACGCACGGTCAGTGTGGGTGAGATGGCGTGGGTGAGGACGCGAGAAGATAACGTCGAACGAGTAGGACGTAGAGAGAAAGCCCGCACTCGACCTTTAGCTCGACTATCGTCAACTTGTGTAATTTTCATTGACCCTTGTTTTCCATAACAGTTATTATGGCAGTATACTATGTTATCTGGTAACTTCGGAAATTATTTATTTGTTGTTTTTATCATCATGGGAAACAGATAATGAAAACAAAAGCGGAAAAATAAATACCACTCTAGTTTTAGGAGGTACGGTCAGCAAATGCCAAATTTATGAAATGGATTAAAAAAGTCGACGAGAATCGCTTGAAATACATATTTTGTAATGTAATTTTCACAATAATTTATATCAGTTCTGAAACTCGTAAGAAAATTGTAATAAACTTACCGTCTAATTCATTACTGACGGTATTTATTCCAAGAAGAAACACGACAAAACATTGCTGTTATAAAAATTATATCAATTCATCATGAATTTAATCATCATCGTAGTTATCTGAGCACGATTGATGTAAAGAAATTAATTCTGGACGAAATGGAGCAGAATCAATTGTCTTAAACGTTCTTACTCCAAACTCATTATAAAAAAATAAAATCTTCTAAAAAAAAGATTTTGAAAGAGCTCAAAATTTAAAAGGTATCTCAGAACGGCGTTTAGGTACTTTTTTATAGCCATTGTTGCCTCCAATGAGGGCTCAAAAATGTATTCTATTGTTATAAGACATTGAAAAAGGCATTCAAATTAAAATAATGATTTTTTTAGAAGATTTAGAAAAGACAGCAACACATTTTTTTAAATATTGAAATATTTATAAAAATGCATGACTTAAACTCTACATTTTTATTAGGTTTCTCAGCTGATTATGCATGAGAGTACCTATACTAGGTACTCTCTCTAGGGGCACGTAATTCTATATACCCAAAAATAATTGATAAATATAAGAAGATAAATCAATAAAAGTGAAGGGCAATTACTACGTTCTGAATCACGCTGATAAAAATACGATGAAACTATTAACATATGATGTAGAAAATTTACATTTAAAAGTTTGTGCCGAATTTTCTATTAAATACAAAAAAATTATATGCCATGGATTAACTTGATAGCTAAGTTTTGGCAAAGTCTTGACAGATAAATATTATCATGGTCTGCTGTGTTGTCGTTTTTAAAAACGACAACACAGTCCTAAACTTGTACACGAATTTGTGACGGATTGTCCAGAGGATTAATCTTTGGAAAAATAACATTTTAGGCATGTCATTTATTTTATTTACCATTATTTTAACTCACGTGATATTATGGCTTGAAAAAGAAACTGTCACATCTGTGCAATTTCATCCAGTAATGAAACGGGTGAAAGAGAGAATTAAATTCCGATTAAGTGATGCATATTTAGCGCTAGAATCATAAAAGATTTAAAATATTTGCAAAATTTGGAGCAAAACTTGTGTAAAACAGAAGCTAATGTAGTGTATAAAATATTTTCGATATCTTGAATAAAAATTATGATTTTAATAATTTCGTCTTCAAAGAGTTCTCAAAATTTAACCTACAATATGCAATCAGATACAACTATACTACTCAAGCGGTCGAGCTGCTTGGGCAGAAAAACATCCACGAAGATCAGATCGATTGAAATAACCAAGTTAAACTTCTAATAAAATTTAATTATTTTAAATATCTAAGTATATAGTAGATTATTATTGCTATAATAACTGCAGTTATTTAACTAATGAAAATTAAACTTGATTAGAAAAACACTGTAAAGACAGTTTATAGTTTAATACACTATAAAAAAGTTCTGAGGAGAATTTGAAGTAACTGCATTGAAGTAATGCAACAAAATTGCTCCAAAGTATATATATATATATATATATATACACACACACACACACATATATATATATATATATATATATATATATATATATATATATATATATATACATACATACATATCACATTTCAACATTCAAATTTCAACAAACATCGGTTGGCATTCAACGTAGAACCGTTCATGCCTAAACATATGTTTTAATCTTCTTAAGGCCAAATAATATTCTACGTTACTTATCTTAAATGAATATCTATGCTATTTCTCTGTCTGATCTACACAAAATATATATCTTTCCACAAAATATCTCGTATTTAAAATGTATTTATTTAAATTTTTAAATGGAAAAATTCAAGAATGTGTAAAAATCACTATTCCTTTTCAACAACTAACAAATTCAAAATGAAGCGAAAATGTAAATTAAAATTAGTTATGGGCTGTCGTGCGTTATCCAGAGAAGCACGTAAACCTTATAGGTGATATCACTCACGTCAATAAAATTCAGCTGTAACGGAAGTCTGCTCCAAATTTAGAACTCGAAATATTCTTTTTTTAATTTAAAAAAACAGTTTTTTTCATGCTATCAGAATGTAAGATATCTTCTATTATATAGGTATATATATATATACATATATATATATATATATATATACATATATATATATATATATATATATATATATATACATGTATATATATATACATATATATATATATATATATATATATATATATAAATTTATAGTCAATGTTTATCGGGTCACCAGAAATTGTAGGATCTAGACTAAGGAATACGTAATCATTGAAAGTTTCAGCACACAATTGTGAAATATATAATCGTTAATATGTTAGATTCGGTATATCCGATTGTGCAATTGCCCAATCGGATATACCATTCTTTTTATGTTTATGTATTTTTTCTTTATTATTAATAAGGGTTTTACCCAAGTTATTTAAAGTAATGTATTATTAATATTTTTATTATTAGTTAAGAGTTTTCCTAATTTGAGTGATACATTACCTATGTATGGGATAGATTTAGAGTAAATATTATTATTGTTTGGTACGACTGGGTATATTTCTTGTATTAGTATTTTTTTCAATTTTTTATGGTACAGTTTTGTGACAATTGATGGGTTATAATTATTATTTACTGCGCTTCGTTTTATAGCTTTTATTTCTTTCAGTATATTAGGTTTTTCTAGAGGGATGATTAAAGTTCTGTGAATCATCGAATGGAAAGCTGCTAACTACAATAAACATAAGCAGTGGGAAAACCCACACAAATCAGGCTTCCGCTATTGTACTTGAAACATATAAATGCTGTTGGATGTTCCTAAGAGTTAATCTTTGCTAATAGCCTACCTGAAGATGTTGTAATACAACAAAACCTAGGTCGTGGTAAAGAACTCAAAGAAAGTAAAAAAATAATATAAATATAAATAGGAAAAGAATAATACTGCATCACGTAGTTTCATATAATTGTGAAAACATAAAATTAAAATAAATCGTCACGGTGCTCTTATAGTGAGATATTTATGAAATTTGCAAATTATTTTCTAATAACAATGTACTGTTCACAGCCTGTAGTTAATAGATACTTGTTTATTTTTAAAAATCTTTTCCTGAGTTATGCATATTTCGTATCAAGAAAACTAAAGACCGATTTTTCTAATATCTTGTTAGGTAAATGGCAACCGATAGTATAAAATTAACAAATTTATTTTTACGGTAAAAATTTACTCCACGCCCCTGTGTATTTACAAAAAGGTATACTACTTACAAAGATTATCACTTTATTGGGATTATACATAAAACATAAAATTCTACGAAGTTGACTATTAAGTACGTTTATCAATATGACGTCTTGGTTACATAGCAAATTAGGGCGTGGCGACTGTTTCAATTTTCGAAAACATATTAAACAAATGCGATCTCGCTCGCTTTATTACAAATAACATTGAAAAGGAGGAAATGAAAATATGTCAGTCTTTATAATTTTCGCTAGATGTTGTCTTATTATTTATATATCATCTGCTTGTTAATATTATAAATCTGTGGTGCAGATTTACGCGGCCCGTTTTGTTCATTTCTAGCTCTTCTTGTGACGTTGCAGCTGGCCAGTGAACTGCTGCCTCACCCCAACTATACATTATCCTGGCGACGGGATACTTTAGGCGCCATCTGCCTTGCATCTAGCACCGCCCACATAGTAGGCGCCATCTTTGCGGCGGTTGCTTGGTCTCGCCCACACTGAAGCCGCTATCTTGTGCTAGCGGTTTTAGCACCTCCCCTTGCTGCATAGCTCCGCCTATTTTCCCGGTAACTTCATCCGTTGCCTGGCAACGACTTAGCAGGGCATAAAGGAGGGCGTAGCCAACTGTATCGGAGCCGCTTTTTTCTTACGCCGACGCCATCTTAAATATGGAGGACTAGTGAAGTGCAGAACTACTAGTGAAGTGACTATTATCCTTTTTCTTTACATTTTATTTTTGATTACCTGTTTATTTTAACATTATTTGTGGGACTTATATTATTGTTTATATATATATATATATATATATATATATATATATATATATATATATATATATATATATATATATATATATACCTATATATCTTATATATATATATATATTAAGATGTATAGGGGAAGGTTGGCTATATTGCACCACTTAACTTCTAACCAATATTGCGAGATAACTGTTAAGAGTATCCTTATGTTTATTTGTTTGATGTTTAGTTGAGTTAATTGCATCTACTATTCTGCAAAAGTTATTTATAATAAGTGAGTAATTTCTTCCAAATATATATTTTTTTTAAAAGTAGCTATCGTTACGATTTAGAAACCGGTACGTTTAATCGTACCACAAGGTCTCTGAATCGTACTTTGAGGTTTTCCATACAAAGAGTGCAAAAAAACAATGTTTCGTGTTCTACATATTTATTTAGTAAGAGATCAAAAAAAAGGTACAGTGTCATATCTCTCTCCTCTTTCATATCAATTAATATTCACAGCCCTCTGATTAGAGATTAATGAAGTTAAAACTACGAATGAAGTTTCTTAAATATAAGCTCTTGGTACGTTTTAAAAGCAGGATCATTTAATTTGTACATATGGTTTCTTAATGTGTTTTAGAATTCTCCAAGACAAAATAACAAATTAGAAACTTATACAAAAATATTTAAACGTACATACTTTTTTTATAATAATTTTAATAGCGAACTGTTTAACTAAATTCTTTTTCTTACCTAGTAAATCAGTCTTCTGATTTGAGATCACATAAGAGATAAAATTTGTACTTAAATTATTTAAGGCATCTAGGACAAATATCAGGGATTATGCTGCAAGTGATATGGAGCCACATCTAACACATTCAAACCAATCTACTTTAGGAGTTCTTTTATCAAAGTTTGCACCCATTGCATACTGAACAATAATTTTCATCGTATTCTTCCTCAAGTTCCACATCGGTATCATCGTCTAAAATGATTTACTCTTCAGTTTCAGACGAATCAGTCTCAGATTTTTTAGCTAATTTTCTTTTCTTTTTATTCTGAGTTTTATTTTGAGTATTTTGAGTTGATGCTTTTTTCTTTAGGTTTTTATTAGATACATATTTCTTAAGCTTTTTAATCTCCCTTTTATTTTTATTTATTGTATCAGTTGTTTTATCTTCGCGTTTTATTTTCTTCTTAACTTCAAATTTTATCTTCGGCTTTCTTGTTTCTCGTTTTTTTATGAATTCTTCTAGATCATTTTTTGTCTGGACTCGCTGTTAATTCAACTGTTTTCTGGATCCCTCGTTTTCTCGTATTTATTTGTTTATTCTTTGGCAATAGTGAAATGTCTTTAATCGGAACTTTTAATATTGGGCTTAATGTGTTTGTTTTTGTTGACGTAGATTCACCAAGGTTAACAATATTAATGGAACTTCTTGATTTTGATTGAACTGTCAATGCGTCGTTTGGTTCATGGTCAATCCTGTTTTCTGGTAGATGTACTTCGTTAGATTGAGCAGCAGCTAAAACATTGTCATTAAGATGATTTAAAGCTGTAGTTACCAAACTATCAGGTTGTTTATATTTTGGACTTTGGACGGAACTTTGTGATATTCCAAATGTGGGGGCTGTTTTCAACGAGGGATGGTGATTCGCATTCGATAACATCAGACGTGTCAGATTTGGTTTCTTCCACATTGTTCGTGTTCTGTGTCTGATTGAGATTTACTGTGTCTTTATTGGCTGGAGATGGAGAACTAGCGTCTCCTACGTCATTCGGTTGAAAAGTCTCTGCCGCAAGAAAATGATGATCTTGAAAGATATAGCGATTAACAGGCCAAATACCAGTAGCTTTGAAGCCACTGACAGCATTGCCCACTGTTGCTGCTCTTTGATAGGCTCGGTTGAAAAGATGTGTAACTTCATATTGTGTCTCAGGCTTCCCGCAATTTGACCGCATCCATGTTTCCACTTCTTGAATGTAATATATTCCCAAAGGTCCAAATATAGCGACGTTTTGTGGCTGCAGCCTGTGTGTAGTATGACCTGGCAGTTGCAGCAATATGACCCCATTTTCTCCAGCGATTTTTATAGCTTCCAAGTTTTTGGTTTTTGGGTTTATGGGTTGTATGGCCATCTAACAAAAGCAGAACCTTTTTATCTTTTGTGGGTTTCACGATATCAATGAAATGTTTCAACCAGTCAACAAACAATTCTGAGTTTATATATCCCGTGTCTGACATCGTAATGACACTGTCAGGAGGTGCACCATTTTTTAGCTGACGGCACATCCGCTTTCTTTTGAAAATGATCATTGGTGGAATGAACTGCCCAGAAGCACTAGCTGCGCAAACAGCTGTTGTATTGACGCCCCGTTCTCCGCTGGCAACGGATTCAATTTGTTTTTTAGCTCGGTGCCCAATCACTTTCTGTGTTCTTTTTCGCACTGTAGAGAATCCGGTTTCATCTACATTGAACACATCGTTGGCGGTTAAGTTTGTGTCATTCAGAATCTTTTCAAGTATATCGTAAAAGTTCATGACATTCTCCTTGTTAAATCTCTTTATTCTGTTAATGGATGTTGCTTCTGGCTATCGTAAGCTAAGCTCTGAATGACGCCCCATGAATTTGTAATACCAACATTTTCCCGCCATTTGTTTTGTTCTGTTAAAATTATGTTGGAAGTTATTTTTTTCGGCTACTTGATATGCGAGACGCCTAACATCAGATGGTGTCAAACCGAACATACATTCTTCCATATTCAAAATATGTTGGACTAACTCATTCTCTTCACTCTCCGAAAAGACGGTAGGTCTTCCTTTATTTATCTCATGACTATGTATTGTTTGATGTCTTTTCAAAGTTGGTTTTGGTATCCCATACACTCTTAAACGCTCATTTAGCCCCAAAACATTGTTCTTTAATGACGTTAAAGCTTTCTTCAAGTCTTCTTCTTTCCAATCGTAATACTTTTTTGTCGTTTTCTTTTCACTCATCTGCAATAAAGAATATAAAATAGAAAAAATACCAACAAATAATTAGGTACCTACACGGCAATAAATAATCTAACATTCACGATTAAAAAATACTGGATAATTTTAAAACATAAATAAAGTTCGTAAAATCGAACCGGTACGATTTAGAAACCATGGCTCGGTACGATTTACAGGACCACGCATGTTTTGAAAAAACAATTTGTTATTTCATAGCCTCAAATGATTGTGTTGGTTAATTCCTACAGATAAAAGGGATAACAACCAAGAATCAGTGTAATTAAATAGCAAATTCTGAAAGCTTACCGTTTGCGTGTTACACCTTAGGTTCACCAGCCAAAAATTAGTAACAAAATCCACGAAAACCTATTTTACTTTATTGCAAACACACTCTCAAACATAGCGATGTCCCAAACTATCATGGCTTCCTAAGTGTTGCCAACTATAATTTAGTGTTGCCGGAATAAAAAAAACGTATGTTGGTAGGAAATATGTGAGTGGTACGATTTATCAACCGGTACAATATAGCCAACCTTCCCCTATATAGATGTATATACATATGTATATATATTTATATATACTAAAACCATATTTGTGTCTGTTAAGGCGATGTTAAATTGACCCATTTAATTATTCTTTTGACTTTTACTTTAATTATATTTGAATACTTTTCTAGTTTCACTTTCTTATAATTAATATGAGTGAGAGTGGCGACCTTTAGACAAGGGCCCTTCCCGAGAGGCTCAGGAGACCGAAAAGTCCGGCTGCTTCCAGAAAAATTCTGGTAGATGTAGGCTTCAACTCTATAGTTGTTACGAAAGCTATCAGTAAGTGAAGAGAAAGGGAAGAGGAGCTGAAGCAGCGAGAAGAAACAAGGACCTCCTCGTGTATTGAGACAAGCGACCATCCGGAAGCGGAAATGAGGACGAATCTATAGTGTATAAGTTCCCCCTATCTTCGGGCCAAACGCATGGAGTGCGAGACCTTCTAGATAAAGAGTAAGGAACAATTCGAACTCCTAATAGCCGCCATGAATTAGATTAACGATTGAGTATGTTGCTCTAAATTATCCGCCGCACTTAAGGAGCGGATAATGAAGTTAACGGCCGTCACTTTTGCGCAAGTCGCCCGCCTAGGGGGAAACCTTATGAGAGAGGAGAATGAAAAGTGCTAACCGCAGAAAGAGATGCCGCGAGAAAGGAGGCAGCCAAAACAAAAAAACTCGCATCTGTTTTCTACAGTGCCTCAGTATCAGTTACCCGACCACTAGTATTAACCTCGGCAAAGGAAAGATACCCCCAATGCGAAAGAATCCTCAGTCCACTCCCAAACCCGTTTTTATCTTTGATTCAAACAAAGCTAAATCCAGATCCAGCAGGGAACTGCTAAGTGAACTCTAAAAAGAATTTGAGCTGAAATGTTATATATTACAGTATTGTTTACCTATATGCTAACAAAAAAATCAATAAATATATGCCAAATAGTCGCCGAATATTGGATGAAATTAAAATATATCATGCGTGCGTACGTTAACTATATCTTGATCATTAATAAAAGATCAACGATGTTTTCTTTCTTTTTCTACTTTCTGATGAATCAAGATATATCGTCTTTTTTAATATATTTGAATACATATACAACTATGAATATTTTAATTTTTCTAGTAATTATTAAACGATGCGAATAGAAACAGCATTGTAAAAACGTTCAGTACCTCACATTCTTTCTTAAAAACGGAAGTATGTAGCATTAAGACAATCACAAACTTTCATCAAGACTCACTTAATAGTATTCTGTAGGATACGTGGTTAAATGTAAAAGACTGGTAGAGAGATAAAAATTTCAAAAACCGTAGCGTTCTGTTCATTTTCTAAAAGAAATATAAGAAGTATGTTTCCATTTGTGAAAATAAGCCAAAATATGATAAAAACTAAGAAGATAACACAGATTAAAAACAAAAAAAAGGATAATTTCGGTATTCATACCTGAGCGAGTGGTGTGGGAAAAACTATACTAAAAACTTTACTGAAGCAGATTCATAAATATTATTGAATTATTATTAGTAGTGGTCATTAGAAGTCTAGACAGGCAGGATTTTTCCTTATATAACATAAGATTAACCACTCCTACAAGGAAAATTAGTAACCAACATTTTTATTTAATTTGGTCAAACCATTTCATGAAACCATAGAACGATGTCTTCTGTAATTTAAACAGAAAGCGTTATAATATTAATTCCTCATAAACTTCAGCACCGTCTTTTTTGTGTGTTTCGCTTATAATTTTTGATTTAACAAAAATCTGACATATTTACTACGTATACTAGAACTAGACGTTCCGTATTGCGGTACCTTTTGTCAATATATTAATACACACGCACACACACACACACACACATATATATATATACATATATAATATATATATATATATATATATATATATATATATATATATATACACATATATATATATATATATATAAATATATATATATATATATATATATATATATATATATATATATATATATATGGTAGAAAATGCAAATTTTTCTATTATTACTTTATATTAGTAGTATTTTTATTTTTGAAGAATTAGTTTATACAATAATCTTCTTTTTTAGTTCATTAAAACAAATATTACATGTTGAAATATTGTGCAAAGTAAAACAATATAAATTAAAAAAATGTTAAGCAGTTAGATTTATTTTTTCTTGTCGTTTCGATATGGCATATTATTAAATCACCGTAAGTCATATCATAGATACCATTTTCAAATTATATTAATTATTATACCCGAATGTCATATTCTACCCGAATGTTATACCCGAATGTCGCAATTTTAGAATTTTCCAGCAATAAAACATAAACAAGAATTAAAAGAATTACAAATTTTTGTTTTCTAAAACTGATGTAAATTTAGTATACATTTCACATAAATAATCTAAAAGTGTTGGGAAAATGTTTTAATATATGACCTCAATATTTCAGAGGAACAACTTGATATGAACTGTGGCAGTTTATGTAATTTGTTAAAATAAATATAAATATATATATATATATATATATATATATATATATATATATATATATATATATATATATGAAATGATCCATGATTCACAGAGCTTTAACCATCCCTTTAGAAAAACCCAATCTACGTAAAGAAATAAAAACTATAAAACAAATCGCAATAAATAATAATTATGACCCATCAATTGTCACAAAACTCTGCCATAATAAATTAAGAAAAATACTAATACAAGAAATATACCCGGTCGTACCAAATAATAATAATATTTACTATAAATCTATCCCATACATAGGCAATGTATCACTCAAATTAGGAAAACTCTTAACTAATAATAAAAATATAAATAACGTATTATGTACGTATAGTACTTTAAATAACTTAGGTAAAACCCTTATTAATAATAAAGAAAAAATAGATCAATATAAAAAAGTGGTATCTATAAACTTAAATGTAACGACTGTAATAGTGTATACATAGGTCAAACAGGAAGAGATTTTAATACAAGATATAAAGAACAAATTGCCAGCTGGCGAAATAATAAACCAGACACATCTCACTTTGCTAAACATCTCATTGAAAATAACCATCACCCCCATTCTGATAATGCCCCCTATATATTACAAATAAATACAAAAGGTAATAAACTTAATATCCTAGAAACATTAGAAATAAATAGACATAAAAAAGATACCAAGGTTAATATATTAAATGAACAACTAAATATAATATCATCAACCATTCTTAATATCTTCTAGATATAATATAAATATACAACATTGATACTACAGTACCCTGGAAATTGTTTCCACACTAATACACATATAAATAAAAGTATATATAATAAAAACAAAAAATTAAAAGTAATAAATAAATAAATATATGAATACACAAAACCGGAGATATGTAGAATTAGTGTATTGCCTTGTCCTTATTTTCAAATACCCTTGCTTTTATATAAATATATTACCGATAATAACTTCCATTTAATTTTATTGCATACACCGTAAAGTTTGCATTGTATTACCTCACATAATAACTCTCGGTAATATAATAAAACCTACACTGCGCCCCTGCAATAAACTCACTAACATAAGCAATGGAAAAATCCGCACAAACCAGGCTTCCGCTATTGTGTTTGAAACATATAAATGCTGTTGATTGCTTTTCATTATGTTTATGCTTAGTTGCTGCTTAGTAATTCGACATTATTCATCGGATGTCGTGACTTAATGAGGGCCTTGTAAATTGCTTTATATGATGTTTATGCTGAGTTGCTTCTTAGCATTTCTCTGTTATCCATCAATGTTGCGACTTAACTAGCATTTTTATAAATTAATTTATCTATCGTATATACCAAGATAATTCTTACTAATCAACCATGATCCATCGGATGTCGTGGCTTTACTGACGGAATGTGAGGGCGTGCTGATTTATCTCTCTATAATGAAGAGTATTTGCAATTTTTCCTTCGTGATAGCTTCGCCATGCTTAGTGGAGATCTATAAAATTGTTTTTCCTGCAGAATTTATGAAATATCATTAAATTATAATTAAAATAAACAAAAAATATTGTGGTTGAGAGATTAGCTAAAATAAAAAATGTACAGGAAAAAAGTCTCTAACTGAAAGAGAAATTAAAAGTAATGTAACTAAATAATAGTAAAGAAGAAAATAAGAATATTCCGATGTATGTGTTTTTGTATTCTGATATATAGACTGAATACGATTTTGTTCATAACTTTATTATAATGACCTGAAAGAGGGCAAATCGCCCTTGTCATGACCTTATATTTGCTACACATTAGAAATAACTGCAAAAAATGTGTTATTATGCTGACGTTAACTGTCAATGTCCGCTTCAAACTATCTATCTTTCCTAGTCAACGGAAAACTGCACAAGTGGTGTTAGGGTATTAAAATCGGGCAAATCAGATCATGATGTTAGTTCGTGGAGCCAACCATCTCCTGCCTGTCGTAGGAAAATTCCTTGAAAAGTACTACTTAACGTAAAGCAACACCATTTACAGGAAGCATTACCTGCACGTCAGTTATGTTTTCGCAACAAATATAGAACCTTAACATAAGTAAATGTACTTGCTAACATCGTCAGTCGAACATTAGAAATTGAAAGTACTGCTCCGCTGTATTTGTCGACATATGTCAGTGAGTCAGATGTGTGGTGTCAGCAAGATGGGGTCACTGCTCACACAGCTGGGGTCTACATGAATCCAATTAGAGCACTTTTTCTGGGAAAAGTCATAAGCCAATTTGGAGACATAATTTGGCCACCGAAATCGCCCGAATTAACCCCAGCTGACTTTTTTCTGTGGGGATATCACAAAGCAGTTTTTGATATCCCTCTTAGGAATTTGAAGCAGCTGAAGGCATAAGGGAAGAAATGAGAGCCATCTTATTCGATGTTCTGCGGCGCGTCATTGCAATTCGCGTTACGTTTTGAGGAGTGCGTTCGCCGTGATGGCACTCCTCAAAACGTAAAGCGACATCTTGATACCGTAACATCTCGATAGTTTAATATTTTGTATATAAAATCCTCATAAATTTACTTTAGTTTATTGTAATTAAAATATTATAAATATAATAAATTAGTTTTTTTAATTATTATTTAAATATTGAATTCCGTGTTGAGATACCAAATGCGATAATGAGTTTATTCTTATATTTTTTCTCCTTAATATCTCAATGACTCAAATAAGTTTTATAAAGGGTTGCACGCATATAGGCTGTGTTATGGAAATAAATAAGACGTAATCAATTTATTCCAAAATGCAATTTAATGTTTTGAACATTATTGAAGGTAAGTAAAAGGGTTAACATAAAGTACTTAATAACCGATTACGGCAAATTGTTGTCATTTGCAATTCCCGGCTGTCTAACGAAGAGCACAGGCTTTTTCTTGTTTTCTGCATTTCATACTACTTAGCTATTTTCAATGTCTTTACAAGAATATTTCTGTCTTTTTCACGCGAATAAAGCCGTGGGTCAAAGTTCGTTCATGCATAAACAAATCAGCCAACATTCTTGCCATTGTCTATAGGTCGGAGATCTCATCAGTTATTTCATTAAAATCTAAAATAATTATTTGAAAATTTTATTGTGGACGTGAAAATAATTAAAGAAATAATTGAAACAGGTTATCATTCATTTCTAATTACCTGGCCTAGAGAGGAAATGGTTCCAAAATGTGAAAATTATGTTCTTGTTTGTTTGAATTAATCTATCTCGCACGTCTGGTAACGGTATCGCAAGAGATATGAAGCACTACTTAATTAAAAAGCATCGTATCTTATATAACCCTACAAATAATTAGAAATATAGGGAGTTTTAAGAAAATTTTACACTAGATTAAAATTTTAACCCGGATAAAGAAATTGATTTCATACGAGACTTTAGTTAGAGATGTTTGGCAAGGGCAACGCCCGCCTCTATTACGATACAGTGAAGCTTAGCATGTCCAGAACATGAACACAGCATTATCAACAATATTGAACTCTCATTGGATTGAGCGGTAAATTTCTATTACGAGGTTTAAACCGGCGTCTCTAGTATCAATTACCTCGCCATTACTTTATAAGTACCAAAAAAAAGTTTAGACGTGAAAATTTATAATTATCTCAACACTCGTTCGACGAAATGCAACTAAACGACCGTTCGTAATGTTCGTTTCGCGTGCTTTGTAAATACCTTCATGCGTTCTAAATTAGGTATAAAGCGGCCACACTTTGAGATACGATGGCAAACAATCGAGTAAAAGCTTTCTTACCCAGTGGTTGTTAATAAACAACGGAATATATGCTCTCTTACTCAGGTGCCAGTTAATTCTGGGGATATCAATTTGTTGCATTATTAAAAGATCAATTTCGTGTATAGCCCATAAATCTTCGTAAACGTAGACTTTAGGAATGTGCCCAACTAAACACGAAATATATCATTTATTACTGATATATTTAAAAAGATGCATAAAAAATATTTTTGACCGAATTTAATAATTTCATTGTATTAATGATGAAGTCAAAATCCTATTCACAATAGTATTTAAAACTTGTTGAAAAGATCTCTTTCTCATGGTTCAATCATATTTAAATTAACTTTCAAAATATTAATATCCAGTCTCTAAGTAGAGTATTTAAATACATATCAAATAAACAATCTTACAAAACACTAAAACGCAGTCAAAATTGAGCATCACAAAAATAAAAATTTCAATATTAAAAACATCTTGAAATGGCTTGTATATTATAAAAATATTATAAAATTTTCTGTGTGTAAATCATAAGAAAAGTTATAATAACCCTTACATAGTATAAAACAAAGTCGCTTCCCACGTCTGCCTGTGCCTCTGTACGCTTAGATCTTAAACTATGCAACGGATTTTGATGCGGTTTTCACTATCATTCAGATAATTTCTTCCATTATGTTTACAGAAAATATAAAAAAGTCAATATTTCAAAATTTTGTATCATGGAATTGTGTATTTTAGAAATATCTACAAAAAAGTTCGTGATGGCATATATCTATATCTACGGATAACCCACAATGACCATTTTTATGCAATTTATATTTATTTTTTTTGTGGGTTATACTTTCGAATTAAATAATTTGTTTACTTTGGGCATTTAATGTAAATAAAATTTACTTTTTACAGCAAATCATTATCTTTAATATTTTAGAAAATATCACATATTTAAAATTACCAAAAATCAGTATTCGCGATGACGATGCCGCGCACAGACGTGTGTATAAATAGCGCGTCGCAGGCCGCGCGTCACCATTGTATGACGTCGGCATTGTATGATTTGCAGCGATCGCACGCGTTTATCGGAGTTCTCAAGCAAATAAAATAAAATAAAAGTGCTTCTCAGCACCACACTATAAACCGCAAAAACAGCTGTACACATTGTATTTAAAGACGGTATATTCTAATAATGAGAGTAATATTATTAATGGCTCCACAATTACACCACATTAGTACCTACATTGCACCCGTGGGAAGCCGGGCGGGTCTCTAGTTTACAACTAAATATGAAACTTTTTAGGTGACAGTACTTGAAAACCGTCTATTTCTGAGCACAAATTATTGTTACTTTTATTATAATTTGGAATAAATAAAATTTAATTAAGTGATTAAAATATATTAAGCTGAAAGTATGCCTTTTTCCTTGTGCACAATTGCCATATATATTCAGATATAGAACGTGATTCTCGTGGTTTTACTCTAAAATCTTTCCAATATCTGAATATTATTAGAGCTGCATATTCTTAGAGTTGGATATCGTATATCCATATCGGTTTTAGGATAGTTTTATAACTAACCGTTTAATTTGTCGGAGAAAGTCGCGATTTTCTCCGTATTAAACAGTACAAGCTTCTTACTTCCAGTCAAGCTGTATGTGTCTGGTCTACATATTTTTACGCTAGGTGAGTCGTCGATTGAGGTATATTTCGAGGTATTTTGCGTCTCCGGATGTGGTACTTCTTCATTATGTAATTTAACTAATGCACAAACTTATGACGGTGGATGTAACATCTCTAAGGTGCATGTCTAAATTAGCTGAAGCAGAGATAAGTATTTTAAGAACATATAAGAGCACCGTATCATCCGCATCGGTGGTATAATCCGTATGTGCAATTCTATACCGAATATGGTTTTTGTGAGATTTCTAATAAGATCTTGTACATTGAAGAAGTTCCTGCTTTATATTTTACTTCATAACACCTTTTACTAAGATAAAGTTCGAGCATGTGGCAGAAAAAGTGTGGCAGGTTTTCTTTATTTTATAGCGTAATCTTTCAAGCCATACTTTATCGAATGTTTGACATATGTCGACAAATACAGCGGAGCAGTACTTTCAATTTCTAATGTTCGACTGACGATGTTAGCAAGTACATTTACTTATGTTATGGTTCTATATTTGTTGCGAAAACATAACTGACGTGCAGGTAATGCTTCCTGTAAATGGTGTTGCTTTACGTTAAGTAGTACTTTTCAAGGAATTTTCCTACGACAGGCAGGAGATTGGTTGGCTCCACGAACTAACATCATGATCTGATTTGCCCGATTTTAATACCCTAACACCACTTGTGCAGTTTTCCGTTGACTAGGAAAGATAGATAGTTTGAAGCGGACATTGACAGTTAACATCAGCATAATAACACATTTTTTGCAGTTATTTCTAATGTGTAGCAAATATAAGGTCATGACAAGGGCGATTTGCCCTCTTTCAGGTCATTATAATAAAGTTATGAACAAAATCGTATTCAGTCTATATATCAGAATACAAAAACACATACATCGGAATATTCTTATTTTCTTCTTTACTATTATTTAGTTACATTACTTTTAATTTCTCTTTCAGTTAGAGACTTTTTTCCTGTACATTTTTTATTTTAGCTAATCTTTCAACCACAATATTTTTTGTTTATTTTAATTATAATTTAATGATATTTCATAAATTCTGCAGGAAAAACAATTTTATAGATCTCCACTAAGCATGGCGAAGCTATCACGAAGGAAAAATTGCAAATACTCTTCATTATAGAGAGATAAATCAGCACGCCCTCACATTCCGTCAGTAAAGCCACGACATCCGATGGATCATGGTTGATTAGTAAGAATTATCTTGGTATATACGATAGATAAATTAATTTATAAAAATGCTAGTTAAGTCGCAACATTGATGGATAACAGAGAAATGCTAAGAAGCAACTCAGCATAAACATCATATAAAGCAATTTACAAGGCCCTCGTTAAGTCACGACATCCGATGAATAATGTCGAATTACTAAGCAGCAACTAAGCATAAACATAATGAAAAGCAACCAACAGCATTTATATGTTTCAAACACAATAGCGGAAGCCTGGTTTGTGCGGATTTTTCCATTGCTTATGTTAGTGAGTTTATTGCAGGGGCGCAGTGTAGGTTTTATTATATTACCGAGAGTTATTATGTGAGGTAATACAATGCAAACTTTACGGTGTATGCAATAAAATTAAATGGAAGTTATTATCGGTAATATATTTATATAAAAGCAAGGGTATTTGAAAATAAGGACAAGGCAATACACTAATTCTACATATCTCCGGTTTTGTGTATTCATATATTTATTTATTTATTTCTTTTAATTTTTTGTTTTTATTATATATACTTTTATTTATATGTGTATTAGTGTTGAAACAATTTCCAGGGTACTGTAGTATCAATGTTGTATATTTATATTATATCTAGAAGATATTAAGAATGGGTGATGATATTATATTTAGTTGTTCATTTAATATATTAACCTTGGTATCTTTTTTATGTCTATTTATTTCTAATGTTTCTAGGATATTAAGTTTATTACCTTTTGTATTTATTTGTAATATATAGGGGGCATTATCAGTATGGGGGTGATGGTTATTTTCAATGAGATGTTTAGCAAAGTGAGATGTGTCTGGTTTATTATTTCGCCAGCTGGCAATTTGTTCTTTATATCTTGTATTAAAATCTCTTCCTGTTTGACCTATGTATACACTATTACAGTCGTTACATTTAAGTTTATAGATACCACTTTTTTATATTGATCTATTTTTTCTTTATTATTAATAAGGGTTTTACCTAAGTTATTTAAAGTACTATACGTACATAATACGTTATTTATATTTTTATTATTAGTTAAGAGTTTTCCTAATTTGAGTGATACATTGCTTATGTATGGGATAGATTTATAGTAAATATTATTATTTGGAACGACCGGGTATATTTCTTGTATTAGTATTTTTCTTAATTTATTACGATAGAGTTTTGTGACAATTGATGGGTCATAATTATTATTTATTGCGATTTGTTTTATAGTTTTTATTTCTTTACGTAGATTGGGTTTTTCTAGAGGGATGGTTAAAGCTCTGTGAATCATGGATCATTTCATATATATATATATATATATATATATATATATATATATATATATATATATATATATATATATATATATATTTATATTTATTTTAACAAATTACATAAACTGCCACAGTTCATATCAAGTTGTTCCTCTGAAATATTGAGGTCATATATTAAAACATTTTCCCAACACTTTTAGATTATTTATGTGAAATGTATACTAAATTTACATCAGTTTTAGAAAACAAAAATTTGTAATTCTTTTAATTCTTGTTTATGTTTTATTGCTGGAAAATTCCAAAATTGCGACATTCGGGTATAACATTCGGGTAGAATATGACATTCGGGTATAATAATTAATATAATTTGAAAATGGTATCTATGATATGACTTACGGTGATTTAATAATATGCCATATCGAAACGACAAGAAAAAATAAATCTAACTGCTTAACATTTTTTTAACTTATATTGTTTTACTTTGCACAATATTTCAACATGTAATATTTGTTTTAATGAACTGAAAAGGAAGATTATTGTATAAACTAATTCTTCAAAAATAAAAATACTACTAATATAAAGTAATAATAGAAAAATTTGCATTTTCTACCATATATATATATATATATATATATATATATATATATATATATATATATACTAATAATTCTGGACCTAAGAAAATATTTAAACTTACTCTCGACCTACGATTCTCTCCCATAACTTTCAGAACCCACCAATATATATTTTACTTCCGTCTATACTTCCGACTGCAGGGGAAGATATTCTTAATACTTTTAAAAGCATTTTAATTTTTCTTAAATATTTTTTTATTGATTCAAAAGACCTAACACGACATTAAATACCTACCCTAGACTTTCGGAATACACCCCTAATTTCAGAACCCATTTTTTTATGTCTATTCTTCCGACTGCAAGAGAGAAATACTCTTAATACATTTAAACCCATATAAATTTTTTAAAAATATTTTTTGATTGATTCTAAAGACCTACAAAAAATTTAGACCCACGTACGACTTTCGGAACCCACACATTAATATCTTTTTTGTCTACACTTCCGAGTACAAACGAGAAGTACCTGTAATACTTTTAAACCCATCTACATTTTTCTTCAAATTTTTTTTTAAGAATTCTAAAGACCTAATACAAAATTTAAATTTACTCTCGACTTACGGAACACGTTCATAATCTTCAGAACCCACGCCTAAATATTTTACTTCTGTCTATACTTCCGACTGCAAGAGAATAATACTCTTAATAGTTTTAAATCCATCGAAATTTTTCTTAAGTATTTTTTTTATTGATTCTAAAGACCTATCACAAAATTTAAACCTACACTCGACCTTCGGAACACACCCCCCCTAACCATCAGAACCCACCCCTGTACATTTGACTTCTGTCTATGCTTCCGACTGCAAGAGATAAATACTCTTAATACTTTAAAACCTATCTAAATTTTTCTTAAATATTTTTTTTGTTAATTCTAAAGACCTGATACAATATACAAACCTACCGATGACATTCGGAAAATAGTCCTAAGCTTCAGAACCCACCCCTAAATATTTTACTTCTGTCTACATTTCCGACTGCAAGAGAGAAATACTCTAATACTTTTAAAGCCATCTAAATTTTTCTTAAAAAAAATTTTATTGATTGTAAAGACCAATCACAAAATTTAGACCCACCCACGACTTTCGGAATCCACCCTTTAAAATCTTATTTTCTGTTACCGTCTATCTTTCCGAGTGCAAGTGAGATGAACCTGTAATACTTTTAAACCCATCTACATTTTTCTAAAATATTTTTTTTATTCATTTTCTAAAGGCCTTATATATACAAAATTTAAACTTACTCTCGACCTACGGAACACACCCCTAACCTTCAGAACCCACCCCTAAATATTTTACTTCTGTCATACTTCCGACTGCAAGAGAGAAATACTCTTAATACGTTTAAACCTATCTAAATTTTTGTTAAATATATTTTTTTTAATTCTCAAGACCTAACATAAAATTTAAACCTATACTCGACCTTCGAAATACACCCCTAACCTTCAGAACCCACCCCCAAATATTTTAATTTTGTCTTTACTTCCGACTACATGAGGGAAATAGTCTTAATACTTTTAAATCCATTTAAATTTTCCTTATATATTTTCTTCATTAATTCTAAAGACCTATCACAAAATTTAAACTTACTCTCGATCCTCGGAACATACCCCTAACCTTCAGAACCAACTCCTAAAAATTTTACTTCTGTCTATACTTCCGACTGCAAGAGAAAAGTACTCTTAATACTTTTAAACACATCTAATTTTTTTTAAATTTTGTTATCAATTCTAAAGACCTAATACAAAATTTAGATTCACCCCTAATCTTCGGAACCAACCCTATAACATATTTTTTTGTGTTAACGTCTACGCTTCCAACGGAAGGAAGAAGTACGTGTAATACATTTAAACCAATCTAAATTTTTCTTAAATATTTTTTTATTATTTCTAAAGACCTAATACAAAAATTAAATCTACACTCAAACTTCAGAACACACCCCTAACCTTCAGAACCCACCCCTCAATATTTTAATTTTATCTATACAAGGAAGAAATACTCTTAATACTTTTATACCTATCTAAATTTTTCTTAAATAAATTTTTTATTGATCCTATAGACGTAACAAACAATTTTGAAATACTTCATATCTTCAGAATATAACCCTAACCTTCAGAACTCGCCCCTAATTATTATAATTCTGTCTATAATTCCGACTGCAAGAGAAAAATTCTCTTAATAATTTTAGACCCATCTAAATATGTCCTGAATATTTTTTTTATTGATTTTAAAGACCTAACACAAAATTTAGACCCACGTGCGCTTTAGCAACCCATCCTTCAACATCTTTTTTTCTGTTACAGTCTATACTTCCGAGGGCAATTGAAAAGTATCTGTAATACTATTAAACCAATCTACACTTTACTTAAATATTTTTTTTGTTAATTCCAAAGACCTGACCCAAAATTTAAACTTACTCTCGAACTACGGGACACAATCCTAACCTTCAGAACCCACCCCTAAATATTTTATTTTTATCTATAATCCCGACTGCAAGAGATAAATACTCTTAATACTTTTATACCTATCTAAATTTTTTCTAAATACATTTTTTATTAATTCTTAAGACCTAACACAAAATTTACAGCCACACTCGACCTTCAGAACACACCCTTAACCTTCAGAAATTTTACTTCAATCTGTCTTTACTTCCGACTGCAAGAGAGAAATATTCTTAATACTTTTAAATCCATCTAAATTTTTCTTAAATATTCTTTTTCCTTATTTTTAAGATCTAACACAAAATTAAAGTCTCACCCCGAACTTTCGGAACGTAACTATAACTTTCAGAACCAACCTCTAATTATTTTACTTTTGTCTATACTTCCGACTGCAAGAGAGAAATATTCTTAATACTTTTAAACCCATATAAATTTTTCCTAAATTTAAATCTACTCTCGATCTTCGGAAGACACCCCTAATCTTCAGAACACACTCCTAAATATTTTACTTCTCTGTATATTTCCGACAGCAAGAGAGAAATACTCTTAATATTTTTAAACCCATCTAATTTTTTTCCAATTTTTATTATTAATAATTCTGAACACCTAACAAAAAATTTAGACTCACCTCCAATCCTTTTAACCCTACCTATTATATATTTTTTGTATCAACTTCTATAATTACGACGGCAAGGGAAAAGTACCTGTAATACATTGGAACCCATCTAAATTTTTCTTAAATATTTTTTTTATTATTTCCAAAGACCTACCACAAAATTCAAATTTACTTTCAACATTCAGAACACACCCCTAAGCTTCAAAATCCGCCCCTCTATATTTTAAATCTGTTTATACTTCTGAATGCTAGAGGAAAATACTCTTAATACTTTTAAACCTACCTAAATTTTTGCTAAACATATTTTTTATTAATTCTAAAAGACTGTACTCAAAATATAAACCTATTACACCCCTAACCTACAGAAACTACTCTTAAATATTTTAATTCTGCCTATGCTTCCGACTGTAAGAGAGAAATACCTTAATACTTTTAAACCCATCTAAATTTTTCTTAAATATTTTTTTTAACATTTATACACCTACTCTCGACTTTCGGAACATACTGATACCCTTCAGATCCCACCACTAAATATTTTATTTCTGTCTATACTTCCGACTGCTAGAGAAAAATACTCTTAATTCTTTTAAAATTATCTAAATTTTGCCTAAAATATATATTTTAATATTTCTCAAGACCTAATACAAAATTTAAAACTACACTTGATCTTCGGAATACATCCCTAACCTTCAGAAGCCACAACTAAATATTTTACTTCTGTCCGTACTTCCGACTGCAAGAGAGAATTACTCTTAATACTGAATTTTTTATAAATATTTTCTTTATTAATTCTTAATACCTAACACAAATATTAAACCTACTCTCGACCTGCGGAACACACCCCTAACCTTCAGAAACCACCACTAAATATTTTACTTCCCTCCGTACTTCCGACTACAAGAGAGAAATATTCTTAATACTTATAAACTCATCAACATTTTTTTTAAACTTTTTTCATTAATAATTCCAAAGACCTAACACAAAAGGTGAACTCGCTACCAATCTTCAGAACCAACACCATAATGTATTTTTTGTGTATTACCATCTACACTTCCGAGGGCAAGGGAGAAGTACCTGTAACACATTTAAACCCATATAAATTTATCTTAAATATTTTTTTTATTATTTATAAAAATTTAACACAAAATTTAAATCTACTCAAACGTTCAGAACACACCCCTAACTATCAGAACCCACTCCTAATTATTATAATTATTTCTATACTTCCAACTGCAAGAGAAAAATAGTCTTATTACTTTTAAACCCATCTACATTTTTCTTAAATATTTTTTTGTTAATTCTAAAGACCTAAACACAAAATTTACCCCCACCTCAGACCTACCAAACATATCCCTAATCTTCAGAACCCACCTTTAAATATTTTAATTCTGTTTATACTTCCGACTGTAAGAGAGAAATACTCTTAATACTTTTAAAACTATCTAAACTTTTCCTTAATACATTTTTTTATAATTTTCAAGACCTAACACAATATTCAAATATACTCTATACCTTAGGAAAACATCTCTAACCTTCAGAACCCACCCCTAAATATTTTAATTCTGTCTTTACTTCCGATTGCAAGAGAAAAATAGTCTTAATACTTTTAAACACATTTAAATTTATTTTAAAAAAAATTTCTATTAATTATTAAGACCTATCACAAAATTTCGACCCACCTTTTTATAATTTTGAAGACCTAACACAATATTCAAATCTACCCTATACCTTCGGAACATAACCCTAACTTTCAGAACCCACTCCTAGATATTTTAATTCTGTCTATACTTCCGACTGCAAAAGGGGTTTACTCTTTATACTTTTAAACGCATCTGAATTTTTCCTATATATTTTTTTATTGAATTTAAAGACCTAACATAAAATTTAGACCCACATACGTATTTTGGAACCCACTCTTTATTAGCTTCTTTCATTCACCGTCTACACTTCCGAGTGCAAGGGAAAAGTACCTGTAATACTTTAAGACCCATCTACACTTTTCTTATATATTGTTTTTATTAATTTTAAAGACCTAACACAAAATATAAACTAATTCTTGACCTACGTAACAAAACCCTAACCTTCAGAACCAACCCCTAAATATTTTAATTCTGTCTATACTTCCGACTGTAAAAAATAATACTCTTTATATCTTTAACTCTTCTAAATTTTTTTTTAATATTGTTTTTATTAAATTAAGACCCACCGCTGACTTTTGGAATATAACCCTAACTTTCAGAACCCACCCCTAAATATTTTACTTCTGTCTATACTTCATCTATACTTACGGAATGTCGGTAGTACCGACTGCAAGAGGGAAATAATCCTAGTATTTTTAAACCGATCTAAATTTTTCTTAAATATTTTTTTTAATAATTATAACAACCTAACACAAAAAATATACCTACGGAATATAACTTTAACCTTCAGAACCCACCCTTAATAGTTTATTTATGTCTATACTTCCGACGGCAAGAGAAAAATACTCTTAATACTTTTAAATCAAACTAATCTTTTCCTAAATAAATTTTTTCTTAATTCTGACCTATAACAAAATTTAAATCTACCTTAGACTTTCGGAATACACCCCTAACTATCAGAACCAACCACTAAAAATTCTGTCTGTACTTCTGACTATGAGAGAGAATAACTCTTAATACTTTTAAACCCATCTAAATTTTTCCTAAATTTTTTTTTATTGATTCTAAAAATCTAACACAAAATTTAGACCCACCTTCGACTTTCGGAACTCACCCTTTAAAATTTTACCACCCTTTTTTTCTGTTACCCTCTGCACTTCCGAGTACAAAGGAGAAATACCTGTAAAAATTTAAACCCATCAACATTTTTCTTCAATATTTTTTTATTAAATCTAAAGACCTAACACATAATCTAATTTTACTCTCGACCTACGGAACGTACCCCTAACCTTCAGAACCTACCCCTAAATATTTTACTTCTGTCTGTATTTCCGAGTGCAAGAGAGAAATACTCTTAATACTTTTAAACTAATTTGAATTTTTTCTGAAGATTTTTTTAATTCGAAAAACCTAACACATAATTTAAACCTACTATCGACCTTTGGAACACACCCCTGACATTCAGAACCAACCCCTAAATAATTTACTTCTTTCTAGACTTCAGACTTCAAGAGAAAAATATTCTTAATACTTTTAAACCCATCTAAATTTTTCTTAAATATTTTATTTGTTGTTTCCTCAGACCTAGAACAAAATTTGAACCTACGGTCGGACTTCCAAATATACCCGTAACCTTCAGAACTCACCCCTTAATATTTTACTTCTGTCTATAATTCCGACTGCAAGAGAAAAATACTCTTAATATATTTAAACCCATCTAATTTTGTCCTAAATATTTTTTATAGATTCTAAAGACCTAACACAAAATCTAAACTTTCCTCAATCTACGTAACATACCCCGTGACGTTGAGAACCCACCCCAAAATATTTTGATTCTATCTATACTTCCGACTGTAATAGGGAAACACTCTTAATACGTTTAAACAAATCAAATCTTTTTCTAAATTCATTTTTTGTTAATTCTGAAGACCTAACATAAAATATAAACCTACTCTAGAACTTTGGAATACACCCCTACCCTTCAGAACCCAACCCTAATTATTATAATTCTGTCTATACTTCCGACTGCAAGAGAAAAATAGTCTTATTTCTTTCAAACCCATCTACATTTTTCTTAAATATTTTTTTGTTAATTATAAAGACCTAACACAAAATTTACCCCCACAAAGTCCTAATACCAAATTTTAATCAACTCTCAACTTTCGGAACATACTCCAAAGCTTCAGAACACACCCCTCAATATTGTAATACTGTCTACACTTCCGAATGCAAGATTAAAATACTCTTAATACATTTAAACCCATCTAAATTTTTCCTCAATATTTTATTATAGATTTTAAAGACCTAACACAAAATTAAAACCTACTCTCAACCTCCGGAACACACTCCACCTAACATTCAGAACCCACCCCTAAAATATTTTACTTCTCTCCGTACTTCCGACTGCAAAAAAGAAATAATTTTAAGACTTTTAAACCTTACTAAATTTTTCCTAAATATTTTTTTATTATTTCTAAAGACCTAACACAAAATTTAAACCTACACTCGATCGACAGGTTATACCCCTAAACTTCAGAAAGCACCCCTAAATATTTGAATTCTGTCTTTACTTCCGATTGCAAGAGAGAAATAGCCTTAATACATTTAAACCCTTCAAATTTTTAGAAAAATTTTTCTTTCAATTCCAAAGACCTAAAACGAAATTGAAACGAACCGCCGATCTTCGGAACATAACCCTAATCTTCAGAACCCCTAAATATTTCACCTCTGTCTATATTTCCGAATGCAAGGAAAAAATAGTCTTCATGCTTTTAAAGTATGAAGACTATTCTCTTCTTATACCCATATAAATTTTTCTGAAAATTTTGTTTATTGGTTTCAAAGACCTAACACAAAATTAAGACCCACCTATGACTTTCGGAACCCATCCCTTAATATTTTACTTCTGTCTATACTTCCGACTGCAAGAGGGAAATACTCTTAATACATTTAAACCTATCTAAATTTTTCCTAAATATATTTTTTATTAATACGAAAGATCTAACACAAAATTTAAACTTACACTCCACCTTCGGATTACACCCATAACCTTCAGAAAAAACCCCTAAATTTTTAAAATTCTCTTTTTACTTCCGACTGCAAGAGAAAAATAGTCTTAATATTTTTAAACCCATCTAAATTTTCCCTAAATATTTTTTTTATTCTAAAGTCCTAAAAAAATTTTAAACCCACCGCCGACTTTTGGAACATAACCCTAACCTTCAGTACCGACCACTAAATATTTCATTCTGTCTATATTTCCGACTGCAAGAGACAAATACTCCTAATATTTTTAAACCCATCTAAATTTTTCTTAAATATTTTTTTATTTATTTTAATCACCTAACACAAAATTTAGACCCATCTACCATTTTCGGAATCCACCTTTGATATTTTTATTTCTGTTACCTTCTACACTTCCGATTGCAAGAGATAAATACTCTTAATACTTTTAAACCCTTCAAAATTTCTCTTAAATATTTTTGTTATTGGTTCTAATAACATAATACATAATTTGAACTTACTCTCAACCTTCGGAACTAACCCCTTACCTCTAGAACCCACCCCTAAATCTCTACACTTCTGACTGCAAGAGAGAATCACTCTTAATACTTTTAATCCAATCTAAATTTTTTTAAATTTTTTTTATTAATAATTCTGAAAACCTTACACAAAATTTGGACTTACCCTAATCTTTAAAACCCACCCTATAATATATTTTTTTGTATCACCGTCTACATTTCCGACACCAAGGATAAAGTAACTGTAATACATTGAAATCGGTCTGAACTTTTCTTAAAAATTTTTTCTATTATTTCCAAAGACCTAACTCAAAATTTAAAGCTACTCTCGACCTTCCGGACACACCCCTCGTAACCTTCAGATCCTACTCATAAATATTTTACTTTTGTAATTTTTCTTGAATATTATCTTTATTAACTCTTAATACCTAACACAAATATTAAACCTAAACTCGATCTTCGGAATACATCCCTAACCTTCACAACCCAACTCTAAAAATTTTACTTCTGTCTATACTTCCGACTGCAAGAGAGAAATATTCTCAATAATTCTGAACCCATCTAAATTATTCATAAATATTTTTTTAATAATTCTAAAGAGCTATCACAAAATTTGGACCCACCCCTGATATTCAGAACATACCTCTAACCTTCAGAACCCACCCCTAAATATTTGAATTCTGTCTATACTACCGATTGCAAGAGATAAATACGCTTAATACTTTAAAACCCATCTAAATTTTACGTTATATTTTTTTTACTGATTATAAAGACCTAACACAAATTTAAGCCCACCTACGACTTTTGGAAACTACCCTTTAATATCTTTATTTCTGTTACCGTCTACACTTTCGAGTACAAAGGAGAAGTATTTGTAATACTATTAAAGCAATCTACATTTCCCTTAAATAATTTTTTATTAATTCTAAAGACCTAAAACAAAATTTAAACTCACTATCGACCTACGGGACACACCATTAACCTTCAGATCCCACCCCTAAATATTTTACTTCTGTCTATACTTCCGACTGCAAGAGAAAAATACTCCTAATACTTTTAAACCCATGTAAATTTTTCTTAACTAATTTTTTTATTGATTCTAAAGGTTTAACCCAAAATTAAAACCTACTCTCGACCTTCTGAGCACACCCCCCCTAATTTTCAGAACCTACCCGTAAATATTTTTCTTCTGTATTTTTTCCTAAATATTATCTTAATTAATTCTTAATACCTAAAATAATATTAAACCTACACTCGTCCTGTGGAACACACCCCTAACCATCCGAACCCACCCCTAAATATTGTACTTCTATCTATACTTCCGGCTGCAAGAGAAAAGTACTCTTAAACTTTAAACCCATCTAAATTTTTCTTTAATGATATTTTTTTAATTCTAAAGACCTAGCACAAAATATAGACACATCGCTGACCTTCGGAACATAATTTTAACCTTCAGAAACCACACCTAAATATTTTACTTCTGTCTGTACTTCCTACTGCAAGATAAAAATACTCTTAATACTTTTACACCCATCTAAACTTTACCTAAATAATTTTTTTGATAATTTTGAATACCTAACACAAAATTAAAACTACATAAGACCTTCGGAATACACACCTAACCTTCAGAACCAACCCGTAAATATTTTAATTCCGCCTATACCTCGGACTGCAAGAGAAAAATAGTCCTTATAATTTTAAACACATCTAAATTTTACTTAAATTTTTTTTAACATTTCCAAAGACCTATACAAAATTTAGACCCATACCGGCCCTTCGGAACATAACCCTAAACCCACCCCTAAATATTTTAATTCTTTCTGTTTATACGACTGCAAGAGAGAAATACTCTTAATACTTTTAAACCCATCTAAATTCCTTTAAATTTATTTTATAAATAATTCTGAAGACCTAATACAAAATTTGGACTCACTCCCAATTTTTGGAACGCACCCTATAATATTTTTATTTGTATTACCGTCTGCACTTCCGGCTGAAAGGGAGAAGTACCTGTAATATGTAAACTTATCTAAATTATTCTTAAATTTTTTTTTATTATTTCTAAAGACCTAACTCAAAATTAAAATCTACTCTCAATCTTCAGAACACACCCCTAAGCTTCAGAACGCACCCCTCAAAATTTTTTTCTGTTACCGTCTACACTTCCGAGTACAAACGAGAAGTAACTGTAATAATTTTAAACCCATCTACATTTTCCTTAAATTTTTTTTAAAATAATTCTTAAGAGCACGCCCCTAACCTTCAGAACCCATCCCTTAATATTTTACTTCTATCTCTACTTCCGACTGCAAGAGAAATATACTCTTAATACTTTTAAACTTATACAAATTTTTCTGAAAGATTTTCTTTATTGATTCTAAACACCTAACACAAAATTTAAACCTACTCTTGATCTTCCGAACACACCCACCTAACCTTCAGAACCCACCCCTAAATATTGCACTTTTGTCTATACTTCCGATTGCAAGAGAGAAATACTATTAATACTTTTAACCAATCTAATTTTTTTAAAAATATTTTATTAATAATTTTAAAGATCTAACAAAAAATTTAGACTCACCCCCAATCTTCGGAAACCATCCTATAATATATTTTTTTGTATTGCCGTCTACACTTCCGACGGCAAGGGATAAGTACCTGAAATACATTTAAACCCATATAAATTTTTCCTAAATATTTTTTTTACTATTTCTAAAGACCTAACACAAAACTTAAATCTACTTTTCGGAACACTCCCCTAACCTTCAGAACCCACCCCTTAATATTTTAATTCTGTCTATACTTCCGAATGCAAGAGAAAAATACTCTTAATACTTATAAACCCCTCTAAATTTTTACCTAATATTTTTTATATCAATTTTCAAAACCTAACATAAATATTAGACCCAACCCCGACCTTAGAAACATACCTCTAACTTTCAGAACCCAACCCCAAATATTTTAATTCTGTCTATACAATCTTAAGATCAAACACAAAATTCAAATCCACCTACGACTTTCGGAACCCACCTTTAATATGTTTTTTCTTTTACCGTATACACTTCCGACGGCAAGGGAGAAGTACCTGTAATACATTTAAACCCATTTAAGTTTTGTTAAATATTTTTTTTATGATTTCTAAAGTCCTAACACAAAATTTAAACAAACTCTTGATCTACGAAACACACCCCTAACCTTCAAAACCCACTCCTAAATATTTTACTGTTGTCTGTACTTCCAACTGCAAGTGAGAAATATTCTTAACACTTCTAAACCAATCTGAATTTTTCGTGAATATTTTATTTAATAATTCTAAAGACTTAATACAAAATTTAAGCCTACTATTGACCGTCGAAACACACTCCTATTCTTCACCACCCCCCGCTAAATTTTTTACTTCTCTCTATACTTCCTACTGCAAGAGAGAAATACTCTTAATTATTTTAAACCCATCTAAATTTTTCCTAAATAATTTTTCATTGACTCTGAAGACATAACACAAAATTTAGACCAACCTAACACTATCCGAACCCACACATTAATATCTTTTTTTCTGTTAACGTCTACATCTTCAGGTGGGATATTAGCAAAGATTCTTTGGTGGAATATTAGCAAAGAACTTTGCTAATATCCCACCTGAAGATATTGTAATACAACGAAACCTAGGTCGTGGTAAAGAAATTAAAGAAAGTAGAAATAATACTACATCACGTAGTTTCATTTAATTGTGAATAATGAATTTCTACAAAATTAAAGCCAAATATATTCAATATTCAAATTTTTTGCAGGTCTTTAAAATTATTAAAAAAGAATTTAAGAAATATTTAGATGGGTTTAAAAGTATTAAGAGTATTTTTCTCTTGCAGTCGGAAGCATAGACAGAAGTAAAATATTTAGGGGTGGGTTCTGAAGGTTAAGGGTAGGTGTGTTCCGAAGATCTAGAGTAGGTTTAATTTTTGTGTTAGGTCTTCAGAATTAACAAAAATCTCATTTAGCAAAAGTTTAGATGGGTTTAATACTACTAGGAGTATTTCTCTCTTACAGTCGGAAGTATAGACAGAATTTTAATATTTAAGGATGGATTCTGAAAATTAGGGGTATATTCCAAAAATCGTGGGTGGGTCTAAATTTTGTGTTAGGTCGTGATAATTATTAAAAAATATATTTAAGAAAAATTTTGATAGATTTAAAAATATTAAAGAATGAAAAATATTTAGGGGTGGGTTCTGAACGTTTGGGGTGTGTTCCTAAGGTCAAGAGTAAGTTTACATTTTGTGTTACGTCTTAAGAATTAATAAAGAAAATATTTAGAAAATATTCAGATAGCTTTAAAAGTATTAAGAGTATTTCTCTCTTGCAGTTGGAAGTATAGACAGAAGTAAAGTATTTAGGGGTGGGTTCTGAAGGTTAAGGGGGCGTATTCCAAAGGTCGAGAGTAAGTTTAAATTTAGTGTTAGGTTTTTAGAATTAATAATAAAAATATTTAAGGAAAATGTAGATCGGTTTAAAAGTATTAAGACTATTTGTCTCTTGCAGTCGGAAGTATTGACAGTAATAAAATATTTAGGGATGGGTTCTGATGGTTATGGGTGTATTTCGAAGGTCTAGAGTTGGTTTTAATGTTGTGTCAGGTCTTCAGAATTAACAAAAAATTTATTTTTGTGAAATTTAAATGGTTTAAAAGTATTAAGAGTATATCTATCTAACAGTCGGAAGTATAGACAGAAAAAAAAATTGAGGTGTGTTCTGAAGGTTATGGGTATGTTCCGAAGATCGGGGCTGAGTCTAAATTTTGTGTTAGGTCTTGGTATTAAATAAAAATTTTAAGGAAAAATTTAGATGGGCTTAAAAGTATTAAAAATATTTTTCTCTTGCAGTCTGAAGTACAGACCGAAGTAAAATATTTAGGGGTGAGTTCTGAAGGTTAGGGTTATGTTCCAAAAGTCAACGATGGGTTTGAATTTTATATTAGGTCTTTAGAACTATGAAAAAAAATTTGAGAAAAATTTAGATGGGTTTAAAAGTATTAAGACTAATTTTCTCTTGCAATCGGAAGTAGACAGAATTAAAAGATTTAGGGGTAGGTTCTGAAAGTTAGGGGTGTATTCCGAAGATCGAGTGTAGATTTAAATTTTGTGTTAGGTCTTTAGAATCAATAAAAAAATGTATGAGAAAAATTTAGATATGTTTAAAAGTATTAAGAGTATTTCTTTCTTGCATTAGGAAGTAAAAACAGAATTAAAATATTAAGGGGTGGGTTCTAAAGGTTAGGGGTGTATTCCCAAGATCGATTGTAAGTTTCAATTTTGTGTTAGGCCTTAAGAAATAAAAAATAATTTTAAGAAAAATTTATATGGGTTTAAAAGTATTAAAAGTATTTCTCTCCCGCAGTCGGAAATATAGACAGAAGTAAAATATATAGGGGCGGGTTCTGAAGGTTAGGGGTGTGTTCCGTAGGTCGAAAGTAAATTTAAATTTTGTGTTAGGTTTTTAGCAATAAAAAAAATATTTAAGGAAAATGTAGAAAGGTTTAAATGTATAACAGGTACTTCTCCGTTGCTCTCGGAGGTGCAGACGGCAACAGAAAAAATATATTAAAGGGTGGGTTCCGAAAATCGTAGGTGGGTCTGAATTTTATGTTAGGTCTTTAGAATTATTAAAAAAAATATTTAGGACTAATTCAGATGGGTTTAAAAGTATTAAGAGTATTTTTTTCGTGCAGTCGGAAGTATGGACAGAAGTAAAATATTTAGGGTTAAGTTCTGAAGTTTATGGGTGTGTGTTCCGAAGGTCAAGAGTAGGTTTAAATTTTGTGCTAGGTCTTTAGAATCAATAAAAAAATACTTTGAAAAATTTAGATGGGTTTAAAAGCATTAAGAGTATTTTTCTCTTGCCGTCGGAAGTATAGAGAGAAGTAAAATATTTAGGGGTTGGTTCTGAAGGATAGGGGTTTGTTCCGTAGGTCGAGAGTAAACCTAAATTTTGTGTTAGGTCTTTAGAAATCACAAAAAAAATATTAAGGAAAAATTGAGATGGGTTTAAATGTATTACCAAAAAAAAATATTTAAAAATTGGGTTCCGAAAATCGTAGGTAGGTCTAAATTTTGTGTTAGGTCTGTAAAATCAATAAAAAATGTTTAAGAAAAATTTAGATGGGTTTAAAAGTATTAAGAGTCTTTCTTGCTTGCATTTGGAAGTATAGAAAGAATTAAAATATTTAGGGGTGGGTTCTGAAGGTGAGGGGTATGTACCAAAGGTTAAGAGTAGGTTTAGATATTGAGTTAGGTCTTTAGAACTTAAAAAAAAATATTTATGAAAAATTTGGATGGGTTTAAAACCATTAAGACTATTTTTCTCTTGCGGTCGGAAATAAAGACAGAATTCAAATATTTAGGGGTGGGTTCTGAAGGTTAGGGGTGTATTCCAAAAATTGAGAGTAGGTTTAAATTTTGTGTTAGGTCTTTAGAATTTAAAATAAAACACTTTAGGAAAAGTTTGGATGGGTTTAAAAGTATTAAGACTATTTTTCTCTTGCAGACGGAAGTAAAGACAGAATTAAAATATTTAGGGGTGGGTTCTGGAGGTTAGGGGTGTATTCCGAAGATCGAGTGCAGATTTAAATTTTATTTTAGGCCTTGAGAAGGTTAGGGGTATATTCCCAAGATCGAGTGTAGGTTTAAATTTTGTGTTAGGTATTTAAAATCAATAATAAAAATTTAAGAAAAATTTAGATAGGTTTAAAAGTATTAAGAGCATTTCTCTCTTGTAGTCGTAAGTATCGACAGAAGTAAAATATTTAGGTTTGGGTTCTGAAGGTTATGGGTGTGTTCCCAAGAACGAGAGTAAGCTTAAATTTTATGAGAAGTCCTTTGAAATCATAAAAAAATATTTAAGAAAAATTTAGATGGGTTTAAATGTATTACAGGTATTTTTCCCTCGTCGTCGGAAGTGTAAACGGTAACAGAAAAAAATATATTAAAGGGTGGGTTCCGAAAGTCCTAAGTAGGTCTAAATTTTGTGTTAGGTCTTTAGAATTAATAAAAAAATCTTTGAGAAAAATTTAGATGGGTTTAAAAGTATTAAGAGTATTTATTTCTTGCATTCGGAAGTAAAGACAAAATTAAAATATTTAGGGGTGGGTTCTGAAGGTTAGAAGTGTATTCCCAAGATTGAGTGTAGGTTTAAATTTTGGGTTAATCCTTGAGAAATAATAAAAATTATTTTAAAGAAAAATTAAGATCGGTTTAAAAGTATTAATAGAATTTTCTCTTCCATTCGGTAGTATAGACAGAAGCAAAATATATAGGGGTGGGTTCTGAAGGTAAGGGGTATGTTCCGAAAGTCGTGGTGAATCTAAATTTTGAGTTATGTCTTTAGTATTGTAAAAAAATATTTAGGAAAAATTTAGATAGATTTAAAATTATAAACAGTATTTTTGTCTTGCATTCGGAAGAAGAGACAGAAGTCAAATATTTAGGAGTGGGTTCTGAATGTTAGGGATATGTTCCAAAAGTCGGGGTGGATCTTAATTTTGTGTTATGTCTTTAGAATTGATAAACAAATATTTAGGAAAAATTTAGATGGGTTAAAAATATCAAGTTCTGTAGGTTAGGGGTGTGTTCCGTAGGTTGAGAGTAGATTTAAATTTTGTGTTAGGTCTATAGAAATAATAAAAAAAATATTTAAGAAAACTTTTGTTGGGTTTAAATGTATTACAAGCACTTCTCCCGTGCCGTCGGAAGTGTAGACGTTAATACAAAAAATATATTAGAGGGTGGGTTCCGAAGATTATGGGTGAGGCCAAATTTTGTTAGGTCTTTAGAAATATTAATAAAAAAAATTTTAAACAATTTGGATGGGTTTAAAAGTATTAAGAGTATTTTTCTCTTGCAGTCAGAAGTATCGATAGAAGTAAAATATTTAGGGGTGGGTTCTGAAGATATGGTTGTGTTCCGAAGGTCGAGCGTAGGTTTAAATTTTGTGTTAGGTCTTTAGAATTAGTAAAAAAAATAAATGAAACTAATTCATATGGGTTTAAAAGTATTAAAAGTATTTCTCTCTTGCAGTCGGAAGTATAGACAGAAGTGAAAAAAATAGGGGTGGGTTCTGAAGGTTAGGGCTATGTTCCAAAGGTTAAGAGTTGATTTAAACTTTGTGTTAGGTCTATAGAAATAATAAAAAAAATATTTAAGAAAACTTTAGTTGGATTTAAATGTATTACAGGTACTTCTCCCTTGCCGTCTCAAAAGTAGACGGTAATACAAAATAATATGTTATAGGGTGGGTTCCGAACATTATGACTGAGTCAAAATTTTGTGTTAGGTCTCTAGAAATATTATTAAAAAAAATTTACAAAATTTGAATGGGTTTAAAAGTATTAAGAGTATTTCTCTCTTGCAGTCGGAAGTATCGACAGAAGTAAAATATTTTGGGGTGGGTTCTGAAGGTTATGGTTGTGTTTCACAGGTCGAGAGTACGTTTAAATGTTGTGTTACGTTTATATAATTAATAAAGAAAATATTTAGGACTAATTCAAATGGGTTTAAAAGTATTAAGAGTATTTTTTTCTCACAGTCGGAAGTATGGACAGACATAAAATATTTAGTGGTGGGTTCTAAAGATTATGGATGTGTTCCAAAATTCGAGAGAAGGTTTAAATTTTGTGCTAAGTATTGAATATATTTGGCGTTAATTTTGTAGAAATTCATTATTCACAATTAAATGAAGCTATTATTTCCATGTGAATACCAAAGTGAATATAAAAATAAAGTGTAAGATTTCTTTAAACAAGATCACTTCACAAAACTACAAAGGGACCCCACCACGACATTTGCAGATAACGTAAAACAATTAATTGTAACCTATAACATCATATTTCCTAACGAATTCGCGAAACATAAAGTTATAAAAATGAAACGTAAACCCCCAATACTATATGGACAACCTAAAATTCATAAACCAAATATACCCATAGGACCTGTTGTCTCATGCACAAACGAACCCACAAAAAAATTAGCTTTTCACCTGAATAAGATCTTCCGAAATAAAACCGGATTTGCGCCCAAATATACCATTAAAAACTCTGTTGATCTGTGAAATGAAATTAAAAATTTACATTTAACATCCAATTGTAAATTAGTATCACTCCACGTAGTAAACTTATTATTAAAGATTGCTTAAATATAATTTCAGATATCCTAGAAAAGAAAAAGTTAAACCCAATTGAAGCAACGGAAATTAGAGACCTCTTTAAATTATGTATAGACCAAAATTATTTCCTATTCGACAAAAAATTTTTTTCAACAAGTCAATGGCCTTGGAATGGGCTCCCCCCTTAATCCCCTTTGAGCCGAGTTATTTATGAACAGTCTAGAAACTAGCCTCTTAAACAGTAAATTAGCGACCAATATATTATACTACTATAGATACGTTGATGACATCCTTATCTGCTGGAAAGGTACACAGTTACAGTTAGACCAGCTTGTTAACTTTGCCAACTCCCTACACAGTAATATCAAATTCACTTTAGAAGTAGAATCCGATAATAAACTTAACTTTTTAGATATAAAAATAGAACGTAAAAATAATAACCATAAATTTAGTATATTTAGAAAAGACACATTTACAGACTCCATAATTAATGGTCAATCTCAACACCCTTGGTCCCATAAGTTAGCAGCCTTCCATTCCATGATCCATAGACCTTTAACCATCCGTCTAGAAAAACTTAATTTACATAAAGAAATAAAAACTATAAAACAAATCGCAGTAAATAATAATTATGACCCATCAATTGTCACAAAACTGTACCATAATAAATTAAGAAAAATACTAATACAAGAAATATACCCGGTCGTTCCAAATAATAATAATATTTACTATAAATCTATCCCATACATAGGTTTAGTATCACTCAAACTAGAAAAACTCTTAACTAATAATAAAAATATAAATAATATGACATGTACGTATAGTACTTTAAATAACTTGGGTAAAACCCTTATTAATAATAAAGAAAAAATAGATAAACATAAAAAGAGTGGTATCTATAAACTTAAATGTAATGACTGTAATAGTGTATACATAGGTCAAACAGGAAGAGATTTTAATACAAGATATAAAGAACACATTGCCAGCTGGCGAAATAATAAACCAGACACATCTCACTTTGCTAAACATCTCATTGAAAATAACCATCACCCCTATTATATATTACAAATAAATACAAAAGGTAATAAACTAAATATCCTAGAAACATTAGAAATAAACAGACATAAAAAAGATACCAAGGTTAATATATTGAATGAACAACTAAATATAATATCATCACCCATACTTAATATCTTCTAGATATAATATAATTATACAACATTGATACTACAGAACTCTGGAAATTGTTTCAGCACAAATACACATATAAATATAACTATAAATAAAAAAAATAAAAATAAAAAAAAATAAAAGAAATAAATAAATGAATACAAAAAACCGGAGATGTGTAGAATTATTGTATTACCTTGTCCTTACTTTCAAATACCCTTGCTTTTGTATAAATACATTACCGAGAATAACTTCCATTTAATTTTATTACATACACAGTAAGGTTTGCATTGTATAACCTCACATAATAACAACAATTGAATTTATTACCCTCACTAAAATACTGGTATATTGTATAACTCTCGGAAATATAATAAAACCTACACTGCGCCCCTGCAATAAACTCAATAACATAAGCAATGGAAAAACCCGCACAAACCAGGCTTCCGCTATTATGTTTGAAACACATAAATGCTGTTGGATGTTCCTAAGAGTTAATTTTGTTAATATCCCACCTGAAGATGTTGTAATACAACGAAACCTAGGTCGTGGTAAAGAAATTAAAGAAAGTAGAAATAATACTACATCACGTAGTTTCATTTAATTGTGAATTTGTGCTAAGAATCAATATTTAAGATAAATTTAGATGGGTTTAAAAGTATTAAGAGTATTTTTCTCTTGCAGTCGGAAGTATAGACAAAAGTAAAATATTTACTGATGGGTTCTGAAGGTTAGGGGTGTGTTGCGAAGGTTGAGAGTAGATCTAATTTCATGTAAGGTCTTCAGAAATAATAAAAAAAATTTTAGGTAAAATTTAGATGGGTTTAAATGTATTACAGGTACTTATCCCTTGCCATCGGAAGTGTGGACGGTAATACAAAGATATATTATAGTGTGGGTTCCGAAAATTGGATGTGAGTCTAAATTTTGTGTTAGGTATTTAGAATTATTATTAAAGAAATATAAAAAAAATTCAGATGAGTTTAAAAGTATTAAGAGTGTTTCTTTCTTGCAGACGGAAGTATAGACAGAAGTAAAATATTAAGGGGTGGGTTCTAAGTTTAGGGGTGTGATCCGAAGGTTGCGAGTAGGTCTAAATTTTGCGTCAGGTCTTTAGAATTAATAAAGAAAATATTTGGGAACAATTCGAATAGGTTTAAAAATATTAAGAGTATTTTTCTCTTGCATTCGGAAATATAGACAGAAGTACATATTTAGGGATAGGTTCTGAAGGTTAGGGTTATGTTCCGAAGGTCGGCGATGCGTTGAGATTTTGTGTTAGGTCTTAAGATAAAATAAAAAAATATTTTAGAAAAATTTAGATAGATTTAAAAGTATTAACACAATTTTTACGGAAGCAAAGACAGAATTAAAAAAATTAGGGGTTGGTTCTGAAGGTTAGGGCTTTGTTCCAAAAGCCTAGAGTAGGTTTAAATTTTATGTTAGGTGTTGAGAATTTAAAAAAAAATTTAAGACAAATTTAGATGGTTTGAAATTATTAAGAGTATTTTTCTCTTCCAGTCGGAAGTATAAAAAGAAGTAAAATATTTAGGGGAGGGTTCTGAAAGTTCGGAGTATGTTCCTTAGGTTGAGAGTAAGTTTAAATTTTGTGTTAGGTCTTTGTAATAAATAAAAAAAAACTTAAGAAAAGTTTAGATTAGTTTAAAAGAACGAAGAGTTTTTCTCTCTTACAGTCGGAAGTATAGACAGAATTGAAATATTTAGGGGTGGGTTCTGAGGGTAATGGGTATGTTCCGAAGATCAGGGGTAGCTATAATTTTTGTGTTAAGTCTTATGAATCAATAAAATAATTTATAGGTAAATTTAGATATGGTTATAAATAATAAGAGTTTTTCTCTCATGCAATCGGGAGTATAGACAGAATTAAATATTTAGGGGGTGGTTCTGAAGGTTAGGATTACATTCCGAAAATCAGGGGTGGGTCGAAAATTTGTGTTAGGGCTTTAGAATTATTAAAAAAGATATTCAGGAAAAATTTAGGTGGATTTAAAATTATTAAGACTATTTTTCTCTTGCAGTCGGAAGTAATGACAGAATTGAAATATTTGGGGTTGGTTTTTGAAGGTTAGGGATCCATTCCGAAGATCAAGTATAGGTTTAAATTTGATGTTAGGTCTTAAAATCCGAAGATCAAGTGTAGGTTTAAATTCCGAAGATCAAGTGTAGGTTTAAATTTGGTGGTAGGTAACTATAAATTTTGTTATAGGTCTTGATAATTAATAAAAAATATACTTAAGAAAAATTTAAATAGGTTTAAAAGTATTAAGAGTATTTCTCTTATGCAGTCCGAAGTATAGACAGAAGAAAAATATTAAGGGGTGGATTCTGAAGGTTAGGAGTATGTTCCAAAGATCGAGGGTAAGTCTAAATTTGTGTTAGATCCTGATAATTATTAAAAAAATATATTTAAAAAAAATTTAGATATGTTTAAAAGTATTAAGAGTATGTCTCTTTTGCAGTCGGAAGTATAGACAGAAGTAAAATATTTAGGGGAGGATTCTGAAGGTTAGATGTGTGTTCCGTAGGTTGAGAGTAGATTTAAATTTTGTGTTGGGTCTTTAGAAATAATAAAGAAAATATTTATAAACAATTGAGATGGATTTAAAAGTATTAAGTGTATTTTTCTCTTGCAGTCGGAAGTAGAGAGAGTGGTAACATATTTAGGGGTGGGTTCTGAAGGTTATGGGTGTGTTCAGAAGATCAGGAGTTGATCTCAATTTTGTGCTGTGTCTTTAGAGTTAACAAAAAAAATATGTACAAAAAATTGAGATGGGTTTAAATGTATAAAGAGTATTTTTCTCTTGCAATCGGAAGTACGGACAGGAGAAAAATATTTAGGGGTGAGATCTGAAGGTTTGGGTTATGTTACAAAGGTCCACAGTTGTTTTAAATTTTGTGTTATGGCTTTAGAATTATTAAAAAAATAATTTTAAAAAAATTTAGATGTGTTAAAAATATTAAGACTATTTTTCTTTTCCAGTCGGAAGTAAAGGCAGAATTAAAATAATTAGTGGTTGGTTCTGAGAGTTAGGGGTGGGTTCTGAAGGTTTGGAGTAATTTTAAATTTTGTGCTAGGTCTTTAGAATTATTAAAAAAATATTTAAGAAAAGTTTAGATGGGTTTAAAAGTATTAAGAGTATTTCTCTCTTACAGTCGGAAGTATAGACAGAATTAAAATATTTAGGGGTGGATTCTAAAGGTGAGGGTTATGTTCCGAAGGTCAAGGTGTATCTAAATTTTGTGTTTGGTCTCTAGTATTAATAAAAAAAATTTTAGGAAAAATTTAGAGGGGTTTAAAAGTATTAAAAGTATTTCTCTCTTACAGTGTGAAGTGGAGAATGAAGTAAAATATTTAGGGATGGGTTCTGAAAGTTAAGTTTATGTTCCGAAGGTCATGGGTGGATCTTGATTTCGTGTTAGGTCTTTATAATTAATAAAAAAAATAATTAACAAAAATTTAGAAGGGTTTAAAAGTATTAAGATTATTTTTCTTTTGCAGTCGGAAGTACAGACCGCAATAAAATATTAAGGGGTGCGTTCTGAACATTGGTTTAAATATTGTGATAAGTCTTTAGAATTATTCAAAAAAGTATTTAGGAAATATTTAGATGGGTTTAAAAGTATAGACAGAAGTAAATTATTTAGGGGTTGGTTCTGAAGGTTAGTGGTGTATTCCGAAGGTTGAGAATAGATTCAAATTTTATGTTAGGTCTTTAGAAATAATCAAAAAAATATTAACGAAAAATTTAGATGGATTTAAATGTATTACAGGTACTTGTTCCTTGCACTCGGAAGTGTAGACGGTGACAGAAAAAAATATATTATAGGGTGTATTTCGAAGGACGAGAGTAAGTTTACAATTTTTATTAGGTCTTTAAAATCAATAAAAAAATTATTTTAAAAAAATTTAGATGAGTTTAAAAATATTAAAAGTGTAATTTTGTGTTAGGTCTTTAGAATTAATAAAGAAAATATATGTGACTAATTCAGATGGATTTAAAAGTATTAAGAGTTTTTTTCTATTGTAGTCGGAAGTATGGACGGAAGTAACATATTTAGAGGTAAGTTTCTGTAGGTTAGGAGGGTGTGTTCCGAAATTGAAAATATATTAAAATGTTGTGTTAGGTCTATATAAATAATAAAAAAGTATTTAAGAAAACTTTAGATGGGTTTAAATGTATTATAGGTACTTCTCCCTTGCCGTCGGAAGTGTAGACAGTAATACAAAAAAATATATTTTAGGGCGTGTTCCGAAGAATATAGGTGAGTCCAAAATTTTGTGTTAGGTCTTTAGAAATATTAGTAAAAAAATTAACGAAATTTGGATGGGTTTGAAAGTATTAAGAGTAATTCTCTCTTGCATCGGAAGTATCGAGAGAAGTAAAATAATTAGGGTTTGATTTCTTAAGGTTTTGGCTATGTTCCGAAGGTCGAGAGTAGGTTTGAATTTTGTGTTAGGTCTTTAGAATTAATAAAGCAAATATTTAGTACTAATTTAGATGGGTTTAAAAGTATTAAGACTGTTTCCCTCTTGCAGTCGGAAGTATAGACATAAGTAAAATATTAAGGGGTGGGTTCTAAAGGTTAGGGGTATGTTATGAAAGTCGGGGTGGGTCTAAATTTTGAGTTACGTCTTTAGAATTGATAAAAAATAATTCAGGAAAATTTAGATGGGTTTAAAGTATAAAAAGTATTTTTCTATTGCATTCGGAAAAATAGCCAGAATTAATTTCTGAAGGTTAAGGGTGTGTTCCGAAGGTCGAGCGTAGGTTTACATTTTGTGTTACGTTTTTTGGAATTAATAAAGAAAATATTTTTAAAAAATCCAGTTGGGTTTAAAAGTATTAAGAGTATTTTTCTCTTGCAGTTGAACTCTTGGAGTCGGGAGTGTAGACATGGGTAAAATATTTTTTGGTGGGTTCTGAAGTTTAGGATTGCATTCCGAAGGTCAGCGGTAGGTCTAATTTTGTGTTAAGTTTTTAGAATTAATAAAAAAAATATTTAAGAAAAATTTAGATGGGTTTAAAAGTATTAAGACTATTTCCCTCTTGCAGTCGGAAGTATGGACAGAATTAAAATATTTAGGGCTAAGTTCTGAAGGTTAGGGGTGTGTTCCGAAAGTCAAAAGCTGATTTAAATTTTGTGTTATGGCTTTAGAAATAATAAAAAATATTTAAGAAAAATTTAGAAGGGTTTATATGTATTACAGGTACTTTTCCTTTACTGTCGGAAGTATAGACCGTAATAAAAAAAATATATTATAGGGTGGGTTCCAAAGATTGTAGGTGAGTCTAAATTTTGTGTTAAGTCTTTAGAATTATTTTTAAAAAAATTTAAAAAAAATTTTGTTTGGTTTAAAATTATTAAGAATATTTCTCTCTTGCAGTCGGAAGCGTAGAAAGAAGTAAAATATTTAGGGGTGCATTCTGAAGGTTAGGCATGTGTTCCGAACAGCGCGAGTAGGTATACATTTTGTGTTAGGTCTTTAGAATCAATAAGAAAATATTCCAGAAAAATTTAGATGGGTTTAAAAGAATTGACAGTATTTCTCTCTCACATTCGGAAGTATAGGCAGAAGGAAAATATTGAGGGGTGGGTTCTGAAGGTTAGGGGTATGTTGCGAAAGTCGAGAGTACGTTTAGATTTTGTGTTTCATCTTAAGAACTAATAAAAAAAATATTAAGGAGAAATTCAGTTGGGTTTAAAAGTATTAAGACTATTTCCGTCTTGCAGTCGGAAATATAGACAGAAGTAAAATATTTAGGGGTAGGTTCTGAAAATTAAGGGTATGTTGCGAAAGTCAAGAGTACGTTTATATTTTGTCTTAAGTCTTTCGAATTATTAAAAATATATTTAGGAAAAATATAGATGGGTTTAAAAGTATTGAGAGTATTTTATTCTCGCAGTCGGAAGTATAGACCGAAGTAAAATATTTAGGGGTAGGTTCTGAACGTTAGGGATGTATTCCAAAGACCGAGTGTAAATTTAAATTTTGTGTTAGGTCTTGAGAATTATTAAATAATATATTTAAGACAAATTTAGATAGGTTTAAAAGCATGAAGTGTATTTCTCTCTTGCAGTCGAAAGTCTAGACAGAAGTAAAATATTTAGGGGTGGGTTCTGAAATTTAGCGATGTGTTTCGAAAATCGGGCGTAAGTCTAAATTTTTTCTTAAGTCTTTGGAATTAATAAAAAAATATTTAGGAAAAATATAGACGGGTTTAAAAGTATTAAGAGTATTTATCTCTCGTAGTCGGAAGTATAGACTGAAGAAAAATATTTAGGAGTGAGTTTTGAAGGTTAGGGTTAATTTCCGAAAGTCGGTGGTTGGTTTAAATTTTATGTTAGGTATTTAAAGATATAAGAAAAAATATTTGTAAAAAATTTAGTTGTGTTTGAAGGCATTAGGACTATTTTTCTCTTGAATTCGGAAGTAAAAACAGAAATAAAATATTTAGGGGTTTGTTCAGAAGGTGTGGGGTGTGTTCTGAAGGTCGAGAGTAAGTTTAAAATTTTGTTTTAGGCCTTTAGAATAAAAAAATCTTTAAGAAAATTTTAGATGGATTTAAAAGTATTAAGAGTATTTTTTTCTTGCAGTCGGAAGTAAAGACAGAATTAAAATATTTAGGGGTGGGTTTTGAAGGTTAGGGAAGTATTCCGAAGAGCAAGTGTAGGTTTAAATTTTGAGTTAGGTCTTTAGAATTGTAAAAAAATATTTAAAAAAATTTAGGTGAGCTTAAAGTATTAAGAGTATTTCTCTCTTGCAGTTGGAAGTATAGAATGAATTAAATATAGGGATTGGGTTTTAAAGGATAGGGGTGTGTTCGGAAGGTCTAGTGTAGGTTAAAATTTTGTGTTAGGTCTTAAAAATTAATAAAAAAATATTTTACGGAAAATGTAGATGGGTTTTAAAGTATTATATAGCCCTTGTACTCGGAAGTGTAGACGGTAACAGAAAAAAAGATATTAAAGGGTGGATTCCGAAAGTTGTAGGTGTGTCTAAATTTTGTGATATATCTTTAAAATGAATAAAAAAATATTGAAGACAAATTTAAATTTGTTTAAAAGTAATAAAAGTATTTCTTTCTTAGAGTCGGCAGTATAGACAGAACTAATATATTTAGGGGTGGGTTCAGTAATTTACGATTATGTTCCGAAGGTCGGAGGTGGGTCTAAACTTTGTGTTAGGTCTTAAGAATAAATAAAAAAAAAATTTTGGAAATACTTAGATGGGTTTAAATTATTAAGAGTATTTATCTCCTGCAGTCGGAAGCGTAGACAGAATTAAAATATTGAGGGGTGGGTACTGAAGGTTAGGGGTGTGTTCCGAAAGTCGAGGGGACGTTTGAATTTTTTGCCAGGTCATCATAAATAATAAAAAAAATATTTTAAAAAAATTTAGATGGATTTAGGTGTATTACAGGTACTTTTCCCTTGCCGTCGGAAGTGTGGACGGTTATACAATAAAATATATTTTAGGGTGGGTTCCAAAAAATGAGGGTGAGTCTAAATTTTGTGATAGATCTTTAGAATTATAAAAAAAAAGATTTTATAAAATTTATATGGGTTAAAAAGTATTAAGGGTATTTGTCTCTTGCAATCGGAAGTATAGACAGAAATAAAATATTTAGGGGATTTTTGTGAAGGTTAAGGTTACGTTCCGAAGAGCAGCGGTGGGTTTAAATTTTGTGTTAGGTCTTTAGAATTAAGGAAACCTATATTTAGGAAAAATTCAGATGAATTTAAAAGTATTAAGAGTATTTTTCTCTTGTAGTCGGAAGTCTACACATAATTCAAATATTGAGGGGTGGGTTCTGAAAGTTAGGGGAATGTTCAGTGGGTCGAGAGTAAATTTAAATTTTGTACTAAGTCTTTAAAGTTATTAAAAAAAATATTTAATCAAAGTGTCGATGGGTTAAAAAGTATTACAGGTACTTCTCCTTTGCACTCATAAGTGTAGACGGTAATAGAAAAGAATAGATTAAAACGTATTAAACGTAATAAAAATTACGTGTTAAAAATTATTAAACAAATTATTTAAATAAAGTTTAGATAGGTTTAAAAGTATTACAGGTACTTCCCCTTGCATTCGGAAGTATAGACGGTAAGAGAAAAAAAGATATTGAAGAGTGAGGTCCTACTAAATATTGTGTTACGACTTTAGAATCAATTAAAAAATATCTAAGAAGAATTTAGATGGGTTAAAAGTATTAGGTGTATTTTTCTTTTGCATTCGGAAGTATAGGGAAAAGTAAAATATATATGGGTGGGTTCTGAAGGTTAAGTGTGTGTTCCGAAGGTCGAGAATAGGTTGACATTTTGTGTTAGGTCTTTAGAATTAACAAAGGATATATTTAAGGAAAATATAGATGGGTTTAAAAGTATTACAGGTAGTTCTCCCTTGCACTTGGAAGTGTAGACGGTAACAGAAAAAGAGATATTAAGGGGTGGGTTCCGAAAATCACAGGTGGGTCTAAATTTTCTGTTTGGTCTTTAGAATCAATAAAAAAATATTTAAGAAAAATTAAGATGGGTTTAAAAGTATTACATGCACTTCTCCCTTGCACTCGGAAGTGTAGACGGTAACAGAAAAAAATATATTTAAGGGTGGGATCCTAAAAACGTAGGTGGGTCTAAATTTTGTGGCAGGTCTTTAGGAGTATAAATAAAAAAAATTATAAAAATTTAGATGGGTTTAAACTCTTAATTTCTCTCTTGCAGTCGGAAAAATAGACAGAAGTCAAATATTTAGGGGTGGGTTCTGAAGGTTAGGGGTGTGTTTCGAAGGCCGAGAGTAAGTTTAAATTTTGTGTTAGTTCTTCAGAATTAATAAAAAAAATATTTTGGGACAATGTAGATAGGTTTACGTATTAAGATTATTTTTCTCTAGCAGTCGGAAGTATTATAGTCGGAATTCAAATATTTATGGGTTGGTTTTGAAGGTTAGGGTTAAGTTCAGAAAGTCCGGGGTGAAAATTTTGTGATAGGTCTTTAAAATAAGGAAAAATAATAATTAGGATAAATTTAGATGGGTTTCAAAATATTAAGACTATTTTTCTCTTGCAGTTGGAAGCATATACAGAATTAAAATATTTAGTGGTGGATTCTGAAGGTTAGGGGTGTATTTCGAAGATCGAAAGTAGGTTTTAATTTTGTGATAAGTCTTAGTAATTAATAGAAGAATATTTAGGATAAATTTAGGTGGGTTTAAAAGTATTAAGAGTATTTCTCTCTTGCAGTCGGAAGTTTAGACAGATTTAAAATATTAAGTGGTTGGTTCTGAAGGTAAGGGTTACGTCCCAAAGATCCGGGGTGAATTTAATTTTTGTGTTAGGTCTTTAGAATAGGGAAAAAACTTTAAGAAAAATAAGATGGGTTTAAAGGTATTAAGACAATTTTTCTATTACAGTCGGAAGTATAGAAAGAATTAAAATATTTACAGGTGGATTATGAAGGTTAGTGGTGTATTCCGAAGGTCTACACCACTAACCTTCATAATCCTTCAGATTTAATAAAAAATATATTTAGGAAAAAATGAAATAAGTTTAAAACTATTAAGAGTATTTATCTCTTGCTCTCGGAAGTAAAGACAGAATTAAAATATTTTCAGGTGGGTTCTGAAGGTTAAGGGTATGTTCCGAAGATCCCGGGTGGGATTAGTTTATGTGTTAGGTGTTAATAATTAACAAAAAACTATTTAGGGAAAGTGTAGATGGGTCTGAAAATATTACAGGTACTTCTCCCTTGCATTCGGAAGGGTAGACGGTAAAAAAGTAAAATATTTTATAGGGTGGGTTCCGAAAATTGAGGGTGAAACTAAATTTTGTGTTAGGCCTTTAAAATTATTATTAAAAGAATTTAAAAAAAAATAGTAATGTTAAAAGTATTAATAGTATTTCTCTCTTGCAGTCGGAAGTATAGACAGAAGTAAAATATTTAGGGGTGACTTCTGAAGGTCACGGTTATGTTCCGAAAGTCGGCGGTGGGTTTAAATTTTTTGTTCGGTCTTTAGAATTATTAAAAAAAATATTTAAGAAAAATTTAGATGGGTTTAAAAGTATTAAGATTATTTTTCTCTTGCCGTCAGAAGTAAAAACAATAATAAAAATTTTAAGGGTGGGTTCTGAAGGTTAGGGCTGTATTTCAAAGACCGATTGCAGGTTTAAATGTTGTGCTAGGTCTTGAAAATTAATAAAAAGTTTATTTAAAAAAAATTAGATAGGTTTAAAAGTATAAATACTATTTTTCTCTTGCAGTCGGAAGTATAGACAGAATTAAAATATTTAGGGGTGGATTCTGAAGGATAGTTGTGAATTCCGAAGATCTAGAGTAGGATTCAATTTTGTGATAGGTCTTCATAATTAAAAAAATATATATTTAGGATAAATTTAGATGGGTTTAAAAGTATTAAGAGTATTTCAATCTTGCAGTCGGAAGTTTAGGCAGATTTAAAAACTTAGGGGCGGGTTCTGAAGGTTAGGGGTGTGTTCTGTAGGTCAAATGTTGTGTTTGGTCTTTAGAATTAATAAAAAATATATTAAGGAAAAATTTAGATAGGTTTAAAAGTATTGAGAGTATTTCTCTCTTGCAGTCGGAAATATAGGCAGAAGTAAAATATTTAGGGGTGGGTTCTGAAGTTTAGGGGGATGTGTAGCAGAGGTCGAGAGTAGGCTTAAATTTTATGTTAGGTCTTAAGAATTAATAAAGAAAATATGAAATATTTCAAAGTATTAAGAATATTTTACTCTTGTGGTCGGAAATATAGACAGAAGTAAAATATTAAGGGGAGAGTTCTGAAAGTTAGGGGGTGTGCTCCGTAGGTCGAGAGTAAACCTAAATTTTGTGTTAGGTTATTAAAATTAGTAAAAAACTATTTAGGGAAAGTGTAAATGGGTTTAAAATTATTACAGGTACTTCTCCCTTGCACTCGGAAGTGTAGAAGGTAATACAAAATAAATATTGTAAAGGGTGGGTTCCGAAAATGGGGGGGTGAAACTAAATTTTGTGTTAGGCCTTTAAAATTATTAAAAAAAATTTAAATATGTTAAAATTATTAACAGTATTTCTCTCTTGCAGTCGGAAGTATAGACAGAAGTCAAATATTTAGGGGTGGGTTTTGAAGTTTAGGGATATGTTCCGAGGATAGGGGGTGGGTCTTAATTTTGTGTTTGATCTTTAGAATTAATAAAAAAATATTTAGAAAAAATTTAGATGCGTTTAAAAGTATTAAGAGTATTTTTTTCATGCATTCGGAAGAATAGAGGGAATTATTATGAACGGGGTGTATTATGAAGGTTAGCGTTGTGTTCCGGAGGTTGGGAGTAAATTTAGATTTTATGTTAGGTCTATAGACGTATTAAAAAAAATATTTAAGAAAACTTTAAAGGAGTTTAATTGTATTACCAGTACTTTTCCCTTGCCGTCGGAAGTGTAGACGGTAATACAAAAAAATATGATATAGTGTGGGTTCCGAAGATTATAGTTATTCTAAATTTTATATACTTTTAAACCCATCCAAAAAATTAGATGGGTTTAAAAGTATTAAGGCTATTTTTCTCTTGCAGTCCGAAATAAAGACAGATTTAAAATATTTAGGGGTGGGTTCTGAAGGTTAGGAGTGTATTCCGAAAATCGATTGTAGATTAAAATTTTGTGTTAGGTCTTGAGAATTAATAAAAAAATATATTTAATTAAAATTAAGATAGGTTTAAAACTATTAAGAGTGTTTATGTCTAGTAGTCGGAAATATAAAGAGAAGTAAAATATATAGGAATGGGTTCTAAATGTTAAGGGTGTTTTCCGAAGGTGAAGATAAGTTTTAGATTTTGGGTTAGCTTTTAAGAATTAATAAAAAACCTTCGGAAAAAAAATTCAGATGGGTTTAAATGTATTAGGAGTATTTTCCTCTTGCAGTCGGAAGTATAGCCAAAGTAAAATGTTTAGGGGTGGGTTCTGAAGGTTAGGGTTATGTTCCAAAGTTCAGCGGCGGGTCTAAATTTTTATGATAGGTCTTTAAAATTAATAAAGGTGAAAATATTAGATGGGTTTAAAAGTATTAAGGCTATTTTTCTCTTGCAGTTCGAATTAAAGACAGAATTAATATATTTAGGGGCGGGTTCTGAAGGTTAGGAGTGTATTCCGAAGACCGAGTGTGGATTAAAATTTTGCGTTAGGTCTTGAGAATTAGTAAAAATATATTTAAGAAAAAATTAGACAGGTTTAAATTATTAAAAGTATTTCTCTGATGCAGTTGGAAGTATAGATATAAATAAAATATTTAGGGGTGGGTTCTGAAGGTTAGGGGTGAGAGTAAGTTTAAATATTATATTAGGTCTTTACAATTACTAAAAAAAATATTTAGGGAAAATGTTGATGGGTTAAAAGTATTACAGGTACTACTCCATTGCACTCGGAAGTTTAGACCGTAACAGAAAAAATATAATAAAGGGTGGGTTTCGAAAGTCGTAGGTAGGTCTAAATATTGTGTTATTTTTTAGAATCCATAAAGAAATATTTAAGAAAAATGTAGATGGGTTTGAAAGTATTAGGAGTATTAATTTCTTGCATTCGGAAGTATATACAGAATTAAACTATTTTGGGGTGGGTTCTGAAGGTTAGGGGTAAGTTCCGAAGGTCGGGGTACATCTAAATTTTGTGTTAGGTCTTTAGATTTGATAAAAAAATATTTAGGAAAAATTGAGATCTATTTAAAAGAATTGAGAGTATTTATTTCTTGCATTCGGAACTAAAGACAGAATTAAAATATTGAGGTGGGGGTCAATTGTAAATTTCTATTTTGTGTTAGGTCTATAAAATTATTAAAAACATATTTAAAGAAAGTGTAGATGGGTTTAAAAGCATTACAGGTACTTCTCCTCTGCACTCGGAAGTGCAGACGGTAAAAGAAAAGAAGATATTAAAGGGTGGGTTCCAAAAGTAGTAAGTGGGTCTAAAGGTTGTGTTAGGTCTTTAGAATCATTAAAAAAATGTTTGAAAATTTTTTTAGATTTTTTTTACAAAGTATTAAGAACATTTCTCTCTTGCAGTCGAAAATATAGACAGATTTAAAATATTTAGGAGTGGGTTCTGAAGGTTAAGGTTATGTTCCGAAGGTCGAGTGTAGGTCTAAATTTTGTGTTAGGTATTTAGAATTATTAAAAATAAAATTTGGAAAATATTATAAGGGTTTAAAAGTATTAAGAGTATTTTTCTCTCGCAGTCGGAAATAAAGACAGAATTAAAATATTAAGGGGTGAGTTCTGAAGGTTAAGGGTACGTTATGAAAGTTAGAGTAGGTTTTAGTTTTGTGTTAGGTCTTTAGAAATATTAAAAAAAATTTAAGAAAAATTTCTATAGGTTTAAATATATTATAGGTATCTCCCTTGCCGTCGGAAGTGTAGACGGTAAAAAAAAATGTTATAGGATGGGTTCCGAAGATTGGGAGTGAGTCTAAATTTTGTGATAGGTCTCTAGAATTATGAAAAAAAAAGATTTAAGAAATATTTAGATGCGTTTAAATGTATTAAGTCTATTTTTATCTTGCAGTCGGAAGTATAGATATAATTGAAATATTTAGGGGTGATTTCTGAAGGTTAGGGTTGTATTCGAGAGAGCCAGAGGAGGTTCAAATTTTGTGTTAGGTCTTCAGAATTAACAAAAATTTATTTAGGAAAAGTAAGGATGGGTTTAAAGGTATTAAGAGTATTTCTCTCTTATAGTCGGAAGTATAGACGGAATTAAAATATTTTGGGGTGGGTTCTAAAAGTTAGGGGTTGTTTCAAAGATCGTGGGTGGATTTAATGTTAATATATCTTTAGAAATAATATGTGTGTAAATTTTAAGAATTAAGAAAAAAAAAAGTTGGAATATTTTTATATGCGTTTAAAAGTATTAAGACTATATTTTTCTTGCATTCGCAAGTATAGACAGAATTAGAATATGAGGGGGGGGGTGGGTTCTGAAGGTTAGGTGTGGGGTTTGAAGGTTGAGAGTAGATTTAAATTTTGTGTTAGGTCTTTAAAAATAAAAAAAATAATAGTTAGAAAATAATTAGATCAGTTTAAATGTATTACAGGTACTTTTCCTTAGCCGTCGGAAGTGTAGACGGTAATACAAAAAAATATATTATAGGGTGGGTTACGAAGATTAGGGGTGAGTTCAAATTTGGTGTTATGTCTTTAGAATTATTAAAAAAAAATTTAAAAACTTGGATCAGTTCAAAAGTATTAAGAGTATTTGTCTCTTGTAGTCGAAAGTATAGAGAGAAGTAAAATATTTAGGGGTGGGTTCTGAAGGTTAGAGGTGTGGTCCGAAGGTCGAGAGAAGCTTTGAATTTTGTGTAAGGTCTTCAGAATTAATGTAGACAGTACTTAGGAAACATCCAGATGGGTTTAAAAGTGTTAAGAGTATTTTTCTAGTGAAGTCGGAAGTATAGACAGAATTAATATATTAAGAGGTGGGTTCTGAAGGTTAGTGGTGTGTTCAGTATATCAAAAATAAGTTTAAATTTTGTTTTAGGCCTTAAAAATTGATAAAAAAATATTTAAGGAAAGTGTAGATGGGTTTACAAGTAATACACGTACTTCTCCCTTGCACTCGGAAGTGTGGACGTTAACAGAAAAAAATATATTAAAATGTGGGTTCCGAAAGACAGGTCTAAATTCAGTGTTATGTCTTAACGATCAATAAAAAATTATTAAGGAAAAAATTAGATAGGTTTAAAAGTTTTAGAGTATTTCTCTCTTGCAATCGGAAGTATAGGCAGATTTAAAATATTAGAAGTGGGTTCTGATATTTAGGGTAATGTTCCGAAGGTAGGGTGTATGTTTAAATTTATTGTTAGATCTTTACAATTAATAAAAAAAACAGAAAAATTTAGATGGGTTTAAATGTATTACAGATACTTTTTCCTTGCCGTTGGAAGTGTGGACGGTAACACAAAAAAATATATTATAGTGTGGGTTCCGAAAATTGGATGTGAGTCTAAATTTTGTATTAGGTCAATAGAATCCATAAGAAAAATATTTAAGAAAAATTTAAAAGTGTTGAGTATTTCCCTTTTGCAGTCGGAAGTATAGACAGAATTAAAATATTTAGGGATGGGTTCTGAAAGTTAGTGTCATGTTCAGAAGGTCGGCGGTGGGTATAAATTTTGTGTTAGGTCTTTAGAATTTTTATTAAAAACATTTTTAAAAAATTTAGAAGGGTGTAAAAGTGTTAAGACTATTTTTCTCTTGCGGTCGGAAGTAAAGACAGAATTTAAATATTTTGGGGTGGGTTTTAAAGGTTAGTGATGTATTCCGAAGATCGAGTGTAGATATAAATTTTGTGTTAAGTCTAGAGAAATAATAAAAAATGTATTTAAGAAAAATTTAGATAGGTTTGAAAGTAATAAGAATATTTCTCTCTTGCATTCGGAAGTATGGACAGAAGTAAAATATTTAGTGGTGGATTCTGAAGGTTAGGGGTATGTTTCGAAAGTCGAGAGTAGGTTTAAATTTTGTATTAGGTCTTTTAAATTAATAAAAAAAATACTTAAGAAAAATTTAGATTGGTTTAAAAGTATTAAGAGTATTTTTCTCTTGCAGTCGGAAATATAGACGGAAATAAAATATTTAGGGGTGGGTTCTAAAGGTTTGGGATGTGTTACGAACGTCGAGTGTAGGTTTAAATTGTGTATTATGTCTTTAGAAATAAAAAGAAAATATTTAAGGGAAATGTAGATTAAATGTATTACAGGTACTTCTCCCTTGCTCTCGGAAGTGTAAACGGTAAGAGAAAAAAAGATATTAAAGGGTGGGTTCCGAAAGTCGTAGGTGGATCAAGATTTTATATTTTGAATCAATAAAAAATATTTAAGAAAAATTCAATGGGTTTAAAAGTATTAAGACTATTTTTTTCTGGCAGTTGGAAGTATAGATAGAAGTAAAATATTTAGAGGTGGGTTCTGAAAGTTAGAATTTTGTTCCGAAGGTCGAGGTTGATTCTAAAGTTTGTGTTAGTTCTTTGAATTAATAAAAAAAATTAGAAGGAAAATATTTAGGTAGGTTTAAAAGCATTAACTATTTTTCTCTTGCAGTCGGAAGTAAATACTGAATTGAAATAATTAGGGGTGCGTTCTGAAGGTTAGGGATTTATTCCGAAGGTCGACAGTAGGTTTAAATTTTGTGTTAGGTTTTAAGAATCAATAAAAAAAATATTAAGAAAAATTTATATGGGTTTAAAAGTGTTAAGAGTATTTTTCTCTTGCAGTCTGAAAGATAAACAGAAGTATAATATTTATGGGTGGGTTCTGAACGTTAGGAGTATGTTCCGAACTTCAAGTGTAGGTTTTAATTTTGTGTTAGTTCTTTAGAATTAACAAAAAAAATATATAAGGTAGTTGGGTTTGAAAGTATTACAGGTACTTCTCCTTTGTACTCTTTGTGTTAGGTCTTTAGAGTCAATTAAAAAATCGTTAAGAAAAATTTAGGTGGGTATAAAAGTATTAAGAGTATTTCTCTCTTGTATTCTGAAGTATAGAAAGAATTAAGATATTTAGGGGTGGGATCTGAAGGTTAGGGGTATGTTTCAAAAGTCAGGGGTGGTTCTAAATTTTGGTTTAGGTCTTGATTATAAATAAAAAAAATATTTAGAAAAAATTTAGATGGGTTTAAACGTAACAATAGAATTTTTATCTTGCAGTCGGAAGTATGGACAAAATTAAAATATTGAGTGGTGAGTTCTGAAGGTTAGAGTTATGTTTAGAGATCGGCTGTTGATTTAAATATTGTGTGAAGCCTTTAGAATTATTCAAAAAACATTTGAAAAAAAATTTAGATGTGTTTAAAACACTATTTTCCTCCGAGACAGAATTAAGGACAAAATTTAAATAATTAGGGGTGGGTTCTGAAGGTTAGGGGTGTGTTCCGAAGATCGAGGGTAGGGTTAAATTTTGTGTTAGGTCTTGAGAATTAATAAAAAATATTTTTAAAAAAATTTAGATAGGTTTAAAATTATTAAGAATATTTATCTCTTGCAGTCTTAAGTATAAACTAAAGTAAAATGTTTAGGGGTGGGTTCTGAAGGTTAATGGTGTGTTCCGAAGGTCGAAAGCAAGTTATAATTTTTTGTTAGGTCTTAAGAATGAATAAAAAAATATTTTTAAAAAATTTAGATTGGTTTAAAATATTAAGAGTATTTGTCTCCTGCAGTTGGAAGTATAGACAGAAGTAATATTTTTAGGGGTGGGTTCTGAAGGTTAGGGGTGTGTTTCGTAGGTCGAGAGTAAGTTTAAGTATTGTGTTAGGTCTTTAGAATTAAACAAAAATATTCAAGGAAAATGTAGATGGATTTAAACGTATTACAGGTACTTCCCCCTTGCCGTCGGAAGTGTAGACGTTAATACAAAAAAAATATTATAGGGTGGGTTGCGAAGATTTGGGGTGAGTCCAATTTCTTAAAAAGGTCTTCAAAAGTCTTGAAAATAAATAAAAAAAATATTTAGAAAGAATTTAGATGGGTTTAAAAGTATTGAAAGTATTTTTCTCTTGCAGCCGGAAGAATAGACAGAAGGAAAATATTTAGCGGTGAGTTGTGAAGGTTAGCGTTATGTTCCAAAGGTCGGCGGTGGGTTCAAGTATTATGTTAGGTCTTTAGAATGATTAAAAAAAAGATTTGAGAAAAATTTCGATGGATTTAAAATAATAAGACTATTTTTCTCTTGCAGTCAGAAGTAAAGAGATAAATTAAATAATTAGGGGTAGGTTTTGAAGGTTAGGGGTGTATTCCGTTAATCGAGTGTCGGTTAATAGTTTGTGTTTGGTCTTGAGAATTAATAAAAAATATATTTAGGAAAAATTTAGACAGGTTTAAAAGTATTAAGAGTATTTCCCTCTTGCAGTTGGAAGTATAGACAGAATTAAAATATTTAGAGGTAAGTACTGAAAGTTTGGATTATGTTAAGATTAGTTTAAAAGTATTACAGGTCTATTCTATCTCAGGTATTTTGTTAGATTTTTAGAATTAAAAAAAAAATTTAGATGGGCTTAAAAGTATTAAGATTATTTTTTCTTGCAGTCGGAAATACAGAACGAAGTAAAATATTTAGGGGTGGGTTCTGAAGGATGGAGTGTGTTCCGTAGATCGAGAGTAAAGTTAAATATTGTGTTAGGTCTTTAGAAATATTATTTAAATTTAGATAGATTTAAATTTATTACAGGTACTTTTAGGTATTTAAATTTAGATAGGTTTAAATTTATTACAGGTACTTCTCCCTTCCCGTCGGAAGTGTAGGCGGTAGTATAAAAAAATATATTATAGGTTGAGTTACGAAGATTGAGGGTGAGTCCAAATTTTGTGTTAGGTCTTTAGAAATATTATTAAAAAAATTTAAATGAATTTGGATATGTTCAAAAAGTATTAAGAGTATTTTTCTCTTGCAGTCGGAAGAATTGACAGAAGTAAAATGTTTTGCGGTTGGTTCTGAAGGTTAGTTGTGTGTTCCGTAGGTTTGGATATTGTGTTAGGTGTTTAGAATTAATAAAAAAATATTTGAGGAAAATGTAGATGGGTTTAAAAGTATTGCAGATACTACTAACTTGCATTTGGAAAAGTAAACGTTAACAAAAAAAGATATTAAAGAGTGGGTTCCGAAAGTGGGTCTAAAGTTAGTTTTAGATCTTTAGAATCAATAAAAAAATATTTAAGAATAGAATAGAATAAAAGTTTAGCTATCTAAACTTGTATTCTAAAAGTATTAGAGTATTTCTCTCTTGCAGTCGGAAGTATAGAAAGAATTAAAATATTTAGGGGTAGTTTCTGAAGATTAGGGATATGTTCCAAACGTTTGGGTTTGTAAAAAATGTTGTGTTAGGCGTTGAAAATTATTAATAAAAGTAATTTAAATAAATTTGAATGGGTTTAAAATTTAAAGAGTATTTTTCTCTTGCTGTCGGAAGTAAAATATTTAGGGGTGAGCTCTGAAGGTCTGGGTTGTGTTTCAAAAGTCGAGTGTAGGTTTAAATTTTGTGTTAGGTTTTTACAATTAATAAAGGAAATAATTGGGAAAATTCAGATGGGGTTAAAAGTATTAAGAGTATTTCTCTCTTGCATTCGGAAGTATAGACAGATGTAAAATATTTACGGGTGGGTTCTGCAGTTTAGGGGTGTGTTCCGAAGGTCGAGAGTAATTTTAATTTTGTGTTAGGTCTTTAGAATGAATAAAAGCAATATTTAAAGAAAATGTTCATGGGTTTAAAAGTATTATACGTACTTTCCCTTTGTACTCGGAAGTATAGACGGTAACAAGAAAAACGATATTAAAGCGTGGGTTCCGTAAGTCGTAGGTGAGTCTAAAGTTGTGTTAGGTCATTAGAATTAATAAAAAAAATATTAAGGAAAAATTTAGATGGGTTGAAAATATTAAGAGTATTTCTCTCTTGCTGTCGGAAGTACAGACAAAATTAAAATATTTAGGGATGTGTTCTGTAGGTTAGGGTTATATTTCGAAGGTCACGTGTGTGCTAAATTTTATGTCAGGTCTTTAGAATTAATATAAAAAATATTTAAGAAAAACTTGAATGTGTTTAAAAGTATTAAGACTATTTTCTCTTACAGTCCGGCGTATGGACAGAAGTAAAATATTTAGGGGTGGGTTCTGAAGGTTAGGTTAGGTGTTTAGTAGGTCGAGAGTAGATTTAAATTTTGTGTTAGGTCTTTAGAAATGATAAAAAAATATTTAAGAAAAATTTAGAGGGGTTTAAATATATTACAGGAATTTCTCCCTTACCGTCGGAAGTGTAGAAAGGAATACAAAAAAATATATTATTTAATCCAAGACCCAATTGCGAAAGTCGTAATTGGGTCTTGGATTTAATGTGAGGTCTTTAGAATCTTTAAAAGATTAGCTGTGGGTTTTAACTTTGTGTTAAGTCTTTTGAAATAATAAAAAAAATATTTAGGAAATATTTATATGTGTTTAAAAGTATTAAGAGTATTATTTTCTTGCTGTCGAAAGTATAGACCGAAGTTAAATATTTAGGGGTGGTTTCTGAAAGTTAGAGTTTTGTTTTAAAATCAGAGGTGGGTCTGAATTTTGTGTTAGGTCTTTACAATTAATAAAAAAAATATTTTGGCAAAATTTAGATGGGTTTAAAAGTATTTTTCCCATGCAGTCGGAAGTATGGATAGAATTTAAATATTTAGGGGTGGGTTCTGAAGCTTAGGGGTGTGTTCTGAAGGTTAAGAGTAGATTTAAATTTTTTGGTAGATATTTAGAAATATTAATAAAATTGTTTAGGAGAAATTTCCCCCTTGCCGTTGTAAGTGTAGAGGGTAAAACAAATAAATATATTATAGGGTGGATTCTAAAGATTGGCGGTGAGTCGAAATTTTGTGTTAGGTTTTCAGAATTATTAATAAAAAAATTAAAAAATTTGGATAGGTTAAAAAGTATTAAAAGTATTTCTTTCTTACAGTCGGAAATATAGAGAGAAGTAAAATATTTAGGCCTGAATTCTGAAGGTTGAGGGTGTGTTCCGAAGGTCGAGAGTAGGTTTAATATTTGTGTTAGGTCTTAAGAATTATTAAAGAAAATATTTAGAAAAATTTAAATAAGTTTAAAAGTATTAAAGGTATTTCTCTTTTCAGTCGGAAGTATAGACAGAAATAAAATATTTAGGGGAGTGTTCTGAAGGTTAGGGATGTATTCCGTAGATCTAGAGTAAGTTTAAATTTTGTGTTAAGCCTTCAGAATTACCAAAAAATTTATTTGAAAAAAGTTTAGATAGGTTTAAAAGTATTAAGACTATTTTTCTCTTGCAATCAGAAATTTAGACAGAATTAAAATATTGAGGAGTGGGTTCTCAAACTTAGGGGTGTGTTCCGAAGGTTAAGAAAAGATTTACATTTGGTGTTTGGTCTATCAAAATAATAAAAAAAATATTCTAGAAAATTTTAGATGGGTTTCCATGTATTACAGGTACTTCTCCTTTGCCGTCGGAAGTGTAGATGTTAATACAAATAAATATATTATAGGGCAGGTTCCAAGATTGGGAGTTAGTCCAAATTTTGTGTTAGGTCTTCAGAATTATTAACAAAAAAAATTGAAAAAAATTTGAATGGGTTTGAACGTTTTAAGCGTATTTATCTCTTACAGTCGGAAGTACAGACAAAATTAAAATATTTAGGGTTGGGTTCTGAAGGTTAGGGTTTTGTTCCGAAGGTCAGGTGTGGGTCTAAATTTTGTGTTAGGTCTTTAGAATTAATAAAAAAAATTGAAGAAAAAAATTTCGATGGGTTTAAAAGTATTAAGACAATTTTGCTCTTGCCGTCGGAAGTATAGACAGAATTAAAATATTTATCGGTGGATTCTGAAGATTAGGGGTGTGTGTTCCGAAAGTCGAAAGTTGTTTTAAATTTTGTGTTAGGTCTTTAGAAGTAACAATAAAATATTTAAGAATAATTTAGACAGGTTTAAAAACATTAAGACTACTTTTCTCTTGCAGTCGGAAGTATAGACAGAATTAAAATATTTAGGGGTGGGTTCAAAAGGTTAGGGGTATATTCCAAAATTCAAGTGTAGCTTAAGTTTTTGTGTTAGGTCATGAGAATTATTAAAAATATTTTTAGGAAAAATTTAAATAGGTTCAAAAGTAGTAAGAGTATTTTTCTCTTGCAGTCGGAATTATTGACAGAATTAAAATATTTAGGGGTGGGTCCTGAAGCTTAAGGTTATGTTCTGAACGTCTGGGGTGGGTCTTAATTATGTGTTAGGTCTTCGAAATTATTAAAAAAATATTTAGGGGTGGATTCAGAAGGTTAGGGGTGTATTCCGAAATTCGAGAGTTGGTTTAAATTTTGTGTTAAATTTTGATAATTATTAAAAATATTTTTGGGAAAAATTAAAATAGGTTCAAAAGTATTAAGAGTATTTTTCTCTTGCAGTCTTAAGTGTAGACAGAATTTAAATATTTAGGGTTGGTTTCTGAAGGTTAAGGTTATGTTGTGAAGGTCTGGGTTGGGTCTTAATTATGTGTTAGGTCTTCGAAATTATTAAACAAATATTTAGGACAAATTTATTTATTTATTTATCTAATTTAATGTATCTAATTGATACATATGGCGGACTTATTGCTACGTGAGCAATCTCTTACAGCCAACCATAACACCCGTCCAGCCCTGCTCGACGAACGGCCGGGAATCGAACCCGGGTCTCCGCGGTGCACCGCGTCGTCACATACCGTATGCCTTGTGATCAACCCAACACACCACGGTGACGATTATAGAAAATTTAGATGGGTTTAAAAGTTATAAGACTATTTTTCTCTAGCATTGGGAAGTATAGACAGAATTAAAATATTTAAAGGTGGTTTCTAATTGTTAGGCGTGTATTCCGAAGGTCTAGAATAAGTTAAAATTTTGAGTAAAGTCTTCAGAATAAAAAAAAATTTTTAGGAAAAGTTTCGATGAGTATAAAAGAATTAAGAATATTTCTCTCTTACAGTCGAAAGTGTAAACAGAATTAAAATATTTTGTGGTTACTTATGAAGGTGAACATACTCCTAATGTTCCGAAGATCGAAGTTGGTCTAAATTTTGTGCTAGGTCTTTAGAATTAATGAAAAAAATTTTAGAAAAAATTTAGATGATTTTAAATGTATTAAGACTATTTTTTTCATGGAGTCAGGTGTATAGACAGAATTAAAACTTTTAGAGATGGGTTTTAAAGGTAAAAAGTGTGTTCCGTAATTCGAGAGTAAGTTTAAATTTTGAGTTAGGTTTTTAGAGTCAATAAAAAAAATATTTAAGAAAAATTTAGATGGATTTAAAAGTATTAAGAGTATTTTTCTCTAGCAGTCGAAAGTATATACAGAATTAAATAATGAGTTGTGGCTTCTGAAGTTTAAAGGTGTGTTCCCAAGGTCGACAATAAGTTTCAATTTTAGTCTTTAGAAAAAAAAAAAAATATTTTAGAAAAATTTAGATGGGATTAAATGTATTAGAGATACTTCTCCCTCGCCGTCGGAAATTTAGACGGTATTAAAGGATGAGTTCCGAAAGTCGTATTAAGGTTTGAATTTTGTGTTAGGTCTTAAGAATTATTAAAAAAATATTTGAGAAAATTTAAATGGTTATAAAAGTGGTAAGAGTATTTCTCTCTTGCATTCGGAAGTATAGACAGAATTAAAATTTTTAAGGGTGGGTTCTGAAGGTTACAGGTATGTTCCAGATATCGAAGTTGGTTATAATATTTGTGTTAGGTTTTTATAATTGAAAAAAAAATATTAAGGAAAAATTTAGATGGGTTTAAAAGTATTAAGAGTATTTTTCTCTTGCATTGAGAAGTGTTAATAGAATTAAAATATTGACGGTTGGGTTCCGAAAATAATGGGTGTTTCGAGGGTTCAAAGTAGATTAAAATTTTGTGTTAAGTCTTTAGAAATAATCAAAAAAATATTTAAGAAAAATTTAGATGGGTATAAATGAATTAGAGGTACACCTCCCTTGACGTCGGAAGTGTAGACGGTAATAAAAAAATATATTATAGGGTGGGTTCCGAAGATTGGGGGTGAGTCTTAATTTTGTGTTAGGTCTTTAGAAATGTTAATAAAAAATTAAAAAAAGAAATTAGATCGGTTTAAAAGTATTAAGAGTATTTATTTTCACTTGCAGTCGGAAATATGTACAGAAATAAAATATTTAGGGGTGGGTTCTGAAAGTTAGGGGTGTGTCCCGAAGGTCGAGAGTAGGTTTTAATTTTGTGTTTGTCCTTAAAAATCAATAAAAAAAAATTTTAGGAAAATATTATATGGGTTTAAAATTATTAAGAGTATTTTTCTCTTGCAGTAGGAAGTATAGACATAAGTAAAATATTTAGAGTTGGTTTCTGAAGATTAGGGGTATGTTCCGTAGGTCTTTAAAATTACCAAAAAAAAAATTTTATTAAAAAGTAGATGGGTTGAAAAGTATTACAGGTACTTCTCCTTTGTACTCGGAAGTGTAGACGGTAAAAGAAAAAAAAATATTAAAAGGTGGGTTACGAAAGTCGTAGGTGTTTCAAAACTTTGTGTTAGGTCTTTAGGATCAATAAAAAAAATTTAGTTTAGGTTAAAAGTATTAAAAGTATTTATCTCTTGCAGTCGGAAGTATAGACAGAATTATTAAAAATATTTAGGGGTGGGTTCTGAAGGTTAGGATTATGTTACGAAGACCGAGTGTAGGTTTATATTTTGTATTAGGTCTTGAGAAATAATAAAAATATATTTAAGATAAATTTAGATAGGTTTAAAAGTATTAAGAGTATTTCTCTCTTGCAGTCGGAAATACAGACTGAAGCAAAGTATTTATGGGTGGGTTCTGAAGGTTATAGGTGTGTTCCAAAGGTCGGAAGTAGGTTTTAATTGTTTGTTAGATCTTTAGAAACAATAAAAAAAATATTTAAGAATATTTGATATGGGTTTAAAAGTATTAGGATTATTTTTCTCTTGCAGTCAAAAGTATAGACAGAAGTAAAATATTTAGGGGTGGGTTCTGAAAGTTAGGGGCATGTTTCGTAGGTCGAGAATAAGTTTAAATGTTGAGTTACGTCTTTTGAATTAACAAATAAAATATTTAAAATAAGTAAAGTATTAGAAAAATATTATAATAAAAATATTTAAAGTAATAGAAAAATAATATATTAGAAGGTGAGTTCCGAAAATCGTAGGTTGGTCTCACTTTGTGTTAGGTCATTAAATTCTTTATAAAAATATTTAAGAAAAATTTAGATGGGTTTAAAAGTATTAAGAGTATTTTTTCTTGCATTCGGAAGTATAGACAGAATTAAAATATTTAGGGGTGGTTTCTGAAGATTAAGTTTACGTTTCGAAGGCTCGGGGTGAGTCTCAATTTTGTGGTAGGTCTTAAGAATTAAGAAAAAAAATATTTAAGAAAACTTTAGATTGGTTTAAAATTACTAAGACTATTTTTCCCTTGCAGTCGGAAGTAAAGACAGAATTAAGTAAAGTTTCTGAACGTTAGAGGTGTATTCCGAAGGTCGAGTGTAGGTTTAAATTTTGTGTTAAGTCTTTAGAATTATTAAACAATATATTTGGTAAAAATTTAGATTGGTTTAAAAGTAGTAAGAGTTTTTTTCTCTTGCATTCGGCAGTATAGACAGAATTAAAATATTAAGGGTGGGTTCTGAATTTTAGCGTTATGTTCAGTAGGTCGAGAGTAAATTTAAATTTTGTGTTAGGTCTTTAAAATTATTAAAAAATATATATAAGGAGAGTGTATATGGGTTTAAAAGTATTACAGGTACTTCTTCTTTACCCTAGACGGTAATTGAAAAAGTATATTAATGGGTTAGTTCCGAAAGTCGTAGATGGGCCTAAACTTTGTGTTAGGTCTTTAGAATCAATAAAAGAAAAATTTAGATGCGTTTAAATGTATTACTGGTACTTCTCCCTTGCCGTCGGAAGCGTAGATGTTAATACAAAAAAATATAATAAAGGATGGGTTCCGAAGATTGGGGGTGAGATTATAATTTTCAGTTAGGTCTTTAGAATTATTAATAAAAAAATTTAAAAAAATTTAAATGGGTTTACAAGTATTAACAGTATTTACTTCTTTCTGTCGGAAGTATAGAGAGGAGTAAAATATTTAGGGGTGGGTTATGAAGGTTTTGCGTCTCTTCCGAAGGTCGAAAGTAGGTTATAATTTTGTGTTAGGTCTTAAAAATTAATAAAAAAAATATTTAAGGAAAATGTAATTGGATTTAAAAATATTACAGGCACTTCTCCCTTGCAATCGGAAGTGTAGACGGTAACAGAAAAAAATATATTATAGGGTGGGTTCCGAAAGTCGTAGGTGGGTCTAAATTTTGTGTTAGGTCTTAAGGATCAATAAAAAAATATGTAAAAAAAATTTAGATGGTTTTAAAAATATTAAGAGTATTTCTCTCTGGTAGTCGGAAGTATTGACAGAAGTAAAATTATTAGGAGTGGGTTCTGAAGGTTAGGGGTTTGTTCAGAAGGTCGAGAGTAGGTTTAAATTTTGTGTTAGTTCTTAAGAAAAAAAAATATTAGGGAAAAATTTAAATGGGTTTAAAAGTATTAAGAGTATTTTACTCTTGCAGCCGGAAGTATATTGAGAATTAAAATATTTAGGGGTCACTTCTGAAGGTTGCATTCCGAAGGTCGAGAGTATGTTTAAATTTTGTATTAAATATTTACAATCAAGAAAATAATATTTAAGAATAATTAAATATGTTTAAAAGTATTAAGAGTACTTTATTCTTGCAGTCGGTAGTATAGACAGAAGTAAAATATTTAAGGGTAGGTTTTGATGGTTAGGCGAGTGTTCCGAAGGTCAAGAGTAGGCTGAAATTTTGTGTTAGGTCTTTAGAATGAATAAAGTAAATATTTAAGGAAAATGTAGTTAGGTTTAAAAGTATTGCACGTAGTTCTCCCTTGCACTCGGAAATGTAGACGGTAAAAAAAAAGAAGATATTAATGGGTGGGTTCTAAAAGTCGTAGGTACCCACCTAAAAATAAAATTAAATTTTGTGTTAGGTCTTAAGAATCAATAAAAAAATATTTAATAAAAATTTTCATGGCTTTATATGTATTAAGAGTATTTCTCTTTTGCGGTCGGGAGTATAGACAGAAGTAAAATATTTAGGGGTCGGTTCTGAAGGTAAAAGTTACGTTCCGAAGGTTCGAGGTGAGTTTTAATTTTGTGTTAGGTCTTTAGAATTATGAAAAAAAATATATAAGAAAAATTTAGATTTGTATAAATGTATTAAGACTATTTTTCTCTTGCAGTGTGCAGTAAAGACAGAATTAAGTAAAGTTTTTGAAGGTTATAGGTGTATTCCGAAGATCGAATGTAGGTTTAAATTTTGTGTTAGGTCTTTAAAATTAATAAAAAATATATTTAGGAAAAATTTAGGTATTTTTAAAATTATTAAGAGGATTTATCTCTTACAGTCGGAAATATAGGCAGAATTAAAATATTTAGCGGTGGGTTCTGCAGGTTAGGGGGGGGGGTGTGTGTTCTGAAGGTCGAGAGTAGGTTTAAGTTTTGTGTTAGGTCTTTAGAATCAATAAAAAAAATATTTAAGAAAAATTTAAATTAGTTTAAAAGTATTCAGATAATTTTTCTCTTGCATTCAGAAGTATAGACAGAATTAAAATATTAAGGGTTATGTTCTTAGCGGTGTGTTCCGAAAGTTGAGTCGTGGAAGGTCTAGAATAGGTTTAAATTTTGAGTTAGGTCTTCAGAATAAAAAAATTTTTTTTGAAAAAGTTTAGATTAGTTTAAATGTCGTAAGGGTGTTTCTCTCTTACAGTCGGAAGGATAGAATGAGGTAAAATATTTAGGGGTAGGTTCTGAAGGTTTGGGGTATGTTTTGAAGGTCGACAGTAGGTTTAAATTTTGTATTAAGACCTAACACAAAGTTTAGACCCATCTTAGAATCAATATAAAACATTTTCAGAAAAAATTCACATGGGTTTAAAAGTATTAGGATTATTTTCCTCTCAAGTCGGAAGCATAAACAGAAGTAAAACATTTAGGGGTGGGTTCTTTAGGTGAGGGTTATGTTTTGAAGGTCAGCGGTGGTTCTAAATTTTGAGTCAGGTCTTTAGAATTAATAAAAAAAATATTTAAGCAAAATTTAGATGGGTTTAAATGTATTATGGGAAATTCTCCCTTGCCGTCGAAATTTTAGACGTCAATACATAAAAATATATTATAGGGTGGGTTCCAAAATTTGGGAGTGAGTCCAAATTTTGTGATAGGTCTTTAGAAATATTAATAAAAAATTTTTAAAAAACTTGGATGGGTTTAAATTTATTAAGAGTATTTTAATCTTGCATTCGGATGTGTAGACAGATTTAAAATATTTAGGGGTGGGTTCTGAAAGTTGAGGGTATGTTCCGAAGGTCGAGACTAATTATGAGTTTTGTGTAAAGTCTTTAAAATTATAAAAAAATATTTAACGAGAGTCTAGATGGGTTTAAAAGTATTACAGGTACTTCTCCCTTGCACTCGGAAGTGTAGACAGTAACAGAGAAAATATATTAAAGGGTGGGTTCCGAAAGTCGTAGGTGGATCTAAATTTTGTGCTAAGTCCTTAGAATCAATAAAAAAATATTGTAGAAAAATTTAGATGGGTTTAAAAGTAATAAGACTATTTTTCTCTTGCAGTCGGAAGAAAACACAGAATTAAAATATTTGGAGGTGGTTTCTGAGATGATGGGTATATTCCGCAAGACGAATGTAGGTTTAAACTTTGTGTTAGGCCTTTAGAATTAATAAAAAATATGTTAGGGAATAATTTTGATAGGTTTAAAAGCAATAAGAGTATTTCTCTCTTGCAGTCGGAAGTATAATATTTAGGGGTGAGTTCTGAAGCTAATCTTCAGACAGAAGCCAGTTCTGAAGTTTAGTGGTGTATTCCGTAGGCGGATAGTAAGTTTGGATTTTGTGTTATATCTATAAAATTAATAAAAAGTTATTGATTTCTTGGTTAGGTCTTTAGAATTATTATTAAAATTACTTAAATAAAATTTAGATGGGTGTAACAGTATTAGGAGTATTTATCTTTTACAGTCGGAAATATAGACAGAAGTAAAATATTTATGGGTGGGTTCTGAAGCTTAGGATTATGTTCCGATGGTAGGTGGTAGGTTTATATTTTATGTTACGTTTATGAAATTAATAAAAAAAAATATTAGTAGAAATTTAGATGGCTTTAAAAGTTACAAGACACTTTTACTCTTGCAGTCGGAAGTAAAGACAGAATTAAAATTTTTAGGGGTGGATTCTGAAGTTTATGGGTGTATTCCAAAGATCAGGTGTAGCTTTAAATTTTGTGTAAGGTTTTCAGAATAACCAAGTTAAGGGTGTGTTCCGTAGGTCGAAAGAAAACGTATATTTTGAGTTAGGTCTTAAGAATTAATAAAAAAAATTGTTAAGGGAAATGTAGATGGGTCTAAAATATTACAGATACTTCTCCCTTGTCCTCGGAAGTGTAGTCGGTAACAGAAAAAATATATTAAATATTGGTTTCCGAAAGTCCTAGGTTGATCTAAATATGATGTTAGGTCTTCAGAATCAATAAAAAAAATATTTTAGAAAAATTGAGAAAGTTTTAAAGGTAGTAATAGTATTTCTCTCTTGCAGTCGGAAGTAAAAACAGAAATAAAATATTTAGGGATGGGTTTTGAAGTTTAGGGGTGTGTTCCGAAGTTCAAGAGTATGTTTAAATATAGTGTTAGGTCTTTACAATTAATACAGAAAATATTCCAGAAAAATTCAGATGGGTTTAGAAGTATAAAGAGGATTTCTCTCATACAGTCGAAGTATAGACAAAACTTAAATATTTAGGGGTAAGTTCTGAAGGTTAGGGGTGTGTTCCAAAGGCCGAGAATAAGTTTATATTTTTTGTTAGGTCTTTACAATTACCAAAAAAAAATATTTAAGTAAAATTTAGATGGGGTTAATAGTATTACAGGTATTTTTTTCTTGACCTCGGAAGTGTAGTAACAGAAAAAAATATATTAAAGGGTGTGTTCCGAAAGTCGTAGGTAGGTCTTAATTTTGTGTTAGGTTTTTAGAATCAATATAGAGATATTTAAGAATAATTTATATTGGTTTAAAAGTATTAAAACTATTTTAATCTTCCATTAAAAAGTATTAATAGAATTAAAATATTTAAGGGTGGGTTCGGCAGGTTAGGGTTGTGTTCCGAAGGTCAAGATTAGGTTTAAATTTAGTGTTAGGTCTTTAGAATAAATAAACAAAATATTTAGAAAAAATTCAGATGTGTTTACAGGTATTAAGAGTATTTCTCTCTTGCAGTCAGAAGTATAGATAAAATTAAAACATTTAGGTTTGAGTTCTGAAGGTTGTGTTCCGAAGTCCGAGAGTAAGTTTAAATTTTGTGTTAGGTCTTTACAATTATCAAAAAAAATATTTAAGGAAAATGTAGATGGGTTTAAAAGTATTACAGGTATTTCTCCCTTGCCCTCGGAAGTGTAGACGGTAACAGAAAAAAAGATATTAAAGGGTGGGTTTCGAAAGTCGTAGGTAGGTCTTAATTTTGTGTTAGGTCTTTAGAATCAATAAAAAATATTTAGGAAATTGTTAGATGGGTTTAAATGTATTAAGAGTATTTCCCTCTTGCATTCAGAAGTATAGACATAATTAAAATATTTATGGGTGTGTTCCGAAGGTCAAGAGTAAGTTCTAATTTTGTGATAGGTCTTTAGAATAAATAAGAAAATTTTCAGAAAAAATTCAGATGGGTTTACAAGTATTAAGAGTATTTTTCTCTTACAGTTCGACTTATAGACAGAAGTTAAATATTTACGGGTGGGTTCTGAAGGTTAGGGTGTGTTCAGTAGGTCGATAGTAAATTTATATTTTGAGTTAGGTCTTTAGAATTAATAAAAATATTATTTAATTGAAATGTAGATGGGTTTAAATGTATTACAGATACTTCTCCCTTGTCCTCGGAAGTGTAGAAATTAACAGAAAAAAAGATGTTAAAGGGTGGGTTCCGAAAGTCGTAGGTTGATCTAAATTTTCGTTAGGACTTAGAATCTATAAAAAAAAACATTTCAAAAAAATTTAAATAGGTTTAAAATTATTAAGAGTATTTCTCTCTTGCAGTCGAAAGTAAAAACAGTAGTAAAATATTTAGGGGTGGGTTCTAAATGTTGGGGGTGTGTTTCGAAGACCGAGAGTAGGTTTAAATTAGTGGTAGGTCTCTAGAATCAATAAAAAAATATTTGAGATAAATTAAGATCGGTTAAAAAGTATTAATAGTATTTTTCTCTTGCAGTCGAAAGTAAAAACAGAAGTAAAATATTTAGGGGTGGGTTCTGAAGATTAGCGGTGTATTACGAAGAACGAATGTAGGTGTAAAGTTTGTGATAGGTCTTAGGAATTAATAAAAAATATACTTAAGAAAAATTTAGACAGGTTTAAAATTATTAAGAGTATTTCTCTCTTACAGTCAGAAGCAAAGACGAAAATAAAATATTTAGGAGTGGGTTCTGAAGTTTAGGGGTATGTTCCCAAGGTCGAGAGTAGGTTTAAATTTTGTGTTAGGTCTTTAAAATTATTAAAGAAAATATTCAGAAAATAATTCAGATGGTGTTAATAGTATTATGAGTACTTCCCTCTTGCAGTCTTGGGAGTATAGACTGTACTAAAATATTTAGGGGTGGGTTCTGAATGTTACGGGTGTGTTCCGAAAGTCGTGAGTAAGTTTAAATTTTGTGTTAGATCTTTAAAATCACCAAAAAAATATTTAATGGATATGTTGATGATTTTAATGGTATTAGAGGTATTTCTCCCTTGCCCTCGGAAGTGTAGACGGTAACAGAAAAAAGATATTAAAAGGTGGGTTCCATACGTCGTAGGTAGGTCTTTAGAATCAATATAAAAATATTTAAGAAAAATTTAGATGGGTTTAAAAGACTACTTCTCTCTTTCATTCGGAAGTATAGACAGAATTAAAATATTTAAGGATGGGTTCTGAAGTTTAGGGGTGTGTTCCGAAGGTCAAGGCTAGGTTTAAATTTTGTGTAAGGCCTTTAGAATTAATAAAGAAAATATTCAGAAAAAATTCAGATGGGTTTAATAGCATTAAGAGTATTTTTCTCTTGCAGTCGGAAGTATAGGCAGAAGTAAAAAATTCCGGTGTGGGTTCTGAAATTTAGGGTTATGTTAGGTCAGCGGTGGGTCTAAATTTGGTGATAGTTCTTAAGAATTAATAAAAAGAATTTTAAGAAAAATTTAGACGGGTTCAAAAAATATTAAGACTATTTTTCTCTTCCAGTCGGAATTAAAGACAATTGAAATATTTAGGGGTGGGTTCTGAAGGTTAGGAGTGTATTCCGAAGATTGTGTGTAGATTTAAATTTTGTGTTAGGCCTTAGTTTAAAAAAAAATATATTTAAGAAAAATTTAGATAGGTTTAAAAATATTAAGAGTATTTATCTCTTGCAGTCAGAAGTATTGACAGAATTAAAATATTTATGGTTGGGTTCTGAAGGTTAGAGTTATGTTGTGAAAATCTTGGATGGGTCTAAATTTTGCGTTAGGACTTTAGAAATATTTAAAAATAAATGTAAGAACAATTTAGATGGGTTTTAAAGTATTGAGATAACTTTTCCCTTGCAGTCCCTTTTACAGACAGAAGTAAAATATTTAGGGGTGTTTTCTGAAAGTTAGGGTTGTGTTCCGAAAGTCAAGAGTAAGTTTAAATTTTATGTTTGGTCTTTAGAATCAATATAAAAATAATTAAGAAAAATTTAGATTGGTTTAAAACTATTAAGACTATTCTTCTCGGTAGTATAGACAGAATTAAAATATTCAGGGAAGGTTCTGAGCATTAGGAGTGTATTAAAAGAGTCTAGAATAGGTTTAAATTTTGTGTTAGGTCTTCAAAATTAACAAAACATTTTTTTAGAAAAAATTTAGATGGGTTTAAATATATTAAGAGTATTTCTCTTTAACAGTCGAAAGTATAGACAGAATTGAGATATTTAGGGGTGAGTTCTGTAGGTTAGGGTTATGGTCCAAAGTTCGGGGTTGGGTCTTAACTTTGTGGCAAGTCTTTAGAATTAATAAAAAAAAAATTGAATATAATTTAGATGGGTTTGAAAGTATTAAGTTTATTTTTATCTTACAGTCGGAAATATAGACAGCATTAAAATATTTAGGGAAGGGTTCTGAAGGTTAGGGGTATGGTTCGAAGATCGGCGATGGGTGTAAATTTTATGTTAGGTCTTAAGAATTATTAAAAAAAATATTTAAAAAAAAATTAGATGGGTTTAAAAGTATTAAGACTATTTATCTCTTGCAATCGGTAGTAAAGACAGAATTAAAATATTTGGGGATGGGTTTTGAAGATTAGGGTTATGTTCCGAAGGCATCGGTGGGTTTAAATTTTGTTTTAAGTCTTAAAAATTATTAGGAGTATTTCTCTCTTGCAGTCGGAAGTAAGGAAATAAATAAAATATTTAAGGGTGGTTTCTGAAGGTTACGGGTGTATTCCGAATGTCTAGTGAAGGTTTGAATTTTGTGTTATGTCTTAGGAATTAATAAAAATTTATTTTGAAAAATTTAGAAAGGTAAAAGTATTAAGAATATTTCTATCTTGCAGTAGGAAGTATGGACAAAAGTAAAATATTTAGGGGACGGTTCTGAAGGTTAGGGGGGGGGGCATGTGGTTTGTTGAAGTATTAAGAATTTTTCTCTTGCATTCGGAAGTATAGAAAGGATTAAAACATTTAGAAGTGGGTTCTGAAGGTTAGGGTTGTATTCCGAAGGGCTAGAGAAGAATTAAATTTTGTGTCAGGTCTTCAGAATTAACAAAAAAAATTATTTATGAAAAGTTTAGATAGGTTTAAAACTATTAGGAGTATTTCTATCTTACAGTCGGAAGTATAGACAGAAATAAAATATTTTGAGGTGGGTTCTGAAGGTTAGGGGTATGTTCTGAAGATCGGGGGTGTCTAAAATTGGTGATGTCTTTAGAATTAATAAAAAAATATGTAGGAAAAATTTAGAAAGGTTTAAAATTATTAAGAGTATTTTTCTCGTGCAGTCGGAAGTAAAGACAGAAGTAAAATATTCAGGGGTGAGTTCTGAAATTTAGGGTTATGTTCCGATGGTCAGCGGTGGGTTTATGTACTGTGTTAGGTCTTTTAAATTATTAAAAAAAATTTAAGTAAAATTTAGATGGGTTTAAAGGTATTAAGACTATTTTTCTCTTGACGTCGGAAGCCAAGACAGAATTTAAATATTTAAGGGTGGGTTCTGAACGTAATGGGTGTATTCCGAAGTTCGAGTGCACGTTTAAATTTTGTGTCAGGGCTTCAGAATTAATAAAAAATATATTTAAGAAAAATTTAAATAGTTTTAAAAGTATTAAGTGTATTTCTCTGTTCCAGTCGGAATTATAAACAATATTAAAATATTTAGGGGTGGGTTCTGAAGGATAGGGGTGTGTTCCGAATGTCGAGAGTAAGTTTAAATTATGTATTAGGTCTTTAGAATCAATAAAAAAATATTTAAGAAAAATTCAGATAGGTTTAATAGTATTAAGAGTATTTCTATGTGATGGTTTATATTTTGTGTTAGGTTCTGAAAAAAATAAAAAAATATATTAAGGAAAAATTTAGATAGGTTTAAAAGTATTAAGAGTATTTCTCTCTTGCAGTCGGAAATATAGACAGAAGTAAAATATTTAAGGGTGGGTTTTGAAGGTGAGGGGTGTGTTCCGAAGGTCAAAAGTAGTTTTAAATTTTGTGTTAGGTCTTTATAATTACTAAAAAAAATATATGGGGAAAATGTAGATGGGTTTAAAAGTGTTACAGGTACTTATTTCTTGCGCTCGGAAGTGTAGAATTTAATAGAAAAAAAATATTAAAGGGTGGTTTCCGAGAATCGTAGGTGGGTCTAAATTTTGTGTTATGTCTTTAGAATCGATAAAAAAATATTTAAGAAAAATTTAGATGGGTTTAAAATTATAAAGAGAATTTTTTTTTACAGTCCGAAGTATGGACAAAAGTAAAATATTTAGCACCCCTAAATATTTTCGTATTAGTTCTGGAGGTTAGGGTTATATTCCGAAGGTTGGCAGTGGGTTTAAATTTTGTGTTAGGTCGTTAGAATTATTAGAAAAAATTATTAGGAAAAATTTAGATGTGTTAAAAGTATTGACTATTTTACTCTTGCAGTAGGAAGTAAAGACAGAATTGAAATATTTAGGGGTGGTTTCTAAAGTTTAGGGGTGTATTCCAAAAATCAAGTGTAAGTCCAAATTTTGTGTTAGGTTTTGAGATAAATTAAAAAATCTATTAAAGAAAAATTTAGATAGGTTTAAAAGTATTAAGAATGTTTTATTCTCGCAGTCGGAAGTATAGACGGAACTAAATATTTAGGGGTGGGTTCTGAATGTCCAAATTTTGTGTTAGGTCTTTAGAATTATTAAAGAAAATATTTAAGAAAAATGTAGATGGGTTTAAAACTATTACAGGTACTTCTCCCTTGTATTCGGACGTGTAGACGGTAACAGAAAAACAGATAGTAAAGGTTGGGTTCCGGAAGCTGTAGGTGGGTCTAAATTTTGTGCTAGGTCTTTAGAATCAATAAAAAAATATTTTAGAAAATTTTAGATGGGTTTAAAAGTATTAACAGTATTTCTCTCTTGCAGTCAGAAATACAGACGAAAGTGAAATATTTAGGGGTGGGTTCTGAAGGTTAGGGGTATGTTCCGAAGGTTTACAGTAGGTTTAAATTTTGTGCTAGGTCTTGAGAATTATTAAAGAAATTATTTAAGGAAAATGTAGATGGGTTTAAAAGTATTACAGGTACTTTTCCCTTGCACTTGTAAATGTAAAGGTTACCAGAAAAAAAAACAAATTAAAAGGCGGGTTCCAAAATCCTAGGTAGTTAAATTTTGAGTTAGGTCTTTAGAATCAATAAAAAAAATATTTTAGTAAAATTTCAATGGGTTTAAAAGTATTAAAAGTATTTATTTCTGGCAGTCGGAGAAAAATACAGATTTAAAATATTTAGGGGTGGGTTCGGAAGGTTAGGGTAATGTTCCGAATGTCAGAAGTGAGTCCAAATTTTGTATTAGGTTTTTAGAATAAAAAAAAATATTTAAGAAAATTTTAGATCGGTTTAAAAGTTTTAAGGTTATTTTTCTGTAGCAGGCGGATGTACAGACAAAATTAAAATATTTATTGGTGGGTTCTGAAGGTTAGGGGTGTATCCCGAAGGTCTAGAGTAGGTTTAATTTTTGTGTTAGGTCTTTAGTATTAACAAAAGATTTATTTTGGAAAAGTTTAGATGGGTTTAAAAGCATTACAGGTACTTCTCCCTTGGAGTCGGAAATATAGACGGTAATACAAGAAATATATTATAATATCTGAAAATTAGGCGTAAATCCAAATTTTGTGTTCGGTCTTTAGAGATATTAATAAAAGAAAATATAAAAAAATTTCAATGGGTTTAAAAGTTTTAAGAGTATTTTCCTCTTGCAGTCGGAAGTATAAACAGGAGTAATATATTTAGGGGTGGGTTCTGGAGGTAAGGGGGTGTGTTCCGAAGGTCGAGAAGACATTAAAATTATGTGTTTAGTCTTTAGAATTAATAAAGCAAATATTAAGGAAAAATTCAGATGGGTTTAAAGTATTAAGAGTATTTTTGTCTTGCAGTCGGATGTAAAGACAGAATTAAAATTTTGATTGGTGGGTTCTGAAAGTTACGGGTGTGTTCAGAAGGATATGAATAAATTTGAATTTTGTGTTAGGTCTTTAGAAATAATAAAAAAAATATTAAATAAAAATTTAGATGGGTATTAAGAGAATTTTTCCCTTCCAGTTGCAAGTAAAGACAGATTTAAATAAAGTTTCTGAAGATTAGGGGTGTATTCAAAAGGTCGAGTGTAAGTATCAATTTTGTGTTAGGTCTTTAGAATTACTAAAAAATAAGTTTAAGAAAAATTTAGATGGGTTTAAAAGTATTAAGTGAATTTTCTCTTGCTTTCAGAAGTAAAGAGAGAATTAAGTAAAGTTTCTGAAGATTAGAGGTTTGTTCGAAAGGTCGCCGGTGGGTTTAAATTTTGTGTTAGGTCTTTAGAATTGATAAAATAAATATTAAGGAAAATTTTAGATGGGTTTAAAAGTAATAAGAGTATTTCTCTCTTGCATTCGGAAGTATAGACAAAATTATAATATTGAGGGGTGGGCACTGAAGGTTAGGGTTGTGATCCGGAAATTAAGAGTAGATTGGAATTTTGTGTTATGTCTTTAGAAATAATAAAAAAATATTTGAAATAAATTCAGATGGGTGTAAATGTATTTCAGGTACTTCTCACTTGCCGTCGGAAGTGTAGACGGTAATACAAAAAAATGTAATATAGGGTTGGTTCTGAAGATTAGGGGTGAGTCTAAATTTTCTGTTAAGTCTTTATAATTATTATCAAAAAAATTTAAAAAAAATTTAGATGGGTTTAAAAGTATTAAGAGTATTTAACTCTTGCAGTCGGAAGAACAGACAGAAGTAAAATAATTAGGGGTGGTTTCTGAAGGTTAGGGGTGTGTTCTGAAGGTCGAATGTATGTTTAGATTTTGTGTTAGGTCTTAAGAATTAATAAAAAAATTGTTTAGGAAAAATTCAGATGTATTTAAAAATATTAAGATTATTCGTTTCTTGCAGTCGTAATGTTGATATAAGTAAAATATTTAGGGTTGTGTTCTGAAGGTTAGGGGGGGGGTGTAATCCGAAGGTCGAAAGTAGGTTTAAATTTTGTGTTAGGTCTTTAGAATCAATCAAAAAAATATTTAAGAAAAATTTAGATGGGTTTATAATTATTTAGATTATTTTTCTCCTGCAGTCGGAAGTATAGACAGAAGTAAAATATTTAGGGTCGGGTTTTGAAGGTTAGGGGTGTGTTCCGTAGGTCGAAAGTAAGTTATAATTTTATAGTAAGTCTTTAGAATTAATAAAAAAATATTTACGGAAAATGTAGATGGGTTTAAAAGTATTCCAGGTACTTCTCCTTTGCACTCGGATGTATAGACGGTAACAGAAAAAATTATATTAAATGGTGGGTTCCGAAAGTCATATGTAGGTCTAAATTTTGTGTTAGGTCTTTAGAATAATTTCATAAATTTTTAAGTAAAATTTAGATGCTTTTTAAAGAATTAAGAGTATTTATCTCTTGCATTCTGAAGTACAGACAGAATTAAAATATTTAGGGGAGGGTTCTGAAGGTTAGCGGTGTGTTCCGAAGATCAGCCGTGAGTCTTAATTTTGAGTTAAGTGTTTAGAATTAATAAAAAAATATTTAAGAAAAATATAGATGGGTTTAAAATTATTAAGAGTAATTTTCTCTCGCAGTCGGAAGTATAGACGGAAGTAAAATATTTAGGGATAATTTCTGAAGGTTAAGGTTATATTCCGAAGGTCGGTGGTGGGTTTAAATATTGTGTTAAGTCTTTAGAATTATTAAAAAAATATTTAGGAAAAATCTAGATGGGTTTAAAAGTATTAAGAATATTTTTCTTTCGCAGTCAGAAGTATAGACAAAAGTAAAATATTTAGTAGTGAGTTGTGAAAGTTAAGGTTGTGTTCCAAAAGTCGGTGGTGGGTTTAAATTTTGTGTTAGGTCTTTAGATTTATTAAAAAATATTTAGGAAAAATATAGATGGGTTTAAAAGTATTAAGAATATTTTTCTTTCGCAGTCGGAAGTATAGACAGAAGTAAAATATTTAGGGGTGGGTTCTGAAGGTGTGGTCAGTTGGTCGAGAGTAAGTTTATTTTTTTTTGGACTTTACAATTAATAAAAAAATTTTTGAAGGTAAACATAGATGGGATTAAAAGAATTACATCGCCCTTGTACTCGGAAGTGTAGACGGTAACAAAAGAAAATATATTAAAGGGTGGATTCCAAAAGTCGTAGATAGGTCTGAATTTTGTGTTAGGTCTTTAGAACCAATAGAAAAAATATTTTGGAAAAATTTACATAATTTTAAAAGTGTTAAGAGTATTTCCATCTTGCAGTCAGAAGTATAGACAGAATTAAAATATTTTGGGTGAATTCTGAAAGTTAGGGATGTATTCCAAAGATCGAGTGTAGATTTAGGTTTTGTGTTAGGTATTGAGAATTAATAAAAAATATCTTTAAGAAAAATTTAATTAGGTTTAAAAGTATGAAGACTATTTCTATAATGCAGTCGGAAGTCTAGACAGAAATAAAATATTTAGGGGTGGGTTTTGAAGGTTAGCGGTGTATTCCGAAGATCGGACTTAAGTCTAAATTTTGTGTTAAGTCTCTAGAATTAATAAAAAAATATTTAGGAAAAACATAGATTGGTTTAAAAATATTAAGAGTTTTTTTCTCTCGCAGTCGGAAGTATAGACAGAAGTAAAATATTTAGGGGTGAGTTTTGAAGATTAAGGTTATGTTCCAAAGATCGAATGTAGATTTTTATTTTGTTTTAAGTCTTAAGAATGATCAAAAAATCTTATTTAAGACAAATTTTGATAGGTTTAAAAGTATGAAGTGTATTTCTCTCTTGCAGTCGGAAGTCTAGATAGAAGTAAAATGTTTAGGGGTCGGTTCTGAAGGTTAGCGGTGTGTTCCGAAGATCGGGCATAGGCCTAAATTTTTTGTTAAGTCTTTAGAATTAATAAAAAATATATTTAAGAAAATTATAGATGGGTTCAAATGTATTAAGAGTATTTTTCTCTCGCAGTCAGAAATATAGACAAAAGTAAAATATTTAGTAGTGAGTTGTGAAAGTTAAGGTTGTGTTCCAAAAGTCGGTGGTGGGTTTAAATTTTGTGTTAGGTCTTTAGATTTATTAAAAAATATTTAGGAAAAATGTAGATGGGTTTAAAAGTGTTAAGAATATTTTTCTTTCGCAGTCGGAAGTATAGACAGAAGTAAAATATTTAGGGGTGGGTTCTGAAGGTTACGGGTGTGTACCATAGGTCTAGAGTAAGTTAATTTTTTATGTTAGGTCTTGAGAATTAATAAAAATTTTTTTAAGGAAAATGTAGATGGGTTTATAATTATTACATCGCTGTTGTACTAGGAAGTGTAGACAGTAACAGAAAAAAAAAATTTCTTACGCAGTTGGAAGTATGGACAGAAGTAAAATATTTAAGGGTGGGTTCTGAAGGTTTGAGGTATGTTCCGAAGATCAATGGTGGGTCTAAATTTTGTGTTAGGTTTTTAAAATTATTAAAAAAATTATTATGAAGAATTTAGATGTGTTTAAAAGTGTTAAGAGTATTTATCTGTTGCATTCGGAAGTATAGATAAAAGTAAAATATTTAGGAGTGAGTTCTGAAGATTAGGTTTATGTTCCGAAGGTCGGGGGTGGGTCTTTATTTTTTGTTAGGTCTGTAGAATTGATTAAAACTATATTTAGAAAAAAATTAGTTTGGTTTAAAAGTATTAAAAATATTTATCTCTTGCATTCGGAAGTATAGATGGAATTAAAATATTAAGGGTTGGGTTCGGAAGGTTAAGGTTATGTTTCGAAGGTCAGCGGTCGGTTTATATTTTGTATTAGGTCTTTAGAAGTATTAAAAAAATATTTTAAAAAATTTAGATGGGTTTAAATGCATTAAGACTATTTTTCTCTCGCAGTCGAAAGCAAAGCCAGAATTAATATATTTAGGGGTGGTTTCTGAAGGTAACGGGTGTATTTCGAAGGTTGAGTGTAGGTTTAAATTTTGTGTTAGGTCTTAAGGATTATTAAAAAATGTATTTAGGAAAATTTAGATAGTTTTAAAAGTATTAAGAGTATTTCTCTCTTTCAGTCGGAAATATAGGCAGAAGTAAAATATTTAGTGGTGGATTCTGAAGGTTAGGGTTATGTTTCGAAGGTCGGCGGTGGTTTCTGATTTTGTGTTATTTCCTTAGAATTATTAAACAAAATATTTAGGGATACTTTAGTTGTATTTAAAAGTATTAGAACTATTTTTCTTTTGCACTCGGAAGAATATACAGAATTAAAATATTGAGGGGTGGGTTCTGAAGATTAGCGGTCTGTTCCGTATTTCGAGAGTAAGTTTAAATATTACATTAGGTCTACAGAATTAACAAAAAAAATATTTAAGGAAAATGAAGATGGGTTTAAAAGTATTACATTTACTTCACTCTTGCACTCGGAAGTGTAGACGTTTACAGAAAAAAATATATTGAAGGGTGGGTTCCGAAAGTCGTAGGTGGAACTTAATTTTTTTTAGGTCATTAGAATTAATAAAAATATATTTAATAAAAATGTAGAGGGGTTAAAATTATTAGGAATATTTCTCTCTTGGAGTCTGAAATATAGACAGAAGTAATATATTTAGGGGTGGATTCTAAAGGTTAGGGTTGTGTTACGAAGGTGGAAAGTTTAACTTTTGTGCTAGGTCTTTAGAAATATTGAAAACAATATTTATGAAAAATATATATGGGTTTAAATGTATTAAGAATATTTTTCTGTTTCAGTCGGAAGTATAGACAGAAGTAAGATATTTAGGGGTGGGTTCTGAAGGTTAGGGGTGTATTCCGAAAGTCTAGTGTAAGTTAAATATTTGTGTTAGGTCTTCAGAATTAACAAAAATTTATTTAGCTTAAAAGTATTAAAAGTATTTTTCTCTTGCAGTCGGAAGTATAGACAGATGTCAAATATTGAGGGGTGAGGTTAAAGTGTGGAGGAGGTGAGGTCTGAAAGTTAGGGTTATGTTTCGATGGTCGGCGGTGGGTTCAAATTTTGTGTTAGGTCTTAAGAATTAATAAAAAAATTGTTTAAGAAAATTTAGATGGGTTTAAAATTATTAAAACTATTTATCTCTTGCAGTCGAAAGTATAGACAGAAGTAAAATATTTAGGGGTGGATTCTAAAGGTTAGGGGTGTGTTCCGTAGGTCGAGAGAAATTTAAGTTTTGTGTTAGGTCTTTAGATTCAATAAAAAAAATATTTATGGCAAATGTAGATGGGTTTAAAAGTATTTCTGGGACATTTCCCTTGTACTCGGAAGTGTAGAGGGTAGGAGAAAAAAACATATTAAAGGGTGGGTTCCGAAAATCATAGGTAGGTAGGTTTAAATTATGGGTTAGGTCTTCTCAATCAATGGAAAAATAGTAAGGAAACATTTAGATGCGTTCAAAATTATTAAGACTATTTTTCTCTTGAATTCGGAAGTATAGACAGAATTAAAATATTTAGCGGTTTGTTCTGAAGATAAGGGTTGTATTCTGAAGATGTATAGTAAGTTTAAATATTGTTAGGTTAGGTTAGGGTTACATTCCGAAGGTAAGGGGTGAGTATAAATTTTGAGTTAGGTCTTTAAAATAAGGAAAAAAGTATTTAATAAAAATTTAAATGGGTATAAATATATTAAGACTATTTATCTCTTATAGTCGGAAGTATAGACAGAAATAAAATGTTTAGGGTTGGGTTCTAAAGGGTTAGGGTTATGTTCCAAAGATCAAGGGTATGTTAAAATTTTGTGTTAGTACTTTAGAATTAATAAAAAAAATTATTTAAGAAAAATTTAGATGGGTTTAAAAGTATTAAGAGTGTTTCTCTCTTGCAGTCGGAAGTAGACAATGAAGTAAAACATTCAGGGGTGGGTTGTGAAGGTTAGGGTTATGTTCCGATAGCCATGGGTGGGTCTAAATTTTGTGTTAGGTCTTTAGAATTATAAATAACAATATTTAGCAAAAATTTTAATGGGTTTAAAAGTATTAAGACTATTTCTCTCTTGCAATCGGAAGTATGGACAAAAGTAAAATATTTAGGGGTGCGTTCTGAAGGTAGGGGCCTATTTTGACGAGTATATCGAGTAGATCGAGTGTAAGTTTAAATTTTCTGTTAGGTCTTGAGAATTAATAAAAAATATATTTAAGAAAAATGTAGATAGGTTTAAAATATTAGGAGTATTTCTCTCTTGCAGTCGGAAGTATAGAGAGAAGAAAAATATTTAGGGGTGGGTGCTGAATGTTAGGGGGATATGTTCCGAAGGTCCAGAGTAGGTTTAAAATTTGTGTTAGGTCTTTAGGATAAATAAAAAAAATATTTAAGAAAAAATTAGATGGGTTTAAAAGTATTAAGACTATTTTTCTCTTGCAGTCGGAAGTAAAGACAGAATTAAAATATTTAGGGGTGAATTAAGAAAAAAAATATTTAAGGAAAATGTAGGTGGGTTTCAAAGTATTTCAGGTAATTCTCCCTTGTACTTGGAAGTGTAGACATTAAAAGAAAAAAAGATATTAATTGATGGGACCGAAAGTCGTAGGTGGGTTTGATTTTGTATCAGGTCTTTAGAATTAATAAGAAACTGTTTACGAAAAATTCAGAAGGGTTTAAAAGTATTAAGGATATTTCTCTCTTGCAGTAGGAAGTATTGACAGAAGTAAAATATTTAGGGGTGTGTTCTGAAGTTTAGGGGTGTGTTGTAAAAGTCGAGAGTAGGTTTTAATTTTGTGTTAGTTCTTCAGAATTAATAAAGAAAATATTTAGGAAAAATTCACATTGGTTTAAAAGTATTAAGAGTATTTATCTCTTGCAGTCGGAAGTATAGACAGAAACAAAATATTTAGGGGTAGATTCTGAAGGTAAGGGGTGTGGTTGAAGATCAAGAGTAGGTTTAAATTTTGTGTTAGGTCATTAAAATCAATAAAAAAAATATTTATGAAAAATTTAGATGGGTTTAAAAGTATTACAGGTACTTCTTCTTTGTACTCGGAAGTGTAGACGTTAACAGAACAAAAAATAATAAAATGTGGGTTCTAAAAGACGTATGTGGCTCTAAATTTTTTGTTAGGCCTTTAGAATAAATAAAAAAAATACTTAAAAAAAATTATATAGGTTTAAATGTGTTAAGGGTATTTTTCTCCTGCAGTCGGAAGTACAGACAGAATTAAAATATTTAGGGGTGGGTTCTGATGGTTAGGAGTATGTTCCGAAGATTGAGGGTGGGTCCATATTTTGTGTTAGGTCTTGGTTATTATTAAAAAATATATTTAAGAAAAATTTAGACAGGTTTAAAAGTATTAAGAGAATTTCTCTTATGCAGTCGGAAGTTAAACAGAAGTAAAATATTTAGGGTTGGATTCTGAAGGTTAGAAGTTTGTTCCGCAGGTCGAGAGTATATTTAAATTTGGTCTAGGTCTTCAGAAATAATAAAGAAAATATTTAGGAACAATTGAGATGGACTTAAAAGTATTCAGAGTATTTTTCTGTTGCGAAGGTCGGTGGTGGGTTCAAATTGTTTGTTAAGTCTTTAGAATTTTTAAAAAAAATGTTTAGGAAAAATATAGATGGGTTTAAAAGTATTTAGAGTATTTTTTTATTGCAGTCGGAAGTATAGCCAGAAGTAAAATATTTAACGGTGGGTTCTGAAAGTTAGAGGTATATTCCGAAGCTCGATTGTAAGATTAAGTTATGTGGTTGGTTTTGAAAATTAATAAAAAGTTTATTTGAGAAAAATTTAGGTAAAATTAAAAGTATTAAGAGTATTTCTCTCTCGCAGTCGGAAGTATAGACTAAAGTTAAATATTTAGGGGTGGGTTTTGAAGTTTAGGGGTGTGTTCCGAAAGTCCAGTGAAGGTTTAAATTTTGTGTTAGGTCTCTAGAATTAATAAAAAAATATTTTAAGGTAGATGGATTATTAAATGTAGATGGTTTTAAAAGTCTTATATCGCCCTTGTACTCGAAAGTGTAGACGGTAACAGAAAAAAATATATTAAAGGGTGGGTTCCGAACGTCGTAGGTGTGTCTTAATTTTGTGATAGGTCTTTAGAATCAATAAATAAATATTTAAGAAAAATTTAAATAAGTTTAAAAATATTAAAAGTATTTCTTTCTTCAAGTCGGAAGTATAGACAGAATTAAAATATTTAGGGGTGGGTTCAAAGATTTACGATTATGTTCCGAAGGTCGGAAGTGGGTCTAAACTTTGTGTTCTTTCTTTTGAATTAATAAAAAAAAGATTTTGGAAATATATAGATTGATTCAAAGAGAATATATCTCCTAAAATCGGAAGCGTAGACAGAATTAAAATATTGAATGGTGGGTTCTGAAGGTTAGGGGTGTGTTCCGTAGGTTAAGAGTAAATTTCTATTTTGTGTTAAGTCTATAAAATTATTAAAAAAATATTTAAAGAAAGTGTAGATGGGTTTAAAAGTATTACATGTACTTCTCCCCTGCACTCGGAAATGCAGACGGCGAAAGAAAAAAATATATTAAAGGTAGGTTTAAAAGTTGTGTTAGGTCTTTAGAATCATTAAAAGAAAGTTTAAAAAAAAATTCAGATTTTTTACAAAGTATTAAGAATATTTTTCTCTCGCAGTCGGAAATATAGACAGAATTAAAATATTGAGGGGTGAGTTCTGAAGGTTAGTAAATTTTGTGTTAGGTCTTTAGAAATAATAAAAAAAAATTTAACAACAATTTCGATGGGTTTAAATGTATTACAGGTATTTCTTCCTTGCCGTCGGAAGTATAGACGGTAATACGAAAAAAATATTATAGGATGGGTTCCGAAGATTAAGGGTTAGTCTAAATTTTGTGATAGGTCTTTAGAATTATGAAAAAAAAGATTTGAGAAAAATTTAGATGGGTTTAAATGTATTAATACTATTTTTCTTTTGCAGTCGGAAGTATAGATATTATTAAAATATTTAGGGGTGATTTCTGAAGGTTAGGGTTGTATTCTGAAGGTCTAGAGTAGGTTAAAATTTTGTGTTAGTTCTTCAGATTTAACAAAAAAATTATTTAGGAAAAGTTAAGATGGGTTTAAAAGTATTAAGAGTATTTCTCTCTTACAGTCGGAACTATAGACAGAATTAAAATATTTTGGGGTGGGTTCTGAATGTTAGGGGTATGTTCTAAAAATCGTGGGTGGATTTAATGTTTGTGTTATGACTAGAAATAACAAAAAAAAATATTTAGGAAAAATTTAGATGGGTTTAATTCTATTAAGATTAAACCCATCTTATCTTTACTTCCGGCTGCAGGAGAGAAATACTTCTCTCTTGCAGTCGGAAGTAAAGAGAGAATTTAAATATTTTGGGGTGGGTTCTGAAGGTTAGGGATCTATTCATCGAGTAAAATCGAGTGTAGGTTTAAATTTTGTGTTAGGTCTAGAGAATTAATAAAAAATATATTTAAGAAAAATTTAGATAGGTTTTAAAGTATTAGAGTATTTCTCTCTTACAGTCGCAAGTTTTGACACAATTAAAATATTTAGGGGTGGGTTCTGAAGGTTAGAAATATGTTTAGAAGTCGTAGGTGGGTTATAAGTTTCTGGTAAATTTAAAGAATTAAGAAAATATAGGTTAAGAAAAATTTATATGGTTTAAAAGTATTAAGACTATTTTTTTCTTGCATTCGGAAGTATAGACAGAATTAGAATATTGATGGGTGGATTCTGAAGGTTAACGGTGTGGTCCGAAAGTTGAGAGTAGATTTTAATTTTGTGTTATGTCTTTAAAAATAAAAAAAATAATATTTAGGAAAAATTTAGATCAGTTTAAATGTATTACATGTACTTTTCCCTTGCCGTCGGAAGTGTAAACGGTAATAAAAATAAATATATTATAGGGTGTGTTCCGAAGATTTGGGGTGGCTCAAATTTGGTGTTAGGTTTTTAGAATTATTAATAAAAATTTTTTTAAAAAATTTGGATGAGTTCAAAAGTATTAAGAGTATTTGTCTCTTGTAGTCGAAAGTATAGAGAGAAGTAAAATATTTAGGGGTGGGTTTTGAAGGTTAGAGGTGTGGTCCGTAGGTCGAGAGTAGCTTTAAATTTTGTGCTAAGTCTTTAGAAATAATATAGAAAATATTATGAAAACATTCAGATGGGTTTCAAAAGTGTTAAGTGTATTTTTCTAATGAAGTCGGAAGTATAGACAGAATTAATATATTTAGGGGTTGTTTCTGAAGGTTAGGGTTGCCTTTCGAAAGTCGAGGGGTGAGTTTAAATTTTGTGTTAAGTGTTTAGAATTAAGCAAAAAATATTTAAGAAAAATTTAGATGGGTTTAAAATATTACGACTATTTTTCTCCTTAATTCGGAAGTATAGAAAGAGGCAAAATATTTAGAGGCGGGTTCTGAAGGTTAGGGGTGTGTTCAGTATGTCAAAAATAAGTTTAAATTTTGTTTTAGGTCTTTAAAATTGATAAAAAAATATTTAAGGAAGGGTTTACAAGTATTACACGTACTTTTCCCTTGCACTCGGAAGTGTGGAATTTTTTTTTTTTTATTACAATTTTCATTAAAACTAGTTATATAACTAACGATTAATTTGTTTCTGAATTAATGTACCATATGCTGACAAAACTAAGATTTTCCTTTGAATCACTTAGTGTTCTAATGTCTAACAAGCTCAAAAGGTTTTATTCTTTTGATTCTTCTAATAGTATTTTGCACATTTGAGAGTCTGGACACTTCTGGATTAATGTGGTTTTGAAGTCTCTTTTGGTTAGAACTAACAAATTTACTAATAGTATCGTCTACCATCTCAATCTCAAGATCGCGATGGAGATCACAGTTACGGACATACCAAGGCGCGTTAACTACACACTTAAGCACTTTGTTTTGGAATCTTTGTATCACTTGGATATTAGACTTACTGGCGCAGCCCCACAGCTGTATTCCATAACTCCAAATTGGGCGTAGGACTTGCTTATACAAAATAAGCTTGTTGTATGTTGAAAGCTCAGAATTACGACCAAACAACCAATACATTTTTCTGAACTTGATATTAAGTTCGTCGCGTTTCTTCTTAATATGTTCTTTCCACCGAAGCTTGGCGTCGAGAGTCATACCAAGATATTTAGCGGTGTTTGCATATGGCAATTGAGTGCCATTATGAGTATTCAGTTTTGCTATCTGCAGTAAGTTCTTTGAGAAATGTTTTGATTGATAATTGTTTGATGTTTTTTATATCTGTAGTTAGTTGTCTAGTAGCTCTGTTAAGTAGAGTTTTATCATATGGGATTCTTAATTGATGCCACTTTCTTCTAAGTTTTCTTTTTTCTGATATTAGGACTCTAATTTTTGGATAATTAAGACCTTTTAATTTTCTTTTAATAACCGGCATACTATTCCAGGCAGCTCCCTGAATATGTGCGGTAAAAGCATTTAATTCTTTTTCCAATTGATCAACAGTCTTTATCGGCACCATCAAATTGATATCATTTTCTAATAAGTAATTAAAATAAATCCAATCTGTTTTTTTGTTACTAAGAGTTAATGTTTGTTCTTTCAAAATGATTTTGTCACTAACCGTTAGGTAAATTGGAGAATGATCAGAGTTCAAGTCAAGTCCCTCTTCAATTTTAATATAATTTGCTGATAAATTTTTGACAAGAAAAAAGTTTATTATGTCTGGAGTTTTATTAGAGTCTGTAGGCCAATATGTTGGTTTACCACTTGACATGAATTCGCATCCATAACTTACAGCAGCCCTATATAATTGTCGCCCCTTAGTATTGATTAATCTTGAGCCCCAGTGGGTGTATTTAGTATTGAAGTCACCTCCAATGATGAAGCGACAATTTATTTTTTTTAAAAAGTGTCATATATTCATATGCATAAATATTATATCTAGGTGGGCAATATATTGCACTTACCCTGAGGTTTTGTTTAGTTGTCTCAACCGTTACAATTGTAGCTTGGATATCCAAGTCACATATTTTTCTTCTTCAAAGTGTTTGATGCAGTTTTTAATAATAACAGCACTACCTCCGCGAGCCGTGTTAGCAGGATGATTTGAATAATAGGTTGAGTAGCTTTTGAATCTAATAAAGGACTCCCTAGTAAAATGCGTTTCTGAGATAAGACATATGTCAATGTTTTCTGTGTATAGGATTGCTTGCAGCTCATGTTGGTGCTGTAGCAATCCATTGGCATTCCATTCCATAATTCGTAGGGAAGTTATTGTTAGTTTCCAGAGAATTTTATTTTGCTCTCAATTTTATTGAGTCGCAGGTTTTGATCTTTTAGCATCTGCATAATTTCTAATAACATATCATCATTATTAGGCATTTGCTTAGTTACACGGGTATTATCAGAAACAGCTTGGCTATATGTTCTTCCGGAAATTTGGGGATTTTGTGGTTTTGTGGGCTCAATCTGAGTGGTCTCATTCTGAGTGGACATTTTTATCAATTTATTAGTATTTACTTGTAGTTTAGGTTTGTTTTAGCTATCTCTTAGTTTTTGAAGTTCTTTAATCACTTCACATCCTCGATAGTTGGCTGTATGATTTTTCCCGCCGTGACAGCATTTTGGCTGCATATCACTTGATTTATCACAATTAGTCGTCAGATGATGTCCAGCACATTTAACACATCTAGGTTCCTTGTTGCAATAGTTTTTGGTATGACCAAATGATTGGCAGGTTTTACACTGCGGTATTAATTTATTGCTTTTAATTGGTTCTACGGTAACGACCGCATTACAAACTTGTTTAATGCTGTATATTTGTATAATGTCCGTATTATTTTTAAACGCATCAAAAAACATATCTAATGGTTCCTTTGTTTTCCATTTCAATTTGCCTGTGGCATTCAGTGCTTCCAAACCTTGAGCTTTTAGATTATTTATGATATCTGTTGGACTGAAAGAATGATGAATATTTTTGATCATTACTCTAATATCCCTATCTTGTTTGTTTTCGTAGGAATGCCACGAAATTTCATGTTTTTTTCAATTCATTAGTCAAAACTCTGTGTGCATTAGCACTCGAAAATTTATTTTACTAACGTTATTGTTCATTAATTTAGTTTGAAAATGATCACTACCAATTGTTTGGTTTATTAACGCAGTTAATTCATTAATATTTTCAACACCGGTTACAATAATAGGCGGTGGTTTATGCATTTGATTTGGTTGTGACTGCATAGCAGGTTTGGTATTATCACTTACTTTGTTTATTATTTGTCGGCCATGTTTCGGTGATTTAATATCAGCAAATTTTCTTTTTTTCTTGTTATTTTTAACTCTTATCCATTCTGTGTCGACCGCTAGATCATTATCGCTTAACTCATCTGTTCCTTGTGACTTTAATGCACTCAAATTTCGATTTAGTTTTAAATTTTCCATTTCTAATTTCATTACTTTCACTTGTTCCAGAAGATCAAAGATATTTTTTTTCAAATTATCTTCATTCTGTCTGGCTTGGCACCAAGCAGAATAAAGTTGTTCCTCATTTTGTGTCCTTCGCGTATTTTCAGCGAAGAGTATATTATTTGATTGAAGCAATTGGGCTTCATTATATGTAGGAGGATAATATTTCGTCATCACTGTCTGTGATTGTCCTCTCGAATTCTCGTTATCTATGCTCTTTCACACGCTACCCGATGTCACTTGCACAGCATGATGACTACGCGCTCCAACTCAACGCGTATTAAGTGTGATTTCAAATGCTCAGTACTAGATGGCGGCAGTAGTGTTGTTTCACTCCGTACTAATAAAATACAAAACAAAGAACAAGGCGAGCTACTAGCTGATCTCGAACCCGGGGAGCTCACGCCGCCCGCTTTACGACGCAGCGATGCGGGCGCTAGCGTTACACGCTGCACCACGAACGTGCTGCGAGGAGCCTCGAAAAATAGTTATCGTTTTGTACACGACGTGCGGTTGTCAATAAATAAAGTTTGCAAACACGTAAACACGTTTTGTCTATGTACCAGGCACCGATTGAAAATTACAAACCACCCACTTTTTTATCAATATAGAATTACAGTAACTAACTTTAATAATTAATTTATAGTATTTAGTAACTGATTTTTAGTATAGTTTACTAGAGATTAACACCACTTTTACACTATGTGTTTTAGTATCACTTGTACAAATCAAACATACACTGCTACTCCAAAGAAACACTTGGAAATTTTATATTTTAAATTATACGGGAGCTATCCTACTCACGTCAACGATCGCTTCAGTACGCGGACGAACTATATGTGGATGTTAGCAAAAAAATATATTAAAGGGTGGGTTCCGAAAGACGTAGGTAGGTCTAAATTTTGTGTTTTTTCTTTAGAATCTATAAAAAAATATTTAAGAAAAATTTAGATAGGTTTAAACGTTTTAGAGTATTTCTTTCTTGCTATCGGAAGTATAGGTAGAATTAAGATATTGGTAGAATTATTGGACGTGAGTCTAAATTTTGTATTAGGTCTATAGAATCCATAAGAAAAACGCTTAAGAAAAAATTAATAGATTAAGAGTATTTCCCTTTTGCAGTCGGAAGTATAGACAGAAATAAAATATTTAGGGATGGGTTCTGAAAGTTAGAGTTATATTCCGAAGGTCAGGGATGGGTCTAAGCTTTGTGTTGTGTCTTTAGAATTAACAAATAAAATATTTGGGATAAATTTAGATGCGTTTAAAAGAATTAAGAGAATTTTTCTCCTACAGTCGGAAAAACAGACAGAAGTTAAATATTTAGGGGAGGGTTCTGAAAGTTAGTGTCTTTTTCCGAAGGTCGACAGTAAGTTTAAATTTTGTGTTAGGTCTTTAGAATTTTTAAAATAAATATTTTAAAAAATTTAGATAAGTTTAAAAGTATTAAGACAAATTTTCTCTTGCAGTCGGAAGTAAAGACAGAATTTAAATATTTCGGGGTGGGTTCTGTAGGTTAAGGATGTATTCCGAAGATCAAGTGTAGGTTTAAGTTTTGTGTTAGGTTTAGAGAAGTAACAAAAAATATATTTAAGAAAAAGTTACATCGGTTTAAAAGTAATAAGTGTATTTCTCTCTTTCATTCATAAGTATAGATATAAGTAAAATATTTAGGGGTGGGTTCTGAAGGTTAGGGGTATGTTCCGAAAGTCGAGAGTACGTATAAATTTTATGTTCGGTCTTTTAAATTAATAAAAAAAATGCTTAAGAAAAATTTAGATGGGTTTATAAGTATTAAGAGTATTTTTCTCTTGCAGTCGGAATTATAAACGGAAGTAAAATATTTAGGGGTGGGTTCTGAAGGTTAGGGATGTGTTACGAACGTCGAGTGTAGGTTTAAATTTTGTATTATGTCTATAGAAATAAAAAAAAAAAATTTAACGAAAATGTAGATAGGTTTAAATGTATTACAGGTACTTCTCCCTTGCTCTCGGAAGTGTAGACGGTACTAGAAAAATAGACATTAAAGGGTGGGTTCCGAATGTCGTAGGTGGGTCTAAATTTTTTATTAGATCTTAAGAATCAATATAAAAAATATAACAAAAATTTAGTTGGGTTTAAAAGTATTAAGAGTATTTATCTCTTGCAGTCGGAAGTATAGACAGAAGCAAAATATTTAGGAATTTGTTCTGAAGGTTAGGGTTATGTTCCAAAAGTAGGAGGTAGGTCTAAATTTTATGTTATGTCTTTAGAATTAAGAATAGAAATATTTAAAAAAAATCTAGACCGATTTAAAAGTATTAAGACTATTTTCTCTTGCAGTCGGAAATAGAGACGGAATTAAAATAATTAGTGGTTGGTTCTAAAGGTTAGGGGTGTGTTCCGAAGGTCGAGTGTAGGTTTAAATTTTGTGTTGGGCCTCTAAAATTATTAAAGGTAATATTTAAGGAAAGTGTATATGGGTTTAAATTTGTTACAGGTACTTCTCCCTTGCACTCGGAAGTGTAGACGGTAACAGAAAAAAGGATATTTAACGGTAGGTTCCGAAAGTCGTAGGTGGATCTAAATTTTGTGTTAGGTCTTTAGAATAAAAAAAAATATATTTTAGGAAAATTTAGATAGGTTTAAAATTATAAGAGTATTTCTCTCTTGCAGTCAGAGTTATAGACAGAATTAAAATATTTAGGGGAGGGTTCTGAAGGTCAGGGTTATGTTCCGTAGGTCGAAGGGGTTTGTCTCAATTTTGTGTTAGGTTTTTAGAATTAATCATTTCAGTAAAATTAATACTTGTTTGAAAGTATTTTTCTCTTGGAATCGGAAGTATAGACTGAATTAACATATTTATGGGTGGGTTCTTAAAGTTAGACGTGTAATATGAAGGTCTAGAGAAGGTTTAAAATTTTTGTCCGTAACTTTAATATTTGTATTAGGTCTTTAGAAATAATAAAAAAATATTTAAGAAAAATTTAGATGGGTATACTTTTATTACATGTAAAATGTATTATAGAGTAAGTTCCGAAGATTGTGTGTGAGTCTAAATTATTTCGCTCTTGCAGTCGGAAGTATTGACATAAGTAAAATATTTAGGGGTGACTACTGACGATTAGGGGTGTGTTCCATAAATCGAGAGTGAGTTAACATTTTGTGTTAGGTCTTTAAAATTAATAAAATAAATATTTCGGAAAAATTCATATGGGTTAAAATTATTAGACTATTTTCCTCCTGCAGTCGGAACTAAAGACAGCAGTAAAATATCTAGGGGTGGGTTCTGAAGGGCAGGGTTGTATTTTGAATGTCGAATGTATGTTAAAATTTTGGGTTAGGTCTTTAGAAATAATAAAAAAATGTATTTAGGAAAATTTTCGATTGGTTTAAAGGTATTAAGAATATTTCTCTCTTGCAGTCGGAAGTATAGACAGCAGTGAATTATTTAGGGGTGGGTTCTGAAATTTAGAGGTGTATTCCGAAGCGCGAAAGTAGGTTTTAATTTTATGGTAGGTTTATAAAATAAATAAAAAAAATGTTTGACAAAAATTTATATGGGTTTAAATGTATTAAGAGTATTTTTCCCTTGCAGTCGGAAGTATAGATAGAAGTAAGATATTTAGGGGTGGGTTCTGAATTATGTGTTTCGTAGGTCGGGAGTAAGGTTAAATTTTGTGTTAGGTCTTTAGAATAAACAAAAAAAATATTTAAGGAAAGGGTCGATGGATTTAAAAGTATTACAGGTACTTCTCCCTTGCACTCGGAAGTGTAGACGTTAACAGAAAAAAAGATTTTAAAGGATGAGTTCCGAAAGTCGTAGCTAGGTTGAAATTTTGTGTTAGGGCTTTGGAATTAATAAAAAATATATTTAGGGAAAATTTAGATGGTTTTAAAAATATTAAGATTATTTTTCTCCTGCAGTCGGAAGTATAGACAGTTTTAAAATATTTAGGGGTGGGTTCTAAAAGTTAGGGCTGTTTTCCGAACGTCGAGTGCAGGTTTAAATTTTGGGTCAGGTCTTTAGAATTATTAAAAAATATATTTAGGAAAAAATTAGATAGCTACAAAAGTATTAAGAATATTTCTCTCTTGCTAAAGGAAATATTGACAGAAGTGTAATATATATGGGGTGGGTTGTGAAGGTTATGGGTGTGTTCCGAAGGTCAAAAGTATGTTTAAATTTTGTGTTATGGTTTTACAATAATAAAAAGAATATATAAAAATAATTTAGATGGGTTTACTTTTATTACAGGTACTTCTCCCTTGCGTTCGGAAGTGTAGAGGGTAATACAAAAAAATATATTATAGGGTGGGTTCCAAAGATTGGGCGTGAATTTAAATTTTGTGTGGGGTCTTTCGAATTGTAAATAAAAAATTTAAAAAAAATGTAGATGGGTTTAAAATTATAAGAATATTTCTATTTTACCGTCGGAAGTATAGACAGAAGTAAAATATTTAGGGGTGAGTTGTGAAGGTTAGAGGTGTGTTCCGTAGGTCGAGAGTAAATTTAAATTTTGTGTTAGGTCTTTAGAATTAATAAAAAGTATATTTATGAAAAATGGGTTTAAAACTATTATAGGTACTTTTCCCTTGTACTTGGAAGTGTAGACGGTAACAGAAAAAATATATTAAAGAGTGGGTTCCGAGAGTCGTAGGTGGGCTAGATTTTAAGTTAGGTCTTTAGAATCAATAAAGGAAATATTTAAGAAAAGTTAAGATGGGTTTAAAAGTATTAAGATTATTTCTCTCTTGCGGTCCGAAGTATAGACAAAATTAAAATATTTAGAGGTGGGTTCTGAAGGTTAGAATTTTGTTCCGAAGGTCGATGGTATGTCTAAATTTTGTGTTAGTTTTTTGAATTAATAAAAAAAATTTAAAGGAAAACATTTAGGTGGGTTTAAAAGTATTAAGACTATTTTTCTCTTGCAGTCGGAAGTAAAGACCGAATTAAAATATTTAAGGGTGGGTTCTGAAGGTTAGGGGTGTATTCCGAAGGTCGAGAGTAGATTTAAATTTTATGTAAGGTTTTAAGAATCAATAAAAAAAATATTTAAGAAAAATTTAGATGGGTTTAAGAGTATTAAGAGTATTTTTCTCTTGCAGTCGGATGTATAGACAGAAATAAAATATTTAGAGCTGGGTTCTGTAGGTTAGGGTTATGTTCCGTAGGTCGAGAATAAGTTTGAATTTTGTGTAAGGTCTTTGAGATTACTAAAAAAAATTTTTAAGGAAAATGTAGTTGGGTTTAAAGGTATTACAGGTACTTCTCCCTTATATTCGGAAATGTAGACGTAAACAAAAAAAAAGATATTAAAAGGTGGGTTCCGAAAGTCGTAGGTGGATATAATTTTTGTGTAAGGTCTTAAGAATCAATAAAAAAAATATTTTAGAAAAATTTAGATGGTTTTAAAATATTAAGAGTATTTCAGTCGACAGTAGATTTACAATTTGGGTAAGGTCTTAAGAGACAATAAAAAATATTTTTAAGAAAAATTAAGATGGGTTTAAAAGTATTAAGAGTATTTTTCTCCTGCAGTCGGGAGTATAGACAGAAGTAAAATATTTACGGGCGGGTTCTGAAAGTTAGGGGCGTGTTCCGTAGGTCGAGAGTAAGTCTAAATTTTGTGTTAGGTCTTTAAAATTAACAACACAATTATTTAAGGAAAATGTAGATGGCTTTACATGTATTAAGACTATTTTTCTCTTGCAGTCAGAAGTATAGACAGAATTAAAATATGTAAGGGTGGGTTATAAAAGTTAGGGTTGTATTCCGAAAATCTAGAGTAGGTTTAAATTTTGTGTTCAGAATTAATAAAAAATTTCTTTAGGAAAAGTTTAAATTGGTTTAAATGTATTAGGAGTATTTTTCTCTTACAGTCGAAAGTATAGATAGAAATAAAATATTTTAGGGTGGGTTCTGAAAGTTAGGGGTGTATTTCGAAGGTCGAGTGTAGGTTTCTCTTTAGAATGTAGGATTGCTCTTTAGAATGAGTAAAAAAAATTTTAAGGAAAACTTTACATGGGTTTAAAAATGTTAAAAGCATTTTTCTCTTGCAGTCAGAAAGATAAACAGAATTATAATATTTAGGGGTGGGTTTTGAATTTTAGGGGTATGTTCCGAACGTCAAGAGTAGGTTCTAATTTTGTGTTAGTTCTTTAGAAGTAAGAAAAATATGTGTAAGGCAAATGTAGATGGGTTTAAAAGTATTACAGGTACTTTTCCCTTGTACTCGTAAAAAAATCGTTAAGAAAAATTAGATGGGTATAAAATGATTAAGAGTATTTCTCTCTTGCATTCAAAAGTATAGACAGAATTAAAATATTTATGGGTGGGATCCGCAGGTTAGGGGTTTGTTTCAAAAGTCAGGTGTGGGTCTGAATTTTGCGTTAGGTCTTAATTATAAATAAAAAAATATTTAGGAAAAATTTAGATGGGTGTAAAAGTATTAAGAGTATGTTTCTCTTGCAGTCGGAAGTATAGACAGAAATAAAATATATAGGGGTGAGTTCTATAGATTAAGGTAGTGTTCCGAAGGTCGGCGGTGGGTTAAAATATTGTGATAGGTCTGTTAAATTTAAAAAAATATTTAGGAAATATTTAGATGGGTTTAAAAGTATCAAGACTATTTTTCTCTTGCAGTGTGAATTAAAGACTGAAGTAAAATATTAAGGGTGGGTTATGAAGGTTAAGGTTGTGTTTCGAAGGTCCAAAGTAGTATGTTAGATCTTTAGAATGAATAAAAATAATATAGATGCGTTTAAATGTAATAAGGGTATTTTTCTCTTGCACTCGGAAGTATAGACAAAAGTAAAATATTGAGGGGTGAGTTCTGAAGGTTAGGGTTATTTCAGAAGGTCGGTCATAGCTCTTAATTTTGTGTTAGGTCTTAAGAATTATTAAAAAGGTATTTAAAATGAATTTAGATGGATTTAAACGTATCAAGACTATTTTTCTCTTGCAGTGGGAATTAAAGACAGAATTTAAATAATTAGGGTTGGGTTCTGAAGGTTAATGGTGTATTCCGAAGATCAAGGGTATAGTTAGATTTTGTGTTATGTCTTCAGAATTAATAACACATATTTTTAAGAAAAATTTTGTAAGGTTTCAAAGGATTAAGAGTTTTGGGAGGATTTGTCTATTGCAGTCGGAAGTATAGACAGAAGTAAAATATTTAGGGGTGGGTTCTGAAGGTTAGGGGTGTGTTTCAAAAGTCGAGAGAAGGGTAAAATTTTGTATTAGGTCTTTAAAAACATTAAAAAAAATAATAAAAAAAGATTTAGATATGTTTAAAAATATTAAGAGTATTTTTCTATTCCAGCCGGAAGTATAGACGAAAGTAACATATTGAGGGGTGAGTTCTGAAGGTTAGAGTTATGTTCAGACGGTCGGCGGTGGATTTAAATATTGTGGTAGGCCTTAAAAAATATTAAAAAAATATTTTTAAAAAATTTAGATGGGTTTAAATGTATTAAGACTATTTTTCTTTTCGAGTCGGAATTAAAAAGGGAATTTAAAAAATTAGGGGTGGCTTCTGAAGGTTAGGGGTGTTTTCCGTAGATCAACGGTAGGGTTAAATTTGTGTTAGGTCTTGAGAATTAATAAAAAATATTTTTAGAAAAATACAGACATGTTTAAAAGTATTAATAGTACTTATCTCTTGCAGTCGGTAGTATAGACTAAAATAAAATATTTAGGGATGGGTTCTGAAGGTTAGCGGTATGTTCCGCAGATCCAAAGAAGGTTATAGTTTTTTGTCAGGTGTCTAGAATCAATAAAACAATATTGAGGAAAAATTTAGATTATTTTAAAATATTAAGAGTATTTTTCTCTTGCAGCTGGAAGTATAGACAGAAGTAAAATATTTAGGGGTGGGTTCTGGAGGTTAGAGGTGTGTTTCGTAGGTCGAGAGTAAGTTTAAATTTTGTGTTAGGTCTTTAGAATTAAGACAAAAAATATTCAAAGAATTTGTAGATTGGTTTAAATGTATTTCAGGTACTTTACCTTGCCGTCGGACTTGTAGAATTAAAAAAATATATTATAGGGTGGGTTGCGAAGATTAGGAGTGAATCCAAATTCTTGACAGGATCTTCAAATGGTCTTTAAAATAAATTAAAAAAACATGTAGGAAACATTTAGAATTGCTTAAAAGTATTAAAAGTATTTTTCTCTTGCAGTCGGAAGTACAGACAGAAGGAAAATATTTAGGGGTGAGTTGTGAAGGTAAGCGTTATGTTCCAAAGGTCGGCGGTGGGTTCAAATTTTATATGAAAATATTTGAGGAAAATTTATATGGATTTAAAAGTATTAAGACTAATTTTCTCTTGCAGTCCGAAGTAAAGAGAGAAATTAAATAATTAGGGGTAGGTTCTGAAGGTTAGGGGTGTATTCCGTTGATCTAGTGTCAGTTAATATTTTGTGTTAGGTCTTGAGAATTAATAAAAAATATATTTAAGAAAAATTTATACAGGTTTAAAAGTGTTAAGAGGATTTCTCTCTTGCGGTACGAACTATAGACACAAGTCAAATATTTAGGAGTGAGTTCTAAAGGTTAACGTTATGTTTCGAAGGTCGGCGGAGAGTTTAAATTTTATGTTAGGTCTTTAGAATTAATAATAAAAATATTTGAGTGTAATTTAGATGGGTTTAAAAGTATTAAGACTATTTTTCTCTTGCAGTCGGAAGTAAAAACAGAATTAAAGTATTTAGGGGTGGGTTCGGAAGGTTAGGGGTGTATTCCGAAGATTGAGTGTAAATTTAAATTTTGTGTTAGGTCTTGGAATTGATAAAAAATGTTGATAGGCTTAAAAGTATTAAGAGTATTTATCTCCAGCTGTCGGAAGTTTAGACAGAAGTAAAATATTTATGGCCGGGTTCTAAAGGTTAGGGGTGTGTTCCAAAAGATAAAACTAAAGTTAAATTTTATGTTAGCTCTTTAGAAATAATAAAAAAAATATGTAAGAAAAATTTGGATGGGTTTAAAGTTTTACAAGTACTTATCCCTTGCCGTCGGAAGTGTAGAAGTTAATACAAAAAAATATATAATAGGTTGGGTTCCGAAGATTCGGGGTGAGTCCAAATTTTGTATTAGGTCTTTAGAATCATAAATAATAAAAATTTGAAAAAATGTGTGGGATTAAAAGTATTAAGAGTATTTCTCTCCTGGAGTCGGAAGTATAGACAGAAGTAAAATATTTAGAGGTGGGTTCTGAAGGTTAGGGGGGGTGTGTTTCGAAGTTCAAGAGTAGGTTTAAATTTTGTGTTAGGTCCTAAGAATCTATAAAAAATAATATTAGGGAAAAATTTAGATGGCTTTAAAAGTATGAAGAGTATTTTTCTCTTGCAGTCGGAAGTATAGACAGAAGTGAAATGTTTAGGGGTGAATTCTTAAAGTTAAGATTATGTTTTGAATGTCGGCGGTGGATTTAAATATTGTCATAGGTTTGTAAAATTATTAAAAAAAATATCTAAGAAAAATTTAGATGCGTTTAAAAGTAATAAAACTATTTTTCTCTTGCAGCAGGAAAAAAGACTGAATTAAAGTATTTAGGGTTGGGTTCTGATGGTTAGGTGTGTATTCCGAAGGTCAAGTGTAAGTTTAAACTTTGTGTTAGGTTTTGACAATTATTAAAAATTATATTTAAGAAAAATTTAGATAGGTTTAAAAGTATTAAGAGTATTTCTCTCTCGGAGTCGGAAGTATAGACAGAAATAAAATATTTAGGGGTGGGTTCTAAATAGTAGGGGTGTGTTTCAAAGATCCAGAGTAGGTTAGGTCTTTAGAATTGATAAAAACTATTTTCAAGTAAAATTAAATAGGTTTAAAAGTATTAAGAATATTTGCCTCCAGCAGTCGGAAATTTAGACAGAAGTAAAATATTTAGGGGTGGGTTCTGAAGGTTAACGTTAGGTTTTGTATGTTTTTTTAAATTTAAATTTTGTGTTACGTCCTCTGAATTAATAAAAACAAGTTTAATAAAAAATTTAGATGGGTTTAAAAGTATTAAGACTATTTTTATTTTGCAGTCGGAAATACAGACAAAAGTAAAATATATACTTTATACGGGGTGAGTTCTGAAGGTTAGGATTATGTTCAGAAAGTCGGCGGTGGGTTTAATTTTGTGATATGCTTTTAGAATTATTAAAAAAAATTAAAAAACAAAATTTAAATGGGTTTAAAAGTATGAATACTATTTTTCTCATGCAGTCGGATATAAAGACAGAATTTTAATAATAAGGGGTGGGTTCTGAATGTTAGGGGTGTATTTCGAAGATCAAGGGTAAGGTTAAGTTTTGTGTTAGATCCGTGGAATTAATAAAAAATGTTTTTAAGAAAAATTTAAATAGGTTTAAAAGTGTTAAGGGTATTTATCTTTTGCAGTCGGAATTATAGACAGAAGTAAAATAATTCGGGATGGGTTCTGAAGTTTATGGGCAGGTTCTGCAAATCGGGGGTAAGTCTTTGTTTTGCATTAGGTCTTAAAAATTGTAAAAAATATAATTAGGAAAAATTTAGATTGGTTTAAAATTATTAGGGGTATTTATATCTTGCAGAAGGAAGTATAGACAGAATTAAAATATTTAGGTTTTGATTTCCAAAAGTTAGGAATGTATTCCGAAGGTCTAGAGAAAGTTTAAATTTTTTGTTAGTTCTTCAGAATTAAAAAAATATATGCTTAGAAAAAGTTTAGATGTGTTTAAAAGTATTAAGAGTATTTCTCTCTTAAAGTCGGAAGTATATACTGAATTAAAATATTAAAGGGTGGGTTCTGAAGGTTAGGGTTATGTTCCGAAGACCAGCGTTTGGTTCAAATTTTGTGTTAAGTCTTAAGAAATGGAAAAAAAAATATTTAGGAAATATTTAGATGGGTTTATAAGTATTAGGAAAATTTTTCTCTTGCAGTCGGAAGTAAAAAGAGAATTAAAATATTTGGTGGTCGATTCTGAAGGTTACTCCGAAGTACTAGTGAAGATCTTTCCGAAGATCTAATGTAGGTTCAAATTTTGTGTAAGGTCGTGAGAATTATTAAAAAATATATTCAAGGAAAATTTAGATAGTTTTAAAATTAATAAGAATGTTTCTCTCTTGCAGTCGGAAGTATGGACAGAAGTAAAATATTTAGGGGTGGGTTTTGAAGGTTAGCGGTGTGTTCCATAAGTCGAGAATAAGTTTAAATTTTGTGTTAGGTTTTTAGAAGTAACAAAAAAATATTTAAGGAAAATGTAGATGGGTTTAAAAGTATTACAGGTACTTCTCCCTTGCACTCGGAAGTGTAGACGGTATCAGAAACGAAGATATTAAAGGATGGGTTCCGAAAGTCGTTGGTGGGTCTAAATTTTGTGTTGGGTCTTTAAAATCAATAAAAAAAATATTTAAAAAAAATTTAGATCTATTTAAATGTATTAAGAATATTTCCCTCTTGCAGTCGGAAGTATAGACAGAATTCAAATATTCAGGGGTGGATTCTGAAGCTTAGGGTTATGTGTCGAAGGTCGGGGTTGAGTCTTAATTTTGTGTTAGGACTTTAGAAACAAAAAAAATTAGGAAAAATTTGGATGGGTTTAAAAGTATTAAGAGTATTTCTCTCTAGCAGTTGGAAGTATAGACAGAAGTATAATATTTAGGGGTGGGTTTTGAAGGTTAGTAGTGTGTTCCGTAAGTCGAGAATAAATTTAAATTTTGTGTTAGGTTTTTAGAAGTAACAAAAAAATTATTAAGGAAAATGTAGATGGATTTAAAAGTAATACAGGTACTTCTCCCTTGCACTCGGAAATGTAGAAGGTAACAGAAAAGAAGATATTAAATAATGGGTTCCGAAAGTCGTTACTGGGTCTAAATTTTGTATTAGGTCTATAAAATCAATAAAAAAATATTTAGGAAAAATTTAGATCTATTTAAATGTATTAAGAATATTTCCCTCTTGCAGTCGGAAGAATAGACAGAATTCAAATATTTAGGGGAAGGTTCTGAAAATATTTAGAAAAAATTCAGATGGGTTTAAAAGTATTAAGAGTATTTCTCTCTTGCAGTTGAAAATATAGAAAGAAGTGAAATATTTAGGGGTGGGTTCTGAAGGTTAGGTGCATGTTCCAAAAAGTTGAGGGTGCGTGTAAATTTGGTGTTAAGCCTTTAGAATTGACAAAATAAATATTTAGGAAAAAGTTAGATGAGTTTAATTGTATTAAGAATATTTTTCTCTTGCTGTCGGAAGTATAGACAGAAGTAAAATATTTAGGGGTGGGTTCTGCAGGTTAAGGGTATGGTCCGTAGGTCGAGAGTAGATTTACATTTTGTTTTAGGTCTTTAAAAATAATAAAAAAACGTTTAGGAATAATTAGATGGGTTCATATGTATTACAGGTATTTTTTTTCTTGCTGTCATAATTGTAGACAGAAAAACAAAAAAAATTATTATAGGGTGGGTTCCAAAAGACGTAGGTGGGTGTAAATTTTGTGTTAGGTCTTTGGAATTAATAAAAAAAATATTGATCAAAAATTTAAATGGGTTTAAAAGTATTAAGAATACTTTTGTCTCGCAGTCGGAGGTTTAGACAGAAATAAAATATTGAGGGGTGGGTTCCGAAAATTGGTGGTGAATCCTAATTTTGTATTGAGTCTTTAAAATTATTATTAAAATAATTTTTAAAAAATTTAGCTGGGTTTAAAAGTATTAAGATTATTTCTCTCTTGCATTTGAAAGTACGGACAGAAGTAATTTATTTAGGGGTGGGTTCTGAAGCTTAGGGGTGTGTTTCGAAGGTCGAGAGTAGGTTTAAATTTTGTGTTAGGTCTTTATAATTAACTAGAAAAGTATTTAAGGTAAATTTAGATGGGTTTAATTGCATTACATTTACTTCCCCCTTACACTCGGAAATGTGGACGGTAAAAAAAAAAGATATTAAAGGGTAGGTTCCGAAAGTCGTAAGTGGGTCTTGATTTTGTGTTAGGTCTTTACAATCAATAAACAAATATTTAAAAAAAAATTAGATAAGTTTAAAAGTATTGGGAGTGATTCTACATTGTAGTCGGAAGAATAGACTGAAGTAAAATATTTAGTGGTTCGTTCTGAAGGTGAAAGGTGTGTTCCGAAGATTGAGGGTGGGACTAAAATTTTGTGTTAGGTCTTTAAAACTGATAAAAAAAATATTTAGGAATAATTTAGATGGGAAATATTTAAGACTATTTCTCTCTTGCAATGGGAAGTATAGACAGAAATAAAATATTTAGGAGTGGGTTCTGAAGGTTAGGGGTGTATCTCAAAAGTCTTAGGCAGGTTTAAATTTTGTGTTAAGTCTTCAGAATTAACAAAAAATTTATTAAGGAAAAATTTTGATGGGTTTAAATGTATTAAGGGATTTTTCTATAGCATTCGGAAGTATAGACAGAAGTAAAATATATAGGGGTGGGTTCTAAAGGTTAGAGATATGTTCCAAAAATCGGAGTGAGTTTAAATTTTGTACTAGGTCTTCAGAATTGATAAAAAATATTTAGGAACAATTTAGATGGTCTTAAAATTACAAAGAGTATTTTTCTCTTGCATTCGGAAGAATAGACAGAATTAAAATATTGAGGTGTTGGTTCTGAAGATTAGGGGTATGTTCCGAAGGTTGAGACTTGATTTTGATTTTGTGTTAGGTGTATAGAAATAATAAAAAAAATATTTAAGTAAACTTCAGATGGGTTTAAATGTATTACAGGTACTTCTCCATTGCCGTCGGAAGTGTAGACGGTAATAAATATAAATATATTATTCCGAAGATTATGGGTCAGTCCAAATTTTGTGTTAAGTCTTTAGAAGTAGTATAATAAAAAATAAAAAAATAATTGGATGGGTTTAAAAGTATTAAGATTATTTCTCTCTTCCAGTCGGAAGTATCGACACAAGTAAGATATTAAAGGGTGGGTTCTGAAGGTTATGGGTGTGTTCCGAAGGTCGAGAGAAGTTTTAAATGTTGTGTTAGGTCTTTAGTATTATTAACGAAAATATTTAGGACATATTCAGAGGGGTTTAAAAGTAGTAATAGTATTTATCTCTTGCATTCGGAAGTACTGAAAGAAGTATAATATTTATGGGTGGGTTCTGAAGTTTAAAGAGGTATGTTCCGAAGGTCGCGAGTAGGTTCAAGTTTTATGTTAGGTCTTAAGAATTAATAAATAAATATTTTGAAAAAATTTTAGATAAGTTTAAAAGCATTAAGATTATTTTTAATTGCAGTCGGAAATATAAACAGAAGTAAAATATTTAGAGGTGGTTTCTGAAGGTTAGAGGTGTAATTCGAAGGTCTAGAGTGGGATTAAATTTTGTGTTAGGCCTTGAGAAATAATAAAAAATAATTTTAAGAAACATTTAGATGGCTTTAAATGTATTACGGGTATTTCTTTCTTGCCGTCGGAAGTGTAGACGGTAACAGAAAAAATATATTAATAGTGGGTTCTTAAAGTCGTTGGCAGGTCTAGATTCAATGTTAGGTCTTTAGAATCAATAAAAAAATGTTTAAGAAAAATTTAGTCGGGTTTAAAAGTATTAAGAGTATTTCTCTCTTGTAGTCGGAAGTATTGGGAAAAATAGTTTTGGTTGGAAATGGTTTCATATTGATCAAATTAAGAATGCGAAATATGAGATATTATCGTCTATAAATTAAGAATGCGAATTATGAGATATATACCCCTTCCGCTGGCCGCTTCGGATTGCCGCTTATCTCAATATGCGAAGAAGTTTAAGATTTCCTCCTTCTTCTACAGCTCCTCTTCTCTTTCTCTTGACTTGTTGAGAGCTTCCGTAACAACATTGGTCATCCGAAGATGAAGGCCTCATCTACTAGGATTTTTCTAGAAGCAGTCGAACTTTCCTATTTCCTTAGCCTCTCTCTTCCACTTGTCGGGGGGGGGGAGTCAATACGTCATAATTACAAGAAATTGAAACTAAAAAGAAATATTAAACTAAAAGTCAAAATAATAATAATTAAATGGATCAACGTAATACCGCCTCAAAGGAGATGCAGTGTGACACCGCTTTAACAGACACAAATTTCATTATATATAAATATGCGTGTATATAAATAAACATTAACATATACACACAATATAAATCCCACAATTAATTTTAAAATAAACAAGTAAACAAAAATAAAATGTAAAAAAAAGGAAAGGAAAAGAGAAAATAACAATAGTGTCACCTCACTAGTAAATTTGCACTTCACTAGCCCTTCGTAGGTCGTCAGCGTAACGAATCAGGGGCTCCGAAACAGTTAGCCACGCCCTCCAATATGCATTGCTATGGCAGCGGCCGGGAACAGATCAAGCTACCAACAAAATAGGCAGACCTACATAGTAAGGGGCGGAGCTAAACCTCTAGCACAAGATGGCGGTTTCGATATAGGTGGGGCCAAGTAACCGTGGGGCAAAGATGACCGGCCGGTGGGCGGTGCTTAAATGCAAGGCATATGGCGTCTCTATTATCCCGTTCCAAGTATTTATTGTATGGGAGGGGGGTCACATGGCACTAATAATTAAAATCCTTAAAAATTTAATTAGCCCTATAAATTATGAAAAAGTTTACACAAATATCAGTTCTATAGAAATTAGACTACAAAATAAATAAAGTATTAATATTGTAGCCCTTAGGATTTTAATGTTACCGCTATTTAAAAAACACATGACCCGTTCAGCGCCACTTTAATTAACACGCTACTTCTACCACATCTGTTAAATCCGTATGTTTCCTAAGTCAATATATCTTACTCCGCCCTTCAAACTAAGTCCCATCGCACTCCTTTCGGCTGCTCTCTGGAATCTTTTTAGTTTTTGGATTATTTCTTTAGCCAGACACCAGTTTTGACAACCATATAATAAAGTAGTCGGTAATTTGGGTTTAAATATTGTGAAAAGTCGGCAAAATTATCAAAAAGAATATATAAGAAAAACTTAGATGGGTTTAAAAGTATTAAGACTATTTTTTTCTTGCATTAGGAAGTTAAATTCTGAAGATTAGGGGTGTATTCCGAAGATCGAGTGTAGGTTTAAATTTTGTGTTAGGCTTTGAGAAGTAATAAAAAATAATTTTAAGAAAAATTTATATAGGCTTAAAAGTATTAAGAGTTTCTTTCTTGCAGTCGGAAGTGTAAACAGAATTAAAATATGGAGGGGTGAGTTCTGAAGGTAAATGATGTGTTCCGAAGGTTGACAGTAGATTTAACTTTTGTGTTAGGTCTTTAGAATAAATAAAAAATTATTTAAGAAAAATTTAGAGGTGTTTAAAAGTATTAAGAGTACTTCTCCCTAGCAGTCGGAAGTATAGATCGAATAAAAACATTTAGGGGTTGGTTCTGAAGGTTTGGGTTACGTTTCGCAATACGGGTACATTTTGTGTTTGGTCTTAAAAATTAAGAAAAAAAATATTTAAGAAAATTTAAGATGGCGTTAAAAGTATTAAGACTATTTTTCTTTTGCAGTGGGCAGTATAAACAAAATTAAAATATGGAGCGGTGGGTTCTGAAGGTTAGGGATGTGTTCCGAAGGTTGACAGAAGATTAAACTTTTGTGTTAGGTTTTTAGAAATAATAAAAAAAAATATTTAAGAAAAAATTAGATGGGTTTAAATGTATTAAGGGTATTTTTCTCTTGCAGTCGGAAGTATAGACAGAAGTAAAATATATTTGGGGTGGGTTCTGAAGGTTAGGATTATATTCCAAAGGTGAGCGATAGGCCTAAATTTAGTCTTAAGTCTTTAGAATTAAGACAGAAATATTTAAGAAAAATTTAGATGGGATTAAATATATTAAGACTATTTTTCTCTGGCAGTCGTAGGTATAGACAGAAGTGAATAATTTGGGGTGGGTTCTGAAGGCTAGGGTTATAGTCCGAAAGTCGGCGGTGGGTTTAAATTTTGTGTTAAGTCTTATGAATTAATAACAAAAATATTAAGAAAAAATTTAGATGGGTTTAAAAATATTAAGAGTATTTTTCTCTTGCACTCGGAAGTAAAGACAGAATTAAAATATTTAAGGGTGGGTACTGAAGGTTAGGGATGTGTTCCGGAAGTTAAAAGTAGATTTAAATTTTGGGATAGGCCTTAAGAAATAATAAAAAAAAAATTTAAGATAAATTTAGATGGGTTTCAATGTATTACAAGTACTTATCTCTTGCCGTCGGAAGGGTAGTCGGTGATACAAAAAAATATAATACAAGGTTTGTTCCAAAGATTGGGGATGAGTCCAAATTTTGTGTTAGGTCTTCAGAATTATCAATAAAAAAATCAAATAAATTTGGATGAATTTAAAAGAAATTAGAGTATTTTTTTTTCGCAGTCGGAAGTACAGAAGAAGTAAAATATTTAGATGTGAGTTTTGAAGGTCAGGGTTATGTTTCGAATATCGAATGTAAGTTTAAACTTTGTGCTAGGTCTTTAGAATTAATAAAAAATATATTTAAGGAAAATTTAAATGTATTACGAGTATTTCTCTCTTGCAGTCGGAAGTATGGATAGAATTAAAATGTTTGGTTCAAAATTTTAGGGATGTGTTCGGAAAATCGAGTTAAGGCTTAAATTTTGTGTTAGGTCTTTAGTTTAAAAGATTACAAGTATTATTACGTATGAGGTTCAAAAGTATTACAGGAACTTCTCCCGTGTACTCAGAAGTGTAGAAGGTAACAGAAAAAATATATATATGGATGGGTTCTGAAGGTTAGGCGTTTAATGCGAAAATCTAGGGTAGGTTCAAAGTTTGTGCTAGGTGTTCAGAATTAATAAAATTTTATTTAGGAAAAGTTTAGATAGTTTAAAAGTGTTGAGAGTATTTCTCTTTTGCAGTCGGAAGCATAGACAGAATTAAAATATTTAGAGGTGCATTCTGAAGGTTAGGGGTATGTTCCGAAGGTCGAGAGTAGATTTAAATTTTGTGTTAGGTCTTTAGAATTAATATAGAAAATATTTAGCAAAAATTCATTTAGAATTAAAAGTATTAAGAGTTATTATCTCTTGCAGTCGAAAGTATAGACAGAATTAAAATATTTAGGGGTGGGTTCTGAAGGTTAGGGTTAAGTTCCAAAGATCGGCGGTGAGTTTACATTTTGTATTAGGTCTTTAGCAATAAGACTATTTTTTCTTGCAGAAACGTTTATATGGGCTTAAAAGTATTAAGACTATTTGGGCATTTGCATTCGGAATTGTAGACAGAATTAAAATGTTGAGCGGTGGTTTCTGAAGGTTAGGTGTGTGTTCCGAAAGTTGAGAGAAGATTTAAAGTTTGTGCTTGAGAGTAGATTTAAAGAGGTCTATAGAAAATTTAAAAAAATTTTAAGAAAAATTTAGATTTGTTTAAATATAATACAGTACCTGTATTAAATTCTTCCTTGCCGTCGGAAGTCTAGGAACTCTATATTATAGGGTGGGTTTCAAACATTTAGGGTATGTCTAAATTTTGTGTTAGGTCTATAGAATTATTATAAAAAATTTTTAAAAAATTTAGATGGGTTTAAAAGTATTAAGAGTATTTTTCTCTTGCAGTCGGAAGTATAGACAGAAATAAAATATTTAGAGCTGGGTTCTGTAGGTTAGGGGTATGTTCCTTAGGTCAAGAATAAGTTTGAATTTTGTGTAAGGTCTTTGAGATTACTAAAACAATTTTTTAAGGAAAATGTAGTTGGGTTTAAAGGTACTTCTCCTTTATATTCGGAAATGTAGACGTAAACAAGAAAAAAGATATTAAAAGGTGGGTTCCGAAAGTCGTAGGTGGATATAATTTTTGTGTAAGGTCTTAAGAATCAATAAGAAAAATATTTTAGAAAAATTTAGATGCTTTTAAAATATTAAGAGTATTTCAGTCGATAGTAGATTTACAATTTGGGTAAGGTCTTAAGAGTCAATAAAAAATATTTTTAAGAAAAATTTAGATGGGTTTAAAAGTATTAAGAGTATTTTCTCCTGCAGTAGGGAGTATAGACAGAAGTAAAATATTTAGGGGCGGGTTCTGAAAATTAGGGGCGTGTCTCGTAGGTCGAGAGTAAGTCTAAATTTTGTGTTAGGTCTTTAAAATTAACAAAATAATTATTTAAGGAAAATGTAGATGGCTTTACATGTATTAAGACTATTTTTTTCTTGCAGTCGGAAGGATAGACAGAATTAAAATATGTAAGGGTGGGTTATAAAAGTTAGGGTTTTATACCGAAGATATAGAGTAGGTTTAAATTTTGTGTTAGGTGTTCAGAATTAATAAAAAATTTCTTTAGGAAAAGGTTAAATTGGTTTAAATGCATTAGGAGTATTTTTCTCTTACAGTCGAAAGTATAGACAGAAATGACATATTTTAGGGTAGGCTCTGAAAGTTAGGGGTATGCTTCGAAGGTCGAGTGTAGGTTTTCATTTTGGGATCGCTCTTTAGAATCAACAAAAAAAATTTTAAGGAAAAATTTATATGGGTTTAAAAATGTTACGAGTATTTTTCTCTTGCAGTCAGAAAGATAAAAATAATTATAATATTTAGGGGTGGGTTTTGAACTTTAGGGGTATGTTCCGAACGTCAAGAGTAGGTTCTAATTTTGTGTTAGTTCTTTAGAAGTAAGAAAAATATGTGTAAGGCAAATGTAGATGGATTTAAAAGTATTACAGGTACTTTTCCCTTGTACTCGGAACTGTAGACGTAAAAAAATCGTTAAGAAAAATTTAGATGGGTATAAAATTATTAAGAGTATTTCTTTCTTGCATTCGAAAGTATAGACAGAATTAAAATATTTAGGTTTGGGATCTGAAGGTTAGGGGTTTGTTTCAAAAGTCAGGAGTGGGTTTGAATTTTGCGTTAGGTCTTAATTATAAATAAAAAAATATTTAGGAAAAATTTAGATGTGTGTAAAAGTATTAAGAGTATATTTCTCTTGAAGTCGGAAGTATAGACAAAAGTAAAATATATAGGGGTGAGTTCTATAGGTTAAGGTAGTGTTCCGAAGGTCGGCGGTGGGTTAAAATATTGTGATAGGTCTGTTAAATTTAAAAAAATATGTAAGAAATATTTAGATGGGTTTAAAAGAATCAAGACTATTTTTCTCTTTCAGTGGGAATTAAAGACTGAAGTAAAATATTTAAGGGTGGGTTCTGAAGGTTAAGGTTGTGTTTCGAAGGTCCGAAGAGTAGGTTTACATTTTATGTTTGGTCTTTAGAATCAATAAAAATAATTGTTTTTAAAAATTTAGATGGGTTTAAACGTAATAAGAGTATTTTTCTCTTGCAGTCGGAAATATAGACAAAAGTAAAATATTGAGGGGTAAGTTCTGAAGGTTAGGGTTATTTCAGAAGGTCGGCGGTGACCCTTAATTTTGTGTTAGGCCTTAAGAATTATTAAAAAGGTATTTAAAATAAATTTAGATGGATTTTAAATATTAAGACTAATTTGCTCTTGCAGTCGGAAGTAAAGAGAGAAATTAAATAATTAGGGGTAGGTTCTGAAGGTTAGGGGTGTATTCCGTTGATCTAGTGTCAGTTAATATTTTGTGTTAGGTCTTGAGAATTAATAAAAAATATATTTAAGAAAAATTTAGACAGGTTTAATAGTGTTAAGAGTATTTCTCTCTTGCGGTACGAACTATAGACAGAAGTCAAATATTTAGGGGTGAGTTCTAAAGGTTAACGTTATGTTTCGAAGGTCGGCGGTGGGTTGAAATTGTATGTTATGTCTTTAGAATTAATATTAAACATAGGAAATAAAGAAAGAATTAAAATATTTTGCGGTGGGTTCTGAAGGTTATGGATGTATTCCGAAGATCGAGTGTAAGTTTAAATTTTGTGTTAGGTCTTGAGAATTAATAAAAAATATATTTAAGAAAAATTTAGATAGGTTTCAATGTTTTAAGATTATTTCTCCCTTGCAGTCGGAAGTATAGACAGAAGTAATATATTTAGGGGTGGGTTCTGAAGGTTAGAGGTGTATTCCGAAACTCGAGAATAGGTTTAAATTGTGTGCTAGGTGTTTAGAATCAATAAAAAATTATTTGAGAAAAATTTAAATGGGTTTAAATGTATTAACACTATTTTTCTCATGTAGTCGGAAGTAAAGACAGAATTAAAATATTTAGGGGTGGGTTCTGAAGGTTCCTAAAAAAAGTTAGATGTATTCCGAAGATCAACTGTAGGTTTAAATTTTGTGTTCTGTCTTGAGCATTAATAAAAAATATATTTAAGAAACATTTAGATAAGTTTAAAAGTATTAAGAATATTTCTCTCTTACAGTCGGAAGTATAGACAGAATTAAAATATTTAGGTGTTTGTTCTGAAGGTTGTGGGTATGTTCCGAAGTTCTGGGGTAGGTCTAAATTTTGTTTGATCTCTTTCGAATTGGTGAAAAAATATTTAGGAAAAAATTAGATGGGTTTAAAAGTGTTAAGAGTATTTTTCTCTTGCAATCTGAAGTATAGACAGAAGTATATTATTCAGGGGTTTGTTTTGAACGTTAAGGTTGAGGTCCGTAGGTTGAGTGGAAGTTTAAATTTTGTGTGTCTTTAAAATTAATAAAAAAAAATATTTAAGAAAATTGTAGATGGGTTTAAAAGTATTACAGGTATTTCTCCCTTGTACTCGAAAGTGCAGAGGGTAACAGAAAAAAATTATATTAAAGTGTGGGTTCCGAAAGTCGTAGGTGGGTCTAAATTTTGTGTCAGGTCTTTAGAATAAAAAAAAAATTTGTAAGAAAAATTTAGATAGGTTTAAAAGTATTATGAGTGTTTTCCTCTTGCAGTTGGAAGTATAGACAGAAGTAAAATATTTAGGGGTGGGTTCTGAATATTAAGGATTTGAGTAAGATTAGATTTTGTGTTAGGTCTTTAGAAATAAAAAAAAAATTATTTGAGAAAATGTAGATGAGTTTAAAAGTATTACAGGTACTTCTCCCTTGGACTACTCGAAAGTGTTGACGGTAACGGAAAATATATATTAAGGGGTGGAATCCGAAAGTCGTAGGTGGGCCTAAATTTTGTATTAGGTCTTAAAAATGAAAAAAAATATATTTAAGAAAAATTTAGATAGGTTTAAAAAGAATTAAGAGTATTTCTCTCTTGCAGTCGGAAGTATAGACAGAAGCAAAATATTTAGAGGTGGGTTCTAAAGGTTAGAAATATGTACCGAAGGTCGGCTGTAGGTTTAATTTTTGTGGTAGGTCTTTAGAATTAATTAAAAAAATATTAAAGAGAAATTTAGATGTGTTTAGAAGTTATAAGACTATTTTCCTATTTCAGTCGGAAATAAAGACAGAATAAAAATATTTTTTGGTGTGTTCTGAAGGTTAGAGGTGTATTTCGAAGGTCAAGTGTAGGATTCAATTTCGTATTAGGTCTTAAGAATTATTAAAAAATATATTTGGGAAAAATTTAGATATGTTTAAAAGTATTAAGAGTACTTCTCTCTTGCAGTCAGAAGTATAGACAGAAGTAAAATATTTAGGGGTGTGTTTTGAAGATTAGGGGAGTGTTCCGAATGTCAAGAGTCAGTTTATGTCTTGTAATAGGTCTGTAGAATCAATAAAAAAAATATTTAATACAAATTTAGATCGGTTTAAAAGTATTAAGACTATTTTTCTCTTGCAGTCGAAAGTAAAGACAGAAGTAAAAAAAATTAGGGGTGTGTTCTGAAGATTAGGGGTGTGTTCCGAAGGTCAAGAATCAGTTTATATTTTGTAATAGTTCTCTAGAATCAATAAAAACATATTTAAGATAAATTTAGATGGGTTTAAAAGTAACAAGAGTATTTCTTTCTTGCAGTCGGAAGTATAGTCAGAGGTAAAATATTTAGGGGTGGGTTCTGAAGGATAGGGGGGTGTGGTCGGAAGGTGGAGAGTAGGTTTAAATTTTGTGTTAGGTCTATGAAATCAATAAAAAAATGTTTCAAAAAAATTTAGATGGGTTTAAAAGTATTAAGTGTATATTTGTTTTGCAGTCGGAAGTATAGACAGAAGTTTATATTCAGTGGTGGGTTCTGAAGGTTAAGGTTGTGTTCCGTAGGTCGAGAGCAAGTTTAAATTTTGTGATTGGTCTTTAGAATTACCAAAAAAAAATTAAAGGAAAATGTAGATGGATTAAAATATTACAGGTAATTATCCCTTGTGCCCAGAAGTGTGGACGGAAAAAAAATATTGAAGGGTGGGTTCCGAAAGTCGTAGATGGGTGTAAATTTTGTGTTAGGTCTTTAGAATCAATAAAAAAAATTTTAAGAAAAAGTTAGATGTGTTTAAATGTATTAAGAGTATTTCTATCTTGCAGTCGGAGATATAGAGAGAAGAAAAATATTTAGGGGTGGGTTTTGAAGAATAGGGGTTTGTTCCGTAGATCGGAAGTGGGTCCGAAAGTCAAGAGTAGGTTTAAATTTTGTGCTAGGTCTTTAAAATTAATATAAAAAATATTTAGAAAAAATTCAGATGGGTTTAAAAGTATTACGAGCATTTTTCTCTTGCAGTCGGAAGTATAGACATAAGTGAAATATTTAGGGGAGGGTTCTGAATGTTAGGGATGTATTCCGTAAGTAAAAAGTAAGTATAAATTTTGTGTTAGGTCTTTAGAATTAATAAAAAAAATATTTAATGACAATATAGATGGGTTTAAAAGTATTACAGGTACTTCTCCTTTGTACTCGGATATGTAGACAGTAACAGAAAAAAGATATTAAATGGTGGGTTCCGAAAAGAATAGGTGGCTCATAACTTTGTGTTAGGTCTTAAGACACAAAAAAAATATTTAAGAAAAATTTAGATGGGTTTAAAAGTATTAAGAGAATTTATGTCTTGAAATTGGAAGTATAGACAGAAGTAATATATTTAAAGGTGGGTTCTGAAGGTTAGAGGTGTATTCCGAAAGTCTAGAGTAAGTTTAAATTTTGTGTTAGATCTTCACAGTTAACAAAAAAATTATTTAGGAAAAGTTTATATGGTTTAAAAGTATTCAGAGTATTTTTCTCTTACAGTCGGTAGTATAGACAGAATTAAAATATTTTGGGTTGGTTTCTGAAGGTTAGGGATGTGTTCCGTAGGTCAAAAGTAAGTTTAAATTTTGTGTTAGGTCTTTAGAAGTAATAAATAAAATATTTTTACAAAATTTAGATGGGTTTAAATGTATTACAGGTACTTCTCCCTAGCCATCGGAAGCGTGGACGGTAACAGAAAAAAAAAATAGGGTGGCTTCCGAAAATTAGGGGCGAATCTTAATTTTGTATTAGGTCTTTAGAAACAATAAACAAATATTTAAGAAAAATTTATATGGGTTTACAAGTATTAGGTGTATATCTCTCTTGCATTCGGAAATACAGACAGAATTAAAATTTATAGGGTTGGTTCTGAAGGTTAGTGGTATGTTCATGATGTCGGCGGAGGGTCTAAATTTTGTGTTAGGTTTTTAAAATTTATAAAAAATATAATAAAGAAAAATTCAGATAGGTTTAAAGTATTAACAATATTTCTCTCTTGCAGTCGGAAGTATAAACTGAAATAAAATATGTAGGGCTGCGTTTTGAAATTTAGGGGTGTATTCCAAAAGTCGAGTGTGGATTTAAATTTTGTGTTAGGTCTTTAGAATTAAAAAAAAATACAATTAGGAGAAATTGAGATAGGTTTAAAAGTATTAAGAGTATTTTTTTCTTACAGTCGGATGCATAGATAGAATTAAAATATTTAGGGGTCGGTTCTGAAGGTTAGGGGTGTATTCCGAAGGTCTACAGTAGGTTTAATATTTTTGATAGGTCTTCAAAACTAATAATAAATATATTTAGGAAAAATTTAGATGGGTTTAAAATTATTAAGAATATTTCTCTCTTACAGTCGGAAGTATACACAGAATTAAAATATTTAGGGGTGGGTTCTGAAGGTTAGCTATAAGTTCCGAAGATCAGGGTTAGGTCTAAATTTTAGTGTATATCTTTAGAACAATTAAAAAAATATTTTAGAAAAACTGAAATATGTTTAAAAGTATTAAAAGTATTTTTTCTTGCATTCGGAAGTCTAGACAGAATTAAAATATTTTGGGGTGGGTTCTGAAGGTTAGGGGTTTTTTGCGATAGTCGGATGTGGGTCTAAATTTTATGTTAGGTTTTTAGAATTAATTAAAAAATTTAGATAGGTTTAAAAGTATTAAGACTATTTCCCTTTTAGAGGTTGAGAGTAGATTTAAATGTTATGTTAGGTCTTAAAAAATATTTTATTAATTTTATTAGGTCTTTAGAATTTTTATTAAAAAATTTAAAAAAAATTTATATGGATTGAAAAGGATTAAGAGTATTTCTCTCTTGCAGTCAGAAGTATAGAGAGAAGTAAAATATTTCGGGGTCCGTTCTGAAGGTTAGGGGTGGGATCCGAAGGTCGTGAGTAGATTAAAATTTTGTGTTAGGTCTTTAGAATTAATAAAGAAAATTTTTAGGAATGATTTAGAAGGGTTTAAAAGTATTAAGAGTATTTTTCTCTTGCAGTCGGAAGTATAGAGAGAAGTAACATATTTAGGGGTGGGTTCTAAAGGTTATTTTCTAAAGGTTATTTAATCTAAGGGGTATTTTCCGAAGGACGGGGTTGGGTCCCAATTTTGTGTTAGCTCCTAAAAAATATTAAAAAAATATTTAGGAAAAATGTAAATGTGTATAATAGTATTAAGAGCATTTATCTTTTGCATTCGAAAGTACAGACAACATTAAAATATTTAGGGTTGGGTTCTGAAGGTTAGAGGTATGTTTCGAATGTCAGGGGTGGGTGTAAATTTTGTGTTAGATCTTTAGAATTATTAAAAAAAAATTTAGGAAAAATTTCAATATGTTTAGATAAAGATAAAGAGTATTTTTCTCTTGCAGTCGGAAATATGGACAGAAGTAAAATATTTAGGGGTGGGTTCTGAAGGTTACGGTTATGTTCCGAAGGTCAGCGGTGGGTCTTAATTTTGTGATAGGTCTTTGGAATAATTAAAAAGTACTTAAGGAAAATGTAGACAGGTTTAAAACTATTACAGGTACTTCTCCCTTGCGCTCGGAAGTGTAGACGGTAACAGACAAAAGATATTAAAGGGTGGGTTCCGAAAGTCGTCGGTGGGTCTAAATCATGTGTTAAGTCTTTAGAATGAATAAAAATATATTTACGAATAATTCAGATGGGGTTAAAAGTATTGAGAGTATTTTTCTCTTGCAGTCGGAAGTAAAGACAGAATTAAAATATTGAGGGGTGGGTTCTGAAGTTTAGGGGTGTGTTCCGAAGGTTGACGCTGATTTAAATTTTGTGTTAGGTCAGAAGTAATAAAAAAAATATTTAAGTAAAATTTAGATGGGTTTTGAATGTATTACAGGTACTTCTCCCTTGCCGTCGGAAGTGTAGACTGTAAAAAAAATTAAAGGTGGGTACCGAAAGTCGTAGGTAGGTCTTAATTTTGTGTTAGATCTTCAGAATAAATAAAAAAATATTTAAGAAAAATTTAGATGTTTTTAAAAGTAGTAAGATGGGGATGGATCTTAATTTTGTGTTAGGTCTCTAAAATTTATAAAATTAATTGTTAGGAAAAATTGAGGTCAGTCTAAATGTATTAAGATTGTTGTTCTCTTGGATTCGGAAGTATAGACAGAATTCAATTATTGAGGGGTGGGTTCTGAAGGTTAGGGGTCTGTTCCGAAAGTTGAGAGTAGATTTATGTTTTGTGTTAAGTCTTTATAAATATTAATAAAAATATTTAAGAATAATGTAGATAGATTTAAACCTATTGCAGGTACTTCTCCCTTGTACTCAGAAGTGTAGACGGTAACTAAAAAAGATATTAAAGCGTGGGTTTCGAAAGTCGTAAGTGGGTCTAGATTTTGAGTTAGATCTTTAGAATCCTTAAAGAAAATATTAAGGAATAATTTAGATGGGTTTAAAGTATTACGAGTATTTATCTCTTGCAGTCGGAAGTATGAACAGAATTAAAATATTTAGAGGTGGGTTCTGAGGGTTAGGGTTATGTTCCCAAGATCGAGAGTAGGTTTAAATTTGGTGTTGGGTCTATAGAATTATTAAAAAATTTTTTTTAAAAAAATTTAGATAGGTTTAAATGTATTAAGAGTATTTCTCTCTTGCTGTCGGAAGTATAGACAGAAGTAAAATATTTAAGGATAGGTTCTGAAGATTAGGTGTGTGTTCCAAGGGTCTGATTTATGGGTGGGTTCTGAAGGTTAGGGTATATTTCTAAGGTCAAGAGTAGGTTTAAATATTGTAATAAACCTTCAGAATTATTAAAAAAATATTTAGGAAAAAATTTAGATGGGTTAAAAGTATTAAGATTATTTTTTCTTGCAGTCGGAATTATAGACAGAATTGAAATATTGAGAGGCGGTTTCTGAAAGATAAGGGTGTATTCCGTAGGTCAAGCGTAAATTTATATTTTGTCATAGGTCTTTAAAATTATTAAAAAGATATTTAAGGAAAGTGTAAATAAGCTTAAATGTATTACAGGTACTTCTTCCTTGCACTCCAAAATGCAGACGTAACAGAAAAAAAGATATTAAAAGGTGGATTGCTAAAGTCGTAGGTGCGTCTAAATTTTGTATTAGGTCTTTAGAATCGATAAAAAAATATTTAAGAAAAATTTAGATGGGTTTAAAACCATTAAGAGTATTTCTCTGTTGCATTCGGAAGTATAGATAGAATTAAAATATTTAGGGGTGGGTTCTGAAGCATAGGGGTGTGTTCCCAAAGTTGAGAGTAGTTTAAATTTTGTGTTAATTCTTTAGAAATAAAAAAAATAATTTAAGAAAAATTTAGATCGGTTTCAATGTATTACAGGTACTTCCCACTTGCCGTCGGAAATGTAGACGGTGATACAAAAAAATATATTATAGCGTGGGTTCCAAAGATTGGGGTTAATTCCAAATTTTGTGTTATGTCTTCAGAATTATTAATAAAAAGAATTTTAAAAATGTTAATAGTTACTCTTTTAGTCAGAAATATAGAAAGAAGTAAAATATTTAGGGTAGGGTTCTGAAGGTTAGGGGTGTGTTCCCGAAGGTTGAGAGTAGGTTTAAATTTAGTGTTAGGTCTTTAGAATCAATAAAAAAAATACTCAATAAAAATTAGTATTGGTTTAAAATTATTAAGAGTATTTATCTCGTGCATTCGGAAGTATAGACAAAAGTAAAATATTTAGTTGTGTGTTCTGAAGGTTAGGGGTGTGTTCTATAGGTCGAGAGTAAGTTTAAATTTTGTGTTAGGTCTAAAGGACTAATAAAAATAATATTTTGGTAAAATCTAGATATATTTAAAAGTATTACAGGTACTTCTCCCTTGCACTCGGAAGTGTAGACGGTAAAAGAAAAAAAATTAATAAAGGGTAAGTTTCGAAAGTCGTAGGTGGGTCTAAATTTTGTGTTAGGTCATTAGAATCAATAAAAAAATATTTAAGAAAAATTTAGATGGATTTAAAGGTATTATGACTACAATTCTCTTGCAGTTGGAAGTATAGACAGAATTAAAATATTGAGGGGTGGGTTCTGACGGTTAACGGTGTGTTCCGAAGGTTGAATGTAGATTTAAATTTTAGGTTAAGTCTATAGAAATAATAAAAAAAATATTTAAGAAAAATTTAAATGGGTTTAAAAGTATAAAGACTATTATTCTCTTGCTTTCGGAAGTATACAGAATTAAAATATTTAGGGGTGGGTTCTGAAGATTAGGGTTATGTTCCAAAAATCAATAGTATGTTTAATTTTGTGTTAGGTCTTTAGAATTATTGAAAAAAAAATCTAAGAATAATTTACGTGTTTAAAAGTATTAAGACTATTATTGTCATATAGTGGGAAGTATAGACAGAATAAAGTATTTAGGGGTGGGATCTGAAGGCTAGGGGTATGTTTCGAAAGTCAAAAGTAGGCTTAAATTATGTGTTAGGTCTTCAAAATTAAAAAAAAATATTTAAGAAAAATTTAGATGGGTTCAAATGTATTAAGTCTATTATTCTCTTACAGTCGGAAGTATAGACAGAATTAAAATATTTAGGCTTCTGAAGGTTAAGGGAATGTTCTGAAAGTCAAGTGTAGGTTTAAATTTTGTATTTGGTAAATTAAAATATTTAGGGTGGGTTCTGAAGATTAGGGTCAAGTTCCGAAAATCAATACTATGTTGTGTTAGATCTTTATAATAATTAAAGAAAATATCTAAGAATAATTTACGTGTTCAAAAGAATTAAGACTATTATTCTTTGCAGTCGGAAGTATAGACAGAAGTAAAATATTTAGGATTGGGTTCTGAAGGTTAGGGGTATGTTTCGAAAGTCAAGAGTAGATTTAAATTTTGTGTTAGGTCTTCAGAATTATTAAAAAAATATTTAAGAAAAATTTCGATCGCTTTAAATGTATTACAGGTACTTTTCCCTTGCCGTCGGAAATGTATACGGCAATAATAAAAAATATATTATAGGGTGGGTTTTGAGGATTGGAGGGTGAGGTGATTATTTAAAAAAATTTAAAATATTTAGATGGATTTCAAAGTATTAAGAATATTTCTCTCTTGCAGTCGGAAGTATAGGCGGAATTAAAATATTTAGGGGTTGGTTCTGAAGGTTAGGGTTACGTTCCGAAGGTCGGCGGTGGGTTTAGATTTTGTCTTAGCTCTTAAGAATTATTAAAACATATATTTAAGAAAAATTTTGAATGGTTTTTAAGTATTAAGACTATTTTTCTCCTACCATTGGAAATAAGAACATAATTAAAATTTTTAGGGGAGGATTTTGTAGGTTAGGGGTGTATTCCGAAGATAGATTGTAGGTTTAAATTTTATGTTAAGTCTTGAAATATAATAAAAAGTTTTTAGACAGAATTCAAATATTTAGGGGTGTGTTCCGAAGGTTGACTGTAGATTTGAATTTTGTTTTAGGTCTATAGAAATAACAAAAAAAATATTTAAGAAAAAATTTAAATGGGTTTAAAAGTATTAATGACTATTATTCTCTTGCTGTCGGAAGTATAGACAGAATTAAAATATTTAGGGGTGGGTTCAGAAGATTAGGGTAATGTTCCAAAAATCAATAGTGTGTTTAATTTTGTGTTAGGTCTTCAGAATTATAAAAAAAAATATCTAAGAATAATTTACGTGTTTAAAAGTATAAAGACTATTATTCTCATGTAGTGGGAAGTATAGACAGAATAAAGTATTTAAGGGTGGGATCTGAAGGTTAGGGGCATGTTTCGAAAGTCAAAAGTAGGTTTAAATTATGTGTTAGGTCTTTAGAAATACTAAAAAATATTTAAGAAAAATTTAGATGGGTTCAAAAGTATTAAGACTATTATTCTCTTACAGTCGGAAGTATAAATAGAATTAAAATATTTAGAGGCTGGTTCTGAAGGTTAGGGGAATATTCTGATAGTCATGTGTAGGTTTGCATTTTGTGTTTTTGTTCTTTAGAATTAAAAAAAAAATATTTAGGAAAAATTTATATGGGTTTAAAATATTAAGACTATTATTCTTTGCAGTCGGAAGTACAGGCAGAAGTAAAATATTTAGGATTGGGTTCTGAAGGTTAGAGGTATGTTTCAAAAGTCAAGAGTAGATTGAAATTTTGTGTTAGGTCTTTAAAATTATTAAAAAAAATGTTTAAGAAAACTTGATATCGATTTAAAAGTATTAAGACTATTATTCTCTTGCAGTCGGGAGTGTAGACAGAAGTAAACTAATCTAGGGGTGCTTTCTGAAGGTTAGGGGTATGTTTCGAAAGCCAAGAGTGGGTTTAAATTTTGTGTTTAGTTTTGAGAATTATTATAAAAATTATTTAGGAAACATTTAGATGGGTCGAAAAGTATTAAAATAGTATTTTTCTATTACAGTCGGAAGTAAAGACGGAAGTAAAATATTTAGGGGTATGTTCTGAAGGTTAGGAGTGTGTTCCGTAGGTCGATAGTAATTTTAAATTTGGTGTTAGGTCTTTAGAATTAATAAAAATAATACTTTGGGAAAATATAGATGGGTCTAAAAGTATTACAGGTACTTCTCCCTTGCACTCCAAAATGTAGACGTTAACAGAAAGAAATATAACAAAGCGTGGGTTCCGAAAGTCGTAGGTTGGTTTAAATTTTGTATTATGTCTTTATAATTTTTAAAAAAATATATATGGGTTGAAGATTATTAAGACCATTATTCTTTTGCAGTCGAAAGTATAGACAGAGTAGTTTAAGTCCTAAGCAAGACTGTTTCAATACCTGTAAACTACCATTTAGTTTATTCACATTGGACATTCCATTCAAAAGATATTACGAATTTAAAATGTCACCGCTGCTAGTATCGCATGGAGGGTCGGCACCGAAGTGCGGGAGAGGGGCGTGCACATCTGTAAAAGCCGTGTGGCTATCTATTGAAACACTCAATTTCCTCACGAATATGAGAGCACTTTTAAGTAATAACCACGACGGCAATTTTTCACAAAAAATACTTAAACTTGGCGACGGAATATTACCATCTCCAATTGCAAATAGCCTCGAAGTATTATTGAATAATGAATTGGCTTAAATTGTTCACAGTCTAGAAATACTGGTAGAAACAATCTATCCCGACATCGAAAATCTTATAGAAAAAAATTTCAATTGGCTCTGTTCGAGTGCAATAGTGTCACCGAAAAACGACTCAGTAAATGAAATAAACAAAATGATTATGGAAAAGTACCCGGTGATTTTAAATGTTTCTAATCTATCGACACCGTGTGCAACATCGAAGATACAGTGCACTACCCACAAGAATTTTTAAATTCTCTCAATCCTGCCGGCTTGCCACCCCACGAACTGAAATTAAAAGAAGGTACTCCCATTATGCTATTGAGAAATTTAAGCCCTCCCAATATGTGTAATGGGACAAGATTTTTGATAAAGGAATTGCGAGACAATGTGATTGTAGCTACTATCATCACCGGCCCCGCGGCCGGAAAGCTCGCTCACATTCCGCGGATGCCGATGATACCGACGGATTTGCCTATATCTTTCAAAAGGTTACAGTTTCCTGTAAAGATATCGTTTTCCCTTACAATAAATAAATCACAGGGACAAACATTTTCAATGGTTGGCATCGATCTAAGAAAAGAGTGCTTTTCTCATGGCCAATTATATGTTGCACTTTCTCGAGTAGGATCTCCTGAATATCAATATGTTTTATTGCCATGTATAGTGAAGTATTAAGGTAAAAAATGGAAAACTAAAAATTAAAAAAAAACTTATAAAATTAAAAAGCCTTAAAATAAAAGATGCAAAAAAAGAAATGTAACACAAATAAAAATAAAATACATAAAACAAAAAAATATATCAATAATTCTAACGTCTTTATCAAAAAATATTTAAGTGAAATGTTTTTAAAAATATTCCGTTCATGTATTTTGTTCTGTGTCTAAATCCTTCATCTAGAAGACATTAACGGGTTACCAATTTTATTTTGTAAATAATATTTGTTTAGTACGACTTTACTGTTAGGGTTCTGTACCTCAAAAGGAAAAACAGAACCATAATAGGATCACTTTGCTGTTTTTCTCTCTGTCTGCCTAGGTAATCAACTTTACTTTTCGTTGACCTAGAATCAATTTTTTCAATCATCAAGTCCCGTACGCAAAGCGAGCCAGAGAGACCCTATTACTAAATACATATTATTTAGGTATGTCCTGCATTTACTCTACGTTTATCCCAAAATGTTTAAAAAATAAATGTCCACCCGTGCGAAGCCGGGACGGGCCGCTAGTATTTCATAGATTGTAAAATTTCTGAACATAAAAATAAATATAAATTCGCCGGGGCGAAAAATGATGTTGCGTGCATTAGCTTCCCAATATTACATATTAGAGCAGATATTTGGAGATTTGCTTTTATTTAGAACAAATCAATAAAAAAAATACCATCATTTATTTAAATTACCGAAAAACAATGAAACTGTTTTTCGGTAATTTAAATACAATGAACTGTGCTTTATCGTTGTTTCATAATTACACGTAAAACCGAGCTTAGCAAGTAACACAAAATAAAATGTAAATACCTACTTTGCTCTATATACTTGGAATTTCTGTATGAATAAGGTTACAGTCTGCATCATTATAAAACATGATAAAAAAATTAGTTTTATAAATTCAGTGAAAAACTATCAATGGTGCCAAAATCGTATTCGTTTGTTAAATATATTGGAAAATTTGAAATTTTTGATTAGAAATGTTTAGGAAAACTCAATAAGTTATCATGCCAGAATATTTCTGTAAAAAAACCCATGTTTTGTGAATAATTACAGGTGCAGTGTATAAAAGATAGAGTTATTAGAAATATATTGCATTGAAACCGTGAAGTTACTGTTTCAAAGTATTTTTAACATGTTTATATTTTTTTAAATGTAAAAAGAACTGAAGAACATTTAGTAATTATTATATTATTTTATGAATAAATAGTCAGAAAAATTAATGCAGGTTTTGTGTAAATAATTGTGATCGATCTGTGGCGATAAATACAGACTAAATCGGAGAAAATCTATACATCTGAGAATTTTCTTTTCCATCAACTGCCCGTGAGTGCGAAGCCAGACGGAGTCGCTAGTTGAATATTAATCTCTGTTCAGCTGCCAAGCAATAAAGATGGAATGATTTGTCTGTTTAAATATAGCCGTATATTTAGTGTAAGCATTTTTATCATTTAGGACCATATCTATTTAAATTTAATACTGAAACAGAGACTGACATTAGCAAAATGTATTTTCGTGGTTTCATAATAAACAAATATATGCTAACACGCCAGGATAAGACTCAACTAGCACACAGTACATAAATACATATATATCTTGAATGAGGAACAAGTTACTATACTGTCGACTTCGCCAGAGTCTGGTAGAAAGATGATACGCCTATGAGAATAACCAATTATATTGAATTTACCAATTATATTAGATGAAGAACCATAATATTGTGACAAAAATGATTAGTAACTAAATCATTTTTATAAACTACTTTTGAAAATGCCTAAAGACCATCACAAAGATTCGAAGATGCTATCAGACATTTTAATATGTTGGTGATGTAATCTAAAGAATAATCTTACAGCAGTGAACTATTGGAGAATATTGTTCAAAGGTATTAACCATACTTCGGTATTAACCATAACTATTCTAATAAATTGCAAGCAAAATCAATAGCAAGGCAAGTGAAGTACTCGCTAAGAAAACGTACACACGAAATCTTAAAAAGAGTGTTTCTTAAAAACTCATCTTATATGCCATTTAACTATGAATAATACACAGAAAAATTATGAAAACAGTAAAATAATGAATTGATTACGAGTTTGATTACAGGATCAAAACGAATTAATGAATCTTCACCCTGATATTATAATTTGAAAGTTTTTCATTCATTTAATTATAACTTAACGGCACTTCAAAAATCAATGCATCATTCCTTAAGTATATTATAAATGTGGAAGTGTTTCTATTTTCCTTTTTGAACTAGTTATTCTTCTTGAAAGCAATAAAATCTCACTAAATTTTGCACAGTAATAAAATGTACTATCGACTATTACACGAAATAATTTTCACTCTGGAAAAACGGGAATTTTAAAGAACAAAAAAAAATTTTAGAACATCTTTATATGACACCTTCGCTGTTTTTCTCGAGTGAGCAATTTTTTCGTCAAATCATCAATTACTTTCTACTTTTTTACCTAATTTTAGTCACAAATAATTACATTCGCGGACGTAGTCGCCACTGTATTGGTATTGGTCGCCACTGTATTCATTTTATTTGAAGGCGGATCTACCCACAGTGATTTATTATTAAGCATAAATAAAAACTATTTCGTTTAAATTTTTGCAGTCTTTTGTCCACGGCACGCGCTTAATTTTTAAATAACTTTTGAATAATGCTACGGTATAAGGTAAGAAATTTGTATTTATCAAAGTAATTAAGTGAAAATCTTCATTAGCGCGTTTCACAGAAAACACACTGAAAAATTAACTGAAACTTATTACATAGTTACTACACTTAACTATGACATTAATATACATTAAATAATGTATTTCATTCACATAAATCTTGGTATCGTATCGCACAAATAATGAAAAGGTCTTACCAAAGAATTAAACTCGCGCACTGATATTTTTTCATAACAAGTGTATTGAAATATAATAATATCTCAGGAAAGGGAATCTATAACCAAATTTAGTTATATTCACTTAAAAAATACGGCAGTTTCTTGGGCAACCAATTATGTATTGATATATAAAAAATGTTTCATACAAAACACTATTTTAATCTAATCTGGTCGTTATTCAGATTTCAATCGGACAGTTTTTACCCAACCTCACAATAATTTAGATTTAATTTGGAACATTGTTATGAGTTGAAACCAAATACGGTAAGTTTTTTCATTTTCAAAATTGTAGGTAATATAGCCAGTATAATAATAAAAGAAAAAGATCGAGAAGGGGGGAGGGGTGAAGGAGAGAACGTTACTGGCCTACATATAGGCGGTCGGAGCGCGCGCCGGAATCAGTTTTTGCCAAGCTATCGTCGAAGTCACATCGTGCGGCGTGACATCGTCTGACGTTCGTGATATTTTCCGATTCGTTTTATTGCACGGATATTACTTGATTCTATTAAATTCTATACGTATATTGTGCCACTTATATTTACAATTGGGTTAATTGTTGCCATGTTTAAATTTTAAAATTATTATAAACTCTAAATTCGTGTAATTATTTGCTCACAATTAAGAAGTTGCATAAATACGCGTGCTGTCAGACTTGTGAGTGCATTGTATGAGGGTTAATACTAATACCCTTACCATATCGGTGAAGTGTACGTAAATAAAGTGACAAGTGATAATAAATTAAAATGGGATGACACGATCCAAGGTAAAAGATCAGGAGAAAATGAATCTGGATCAAGGCGTGAGAGGAATAAAGCATCGTTCAATTTACATGGTGAGTAAACTATTATTTCTAAACGTCTTTGGTTAACTCTAATATGCATAATGTATCTAACTGAACTGGTTATAAATCTTAATGACTTGTAGGAAATTGTTCTAAAGGTGACACTGGAATATGACTGAACGATTTGATAACAAATTATTGTTCGTAGGGTAGATTTGAAAAGGAATTTCTTTAAAATGAATTGAAACCTTGACATCGCGAATATATAGTAACAAACGAGAAATAACAATTGTGCACCTTTTTACTTTTTTGGTTTTATTGTTGTACCTAACTTCTGATTATCGTTTTCTTTCTTTAATTAGTTATTTCATTAATTTAGGGGGAAGTGTAGCTCGCTTGGGTCATTAATTAAAATATTGAGGGGTGGGTTCTGAAGGTTAGGGGTGTGTTCCGAAAATCAGGGGTGGGTCTAAATTTTGTTTTAGGTCTTTAGAATTAATAAAAAAAATATTTAGGAAAAATTTAGATGCGTTTAAAATTATTAGGACTATTTTTCTCTTGCAGTCAGAAGTACAGACAGAATTAAAATATTTTGGGGTGGATTCTGAAGGTTAGGGTTGTGTTCCGAAAGTCGGCGGTGGGTTTTAATTTTGTGTTAGGTCTTTAGAATTAATAAAAAATTATTTAAGAAAAATTTAGATGTGTTTAAAAGTATTAAGACTATTTTTCTCTTGCAGTCGGAAGTATAGACAGAAATAAAATATTTAGGGGTGGGTTCTGAAGGTTAGGGTTATCTTCCGAAGTTTAAATGTTATGTTAGGTCTTTAGAATTCATAAAAAAATATTTAGGAAAAATTTAAATGGGCTTAAAAGTATTAAGATTATTTATGTCTCGCAGTCGCAAGTATAGACAGAAATAAAATATTGAGGGGTGATTTATGAAGGTTAGGGGTGTGTTCCGAAGGTTGAGAGTAGATTTAACTTTTGTGTTAGGTCTTAAGAAAAAATGAAAAAATATTTTGGAAAAATTTAGATGGGTTTAAACGTATTACAGGTACTTCACCCTTGCAGTCGGAAGTGTCGTCTACACTTAATACAAAAAAATATATTAAAAGTTAGATTTATTTAAAAGTATTAAGAGTATTTTTCTCTTGCAGTCAGAAGTAAAGACAGAATTAAAATATTTAGGGGTGGTTTCTGAAGGTCAGGGTTGTGTTCGGAAGGATGAGAGTAGGTTTGAATTTTGCGTAAGGTCTTTAGAAATAATAAAAAAAATATTTAGGAAAAATTTAGATGAGTTTAAATGTATTACAGGCACTTCTCAGTTGCCATCGAAAATGTAGACGGTAATATAACAAAATATATTATAAGGTGGGTTCCGAAGATTGGAGGTGAGTCTAAATTTTGTGTTAGGTCTTAAGAATTTTAATTAAAAAAACTTAAAACAAATTTAGATGGGTTTAAAAGTATTAAAAGTATTTTTCACTTGAAGTCGGAAGTATAGACAGAAGTAAAATATTTAAGGGTGGGTTCTGAATGTTAGGGTTATGTTCCGAAAGTCGGCGGTGGGTTTAAATTTTGTGTTAGGTCTTTAGAATTAATAAAAAATTATTTAAGAAAAATTTAGATGTGTTTAAAAGTATTAAGACTATTTTTCTTTTGCAGTCGGAAGTATAGACAGAAATAAAATATTTAGGGGTGGGTTCTGAAGGTTAGGGGTGTATGCCGAAGGTCGAGTGTAGGTTTAAATTTTGTGTTAGGTCTTTAGAATTAATAAAAAATATATTAAGGAAATATTTAGATAGGTTTAAAAGTATTAAGAGTATTTGTCTCTTGCAGTCGGAAGTAAAGACAGAATTAAAATATTTTGGGGTGGGTTCTGAAGGTTAGGGATGTATTCCAAAGATCGACCGTGGGTTTAAATTTTGTGTTGGGTCTTGAAAATTAATAAAAAATATATTTAAGAAAAATTTAGATAGGTTTAAAAGTATTAAGAGTATTTCTCTCTTGCAGTCGGAAGTATAGACAAGTAAAATATTTAGGTGTGGGTTCTGAAGGTTTGGGGTGTATTCCGAAAGGTCGTGGGTGGGTCATAATATTGTGTTAGGTCTTTAGAGTCAATAAAAAAAATATTTAGGAAAAATTTACATGGGTTTAAAAGTATTAAGATTATTTTCCTCTTGCAGTCGGAAGTACAGACAGAAGTAAGATATTAAGGGGTGGGTTCTGAAGGTTAGGGGTGTGTTCCGTAAGTCGAAAGTAAGTTTAAATTTTGTGTTATGTCTTTAGAATTAAAAAAAAATATTTAAGGAAAGTGTAGATGGGTTTTAAAATATTACAGGTACTTTTCTTCCTTGCAGTTTTTCAAGGGCGGCTTCCGAAAGTCGTAGGAGGATCTTAATTTGATGTTAGGTTTTTAGAATCAATTAAAAAATTATTTAAGAAAAATTTAGATGGGTTTGAAAGCATTAAGAGTATTTTCCTCTTGCAGTCGGATGTATAGCCAGAAGTAAATTATTTAGGGGTGGGTACTGAAGGTTAGGAGTGTGTTCCGAAGGTCGATAGTAGGTTTAAATTTTGTGTTAGGTCTTTAGAATCAATAAAAAAAATGTTTAGGAAAAATTTAATCACCCTCCAAAAACAATAACGCCAACATTTACCAACGCGCCTTTACTAACACGTAACTAGTGGTCCTGCAGCCAAACTTACGCGAACTTTATGAAGACACTTAGCAGTAACAGTACGGTCGTTTAACCTGGGGAGTTAACCCCGTGTCCGATCACTGGGAATGACCTCAATTATTCATCATGTATGGGATGGAACGTCCCAAATGCTCTCCTCGCTAAGCCGACCCAAACACATAATGCAGCGTACAACAGACCCAATGACATTTTCATTGTGAATATTTGGAGGAAATTGCCCATTACGAGCAGTTTTCTAAGAGGGTTTGATAGCGATGGGATGGTACCACTGTAGGTGTCCGCTTGCCTATAGACGTGACTTTGCAAAACTCGGTTGCGTATCGAATACCCGGTAATTGACTAAACGTGTTGTATTAAACTAAATGGTTACCGTTTATTCTTAAGGTTTCTGTAATGAATTACTATTTTATTATTTTTCTCTTGCAGTCGGAGGTATAGACAGAAGCAAAATATTTTGGGGTGTGTTCTAAAGGTAAGAATTATGTTTCGACGGTGGGCAGTAGGTTTAAATTTTGTACTAGGTCGTCGGAATTATTAAAAAAAAATTTCAGAAAAATGTAGATGGGTTAAAAGTATTAAGACTATTTTTCTCTTGCAGCCGGAAGTAAAAGCAGAATTGATATATTTAGGAGTAGTTTCTGATGGTTAGGCGTATATTCCGAATTTGAGTGAAGGTTTTTATTTTGTGTTAGGTCTTCAGAATTAATAAAAAATATATAAAGGAAAAATTTAGATACGTTTAAAAATATTAAGAGTATTTCTCTCTTGCAGTTGGAAGTATAGACAGGAGTACAATAATTAAGGGTGGTTTCTGAAGGTTAGAAGGGTGTTTTTCGAAGGTCGAGTGTAGATTTAAATTCTATGTTAGTTGTTTAGAATTAATAAAAAATATATTTACGAAAAATTTAGATAGGTTTAAAAATTTTAAGAGTATTTCTCTCTCGCAGTCGGAAGTACAGAAAAGAAAAATTTGGTTGGGTTTAAATGTTTTAAGACTATTTTTCTCTTGCAGTCGAAAGTATAGACAGAATTAAAATATTTAGGGAGGGTTCTGAAGGTTAGGGGTGTATTCGGAAAGTTAAAATCGATTTAAATTTTGTGTAAGGTCTTCAGAAATAATAAAAAAAATATGTCAGAAAAATTTAGATGGATTTAAATGTATTATAAATATTTATCCCTTGCCGTCGGAAGTGTAGACGTAATACAAAAAATATCTTGTAAGGTGGGTTCCAAAGATTGATGGTGAGTTGAAATTTTATAATAGGTATTTAGAAGAATTAAAAAAAAATTTGTTTTTAATTTAGATGGGTTTAAAGTATTATGGGTATTTTTCTCTTACATTCGGAAGTACAGACAGAAATAAACAATTTTGGGGTTGTTTCCGAAGGATAGGGGTGTATTCCGAAGATCAAGTGCGGATTTTAAATTTGTATTAGGTCTTTAGATTTAATAAAAAATATATTAAGGATAAATTTAGATAGGTATAAAGTATTAAGAGTATTTCTCTCTTGCAGTCGGAAGTATAGATAGAAGTAAATTATTTCGGAAAGGGTTCTGAGAGTTAGAGGTGTGTTCCGAAAGTCGATAGTAAGTTTAAATTTTGTCTTAGGTCTCTGAAATTGTTAAAAAAATATTTAAGAAAAATTTAGATGGGTTTAAATGTATTAAGACTATTATTCTCTTCCAGTCGGAAAAATAGACAGAATTAAAATATTTAGGGGTGGGTTATGAAGATTAGAGGTGTATTGCGAAGGTCTAGCGTAGGTTTAATATTTGTGTCAGTTCTTTAAAATTAATTAAAATTAGAGGAGGTTTTAAAAGTATTAAGAGTCGTTCTCTCTTACAGTCGGAAGTATAGACAGAATTAAAATATTTAGGCGTGGGTTCTGAAGGTTAGGGGTATTTTCCGAAGGACGGGGTTAGGTCCCAATTTTGTGTTAGCTCCTAAAAAATATTAAAAAAATATTTAGGAAAAATGTAAATGTGTATAATAGTATTAAGAGCATTTATCTTTTGCATTCGAAAATACAGACAACATTAAAATATTTAGGGTTGGGTTCTGAAGGTTAGAGGTATGTTTCGAATGTTAGGGGTGGGTGTAAATTTTGTGTTAGATCTTTAGAATTATTAAAAAAAAATTTAGGAAAAATTTCAATATGTTTAGATAAAGATAAAGAGTATTTTTCTCTTGCAGTCGGAAATATAGACAGAAGTAAAATATTTAGGGGTGGGTTCTGAAGGTTACGGTTATGTTCCGAAGGTCAACGGTGGGTCTTAATTTTGTGATAGGTCTTTGGAATAATTAAAAAGTACTTAAGGAAAATGCAGACAGGTTTAAAACTATTACAGGTACTTCTCCCTTGCGCTCGGAAGTGTAGACGGTAACAGACAAAAGATATTAAAGGGTGAGTTCCGAAAGTCGTCGGTGGGTCTAAATCATGTTAAGTCTTTAGAATCAATAAAAATATATTTACGAATAATTCAGATGGGGTTAAAAGTATTGAGAATATTTTTCTCTTGCAGTCGGAAGTAAAGACAGAATTAAAATATTGAGGGGAGGGTTCTGAAGTTTAGGGGTGTGTTCCGAAGGTTGAAGCTGATTTAAATTTTGTGTTAGGTCAGAAGTAATAAAAAAAATATTTAAGTAAAATTTAGATGGGTTTTGAATGTATTACAGGTATTTCTCCCTTGCCGTCGGAAGTATAGACGGCAATACAAAAAAATATATTATAGGGTGGGTTCCGAAGGTTTGGGTGAGTTGTAATTTTGTGATAGGTATTTAGATTTAATAATAAAAAAAAATTAAAAAATATAGATGTGTTTAAAGTATTAGGAGTATTTTTCTGTTTAAGAGTATTTTTCTCTTGAAGTACAGATAGAATGAAACAATTTAGGGGTGGGTTCTGAAGGATAGGGGTGTATTCCGAAGGTCAAGTGTGGATTTAAATTTTATGTTAGGTCTTTAGGATTAACAAAAAAAATATTTAAGGAAAATATAGATAGGTTTACAAGTATCACAGGTACTTCTCCCTTGCACTGGGAAGTGTAGACGGTAACAGAAAAAAATATATTAGAGGGTGGATTCCGAAAGTCGTAGGTGGGAATAAATGTTGTGTTAGGTTTTGAGAATGAATAAAAAAATATTTAAGAAAAATATAGATAACTTTAAAATTATTAAGAGTATTTCTCAATTGCATTCGGAAATATAGATAGAATTAAAATAGGGGTGAGTTCTGAAGGTTAGACGTATGTTACGAAGGTCGGGTGTAGGTCTAAATTTTGTGTTAAACCCTAAGAATTGATAAAACATATATTAAGGAAAAATTCAGTTGGGTTTAAAGGTATTAAGAGTATTTCTCTCTTGCAGTCGGAAATATAGACCGAAGTAAAATATTTAGAGATGGGTTCTGAAGGTTAAGGGTGTGTTCCGAAGGTCGAGAGTAGGTTTAAATTTTGTATTACGTCTTTAGAATTATTAAAGAAATAGAATATTTAAGGAAAGTGTAGATGGGTTTAAAAGTATTAGGAGTATTTCTCTCTTGCAGTCAGAAGTATAGATAAAAATAAAATATTTAGGATTTGGTTCTGAAGTTTAGGGTTACGTTCCGAAGGTCCGCGGTGAGTCTTAATTTTGTGTTTGGTTTTAAGAATTAAGAAAAAAATATTTAAGAAAAATTTAGATGGGTTTAAAAGTATTAAGACTATTTTTCTCTTGCAGTCGGAAGTATTGACAGAATTAAGATATTGACGGGTGGGTTCTGAAGGTTACGGGTTTGTTCCGAAGGATGGGAGTAAATTTAAACTTTGTGTGTAAAATTAATAAGGGTATTTTTCTCTTGTAGTCATAAATATAGACAGAATTTAAAATATTGATGTGTGGGCTCTGAAGGTTAGATGTGTGTTCTGAAGTTTGGGAATAGACTTACATGTTGTGTTAGATCTTTAGAATTAATAAAGAAATATTAAAGGAAAATGTAGATGGTTTTAAAAGTATTTAAGGTACTTCTCTTTTGCACTCGGAAATGTAGACGGTAACAGGATGAAATATATTAAAGGGTGGGTTGCGAAAGTCGTAAGTGGGTCTAAATTTTGTGTTAGGTCTTTAAAATCAATAAAAAAATATTTAAAAAAAATTAGTTAGGTTTGAAATATTAGAGTATTTCTCTCTTGCAGTCGGAAGTACAGACAGAAGTAAAACATTTAGGGGTGGGTTCTGAAGGTTAGTGGTGAGTTTCGAAGGTCGAGAGTAGGTTTAAATTTTGTAAAAAAGTTTAAAAGTATTACAGGAACTTCTGCCTTGTACTCGGAAGTGTAGACGGTAACAGAAAAAAGATATTATGGGGTGGGTTTCAAAAGTCGTAGGTGGGTCTAAATTTTGTGTTAGGTCTTTAGAATCATTAAAAAAATACGAAAAATTTAAATGGGTTTAAAAAGATTAAGAGTATTTCTCTCTTGCAGTTGGAAGTATAGATAGAATTAAAATATGTAGGGGTGGGTTTTGAATGTTAGGGTTATTTTACGAATTTCGGAATTGAGTCCAATTTTTGTGATGAGTCTTTAGAATTAATAAAAAAAATATTTAGGAGGAATTTAGATTCGTTTAAAAGTATTAAGACGATTTTTCTCTTGCAGTCTGGAGTATAGACAGAATTAAAATATTTAGGGGTGGCTTCTAAAGGTTAGGGATGTATTCCGGAGATCGAGTGTAAGTTTAAATTTTATGTTATGTCTTGACAATTAATAAAAAATATATTTTGGAAAAATTTAGTTAGGTTTAAAAGTATTAAGAACATTTCTCTCTTGCAGTCGGAAGTATTGACAAAAGTAAAATATTTAGGGGTGAGTTTTGAAGGTTAGGGGTGTGTTCCGAAAGTCGATGTTTGGTTTAAATTTTGTGTTATGTCATTAGTGTTGTCATTAGTAGATTGGGGATGAGTCTACATTTTGTGATAGGTCTGTAGAATTATTAATAAAAATATTTTTAAAAAATTTAGATGGAATTAAAAGAGAATTTATCTCTTTCAGCGGAAGTATAGATATAAGTAAAATATTTAGAGGTGAGTTTGGAAGGTTAGGGGTGTGTTCCGAAGGTCGGGAGTAGGTTTAAATTTCGTGTTAGGTCTTAAAAATTATTTAAAAAAATATTTCAGGAAAACGTAGATGGTTTAAAAGTTTTACAGGAACTTCTCCCTTGTACTCGGAAGTGTAGACGGTAACAGAAAAAAAGATATTATGGGGTGGGTTCCTAAAGTCGTAGGTGGGTCTAAATTTTTTGTTAGGTCTTTAGAATCAATAAAAAAAATACTTATTAAAAATTAAGATGGGTTTAAAAATATTAAGATTATTTCTCTCTTGCAGTTGGAAGTATAGACTGAATTAAAATATGTAGGGGTGGGTTTTGAATATTATGGTTATGTTACGAATTTCGGGATTGAGTCCAGTTTTTGTGACAGGTCTTTAGAATTAATAAAAAAAATATTTAGGACGAATTTAGATTCGTTTAAAGTATTAAGACGATTTTTCTCTTGCAGTCTGGAGTGTAGACAGAATTAAAATATTTAGGGGTGGCTTCTGAAGGTTAGGGATGTATTCCGAAGATCGAGTGTAAGTTTAAATTTTGTGTTATGTCTTGAGAATTAATAAAAAATATATTTTGGAAAAATTTAGTTAGGTTTAAAAGTATTAAGAATATTTCTCTCTTGCAGTCGGAAGTATTGACAGAAGTAAAATATTTAGGGGTGAGTTCTGAAGGTTAGGTGTAAGTTCCAAAAGTCCACAATAGGTTTGAATTTTGTGTTACGTTTTAAGAATCAATAAAAAAATATATAAGAAAAATTTAGATGGGTTTAAAAGTATTAAGGGTATTTTTCTCTTGAAGTCGGAAGTATGGACAGAAGGAAAATATTTCTGGAAGGGTCCTGAAGATTGGGGTTATGTTCCGAAGGTCGGCGGTGATTTTTAAAATATTGAAAATTTGTGGATATTTTAAAAAATCTGAAATTTGTGGATGTTTTAATAAATAGTACTGAAAATTTGTGGATGTTTTAAAAAATCAGGGTTGCAAGACTAAAATATGTTGAGAATGATCAGTTAGCTACTGTTAAGTATATTAAAATTGTCATACTTTTGCAATGTTTTTCTACTTAATTAGCTGTGCCCGTGATTTTGTTTGTATATGGACCTTAAAAAATTTTATTAGCTGTCAGGTTAAGATACATAACGCCATATTTTAGATAAATTATTTCCCGGTTGTGTAACGTCAACGCCTCCTGGCGTTCACGGTTTATGGGCGCTTCAAGTTTATTTATACGCTTCAAATTAACGGCTCTAGTAATTATTTATCTCTATATTTACTTTAAATTTTTTGTTTTATTTGTTCCCAAACAGGGAATTTTTATTGTTGCTAAAACGCATTGGTTCTCAATTATAAATTTATAATGAAAAAAAAATTAGGACTTCTCCAGGATGTAACAATAATTTTTTAAAATTGGTGTTTTGCATATAAATTTTAAGCGAAAATGTGAAAAAAATTATGTTACAGTACAGTATTATTGTATCTTCATAGCTTTTTTATGCATATTCTTAAATAAAACGTTAGTGAAACTTGAATGTTTTGTAAACAGCACCGGCTTCAAAAGAAAGCACGACAATATACTTTAAGTAAAATGAGCCTTTAGAATTTCCAATTCTACGATATCGAACGCTGCGGTCGAGTTCGTTAAACGCACTCAATAATCCCACCCCGCGAATACAAATAAACTTTTTTTATATACGTCATTATATTGTATTGAAACGTCACATTCTTATGACGTTTCAATACATTGTTTTCGTGTTCTATGGAGAACAAGGGACTGACGTTAAAAGCGTATTACTGTTTAAATATATCACACTCGTCTGAAATTGCTAGCGTGCCTGTCAACTTCAAAAATATGAGACAGCGCGAACCGTCGCCGCTTTTTTTTTATATGAGCATTTTTCATGCAAGTTGTATAGAGAACAAGGGACTAACGTTATAAGCGTATTAATGTTTACAATATCACACCCTTCTCTAATTGCTAGCGTGCCTGTCAATCCCAAAAATCTCTGACAGCGCAAACTGTCGCCGCTTTTTTTTATATGGGCATTTTTCATACAAGTTGTATGGAGAACAACGGACTAAAGTTAAAAGCGTAATACTGTTTACTATATCACACTCGTCTGAAATTGCTAGCGTGAATGTCAGCCCTAAAAATCTCAGAAAGCGCGAACCGTCGCCGCTTTTTTTTATAAGGGCATTTTCACTCGAGTTCTATGAAGAACAAGGGACTGATGTTAAAAGCGTATTACTGTTTACTGTATCACACTCGTCTAAAATTGCTAGCGTGCCTGTCAACTTCAAAAATCTGAGACAGCGCGAACCGTCGCCGCTCTTTTTTTATATGGCCATTTTTCATACAAGTTGTATAGAGAACAAGGGACTAACGTTAAAAGCGTAATACTGTTTACTAAAAATTGCTAACGTGCCTGTCAGCCCTAAAAATCTCAGACAGCGCGAACGGTCGCCGCTTTTTTTTTATATGGGCATTTTTCACTCGTGTTCTATGGAGAACAAGGGACTGACGTTTACTATATCACACTCGTCTTTAATTGCTAGCGTGCCTGCCAACCCCAAAAATCTCTGACAGCGCGAACCGTCGCCGCTTTTTTTTATATGGGCATTTTTCACTCGAGTTCTATGAAGAACAAGGGACTGACGTTAAAAGCGCATTACTGTTTACACTATATCACACTCGTCTCTAATTGCTGGCGTGTCTGTCAATCTCAAAAATCTCTGACAGCGCGAACCGTCGCCGCTTTTTTTTATATGGGCATTTTTCACTCGAGTTCTATGAAGAACAAGGGACTGACGTTAAAAGCGCATTACTGTTTACACTATATCACACTCGTCTCTAATTGCTGGCGTGTCTGTCAATCTCAAAAATCTCTGACAGCGCGAACAGTCGCCGCTTTTTTTTTTATAAGGGCATTTTCACTCGAGTTCTATGAAGAACAAGGGACTGACGTTAAAAGCGTATTACTGTTTACTGTATCACACTCGTCTAAAATTGCTAGCGTGCCTGTAAACTTCAAAAATCTGAGACAGCGCGAACCGTCGACGCTCTTTTTTTATATGGGCATTTTTCATAAAAGTTGTATAGAGAACAAGGGACTGACGTTAAATGCATGGTACTTAATACGATTTTTTTGGCGTCTCAAATTGCTTGTTTGCCTGTCAACCCCAAAAATCTAAGACAGCGCGAACCGTCGTCGCTTTTTTTTTATATGGGCATTTTTCACTCGAGTTCTATGGAGAACAAGGGACTGACGTTAAAAGCGCATTACTGTTTACTATAGCACACTCGCCTCTAATTGCTAGCGTGCCTGTCAGCCCTAAAAATCTCAGACAACGCGAACCATCGCCCCTTTTTTTTATATGGGCATTTTTCATACAATTTGTATAGAGAACAAAAGACTAACGTTAAAAGCGTAATACGGTTTACTATATCACACTCGTCTGAAATTGCTAGCGTGAATGTCAGCCCTAAAAATCTCAGACAGCGCGAACCGTCGCCGCTTTTTTTTTTATAAGGGCATTTTCACTCGAGTTCTATGAAGAACAAGGGACTGACGTTAAAAGCGTATTACTGTTTACTGTATCACACTCGTCTAAAATTGCTAGCGTGCCTGTCAACTTCAAAAATCTGAGACAGCGCGAACCGTCGACGCTCTTTTTTTATATGGGCATTTTTCATAAAAGTTGTATAGAGAACAAGGGACTGACGTTAAATGCATGGTACTTAATACGATTTTTTTGGCGTCTCAAATTGCTTGTTTGCCTGTCAACCCCAAAAATCTAAGACAGCGCGAACCGTCGTCGCTTTTTTTTTATATGGGCATTTTTCACTCGAGTTCTATGGAGAACAAGGGACTGACGTTAAAAGCGCATTACTGTTTACTATAGCACACTCGCCTCTAATTGCTAGCGTGCCTGTCAGCCCTAAAAATCTCAGACAACGCGAACCGTCGCCCCTTTTTTTTATATGGGCATTTTTCATACAATTTGTATAGAGAACAAAAGACTAACATTAAAAGCGTAATACGGTTTACTATATCACACTCGTCTGAAATTGCTAGCATGAATGTCAGCCCTAAAATGTCAGACAGCGCGAACCGTCGCCGCTTTTTTTTTATATGAGCATTTTTCATGCAAGTTGTATAGAGAACAAGGGACTAACGTTATAAGCGTATTAATGTTTACAATATCACACCCTTCTCTAATTGCTAGCGTGCCTGTCAATCCCAAAAATCTCTGACAGCGCAAACTGTCGCCGCTTTTTTTTATATGGGCATTTTTCATACAAGTTGTATGGAGAACAACGGACTAAAGTTAAAAGCGTAATACTGTTTACTATATCACACTCGTCTGAAATTGCTAGCGTGAATGTCAGCCCTAAAAATCTCAGAAAGCGCGAACCGTCGCCGCTTTTTTTTTTATAAGGGCATTTTCACTCGAGTTCTATGAAGAACAAGGGACTGACGTTAAAAGCGTATTACTGTTTACTGTATCACACTCGTCTAAAATTGCTAGCGTGCCTGTAAACTTCAAAAATCTGAGACAGCGCGAACCGTCGACGCTCTTTTTTTATATGGGCATTTTTCATAAAAGTTGTATAGAGAACAAGGGACTGACGTTAAATGCATGGTACTTAATACGATTTTTTTGGCGTCTCAAATTGCTTGTTTGCCTGTCAACCCCAAAAATCTAAGACAGCGCGAACCGTCGTCGCTTTTTTTTTTATATGGGCATTTTTCACTCGAGTTCTATGGAGAACAAGGGACTGACGTTAAAAGCGCATTACTGTTTACTATAGCACACTCGCCTCTAATTGCTAGCGTGCCTGTCAGCCCTAAAAATCTCAGACAACGCGAACCATCGCCCCTTTTTTTTATATGGGCATTTTTCATACAATTTGTATAGAGAACAAAAGACTAACGTTAAAAGCGTAATACGGTTTACTATATCACACTCGTCTGAAATTGCTAGCGTGAATGTCAGCCCTAAAAATCTCAGACAGCGCGAACCGTCGCCGCTTTTTTTTTATAAGGGCATTTTCACTCGAGTTCTATGAAGAACAAGGGACTGACGTTAAAAGCGTATTACTGTTTACTGTATCACACTCGTCTAAAATTGCTAGCGTGCCTGTCAACTTCAAAAATCTGAGACAGCGCGAACCGTCGACGCTCTTTTTTTATATGGGCATTTTTCATAAAAGTTGTATAGAGAACAAGGGACTGACGTTAAATGCATGGTACTTAATACGATTTTTTTGGCGTCTCAAATTGCTTGTTTGCCTGTCAACCCCAAAAATCTAAGACAGCGCGAACCGTCGTCGCTTTTTTTTTATATGGGCATTTTTCACTCGAGTTCTATGGAGAACAAGGGACTGACGTTAAAAGCGCATTACTGTTTACTATAGCACACTCGCCTCTAATTGCTAGCGTGCCTGTCAGCCCTAAAAATCTCAGACAACGCGAACCGTCGCCCCTTTTTTTTATATGGGCATTTTTCATACAATTTGTATAGAGAACAAAAGACTAACATTAAAAGCGTAATACGGTTTACTATATCACACTCGTCTGAAATTGCTAGCATGAATGTCAGCCCTAAAATGTCAGACAGCGCGAACCGTCGCCGCTTTTTTTTTATAAGGGCATTTTCACTCGAGTTCTATGAAGAACAAGGGACTGACGTTAAAAGCGTATTACTGTTTACTGTATCACACTCGTCTAAAATTGCTAGCGTGCCTGTCAACTTCAAAAATCTGAGACAGCGCGAACCGTCGCCGCTCTTTTTTTTATATGGGCATTTTTCATACAAGTTGCACAGAGAACAAGGGACTGACGTTAAATGCATGGTACTTAATACGATTTTCTTGGCGTCTCAAATTGCTTGCATGCCTGTCAACCCCAAAAATCTCAGACAGCCGAACCGTCGCCGCTTTTATTTTTATATGGGCATTTTTCATACCAGTTGTATGGAGAACAAGTTACTAACGTTAAAAGCGTAATACTGTTTACTATACACACATATATATCACACTCGTCTCTAATTGCTAGCGTGCCTGTCAGCCCTAAAAATCTCAGACAGCGCGAACCGTCGCCGCTTTTTTTTTTTATAAGGGCATTTTTCATACAAGTTGTATAGAGAACAAGGGACTGACGTTAAAAGCATGGTACTTAATACGATTTTTTTGGCGTCTCAAATTGCTTGTTTGCCTGTCAACCCCAAAAATCTAAGACAGCGCGAACCGTCGTCGCTTTTTTTTTATATGGGCATTTTTCACTCGAGTTCTATGGAGAACAAGGGACTGACGTTAAAAGCGCATTTCTGTTTACTATAGCACACTCGCCTCTAATTGCTAGCGTGCCTGTCAATCGCAAAAATCTCTGACAGCGCGAACCGTCGCCGCTTTTTTTATATGTGGGCATTTTTCATACAAGTTGTATGGAGAACTAGGGACTAACGTTAAAAGCGTAATACTGTTTACTATATCACATTCGTCTGAAATTGCTAACGTGCCTGTCAGCCCTAAAAATCTCGGAAAGCGCGAACCGTCGCCGCTTTTTTTTATATGGGCATTTTTCACTCGTGTTCTATGGAGAACAAGGGACTGACGTTTACTATATCACACTCGTCTCTAATTGCTGGCGTGCCAGTCAACCACAAAAATCTCTGACAGCGCGAACCGTCGCCGCTTTTTTTTATATGGGCATTTTTCATTCGAGTTCTATGGAGAACAAGGGACTGACGTTAAAAGCGCATTACTGTTTACTATATCACACTCGCCTCTAATTGCTTGCGTGCCTGTCAACCCCAAAAATCTCAGACAGCGCGAACCGTCGCCGCTTTTTTTTATATGGGCATTTTTCATACAATTTGTATAGAGAACAAAAGACTAACGTTAAAAGCGTATTACTGTTTACTATATCACACTCGTCTGAAATTGCTAACGTGAATGTCAGCACTAGAAATCTCAGACAGCGCGAACCGTCGCCGCTTTTTTTTTATAAGGGCTTTTTCACTCGAGTTCAAAGGAACTAACGTTAAAAGCGTAATACTGTTTAGTAAATATATCACACTCGTCTGATATTGCTAGCGTGCCTGTCAACTTCAAAAATCTCTGTCAGCGCGAACCGTCGCCGCTCTTTTTTTATATGGGCATTTTTCATACAAGTTGCACAGAGAACAAGGGACTGACGTTAAATGCATGGTACTTAATACGATTTTCTTGGCGTCTCAAATTGCTTGCATGCCTGTCAACCCCAAAAATCTCAGACAGCCGAACCGTCGCCGCTTTTATTTTTATATGGGCATTTTTCATACCAGTTGTATGGAGAACAAGTTACTAACGTTAAAAGCGTAATACTGTTTACTATACACACATATATATCACACTCGTCTCTAATTGCTAGCGTGCCAGTCAGCCCTAAAAATCTCAGACAGCGCGAACCGTCGCCGCTTTTTTTTTTTTTATAAGGGCATTTTTCATACAAGTTGTATAGAGAACAAGGGACTGACGTTAAAAGCATGGTACTTAATACGATTTTTTTGGCGTCTCAAATTGCTTGTTTGCCTGTCAACCCCAAAAATCTAAGACAGCGCGAACCGTCGTCGCTTTTTTTTTATATGGGCATTTTTCACTCGAGTTCTATGGAGAACAAGGGACTGACGTTAAAAGCGCATTTCTGTTTACTATAGCACACTCGCCTCTAATTGCTAGCGTGCCTGTCAATCGCAAAAATCTCTGACAGCGCGAACCGTCGCCGCTTTTTTTATATGTGGGCATTTTTCATACAAGTTGTATGGAGAACTAGGGACTAACGTTAAAAGCGTAATACTGTTTACTATATCACATTCGTCTGAAATTGCTAACGTGCCTGTCAGCCCTAAAAATCTCGGAAAGCGCGAACCGTCGCCGCTTTTTTTTATATGGGCATTTTTCACTCGTGTTCTATGGAGAACAAGGGACTGACGTTTACTATATCACACTCGTCTCTAATTGCTGGCGTGCCAGTCAACCACAAAAATCTCTGACTGCGCGAACCGTCGCCGCTTTTTTTTATATGGGCATTTTTCATTCGAGTTCTATGGAGAACAAGGGACTGACGTTAAAAGCGCATTACTGTTTACTATATCACACTCGCCTCTAATTGCTTGCGTGCCTGTCAACCCCAAAAATCTCAGACAGCGCGAACCGTCGCCGCTTTTTTTTATATGGGCATTTTTCATACAATTTGTATAGAGAACAAAAGACTAACGTTAAAAGCGTATTACTGTTTACTATATCACACTCGTCTGAAATTGCTAGCGTGAATGTCAGCACTAGAAATCTCAGACAGCGCGAACCGTCGCCGCTTTTTTTTTATAAGGGCATTTTCACTCGAGTTCTATGAAGAACAAGGGACTGACGTTAAAAGCGTATTACTGTTTACTGTATCACACTCGTCTAAAATTGCAAGCGTGCCTGTCAACTTCAAAAATCTGAGACAGCGCGAACCGTCGCCGCTCTTTTTTTATATGGGCATTTTTCATACAAGTTGTATAGAGAACAAGGGACTGACGTTAAAAGGGCATTACTGTTTACTATATCACACTCGTCTTTAATAGCTGGCGTGCCTGTCAACCCCAAAAATCTCAGACAGCGCGAACCGTCGCCGCTTTTTTTTTATATGGGCATTTTTCATACAAGTTGTATGGAGAACAAGGGACTAACGTTAAAAGTGTAATACTGTTTACTGTATCACACACGTCGCTAGCGTGCCTGTCAACTTCAAAAATCTGAGACATCGCGAACCGTCGCCGCTCTTTTTTTATATGTGCATTTTTCATACCAGGTGTATGGAGAACTAGGAACTAACGTTAAAAGCGTAATACTGTTTAGTAAATATATCACACTCGTCTGAGCGTACCTGTCAACCCCAAAAATCTCTGTCAGCGCGAACCGTCGCCGCTCTTTTTTTATATGGGCATTTTTCACTCGTGTTCTATGGAGAACAAGGGACTGACCTTTATTATATCACACTCGTCTCTAATTGCTAGCGTGCCTGTCAATCCCAAAAATTTCTGACAGCGCGAACCATCGCCGCTTTTTTTTTATATAGGCATTTTTCATACAAGTTGTATGGAGAATAAGGGACTGACGTTAAAAGCGTATTACTGTTTACTGTATCACACACGTCGCTAGCGTGCCTGTCAACTTCAAAAATCTGAGACAGCGCGAACCGTCGCCGCTCTTTTTTTATATGTGCATTTTTCATACCAGGTGTATGGAGAATAAGGAACTAACGTTAAAAGCGTAATACTGTTTAATAAATATATCACACTCGTCTGATATTGCTAGCGTACCTGTCAACCCCAAAAATCTCTGACAGCGCGAACCGTCGCCGCTTTTATTTTATAAGGGCATTTTCACTCGATTTCTATGAAGAACAAGGGACTGACGTTAAAAGTGTATTACTGTTTACTGTATCACACTCGTCTAATATTGCTAGCGTGCCTGTCAACCCCAAAAATCTAAGACAGCGCGAACCGTCGCCGCTTTTTTTTTATATGGGCATTTTTCATACAAGTTGTATGGAGAACAAGGGACTAACGTTAAAAGTGTAATACTGTTTACTATATCACACTCGTCTGAAATTGCTAGCGTGAATGTCAGCCCTAAAAATCTCAGACAGCGCGAACCGTCGCCACTTTTTTTTTTATAAGACTTAAAAGCGTATTACTGTTTACTATATCACACTCGTCTCTAATTGCTAGCGTGCCTGTCAATCCCAAAAATTTCTGACAGCGCGAACCGTCGCCGCTTTTTTTTTATATAGGCATTTTTCATACAAGTTGTATGCAGAATAAGGGACTGACGTTAAAAGCGTATTACTGTTTACTGTATCACACACGTCTAAAATTGCTAGCGTGCCTGTCAACTTCAAAAATCTGAGACAGCGCGAACCGTCGCCGCTCTTTTTTTGTATGGCCATTTTTCATACAAGTTGCACAGAGATCAAGGGACTGACGTTAAATGCATGGTACTTAATACGATTTTTTGGCGTCTCAAATTGCTTGCATGCCTGTCAACCCCAAAAATCTCAGACAGCCGAACCGTAGCCGCTTTTATTTTTATATGGGCATTTTCACTAGAGTACTATGGAGAACAAGGGACTGACATTAAAAGCGTAATACTGTTTACTATATCACACTCGCCTCTAATTGCTAGCGTGCCTGTCAACCCTAAAAATCTCAGACAGCGCGAACCGTCGCCGCTTTTTTTTTATAAAGGCATTTTCACTCGAGTTCTATGAAGAACAAGGGACTGACGTTAAAAGCGCATTACTGTTTACTATATCACACTCGTCTCTAATTGCTAGCGTGCCTGTCAACCCCAAAAATTTCTGACAGCGCGAACCGTCGCCGCTCTTTTTTTATATGGGCATTTTTCATACAAGTTGTATGGAGAACTAGGGACTAACGTTAAAAGCGTAATACTGTTTACTATATCACATTCGTCTGGGATTGCTAACGTGTCTGTCAGCCCTAAAAATCTCAGACAGCGCGAACCGTCGCCGCTTTTTTTTATATGGGGATTTTTCACTCGTGTTCTATGGAGAACAAGGGACTGACGTTTACTATATCACACTCGTCTCTAATTGCTGGCGTGCCTGTCAACCCCAAAAATCTCTGACAGCCCAACCGTCGCCGTTTTTTTTATATGGGCATTTTTCACTCGAGTTCTATGGAGAACAAGGGTCTGGCGTTAAAAGGGCATTATTGTTTACTATATCACACTCGCCTCTAATTGCTAGCGTGCCTGTCAGCCCTAAAAATCTCAGACAGCGCGAACCGTCGCCGCTTTTTTTTTATATGGGCATGTTTCATTCGAGTTCTATGGAGAACAAGGGCCTGACGTTAAAAGCACATTACTGTTTACTATATCACATTCGCCTCTAATTGCTAACGTGCCTGTCAGACCTAAAAAACTCAGACAGCGCGAACCGTCGCCGCATGTTTCACTCGAGTTCTATGAAGAACAAGGGACTGACGTTAAAAGCGTAATACTGTTTACTATATCACACTCGTCTGAAATTGCTAGAGTGAATGTCAGCCCTAAAAATCTCAAACAGCGCGAACCGTCGCCGCTTTTTTTTTATAAGAGCATTTTCATTCGAATTCTACGAAGAACAAGGGCCTGACGTTTACTATATCACAGTCGTCTCTAATTGCTAGCGTGCCTGTCAACCCTAAGAATCTCAGACAGCGCGAACCGTCGCCGCTTTTTTATTTATATGGGCATGTTTCACTCGAGTTCTATGGAGAACAAGGGACTGACGTTAAAAGCGTATTACTGTTGACTATATAATCTAAAATTGCTAGTGTGCCTTTCGACTTCAAAAACCAGAGACAGCGCGAACCGTCGCCGCTCTTTTTTTATATGGGCATTTTTCATACAAGTTGTATAGAGAACAGGGGACTGACGTTAAATGCATTGTACTTAATACGATTTTTTTGGCGTCTCAAATTGCTTGTATGCCTGTCAACCCCAAAAATCTCTGACAGCGCGAACCGTCGCCGTTTTTTTTTTATATGGTCATTTTTCACTCGAGTTCTATGGAGAACAAGGGACTGACGTTAAAAGCGCATTACTGTTTACTTTATCACACTCGCCTCTAATTGCTAACGTGCCTGTCAGCCCTATAAATCTCAGACAGCGCGAACCGTCGCTGTTTTTTTTTATATGGGCATTTTTCATACAAGTTGTATGGAGAACTACTAAGGACTAACGTTAAAAGCGTAATACTGTTTACTATATCACACTCGTCTCTAATTGCTGGCGTGCCTGTCAACCCCAAAAATCTCTGACAGCGCGAACCGTCGCCGCTTTTTTTATATGGGCATGTTTCACTCGAGTTCTATGGAGAACAAGGGACTGACGTTAAAAGCGTATTACTTTTTACTATATCACACTCGCCTCTAATTGCTAGCGTGCCTGTCAGCCCTAAAAATCTCAGACAGCCCGAACCGTCGCCGCTTTTTTTATATGGGCATGTTTCACTCGAGTTCTATGGAGAACAAGGGACTGACGTTAAAAGCGCATTACTGTTTACTTTATCACACTCGCCTCTAATTGCTAACGTGCCTGTCAGCCCTATAAATCTCAGACAGCGCGAACCGTCGCTGTTTTTTTTTTATATGGGCATTTTTCATACAAGTTGTATGGAGAACTACTAAGGACTAACGTTAAAAGCGTAATACTGTTTACTATATCACATTCGTCTGAAATTGCTAGCGTGCTTGTCAACTTCAAAAATCTGAAACAGCGCGAACCGTCGCCGCTCTTTTTTTATATGGGCATTTTTCATACAAGTTGTATAGAGAACAAGGGACTGACGTTAAAAGTGTAATACAGTTTACTATATCACATTCGTGTGAAATTGCTAACGTGCCTGTCAGCCCTATAAATCTCAGGCAGCGCGAACAGTCGCTGCTTTTTTTTTATATGGGCATTTTTCATACAATAGTTGTATGGAGAACAAGGGACTAACGTTAAAAGCGTCATACTGTTTACAATATCACACTCGTCTGAAATTGCTAACGTGCCTGTCAGCCCTAAAAATCTCAGACAGCGCGAACCGTCGCTGGTCTTTTTTATATGGGCATTTTCACTAGAGTTCTATGGAGAATAAGGGAATGACGTTAAAAGCGCGTTACTGTTTACTATATCACACTCGCCTCTAATTGCTAGCGTGCCTGTCAGCCCTAAAAAACTCAGACAGCGCGAACAGTCGCCGCATGTTTCACTCTAGTTCTATGAAGAACAAGGGACTGACGTTAAAAGCGTATTACTGTTTACTATAATATCACACTCCTAGTTTTTTTTATATGGACATTTTTCACTCGAGTTCTATGGAGAACAAGAGACTGACGTTAAAAGCGCATTACTGTTTACTATATCACACTCGCCTCTAATTGCTAGCGTGCCTGTCAGCCCTAAAAATCTCAGACAGCGCGAACCGTCGCCGCTTTTTTTTTATATGGGCATTTTTCATACATGTTGTATGGAGAACCAGGGACTAACGTTAAAAGCGTAATACAGTTTACTATATCACACTCGTCTGAAATTGCTAGCGCGCCTGCCAGCCCTAAAAATCTCAGACAGCGCGAACCGTCGCCGCTTTTTTTTTATAGGCATTTTCACTCCAGTTCTATGAAGAACATGGGACTGACATTAAAAGCGTATTACTGTTGACTATATAATCTAAAATTGCTAGCGTGCCTGTCGACTTCAAAAATCAGAGACAGCGCGAACCGTCGCCGATCTTTTTTTATATGGGCATGTTTCACTCGAGTTCTATGGAGAACAAGGGACTGACGTTAAAAGCGCATTACTGTTTACTTTATCACACTCGCCTCTAATTGCTAACGTGCCTGTCAGCCCTATAAATCTCAGACAGCGCGAACCGTCGCTGTTTTTTTTTTATATTGGCATTTTTCATACAAGTTGTATGGAGAACTACTAAGGACTAACGTTAAAAGCGTAATACTGTTTACTATATCACATTCGTCTGAAATTGCTAGCGTGCCTGTCAACTTCAAAAATCTGAAACAGCGCGAACCGTCGCCGCTCTTTTTTTATATGGGCATTTTTCATACAAGTTGTATAGAGAACAAGGGACTGACGTTAAAAGTGTAATACAGTTTACTATATCACATTCGTGTGAAATTGCTAACGTGCCTGTCAGCCCTATAAATCTCAGGCAGCGCGAACAGTCGCTGCTTTTTTTTTATATGGGCATTTTTCATACAATAGTTGTATGGAGAACAAGGGACTAACGTTAAAAGCGTAATACTGTTTACTATATCACACTCGCCTCTAATTGCTAGCGTGCCTGTCAACCCTAAAAATCTCAGACAGCGCGAACCGTCGCCGCTTTTTTTTTATAAGGGCATTTTCACTCGAGTTCTATGAAGAACAAGGGACTGACGTTAAAAGCGTATTACTGTTTACTGTATCACACTCGTCTAAAATTGCTAGCGTGCCCGTCAACCTCAAAAATCTCAGACAGCGCGAACCGTCGCCGCTTTTTTTTTTATATGGCCATTTTTCATACAATTTGTATAGAGAACAAGGGACTAACGTTAAAAGCGTAATATTGTTTACTATATCACACTCGTCTGAAATTGCTAGAGAGAATGTCAACCCTAAAAATCTCAAACCGCGCGAACCGTCGCCGCTTTTTTTTTATAAGAGCATTTTCACTCGAATTCTATGAAGAACAAGGGACTGACGTTTACTATATCACAATCGTCTCTAATTGCTAGCGTGCCTGTCAACCCTAAAAATCTCAGACAGCGCGAACCGTCGCCGCTTTTTTATTTATATGGGCATGTTTCACTCGAGTTCTATGGAGAACAAGGGACTGACGTTAAAAGCGTATTACTGTTGACTATATAATCTAAAATTGCTAGTGTGCCTTTCGACTTCAAAAATCAGAGACAGCGCGAACCGTCGCCGCTCTTTTTTTATATGGGCATTTTTCATACAAGTTGTATAGAGAACAGGGGACTGACGTTAAATGCATTGTACTTAATACGATTTTTTTGGCGTCTCAAATTGCTTGTATGCCTGTCAACCCCAAAAATCTAAGACAGCGCGAACCGTCGCCGCTTTTTTTTTATATGGGCATTTTTCACTCGAGTTCTATGGAGAACAAGGGACTGACGTTAAAAGCGCATTACTGTTTACTTTATCACACTCGCCTCTAATTGCTAACGTGCCTGTCAGCCCTATAAATCTCAGACGGCGCGAACCGTCGCTGCTTTTTTTTTATATGGGCATTTTTCATACAAGTTGTATGGAGAACTACTAAGGACAAACGTTAAAAGCATAATACTGTTTACTATATCACATTCGTCTGAAATTGCTAGCGTGCCTGTCAACTTCAAAAATCTGAAACAGCGCGAACCGTCGCCGCTCTTTTTTTATATGGGCATTTTTCATACAAGTTTTATAGAGAACAAGGGACTGACGTTAAAAGTGTAATACAGTTTACTATATCACATTCGTGTGAAATTGCTAACGTGCCTGTCAGCCCTATAAATCTCAGGCAGCGCGAACAGTCGCTGCTTTTTTTTTTATATGGGCATTTTTCATACAATAGTTGTATGGAGAACAAGGGACTAACGTTAAAAGCGTCATACTGTTTACAATATCACACTCGTCTGAAATTGCTAACGTGCCTGTCAGCCCTAAAAATCTCAGACAGCGCGAACCGTCGCTGGTCTTTTTTATATGGGCATTTTCACTAGAGTTCTATGGAGAATAAGGGAATGACGTTAAAAGCGCGTTACTGTTTACTATATCACACTCGCCTCTAATTGCTAGCGTGCCTGTCAGCCCTAAAAAACTCAGACAGCGCGAACAGTCGCCGCATGTTTCACTCTAGTTCTATGAAGAACAAGGGACTGACGTTAAAAGCGTATTACTGTTTACTATAATATCACACTCCTAGTTTTTTTTATATGGACATTTTTCACTCGAGTTCTATGGAGAACAAGAGACTGACGTTAAAAGCGCATTACTGTTTACTATATCACACTCGCCTCTAATTGCTAGCGTGCCTGTCAGCCCTAAAAATCTCAGACAGCGCGAACCGTCGCCGCTTTTTTTTTATATGGGCATTTTTCATACATGTTGTATGGAGAACCAGGGACTAACGTTAAAAGCGTAATACAGTTTACTATATCACACTCGTCTGAAATTGCTAGCGCGCCTGCCAGCCCTAAAAATCTCAGACAGCGCGAACCGTCGCCGCTTTTTTTTTATAGGCATTTTCACTCCAGTTCTATGAAGAACATGGGACTGACATTAAAAGCGTATTACTGTTGACTATATAATCTAAAATTGCTAGCGTGCCTGTCGACTTCAAAAATCAGAGACAGCGCGAACCGTCGCCGCTCTTTTTTTATATGGGCATGTTTCACTCGAGTTCTATGGAGAACAAGGGACTGACGTTAAAAGCGCATTACTGTTTACTTTATCACACTCGCCTCTAATTGCTAACGTGCCTGTCAGCCCTATAAATCTCAGACAGCGCGAACCGTCGCTGTTTTTTTTTTATATGGGCATTTTTCATACAAGTTGTATGGAGAACTACTAAGGACTAACGTTAAAAGCGTAATACTGTTTACTATATCACATTCGTCTGAAATTGCTAGCGTGCCTGTCAACTTCAAAAATCTGAAACAGCGCGAACCGTCGCCGCTCTTTTTTTATATGGGCATTTTTCATACAAGTTGTATAGAGAACAAGGGACTGACGTTAAAAGTGTAATACAGTTTACTATATCACATTCGTGTGAAATTGCTAACGTGCCTGTCAGTCCTATAAATCTCAGGCAGCGCGAACAGTCGCTGCTTTTTTTTTATATGGGCATTTTTCATACAATAGTTGTATGGAGAACAAGGGACTAACGTTAAAAGCGTAATACTGTTTACTATATCACACTCGCCTCTAATTGCTAGCGTGCCTGTCAACCCTAAAAATCTCAGACAGCGCGAACCGTCGCCGCTTTTTTTTTATAAGGGCATTTTCACTCGTGTTCTATGAAGAACAAGGGACTGACGTTTACTATATCACAATCGTCTCTAATTGCTAGCGTGCCTGTCAACCCTAAAAATCTCAGACAGCGCGAACCGTCGCCGCTTTTTTATTTATATGGGCATGTTTCACTCGAGTTCTATGGAGAACAAGGGACTGACGTTAAAAGCGTATTACTGTTGACTATATAATCTAAAATTGCTAGTGTGCCTTTCGACTTCAAAAATCAGAGACAGCGCGAACCGTCGCCGCTCTTTTTTTATATGGGCATTTTTCATACAAGTTGTATAGAGAACAGGGGACTGACGTTACATGCATTGTACTTAATACGATTTTTTTGGCGTCTCAAATTGCTTGTATGCCTGTCAACCCCAAAAATCTAAGACAGCGCGAACCGTCGCCGCTTTTTTTTTATATGGGCATTTTTCACTCGAGTTCTATGGAGAACAAGGGACTGACGTTAAAAGCGCATTACTGTTTACTTTATCACACTCGCCTCTAATTGCTAACGTGCCTGTCAGCCCTATAAATCTCAGACGGCGCGAACCGTCGCTGCTTTTTTTTTATATGGACATTTTTCATACAAGTTGTATGGAGAACTACTAAGGACAAACGTTAAAAGCATAATACTGTTTACTATATCACATTCGTCTGAAATTGCTAGCGTGCCTGTCAACTTCAAAAATCTGAAACAGCGCGAACCGTCGCCGCTCTTTTTTTATATGGGCATTTTTCATACAAGTTTTATAGAGAACAAGGGACTGACGTTAAAAGTGTAATACAGTTTACTATATCACATTCGTGTGAAATTGCTAACGTGCCTGTCAGCCCTATAAATCTCAGGCAGCGCGAACAGTCGCTGCTTTTTTTTTTATATGGGCATTTTTCATACAATAGTTGTATGGAGAACAAGGGACTAACGTTAAAAGCGTCATACTGTTTACAATATCACACTCGTCTGAAATTGCTAACGTGCCTGTCAGCCCTAAAAATCTCAGACAGCGCGAACCGTCGCTGGTCTTTTTTATATGGGCATTTTCACTAGAGTTCTATGGAGAATAAGGGAATGACGTTAAAAGCGCGTTACTGTTTACTATATCACACTCGCCTCTAATTGCTAGCGTGCCTGTCAGCCCTAAAAAACTCAGACAGCGCGAACAGTCGCCGCATGTTTCACTCTAGTTCTATGAAGAACAAGGGACTGACGTTAAAAGCGTATTACTGTTTACTATAATATCACACTCCTAGTTTTTTTTATATGGACATTTTTCACTCGAGTTCTATGGAGAACAAGAGACTGACGTTAAAAGCGCATTACTGTTTACTATATCACACTCGCCTCTAATTGCTAGCGTGCCTGTCAGCCCTATAAATCTCAGGCAGCGCGAACAGTCGCTGCTTTTTTTTTTATATGGGCATTTTTCATACAATAGTTGTATGGAGAACAAGGGACTGACGTTAAAAGCGTAATACTGTTTAATAAATATATCACACTCATATGATATTGCTAGCGTGCTTGTCAACCCCAAAAATCTCTGAGAGCGCGAACCTTCGCCGCTCTTTTTTTATATGGGCATTTTTCACTCGTTTTCTATGGAGAACAAGGGACTGACGTTTACTATATCACACTCGTCTCTAATTGCTAGCGTGCCTGTCAACCCCAAAAATCTCTGACAGCGCGAACCGTCGCCGCTTTTTTTTTATATGGGCATTTTTCATACAAGTTCTATGGAGAACAAGGGTCTGGCGTTAAAAGCGCATTATTGTTTACTATATCACACTCGCCTCTAATTGCTAGCGTGCCTGTCAGCCCTAAAAATCTCAGACAGTGCGAACCGTCGCCGCTTTTTTTTTTATATGGGCATGTTTCATTCGAGTTCTATGGAGAACAAGGGACTGACGTTAAAAGCACAATACTGTTTACTATATCACATTCGCCTCTAATTGCTAACGTGCCTGTCAGACCTAAAAAACTCAGACAGCGCGAACCGTCGCCGCATGTTTCACTCGAGTTCTATGAAGAACAAGGGACTGCCGTTAAAAGCGTATTACTTTTTACTATATCACACTCGCCTCTAATTGCTAGCGTGCCAGTCAGCCCTAAAAATCTCAGACAGCCCGAACCGTCGCCGCTTTTTTTTATATGGGCATTTTTCATACATGTTGTATGGAGAACCAGGGACTAACGTTAAAAGCGTAATACAGTTTACTATATCACACTCGTCTGAAATTGCTAGCGCGCCTGCCAGCCCTAAAAATCTCAGACAGCGCGAACCGTCGCCGCTTTTTTTTTTATAGGCATTTTCACTCCAGTTCTTTGAAGAACATGGGACTGACATTAAAAGCGTATTACTGTTGACTATATAATCTAAAATTGCTAGCGTGCCTGTCGACTTCAAAAATCAGAGACAGCGCGAACCGTCGCTGGTCTTTTTTATATGGGCATTTTCACTAGAGTTCTATGGAGAATAAGGGAATGACGTTAAAAGCGCGTTACTGTTTACTATATCACACTCGCCTCTAATTGCTAGCGTGCCTGTCAGCCCTAAAAAACTCAGACAGCGCGAACAGTCGCCGCATGTTTCACTCTAGTTCTATGAAGAACAAGGGACTGACGTTAAAAGCGTATTACTGTTTACTATAATATCACACTCCTAGTTTTTTTTATATGGACATTTTTCACTCGAGTTCTATGGAGAACAAGAGACTGACGTTAAAAGCGCATTACTGTTTACTATATCACACTCGCCTCTAATTGCTAGCGTGCCTGTCAGCCCTAAAAATCTCAGACAGCGCGAACCGTCGCCGCTTTTTTTTTATATGGGCATTTTTCATACATGTTGTATGGAGAACCAGGGACTAACGTTAAAAGCGTAATACAGTTTACTATATCACACTCGTCTGAAATTGCTAGCGCGCCTGCCAGCCCTAAAAATCTCAGACAGCGCGAACCGTCGCCGCTTTTTTTTTATAGGCATTTTCACTCCAGTTCTATGAAGAACATGGGACTGACATTAAAAGCGTATTACTGTTGACTATATAATCTAAAATTGCTAGCGTGCCTGTCGACTTCAAAAATCAGAGACAGCGCGAACCGTCGCCGCTCTTTTTTTATATGGGCATTTTTCACTCGAGTTCTATGGAGAACAAGGGACTGACGTTAAAAGCGCATTACTGTTTACTTTATCACACTCGCCTCTAATTGCTAACGTGCCTGTGAGCCCTATAAATCTCAGACAGCGCGAACCGTCGCTGCTTTTTTTCATATGGGCATTTTTCATACAAGTTGTATGGAGAACTACTAAGGACTAACGTTAAAAGCGTAATACTTTTTACTATATCACATTCGTCTGAAATTGCTAGCGTGTCTGTCAACTTCAAAAATCTGAAACAGCGCGAACCGTCGCCGCTCTTTTTTTATATGGGCATTTTTCATACAAGTTGTATGGAGAACTACTAAGGACTAACGTTAAAAGCGTAATACTTTTTACTATATCACATTCGTCTGAAATTGCTAGCGTGTCTGCCAACTTCAAAAATCTGAAACAGCGCGAACCGTCGCCGCTCTTTTTTTATATGGGCATTTTTCATACAAGTTGTATAGAGAACAAGGGACTGACGTTAAAAGTGGAATACAGTTTACTATATCACATTCGTGTGAAATTGCTAACGTGCCTGTCAGCCCTATAAATCTCAGGCAGCGCGAACCGTCGCTGCTTTTTTTTTATATGGGCATTTTTCATACAATAGTTGTATGGAGAACAAGGGACTAACGTTAAAAGCGTCATACTGTTTACTATATCACACTCGTCTGAAATTGCTAACGTGCCTGTCAGCCCTAAAAATCTCAGACAGCGCGAACCGTCGCTGGTCTTTTTTATATGGGCATTTTCACTAGAGTTCTATGGAGAACAAGGGACTGACGTTAAAAGCGTAATACTGTTTAATAAATATATCACACTCATATGATATTGCTAGCGTGCTTGTCAACCCCAAAAATCTCTGAGAGCGCGAACCTTCGCCGCTCTTTTTTTATATGGGCATTTTTCACTCGTTTTCTATGGAGAACAAGGGACTGACGTTTACTATATCACACTCGTCTCTAATTGCTAGCGTGCCTGTCAACCCCAAAAATCTCTGACAGCGCGAACCGTCGCCGCTTTTTTTTTATATGGGCATTTTTCATACAAGTTCTATGGAGAACAAGGGTCTGGCGTTAAAAGCGCATTATTGTTTACTATATCACACTCGCCTCTAATTGCTAGCGTGCCTGTCAGCCCTAAAAATCTCAGACAGTGCGAACCGTCGCCGCTTTTTTTTTTATATGGGCATGTTTCATTCGAGTTCTATGGAGAACAAGGGACTGACGTTAAAAGCACATTACTGTTTACTATATCACATTCGCCTCTAATTGCTAACGTGCCTGTCAGACCTAAAAAACTCAGACAGCGCGAACCGTCGCCGCATGTTTCACTCGAGTTCTATGAAGAACAAGGGACTGCCGTTAAAAGCGTATTACTTTTTACTATATCACACTCGCCTCTAATTGCTAGCGTGCCAGTCAGCCCTAAAAATCTCAGACAGCCCGAACCGTCGCCGCTTTTTTTTATATGGGCATTTTTCATACATGTTGTATGGAGAACCAGGGACTAACGTTAAAAGCGTAATACAGTTTACTATATCACACTCGTCTGAAATTGCTAGCGCGCCTGCCAGCCCTAAAAATCTCAGACAGCGCGAACCGTCGCCGCTTTTTTTTTTATAGGCATTTTCACTCCAGTTCTTTGAAGAACATGGGACTGACATTAAAAGCGTATTACTGTTGACTATATAATCTAAAATTGCTAGCGTGCCTGTCGACTTCAAAAATCAGAGACAGCGCGAACCGTCGCTGGTCTTTTTTATATGGGCATTTTCACTAGAGTTCTATGGAGAATAAGGGAATGACGTTAAAAGCGCGTTACTGTTTACTATATCACACTCGCCTCTAATTGCTAGCGTGCCTGTCAGCCCTAAAAAACTCAGACAGCGCGAACAGTCGCCGCATGTTTCACTCTAGTTCTATGAAGAACAAGGGACTGACGTTAAAAGCGTATTACTGTTTACTATAATATCACACTCCTAGTTTTTTTTATATGGACATTTTTCACTCGAGTTCTATGGAGAACAAGAGACTGACGTTAAAAGCGCATTACTGTTTACTATATCACACTCGCCTCTAATTGCTAGCGTGCCTGTCAGCCCTAAAAATCTCAGACAGCGCGAACCGTCGCCGCTTTTTTTTTATATGGGCATTTTTCATACATGTTGTATGGAGAACCAGGGACTAACGTTAAAAGCGTAATACAGTTTACTATATCACACTCGTCTGAAATTGCTAGCGCGCCTGCCAGCCCTAAAAATCTCAGACAGCGCGAACCTTCGCCGCTCTTTTTTTATATGGGCATTTTTCACTCGTTTTCTATGGAGAACAAGGGACTGACGTTTACTATATCACACTCGTCTCTAATTGCTAGCGTGCCTGTCAACCCCAAAAATCTCTGACAGCGCGAACCGTCGCCGCTTTTTTTTTATATGGGCATTTTTCATACAAGTTCTATGAAGAACAAGGGACTGCCGTTAAAAGCGTATTACTTTTTACTATATCACACTCGCCTCTAATTGCTAGCGTGCCAGTCAGCCCTAAAAATCTCAGACAGCCCGAACCGTCGCCGCTTTTTTTTATATGGGCATGTTTCACTCGAGTTCTATGGAGAACAAGGGACTGACGTTAAAAGCGCATTACTGTTGACTATATAATCTAAAATTGCTAGTGTGCCTTTCGACTTCAAAAATCAGAGACAGCGCGAACCGTCGCCGCTCTTTTTTTATATGGGCATTTTTCATACAAGTTGTATAGAGAACAGGGGACTGACGTTAAATGCATTGTACTTAATACGATTTTTTTGGCGTCTCAAATTGCTTGTATGCCTGTCAACCCCAAAAATCTAAGACAGCGCGAACCGTCGCTGCTTTTTTTTTATATGGGCATTTTTCACTCGAGTTCTATGGAGAACAAGGGACTGACGTTAAAAGCGCATTACTGTTTACTTTATCACACTCGCCTCTAATTGCTAACGTGCCTGTCAGCCCTATAAATCTCAGACGGCGCGAACCGTCGCTGCTTTTTTTTTATATGGGCATTTTTCATACAAGTTGTATGGAGAACTACTAAGGACAAACGTTAAAAGCATAATACTGTTTACTATATCACATTCGTCTGAAATTGCTAGCGTGCCTGTCAACTTCAAAAATCTGAAACAGCGCGAACCGTCGCCGCTCTTTTTTTATATGGGCATTTTTCATACAAGTTTTATAGAGAACAAGGGACTGACGTTAAAAGTGTAATACAGTTTACTATATCACATTCGTGTGAAATTGCTAACGTGCCTGTCAGCCCTATAAATCTCAGGCAGCGCGAACAGTCGCTGCTTTTTTTTTTATATGGGCATTTTTCATACAATAGTTGTATGGAGAACAAGGGACTAACGTTAAAAGCGTCATACTGTTTACAATATCACACTCGTCTGAAATTGCTAACGTGCCTGTCAGCCCTAAAAATCTCAGACAGCGCGAACCGTCGCTGGTCTTTTTTATATGGGCATTTTCACTAGAGTTCTATGGAGAATAAGGGAATGACGTTAAAAGCGCGTTACTGTTTACTATATCACACTCGCCTCTAATTGCTAGCGTGCCTGTCAGCCCTAAAAAACTCAGACAGCGCGAACAGTCGCCGCATGTTTCACTCTAGTTCTATGAAGAACAAGGGACTGACGTTAAAAGCGTATTACTGTTTACTATAATATCACACTCCTAGTTTTTTTTATATGGACATTTTTCACTCGAGTTCTATGGAGAACAAGAGACTGACGTTAAAAGCGCATTACTGTTTACTATATCACACTCGCCTCTAATTGCTAGCGTGCCTGTCAGCCCTAAAAATCTCAGACAGCGCGAACCGTCGCCGCTTTTTTTTTATATGGGCATTTTTCATACATGTTGTATGGAGAACCAGGGACTAACGTTAAAAGCGTAATACAGTTTACTATATCACACTCGTCTGAAATTGCTAGCGCGCCTGCCAGCCCTAAAAATCTCAGACAGCGCGAACCGTCGCCGCTTTTTTTTTTATAGGCATTTTCACTCCAGTTCTTTGAAGAACATGGGACTGACATTAAAAGCGTATTACTGTTGACTATATAATCTAAAATTGCTAGCGTGCCTGTCGACTTCAAAAATCAGAGACAGCGCGAACCGTCGCTGGTCTTTTTTATATGGGCATTTTCACTAGAGTTCTATGGAGAATAAGGGAATGACGTTAAAAGCGCGTTACTGTTTACTATATCACACTCGCCTCTAATTGCTAGCGTGCCTGTCAGCCCTAAAAAACTCAGACAGCGCGAACAGTCGCCGCATGTTTCACTCTAGTTCTATGAAGAACAAGGGACTGACGTTAAAAGCGTATTACTGTTTACTATAATATCACACTCCTAGTTTTTTTTATATGGACATTTTTCACTCGAGTTCTATGGAGAACAAGAGACTGACGTTAAAAGCGCATTACTGTTTACTATATCACACTCGCCTCTAATTGCTAGCGTGCCTGTCAGCCCTAAAAATCTCAGACAGCGCGAACCGTCGCCGCTTTGTTTTTATATGGGCATTTTTCATACATGTTGTATGGAGAACCAGGGACTAACGTTAAAAGCGTAATACAGTTTACTATATCACACTCGTCTGAAATTGCTAGCGCGCCTGCCAGCCCTAAAAATCTCAGACAGCGCGAACCGTCGCCGCTTTTTTTTTATAGGCATTTTCACTCCAGTTCTATGAAGAACATGGGACTGACATTAAAAGCGTATTACTGTTGACTATATAATCTAAAATTGCTAGCGTGCCTGTCGACTTCAAAAATCAGAGACAGCGCGAACCGTCGCCGCTCTTTTTTTATATGGGCATTTTTCACTCGAGTTCTATGGAGAACAAGGGACTGACGTTAAAAGCGCATTACTGTTTACTTTATCACACTCGCCTCTAATTGCTAACGTGCCTGTGAGCCCTATAAATCTCAGACAGCGCGAACCGTCGCTGCTTTTTTTCATATGGGCATTTTTCATACAAGTTGTATGGAGAACTACTAAGGACTAACGTTAAAAGCGTAATACTTTTTACTATATCACATTCGTCTGAAATTGCTAGCGTGTCTGTCAACTTCAAAAATCTGAAACAGCGCGAACCGTCGCCGCTCTTTTTTATATGGGCATTTTTCATACAAGTTGTATGGAGAACTACTAAGGACTAACGTTAAAAGCGTAATACTTTTTACTATATCACATTCGTCTGAAATTGCTAGCGTGTCTGCCAACTTCAAAAATCTGAAACAGCGCGAACCGTCGCCGCTCTTTTTTTATATGGGCATTTTTCATACAAGTTGTATAGAGAACAAGGGACTGACGTTAAAAGTGGAATACAGTTTACTATATCACATTCGTGTGAAATTGCTAACGTGCCTGTCAGCCCTATAAATCTCAGGCAGCGCGAACCGTCGCTGCTTTTTTTTTATATGGGCATTTTTCATACAATAGTTGTATGGAGAACAAGGGACTAACGTTAAAAGCGTCATACTGTTTACTATATCACACTCGTCTGAAATTGCTAACGTGCCTGTCAGCCCTAAAAATCTCAGACAGCGCGAACCGTCGCTGGTCTTTTTTATATGGGCATTTTCACTAGAGTTCTATGGAGAACAAGGGACTGACGTTAAAAGCGTAATACTGTTTAATAAATATATCACACTCATATGATATTGCTAGCGTGCTTGTCAACCCCAAAAATCTCTGAGAGCGCGAACCTTCGCCGCTCTTTTTTTATATGGGCATTTTTCACTCGTTTTCTATGGAGAACAAGGGACTGACGTTTACTATATCACACTCGTCTCTAATTGCTAGCGTGCCTGTCAACCCCAAAAATCTCTGACAGCGCGAACCGTCGCCGCTTTTTTTTTATATGGGCATTTTTCATACAAGTTCTATGGAGAACAAGGGTCTGGCGTTAAAAGCGCATTATTGTTTACTATATCACACTCGCCTCTAATTGCTAGCGTGCCTGTCAGCCCTAAAAATCTCAGACAGTGCGAACCGTCGCCGCTTTTTTTTTTATATGGGCATGTTTCATTCGAGTTCTATGGAGAACAAGGGACTGACGTTAAAAGCACATTACTGTTTACTATATCACATTCGCCTCTAATTGCTAACGTGCCTGTCAGACCTAAAAAACTCAGACAGCGCGAACCGTCGCCGCATGTTTCACTCGAGTTCTATGAAGAACAAGGGACTGCCGTTAAAAGCGTATTACTTTTTACTATATCACACTCGCCTCTAATTGCTAGCGTGCCAGTCAGCCCTAAAAATCTCAGACAGCCCGAACCGTCGCCGCTTTTTTTTATATGGGCATGTTTCACTCGAGTTCTATGGAGAACAAGGGACTGACGTTAAAAGCGCATTACTGTTGACTATATAATCTAAAATTGCTAGTGTGCCTTTCGACTTCAAAAATCAGAGACAGCGCGAACCGTCGCCGCTCTTTTTTTATATGGGCATTTTTCATACAAGTTGTATAGAGAACAGGGGACTGACGTTAAATGCATTGTACTTAATACGATTTTTTTGGCGTCTCAAATTGCTTGTATGCCTGTCAACCCCAAAAATCTCTGACAGCGCGAACCGTCGCCGCTTTTTTTTTATATGGACATTTTTCATACAAGTTCTATGGAGAACAAGGGACTGACGTTAAAAGCGCGTTACTGTTTACTATATCACACTCGCCTCTAATTGCTAGCGTGCCTGTCAGCCCTAAAAAACTCAGACAGCGCGAACCGTCGCCGCATGTTTCACTCGAGTTCTATGAAGAACAAGGGACTGACATTAAAAGCGTATTACTGTTTACTATAATATCACACTCCTAGTTTTTTTTATATGGACATTTTTTACTCGAGTTCTATGGAGAACAAGAGACTGACGTTAAAAGCGCATTACTGTTTACTATATCACACTCGCCTCTAATTGCTAGCGTGCCTGTCAGCCCTAAAAATCTCAGACAGCGCGAACCGTCGCCGCTTTTTTTTTATATGGGCATTTTTCATACAAGTTGTATGGAGAACCAGGGACTAACGTTAAAAGCGTAATACAGTTTACTATATCACACTCGTCTGAAATTGCTAGCGCGCCTGCCAGCCCTAAAAATCTCAGACAGCGCGAACCGTCGCCGCTTTTTTTTATAGGCATTTTCACTCCATATCTATGAAGAATATGGGACTGACATTAAAAGCGTATTACTGTTGACTATATAATCTAAAATTGCTAGCGTGCCTGTCGACTTCAAAAATCAGAGACAGCGCGAACCGTCGCCGCTCTTTTTTTATATGGGCATTTTTCACTCGAGTTCTATGGAGAACAAGGGACTGACGTTAAAAGCGCATTACTGTTTACTTTATCACACTCGCCTCTAATTGCTAACGTGCCTGTCAGCCCTATAAATCTCAGACAGCGCGAACCGTCGCTGCTTTTTTTTTATATGGGCATTTTTCATACAAGTTGTATGGAGAACTACTAAGGACTAACGTTAAAAGCGTAATACTGTTTACTATATCACATTCGTCTGAAATTGCTAGCGTGCCTGTCAACTTCAAAAATCTGAAACAGCGCGAACCGTCGCCGCTCTTTTTTTATATGGGCATGTTTCATTCGAGTTCTATGGAGAACAAGGGACTGACGTTAAAAGCACATTACTGTTTACTATATCACATTCGCCTCTAATTGCTAACGTGCCTGTCAGACCTAAAAAACTCAGACAGCGCGAACCGTCGCCGCATGTTTCACTCGAGTTCTATGAAGAACAAGGGACTGCCGTTAAAAGCGTATTACTTTTTACTATATCACACTCGCCTCTACTTGCTAGCGTGCCAGTCAGCCCTAAAAATCTCAGACAGCCCGAACCGTCGCCGCTTTTTTTTATATGGGCATGTTTCACTCGAGTTCTATGGAGAACAAGGGACTGACGTTAAAAGCGCATTACTGTTGACTATATAATCTAAAATTGCTAGTGTGCCTTTCGACTTCAAAAATCAGAGACAGCGCGAACCGTCGCCGCTCTTTTTTTATATGGGCATTTTTCATACAAGTTGTATAGAGAACAGGGGACTGACGTTAAATGCATTGTACTTAATACGATTTTTTTGGCGTCTCAAATTGCTTGTATGCCTGTCAACCCCAAAAATCTCTGACAGCGCGAACCGTCGCCGCTTTTTTTTTATATGGGCATTTTTCATACAAGTTCTATGGAGAACAAGGGACTGACGTTAAAAGCGCGTTACTGTTTACTATATCACACTCGCCTCTAATTGCTAGCGTGCCTGTCAGCCCTAAAAAACTCAGACAGCGCGAACCGTCGCCGCATGTTTCACTCGAGTTCTATGAAGAACAAGGGACTGACGTTAAAAGCGTATTACTGTTTACTATAATATCACACTCCTAGTTTTTTTTATATGGACATTTTTCACTCGAGTTCTATGGAGAACAAGAGACTGACGTTAAAAGCGCATTACTGTTTACTATATCACACTCGCCTCTAATTGCTAGCGTGCCTGTCAGCCCTAAAAATCTCAGACAGCGCGAACCGTCGCCGCTTTTTTTTTATATGGGCATTTTTCATACAAGTTGTATGGAGAACCAGGGACTAACGTTAAAAGCGTAATACAGTTTACTATATCACACTCATCTGAAATTGCTAGCGCGCCTGCCAGCCCTAAAAATCTCAGACAGCGCGAACCGTCGCCGCTTTTTTTTTATAGGCATTTTCACTCCAGTTCTATGAAGAACATGGGACAGACATTAAAAGCGTATTACTGTTGACTATATAATCTAAAATTGCTAGCGTGCCTGTCGACTTCAAAAATCAGAGACAGCGCGAACCGTCGCCGCTCTTTTTTTATATGGGCATTTTTCACTCGAGTTCTATGGAGAACAAGGGACTGACGTTAAAAGCGCATTACTGTTTACTTTATCACACTCGCCTCTAATTGCTAACGTGCCTGTCAGCCCTATAAATCTCAGACAGCGCGAACCGTCGCTTCTTTTTTTTTATATGGGCATTTTTCATACAAGTTGTATGGAGAACTACTAAGGACTAACGTTAAAAGCGTAATACTGTTTACTATATCACATTCGTCTGAAATTGCTAGCGTGCCTGTCAACTTCAAAAATCTGAAACAGCGCGAACCGTCGCCGCTCTTTTTTTATATGGGCATTTTTCATACAAGTTGTATAGAGAACAAGGGACTGACGTTAAAAGTGTAATACAGTTTACTATATCACATTCGTGTGAAATTGCTAACGTGCCTGTCAGCCCTATAAATCTTAGGCAGCGCGAACCGTCGCTGCTTTTTTTTATATGGGCATTTTTCATACAAGTTGTATGGAGAACTAAGGACTAAAGTTAAAAGCGTAATACTGTTTACTATATCACATTCGTCTGAAATTGCTAGCGTGCCTGTCAACTTCAAAAATCTGAGACAGCGCGAACCGTCGCCGCTCTTTTTTTATATGGGCATTTTTCATACAAGTTGTATAGAGAACAAGGGACTGACGTTAAATGCATAGTACTTAATACGATTTTTTTGGCGTCTCAAATTGCTTGCATGCCTGTCAACCCCAAAAATCTCTGACAGCGCGAACCGTCGCCGCTTTTTTTTCATATGGGCATTTTTCATACAATAGTTGTATGGAGAACAAGGGACTAACGTTAAAAGCGTCATACTGTTTACTATATCACACTCGTCTGAGATTGCTAACGTGCCTGTCAGCCCTAAAAATCTCAGACAGCGCGAACCGTCGCTGGTCTTTTTTATATGGGCATTTTCATTAGAGTTCTATGGAGAACAAGGGACTGACGTTAAAAGCGTATTACAGTTTACTATATCACACTCGTCTCTAATTGCTAGCGTGCCTGTCAACCCCAAAAATCTCAGACAGCGCGAACCGTCGCCGCTTTTTTTTTATATGGGCATTTTTCATACCAGTTGTATGGAGAATAAGGAACTAACGTTAAAAGCGTAATACTGTTTAATAAATATATCACACTCATCTGATATTGCTAGCGTGCTTGTCAAGCCCAAAAATCTCTGAGAGCGCGAACCGGCGCCGCTCTTTTTTTATATGGGCATTTTTCACTCGTGTTCTATGGAGAACAAGGGACTGTCGTTTACTATATCACACTCGTCTCTAATTGCTAGCGTGCCTGTCAACCCCAAAAATCTCTGACAGCGCGAACCGTCGCCGCTTTTTTTTTATATGGGCATTTTTCATACAAGTTCTATGGAGAACAAGGGACTGACGTTAAAAGCGCGTTACTGTTTACTATATCACACTCGCCTCTAATTGCTAGCGTGCCTGTCAGCCCTAAAAAACTCAGACAGCGCGAACCGTCGCCGCATGTTTCACTCGAATTCTATGAAGAACAAGGGACTGACGTTAAAAGCGTATTACTGTTTACTATAATATCACACTCCTAGTTTTTTTTATATGGGCATGTTTCACTTAAGATTTTATTTCATATATAAAAAAACCTATGTAAATTTTCTTTAAAAATATAATTTAATAATTCTCAACACCTAACACAAAATTTGAACCTACACTCGATCTTCGGAATACACCCCTAAATATTTTAATTCGGTCTTTACTTCAAGAGAAAAATAGTTGGTCTTAATACTTTTAAATAAACCCATCTTAATTATTTTTAAATTATTTTATTTTTATAATTCTATATACCTGATAAAAAATTTAAACCTACCGTTGACCTTCGGTACATAACCATCACCTTAGGAACTCACCCCTAAATATTTCACTTCTCTCTATACTTCTGACTGCATGAGACAAATACTCTACTTTAAAACCCATCTAAATTTTTTAAAATTTTTTTAGTAATAGTTCTAAAGACCTAACCGAAAATTTAGACTCACCCCCAATCTATATTTTATTTTATTGTATATATATTATATTTTTTTTATTATTGCTAAAAATTTAAACTTACTCTCAACTTTCGGAACACACTCCTAACCTTCAGTATCCAGCCCTCAATATTTTACTTCTGTCTATACTTCCGAATGCAAGAGAGAAATACACATAAAAATTTAAACCCAACCTAATTTTTTTATCAATTCTAAAGACCTACACAAAATCTAAACACACTACCCCTAACCTTCGGAACCCACCCCTAAACATATTAATTCTGTCTACGATTCCGACTACAAGAGAGAAATACTCAATACTTTTAAACCCATTCCTTAATTATTTTTTTTAATAATTTTAAAGACCTAACACAACTTTTAGATTTACTCTTGACTTACGGATCACACCCATAACCTTCAGAACACATCCTCAATACTTTAATTACGTCTATACTTACGAATGCAAGACAAAAATACTTTTAAACCCATCTAAATTTTACCTAAATATTTTTTTTATTAATTCTGAAGACTTATTACAAAATTTAAATCTACTCTAGACCTTCGGAATATACCTTCGAAATATAAATTCTAAAGACCTACACAAAATCTAAACACACTACCCCTAACCTTCAGAACCCACCCCTAAATATTTTAATTCTGTCTGTGCTCCCGAGTGCAAGAGAGAAATACTCTAAATACTTTAAGTTTACTTTACTTTAAGTTTAGACCCATCTACGACTTTCGGAACCCACCCTGTAATATCTTTTTTTCTGTTACCGTCTACATTTCCGAGTGCAAGGGAGAAGACCCTGCAATACTTTTAAACCCATCTATATTTTCCTTAAATATTTTTTTATTAATTTTAAAGACCTAACACAAAATTTATACTTACTCTCGACCTACGGAACACACTCCTAATCTTCAAAACCCACCCATCATATGTAACTATATGTCTATACTTCCGACTGCAAGAGAAAAATAGTCTTTAATACTTTTAAACCAATCTAAATTTTTCCTAAGTAATTTTCTTTATTATTTTTAAAGACCTAACACAGAATTTAGACCCACAACCAACCTTCCGAACATAACCCAAACCTTCAGAACGCACCCCTAAATAAATTTAATACTGTTTATACTTCCGACTGCAGGAGAAAAAAAATCTGAATACTTCTAAACACTTCTAAATTTTTTTTAAATATTATTTTTATTGATTCTAAAGAGCTTATACAACATTTAAACCTACTCTCGACATTTGGAACACGCCCCACATAACCTCCAGCGTAAATATTTTAACCCAATCCAACCCTAAATATTTTACTTCTGTCTATAGTATAGTTCCGACTGCAGGAGAAAAAAAATATTAATACTTTTAAAACCTATATAATTTTTTCTTAAAAATATAGTTTAGTAATTCTCAAGACCTAACACAAAATTGGAACCTACAGGATACACCCCTCTCTTCGGAGTACACCCCTAAGAAAGATCTATTAATCTTTGCTAATAATATCCCACCTGAAAATGTTGTAATACAATGAAACCTAGGTCGTGGTAAAGAAATTAAAGGAAGTAGAAATAATACTACATCACGTAGTTTCATTTAATTGTGAATAATGAATTTCTACAAAATTAACGCCAAATATATTCAATATTTTAATTCTGTCTTTACTTCCGACTGTTAGAGAAAAAGAGTCCTAATACTTTTCCTCTAATTTTTTCTAAACGATTATTTTTCATAATTATAAAGACAACACAAAATTTAGACTCACCCCGTAATTTAGGAACGTAATCCTAACCTTCAGAACTAATCCCTAAATATTTCAATTCTGTCTATATTTCCAACTGCAAGAGAGAAATACTCTATATTTTTAACCCACTTAAATTTTTCCTAAATATTTTTTTTTTATTCTAAAAAGACCTATCACAAAATTTAGACCTACCACTGACCTTCGGAACATAACCCTAACTTTACGAACCCACCCCGAAATATTTTAATTCTGTCTATACTTCCGACTGAACGAGAGAAATGCTTTAAATACTTTTAAACCCATCAAAATTTCTCCTAAATATTTTCTTTATTACTAAAGCCCTAACTCAAAATTTAGACCACTTACTACGACTTTCGGATGCCTCCCTTTATTTTCTTTTTTTTTGTTACCGTCTACACTTCCGAGTACAAGGGAAATTTAAAACATGTAATACTTTTAGACCTATCTGCATTTTCCTTAAAGATTTTTTTTATTAATTCTAAGGACCTACCACAAAATTTCATCCTAATTTCGATTTTCGAAACACACCCGTAACCTTCAGAAATTACCCATAAATATTTTACTTCTGTCTATACTCTCTTGCAGTCGGATGTATATCCGACTGCAAGAGAGAAATACTCTTAATAGTTTTAAACCATCTAAATTTTTTTTTACTAATAATTATAAAGAATTTACACAAAATTTAGACTCAACCTCAATTATCGGAACCCACCCTATAATTTATTTTTCTGTATTAACATCTACTCTTCCAACGGCAACCTGTAATAAATTTAAACCCATCTAAATTTTTCCTTAATATTTTTTTTATTTCTAAAGACCTAACACAAAATTGAAATCTACTCTCAACCTTCGAAACATACCACTAGCCTTCAGAACCCACCCCTGAATATTTTAATTCTGTCTATATTTCTGAGGGCAAGAGAAAAATGGTCTTAATACTTTTAAACCCATCTACATTTTTCTTAAACTTTTTTTTTATTTATTCTTAATACCTAACACATTAAGACCCACCCGACTTTCGGAACCCACCCTTTAATATCATGTTTTCTGGTAACGTCTACACTTCCGAGTGCAAGGGAGAAGTACCTGTAATACTTTTAAACTAATCTACATTTTTGATTAATCTACATTTTTAATCTACGTTTTTGTTTAATAATTCTTAAGAGCTAACACAAAATTTCAATTCTGTCTATATATCCGACGGCAAGAGAATACTTGTCTTCATAATTTTCAACCCTTCTAAATTTTTATGAAACATTTTTTTTAATAATTCTAAAGACCTAACATAAAATAAACCTACCATTGACTTTCGGAACATACCTAACCTTCAGAACCCACCAGTTAATATTTCAATTTTGTCTATACTTCGGATTGCAAGAGTTTAATAGTCTTAATACTTTTAAACACATTTAAATTTTTTTAAAATACTTTTTTAAATAATTCTAAAGACCTATCACAAAATTTAAACCTACTCTAGACCTTCGAAATACTCTCCTAACCTTCAGAACCCATCCCTAAATATTTTAATTCTGTCTATACTTCCGACTGCAACAGTTCAATAGTCTTAATACTTTTAAACCCATCTAAATTTTTCTTAAATATTTTTTTTATTTCTATAGACCTAAAACAAAATTTAAATCTACAATCAACCTTCGGAACACACCTCTAACCTTCAGAACCCACATCCAAATATTTGAATTGTGTCTATACTTCCAACTGCAAGAGAATAATAGTCTTAATAATTGTAAACCCATCTAAATTTTTCCTAAATTTATTTTTTAATAATTCTTAAGACCTAACACAAAATTTAAATCTACCCTTAACTTTCGGAATCCACCACTAACCTTTAGGTACCACCACTCAATATTTCAATTCTGTCAATATTCAATATTCAAATTCTAATTCCGAATGCAAAAGAAAAATACTCTTAATACGTTTAAACCCATCTAGACTTGTCTTAAATATATTTTTATTGATTCTAAAGACCTAACACAAAATTTAAACTTACCTAAGACTTATGGAACACATCCCTAACCCACAGAACCCACCCCTAAATATTTTGCTGTTGTCTATACTTACCGACTGTCCGACTGTAAGAGAGAAATATTCTTAATACTTTCAAACCTATCTAAAAACGTTTTATTATATTTCAAGACCTAACATAAAATTTAATCCTACAATCTATCTTCGGAATACACCCCTAACCTACAAAACCTTCTCATAAAAATTTTAATTATGTTCTTATTTCCAGTGGCAAGATAAATATAGTCTTTAAACTTTAAAACCCAATAAAATTTTTCGTAAATATATGTTTTAATAATTCTTAAGAGCCAAGACAAAATCTAAACCCACCGCCGACCTTCGGAAGGTAACCCTAACCTTCAGAATCAACCCTTAAATATTTTAATTCTGTCTATACTTTCGACTGCAAAAGAATAATGGTCTTAATAATCTTCAACCCATATATATTTTTTAAAAATTATAAAGACATAATACAAAATTTAAACCAACCTACGACTTTCGGAACCCACGCTTTGTTATATTTCTTTCTGTTAACGTCTACATTTTGGAGTGCAAGGGAGAAGTACCTGTAATACTTTTAGAGCCATCTATATTTTCCCAAAGTATTATTTTTATTAATTCTAAAGACCTAACACCAAATTTAAAATTACTATCGACCTACGGAACACACTCCTAACCTTCAGAACACACCCCTAAATATTTTACTTCCGTCTTTACTTCCGACTGTAATAGAAAAATACTATTTTAATACTTTTCGCCCCATCTAAATGTTTTCTAAATAATTTTTATAATAATTCTCAAAACTAAACACAAAATTTAAACCCACTCTTGACTTTCGAAACATACCCCTAAATTAGTTTACTTCTGTCTACACTCCCGACTGCAAGAGAATAATAGTCTTAATACTTTTAAATCGATATCAAGTTTTCTTAAATATTTTTTTTAATAATTTTAAAGACCTAACATAAAATTTAAATCTACTCTTGACTTTCGAAACATACCCCTAACCTTCAGAACCCAATCCTAAATATTTTACTTCTGTCTATACTTCCGACTGCAAAGAATAATAGTCTTAATTCTTTTGAACACGTAAATTATTCTTAGATATTTTCTTTAATTATTATAAAGATCTAACACAACATAGTATTGATTTTCGGAACTTGAACCTAACCTTCAGAACCCACCCTAAATATTTTAATTTACCAAATACAAAATTTAAACCTACACTTGACTTTCAGAACATTCCCTTAACCTTCAGAAGCCTAAATATTTTAATGCTGTCTATACTTCCGACTGTAAGAGAATAATAGACTTAATACTTTTGAACCCATCTAAATTTTTCTTAAATATTTTTTTTTAATTTTGAAGACCTAACACATAATTTAAACCTACTTTTGACTTTCGAAACATACCCCTAACCTTCAGATCCCACCCCTAAATACTTTATTCTGTCTATACTTCCCACTATATGACAATAATAGTCTTAATACTTTTAAACACGTAAATTATTCTTAGATTTTTTTTTTAATAATTCTAAAGACCTAACACAAAATTAAACATACTATTGATTTTTCGAACATAACCCTAATCTTCAGAACCCACCCCTAAATATTTTAATTCTGTATACTTCCGAAAGCAAGAGAATAATAGTCTTAATACTTTTAAATCCATTTAAATTTTTCTTAAATATTTTTTTTATTATTTCTATAGACCTAACCTAAAATTTAAATCTGCATTCAACCTTCGGAACACACCCTTCACCGTCAGAACCCACCCCTCAATATTTTAATTCTGTCTATACTTCCAACTGCAAGAAAATTGTAGTCATAATACCTTTAAATCCATCTAAATTTTTCTTAAATATTTTTTTATTGATTCCAATGACCTAACACAAAATTTAGACTCACCTACGACTTTCGAAACTTACCCTTTATTAATTTTTTATCTTTTACCGTCTACACTTCCGAGTGCAAGGGAGAAGTACCTGTAATACTTTTAAATATATCTAGATTTTACCAAAATATTATTTTTATTAGTCCTTTAGACCTAACACAAAATTTAAACTTACTCTCGGTCTATAGAACACACCCCTAACCTTCAGAACGCACAACTAAATATTTTACTTTTGTCTATACTTCCGAATGCACGAGATAAATACTCTTAATAATTTTAAACCAATACTAATTTTTATTGAGTATTTTTTTTATTGATTCTAAAGACCTAACACTAAATTTAAACCTACTCTCAACCTTCGGGAACACACCCCTAACCTTCAGAACCCAACTCTAAATATTTTACTTCTTTCTATATTTCTGACTAAAAGAGAGAAATACTATTAACATTTTTAAAATTCTTTTTATTAATAATTCTGAAGACATAACACAACATTTGGAATTAATCCCAATCTTTGGAACCCACGCTATAATATATTTTTTTGTATCACCGTCTACATTTCCGACGGCAAGTGGGAAGTACCTGTAATACATTGAAACCGATCTAAATTTTTCTTAAATTATTTTTTTTATTTCTAAAGAATTAACACAAAATTTAAACTACTCTCAACTTTGGGAACACACCCCTATGCTTCAGAACCCACCCCTAAATATTTTAATTCTATCTATACTTCCGAATGCAACAGAGAAATACTCTTAATGGTTTTAAACCCATCTAAATTTCTCTTAAATATTTTTTTATCGATTCTAAAGACCTAATACAAAATTTAGACGCACCTACGACTTTTGCAATCCACCTTTTAATATCTTTTTTTCTGTTACGTCTGCATTTTGGAGTGCAAGGAAGAAGTACCTGTAATACATTTAAGCCTATTTACACTTTCCTTAAATATTTTTTTAATGATTTTAAAGACCTATGACAAAATATAAATTTACGCTTGACCTACGGAATACACCCTTATCTTTCAGAAACCACCTCTCAATATTTCAATTCTGTCTATAATTCCGAATGCAAGAAAAAATAATCTTAATACTTTTAAACCCATCTAAATTTTTTCCTAAATATTTTTTTAATAATTCTGAAGGTTTATTACAATATTTAAACCTTCTCTTGACCTTAGAAATTTACCCTAACCTTCAGAACCCACCCATAAATCAGACCCTTGGAACACACACCTAACCTTCAGAACCTACCCTTAAATATTTTACTTCTGTCTATACTTCCGACAGCAAGAGAGAAATACTCTTAATACATTTAAACCTATCTAAATTTTTTTAAAAAAAATTTTTTAATAATTCTATAGACCCGACACCAAATTTAAACCTACTCTCGATGTTGGGAACATAACCCTAACCTTCAGAACCCACCTCTATATAATTTAATTCTGTTCATACTTCCGACTGCAAGAGATAAATACTCGTAATACTTTAAACCCATCTAAATTATTCCTTAATATTTTCTTTAAGGTTCTAAAGATCTAACTCAAAATCTAGACCCACTTACGACTTTCGAAACCCACGCTTTAATATCTTTTTTAGTTACCGTCTACACTTCTGAGTACAAGGGAGAAGTACCTGCAATAGGTTTAAATCTATCTACATTATTCTTAAATATTTTTATTAATATTTCTAAAGACTTAACACAAAACATAAATCTACTCTCAACTTTCGGAACCGACCCCTAACCTTCAGAACCCACCCCTCAATAATTGAATTCTGTCTATACTTCCGAATCCAAGAGAACAACAATCTTAATACATTTAGACTGACCTCAATTTTTCCTAACATTTAATTTTATAAATTTTAGAGACCTAACACAAAATTAAGATCCATCCCCATCTTACTACTTTTAAAAACATCTAAATTTTTCTTAAATATTTTTTTATTTGTTCTGAAGATCTAACACAAAATTAAGACCTACCTACGACTTTCGGTACCCACCTTTAATTTTTTTACGGTCTACACTTCCGACGGCAAGGGAGAAGTACCTGTAATACATTTAAACCCATCTAAAAATTTCCTAAATATTTTTGTTGTGATTTCTAAAGACCTAACACAAAATTCAAATTTACTCAGAACCTACCGAACACACCCCTAAGCTTCAGAACCCTCCCGTAAATATTTTAATTTTATCTTCACTTCCGACTGCAAGAGAAAAATAGTCCTAATACATTTAAACGCATTTAATTATTGCTAAATATTTTTTTTATTAATTCTTAAGACCTAACACAAAATATGAACTTACTATCGACCTTCGGAACAAACCCCTAACTTTCAGAACAAAACCCTTAACATTTTATTTCTCTCTATACTTCCGACTGCAAGAGATTAATACTCTTAATATATTTAAACCCATCTAAATTTTTCTTAAATATTTTTTTTAGTAATTTTATTTATTTTAATTCTGACTATACATTCGACTGCAAGAGAGAAATACTCTAATACTTTTAAACCCACCTTAATTTTTCCTAAATTTACTTTTATTGATTCGCGAGACCTAACACAAAATTTAGACCCAGACTTCGGAACCCACCCTTTAATATCTTTTTTTTGTTAAAGTCTATAAGTTCCGAGTGCAAGAGAGAAGTACCTGTAATACTTTTAAACCCTTCTACATTTTTCTTTTATATTTTTTTTTAGTAATTCTTATGACATTACACAAAATATAAACTCACCGTCGACCTTCGGAACATAACCCTGACTAAATATTACACTTCTGTCTATATTTTCCACTGCAAGATATACTCTTAATAATTTAAACCCATCTAAATTTTTCTTTCCTATTTTTTTATTTATTCCTAACACTTGACACAAAATTAGGACCCACCCCCGATTTTCGGAACATACCCCTAACCTTCAGAACCCACATCTAAGTATTTTAATTCTGTCTATTTCCGACTGCAAAAGGGAAATAGTCTTAATACTTTTAAACCTATCTAAATTTTTTCTTCAATATTTTTTAATTAATTCTAAAAACCTAACATAACATTTAGACCCACATCCGACTATCGCAAAAAACCCCTAACCTTCAGAACCCACCCCAAAATATTTTAATTCTATCTAGACTTCCGAATGCGACCACGACCTAACACAAACTTTAGACTCACACCGGATCTTCGGAACGTACCCCTAACCTTCAGAACCAACCCCTAAATATTTTAATTCTATATATGCATCCGACTGTAAGAGAAAAATACTCTTAATACTTTTAAACCTATCTCAATTTTTCTTTATTATATTTTTTTTTATTTGAAAGACCTAACACAAAATTTGAATCCACGCTCGACCTTTGGAATACACCCCTAACCTTATCTCTCATTATTTTAATTCTGTCTATATTTCCGATTGCAAGAGAAAAATACTCTTAATACTTTTAAACAAATCTGAATTTACCTTTATTATTTTTTTTATCAATTTCAAAAACCTAACACAAAATTTAGACCCTCCCCCGACATCATCAACATACCACTAACCTTCAGAAACCACACCTATAAATTTTAATTCTGTCTGTATTTCCGTATGCAAGAGAGATATAGTCCTAATACTTCTAAACCCATATAAATTTTTCTTAAAAATTTTTATATTGTTTCTAAAGACCTAACACAAAATTAAAATTGACACTCAATTTTCGGAACCCACCCTATAAAATTTTTTTTCTGTTACCGTCTACACTTCCGATGGCTAGGGAGAAGTACCTGTAATACATTCAAACCCATCTAAATTTTGTAAAAATATTTTATTTATTTCTTCTAAAGACCTAACACAAAATTTAAACTTACTTTTGACCTACGGAACACAACCCTAACCTTCAGAACCCACGCCTAAATATTTTAATTCAGTCTTTATTTCCGTCTGCAAGAGAAAAATAGTCTTAATACTTTTAAACCCATCTAAAATTTACTTAAAATATTTTTTTATTAATTCTAAACACCTAAGATAAAATTTAAACATACCTCCAACTTTCGGATCATAACCCTAACTTTCAGAACTCACCCCTAAATATTTAACTTCTGTCTAAACTTCCGACTGCAAGAGAAAAATACTCTTTATACTTTTAAACCCATGTAAATTTTCCATGAATATTTTTTTATTTATTCTAAAGACCTAACACAAAATAATTTAAACTTACCCTTGACCAATGAAACACACCTTCGGAACCCTACCCTAAATATTTTTATTCTGTCTTTGCTTCCGATTACAAGAGAAAAATAGTTTTATTACTTCTATACCCATCTAAATTTCTCTTACATATTTTTTTAACATTCTAAAGATCTAACACAAAAGTTAAACTCACCGCCGTCCTTCGGAACATAACCCTGACCTTCAGAACTCATCCCTAAGTACCTGTAATACTTTTAAACCCATCTACAATTTTCTTAAATATTTTTTTTTATTAATTTTAATGACCTAACACAAAATTTAAACTTCCTCTCGAACTACGGACCTCAACTATAACGTTCAAAACCCACCCCTGAATATTATACTTCTGTCTATACTTCAGATTGCAAGAGAAAAATACTCTTAACACTTTTAAACCCATCTAATTTTTTCCTAAATATTTTTTCACTAATTTGAAAGAGATAAAACAAAATTTAGACCTACCCCAATCTTCGGAATACATCTAACTTTTTATAGGAACCTTCAGAACCCACCCCTAAATATTTTAATTCTGTCTTTACTTCCGACTGCATGAGAAAAATAGTGTTAATACATTTAAACCCATTTAAATTTTTCTCAAATAATTTTTTATTGATTCTAAACACCTAGCACAAAATTTAAACCTACTCTTGAGTTTCGGAATACACCTCTAACCTTCAGAACCCACCCCTAAATATATTACTTCTGTCTATACTTCCGACTGCAAGGGAGAAATAATTTTAAAACTTTGAAACCTATCTAAATTTTTCTTAAATATATTTTTTATTAATTTTCAAGACCTAACACAAAATTTAAACTTACACTCGATCTTCGTAATACATCCATAACCTTCAGAACCCACCGCAAAATATTTTAATTCTGTCTTTATTTCCGACTGCAAGAGAGAAATACTCTTAATACATTTAAACCCTTCTAAATTATTCTAAATATATTTTTTACGAGTTCTAAAGACCTAACATAAAATTTAAACGCACACTCGATATTCGAAATGCACCCCTAACCTTCAGGAACCACGCCTAAATATTTTCATTCTGTCTTTACTTCTGACTGCAAGAGATAAATAGTCTAATACTTTTAAACCCATCTAAATTTTTCTTAAATATTTTTTTAAATAATTCTAAAAACCTAACACAAAATGTAAACCCAACGCTGAACTTCGGAATATAACCCTAACATTCAGAACCCACCCCTAAATATTTTGCTTCTGTCTTTACTTCCGACTGCGAGAGAAAAATACTTTTAATTCTTTTAAATCTGTCTAAATTTTTCTTAAATACATTTTTTATTAATTCTTAAGTCCTAACACAAAATTTAGACCCACCTACGACTTTTGGAACCCATCATTTAATATATATTTTCCGATACCGTCAACACTTTTGAGTGCGAGGGAGAAGTACCTGTATTACTTTTAATCCCATCTACATCTTCCAAAATTTTTTTTTTATTATTTCTAAAGACGTAACACAAAATCTGAACTTACTCTCGACCTACGAATCAAATCCTTAACATTCAGAACCCACCCCTAAATATTTTACTTCTTTCTATACTTCCGACTGCAAGAGGAAAATACTCTTAATACTTTTAAACCCATCTAAATTTTTCTTACAAATTTTTTTTTATTCTAAAGACCTGACACAAAATTTAGACCCACCTACGACTTTCGACACCCACACTTTAATATATTTTTTTCTGTTACCCTCTGCATTTCCAAGTACAAGGGAGAAGTACCTGTAATACTTTTAAACCCATCTACAATTTCCTTAAATTTTTTTTTATTAATATTAAAGACCTAACACAAAATTTAAACTTACTCTCGACCTACGGACCTCAACACTAACGTTCAAAACCCACCCCTGAATATTTTACTTCTGTCTATACTTACAACTGCATGAGAAAAATACTCTTAATACGTTTAAACCCGTCTAAAGTTTTCTTAAATATTTTTTTATTGATTTCAAGACTTAGCACAAAATTTAAACCTTTTCTTAACTTTCGGAACACACCCTAACCTTCAGAACTCACCCCTAATATTTTACTTCCGTCTACAAAATAGAAATAGTCTTAATACATTTAAACACATCTAAATTTTCCTTAAATATTTTTTATATAAATTATAAAGACCTAACACAAAATCTAAACCTACCGCCGACCTTCGGAATATAACCCTAACCTTCAGAATTCACCTCTAAATATTATACTTCTGTCTATATATATATATTTTTTCTTCTGTATATATATTTTTTCATTAATTCTAAAGAAATAACACAAAATTTAGACCCACCCATGATCTTCGGAACATACCCACAACCTTCAGAACAAACACCTAAATATTTTAATTTTGTCTATACTTCCGACCGTAAGAGAGAAATACTCTTAATACTTTTAAACTTATCTAAATGTTTCTTAAATATATTTTATATTAATTCTCAAGACAGAACACAAAATTTAAACCTACACTTAATCTTTGGAATACATCTACATTTTTTAGGAACCTTCAGAACCCACTCCTAAATATTTTAATTCTGTCTTTACTTCCGACTGTATGAGTAAAATAGTCTTAGTACATTTAAACCCATCTAAATTTTTGTCAAATAATTTTTTATTGATTCTAAACACCTAGCACAAAATTTAAACCTACTCTCCAGTTTCGGAATACACCTCTAACCTTCAGAACCCACCCCTAAATATATTACTTCTGTCTATACTTCCGACTGCAAGAGAGAAATAGTCTTTATACTTTTAAACCTATTTAAATTTTTCTTAAATATGTTTTTTATTAATTCTCAAGACCTAACACAAAATTTAAACTTACACTCGATCTATGGAATACATCCCTAACCTTCAGAACCCACCGCAAAATATTTTAATTCTGTCTTTATTTCCGACTGCAAGAGAGAAATACTCTTAATACCTTTAAACCGGTCTAAATTTTTTATTTAATTCTAAAGATCTAACACAAAATTGAAACCTACCGCCAACCTTCGGAACATGACCCAAACCTTCAGAACCCACCAATAAATATTTTACTTCTGTCTAACTTCCGCCAGGAAGAGAAAAATAGTATTAATACTTTTGAACCGACCCCTAAATATTTTGATTCTATGTATGCATCCGACTGTAAGAGAAAAATACTCTTAATACTTTTAAACCTATCTCGATTTTTCCTTATTATATATTTTTTTAATTTTAAGGACCTAACACAAAATTTGAATCCACACTCGACCTTTGGAATACACCCCTATCCTTCAGAACCCATCTCTCATTATTTTAATTTTGTCTATACTTCCGAATGCAAGAGAAAAATACTCTTAATACTTTTAAACAAATCTGAATTTTTCCTTATTATTTTTTTTATCAATTTCAAAAACCTAACACAAAATTTAGACCCTCCGCCGACATCACGAACATACCACTAACCTTCAAAAACCACCCCTATAAATTTTAATTCTGTCTGTATTTCCGAATGCAAGAGAGATATACTCCTAATACTTCTAAACCCATATAAATTTTTCTAAAAATTTTTATATTGTTTCTAAAGACCTAATACAAAATTAAGATTCACCCTCAATTTTCGGAACCCACCCTATAATATTTTTTTCTGTTACCGTCTACACTTCCGATGGCTAGGGAGAAGTGCCTGTAATACATTCAAACCCATCTAAATTTTTTTAAAATATTTTTTTATTACATCTAAAGACCTAACACAAAATTTAAAGTTACTTTTGACCTACGGAATACAACCCTAACCTTCAGAACCCACCCCTAAATATTTTAATTCAGTCTTTACATCCGTCTGCAAGAGAAAAATAGTCTTAATACTTTTAAACCCATCTAAATTTTACTTCTAAGATTTTTTTATTAATTCTAAACATCTAAGACGAAATTTAAACATACCTCCAACCTTCGGCTCATAACCCTAACTTTCAGAACTCACCCCTAAATATTTAACTTCTGTCTACACTTCCGCCAGGAAGAGAAAAATAGTATTAATACTTTTGAACCGACCCCTAAATATTTTGATTCTATGTATGCATCCGACTGTAAGAGAAAAATACTCTTTATACTTTTAAACCCATCTAAATTTTCCTTGAATATTTTTTTATTTATTCTAAAGACCTAGCACAAAAAAATTTAAACTTACCCTTGACCAAAGAAACACACCTTCGGAACCCTACCTAAATATTTTTATTCTGTCTTTTCTTCCGATTACAAGAGAAAAATAGTCTTATTACTTCTATACTCATCTAAATTTCTCTTACATATTTATTTTAACATTCTAAAGATCTGACACAAAAGTTAAACCCACCGCCGTCCTACGGAACATAACCCTGACCTTCAGAACTAATCATTAAATAGTTTTATTTTGTCTATACTTCCGACTGCAAGAGAAAAATACTTTTAATACTTTTAAACCCATCTATTTTTCTCTTAATACTTTTTTATTATTTCTAAAAAGAAAACAGAAAATTTAGACCCACTTTCGATTTTCAAAATAAACCCCTAACCTTCAGAAACCACTATCTATACTACCGACTGTAAGAGAGAAATAGTCTGAATACTTTTAAACCATTTAAACTTTTCCTAAATAATTTTTTTGTTAATTGTGAAGATCTAACATAAAATTTAAACTTACTCTAGACTTTCGGAATACACCTCTAACCTTCAGAACCCACCTCTAAATATATTACTTCTGTCTATACTTCCAATTTCAAGATATAAATTCTCTTAATACTTTTAAACCCATCTAAATTTTTCTTAAATATTTTTTTTTGTGTCTTAAGACAAAGTTATGAGCTACCTACGTTTTTCGGAACCCACCATTTAATATCTTTTTTCTGTTACCGTCTACATTTCCGAGTACAAAGTAGAAGTACTTTTAATACTTTTAAACCCATCTACATTTTCATTAAATATTTTTTTTATTAATTCTAAAGACCTAACACAAAATTTATACTTACTTTCTACTTACGGAATACACCACTAACATTCAGAACCCTCCCCTAAATATTTTACTTATGTCTATACTTTCGACTGCGAGAGAAAAATGCTCGTAATACTTTTAAACCTATCTGAACTTTTTCTCAATATTTTCTATATTAATTTTAAAAACCTAGCACCAAATTTTAACCTACTTTTGACTTTCGGACCCACTTCCGATCTACGGAACAAACCCCTAATCTTCAGAACCCACCCCTAAATATTTTACTTCTCTCTATATTTCCGACTGCAAGATAGAAATGCTCTTAATACTTTTAAACACATCTAACTTTTTCTTAAAAAATTTTTTATTGATTCTAAAGACTTAACACAAAATTTACACTGATCTATGACTTTCGGAACCCATCCTTCAATATTTTTTTTTCCGTCCACACTTCTGAGTAAAAGGGATAGGTAGCTGTAATACTTATAATCCATCTACATTTTCATTTAATTTTTTTTTGGAATTCTAAAGACCAATCACAAAATTTAAACTTACTCTCGACCTACGGAACACAACATAATAAAATAATTAAGTAAAGTAAATAATTTTTTTTTATTATTTCTGAAGACCTAATACAAAATATAAACTTACTCTACGAATCAAATCCTTAACATTCAGAACCCACCCCTAAATATTTTACTTTTGTCTATACTTCCGACTGCAAGAGGAAAATACTCATAATACTTTTAAACCCATCTAAATTCCTCTTACAAATTTTTTTTTGATTCTTAAGACCTGACACAAAATTTAGACCCACCCTACGACTTTCGTAACCCACACTTTAATATATTTATTTTCTGTTACCCTCTTTACTTTCGAGTACAAGGAAGAAGTACGTGTAATACTTTTAATCCCATCTACAATTTCCTTAAATATTTTTTTTATTAATTTTAAAGACCTAACAGAAAATTTAAACTTACTCTCCACCTACGGATCGCAACCCTAACGTTCAAAACCCACCCCTGAATATTATACTTCGGTCTATACTTCATAAACTATTTTTTCATTAATTCTAAAGAGATGACACAAAATTTAGACCCACCCCCGATCTTCGGAACATACCCACAATCTTCAGAACAAACAACTGAATATTTTAATTCTGTCTATACTTCCGACTGTAAGAGAGAAATACTCTTAATACTTTTAAACTTATCTAAATGTTTCTTAAATATATTTTTTATTAATTCTCAAGACAGAACACAAAATTTGAACCTACCCTTGATCTTCGGAATACATCTAAATTTTTTTAGGAACCTTCAGAACCCACCCCTAAATATTTTAATTCTGTCTTTACTTCCGACTGCATGAGAAAAATAGTGTTAATATATTTAAACCCATCTAAATTTTTCTCAAATAATTTTTTATTGATTCTAAACACCTAGCATAAAATTTAAACCTACTCTCGAGTTTCGGAATACACCTCTAACCTTCAGAACCCACCCCTAAATATATTACTTCTATCTATACTTCCGACTGCAAGGGAGAAATAATCTAAATACTTTTAAACCTATCTAAATTTTTCTTAAATATATTTTTTATTAATTCTCAAGACCTAACACAAATCTTAAACTTACACTCGATCTTTGGAATACATCCCTAACCTTCAGAAGCCACCGCAAAATATTTTAATTCTGTCTTTATTTTAGCGACTGCAAGTGAGAAATACTCTTAAATATTTTTTAAACCCTTCAAAATTTTTCTAAATATATTTTTTATGAATTCTAAAGACCTAACACAAAATTTAAACCCACACTCGACCTTCGAAATGCATCCCTAACCTGCAGAAACCACGCCTAAATATTTTCATTCTGTCTTTACTTCTGACTGCAAGAGATAAATAGTCTAATACTTTTAAACCCATCTAAATTTTTCTTAAATATTTTTTTAAATAATTCTAAAAACTTAAAACAAAATTTAAACCCACCGCTGAACTTCGGAATATAACCCTAACATTCAGAACCCACCCCTAAATATTTTGCTTCTGTCTTTACTTCCGACTGCGCGAGAAAAATACTCTTAATTCTTTTAAATTTGTCTAAATATTTTTTAAATACATTTTTTATTAATTCTTAAGACCTAACACAAAATTTAGACCCACCTACGACTGTCGGATCCCACCCTTTAATATATATTTTCTGTTACCGTCAACACTTTTGAGTGCAAGGGAGAAGTACTTTTAAACCCATCTACATTTTCCCAAATAATTTTTTTTATTATTTGTAAAGAGCTAACACAAAATCTAAACTTACTCTCGACCTACGAATCAAATCCTTAACATTCAGAACCCACCCCTAAATATTTTACTTATTTCGATACTTCCGACTGCAAGAGGAAAATACTCTTAATACTTTTAAACCCATCTAAGTTTTTCTTACAAATTTGTTGCTGATTCTAAAGGCCTGGCACAAAATTTGGACTCACCTACGACTTTCGGAACCCACACTTTAATATAATTTTTTCTTTTACCCTCTGCACTTCCGAGTACAAGGGAGAAGTACCTGTAATACTTTTAAACCCATCTACAATTTCCTTAAATATTTTTTTTATTAATTTTAAAGACCTAACACAAAATTTAAACTTACTCTCGACCTACGGTTCTCAACCCTAACGTTCAAAACTCACCCCTGATTATTTTACTTCTGTCTATACTTACGACTACATGAGAAAAATACTCTTAATACATTTAAACCCACCTAAATTTTTTTAAAATATTTTTTTTATTGATTCCAAAGACCTAGCACAAAATTAAAACCTTCTCTTAACTTTCGGAACATACCGTAACCTTCAGAACTCACCCCTTAATATTTTACATCCGTCTATACTTCCGACTGCAAAATATAAATAGTCTTAATACTTTTAAACATTTCTAAATTTTCCTTGAATATTTTTTATACCAATTATGAAGACCTAACATAAAATCTAAACCCACCGCCGACCTTCGGAATATAACCCTAACCTTCAGAATTCACCCCTAAATATTATACTTCAGTCTATACTTCAGAATGCAAGAGAAAAATACTCTTAATATTTTAAACCCATCTAATTTTTTTCTAAAAATTTTTTCATTATTTCTAAAGAGATAACACAAAATTTAGACCCACTCCTGATTTTCGGAACATACCCACAACCTTCAGAACAAACACCTAACTATTTTAATTCTGTCTATACTTCAGACTCTAAGAGAGAAATACTCTTAATACTTTTAAACTTATCTAAATGTTTCTTAAATATATTTTATATTGATTCTCAAGACAGAACACAAAATTTAAACCTACATTTGATCTTCGGAATACATCTGCATTTTTTAGGAACCTTCAGAACCCACCCCTAAATATTTTATTTCTGTCTTTACTTCCGACTACATCAGAAAAATAGTCTTAATACATTTAAACCCATCTAAAATTTTGTCAAATAATTTTTTATTGATTCTAAACACCTAGCACAAAATTTAAAACTACTCTCGAGTTTCGGAATACACCTCCAACCTTCAGAACCCACCCCTACATATAATACTTCTGTCTATACTTCCGACTGCAAGAGAGAAATAGTCTTAATACTTTTAAACCTATCTAAATTTTTTTTAAATATATTTTTTATTAATTCTCAAGACTTAACACAAAATTTAAACTTACACTCGATCTTTGGAATACATTCCTAACCTTCAGAAAATTCAAACCCACCGCCGCTCTTCGGAACGTAACTCTAAGCTTCAGAACCCACCCCTAAATATTTTAATTCTGTATGTACTTCCGACTATAAGAGAAAAATATTCTTAATAATTTTAAACCCGTCTAAATTTTTCCTGAATATATTCATTATTAGTTCTGAAGGCCTATCACAAATATTAAACCTACTGTAGACCTTCGGAATACACCCCTAACCTTCAGAACCCATCCATGACTATTTAAATTCTGTATGTACTTCCGACCGCCAGAAATAAATAGTCCTAATACTTTTAAATCAATCTAAATTTTTCTTAAAGATTTTTATCCTAATTCTTAAGATCTAACACAAAATTTAGACTCACACGGGATCTTCGGAACGTACCCCTAACCTTCAGAACCGACCCCTAAATATTTTAATTCTATGTATGCATCCGACTGTAAGAGAAAAATACTCTTAATACTTTTAAACCTATCTCACTTTTTCCTTCTTATATTTTTTATTAATTGTAAAGACCTAACACAAAATTTGAATCCACACTCGACCTTTGGAATACACCCCTAACCTTCAGAACCCATCTCTCATTATTTTAATTCTGTCTATAATTCCGAATGCAAGAGAAAAATACTCTTAATACTTTTAAACAAATCTGAATTTTGCCTTATTATTTTTTTTATCAATTTCAAAGACCTAACATAAAATTTAGACCCTCCCCTGACATCATGAACATATCACTAACCTTCAAAAACCACCCCAATAAATTTTAATACTGTCTGTATTTCCGAATGCAAGAGAGATATACTCCTAATACTTCTAAACCCATTTAAATTTTTCTTAAAATTTTTATATTGTTTCTAAAAACCTAATACAAAATTAAGATTCACCCTCAGTTTTTGGAACCCACCCTATAATATTTTTTTTATGTTACCGTCTATACATCTCATTCTCTTACATATTTTTTTAACATTCTAAAGATCTAACACAACAGTTAAACCCACCGCCGTCCTTCGGAACATAACCCTGACCTTCAGAACTCATCCCTAAATAGTTTTATTTTGTCTATACTTCCGACTGCAAGAGAAAAATACTCTTAATACTTTTAAACCCATCTATATTTTCTCTTAATATTTTTTTTATTATTTCTAAAAATAAAACAGAAAATTTAGACCCACTTTCGATCTTCGGAACAAACCCCTAACCTTCAGAAACCACCCCAAAATATTTTAATTCTGTCTATACTACCGACTGTAAGAGAGAAATACTCTGAATACTTTTAAACCATCTTAACTTTTCCTAAGTAATTTTTTGTTAATTGTGAAGATCTAACACAAAACTTAAACTTACTCTAGACTTTCGGAATACACCTCTAACCTTCAGAACCCACCTCTAAATATATTACTTCTGTCTATACTTTCAATTTGAAGACTTAAACTCTCTTAATACTTTTAAACCCATATAAATTTTTCTTAAATATTTTTTTTTATGTCTTAAGACCTAACACAAAGTTATGAGCCACCTACGCTTTTCGGAATCCACCATTTAATATCTTTTTTCTGTTACCGTCTACAGTTCCGAGTACAAAGGAGAAGTACCTGTAATACTTTTAAACCCATCTACATTTTCATTAAATATTTTTTTTATTAATTCTACAGACCTAACACAAAATTTATACTTACTTTCTACTTATGGAATACACCGTTAACATTCAGAACCCGCCCCTAAATATTTTACTTATGTAAATACTTCCGACTGCGAGAGAAAAATACTCGTAATACTTTTAAACCTATCTGAATTTTTTCTTAATATTTTCTATTTTAATTTTAAAGACCTAGCACAAACTTTAAACCTACTCTTGACTTTCGCACCCACTTCCGATCTACGGAACAAACCCCTAATATTCAGAACCCACCCCTAAATATTTTACTTCTCTCTATATGTCCGAATGCAAGATAGAAATACTCTTAATACTCTTAAACCCTTCTAACTTTTTCTTAAAATTTTTTTATTGACTCTAAAAACCTAACAAAATTTACACCCATCTACGACTTCGGAACCCACCCTTCAATATTTTTTTTTCCGTCCACACTTCTGAGTACAAGGGATAAGTACCTGTAATACTTTTAAATCCATCTACATTTTCTTTAATTTTTTTTTTGGTAATTCTAAAGACCAATCATAAAATTTAAACTTACTCTCGACCTACGGAACACAACCCTAACCGTCAGAACCCACCCCTGAATATAAACTTCTGTCTATACTTCCGACTGCAAGACAAATATACTCTTAATACTTTTAAACCGATCTAAATTTTTTTGAAATATTTTTTTATTGATTCCAAAGACCTAACACAAAATTTAAACCTACTCTCCACCTTCCGACCACAACCCCCTATCCTTCAGAACCCACCCCTATATATTTTACCTCTGTCTATACTTCCGACTGCAAGAAAGAAATACTCTTATTACTTTTAAACCCATCTAAATTTATCTTAAATATGTTTTTATTGATTCTAGAGAACTATTATAAAATATAAATTGATTCTTGACCTTCGGAACACACCCCTAATTTTCAGAACACACACCTAATTTTTTTCACTTCTGTCTTTACTTTCGACTCCAAGAGGAAAATAGTCTTAATACTTTTAAACTCATCTAAATTTTTATTAAATATTTTTTTTATTTATTCTACAGATCTATTACAAGACATAAACTGACTCTTGACATTCGGAACACTCCCTTAATCTTCAGAACACACCCCTAAATATTTTACTTCTGTCTATACTTCTGACTGCAAGAGAGAAGTACTCTTAATACTTTTAAACATATCTAAATTTTTCCCAAATAAATTTTTTAATAATTCTTAAGACCTAATACAAAATTTAATCCTACACATCACCTTCGAAATATACCTCTAACCTTCAGAACACACAAACAAATATTTTTATTCTGTCTTTATTTCCAACTGCAATAGCAAAATAGTCTTGTAACTTTTAAACTCAACTAAATTTCTCTTTAAATTTTTTTTAATTAATTCTAAAGCCCTAACACAAAAATTAAACCTACAGCCGACCTTCGGTACATATCTCTAACCTTTAGAACCCAGCTCTAAATATTTTGCTTCTGTCTGTTCTTCCGACTGCAAGAGAGAAATACTCTTAATTCTTTTTAAACCTATCTAAATTTTTCTTAAATATATTTTTTATTCATTCTTAAGACCTAACATAAAATTTAGACCCACTTACGACTTTCGGAACCCACCCTTTAATATATATTTTCCGTTACCCGTCAACACTTTCGAGTCCAAGGTAGAAGGACCTGTATTACTTTTATACTCATCTACATTTTCTCAAATATTTTTTTTTTATTTCTAAAGACCTAACACAAAATCTAATCGTACTCAAATCCTTAACTTTCAGAACCCACCCCTAAATATTTTGCTTCTGTCTATACTTCCGACTGCAAGAGGAAAATACTCATAATACTTTTAAACCCATCTAAATTTTTCTTACAAATTTTTTTTTGATTTTAAAGACCTGACACAAAATTTAGACGACTTTCGGAACCCACACTTTAATATATTTTTTTTCTGTTACCCTCTGCACTTTCGAGTACAAGGGAGAAGTACCTGTAATACTTTTAAACCCATCTACAATTTTTTTAAATATTTTGTTTTATTAATTTTAAAGACATAACACAAAATTTAAACTTACTCTCGACCTACGGACCTCAACCCTAACGTTCAAAACCCACCCCTGAATATTATACTTCTGTCTATATCCTCGACTGCATGAGAAAAATACTCTTAATACGTTTAAACCCATCTAAATTTTTCTTAAATATTTTTTTATTGACTCCAAAGACCTAGCGCAAAATTTAAACCTTTTCTGAACTTTCGGAATACACCTTAACCTTCAGAACTCACCCCTTAATATTTTACTTCCGTCTATACTTCCGACTGCAAAATTGAAGTAGTCTTAATACATTGAAACCTTAATAAAAAATATACTTAAGAAAAATTTAGTTCTTAAATATATTTTTTATTAATTCTCAAGACCTAATACAAAATTTAAAGTTACACTCGATCTTCGGAATACATCCATAACCATCAGAACCCACCGCAAAATATTATAATTCTGTCTTTATTTCCGACTGCAAGAGAGAAATACTCTTAATACTTTTAAACTTATCTAAATGTTTCTTAAATATATTTTTTATTAATTCTCAAGACAGAACACAAAATTTAAACCTACACTTGATCTTCTGAATACATCTAAATTTTTTTAGGAACCTTCAGAACACACCGCAAAATATTTTAATTCTGTCTTTATTTCCGACTGCAAGAGAGAAATACTCTTAATACATTTAAACCCTTCTAAATTTTTCGAAATTCATTTTTTATGAATTCTAAAGACCTAATATGAAATTTAAACCCATACTTGACCTTCGAAATGCACCCCTAACCTTCAGAAACCACGCCTAAATATTTTAATTCTGTCTTTACTTCTGACTGCAAGAGATAAATAGTCTAATACTTTAAAACCCTTCTAAATTTTTCTTAAATATTTTTTTAATTAATTCTGAAAACCTAACTTAAAATTTAATCCTACCGCTGAACTTCGAAATATAACCCTAACATTCAGAACCCACCCCTAAATATTTTGCTTCTGTCTTTTTTTCCGACTGTGAGAGAAAAATATTCTTAATTCTTTTAAATCTGTCTAAATTTTTCTTAAATACATTTTTTTTAATTCTTAAGACCTAACATAAAATTTAGACCCACCTACTACTTTCGGAACCCACCCTTTAATATATATTTTCTGTTACCGTCAACACTTTCGAGTGCAAGGGAGAAGTACCTGTATTACTTTTAAACCCATCTACATTGACCCAAATAATATTTTCATTATTTCTAAAGACCTAACACAAAATCTAAACTTACTCTCGACCTACGAATCAAACCCTTAACATTTAGAACCCACCCCTAAATATTTTACTTCTTTCTACACTTCCGAGTGCAAGAGGAAAATACTCTTAATAATTTTAAACCCATCTAAATTTTTCTTACAAATTTTTTGCTGATTCTAAAGACCTGACACAAAATTTAAACCCACCTACGACTTTCGGAACCCACACTTTAATATATTTTTTTCTGTTACCCTCTGCACTTCTGAGTACAAGAGAGAAGTACCTGTAATACTTTTAATCCCGTCTACAATTTCCTTAAATATTTTTTTTGTTAATTTTAAAGACCTAACACAAAATTTAAACTTACTCTCGACCTACGAACGTCAACCCTAACGTTCAAAACCCACCCCTGAATATTTTACTTCTGTCTATATTTACGACTGCATGAGAAAACTATTCTTAATAAGTTTAAACCCATCTAAATTTTTCTTAATATATTTTTTGTTGATTCCAAAGACCTAGCACAAAATTTAAACCTTTTCTTAACTTTCGGAATACCCCCTAACCTTCAGAACTCACCCCTTAATATTTTACATCCGTCTATACTTCCGACTGCAAAATATAAATAGTCTTGATATTTTTAAACACATCTAAATTTTCCTTAAATATTTTTTATACCAATTATAAAGACATAACACAAAATCTAAACCCACCGCCGACCTTCGGAATATAACCTTAACCTTCAGAATTCACCCCTTAATATTATACTTCTGTCTATACTTCAGAATGCAAGAGAAAAATACTCTTAATACATTTAAACCCATCAAATTTTTTCCTAAATATTTTTTCATTAATTCTTAAGAGGTAACACAAAATTTAGACCCACCCCTGATCTTCGGAACATACCCACAACCTTCAGAAAAAACACCTAAATATTTTAATTCTGTCTGTACTTCTGACTGTAAGAGAGATATACTCTTAATACTTTTAAACTTATCTAAATGTTTCTTACATATATTTTATATTAATTCTCAAGACAGAACACAAAATTAAAACCTACACTTGATCTTTGGAATATATCTACATTTTTTAGAAACCTTCAGAACTCACCCCTAAATATTTTAATTCTCTCTTTACTTCCGACTGCATGAGAAAAATAGTCTTAATACATTTAAACCCATCTAAATTTTTGTCAAATATTTTTTTATTAATTCTAAAGACCTACCACAAAATTGAAACCTACAGCCGACCTTGTAAACATAACTCTAAGTTTCAGAACTCACCCCTAAATATTTTACTTCTGTCTACACTTCCGTCAGGAAGAGAAAAATGGTATTAATACTTTTAAACCCATCTAATATTTCTTAAATATTTTTTTTATTAATTCTAAAGACCTAATACAAAATTTAAACCCACCGCCGCTCTTCGGAACATAACTTTAACCTTCAGAACCCACCCCTAAATATTTTACTTCTGTCTATACTTCCGACTGCAAGAGAAAAATAGTCTTCATACTTTCAAACCCATCCAAACTTTTGTTAAATATCAAGACTTAACACAAAATTGAAACTTCTACTTGATTTTTGGAATACACGCCTAACCTTCAGAACCCACCCCTAAATATTTAAATTCTTTTTTTCTTCCGACTGTAAGAAAAAAATACTCTTAATACTTTTAAATCCATCTAAATTTTTGTTAAATATTTTTTTTATTATTTCTGAAGACCTAACACAAAATTTAGATTCATCGCTGACAATCGAAACATAACCCTAACCTTCAGAACCCACCCCTAAATATTTCAATTCCGTCCATGTTTCCGACTCTAAGAGAGAAATATTCCTAATGCTTTTAAACCCATCTAAACTTTTCTATAATAATTTTTTTGGTAATTTTGAAGACATAGCACACAATTAAAACCTACCTCGGACCTTCGGAATACACCTCTAACTTTCAGAACCCGCACCAAAATATTTTAATTCTGTGTATACTTCCGACTGCAAGAGATTAATAGTCTTAATACTATTAAACCTATCTAAATTTTTCTTAAAGATTTTTATTCTTAATTCTAAAGACCTAGCACAAAATATTCACTCACCCAGGACCTTTGGAACATAACCCTAACCTTCAAAACTAACCCCTAAATATTTCAATTTTGTCTATACTTCCTACTGCAAGAGAATAATAGTCTTAATACGTTTAAACCCACCTAAATTCTTCTTAAATATTTTTTTTTTAATTCTGAAGACTTAACACAAAATTTAAACCTACTCTTGACTTTTAAAACATACCCCTAATATCCAGAACCCCTAAATATTTTACTTATGTCTATACTTCCGACTGCAAGAGAGTAATAGTCTTAATACTTTTAAACCCATCTAAATTTTTCTTCTAAACTTCCGAGTGCAAGGGAAAAGTACCTGTAATACTTTTAAACTCATCTACATTTCACCTAAATAGTTTCTTTATTAAGTCTAAACACCTAACACAAAATATCAACCTACTCTGGAACTTCGGAACAAACCCCTAACCTTCAGAACCCACCCATTAATATTTTACTTCTTTCTATACTTCCGACTGCAAGAGAATAATAGTCATAATACTTTAAACCCATTTAAAATTTTTCTTAAATATTTTTTTATAATAATTCTAAGGACATAACACAAAATTTAAACCTACTCTTGACTTTCGAAACATACCCCCAACCTTCAGAACCCACCCCTAAATATTTTAATTCTGTCTATACTTCCGACTGCAAGATATTAAAGTCTTAAAAGTATTAACCCGTCTAAATTGTTTTTACATATTTTTTTCAATATTTTTTAAGACCGAACATAAAATTTAAAACTGTATTTTGATTTTCGGAGCATATCCCAAACCTTCAGAACCCACCCCTAAATATTTTACTTCTGTCTATATATATACTCTTAATACTTTGAAACCCATCGAAATTTGTCCTAAATATTTTTTTTAATAATTCTAAAGACCTAACACAAAATTAAGACGCACCTCCTATCTTCGAAACATACCACTAAACTTCAGAACCCACTCCTAAATATTTTAGTTCTGTCTATGCTTCCGACTGTAAGAGATAAATACTCTAAATAATTTTAACCCATCTAAACTTTTCGAAAATAATTTTCTTGGTAATTCTAAAGGTCTAACACAAAATTTAAACTTACTCTAGACCTGCGCAATACACCCCTAACCTTCAGAACCCACACCTAAATATTTTAATTCTGTATGTACTTCCGACCGCAAATGTATAATAGTCTTAATACTTTTAAACCCATACAAAGGTTTATTAAATATTTTTTTTATTATTTCTATTGACCTAATACATCATTTTAAATGTACATTTACCTTGGGAACACACCCCTATCTTTCAGAACCCACCCCTCAATATTTTAATTCTGTCTATATTTCCGACTCCAAGAGAATAATAGTCTTGACACTTTTAAACCCGTCTAATTTTTTCTTAAGTAATTTTTTAAATAATTCTAAAGACCTAACACAAAATTAAGAGCCACACCCAATCTTCGGAACATACTCCTAACCTTCAGAACTCACCACTAAATATTTTAATTCTATCTTTACTTCCGACTGCAAGAGATTAATAGTTTTAATACATTTAAACCAATATTAATTTTTCTTGAAGATTTTTATTCTTGCACGCACGCACGCACATACACACACACACACACACACACATATATATATATATATATATATATATATATATATATATATATATATATATATATATATATATAAATATATTATATACATATATCTATATACTTATTCGACTAAAATTTCCTTTAAAGATACACTTCTGTTCACATTTTCATTTAGTAATAATACAATTTTTTCATAATTTTTAAATATATTTCCTCATACCGTTTGTCTCTTTTCATTTATTTCATACCTAAAAATCTTTCGGAATAAATTATCTGTCTAACTATGAAAACTACATTCTTTGGAATATAGTTGTGCTTAAACGCAGAAAAACCTTGACGTTTATATGCAAAAACATACATACAAAAGATATTCTTAAGCCAATCTTACAGAATTACATGATATGTTGGACTAGGTATCGTTTAATGCTGTGTTACGTCATTGAAGTAGAAGGAATATACTAGAAAATTTACGATATTCAATTACTTGAGATACTTGACTACAAATAATACACCTTACTCGTAGATGATTATTTTTACACTTTTCACGTAGCAACACGACCGAGTAGTGTTAATAAATTTTTCCCAAATTAATTTTCACGAAAATATTCAAAGCCGGCCGGCGAACGTTAGTAGGACTACTGACATGTCATACGAAGCAGGCCGCCGGGTGAACTATCCAATAAATTCCTATCGACTCCATACTTTATAGACTATTTCGAATTTATGATATTATTTTTTAAGTATGCTGGTTACGAAATACGTCAAGCAGCACAAAAACTACATTAGTACATATTATAATTGAAAATGTCGCCTATATACTATTCGTATCTCATTATTTGAAAATTATAAAGCACAATTTTGGATTTTTTTTCAGTGCAAAATGGGCACATCATTTAAAATGATTATTCGTCAAAAAAGTCTAGTGTGATTGATGGTAAATAAGATGATAAAAGAGAATATTTATTTGAAGACTAACAAACATTAAATAAAGTGTGACATATCAACAATAGAAAGTGATGTTAAAAACTTATAAAATTTGCAAATATTTTAAATTGTTTTTTATTTAATATAATCTAAACTCACGGAATCAACCTTTCTTTAGCCTGATTATAATGATAACAACATTTCTTTGCTATTTTAGGATAACGTTTTGAAACATTATATAACATGTGTAGAAAATCCCGTCACAATTTCCGTAATTGCTTTAATGTGAATTAGAGAATATCAACGTCTAATGTCAATAAATTTATATTTTCTGTCTATTAGTCATCCCTTATTAAATTTCCCAGCAAATTCCTGATCATTAATTTAACAATGATCTTACTACTTCCACTCAATAACCGCTTGTTATTCTTTATATAAAGCGCTCGATATATCGATGCGCGGCTAAGGTCTTTCATTCATCTAAATCGTATAACGTAAACTTCAAACAGAGTAACGAATTCGTTTTAAGTAAATCGCCGATTTACGGTTATAAAATGGTAACACTTCTCCGGTGATCAGCTGTAGTATAATGACGGATTTCATCTCCTTAATACCCAGTTATTTAAGTACTTAAAAGGTTATACTCAAGCAATTTTATTCGACAACTGTGCGTACCGCGGTTAATCTGTCTGTTTTCGTAATAAAATAAAATATTCATTTCGTTACGACAGTCTGAAAATTACAATAAGTTTAATGAACAAATAATAACAATAGGAGTTATAACAAAGTTTAAGCGTCTCGTCATATGTCGTAATATTAAAAAAACGAAGTCGAAATGCGAATAAAAGGCTATTAATCGATAGAATAATATCGAAATGGAGCTGCATCGTTTGCATTATTTTTATGACTAATAAAAATATCGTAAAAAATCTATTAGCATAAGGCAATTTGAATTTTGGGGATTAGTGTCCTCTTACAATCGACCTCCGTCTTGATTGTGTTTGCGCGGAGGCCACGTTTTGTTATTTGCAAAAAAAAACTTGTTCCGTTCAATGACACATATTTACGGCGTGCTGAATAGCTCGATTTGTTTACGTAAAAACGTGTTCGTAAATAAAGGTTCATGTCGGTTCATTTCCTTTTTCAGTATTTATTTTTAAGTATTTATTATTAAGTATTTATTATATTTAAATAAACTCACGATTTTTATAGCCATATAATTATTTGTACTTTTTTGTTTCTGTACCATATACATATAGGTTTGAATGCTACGTTCTAAACGCTTCCTAGAATCGAATACTAAAGTATCTGTTATTACATTTTGCAGTGTATTAAGAATAATTCAAAACTTCATATATTTTCTTGGTTTACAGTTTCTTTAGCGGATATTTTAATATTGTTTGCTTATTTTAAAAGCACAAGCACACTTTTTTTTCGAGCTACATTCTAAAAAATATATCTGAAATCTATACATGAAGCATCGCACCTTTTTGCAATTTAAATAAGTCTATTTCGACATTTTAATTATTTAAAAAAATACTCATTTTTTGAGTTTAAACAAATATCAAAGGATTTATACCGTAAAATGAATTTATACCTTACGGTTTTACAGTTATAAAGTAAGTTTTATAGTTATTAAGTGGAAATGTGAATTTTTAAATGCGTCGAAACAGGGGTACCAATGAAACAATATAAAGGAATATCAATATATCATATGAATAATAATCGGGCCACTCTGCCAGTTATCTATTAATTCTATGTGTTTACTTCCATATCGCCAGTTACCTATTGCTTCTAATTGTTTGTTTCATCGCATCGCCGTTTACCCACTACTTCTATGTGTTTATTTCCATATCGTCAATTACCTATTACCACCGTGTATTTGTTTCCAATCGCCCATTACCTATTATTTATATGTGTTTGTTTTAACATCGCCAGTTAACTGTTACTATGACCATATATATTTCATCCTTAGAATAATGAGTACTTCAGAAGGAGAGAACACGCGGGTTAGTGTGTCCAAAGAACTATGCATAAAATGCGTAGTATCAAAATGCGGCTGTCAGTGCAATTTGAGATACAGCTCTGAAAGATCGTGTGCCTTCTACGTGACCATATAGCATGAATACTGGACTTCGAAAGAAACAAATAGGGATTAACTTCATACGTAAATAATATAACCTAATTTAATTTTCAATTAACTATGCAATTGTAAAATATCGAAGTAGATTATTATTAACAGAAGAGCGCCATTTTTTCTAGTGTTGTCACCTCTTAAAAAATTCTTTACCCAAATTAAAACGTTTATTGCTTGGTAATGAAAAATGTAAAATTTAATCATTTAAGGAATCAGAATGTGGGAGGTGTCTTTGGAGAATATGATGTAACATTTGAAATGTCCCTTGTCATATTCAACTTTAGAATATTTTACCTACCTACACATATAATAAAATTGTAATAGAGTGAATTATGTACATTAAAAATATTGAAAAAAATATATTCATTTAACGTATAGAATGATTTAAAACATTTTTTTAGAATTTTTGTCTCTGTATGTTAATTTGTACGGGTATTATGCAAAATCTACTGGACGAATTGTGACATAGAACACATACAGTATATAGGAGCAAAATATAAGAGAAAGAAAACTCGCGTATAAGAGAAAGAAAACTCAGTGGCGTAGCGTGAGTGCCCGGGACGGAAGACAATTTTGCCGCCCTCTTATTTAGGTATTTTAATTTAATGTATACTATACATTACATATATTAATTATAGAGAACTTTTCGGCGAGAACAGTCATCATTATTTTGCATTATATAGGTTAGATTTTAAATAAAAAAGTTTATCTAAGTTTTACAATCACGTTTATTAATACAAAAATTCTTTTATTTTAACCACTTAGATACATTGATACAACTTAGGTACCAATCACTTAAGATTAGGTACACCTTGACGATCGACAAGATTAAATAAAATCAATTTTTAATTAGAACTAGAACGATACTATAATGTTATATTTTTATTTTTATTGAAAAGTAATCCGAGTATTTGTTAGAATTAAAAACAAAACTTCCGTCTTCAATTAAAATTTTATACGTCTACTTTTTTTAAGAGCAAAGTCTTTTATTGCACCGTCAATGAATATCGCATCACACACCTTTTGCTCAATAGACAAAATTGCCAAATTAGTTATTCTTAGAGTACTCATTGTCGATCTTAAATAATTTTTAATCAATTTCAATTTTGAAAAACTTCTCTCCCAGCTGGCATTGCTTATGGCAACTGTGAAAAATATTCGGAACATTATTAAAATATTGGGCAGAGTATCTTCCAGCTTGGATTTAACAATAAATTTAAATAATTCAAGTGAGTCTGCATTAATAAATTTATTTTCGTTGCCTGTAGTAGCAACGAAAGTCCGCAGTCGAAGTCTTTCCAGCTTGAAATCCTGCTCGTCAATTTCGTCAGATGCGTAGTCTAGATTACATTCAGTATTGTCTGGATCTAATAATATAGCCGGCGTTAGATAAGCAAACTTATACGTTAAATTCTGTAGCTGTTGAAAATGCTCACGAATTTCTACAATAAATCTATCTAACGAAGAAAACAGCTTTCGTCTCAACTCATTTTCACAAGACAAGTTAGCATCTCTAGTTCCGTCATCAAAAATATGCTTCCTTGTTATGCGCCTGCCGCCTCCGAGCTTTTATGAAAATTCCAAGTTCTTCACAAATATTTTTTGCATAACCTATAGCGCTATTTGCCCATTCCTCTCTTTTCTCTGTCAATATCATCTGCAAAGCATTTACTTTCTGAGCGCACAATCTTATGTCAAGTCATAAGATTGTAGCACCGGTTGCCACAGGCCCAAAAAAACAAAGAAAGGAAAATGACTGCATCGAAACTAGTAAAGCACCTGCATCTGTCCTAGTGTTTAAGCTTTCACCTGCCTCTGTCAGTTTTTCCAAAGTGACGAGAATGTCTTTGTAATGATGCCATGTCACATTTACGGCATCGCCTCTTGCATTCCACCGCGTGTATTGAACCCTTTTTAAGTTTTTGCCCGTAGCTGCTATCAGAACATCCCAACGATGTGTCGAAGAGGAAAAAAAAAGAATAGCAACGTTCCAAAGTGCCGAAAAAAATTACTGTATCCACCTCAACTGAGGCAGCGTGTAAACAAACTAGGTTTAACGAATGATTTGAGCAAGGTACGAATTCAGCTTTAGGGTTTATTTCTTGAATTCTTTGCTGAATTCCTGAATACTTTCCAGTCATAACAGCAGCATTATCATATGCTTGGCCTCTACAATTGCTTATATCTAGGTCATCAGCTTGAATCTTGTCCAAAATCATCTTTCAAAATCCTTCAGCAGTTTTGTCTTTAGTTTCAATGAAATCTATAACAGATTCCATTACTTTTACTTCCTGATTTTCAATTACTACGTATCTTAATACCTGACTTGTTTGATCTTTATGAGAAAGATCTGGAGTGCTGTCGAATATAATTGAATAATACTTAGCCTTTTTTATTTGTCCGATGATATGTTGGCGAACATTATTTCCCAAAATGGCAATAAATTCGTTTTGTATTTGTGGTGACATATAAGTGATTGAAATTTTGCCTCACATTTTAGACCTTACAAGATGTTCACGAAGTACAGGATCGTATTTTGCAATTAAATTAACCAATTCTAAAAAGTTTCCTCTATTGGTACTGGTGTCGTTTTCTATATGTCCACGTAAAGCCAAATTTTGTTTGGCAAGGAATCTTATAATATCAAACATTCTGATAAGAATTTCTTGCCATTTCTTTATTTCTTTTGCCACTATGTCTTGCTCTTTTTTGTCAATAGTCCTGTCCTTTTTGAAGTCTGCTCTCCAACTCCTTCCATTTGCAATAATTTTGGATCTGTAGTGCACTTGATTCGTGACTTGAAACCTTAGGATTTAATTTCCACCAAGTATTCAATCCATCAGATGAGCAAAATTTAGATCCATTCGGTGTATTTACGTTCTCAAATAAACGACAACAAAAGCAAAATAATGATGCTTTAGATGGAGAATAAGCCATCCAAGTACGTAAAACTTTTTCGCCGTTAGTCAATGTACGGTAAAACCATTCCTTAGTAAGCCGTCTTGTCTCTCCTTTTGATTTTAAAGAGGACGAATCTGAGCGTGTTACTGTTGACATTTCAGCGAAATTAGTATCAATATGCTGAATAATTTCCTGTCCTTGCTGAATGAGATGCAATCGGATATTGTCGTCTATGTGTTCAGGCCATTTTCCAATATCGTCGAAATTTTGGTATTGAATAGCAGACAATGCTGATGTTGTATCAATCTCTGTTTCGGAACTATGCATGTCCATGTCTGGACATACAGATGGAGACACTAATGCAGTAAATGTTGTTGGAATTTGATCTTTAGGAACAGTGTCAAGTTCTTGTATTTTTTCAGCTTGTTCTGGGTTTGAAGGCCCAGTTGTCTGTGATAAATTTAAGCCTAACGAGGAATCTGACGTCTCAGGAACAACACTTTTCACATATTTAAGTAAAGCTCCTTCATTTGCTCTAATATTTTCCAACTTAGCTCTTCTCTTATTACGGTAAGATCACTTTCTTTCAGACCCACTTTCTTTTACTCTTTTCATTTTTGATGCTAAAATCAAAAAATATTAAATGACAAAAGTACAAGTTAGAGTTGTAAACAAAACTATCGAACATTTGAAAAGAAATACCTAGTAGATTTAAAAAAAACCTTGCTTTACTGAAATTTTCCGTTTTTAGGGTTTTGTACCTCAAAAGGAAAAAATTGAACCTTTATCTATCTTTACTTTTATTAAATCATTTCATTGACCGACTGTCTGTCTGTCAAGACCTTTTTACATAGGAACGAGTACTTACTTACACATATTAATTTGAAATTTATATCAGAGTTTCCGGTCTAGATCCCTTTAAAATGTGAAAATACTTTATGCACTTGGGCGGTTTTTTTATTTTAATAAATTAAAGTTTGAACAACATATCAGATAGTCCAACATACAATTAGATAAATATAACATTTAGTACTCACACAGTTGAAAGTTGTTCAATAATTTCATAACCACTACACGTACTTATTTGCACAAAAATCACAATTTGGAAAGCGTAACATAATTAAAATACGAGACAATGTGAATTGGACAACTGACGATCCATCAATAAAACTTTCTTTGAATTGTCAAACTTTGTCAAAGCACGTAATTCCCCGTACCTTAAAGGGGCTTCCCCGTACGTGTAATAAACTATATTGAACTTAATATATACGTAATAGAAGTCATTCTCGCTGATTGTTAGTCATAAACGGGGAATTCTCACAAGTCAGTATAGACGTTGTTGCCAGTCGCTACAAAATATCATTCAAAGAAAAAGAATTCCCCAAATTCGTCACAAAATAAGTAATGAAAAATTCCGTGCTCCTGTCAGTCGGTCCGAATTTGTAGTTACGATAAAAATATAAAATGGTTCAAATATTTACAAAATATTTTTATTATTTATTGTTAAATTTTGCCGCCCCCTAAAAGGTGCCGCCCGGGGCGTGCCGCCCCTGCCGCCCCCACTACGCTACGCCACTGCATACACTAACACATATATTTAATGATAATGTATTTTAATACTCATTTTAATTAATAAAATGGTAAAATGTGACATAAAGTTTTTAAATAATTTTAATCTAAATAATTTGGCTATTGGTTATGGTTATAATAAACATTTTAGAAATATAACGTGGTGGCCTTAGTAATACTTCATATAAGCTAAGCCATGCACCATATAAATCGGTGCAAATATATTTATATGCGTCGATTTCCTGAAGTTGGTGGGTAAATTTATTCTGCTGGTAACACCAGGTAGGGTGGGGCGCTAGTAGGCGGAGCGCGGCGCCTCCTCCACTGATTTTTGGCTTCTGGATTACTCTATATTCTAAGATTCCATCTATATTTTTTATGTTCGTACGTAATAAGTTCTATTTTTAATTTATTTCGGTTTATTTAATTGTTAAATTTTTGTCTCAATTGTGAAAGTTGGATAAAATATTAGTGAGGTATTTTACCTCATTACGTTATAAAATTCTCACGTTAATAACCCCAAATTCAGAAATTTAATGTCATCTACATCTACATGAACGAACAGTGAATGGATTTCACAAGATTGTCATCGTTTTAAAAATTTTAATACAGAACATAATTCTATTGCATGAGTACGAATAAGAATGAAGTTCTATTAAAAATACTATACATAATGATCGGTATTTATTACATTTTTACTTCATTCTAATATTTTTGGGATAGTGGTAGAAAAAAATCAGAAATTAAATATTATAAAATATGACTAAAACAAAAAACGAGGTCCCTTACAATTCTACTCGCTTGAAAGTCTTAGTTTGGAATCCTCGAAATCCGCCCACCTGTTATCCAATCCTATTTATAATATTGATACAAATGTCTCATCTGAAAACCAACGATCGAAATCATTTCGAAACTAACAAACCCTACTAAGCCATAAACATTCGGCTCGAGCGCCCGGCGCCTTACTAAAAAGCATTCGTTTATAACTCATGCCCTTCATTTTACGAGCAGGAAAATACAAATAAAGTATCCCAAGCTTCAATGTTACTTTCCTCCCATCCAGCTTAGGTGGGGAATGTTGATTCGAATTATTTTGAAGTCGAAGAAAACATTATTTACTTTAACGCGCAAATAGTCGGATTTTGGAGATTGTGGGCGGGCGGGCTCTCGGTCCGAGGAGAGGATCCATTTACTAAAATACGGAAAAGAGACCCGGAACACGTTGGAGCTGTTACCCGACTCTGGCTGGCAACGATTTTCGGAGAGAGTTTGTATGTGTTTTGGGATGGTAAATATTTGTGTTTTGTCTCGATAAAGCTCAGTTGTGTTAGCGAACGAGGGCGGTAAAAAAACGGCCGTAATAAGAGTTTTATTTACGCATTAGCTAGCTTATTGGTTCAATAGAGTGATGGAATTTGAAACGACCTGGGCGCTCGGAAGCTAAAAGAAGAGATCCTTGATTGCGAAAGACATTTCACTTTCATCATAGACACGTGAGAAGCAAACTTAGTCGTCATATTTATTTGTAATGAGTTCTTTGTCATTATCATCGCTCTTTGACTTTGAAGAATAGGTTTCACTTTGGAGAAAAACAATGCAAAATATGAACAAAATGATAGGTATATATATTTATATCTTGAAACAAACTATGGACGACATGTACTTTACAAACAATTGGACATGTATAAGAGGTGACACAGTGCGACATATGTTCCACAACACTAAAATACTGTTTACATTTTGCTAGGAATCAACATAAAGTAATATATTATTAACTTAGGAGAGACGTTTACATTCACTCCGTTTCATTTTATTTAGTTTTATAGAAATATGTGTCACGTTATATATATCTCAACTATTATAATTTAAATTTTATTTTATTTGAATGTTATCTAAATGGGCGTTCTTGAATCTATTGTCGCCGGCCTCATCTCTATTTAACAATTTTGCGTGACTTGTACATAAGATATCAGAAACTATGTGTCAACTAACGAAATTAGCTTTACTGGTACTCTTTTGAACCAATCGTCTTTACTTTACACTTGGAACACGAACACACTTTATATAAACATGTCAATTAATTTGTAAAATTGAACGATGAATTTTTGAAGTTATACTTCTTTAGGCGCGTTATGAAAAAATGATGAGTGAAATTTTAAGATTCGTCACACAAAAGTTACAGTATGAAGTTGCAGCGGTTGCAGTCTCGAAACAAAAGCTACCAACAAAACAGAAATAGAACCTCTATTAGTCGCGCAATTGGCACCATCGTCGCCTCTGTTCACTGTTTTCATATTCATAGTATTTATTTTCCACATGTTTCTAGTGTCTACATTCACACACGTGTTTTAGTTTCATATAAGTGCGATTTATATATGTGCTGATAAATTATATTCAGTAGTGATTTAAATTCAATATTTTGATTAATATATTTACTATTCGTAAATATTAGTGAAAAAATTGTGTTTATAGACTTTTTCAAGTGCTCCAATATAATTGAGGTTATCTATCCGTATGTATTATTTATTGATATAAATTAAAATATTATTATTTAACATAATTAATACTAAATATTATTAAATTATTAATGTTAAATATTTATTATTGGTTATTCAATATTTTAAAAGTAAATAAATAAATTTAATAATAAATTCCATTTGAATTCATTGGATTTAAGTTTATTAATTTTTTAAATATAGTTATTTTCTTACTTTAATATGCACTTTTCATCTTTATCAAAAAGTTTTCATTAAATTTGTTCATTTATTTTTATACATATTTATTATTTTCATTTATTCAATTTAATAATAAATATTGAAAATTAATATTTTAATTTGATGTTTAATTTTAATTTTTATCACAAATTTTTTATTAAATGTTTTATAAAATTTATTTCTTTATTTTGAAAATATTAAATATATTTATATATAAAAAAATGAATTAACTTAAATTCAATTTATATTCATAAGTACCGTTATTTCTTTCATAATTCTTTGGACTGTCTTTAAGCGTCATAAGTACCGTTATTTCTTTCATAATTCTTTAGACCGCTTCATTTTTTTTTTTTTTGATGTTTTGCAAAACAAATTTGTTTTGTTTCACTTTTTTATATGTGAAGGGAATAAATGTATTACTATTATTTACAGTTATGTATTTAGATATTTAGGTATGTGTTTTGCAATTATTTATTTTTATTCTAATATCTAATAAATAAACTTTACTGACATGAGATTTTTCTCGGTTTTTATAGTGTATTTTTAATTTGTTACTTTGCAGTAAAATCAACACCGAAATTCTCTGTTTCGTAATTCTGTGCAGTAATTTCCGCAGATATCAATTCATTACAGAAACCTTAAGAATAAACGGTAACCATTTAGTTTAATACAACACGTTTAGTCAATTACCGGGTATTCGATACGCAACCGAGTTTTGCAAAGTCACGTCTATAGGCAAGCGGACACCTACAGTGGTACCATCCCATCGCTATCAAACCCTCTTAGAAAACTGCTCGTAATGGGCAATTTCCTCCAAATATTCACAATGAAAATGTCATTGGGTCTGTTGTACGCTGCATTATGTGTTTGGGTCGGCTTAGCGAGGAGAGCATTTGGGACGTTCCATCCCATACATGATGAATAATTGAGGTCATTCCCAGTGATCGGACACGGGGTTAACTCCCCAGGTTAAACGACCGTACTGTTACTGCTAAGTGTCTTCATAAAGTTCGCGTAAGTTTGGCTGCAGGACCACTAGTTACGTGTTAGTAAAGGCGCGTTGGTAAATGTTGGCGTTATTGTTTTTGGAGGGTGATTAAATTTTTCCTAAACATTTTTTTTATTGATTCTAAAGACCTAACACAAAATTTAAACCTACTATCGACCTTCGGAACACACTCCTAACCTTCAGTACCCACCCCTAAATAATTTACTTCTGGCTATACATCCGACTGCAAGAGAAAAATAGTCTTAATACTTTTAAACACATCTAAATTTTTCTTAAATAATTTTTTATTAATTCTAAAGACCTAACACAAAATTTAAACCCACCGCCGACTTTCGGAACATAACCCTAACATTCAGAACCCACCCTTAAATATTTTACTTTTGTCTATACTTCCGACTTCAAGTGAAAAATACTTTTAATACTTTTAAACCCATCTAAATTTGTTTTAAGTTTTTTTAATTAAAATTCTTAAGACCTAACACAAAATTTAGACTCACCTCCAATCTTCGGAACCCACCTTATAATATATTTTGTTATATTACCGTCTACACTTCCGATGGCAACTGAGAAGTGCCTGTAATACATTTAAACTCATCTAAATTTTTCCTAAATATTTTTTTATTATTTCTAAAGACCTTACGCAAAATTCAAACCTACTCTCATCCTTCCGAACACAACCCTGACCTTCAGAAACCACCCCTAAATATTTTAATTCTGTCTTTACTTCTGACTGCAAGAGAAAAATACTCTTAATACTTTTAAATAAATCTAACTTTTAATATATTTTTTTGTATTAAGTGTAGACGACACTTCCGACTGCAAGGGTGAAGTACCTGTAATACGTTTAAACCCATCTAAATTTTTCCAAAATATTTTTTCATTTTTTCTTAAGACCTAACACAAAAGTTAAATCTACTCTCAACCTTCGGAACACACCCCTAACCTTCATAAATCACCCCTCAATATTTTATTTCTGTCTATACTTGCGACTGCGAGACATAAATAATCTTAATACTTTTAAGCCCATCTAAATTTTTCCTAAATATTTTTTTATGAATTCTAAAGACCTAACATAACATTTAAACTTCGGAAGATAACCCTAACCTTCAGAACCCACCCCTGAATATTTTATTTCTGTCTATACTTCCGACTGCAAGAGAAAAATAGTCTTAATACTTTTAAACACATCTAAATTTTTCTTAAATAATTTTTTATTAATTCTAAAGACCTAACACAAAATTAAAACCCACCGCCGACTTTCGGAACACAACCCTAACCTTCAGAATCCACCCCAAAATATTTTAATTCTGTCTGTACTTCTGACTGCAAGAGAAAAATAGTCCTAATAATTTTAAACGCATCTAAATTTTTCCTAAATATTTTTTTTATTAATTCTAAAGACCTAAAATAAAATTTAGACCCACCCCTGATTTTCGGAACACACCCCTAACCTTCAGAACCCACCCCTCAATATTTTAATTAATGACCCAAGCGAGCTACACTTCCCCCTAAATTAATGAAATAACTAATTAAAGAAAGAAAACGATAATCAGAAGTTAGGTACAACAATAAAACCAAAAAAGTAAAAAGGTGCACAATTGTTATTTCTCGTTTGTTACTATATATTCGCGATGTCAAGGTTTCAATTCATTTTAAAGAAATTCCTTTTCAAATCTACCCTACGAACAATAATTTGTTATCAAATCGTTCAGTCATATTCCAGTGTCACCTTTAGAACAATTTCCTACAAGTCATTAAGATTTATAACCAGTTCAGTTAGATACATTATGCATATTAGAGTTAACCAAAGACGTTTAGAAATAATAGTTTACTCACCATGTAAATTGAACGATGCTTTATTCCTCTCACGCCTTGATCCAGATTCATTTTCTCCTGATCTTTTACCTTGGATCGTGTCATCCCATTTTAATTTATTATCACTTGTCACTTTATTTACGTACACTTCACCGATATGGTAAGGGTATTAGTATTAACCCTCATACAATGCACTCACAAGTCTGACAGCACGCGTATTTATGCAACTTCTTAATTGTGAGCAAATAATTACACGAATTTAGAGTTTATAATAATTTTAAAATTTAAACATGGCAACAATTAACCCAATTGTAAATATAAGTGGCACAATATACGTATAGAATTTAATAGAATCAAGTAATATCCGTGCAATAAAACGAATCGGAAAATATCACGAACGTCAGACGATGTCACGCCGCACGATGTGACTTCGACGATAGCTTGGCAAAAACTGATTCCGGCGCGCGCTCCGACCGCCTATATGTAGGCCAGTAACGTTCTCTCCTTCACCCCTCCCCCCTTCTCGATCTTTTTCTTTTATTATTATACTGGCTATATTACCTACAATTTTGAAAATGAAAAAACTTACCGTATTTGGTTTCAACTCATAACAATGTTCCAAATTAAATCTAAATTATTGTGAGGTTGGGTAAAAACTGTCCGATTGAAATCTGAATAACGACCAGATTAGATTAAAATAGTGTTTTGTATGAAACATTTTTTATATATCAATACATAATTGGTTGCCCAAGAAACTGCCGTATTTTTTAAGTGAATATAACTAAATTTGGTTATAGATTCCCTTTCCTGAGATATTATTATATTTCAATACACTTGTTATGAAAAAATATCAGTGCGCGAGTTTAATTCTTTGGTAAGACCTTTTCATTATTTGTGCGATACGATACCAAGATTTATGTGAATGAAATACATTATTTAATGTATATTAATGTCATAGTTAAGTGTAGTAACTATGTAATAAGTTTCAGTTAATTTTTCAGTGTGTTTTCTGTGAAACGCGCTAATGAAGATTTTCACTTAATTACTTTGATAAATACAAATTTCTTACCTTATACCGTAGCATTATTCAAAAGTTATTTAAAAATTAAGCGCGTGCCGTGGACAAAAGACTGCAAAAATTTAAACGAAATAGTTTTTATTTATGCTTAATAATAAATCACTGTGGGTAGATCCGCCTTCAAATAAAATGAATACAGTGGCGACCAATACCAATACAGTGGCGACTACGTCCGCGAATGTAATTATTTGTGACTAAAATTAGGTAAAAAAGTAGAAAGTAATTGATGATTTGACGAAAAAATTGCTCACTCGAGAAAAACAGCGAAGGTGTCATATAAAGATGTTCTAAAATTTTTTTTTGTTCCTTAAAATTCCCGTTTTTCCAGAGTGAAAATTATTTCGTGTAATAGTCGATAGTACATTTTATTACTGTGCAAAATTTAGTGAGATTTTATTGCTTTCAAGAAGAATAACTAGTTCAAAAAGGAAAATAGAAACACTTCCACATTTATAATATACTTAAGGAATGATGCATTGATTTTTGAAGTGCCGTTAAGTTATAATTAAATGAATGAAAAACTTTCAAATTATAATATCAGGGTGAAGATTCATTAATTCGTTTTGATCCTGTAATCAAACTCGTAATCAATTCATTATTTTACTGTTTTCATAATTTTTCTGTGTATTATTCATAGTTAAATGGCATATAAGATGAGTTTTTAAGAAACACTCTTTTTAAGATTTCGTGTGTACGTTTTCTTAGCGAGTACTTCACTTGCCTTGCTATTGATTTTGCTTGCAATTTATTAGAATAGTTATGGTTAATACCGAAGTATGGTTAATACCTTTGAACAATATTCTCCAATAGTTCACTGCTGTAAGATTATTCTTTAGATTACATCACCAACATATTAAAATGTCTGATAGCATCTTCGAATCTTTGTGATGGTCTTTAGGCATTTTCAAAAGTAGTTTATAAAAATGATTTAGTTACTAATCATTTTTGTCACAATATTATGGTTCTTCATCTAATATAATTGGTAAATTCAATATAATTGGTTATTCTCATAGGCGTATCATCTTTCTACCAGACTCTGGCGAAGTCGACAGTATAGTAACTTGTTCCTCATTCAAGATATATATGTATTTATGTACTGTGTGCTAGTTGAGTCTTATCCTGGCGTGTTAGCATATATTTGTTTATTATGAAACCACGAAAATACATTTTGCTAATGTCAGTCTGTTTCAGTATTAAATTTAAATAGATATGGTCCTAAATGATAAAAATGCTTACACTAAATATACGGCTATATTTAAACAGACAAATCATTCCATCTTTATTGCTTGGCAGCTGAACAGAGATTAATATTCAACTAGCGACTCCGTCTGGCTTCGCACTCACGGGCAGTTGATGGAAAAGAAAATTCTCAGATGTATAGATTTTCTCCGATTTAGTCTGTATTTATCGCCACAGATCGATCACAATTATTTACACAAAACCTGCATTAATTTTTCTGACTATTTATTCATAAAATAATATAATAATTACTAAATGTTCTTCAGTTCTTTTTACATTTAAAAAAATATAAACATGTTAAAAATACTTTGAAACAGTAACTTCACGGTTTCAATGCAATATATTTCTAATAACTCTATCTTTTATACACTGCACCTGTAATTATTCACAAAACATGGGTTTTTTTACAGAAATATTCTGGCATGATAACTTATTGAGGTTTCCTAAACATTTCTAATCAAAAATTTTAAATTGTCCAATATATTTAACAAATGAATACGATTTTGGCACCATTGATAGTTTTTCACTGAATTTATAAAACTAATTTTTTTATCATGTTTTATAATGATGCAGACTGTAACCTTATTCATACAGAAATTCCAAGTATATAGAGCAAAGTAGGTATTTACATTTTATTTTGTGTTACTTGCTAAGCTCGGTTTTATGTGTAATTATGAAACAACGATAAAGCACAGTTACGATTTGTTCAAAAAAGTGTAATTTAAATAAATGATGGTATTTTTTTTTATTGATTTGTTCTTAAATAAAAGCAAATCTCCAAATATCTGCTCTAATATGTAATATTGGGAAGCTAATGCAAGCAACATCATTTTTCGCCACGGCGAATTTATATTTATTTTTATGTTCAGAAATTTTACAATCTATGAAATACTAGCGGCCCGTCCCGGCTTCGCACGGGTGGACATTTATTTTTTAAACATTTTGGGTTAAACGTAGAGTAAATGCAGGACATACCTAAATAATATGTATTTAGTAATAGGGTCTCTCTGGCTCGCTGTACGGGACTTGATGATTGAAAAAATTGATTCTAGGTCAACGAAAAGTAAAGTTGATTACCTAGGCAGACAGAGAGAAAAACAGCAAAGTGATCCTATTATGGTTCTGTTTTTCCTTTTGAGGTACAGAACCCTAACAGTAAAGTCGTACTAAACAAATATTATTTACAAAATAAAATTGGTAACCCGTTAATGTCTTCTAGATGAAGGATTTAGAAACAGAACAAAATACATGAACGGAATATTTTTAAAAACATTTCACTTAAATATTTTTTGATAAAGACGTTAGAATTATTTATATATTTTTTTGTTTTATGTATTTTATTTTTATTTGTGTTACATTTCTTGTTTTGCATCTTTTATTTTAAGGCTTTTTAATTTTATAAGTTTTTTTTTAATTTTTAGTTTTCCATTTTTTACCTTAATACTTCACTATACATGGCAATAAAACATATTGATATTCAGGAGATCCTACTCGAGAAAGTGCAACATATAATTGGCCATGAGAAAAGCACTCTTTTCTTAGATCGATGCCAACCATTGAAAATGTTTGTCCCTGTGATTTATTTATTGTAAGGGAAAACGATATCTTTACAGGAAACTGTAACCTTTTGAAAGATATAGGCAAATCCGTCGGTATCATCGGCATCCGCGGAATGTGAGCGAGCTTTCCGGCCGCGGGGCCGGTGATGATAGTAGCTACAATCACATTGTCTCGCAATTCCTTTATCAAAAATCTTGTCCCATTACACATATTGGGAGGGCTTAAATTTCTCAATAGCATAATGGGAGTACCTTCTTTTAATTTCAGTTCGTGGGGTGGCAAGCCGGCAGGATTGAGAGAATTTAAAAATTCTTGTGGGTAGTGCACTGTATCTTCGATGTTGCACACGGTGTCGATAGATTAGAAACATTTAAAATCACCGGGTACTTTTCCATAATCATTTTGTTTATTTCATTTACTGAGTTGTTTCACGGTGACACTATTGCACTCGAACAGAGCCAATTGAAATTTTTTTCTATAAGATTTTCGATGTCGGGATAGATTGTTTCTACCAGTATTTCTAGACTGTGAACAATTTAAGCCAATTCATTATTCAATAATACTTCGAGGCTATTTGCAATTGGAGATGGTAATATTCCGTCGCCAAGTTTAAGTATTTTTTGTGAAAAATTGCCGTCGTGGTTATTACTTAAAAGTGCTCTCATATTCGTGCGGAAATTGAGTGTTTCAATAGATAGCCACACGGCTTTTACAGATGTGCACGCCCCTCTCCCGCACTTCGTTGCCGACCCCTCCATGCTATACCAGCAGCGGTGACATTTGAAATTCGTAATATCTTTTGAATGGAATGTCCAATGTGAATAATCTAAATGGTAGTTTACAGGTATTGAAACAGTCTTGCTTAGGAAATGACTTACTTGCATAAGAATCAATGCAAAGGTATGAATAACTTGGTCTGATTTTGGTCGGAATTTCTATTAACTTTTAAAATGTTAAAAAGTAGTTATAGTGACATAATTACAATAGTTAGACATATGCTACAATTTTTGTAGATATTGATATGTTCTTTAATATTGTAGAACTTTTTTTTGTTCTATCATCAATAGTTTTCGCAGCACATGCAATGAACGACATTTTATGGCAATTTTTTTTACACCTTGGGTAACATTATTATAGTTTTAGTAAGGATCCTTATTTTTTTTTGTAGATAATATAGCCTATATTAATCAGTGATAATGTAGCATTCAAATTGGGAAAGAATTTTTGAAACGGGTCCAGTAGTTTTTGAGCCAATTCATTACATACATCCATAGACACATGCAAAAATACAAATCTTTCCTTTTTATAATATTAGTATAGATTAATTAACGGGCGCTAGTATTTCGATTCAAATAAGGAATTTTAAAAAAGTGTGTCTGTTCAAAAAGGTGCACAAAAACGTGTCAAGTACGAGAGAACTCGCACTGCCGAAGTTCGTTGCATATTTATGTTCTCAAAGATTTAAGGATACGTAATAATTACATAAATAATATTAAATTATTAACAAATATTAATTTTTCACAACGTAAATACATTGACTCGTGTATTTTTTGGAAACGCAGAAACATAGTGCAGATTTATATTATGACATCTAGAATAATCACTACAGTTATCCTACAATCATTATGTAGGTTTACATAAACCCTATTTCTTCATCTATTTAAATCGAGTAGTTTCGGAAGTAAGCGGAGGGAGCACATTTTTTGTTTATAGAAAATATTCAACATATGTCTGAAGACACACTAGTTGAAATTATGGAAAAGTGTTTTTGAAAGACATAACTAGCGCTTTCAAACGATTACTCATAACAGATATGGAATTTGAAAATAATTTGATTGCTTAACTTGCCCCTAAAATTTCGAAACTAAATATATTTTATTGCATTCAACGTATACGTGCGGATAATATGATGTATAATAATGCCAAATTTCAAGTTTCCACGTTGGACGGTTTCGGAGAAAAACGATTGCAATAGCCAGGTCAACATATAAATAAGTGATGTTTAGAGGTACGAAAACAAAAAAAAAGAAAAAATAATAATTGTCATAAGATTCAATGTGGTAGACACAAAAAAAAAAAATATATATATATATATATATATATATATAATGTGTTTCTAATTCTTATCCTTGGATAATATGGTGAACAGTAAAACTATAGCATTGAGTTGCTCTGAAAAGAGATTTATTACATAAACAAATGTTTACACTTTTACAAAACAATTTATAACGTTAATTAATTAATCACAAACTCACCTGAAAAGAGAAACAACATTTAAAGCTATTGCTTCACTAGTTCGTATCAATTAAGTATTAAAATATTATACTATATCATATTATAATTCATTGATCGTTTCTAAGAACATAACCTATTTTTCTATCGTGGCGTGGCGACATGTCCAAGTGACAGCTAGCACAGATCATATGCAAACTTCATGCTGAATGAAGTGTCACTCACTTCGTTTACATCTCCCCCCCCTCCATAGGTAATTATCAAAATTTTAACGTATTACTACCACCGGAACGAGTTTTGTTATGTGGAAAAGGTTTGACTGTACCTTTTTGTGTCCCGTGTTTACTTTGTAAATTGAATTAGATATTTTGTCTATAATTTGATATGGACCAATTTTCAATTCATCTAGTTTTTTTCGGTTTAACCGATTCCCGTTTTCAACATATACTGAATCTCCGACTTCAAATTCATAATTTTTTCTGTTTTTATCAAATCTTTTTTTATTATAATTATGTGATTTTATACTATTTTCTAAGGCAATCTTCCGGTCTCGTATTAAATGTTGATTCTGTAATTTATTTTGTTTCAGTTCGTTTGGTAGAATGTCCACACTTTTTCCCTGCAGTAAATATTTTGGGGAGAACCCTGTCACATTATGTTCGGTTTCGTTATATTTGTTTGTGCATTCGTGAACAATGGTAGTCCAAGCGATCTTATCTCTTTTTTCATTAATTTTACAACGAATTTTATTAACCAATGTTTGGTTTAATCTTTCGTTCAATCCATTAGAAAATGGTGCATTTATTGCAGTGAACACTATAGGTATACCTTCCTTTTCTAAAAAATACTTAAATTCTTTTGAATTTATACCCGGATATTGGTCTGACAGAATCAAGTCTATTTTATAATCTTGTGTTACTCTTTGGACTAGTTTTATAAAGTCGTTTGCATTCTGAGTTTTGGATGTCAAAATGTAGGCGTAACGAGTGAAGTGATCTACTAGAAGATGTAAATTCGTTTTTGTTGAACGTGCACCACCAAATCCACCTATGGTATCTATAGACACTATTTCGAACGGATGTGTGGCTGGTCCTAAGTGAGACATTAGTCCAAACTTGTATGCTCCTCTTGATTTATTTTTTATACAAACGTCACAGTTTTCGCATATTTTGTTTATGTTGTCTAATAAATGTTTAGCTTGATAAAAGGGTTTTATTTTTTTTTCTACTTGTTGTTTTCCTATGTGGCAATAGTAGTGATGAACTTGTTTTATAATATGTTTACTAAAGTCTTCAGTTAGCATAATCTTTTCATGTTTTCCAATCTTTTTATAATATATATTATTTTTATAAATAAGTTTATTTATATTCTCTTTTATATCTTCGTTTTTATTTTGATCTTGTTGTATATCTTCTATTTTGATAAAATTAACTACTTTTAAACTACTTTCTTCATTTTCATCTGGTTCTAACACTGGGTTTCTGCTTAAGGTATCTGCCTCTATATTATATTTTCCCGGAGAATATATTATTTTAAAATTGAATTGCGACAAATAAAACGTAAGATCTCCCAGTTCTTCATCCGTTCTGGCTTTTATATTCATTTTTTCTAAGGGTTTGTGATCTGAAAAAACCGTGAATGTGTTTCTTATAAGCCAATGTTGCCAGTATTTAACCGCCTCTTTTATAGCCAGACACTCAAGATATATAGCTTTTCTCTGTTTTTGGGAATTGTTTAATTTTTTGGAAAAATATGCGCAAGGTTTTTCATCACCATTGGGTTGAATTTGTTTTAAGATTGCAGCTATGCCTTGTATGCTAGCATCTGTATAAATATTGATTGGTAAGTTTGTATCAAAGATTGCTAGGATTGGTTTTGAGCAAAGTAGTTTTTTTATAGTATCAAATGATTCTTGACATTTATCGGACCAGACAAATTTTTCTCCTTTTCTTAATAAATTATGTAATGGATCCAGCGTTATTGACATATTTGGTACATATTTTCCATAGAAATTTATTTTTCCCAAAAATTGACGAACGTTTTTTTGTGTTTTTGGAATCGGAAATTCTTTTATGGCAATTAAATTATCCTTTAGCGGAGTTACCGTGTTGTTTTTTATTATATACCCTAGATATTTTACCGAGTCCTGTGCAAAGTTACATTTCGTGAATTTTAATTTAAACCCTTCTTTTAAGATTGCTTCCAATAAGAAGCATAAGTGTTCTATATGTTTCTCAAACGTTTCTGAAAATACTAAAATATCATCTATGTAATTAACAGTAAAATCTGACAATTTATGCTTTCTTATAATACTACTCAGGATTCTCTGAAAAATGGCGGGCGAAGTTTGTAAGCCAAAAGGTAAACATATCCACTGATAGTGTGCATTCTGGGTAACAAATGCAGTTTTTTTTCTATCTTCAATCTTAAGAGGTATGGACCAAAACGCCGAGTTCACATCAAGTGTTGAAAAAAATTTACATTTCCTTGTTTTTATCATTAAATCCTCGATTAGAGGAAACGGTTGCGATTGGGGAACTACAATCTTATTCAATTCTCGAAAATCTATGCAAAGCCTTGATCTTCTTCCTCCTTCTTTTTTAAATGCCAGTGTTACCGGAGCCGCAAAAGGGCTATATGATTCCTCGATTAAATTATTTTCTAGTAGTTTTGATATTTGATGTTCAATTTCTTTCATGTCCTCAATAGAGCACCTATATGGTCTCTTACTGCAGTACTTATCTATCAACAGATCAATATGTGCTTCGTAACCTTTTACTGCACCTATATCATATTTATCTTTAGCGAAAATTGAATTATATTTGCATATCAATTGATCAATATCAGATTAATCCGAGGTAATCCGGTGGCGATTAGATCAATTAGAGTATGTTTATCTATGGACTTATTTATTTCTAATAGCAGTTTCTCTTTTTTTAATGCATACTCCAGTAATGAGCCCTGTCTATATTTAAATAACATTGCATACCTGATCGGTGACCAACTCTTATCTGCATATGTCTCACTAAAGTTTTGTTTCCACATAGCCCATTCTGAATTTATTGTGTATTTAATCAGCATAGAACTATACCAGTCTTTACAGGAATCTTCTAAAAATAACCTAAAAGTTTCACTTTTTTTGATATCCTCCTCTATGCCTAAACGTGCACATTCCGCTTCAAAGATTGTCATCCACTGGGGCACATTGGTAATCTTACTACTAAATTTTTGTATAACAAATTTTTCTGCCATTTTTCCCACATTAAAAGGTTTTGATGATTCATTCTTCATTTCAGCGAAGCTTTCCATGATTTTTATTAGATATTCTTCAGAGATTCCTGCTGTAGAAGTTTTCGGTGTTTCTTTTTCCTCTAAAAGGTATCCCATGAACTGTTTATTTCCGTCTTCATCACAATAAACCGCCTTTGTTTCTGGGCTCATGGATATCCATACCTGTCGCTTGTCATGCCGTTTTTGTAAAGTAGCTTTGATTTTTTGAAAGATTTGTGTTTTTATTATTGCATCGTGTAGTTTTACCGGTTGTAATTTATCCGGGAATACAAAGGTATTGCCGTCTAAATCGGTAATTGTTGTTATACAAATAATATTTGTCTTCACATCTTAACTGGCCTTGACTACGAATTCGAACTGTAATTTGTCCATTATTCTTGGGAATTGGCTGTAGAAATGTTGTTTTATAATGTGTTTCTAATTCTTATCCTTGGATAATATGGTGAACAGTAAAACTATAGCATTGAGTTGCTCTGAAAAGAGATTTATTACATAAACAAATGTTTACACTTTTACAAAACAATTTATAACGTTAATTAATTAATCACAAACTCACCTGAAAAGAGAAACAACATTTAAAGCTATTGCTTCACTAGTTCGTATCAATTAAGTATTAAAATATTATACTATATCATATTATAATTCATTGATCGTTTCTAAGAACATAACCTATTTTTCTATCGTGGCGTGGCGACATGTCCAAGTGACAGCTAGCACAGGTCATATGCAAACTTCATGCTGAATGAAGTGTCACTCACTTCGTTTACATATATATACATATATATATATATATATATATATATATATATATATATATATATATATATATATATATATATATATATATATCAGTTTATTCGTTATAAGCATTATAATCGTTATAAGCAGATCGTTTTGCGTATTAACAGTTCGAACGAAGAATGTCGCCAAACAAGTGGAGGGTACAAATAATATATTTGATGGGTGCGGGACATCTCCCGTCGATCTCACATCGACGAAGTCATAGGCACACGTACTAGGTAAATATAAATGCAGTATTAAATTGAAAATAATTACCAAAAACAAGTAAATACCGCCATCTAGCTGAGAATTTAAAAAATAACAGCAAATATATGGCGGTTGTGTAAAAAAGAAACCGATGTTCATAATTCTTTTGGTTTTATCTTTTAATTATAAAGTGAAGATAATAAAACGGAAATTACATGCAAACTGAGCAAAAAAACTGTGTGAAAATGTATATAATACAAAGAAAAATGTATCGAAAAAGTGACCTCCGACGTAATTTCCCCGTGTTTTTTCTTATTTTCTTTTGTTTTTTCTTAAGTTATTTTATATTTATTCAAAGAAAATTTTAGTGTTGCGAATGTTCAATGTTCACGTGGGGAAAATTTTTAACGCCATTTTTAAAATCAAGTAAAAACAAGTGGCGGGGTTCTTCAGATTAGAATTTTCCTGAGGTTTTAATATGTATTTTTTGAGTTTTGTATTAGCAAATAACAGTTACATGATCAATTGGGATTAAAGGATTAGATCATCTTAATTAACGTCAAACAATTGTATTTTATTTTCGGATAATATCAAAACTATGTATTCCTAAGACTTGATAGTGACCCAGAAAATAAAGCAGGTTTCAATATTATTATTTTCTTTGTTTTATACTTGTTAAAATATTGCAATAATATAACTGAACAATAAATAACTGCACTTATGCAAACACCATGTACTAAAAAATTTAATATGGTAATTTATATTGCACATTTTAAGCCATGAACACGTTAACCGTTTTTTTTATCTAATAAAATTTTTGAATCGGCGTATTTGTACTTTATAATTATATAAGAAAAATATTTAAAGGGATATTACATTATATTTTCTGATAATTATCCGTCACAAATAAAAACTAATAATTAACATGGGGTAAAAACTACTGCATGACCCAACATAACACATACACAAACCAAACCAAATCAAACCCGAAAAAAAACAAAATCAAAACAAACCTAAACCAATTCAACACCGCCTAACACAAAACAAATCCAGCCCAAAGCAAACGCAACACAAAGCAAACCAACCAAATCAAACCCAAATCAACCAAACCAAACCCGAAGCAACCAAGCACAAAGCAAACAGATACAAAGCAACGAAACACAAAGCAACCAAACCCAAAGCAAACAAACAATAACAACCAAATCCAAAGCAACCAAACCCAAAACAACCAAGCCCAAAACAAATCCGAAGACACCAAATCGGAAGCCGCCAAACCCAAAGCAACCAAACCAGATGGAACCAAATCCAAAGCAACCAAACCCCACCAATAACAAGAAAAACGTGCCTAGTTGCTCACATTATATACATTAAGAGTAAACCCAACCAACAAAACCGAACACGACCCAACCCAATTCATCACAACCCAATCCAAACCAAACCCTCCCAACCCAGTGCAATGCCAGCAATCCGATCCTAACCAACCCAATCTAACCCAACCAAATCCAGTCTAACCGAACACAACCCAACCTAACCCAACCAAACATAACTCAACACAACTCAACTCAAAGTAAGCCCAACCCAACGCAACCCAAGGAAAAACCTAATCCAACCCAACCCAACACAACTCAAAACAAACCCAACCAAACCCAGTCAATAAACACACCCAATCCAACTACACGAACAACACAATAACACGAAATTTAAACCTACTCCCGACCTTCGGAACACACCCATAACCTTCCAAACTCACCTCTAAATATTTTACTTCTGTCTATACTTCCGCTGAAAGAGATAAATTCTCTTTTAATTCCATCTAAATTTTTTAAAAATATTTTTATTAATAATTCTACAGACCTATCACAAAATGTAGACTCATCCCCAATCTACTAATGACATAACATTAATGACATAACACAAAATTTAAACCAAACCTCGATTTTCGGAACACACCCCTAACCTTCAAAACTCACCCCTAAATATTTTACTTCTGTCAATACTTCCGACTGCAAGAGAGAAATATTCTTAATACTTTTAAACCTAACTAAATTTTTCCAAAATATATTTTTTATTAATTCTCAAGACATAACATAAAATTTAAACTTACACTCGATCTCCGGAATACATCCCTAACCTTCAGAAGCCACCCCTAAATATTTTAATTCTGTCTATACTCCAGACTGCAAGAGAAAAATCGTCTTAATACTTTTAAACGAATCGAAATTAAATATTTTTTTTATTAATTCTAAAGACCTATCACAAAAATTGGACTCAATTCCGAAATTCGTAACATAACCCTAACATTCAAAACCCACCCCTACATATTTTAATTCTGTCTATACTTCCAACTGCAAGAGAGAAATACTCTTAATATTTTTAAACCCATCTAAATTTTTCGTAAGTATTTTTTTAATGATTCTAAAGACCTAACACAAAATTTAGACCCACCTACGACTTTTGAAACCCACCCCATAATATCTTTTTTCTGTTACCGTCTACACTTCCGAGTACAAGGCAGAAGTTCCTGTAATACTTTTAAACCCATCTACATTTTCCTGAAATATTTTTTTAAATAATTTCTAAGACCTAATACAAAATTTAAACCTACTCTCGACCTTCGAAACTCACCACTAACCTTCAGAACCCACCCCTAAATGTTTTACTTCTGTCTATACTTCCGACTGCAAGAGAGAAATACTCTAATATTTCAAACCTAACTAAATTTTTTTTAAATATTTTTTTATTGATTTTAAAGACCTAACACAAAATTTAGACCCACTTACGACTTTCGGAATCCACCCTCTAATATATGTTTTTCTGTTACCGTCTACACTTCCCAGTGCAAGGGAGAAGTACCTGTGATACTTGTAAACCTATCTATATTTTCCTTAAATATTTTTTTTGTTAATCCTAAAGACCTAACATAAAATTTAAATCTACATTTGACCTTCGGAATACACACCTATCCTTCAGAACCCACCCCTAAATTGTTTCATTCTATCTGTACTTCAAGAGAAAAATACTCTTAAACAGAAAAATACTCCTAATACTTTAAACACATCTATATTTTTAAAATTTTTTTTATTATTAAATCTAAATATCTATCACAAAATTACAACTCACCCCAACCTTCGGAACCCACCCTATAATATATTTTTTTGTATTGCCGTCTATACTTCCGACGGTAAGGGAGAAATACCTGTAATACATTCAAAACCCATCTAAATTTTACTTAAATATTTTTTTTATTACTTCTGACCTAACACAAAATTTAAATCAGCTTCAACCTTCGGAATACACCCCTAAACTTCAGAACCCACCCCTCAATATTTTAATTCTGTCTTTACTTCCGACTGCAAGAGAAAAATACTCTCAATACTTTTAACCCCATCTGAATTATTCGTAAATATATTTTTATTGATTCTAAAGACTTAACACATGATTTAGATCCACCGACGACTTTCGGAACCCACGCTTTAATATCTTTTGTCTGTTACCATCTACACTTCCGAGCGCAAGGGAGAAGTACCTGTAATAGTTTTAAACCTGTCTACATTTTCCTTAAGTACTTTTTAATTATTCCAAAGACCTATCACAAAATTAAGACCCACCGCTGACCTTCGGAACATAACCGTAACCTTCAGAACCCACCCCTAAATATTTTACTTCTGTCTATATTTCCGACTGCAAGAGAAAAATACTCTTTATCTTTATCTAAACATATTTAAATTTTTCCTAAATTTTTTTTTAATAATTCTAAAGATCTAACACAAAATTTACACCCACCCCTGACATTCGAAACATACCTCTAACCTTCAAAACCCAACCCTAAATATTTTAATGTTGTCTGTACTTTCGAATGCAAAAGATAAATGCTCTTAATACTATTATACACATTTACATTTTTTCTAAATATTTTTTTAATATTTTTTAGGAGCTAACACAAAATTGGGACCCAACCCCGTCCTTCGGAAAATACCCCTAACCTTCAGAACCCACGCCTAAATATTTTAATTCTGTCTATACTTCCGACTGTAAGAGAGAACGACTCTTAATACTTTTAAAACCTCCTCTAATTTTAATTAATTTTAAAGAACTGACACAAATATTAAACCTACGCTAGATCTTCGCAATATACCTCTAATCTTCATAACCCACCCCTAAATATTTTAATTCTGTCTATTTTTCCGACTGGAAGAGAATAATAGTCTTAATACATTTAAACCCATCTAAATTTTTCTTAAATATTTTTTTAATAATTTCAGAGACCTAAGACAAAATTTAAACTTACTATCGACTTTCGGAACACACCCCTAACTTTCAGAACCCATTCCGAAATAATTTACTTCTATCTATACTTCCGACTGCAAGAGAGAAATACTCTTAATACTTGATACCTATCTAAATTTATCCTTAATATATTTTTTATTAAATCTAAAGACCTAATACAAATTTAAAACCCGCACTTGATCTTCGGAATACACCCCTATCCTTCGGAAACAACCCCAAAATTGTTTATTTCTGTCTGTACTTCGGAATGCAAGAGAAAAATACTCATAATACTTTAAACCCATCTAAATTAAAAAAAAATTTTTTGTTTCTTCTAAATACCTATTATAAAATTTCAACTCACCATCAATCTTTGGAACCACCCTACAAGATATTTTTTGTATTACGTCTACACTTCCGACGGCAAGGGATAAATATTTATAATACATTTAAATCCATCTAAATTTTTCTGAAATATTTTTTTTATTATTTCTGAAGACCTTACACAAAATTTAAATCGATTTTAACTTTCCGAATACACCCCTAACCTTCAGAACCTTCCCTAAATATTTTAATTCTGTCTATACTTTCGACTGCAAGAGAAAAATAGTCTTAAAAGTTTTAAACCCAACTAAATTTTTCTTTTCTATACTTCCGACCGCAAGAGAGAAATACTCTTAATATTTTTAAACCTATCTAAATTTTTCGTAAATATATTTTTTATTAATTCTAAACAACTAACACAGAATTTAAATCTACACTCGACCTTCGAAAAACACCCCTCTAACCTTCAGAAACCACCCTTAATTATTGTACTCCTGTCTATACTTCCAACTGCAAGAGAGAAATACTCTTAATATTTTTAAACGTATCTAAATTTTTCCTTTATATATTTTTTATTAATTCTGAAGACCTAACACAAAATAAAAACCTTCACTCAACTTCGGAATATACGCCTAACCATCAGAAACCACTACTAAATATATCAATTCTGCTTTTACTTCCGGCTGCAAGAGAAAAATAGTCTTAATACTTTTAACCCATCTACATTTTTCTCAAATTTTTTACAATAATTCCGACGACCTAGTACAAAATTTAAACCTACTGCCCACCGTCGAAACATAATTCTTACCTTTAGAACACATCCCAAAATATTTTGCTTCTGTCTATACCTCTTGGTGGTCTCAATTTTGTGTTTAAACCCATCTAAACTTTTCCTAAATAAATTTTTTTTTATTGTGAAAACCTAATAGAAAATTTTAACCTACTCTAGACTTTCGGAATACGGCCTTAACCTTCAAAACCCACCCCTAAATATTTTACTTCCTTCTATAATTCCGACTGCAAAAGAAAAATACTCCTATTACTTTTAAACCCATCTAAATTTTTCTTAAATATTTTTTTTTGTCTTAAGACCTAACACAAAATTTAAAACTACTCTCGAAAATCGGAACACATCATATATTATATTTTTTTGTATTACCGTCTACAATGACGACGGCAAGGGAGAAGTACCTGTAATACATTTTAACGATTCTAAATTTGCCTTAAAATTTTTTTCTATTATTTCAAAAGACCTAACACAAAATTACAATATATTCTCAACTATCGTAACACACCCCTAACCTTCAGTAACCACCCCTCAATATTTTAATTTTGTCTATACTTCCGAATGCATGAGAGAACTACTCTTAATATTTTTAAACCCATAGAATTTTCTTTTAAATATTTTTTTTATTAATTCTGAAGACCTATTACAAAATAAGAACCTACTCCAGACCTTCAAAATACACCCCGAACTTTCAGAACCCACCCCTAAATACTTTAATTCTGTCTATACTTCCGAATGAAAGAGAGAAATACTCTTAATAATTTTAAACACATCTAAACTTTTGTTAAATAATTTTTTTTTTATTTTAAAGACATATTACAAAATTCAAACCTACTGTAGACTTTCGGAATACACCCCTAACCTTCAAAACCCACCCTAAATATTTTAATTCTGTGTATATTTCCGACTGCAAGAAAAAAATTGTCTTAATACTTTTAAAACCATCAAAATGTTTCTTAAATACTTCTTTTATTATTGCTAAAGATCTGCCACAAAATGTACACCCACCCTTGACCTATGAAACATAAAACTAACCTTCAAAACCCACCCCTAAATATTTAATTCTATACTTCCGACTGGAAGAGAAAAATACTCCTAATACTTTTAAAGCAATCTAAATATTTTTAAAAAATTTTTTTAATAATTCTAACGACCTAACACAAAATTGTTAACCCACCGGTGACCTTCGAAACATTACCAAAACCTTCAGAACTCACTCCTTAATATTTTAGTTCTATCTATACTTCCGACTGGAAGAAAAAAATACTCTTAATACTTTTAAACGGAATCAAATATTTTAAAATTTTCTATATTAATAATTCTAAAGACCTAACACAAAATTTGTACTCACCCCCAATCTTCGGAAACCACCCTTTTATATATTTTTTTGTATTAACACCTACACTTCGGGCGGCAAGGGATGGGTACCTGTAATAAATTTAAACCCATTTAAATTTTTCTTAAATAATTTTTATTGATTCTAAAAACCAAACACAAAATTAAGACTAATCTTTAACCTTCGGAACATAACCCTAACTTTCAGAACCAACCCCTAAATATTTTAATTCTGTCTGTACTTCCGACTGCGAGAGATAAATACTCTTAATACTTTTAAACCCATCTAAATTTGCTTAAATATTTTTTTATTGTTTCTAGAGACCTGTCACAAAAAATAAACCTTCTCTTGATCTTCGGAACCCGCCCTTAAGCTTCAGAACACACCCCTAAATATTTTACTTCTGTCTACACTACCGACTGCAAGAGAGAAATATTCTTAATACTTTTAAACCTATCTAAATTTTTCCCAAATATATTTTTTAATAATTCTAAAGACCTAATACAAAATAACAACCTACACTTGACTTTCGGAATACATCCCTTAACCTTCAGAACCCACCTCTAAGTATTTTAATTCTGTCTTTACTTCCGACAGCAGGAGAAAAATAGTCTTATAACTTTTAAACTCAAATAAATTTTTCCTAAATCGTTTTTTATTGATTCTCAAGACCTATCACAAGATTTAAACCTTTCTACGACTTAACACAAAATTTAATCTTACACTCGACCTTCAGAACATATCCCTAACCTTCAAAACCCACCCCTAAATATTTCACTTTTGTCTTTACGTCCGACTGCAAGAGAAAAATACTCTTATTACTTTTAAACGTATCTAAATTTTTCTTAAACATTTTTTCATTCTTGAGCCCTAAAATAAAATTTAAACCTACCGCCGACCTTCGGAACATAACCCTAACCTTTAAAACCCATACTTAAATATTTCGCTTCTATCTTTACTTCCGACTGCAAAATAAAAATAGTCTTAATGCTTTTAAACCTATCTAAATTTTTCTTAAGTTATTTTTTTCTTATTTCTAAAGACCTAATACAAAAGGCTAATCTACTCTCAACCTTCGGAACACACCCCTAACCTTAAGAACCCACCCCTTAATATTTTAATTCTGTCTATATTTCCGACTGTAAGATAAAAATACTCTTAATATCTTTAAACCTTCTAAATTTTTCGTAAATATTTTTTCATTATTTCTCAAGACCTAGCACAAAATATAGACCCACACCTGACCTTCGGAACTTTACCCTAACCTTCAGAACCTACCCCTAATTTTTTTTATTTCTGTCAATAATTCCGACTGCGAAAGAGAAATACTCTAATACTTTTAAACCTATCTAATTTTTTCTTAAATATTTTTATATTGATTCTAAAGATATAGACAGAAAATTTAGACCAACCTACGACTTTCGGAACCCAGCATTTAATATCATTTTTTCTGTTAATATCTACACTTCCGAGTACAAGGGAGAAGTAACTGTAATACTTTTAAACCTATCTACATTTTTTGGAATATTTTTTTTTTAAATCGGAAGACCTAACACAAAGTATAAACTTACTCTCGACCTACGGAACACACCCCTAACCTTCAGAACCCACCGCGAAATATTTTACTTCTGTCTGTACTTCCGACTGCAAGAGAAAAATACTCCTAATACTTTTAAACCCATCTAAATTTTTCTTAAATATTTTTCTAAATGATTCTTAAAACCTAACATAAATTTCAAACCTACTCTCGACCTTCGGAACACACCCCACAACTTTCAGAACCCACGCCTAAATATTTTACTTCTGTCTTTATTTCCACCTGTAAGAGAAAAATACTCTTAATACTTTTAATCCCATCTAAATTTTTCTTAAATATTTTTTTAATAATTTCTAAAGACCTAACACAAAATTTAGATCCACCGCTGACCTTAGGAACATAACCCTAACCTTCAGAATACACAACTAAATATTTTACTTCTGTCTATACTCCCGACTGCAAGAGAAAAATACTCTTAATACTTATAGACCTAACAGAAAATTGAAACCTACTGTCAATCTTCGGAACATACCCCTAACCTTCAGAACCCACCCAAAAATATTTTATTTCTGTCTATACTTCCGACTGTAAGAGAAAAATACTTTCAATACTTTTAAACCAATCTAAACTTTTCCTAAATAATTTTTTTTGTTAATTGTGAAGACCTAACACAAAATTGAAACCTACTGTAGACCTTCGAAAAACATCCCTAACCTTCAGAACCTACCTCTAAAAAATCTAATTCTGTCTATACTTCCGACAGCAAGAGAAAAATTGTTTTAATATTTTTAAAGACATCTAAATTTTTCTTAAATATTCTTTTTAATAATTCTAAAGACCTAACACAACATTTAGTAACACCCCCGACCTTCGGAACATAACCCTAACCTTCAGAACCCACTATTAAATATTTTAATTCTGTCTACACTTCCGACCCCAAGAGATAAATACTCTTAAAACTTTTAACTCTATCTAAAGTTTCCTAAATATAATTTTTATTAACTCTCAAATCCTAACACAAAATTTAAACCTACCCTCGATCGTCGGCTTATAACGCTAACCTTCAGAACCCTCCCCTAAATATTTTAATTCTGTCTTTACTTTCGACTGCAAGAGAGAAATAGTCTTAATACTTAACCCATCCAAATTTTTTTTAAATATGTATTTTTTTTATTTTTAAGACCTAAAACAAAATGTAAACACACTGCCGACCTTCGGAATATAATCCTTACCTTCAAAACCAACCCCTAAATATTTTAATTCTGTTTATACTTCCGACTGCAAGAGAGAAATAGTCTTTATACTTTTAAACCCATCTAAATTTTTCTTAAATTTTTCTTTATTGGTTCAAAAAAAATTTTGACCCACCAACGACTTTCGGAACGCATCCTTTAATATCTATTTTTCTGTTACCGTCTACACTTCCGAGTGCAAGGGAGAAGTACCTGAAATACTTTTAAACCCATCTAAATTTTTCTTAAATATTTTTTTATTGATTCTAAAAACCTAACACAAAAATTGGACCCACATACGACTTTCGGAACCCTCCCTTTAATATCTATTTTTCTGTTACCGTCTACACTTCCGAGTGCAATGGAGAAGTACCTGAAATACTTTTAAACCCATCTAAATTTTTCTTAAATATTTTTTTATTGATTCTATAAACCTAACACAAAATTTTGACCCACGTACGACTTTTGGAACCCAACCTTTATTATCTTTTTTTCTGTTACCTTCTACAATTCCGATTGCAAGTGAGAAGTACCTGTAATACGTTTAAACTCATTTACATTTTTCTTAAATATTTTCTTTATTAATTATAAAGACCGAAAACAAAATTTCAACCTACTCTCGACTTTTGGAACACCAGCCTAACCTTCAGAACCCACCCCTAAATATTTTAGTTCTCCCTATACTTCCGAATGCAAGAGAAAAATACTATTAATACTTTTAAACAAATCGAAATTTTTCTTAAATATTTTTTTTATTGATTCTAAAGAATTAACACAAAATTTAAATCTTCTCTCGAACTTCGTAACACACCCCTAACCTTCAGAACCCACCTCTACATATTTTACTTATGTCTATACTGACGACTGCAAGAGATAAATTTTCTTAATACTTTTAAACCCATCTAAATTTTTTATAAACATTTTTTTTATTGATTCTAAAGACCTATCACAAAATTTAAACCTACTCTCGACCTTTGGAACACACTCATAACCTTCAGAACCCACCTCTAAATATTTTACTACTCTCTATATTTCGGACTGCAAGATTTACTCACTCTTAATACTTTTATACCCATCTAAATTTTTTTTAATTTGTTAAATAATATGTCTAAAGACTTAGCAGAAAATCTAGACACACCTCCAATTTTCGGAACCTACCCTATATTATTTTTTTTTGTATTACCGTTTACACTTCCTACGGTAAGCGAGAAGTACCTGTAATACATTTAAACCCATCTAAATTTTTCCTTAATATTCTTTTTAATATTACAAAAAACCTAACACAAAATTTTAATCTATTCTCAACTACGGGAACACACCCCTAACCTTCAGTACCCACCCCTCAATATTTTAATTCTGTCCATACTTCCGAATGCAAGAGAGAAATACTCTTAATACTTCTAAACCCATCTAAATTTTTCCTAAATATTTTTTTTATCAATTCTAAAGACCTAACACAAAATTTAGACCCATTCCCGACTTTTGAAACACACCCCTAACCTTCAGAACCCACCCCTAAATATTTTACTTCTGTCCATACTTCCGAAAGCAAGAGAGAAAAACTCTTAAAAATTTTAAACCAATATCAATTTTTCTAAATATTTTTTAATTGCTTCTAATAATCTATCTCAAAATTTGAACCTACTCTCACTCCTAAATATTTTACTTCTCTCCATACTTCCGAATGCAAGAGAGAAATAATCTTAATACTTTTAAACCCATCTAAATTTTCCTTATCATTTTTTTATTGATTCTAAAGACCTAACCCAAAATTTAGGACCTACCTACGACTTTCGGAACCCACCCTTTAATATCTGTTTTTCTGTTACCGCCTACAATTCCGAGTGCAAGATAAAAGTACCTGTAATACTTTTAAAACTATCTACACTTTCCTTAAAAAAATCTTTAATAATTTTAAAGACTTAACACACAATTTAAATTTACTCTTGACCTACAGAACACACCCCTAACCTTCAGAACCCACCTCTCAATATTTTAATTCTGTAATACTTCTAACTGCAAGAGATACTCTTAATACTTTTAAACACATCTAAATTTTTCTTAATAATTTTTTTTTATTCTAAAAAAGTGAGTCCGAATTTTGTGATAGGTCTTCAGAATTATTAATAAAACATTTTTAAAAATTTGGATGAGTTCAAAAGTATTGAGAGTATTTCTCTCTTGCAGTCGGAAGTATAGAGAGAATTAAAATATATAGGGTTCGGTACTGAAGGTTAGGGTTACGTTCGGAACGTCGGTGGTGGGTCTAAATTTTGTGTTAGGTCTTAAGAATTAGGAAAAAAATAACTTAAGAAAAATTTAGATGGTTTAAAATTAGCAATACTATTTTTCTCTTGCAGTCGGAAGTATGGACTGAAGTGAAATAGTTAGGGGTAGGTTTAGGGTTATGTTGTGAAAGTCGGGGTGGTTTAAAATTTAGTTTTAGGTCTTAAGAATAAAAAAAAAATTTAGGAAAAATTTCGATGGGTTTAAAAGTATTAAGACAATTTTTCTCTTGCAGTCGGAAGTAAAGACAGAATTTAAAATATTTAGGGGTGGTTTCTGAACGTTATGGGTGTAATCCGAAGTTCGAGTGTAGGTTTAAATTTTGTGTTAATTATTAAGAATTAATAAAAAATATATTTAGGAGCAATTTAGATAGGTTTAAACGTATTAAGAGTATTTATCTCCTGCATTCTTAAGTATAGAGAGAATTAAAAAATTTAGGGCGAGTTCTGAAGTTAAGGGGTGTGTTCCGAAGGTCGAAAGTAGGTTCTAATTTTGTGTTAGGTCTTTAGAATCAATAAAAAATATTTAGGAAAAATTTAGATGGGTTTAAAAGTATTAAGAGCATTTTTTTCACGCAATCGGAAGTACAGACAGAAGTAAAATATTTAGGGGTGAGTTCCGAAGGTTAGGGATATGTACAAAAGGTTGACGGTGGGTTTAAATATTGTGTTAGGTCTTAACGATTATTAAAAATGTTATATTTAGGAAAAATTTAGAAGAGTTTTAAAGTATTAAGACTATTTTTCTCTTGCAGTCGGAAGTAAATACGGAATTAAAATATCTAGAAGTGGGTTCTGATGGTTAGCGATGTATTCCGAAGATCGAGTGTAGGTTTAATTTTTTTGCTATGCCTTGAGAATGAATAAAAAATATCTTTAAGAAAAATTTAAATGCCGCTGCAATGCCGCGGAAGCCCCATCAAGACCCTGAACGCGTTATTATATTGTACCCGCAGGGCGTCAAATGACCGCCGCGTATAATCAACCCACAAACTGCACGAGTAGAAAGTTTGGCAGAATGCCCTAAACAGTGTAATCTTTACTGGTCCCGTGCATCGTGCAAATCTTTGAGCCAACATATTGCAGCACACAGTCAACGCCCTGCGTTCCCTGTCCATATCCATGTCGTTCTTGAGATCTTCATTGACCCAATGACCCAGAAATTTAAAATGAGTGACTCTATTTAAAGATGTATCATAGAGGGCTACCGAGTGACCTGGATATGGTTTTTTTGGATACTCTAAAAACCATAAACACATTTTTTTTACATTGTATCGGAGTCCGTGATCCTCCGCGTACAGTTCACATATACGTAGCAGCTTGCGTAACGTGCCGATAGAAGGGCTGAGCAGCACCATGTCGTCCGCGTAGCTGATGTTATTAACGCACACTCCGTCTATATGACATCCGATTTCGGTATTGCCCAGCTCTCCAATCAACCCGTTTGCATATATATTAAACAGTTTGGGTGAGGTCAACCCCTTCTGACGCACCCCGCACTCAAGACCATATTCGCCCGGCTCACTATCCGCCCACCTCACTGTGTTTTTTTGATTATTGTACCAGTACTTAAACATAGATATAATTTCAGGAGGCAAACTAGTGTCATTTCACAACTTGGCCCATATCAAGTCGTACGAAACCATATCGAATGCCCGGGACAGGTCCAGGAAGCTGGCATACACTGGTGTTTTACGCTTGGTGTAGTATCGCACAGTCCGCTTGAGACACAGTATGGCACTTTCAGTGGATAGACCCGCCCGAAAGCCGAACTGACCATCGTGCAGTTGTATACTCCTAGTTAAGTGACCATCAAGCAGACCATCCAGCACCTTCGCAATAACCGTAGCTAATGAGATAGGCCTGTAGTTTGAACCGTCCGAGATATCCCCTGTCCTGTTTTTTACAATGTATAGACAGAAATAAAATATTTAGGCGTCGGTTCTGAAGGTTAGGGGGTGTGTTCCGAAGGTTTAGAGAAGAATAAAATTTGTTAGGTCTTTAAAAATAATAAAAAAGTATTTAGGAAAAATTTAGATGAGTTTAAATGTATTACAGGTACTTCTCCCTTGCCGTCGGAAGTGTAAACGGTAATACAAAAAAATATTTTATGGGATGGGTTACGAAAATTAAGGGTGATTTCAAATTTTGTGTTTTAATTTGTTAAGAGTATTTGTCTCTTACAATCGAAAGTATAGAGAGAAGTTAAATATTTAGGAGTGGGTTCTGAAAATTAGAGGTATGTTCCGAAGGTCGTGAGTAGGTTTAAATTTTGTGTTAGGTCTTTAGAATTAATAAAGAAAATATTTAGGAAAATTTTGATGGGTTTAAAAGTATTAAGAGTCTTTTTCTCTTGCAGTCGGAAGTATAGACAGAAGCAAAATATTGAGAGATGGATACTGAAGTTTAGAAGTGAAATGAGTTCCGAAGTTTAAAAGTAGATTTAAATTTTGTGTTAGGTCTTTAGAAAGAATAAAAAAATATTTATGCAACATTTAGATGGGTTTAAATGTATTATAGGTACTTGTCACTTGTTTTTGGAAGTGTAGACCTTAATACAAAAAAATATGATATAGGGTGGGTTTCGAAGATTGCGGGTGAGGTTAAATTTTCCTTTAGGACTTTAGATTAATTATCGAAAAAAATTCAAAAAATTTAGATGGGTTTAAATGTATTAAGAGTATTTTTCTCTTGCAGTTGAAAATATAGGCAGAAGTAAAATATTTAGGTGTGGGTTCTAAAGTTTAGTGGTGTGTTCCGAAGTTTGAGAGTAGATTTAAATTTTGTGTTAGGTCTTTAGAAGTAATAATATAAGAAAAATGTAGATGGGTTTAAAAGTATTACAGGTACTTCTCCCTTGCACTCGGAAGTGTAGACGATAACAGAAAAATAGTTATTAAATGGTGTGTTTCGAAATCGTAGGTTGGTATAAATTTTGTGTTAGAATCCATAAAAAAATAAAGGTATAAATTTTGTGTTAGAATCAATAATAAAATAAAGGTATAAATATTAATATGGTGGACAAATATAATTATAAATCCATAAAAAAATAAAGGTATAAATTTTGTGTTAGAATCAATAAAAAAATATTTAAGAAAAATTTAGATGGGTCAAAAGTATTAAGAGTATTTCTCTCTTGCAGTCGGAAGTATAGACTGAATTAAAATATTTAGGGTAGGTTCCGAAGGTTAGGGGTATGTTCCTAATGTCGAGAGTAGGTTTAAATGTCGTATTAGGTCTTTAGAATTAATACAGAATATATTTAGGAAAAATTCAGATGGGTTTAAATGTATTAAGAGTATTTTTCTCTTCCATTCGGAAGTATAGACAGAAGTAAAATATTTAGAGGTTGGTTCTGAAGGATAATGTTATATTCCGAAGTTCGGCGGTGGGTTTAAATTTAGTGTTAGGTCTTTCGAATTATTAAAAAATATATTTAAAAAAATGTAGATAGGTGTAAAAATATTAAGAGTATTCCTCTCTTGTAGTTGGACGTATAGATATAGGTAAAATATTAAGGGGTGGGTTCTGAAGGTTAGGGGGTGTGTTTTATAGATCTAGAGTAGGTTTAAATTTTGTGTTAGGTCTTAAGAATCAATAAAAAAAATTTTAATGAAAAATTCAGATGGGTTTAAAAGTATTAAGATTATTTTTTTCTTGCAGCCGTAAGTATAAACACAATTAATAATTTAGGGGCGGATTCTGAATATTAGGGGTGTGTTCCAAAGCACAAATGTAGGTTTACATTTTGTTTTAGGTCTTTGGAATTAATAAAAAAATATTTAAGAAAAATTTAGACAGGTTTAAGAGTATTAAGAGTATTTTTCTCTTGCAGTCGGAAGTACAGGCAGAAGTCAAATATTTAGGGGAGGGCTCTGAAAGTTAGAGTTATGTTCCGTAGGTCAAAAGTGAGTTTCAATTTTGTATTAAGTTTTTAGAATTAACAAAAAAAAAATATTTAAGGAAAATGTACATGGGTTTAATAGTATAACAGGTACTTTTCTTTGCACTCGAAAATGTAGACGTTAACAAAAAAAAAGTTATTAAAGTGCGTTTAAAAGTATTAAAGGTACTTCCACTTTGTACTCGGAAGTGCACAAGGTAACAGAAAAAATATATTAAAGAGTGGGTTTCGAAAGTCTTAGATGGGTCTAAATTTTGTTTTAGGTCTTTAGAATTGATAAAAAAACAATTAAGAAAAAATTTAGACGGGTTTAAAATATTAAGAGTATTTTCCTCTTGCATTCGGAAGTATAGACAGAATTAAAATATTGAGGGGTGGGTTCTGTTAGTTAGAGATACGTTCCTAAGGTCAGCTCTATGTTTAAATTTTTTATCAGATCTTTGAATTAATGAATAAAATATTTAAGAAAAATTTAGATGGGTTTAAAAGTATTAAGAGTATTTTTCTCTTGCAGTCCGAAGTAAAGACAGAAGTAAAATATTTAGGGATGGGTTCTGAAGGTTAGGGGTTTATTCCGTAGATCGAGAGTAAGTTTAAATTTTGTGTTGCGTCTTTAGAATTATTAAAAAAAATATGATGGGAAATTGTAGATGGGTTCAAAAGTGTTACAGATACTTCTCCCTTGCACTCGGGTGTGTAGACCGTAACAGAGAAAAAGATATCAAAGGGTGGGTTCCGAAAGTCATAGGTAGGTCTTAATTTTGAGTTACGTGTTTAGAAAAAATTTAAAAAAAATGGTAAGAAAAATTTAGGTGGGTTTAAAAGTATTAAGAGTTTTTCTCTCTTGCAGTCGGAAGTATAGACAGAAGTAAAATAGTTAGGGGTGGGTTCTGAAGGTTAGGGGGGTGTACTCCGAAGGTCGAGAGTGAGTTTAGGTTTTTTATTAGGTCTTTAAAAAAACTAAAAAAAATTTAAGTAAAATTTGGATGTGTTTAAAAGTATTAATAGTGTTTTTCTCTTGCAGTCGGAAGTATAGACTGAAGTAAAATATTTAGGGGTTTGGTTTTGATGGTTAGGGGTGTGTTCCGTAGGTCGAAAGTAAGTTAAAATTTTGTGTTAATTCTTAATAACATATTTAAGAAAAATGTAGATGGGTTTTAAAATATTTTAAAACTTTTAAAATGTAGATGGGTCTAAAAGTATTACAGGTACTTCTCCCTTGCACTCGGAAGTGTAGACGGTAACAGAAAACAAGATATTAAAGGGTGGGTTCCGAAAGTTGTTGGTGAGTCTAAATGTTTTGTTAGGTTTTATTATCAATAAAAAAATGTTTAAGAAAAATGTAGATGGGTTTAATGTATTAAGAGTATTTTTTCTCTTGCAGTCGGAAGTATAGACAGAAATAAAATATTAAGGGGTGAGTTCTGAAGGTTAAGGTTATGTTCCGAAGGTCGGCGTTTGGTTTAAATTTTGTGATAGGTATTAAGAATTATTTAAAGAAATATTTAAGAAAAATTTAGATGGGTTTAAAAGTATTAAGAATATTTCTCTCTTACAGTCCGAAGTATAAAGAGAAGTAAAATATTTGAGGGTGGATTCTGAAGGTTAGGGGTGTATTCTGGAAGTCAATAGTAGGTTCAAATTTTGGGTTAGGTCTTTATAATTATTACAAAAAATATTCAGGAAAAATTCAGATGGGTTTAAAAGTATTAGGAGTATTTTCCTCTTGCAGTCGGAAATATAGACAGAACTAAAATATTTAGGGGTGGGTTCTGAAAGTGAAGATTATGTTCTTAAGGTCACCGGTGGGTCTAAATTTTGATTTAAGAAAAGTTTAGATGCGTTTAAATGTATTAAGACTATTTATCTCTTTCAGTCGGAAGTAAAGACAGAATTAAAATATTTAGGGGTGGGTTCTGAAGGTTAGAGGCTGTATTGCAAAGGTCTAGGGTAGGTTCAAAGCTTGTTGTGCTAGGTCTTCAGAATTATCAAAAATCTTACTAAGGAAAAGTTTAGATGGGTTTAAAAGTATTAAGAGTACTTCTCTCTTACAATCTTAAATATAGACAGAATTAAAATATTTAAAGGTGGGTTCTGAAGGTTAGGGATATGTTCCGAAGGTCGGGGGTGAGTTTGACTTTTGAGTTAGGTTTTTAGAATTGATAAAAAAATATTTAGGAAAGATTTAGATAAGTTTAAAATTACCAAGGGTATTTTTCTCTTGCATTCGATATTATAGACGGAATTAAAATATTGAGCGGTGGGTTTTGAAGGTTAGGTGTGTGTTCTGAAGCTTAAGGGTAGATTTAAATTTTGTGTTAGGTCTATAGGAATAATAAAAAAAAATTAGGATAATTTTAGATGGGTTTAAAAGTATTAAGAGTATTTCCCTCTTACAGTCGGAAGTACAGATAGAAATAAAATACTTAGGGTTGCGTTCTGAAGGTTAGGAGTGTGTTTCGAAGGCCGAGAGTAGGTTTGCATTTTGTGTAAGGACTTGAGAATTAACAAAAAGTATATTTAAGAAAAATTTAGATAGGTTTAAACGTATTAAAAGTATTTGTCTCTTGCAGTCGGAAGTATAGAGAGAAGTAAAATATTTAAGGGTGGGTTCTGAAGGTTAGGGGTGTGTTCCGAAAGTCGAGAGAAGGTTTAAATTTTGCGTTAGGTCCTAAAAATTAATAAAAAAATATTTCAGGAGAATGTAGATTGGGTCAAAAGTATTACAGAAACTTTTCCCTTATACTCAAAAGTGTAGACGGTAACAGAAAGAAGATATTAAAGAGTGGGTTCCGAAAGTTGTACGTAGATAAAAATTTTATGCTAGGTCTTAAAAAGTAAAAGTAAAAAAAAGTAAAAAAAGCTTCTAAGAAAAATTTAGATAAGTTTAAAAGTATCAAGAGTATTTCTGTCTTGCAGTTGGAAGTATGGACAGAATTAAAATATTTAGGTATTTTTAAACCCATCTAAATATTTCTCTAAAAATTTTTTTTATTCATTCTAGACCTAACACAAAATTTAGGCCCACCTCTGACTTTCGTAACGTATCCCTAGCCTTCAGAACCCACCCCTAAAATATTTAGGGGTTAGTTCTGAAGGCTAGGGATACGTTACGAAAGTCAGAGGTGGGCCTAAATTTTGTGTTAGGTCTAGAAAGAATAAAAAAAATTTTTAGAGAAATATTTAGATGGGTTTAAAAATATTACGATAATTTTTCTCTTGCAGTCGGGAGTATAGACCGAATTAATATATTTAGGATTGGGTTCTGAATTTTAGGGGTATATTGCGAAGGTCTAGAGTAGGTTCAAAGTTTGTTATGCTAGGACTTCAGAATTAACAAAAATCCTATTAAGGAAAAGTTTAGATGGGTTTAAAAGTATTAAGAGTACTTCTCTCTTATAGACAGAATTAAAATATTTAGAGGTGGGTTCTGAAGGTTAGGGTTATGTTACAAATGTCGGGAGTGAGTCTGAAGTTAGGTTTTTAAAATTGATAAAAAATATTTAGGGAAAATTTAGATGGGTTTAAAAGTACTAAGAGTATTTTTCTCTTACCTTCGGTATTATAGACAGAATTAAAATATTGAGTGGTGGGTTCTGAAGGTTAGGTGTGGGTTCCAAAAGTTAAGGGTAAGTTTAAATTTTGTGTCAGGTCTATGTAAATAAAAAAAAAATATTTAGGATAATTTTAGATGGGTTTAAAAGTATTAAGAGTATTTCTCTCTTGCAGTCGGAAGCATAGACAGAAGTAAAATATTTAGGAGTGGGTTCTGAAAGTTAATGTTATGTTTCGAAGGTTGGCCGTGGGTTTAAAATTTTGTATTAAGTCTTTAGAATTAATAAAAAAAATATTTTTAAAATTTAGATGGGTTTAAAAGTATTAAGACTAGTTTTCTCTTGCAGTCGGAAGTAAAGCCAGAGTTATAATATTTGGGCGTGGTTTCTGAAGGTTAGGGGTGTTTTTCGAATATCGGGTGTAGACATGAATTTTGTGTTAGGTCTTCAGGATTAATAAAAAAATATTTAGCAAAAATTTAGATAGGTTTAAAAGTATTAAGAGTATTTCTGTCTCGCAGTCGGAGATATAGAGAGAAGTAAAATATTTAGGGGTAAGTTCTGATGGTTAGGGTTATGTTTCGAAGGTCGACGGTTGGTTTAAATTGTGTGTTTGGTCTTTAGAAATATTTAAAAAAATATTTAAGAGAAATTTAGATGATTGTAAAAGTATTAAGATTATTTTTCTCTTGCAGTTGGAAGTAAAGACAGAATTTAAAAAATTAGTGGTTGTTTCTGAAGGTTAGGAATGTATTTCGAAGGTCAAGTGTAGATTTGAATTTTGTGTTCGGTCTTTAGAATTAACAAAAAAATATTTAAGGAAAATCTAGATGGGTTTAAAAGTATAACAGGTACTTCTTCCTTGTACTCGGAAGTGTAGAATGTAACAGAAAAAAAAATATTGGACCGAAAGTCGTAGGTTGGTCTTAATTAAGGTTAGGTCTTTAGAATCAATAAAAAAATATTTAAGAAAAATTTAGATGCGTTTAAATGTATTAAGAGTATTTCTCTCTGGCATTCGGAAGTATAGACAGAATTAAAATATTTAGGGTTGGGTTCTGAAGGTTAGTAGTATGTTCCTAAAGTCAAGGTGGGTTTAAATTTTGAGTTAGGTCTTTAGAATTGATAAAAAAAAATACTTATGAAAAATTTAGATGGGTTTAAATTATTAAGAGTATTTATCTCTTGCATTCAAAGGTATAGGCTGAATTAATATATTAAGGGGTGGTTTCTGAAGGTTAGTGGTGTGTTCCAAAAGTTGAGAGTACTTTTAAATTTTGTATTAGGTCATTACAAATCATAAAAAAAATATTTATGAAAAATTTCGAAGGGTTTAAATGTATTACGGGTACTTCCCCTTACCGTCGGAACTGTAGAGGGCATTACAAAAAATATATTATAGGGTGGGTTCCGAAGTTTTTAAGTGAGTCTAAATTTTGTGTTAGGTTTATTTGAAGTATTATATAATATACTGAAAGTTCAATAGTGGTAAAGCTCTGTATCTAGAATCTAAATTAGACAAAATAGATCGAGAAGATAACAACACACCCATCTTTACTAATGTATCGTTTGTACTTAACTAATGCAGGTTTATTATGGCTTTTTAAAAAATGACTATACGTTCAAGTGTTCAAGCGATATAAATCAAGTGATAATCGATATAAATAACATCAGAAATCTAAGCCATTATCTCGGATGATATTTTTTGGAAACATTTAGTTTTTGTTTGACACAAATTTACATAATTTTTTAATAAAAATTTAGATAATAAAACTATAGTTTAGCATGCGTGCGCGATTGCTTACACGACTTGCGTGTACCTCCCACGTCTGGCTTCGTTTGAATGCGCGTGCATGTAAACATGTGGGTATATGTGTGCGTAAATGTATGAGCATGTTTGAGATTTTTGCGTAAAAAGAAGGGTAAAAGAGATTTACATTAGACCAGCTCTATTATTAAATTAAAAATTAGGGAAAATCACAGCAATCTCACAGAATTAAAAAAAAAGATTATTTCAAATGAAATTTGACTCCTAATCGGATAAACAAATTTTGAAGTAAGAAGGCTACCACACTTCGCCAGGAATTGAAGATAAGCCATGTCAGTATGGAAAATATAAAAGCGTAGAAGAGTACCCAATAATTTGGTCACTTACTGTTATATGATTTAAACGACCACAATAAAACTCTCCGAAAATTTTGAAGTTCTTTTTTTTTTGGATTTCATTTATTGGATTAAATGAATTGGGCTTATGATTTAATTATTGTTGATTGAAAGTTGTTTTAGAAATTTTAATTTACTTAGGTAGCTTAAAAAATGTTACGCGAGAGAACAGAATACAAATATATGAGTAAACATTTTTTTGGACCATTTCAATACTATCGTTTGCATATACATATTTACAATTATTTTAAGTGTCTTATAGTACACGTGAAAGAAGCATTAGGTGACACTTCGGCTGCTGCGTTATTTATGCGGAACATACACACTTCATGGTAGACACAGTAAGAATTTAATTCAAAGCAGTGAGTACAAGAAGATTTAATAAGTAAGACAAATTTATTTAATCTGAATAATCTGAGGAAAAACAAATAACAGATTATTTAAAAAAAATAACATATTATTTGTTTGTAAGAGGTTAATGCACATCAAAAAATCATTACCAAGAATTTTTTAGTAAGTTGAAATATCCCATTAACTTTCCCATATTATAAACTTATATACTTATTTGGTATAAGCAAACGAGATATTATTAAGTGTCATGAGTTTCTAGAGACAAACATATTTTGGCGAGCATACAATAAAAAAAACAGAATTGGAAAAAAAATTCACGTATCGAATAGAAACACATGTTATTCGACAAGTATTTAAACATTCTTTGGATCCGAGATATGAAAAATGTTATTTAACCCCAGCCGGACAGATAATATTACCATAATCGAGATAGCACCATGTTATCCTATAGAAAACGAAAGTAGTAGTGATGTAGAATAGCCTTCAGTGGCTGAATAGACTTGAATATTGCTTAATTTTATTTTATTTTCTAGGCTAGCTTTGATGAAGTTTTGATGCTTTGAAGGTATCGAATAGTTCAAAAGTTCCTCTAAGGAAGAAAGCCACTGTGGCGGAAATGTTCATTATCTTTGTATCAAAAGAGTTGAAAGAGATAAAAATACATCAAAATAGCGGCCGGGTATTGAACAATTATCCCACTCTGTCTTATTTAGCTTCTCAATATTTATGCTACTCCATTAGCTCAATTTACAGCGAGAGTCTGTTTTTTTTAAAGAGAAATGCAGGTAGTTTTGGATTACAACTTGCTTTTAATTAATTTTTACTACTAATGTTAAAAACTATAATTGTTAAATAATGAGTCTTTAACGCTTTACGAATGTCGATGTCACAGATATTTTCTTTGACACGCTAATCAAAAATTACCATCCTTATAATAATTATTTTTCTTTAGATGATACGATTATATTTCCTTGACTGAAAGTTGTCAGCAGAAACATTAAACTAAATATCAACATATAAACAAGTAAATATTTGTATTAAATATATGCTCGTACGTTTACAGTGTAACCCCATGTCGCAAACGATTGCAGTCTGCTATAATACTACACTATCAATATTGTCTTATCTGGCAAGGGAATCGAATCAGGATTTCGATTGTCACAATACGATATTATTTTAAATTAGCTTAGAAAAATGGATTTCTCCCGGTTTCGTATTGTGAAAATAGGTGTCGCTACTATCGAAAGAAAACCACGTTTGGAATCTTAGATTACTTTTATATTCCATGTTGCTAACATCGCAGGATTAAAAAGTCGCTCCGCCAAATACCCCACCATGACCTTGAGCTTTAAACTGAAGTATCGCACGTTATCTAGTATAGATACTTATAAAGTGACGTAGAGGCTGCAATTGAATGAAGCAAAGCGAATGGATAACAGCTCAAACGAGAAAAATAATTCTTACAGGCTCCACACTGATTATTTCGCCAATAACTTCTCGCTTCGCCGAAAGCAAATCATGGATTTTGGCTTAACACGGAGCAGACAGCCGTCGTTGTATAAAGTAAAAGTATATATATATATATATATATATATATATATATATATATATATATATATAAACTCACTGAAACTAAATACAATTTTATTCGCCCATTACTAAATTCTTTATATCGTTTATCTTATGTCGATTTTAAAGAAAATAGCGTGCCGATGATAATTTGGTTTACTAGAAACAAGTAAACGGTTAGTGTGTGTGTGTGTGTGCGTGCATGCGTACCTCGTAAGTGTGTAGGCGGTTTGTTGCCTAAACCGTTCGATTTATTTAGAAGAAATTTCATATTTAGCATTTTTAGGGAGATCTGGAGATCTGTAAATTTTATCTTTTAATTTTTCAGAATTTATAATTTCGAATGCTTGCTATGAAAAACATTATCGGTTGTATTATTTTAGAAACGGTTTAAACTACTTTCTTGAAGTTTTATATATTATTAGACCCTTGTAAACTCAACAGCAAGCCATAAATAATTTTACAAGAAAAACATTGTTAGAATAATTTCTCTTACAAAATATAATAGAATTGTATGTGTTCGTACCCCGAGTAGGGGAGGCCGGACCCATAATTAACAAAATTTGGATTTATATTTGTAGCTTCTAAATGATTCAACGTCTGGACTTGATTTTTATGTTAAATGATGCATAATTATTTAGATATCGTGTTATTAACACAAGTTAAACATAAAATAAATGATGTCGTAAATAGAACTCTCTTTCTCAAAAAAGTCAGTTGTTAATTCTTACCTCATGTTCGGGGCTAGAATTAACAACTCTGAGGTAAGTATTAACAGAAGGGGTAATAACATTAAGTTATGCCAACTGATATAGAGGTAAACAAATATGTAGGTATGAGAGAATTATTTTATTAATAAAATTGAAATTAATACAGACTTGTATGGAACACGTTTTCTTATAAACTGACAATACTAAACACAAAATATCTAAATATGAACAAAAACTAAAAATGTTTGAAACTATTTTCAATAATCGATGTTTTTTAGTATTTTTTCCTAAATATTAATTAGTCTTACACAGGTCATGCTAAGAAAGGACTAGGCAAACAACTTATACAACATCAAAAGATGAGGTAGAATATGACACATTTTTATCTTAAGATCTAGGTATTCAGTCTTTGTAATAAGTATTTTCTTCAAACTTGCATAACGTGGATAAAAATATGATTTTATATAAAATCAACAAATATTCAAAAATATCAACGATTAGGAACTATTTTGCGTATACATGCCAAAAGAGTATCTATTGGTATTCATCATCTGAATTACAATTCAGGCAAGTGTATGATGTGATTTGATACATCCAGCTTGGGCCCAGTCCTTTTTAAGAGATACGTTGAATCCAATCACCACCTGATGTATTCTTTATTATAGGAGACACCGCAAACAATACAAAAATATTCATATTCGTCAAAGTCATTGCTTTCATTTAAAATATTTTTCTTCATCTTTTCTACTTTCTCGTATGTGGGGGCTAGAATTAACAGGGTACTTGAATGTTCGTATATAATTATTTTAACACGTTTTTTTATGACTGCATTCCTAGAGGTCTACGATTTGGCTGCGCTAGAAGTGATAGAAAAAAACAGAAATTACAGACATGTACAAAAAGAATTTGAGCTCTGCTACATTCCACTCTTCAATTTTCAAAAAAGAAAGCGGGCGCATCAGTAGGAATGAGTTCCGAAAAAACCCGGTTAGTCTTCTATGCCGAACAAAAGCAATCATAGCAGAGTATTTATTAAAGTGTGCTAATATTAATTTTGGATTACTGCCCAACGATGTAAAGAAATTAGCATATGTTTTACAATATTTATTTAACAATGGTTATTAAAAAACTAAAACCTGACTTGGGAAAAAAACTAACTGAGGAACACGTAACAAGAAAATATTCCGCTCAATAATCGTCACAGCTTGATTTTTTCTCAAAATTTATAAACATCTGCGTTATAAAAAACTGTTTTGTTAATCACCTTTCAAATAGATAGTGTTTAGTGCCATAGTCGGTTTCTAGTATTTGACTTTTATTTATATTTATAACTTTTTTTTTTTTTTTCTTATTACAATCTGTCCAAGAGACATTCAGCAATATTTGTGTCAATATTATAGGGTTTGCAAGGTAAACATCCTATGACATTTCCTTAATTAATTTAATATAAGTCCTGTGGTACTCTTCTTTTCAGTCTCCGAACACTTGGGAATATGTCATCCTTAAGATGGTGTGCCAGTTCATTTGGGTGTATCTGTAGTCTCTCTTTGTAAGTTTTAATGGTGTCTCTTATTACTTCCTTCACAGATTTTATACCAAGGTCGTGGTGAAATCTCTCGTTTGTGACATACCATGGTGCATCAACTATCATTCTTAATATTTTTGATTGGAATCTTTGTAAGACTTCCAGGTTTGAGTTCGCAGTTGTGCCCCACAGCCGTATGCCGTATGTCCATATGGCTTTATTATGGCTTTATATATTAGGAGTTTATTTTCCATTGACAGTGGACTGTTTTTATTAATTAACCAGTACAGCTTGCGTACTTGTTGACCCATTGCAAGGCGTTTAGTAAAAATGTGTTTCCTCCATGTTAAACGACGGTCTAGATACATTCCAAGGTATTTGGCCTCTTCTGCTTGTGGGATCGGTATACCATTTAGTGTTACAGGCGGGCACGTTTGTCTTCGGGTAGTAAATGTGACTTGAAGTGATTTGGCTTCGTTTGCCTTAATGCGCCAGTCTTTTAGCCAATTTGTTATTTTGTCTAAGCTGGCTTGCAGTTTGTAAGATGCCCGATTTGGTGTATCGTCGGAAGCCATAATAGCTGTATCGTCTGCAAATGTCCCCATAACGACATCATCTGATATTGGTAAATCTGCTGTGTACAGAAGGTACAGAGTAGGTCCCATTATACTTCCTTGCGGCACTCCTGCTAAGATTTCTTTTAGCTCTGTTGTTGCTTCTCCTTGGCTGACAAAGAAGTGTCTACCAATCAGATAATAATTATAACTTTTACTATGACTTTTATTTATTGCGCAATCGATCTAGTTCCTAAATGGAATTAGAGTATCGAGCCTCGATTATAATTATGATTCTGGCGGCAGCTTTTATTAACAATTAGATTGATTGCATAATCGATCTAGATCTCTCATCTAATGATGGTCACGGGGACTATTTAAAATATGAGAGGTACCAACTTACATACAAAAAGGACTTCGGAAGTTTTGATTGGCTTAATACGATATATACTTGGCCTTTTGTAAAAACTGTTTACCGAGATCTCAGTTAAGGAATAGATGAAGTGCATACGATAAAAAGCCACCTATCTATGTCATTATTTTACGATCATTGACATAATACTCAATTACAATATTTTTTATATGGACCGCAGAAATCAACACGAACTAAGTTTAACAACGCCATGTTACTAAATAGAATTGTATTCATTTATCGCTCGTGAGATGGCGCTAGTGGTAATAAAATATTCGTAGCTATCATCTACTGATCATCGCAAAACAAACGGTGCCAGCTTTATCTTGTTAGTTGTAGGATATTTGCAGCGATTTTTTGCATACTTTTCATGAAATAAATCTATTCTGGCACCATCACTGTAGTAGTAGTCTGCATGCATAGATAGCCAGTGACGTCTCAAAACACTTCCTCTGCTCTTGAAAGGAATCGTATGTAAATTTATACACTCTCTGGACCATGACGAACCTAAGGATATAGAATTTTTAAAAATAATTTTAGTAATTTAGTCAATACGAAAGAACAAACTTGCATACACATACAGACGGAAATTAATAACGTTATATACTTTAAACTGTCCTATCTAAGGACTAGTTGAAATTCTTTTTGTTCTGTACGGGGGAACAAACATACATATACACACATATTCTGTGAAATTGGTAACTCTTCCTCTGCCGTAGTCGAGTAATAAGTGACTTCATTTTAAAATATATAAAATGATACTTCATATTTTACGAGAAAATATATTAAAGCTAAATAGATGAACTAGTTTTGCATGTTTACATTGTCCAAAAAGGTGTCAGCGGTATACACATATCCTCAATATTTTTTTCTCTTCAGTTGACCGATGCATTAAAGGTATACGCTTACGGAGTTGCCTAGTTGTTTACTATCCATCATTAATGAGTGTTGTATTTATTAATTAATATGAACATATTTCTCTGCTCCGAAAGAATAAAAATGACCTGTTCGTGTTTACTATTTGCTTTTATTATTAGTACTGACTTTTTTACAATTAAAATATTAATTATTTTTTACAACCCAAGGATGGTGTAGATTTGTTTAATTCGATATTTTCAAAAAACTATGAATTTTTTTACGCATCCAACACACACGAAAATTTTTCTTGCGCATTATCGTCTTTGGAAACGTTTTTATGCGATATAATACCTTTACTAAGGCTAAATATTTACTAATGCGATTGCGCCTATTACTGATATGAAGTACATGTAGTCTACCACTTTCTGCTACGAAAAATGTAATTAAAAGCATAGCCTATATTGTATACTTCTTACAGTTTTCAAACAATGACGGAGAGTCATTAGCTTAGAATTTCATTCAAACAACATACACCCAGACCCATTTCATTCAAATAACATACAAACAGATAAAGAGAAGAATTTTGCAAATTATTTGAAATTATGTGAAAAAATTAACTTGTTTTTTATATTTTTTTTGTCACCCTTATTCAAATTATCACATAAACTTTTTAATTTCTATAATTCCAACATAAAGAGGTTTTTATTGTATCAACGTTTCGTTCATGTTATATAAATAGGTAGTCAGATAATTTAAATACTTGTATATTTAAAATATTTACATCTTTTCGTCTTACATGGAAATCTGTTCACCGCTAAACAACAATTATTTGCGATCATCGGCATCACGCGAGTGAGTTGTGTACCGGGCGACATTTTTGCGCAGGTAACGTATATTTTAAATTTTATCATTTTTGTTTGATTATGTTTTCCTAGCAGTATATTTTATATCTAATAATATTACATTGCTTAATTGACGTAACTATTAATCAATATTTGGTTATGTTAAATATACTTAAAATGTACTTTTGGGGCTACAATTAACAAATCGACGGGGTTAGTATTAACGTGATACTAGACTATGGCACTGACTATGGCACTAAACACTATCTATTTGAAAGGTGATTAACAAAACAGTTTTTTATAACGCAGATGTTTATAAATTTTGAGAAAAAATCAAGCTGTGACGATTATTGAGCGGAATATTTTCTTGTTACGTGTTCTTCAGTTAGTTTTTTTCCCAAGTCAGGTTTTAGTTTTTTAACTTTTGTTTTCATAAATAATAAAACTATTCTGGCAGATGACTTGTAGAGAATATATGAAATAAAATATTAACTAAATAATAATTGAATTGAATTTTTAAATTTAATCTTTTAATTTGTAATAGCAGTTTTAATCCTAAACACTTTACATAAAATGTTAACGCGCGAACTAAATTGTTTAGCTAAACAAAAAAAGGTTAACTGAAATAATTTCTGCCTTAATTTAATTCCTTATTCCACACAAACCACTGTTACATTCAAACGCAACACCATGTAACTATTACTACGAAACGTAACCTATAGCATGTACAAAGGGCCAAACGCTTGATTCGTCAAGGCCATTACATATATATAAATCGTCCCAAAATTATAAGTGCTCTTCTGTCAGGCGGGTTAAAAAACAATTAAATTGGTCGAGTTTGCATTTAATAAAATGTGTTTTGGTGAAGGAGCCTGAAATACTGGTGAGAGTGTATGTTATGCCTTCTCTCACCACATAGAAACACACACACAAACACACACACACGCGCGCGCGCACATTTATATATATATATGAAAATAATCATATAGAATCTTTTAATTTACAAGTATTTATTGAACTTCTGAAATGTCATTATTAAATTAATAACAAGAAAATTAACTACAAAAATATTTTATTGGTTGTCTCCCGCTGTATATGATTTTACTTGTTATGTTCTGTCAAGCATTTTGCAAAATAAAAAACGCCCGTTTAGCTGTTTTAGCCTACAACACTAAGTAACAGTATGGTTTCCCTTCCCGCTTGGTTTCACGCCATGCGACCAAGTTAGTCGTCTGAAAATAGTGAAAACAGGTGCGTGTGTTTATTTAGCGACCGGTCTGTCACGAAAGTTACTACTATAAAATTTTATTTTAATTTCTATTTTCTGCCATTATTTTGTTATTTTCTAGTAAATCTGTATATATACGCCCACTTTTGTGAACAATTCATAACTACGAGAATGCTAAGAACCTCAAAAGTTGTTATTTTACACCTCTGTTATGAGGCACTTCTGTCACAAAAAAAAGTGTGATGGAGTGGTATACTTTACGACGGAGTGGTAATTTTTGTATAGAACTTGGCTTTGGTTGATTTTTACAATAGTTAATTATTATTTTTTTGTGTTGGAAATTACATCATCAATTATTTAAGGTATTAACATTATTTAAGGTATTAACGAAAAAAGGAAAAAAGAGCCTGAAAAATTTGCAGAAGTGAAACGTAAAAGCTTAGAAAGATACCATGTTTGCAAATAGTTATTTAAAGATATGATAGCAAGAGAATACAGACAAATGAAAAAAATGACAAGTTAAAAATAAGAAAAGAAGAGAACAACAGAAAGTTTGCAGAACGTTTTAATGAACATTCCGGCTTCTATACTTCCTCCTTCAACTCCCAGGTTACTTCCCTTACGTCCCTGATCTTATATATTGACTACAGCCTCGTCCACTGCTAGAGTAAGGGGAAGAAAGCAAGTTAGACGGGACAGATCGAAACTTTAAAATCAAAATATTAAACTTCAAAACCATGTACATGATTTACAGAAAAAGGTATATAAATGAAAGAAAACACTTCAGCGTCAGAAAAAAAGACAATAAAGTAATATAATACAACCAAAAGTAGAAAGGAAAATGAAAATAAAATTAAACACACCGGAGAGCAAAAAAGAAAAAATACTATTTTGACAAATCCCTTGAGGAACATTACAAAAACATTAAAGACAACAAAACAAAACACCACTTTGAAGCAATCTTTGAAGACCCAACAACTAAACGTTCGGGATAAAAACTTGAACTGTTTCAAGAGATTTTGGGAACAAAGATAGATTCAAAAAACTGTACTATGTGACCAAAAAATATCAAATTAAAACGGAAAATTAATCAGTTTCATCTCAAGGATGTTGTGTCACGAGCTACGGTCGGGAAAAGATACGCTCACTTTGACAATAATTTAAAACATATTTTATTAAAAAAAGACAAGTATATTTTTTTAAACAAATCTAACAATTAATCGCTCAGATTGTTGGAAAAAAGAACGTCCATATATATATATATATATATATATATATATATATATATATATGTATATATATATATATATATATATATATGTATATACATATATATATATATATATATACATATATATATGTATATATATATATATATATATATATATAAATATATATTTATATATATATATATACATAGTCATTCTCTACGAAATGAAATCTTACGCGGCTAGCCTTGATAAATAGCCTTTATGTATGCACGCTTTATGCACGTTGTTTAGAAAAATCGTTTGCTTTTTTACATCCTTAGAGCCTATTTGTACCTCCTTATTTAAAGAAAACAAATGCCCAAAGCTAGGATCAATATTACTACCTTAAGTATTTCACTATCTTCTTTATTAATTGAAAACGCTTGTTAAGACGTTCTAAGTTTAATGTATTTTACCTTATTTTATTTACAGTCTTTTACGTATCTGACCTAAGTTCCGTCACCTTTATCTCATGACGTCTTTTAAACTTATGTTCACATTGACTAAATATAAATACACAGAATGAGACATTAGTTTCTGTGTTCAAAATTGGCATAACCTAAGTTTATGCGTTTTTAACACAGGTGCTAAAGGTGCACTTTTTTGTATTTGTAAATCTCTTTCTTTGTTTTCTGATAAATTTGGTCCAAGTATTATGTTATAAAATTGTTTGGGATAAACATTTATTTTATGGTGACAAATACGGGTGTCCCAGCGCCGAATTCAAACTTGACCAGGGAGCGGTATTTCGAAATGACTAAAATTTTTTCTGTACCGTAGCTGTGAGATGAAGATGTTGGTGAGTCAAATGTGTGGTGTCAGCAAGATGGGGTCACTGCTCACACAGCTGGGGTCTTCATGAATACAATCAGAGCGCTATTTCTGGGAAAAGTCATAAGCCAATTTGGAGACATAATTTGGCCACTCAGATCGCCGGCTTAACCCCAGCTGACTTTTTCCTGTGGGGATATCTCAAAGCAGTTTTTGATATCCCTCTTATGAATTTGAAGCAGCTGAAGGCTAAAATAAGGGAAATCGATGTTCTGCGGCCCGTCATTGCAATTCGCGTTACGTTTTGAGGAGTGCGTTCGCCGTGATGGGAGACATCTCTATAGTTTAACATTTTGTACATAAAATCCTCATAAATTTACTTTAGTTTACTGTAATTAAAATATTATAAATATAATAAATTAGTTTTTTTTGTTGTTATATAAATATTGAATTCCGTGTTGAGACACCAAATGCGATAATGAGTTTATTCTTATATTTTTTCTCCTTAATATCTCAATGACTCAAATAAGTTTTATAAAGGGTTGCACGCATATAGGCTGTGTTATGGAAATAAATAAGACGTAATCAATTTATTCCAAAATGCAATTCAATGTTTTGAACATTATTGAAGGTAAGTAAAAGGGTTAACATAAAGTACTTAATAACCGATTACGGCAAATTGTTGTCATTTGCAATTCCCGGCTGTCTAACGAAGAGCACAGGCTTTTTCTTTTTTCTGCATTTCATACTACTTACCTATTTTCAATGTCTCAACGAGAATATTTCTGTCTTTTCCACGCAAATAAAGCCGTGGGTCAAAGTTCGTTCGTGGATAAACAAATCAGCCAACATTCTTGCCATTGTCTATAGGTCGGAGATCTCGTCAGTTATTTCATTAAAATCTAAAATAATGATTTGAAAATTTTATTGTGGACGTGAAAATAATGAAAGAAATTTTTGAAACAGATTATCATTCATTTCTAATTACCTGGCCTAGAGAGGAAATGGTTCCAAAATGTGAAAATTATGTTCTTGTTTGTTTGAATTAATCTATCTCGCACGTCTGGTAACGGTATCGCAAGAGATATGAAGCACTACTTAATTAAAAAGCATCGTATCTTATATAACCCGACAAATAATTAGAAATATAGGGAGTTTTAAGAAAATTTTACACTAGATTACCTACATTTTTACCATAGTGACGATTTCGCACAAAATTTTAACCCGGATAAGGGAATTGATTTCATACGAGACTTTAGTTGGTCATGTTTGGCAAGGGCAACGCCCGTCTCTATTACGATACAGTGAAGCTTAGCATGTCCAGAACATGAACACAGCATTATCAACAATATTGAACCCTCATTGGATTGAGTGGTAAATTTCTATTACGACGTTTAAACCGGCGTCTCTAGTATCAATTACCTCGCCATTACTTTATAAGTACCAAAAAACAGTTTAGACATGAAAATTTATAATTATCTCAACACTCGTTTGACGAAATGCAACTAAACGATCGTTCGTAATGTTCGTTTCGCGTGCTTTGTAAATACCTTCATGCGTTCTAAATTAGGTATAAAGCGGCCACACTTTGAGATACGATGGCAAACAATCGAGTAAAAGCTTTCTTACCCAGTGGTTGTTAATAAACAACGGAATATATGCTCTCTTACTCAGGTGCCAGTTAATTCTGGGGATATCAATTTGTTGCATTATTAAAAGATCAATTTCGTGTATAGCCCATAAATTTTCGTGAACGTAGACTTTAGGAATGTGCCCAACTAAACACGAAATATATCATTTACAACAACTGATATATTTAAAAAGATGCATAAAAAATATTTTTGACCGAATTGAATAATTTCATTGTATTAATGATGAAGTCAAAGTCCTTGACTTAAAACTATTTTAAAATATCCGACTTGTTGAAAAGACCTCTTTCTCAAGGTTCAATCATATTTAAATTAACTTTCAAAATATTAATATCCAGTCCTAAGTAGGATATTTAAATATATATCAAATAAACAATCTTACAAAACAGTAAAACTCAGTCAAAATTGAGCATCACAAAAATAAAAATTTAAATATTAAAAACATATCTTGAAATGGCTTGTATATTATAAAAATATTATAAAAGTTTCTGTGTGCAAATCATAAGAAAAGATATAATAACCCATAGTATAAAACAAAGTCGCTTCCGCGTCTGCCTGTGCCTCTGTACGCTTAGATCTTAAACTATGCAACGGATTTTGATGCGGTTTTCGCTATCATTCAGATAATTTCTTCCATTATGTTTACAGAAAATATAAAAAAGTCAATATTTCAAAATTTTGTATCATGGAATTGTGTATTTTAGAAATATCTACAAAAAAGTTCGTGATGGCATATATCTATATCTACGGATAACCCACAATGACCATTTTTATGCAATTTATATTAATTTTTTTTGTGGGTTATACTTTCGAATTAAATAATTTGTTGCATTACTTTGGGCATATAATGTAGATAAAATTTACTTTTTACAGCAAATCATTATCATTAATATTTTAGAAGATATCACATATTTAAAATTAACAAAAATCAGTATTCGCGATGACGATGCCGCGCACAGACGTGCGTATAAATAGCGCGTCGCAGGCCGCGCGTCACCCCGGCATTGTATGATTTGCAGCGATCGCACGCGTTTATCGGAGTTCTCACACAGTGAGAAAAAAAAAGAAGTAAAAGTGCTTCTCAGCACCACACTATAAACCGGAAAAGCAGCTGTACATATTGTATTTAAAGACGGTATATTCTAATAATGAGAGTAACATTATTAATCGCTCCACAATTACACCACATTAGTACCTACATTGCACCTGTGGGAAGCCGGACGGGTCGCTAGTTCATAACTAAATATGAAACTTTTTAGGTGACAGTACTTGAAAACCGTCTATTTCTGAGCACAAATTATTGTTACTTTTATTATAATTTGGACTAAATAAAATTTAATTAAGTGATTAAAATATATTAAACAGAAAGTATGCCTTTTTCCTCATGTACAATTAAAAATTGAACTAATTGCAGTATTGTTTTTATCTATGTGTGGGAAATATTTACGGAAAAGTTACGGAGAGAGTTAAGCAGTAGCTAACAATAAAAAAAGTAATTTCATCTATTGTAGTTTATTTACATTAATCACACCTACTATAGTCAATTGATCTATGCGTGGTAATTGATATCAATGACTTTTGACAACCTTACATCTTTTCAATATGTTAACGGGTTCCAGAAAATTGCGCAAATTTCTGTATATATTCTCAAAGGCACGGAAAGTCGACATTTGCACAACAAAACGGCAAAGAGTCTCAACCTTGAAGGGCGACGGTAAGTCGCACTAGCCTTCTCCTGCGGTCTACAATATTTGCGAGGAGATATTTTTTAAGCGAAAAATAAGGTTGGAAAAAAATAAATTTTATTGAATAATTAGTTACTTTTTTGCCGAATCCCGGACCGGTTACCGGTAAGTTTTTATAAAGATTGGAACGAAAGTTAAGAAATTCCAATTGTTTATTTAAAAATGTGTTTTGTTTACAAAAGGAGAAATTCTAAATTTATTTTTATTTATATTTTCTTTGTTATGTTTTCTTGCCTTTTTATTATGTCAAGTGTTAGAAATTTCCAAGAAAATATGATTATTTTGATAGCAAAAAAGTATTAATTTCAGTTGCTTATATTATAAAGCATAAAAGTTTGACTTGCTTATAAATGTTTTCCTATAATTAATTTTTCGATTATGCTCAACCGAAAGGTGTCCCACTTAAAGATTGTACGCTGCCTCAAATGTTTAATGTATCTTCTAATGAAATTTAAAACAACAATAAGTTGACAATAAAAAGTTCAATAATAAAGTCTGGAATGGTATATATCGCATCTATGAAAAATAACCGCAACAGGTATTTTAAAATTAAAGCGTGAAATAATAAAATGTTCTTGAATTTTGGTTACGTTTTAATCTACACTATAAAGGTAGCGTGAATTTTTTTAGGTTGCATGCAAGATAGTTTTAGAAGCATGGTTGAAAATATCCAGGAAGACAATTGCCTGTGGATATTTCTTTTAATCCTAATATATATTGGCCTGGTGAAAAAGTCATTAATATTTTTGAACTATTTAATGAAAATACTTTATTAAATTAAATATTTATATGCGCAAAGCGTACGGATCCCTCGCAGTGCAAGCTCTACTATTAATAGATTTCATTTTTCTAGTTCACGTCGCTTCATATGAAATATTTTTAAATGTGACAAATTATTTTTACGAAGAACTGTTTTTTCTTTATAAAATTAAATATTTTTTTGCAGAAAACTGTCCATTTAAATATTATACATTGAAAACTATTTATTCAAACGCTCACTGATCTCTTAAAAACTTTTTCCCCAGCTCATATGTTCTGATCATTTAATTGTGTATTTATCAAAGGTCTCGATATAGCTAATGATAGTGTTAAAATAGTTTTAATTATTGTGTCTATATAAATATATAGACACAACGAAAAATAATGTTTTAGTAAAATATTAATTTTACTGAGAATAACACATATTATTCAGTTTTGTAAAAAATATACTTCACGTTGAAATTAAAGGATCATAAAAAATTTCCAAAAAATTTTGTATCAAAAAAATTATGAAGTATGACTTCGCGAAAAATCGTCTGATTTGTTTAAAAATATTAACTCTAAAATACGTGGGGATAATAATTTCAAATGAATGAAGGATAAAGAGATTTCAGAAATAAGGTTAACACGAATGTTACGCTCAAAATTATAGGATATGTAATTGTTTTATGCTTCTATCGAACGCAAAAACAAGTTCTGAGCGCTTGGATATATTGAAATATTAGAATTTAGTATCCGGCTGCGTTAGACCTTCTACGAGAGAGAAACGAAATTTATAATTGGGTTAGTAGTCGATACTTTAATGGAATATATGGTTTAATTTATATTTTATCCCTGAAAATACAGTATTGTTAAGGTAATATTAATTATATTAAATTTCTCAACTCTTTATTAAAGTATATATATATTCTTTAGTATAGAATTTATTTTAGAGTGGGAATTATAAATTACATAAATACTGATATTTCTATCTTTCCTATTGTTTCTAGACACAAGTCCTATTAATAGCAAATCATAGGGACATCTAAGTGTGGTAAATTCAAATTTATTGCAAAGTTTTCTGACATCGCGCTTTCATTCTTTGTTTAGTTAAAACTTTATTTAATTTAAGTGCAAATTTGTTGAAAGTGAAATAGCATCTCTCTAAAGTAACCGTCCTTAAAATAATAAAATATGCTAATTAAAACTATTATTCGAAAAGAATATATGCGGGTGTGAAAAAAATCCACCGCCTTATAACCTGGAAAAACTTCGAGAAAAAATCTTAGGATTTATTGTTGTCTTATGAGGTTTTCTAATTTCTAAATTCATGTTAAAGGATGAGAATTATGGAAAAATGTATTATCGTTGGTTTCGTTTTAAATGTTATATTAATTGTTTACATGCCATCAATAATCACATTAATAATGAATATAGAATAGGAGTGCATTCTATAAAAATAACTTAACGACTAGAATGAATTTGAAAAAAACTTGTATAATCACCTACTATATCTTTCGAAATCGTAAACCACGGAGCAAATTATAAAAATGTTATGATCTATGGTAATCGATACAGTTTTTCTGTAATATTCTTACCAAATTTTTCCCACTCTGTTTTTTGTTGATTTTTTGTTCAGCAGTTTCAGAAATAGGGAGGTAAAATACTCTAGGTTCACATATTTTTAGAACAGGTTTTCAAACATGAAGCTTCAAATTATGAAAAAAAATTATTACTCGTAACGAGCCTTTTTTAATGTGGGGTATCCCATATTATATATAAAATTCAAGAAGTTTTTTTCAGTACTTTATTTACCCCTTCTTAATTCGTTCATGAATAGTTTAGAATAGTTAGCAAATGCTTAATAAGACGTTGTTGCTGGTAAATAAGACGTTGTACTGTACTAATTTCAAAGGTTTTGTCTTTCAGTTTGAGGTATGGAAACATGAAAATGAAAGAAATAGTGTGAACACTCATGAGCATATTCAAATGCGTTCAATATAAAGTCTTCAAATTTCTCTTTCTACCTTTACTAAATTGCAACAGAGCACCATAACAGAAATATTTGCTGAAAACTGGAAAAAGTTTCAACTAAATCAGTTCAAAAAATTGTGCGTAAACAAAATGCACGCTATTATATTAATGCATGATGAATTGGTGTGCGTCAAGAATTTACAGTGACGGCGATTTAAGTACGGCCCAGGATAGTAAGTAGATGTAATGGTTTTAATTAATCAAAAGGTTCATAAATTGAATTGAATTTAATAAAGTCGGTGAAAATAATGATATTATAAAATACCGTTAATGTAATAATTTCATTGTAATGGCAGCATCACTCTTGATTCTTCCAAATATTTTTCTCTTGAATAGAACATAATTTACCGCCGTTACCTACCACTATCTGCTAGAAAAATAACATTCGTAACCAAATCGTCAATTGATAATTCTGTAATTCCAAGTATTCAGCAATTACTAGTTCATTTATCTGCCGTAACTCGTCCAGTATCCGATAGGGTAATAATAAAGAATTAATTCATTCATTCATATTCCCTAATACATACGCCAATATTTAAACAAAGTTTACGCTTAATCGTGATTAAGAGTGAAGCTCATTAAATTTTATGCAATGGTCGACAGCACTAATATCAGCAATAATTTTTTTTTCTATCCATTTTACGAAGTTACAGTTGCTTATTCGATAGGATACAATAGTTTCCCTTTTAAACATTAAATATTCTTTATTAGCAAATCTATTCTCCTATCCTACATAAATTAGCACTAAGAAAATTGATGCACTTATGCAAAGTCACTTGAGACGAGCAAAATATAATTTGCACTCAGCCATTGTCCAAATAAATATTGCAAATCGTCCTACAATAATTTTGCGCTTAGTACCTATATTTTTACTATTTGTAACTTGTCTTAAATAGGTTGCTATTTGAAACAAATAGCAAACATTTTTTTTTGATGCGAATATTTCCTTTATTATTTGACGACAGGCAAATATTTCAATTAAGTGAAAACATTTTTTTAGTGAATAGAAATCCTATAAGTGCGTTTTTGGTGTCGAAATTTTTGACTTGTTTGTTGCAAAAAAATACAAAATTGTCTAATACGATCAAGTACAGTATATACCTATAATAATATATATATATATATATATATATATATATATATATATATATATATATATTTATATATATATATATATATATATATGTGTGTGTGTAATACTATTTTCACAACTAATTAAACATTATTACTCTAGTAGACTGCAAAACAGAGTTTTGAAATAATTGAAATATTGCTCACAATCGAAAAACAGTAAACGAAAGACTATAGGACGAGGAGCGACGGGGGTGCCTTACACACTATGTGTAAACATATACTATTTTAATAATATATACCATTTTCTAATAGCGTACCGTTGATGGATAGGATATTTTTTCCAGACAACACGAGAACATGGTTTACGTTACCGATCAAAGTCACTGACTGCACCAGTTGGAACGAAACACTTTTTCCATAGGTAACCCCTTTCCCTAAAGGGGTCCCCTACTTATTGAAAAAATGTATTATCTATCTATATACAATTATATATATATATATATATATATATAAATATATATATATATATAAATATATATATATATATATATTTATATATATATATATATACATATATATTGAGCTATCTAAAAAAGGCCAAATAGTTCAAATTGAGTCGATTTATCTTATTAGAGATAGATTATTTAATCGAGTATAAAAATCATTAGGAAATGATACAGTCAAGATGTGATATAATTTCCAACAACTTTTTTTAAACTATATATCAATGTTTATAAATTTTTTTAAATTATGTGGTCAATAAAATTGTTTCCGGTGAATATCAGTACACCTTGAAATATTTATTATGATATACGGTGAAAAATAAATTTTAAACTGAAGTGATATACATACTGGCTTTGTTTTCCATATTTTCACATTGTTTTAAACTTATGCATACTGTAGTAAAAGAGGTTTAAAAGGTTTGTTAAATTTTTAATTTTTTAGATTTTTTCTTAGAGAAATCAGCTTTATCAACATATTATTAACAAATGAAATTTTATTTCGAACTTGCTTTCTTGTGAAGTTATTTATGATATATTTAATAGTCCTTCTATCAAAATTTGTTTCCAAACATAAAGTACATGAATGTACTACTACCCCTTTGAAAATTAAGAACGTGTAATTGGGAAATAAATATATGAAATGACAGGCGAAAGGATCTGTAAAAGAAATTTTATTGTTATTGTTAGGGTGAAGAATTCTAAAAACGGATGTATAAACGTGCCGTAAAATATAAAATATTTATTACGTCTTTCGATAGAATGCTATATAGAAATATAGCATTACGGACATCAACGGACCAATTATATAATTTTGTATATAAAAAAAAACTCATTTTCCTTTCGTTGGGCTTGCAAGCGAACTAGTCCACTGCTCGCGAACGACTTAATGAAGGACCAATCAGAATTATCTCCAGATGAACAAGACCTACAACAACAACAACGCTACGCCGCATGTATGAAAAAAAATTACGAATAGTATTATTAAAATTATATTAAAATATATTTTATTTTTGTACAAAATTATTTTTATTAACTGTTCAAAATTTCAAGTTACTTAATGCTATAGGAATTACATAAAGCTACAGGGTGAAGCACGGCCTGTAGTACGCCTTACGTAGAGTCGGCCGCCGCGACAAGCGACGAGACAAGCACCTCTGCCGCTCGCATGCCCGTAATTAATTTGTTGCGCGCAATGAATAAATCCGTTCTATCTTTTTCGATAGTTGTTCTAGGGTAAATGCTTAATGTAAATAAATATTTATTTTTATGAAGATTAATACTGTGTTTGTGAAAAAGTGTTCGTAAATTAATCTCCAATTCTAATCAAATTTAAAAGATATAAATTGTCATTTTGGATCAACCGTAAAAGAGATGCAATCTTTAGATTGTTTAAAGATGTGCAGGTATCAATGTTTGAAAAATTGTAAAAAAAAAACTACACCTCTAATACAAAGTAGGTTTATTTTAACTTTATAACAACAAATGCGGATTTAATTTTTTAAAAACCACGTTTTCCAAATGACTGCCATCGAGTCTGACACACTCTTCGAGTCTAGCACGCATGTTTTCAAAAACGCGTTTGCAGAGCGACTGGGGTATCCTACTGACTTCGACTCGAATGTTTTCTTCAAGTTGTGTCACAGTGCTCGGATTTGTTTTGTAAACAACGGATTTTAAGTATCCCCATAAGAAAAATCACATGGGTTTAAATCGGGTGACATAGGTAGCCACGGTACGGTACAATTTCGGGATATGTTTTTTTCTGGAAATAACTGCCGCACTGCATTCATGGACACATTAGCAGTGTGAGCTGTAGCCCCGTCCTGCTGGAACCATGTGTTTTGGTTGAAGGATGGACTATTCTATAGTTCTACTCTGAAAAAGTCATTTAACATCTGGGCATATCTCTCCGAATTCACAGTTACAGTTTGGCCACGTTGATTTTCAAAGAAATAAGGCCCTATGATTGCAGATGCAGCTATGGCACACCAGACTGTTACTTTAGGCTTATGTAAAGGCTCTTGATGCATTTGTCTTGGGTTGTGGACATCCCAGTAACGAAAGTTCTGCTTATTCACATATCCTCCAATGTGAAAGTGAGCTTCGTCACTAAAGAATATGTTGCCCATCCGGGTAGCAGTACGAAATCTCAAGAACATCACCTCCGCGTAAGTTTTTCTTAATTCAAAGTCATAATCGTGTAAATTTTGAACAATTTGAATTTTATATGGATGGAACTTAAGCTTTTTTCGCATTATTATCTGTAAAGTTTATTTCGGAATTCCCAATATCGATGAACGTGTACGCAGTGATAAACGGGGATTTTCAACGACAGAAACCATAGCACGCTTGACATTTTCATCCGTGGCTACCAATGGTGTAGGTCCTGGCCTGGGCCTATTTAATGTTGATCCTGTAGCTCTGAACCTTGCTACCCATGACTGGATGAGGTTGATCGATGGTCCATCACGTAATCGACGAATACTGTAACGATTATTAAATCAACGGCGTGCTACAGACAGCGAAAATCCACTCGAAATGTGCGCCTCGACGGCAAAAGCGCGGTGCTCTCCACTCCACTGTTCCATGGCTACTAAAACATCCGCACCGCTTGGGCTTCTAACGACGCCCCCCGCGCCCCTCTTATGTGTTGCGTTCAGAAACTATGTTTGTTCAAACTTTGAAATCTGTATATTTCTCCATATACGGGTTACGTTCATATACGAAGATACGTTCATATGCGTGTGTTTATGGTTATTGTTTTGTCATTGCGATTATTTTATTTTTGAGTCCTATATAAATGAAGTAATCATTGGAACTCGATAACGGGATAAGGTGTAAAATCTTTCACTAATCTTCAATAATATAACTAGTTAAGTGTGGAACCTAATGTGGAGGGTTCCGTGTCCACTTAGGCAAACGAAAACATTTAAAAGTAGATAGAATTTCTTTTAAATTCTAATTAATATTGAAATTTTTCACCGCCTAAATATATTCCTTAATTTAGGTTTCACAAGTGTAAAAATATAGTGAATATCTGAATAACTATGCATATTTAGAATCTTTGCTATGGCTTTCTAGTAAACTTTAGATACAATTTTAATGTTGCTATTTTTTTATATAATTTTGACATCGGCAACTTGAGGGATATAGAAAAATCATATTTTTGTGTACCTTTAAAAAGAAAAAGCTTCCCTATTGGAATCTGTGTTTCTTTCTGGTTAATTTCATTTTCTTATGATAGATTAAGGGAAAACCCTCATTACTTGTATATTGCAATTCTTTATTTTTTTATAATCAGAATTATTCCAGTATTAGGAAGCTAAGCGTTTATTTGAAAACTCTAGAATTATCATAAAATATAAAAAAAATCGTTTTGTTTTTTAAATATTGCTAATAAATACTTCATTTGTCCCCTCTAAAATTTGAAAATCTAAACCTACCCTCTAAAAGTATACCTTATCGCTATGTTAAGTTTCAAGTTTATTCTTCAAACGACTTATAAAACATGTTTGTGATAGGAAAACAAATAGGTGGATAAGGGAGTGATTTTGTAAAGGTTTGATTTTTACTTTTAAAAATTGGTGGGACTAAATGCTTAACTTTTAAGAAGGTTTTCTCTGTTGTTGTTTCTCATGTTACTTTCTTTTTATCATCGTTGCGTAAGAGTTTTCTCGGATATACGAACTCGTTGTCAGTTTACTACTTGCATTGGACACACTACGCAAAAATGATATCGAATTTTTCTCAGTAAATTCAAAGCGCCTTATACAAATATTTTTTGTGAATACACAAAATATGAACTTTAAAATGAATTTACAATTTTATTCACGTTAAACCTAGAATATTTAATGTATTGAACAAAATAATAATTTATAAAATTGTTCAAGAACGAAATGAAATTACAAAATAATCAAAAAATCACCGTTCGCGTAATGCTAGCAAACTCGCATATATATATATATATATAAATATATATATATATATATATATATATATATATATATATATATATTTCATGCACTGGCTATGAGAGGAAGAGAAAGAAAATGTGCGCGCGCACTGCTCTCTCTTGCTCCTACAGTGTGATACAGACAAGAGGCTTGCACTGTGTCTTAGATATACGAAACATAACTGGCTATGAGAGAAAGAGAGAAAGAAAATGTGTGCTCGCACCTCTCTCTCTTGTCCCTACAGTAATATACGAAACGTAACTCTCTCTCTTTCTGTCTTCACTAACTTATATCTTCCTCTCAACTTCCGTTCGCCTCGCCCGATCACACTTTTCGTAACGCTCTCGTCACGCATTTACCAGCTTGTTCCCCAAGTCGAGGGTGCGTAAAGAAGTTTTACTTAAAAAAAAATTAAAATGAGAGTAAAAGTATTTAGTAAGTCGCTTTACATGTGGTGAATAAATAAACCTTCAAAATATCGTAACTCTTAGTCTAGAAAAATACTTTAGAAGTAAATAAATTTTTTGCAAATATTAATATCTAAATTTTTCATTTTACCTTTACAGAATGCCAAGTTTCAAGTAAATCGATGAGTCGATGTTCCAAAATACATTTTCTTTCCTTGACAAAACGTAAGGAAAATAATATTATTTTTATGTTATTCGTAATAATATTAATCATGAGACTTGTAACTTGGTCTAAACATCTAAACTTTTATTACAGTTTAATATTCTTAATTTTTAGATATCTATATATTTATATACATATATATATATATATATATATATATATATATATATATATATATATATATATATATATATATATATATAAATATATATTGTCATACATGTCATTTAAAAACCTTATGTGACTGGATCAATCAACATAACATACCCCAAGTAAATAATTTACGTATTTTATAACTCAGACTACACTCACTTAGCTCCTGGAAAATGTCCTTACTATTGAAACTAAAGTTTCAAAGCTTGTGCTTGAGATTGTGTGTGTGTGTGTGTGCGCATGTGTGTGTGTGTGAGTGTGTGTGTATGTTTGTGTGTGTATGTGTGTGTGCGTGCGTGTGTGCATGAGTGCGCGCGCACGCGCGCTTGAATGTATTTTTGTGTATTTATTTTATGTGTTTATTAAATAAATACTTTTATTCCTTATATATATATTTTTATGGTGTGTTATATGTTTTTCTTACTTCATTAGTTACACATTATATTATATGAAAATATTTAATGAAAAATTAAATTCATTTCATCAATTTTATTAAAGTACAAGAAAAATTTCTTCTAAAGCAATTAAGTCGCAAAAAATTAGGACGCAGCACAGCCAATAATCGCTTTGTATGAATAGCAACGAGAGAACAGTAAAACACCATTATTGGTGGTAACATTCAAGTACATGTTTTATTAATAGGAGGGGGGAGAAAAGAATAGAAATAAATTAAATTTCTTTGCATAAAATTGTTAAAGAATGTCAATGAGACATGTACGCGATGAGTTCAGAATAAGGATATGAGATGAAACGTTGTCACAAACAATTTGTTTATTTAATTGTCTTAGGGGGGCAAAGTCATTCGCGTCCGTAGGAGCTGCCTAATCATCACCCTGCACGTGTCCCCCGGGTGGCGCTAAATGAATGACAACGCCGAGTCTTGAGCGGCGGTAAATAACTCAAAACACTGCGACGCTTAGCCAGCAGATAACATAAGGAGGTAGGAAATGACCTTCCTAATCCGTAAACCACTCAAGAGCGGCGGTCTTGGCTTCATTGCCCGGACCACGAGGAGGAAAACCTCTTCAAAAATTACCCAAATCCAATGGTGGGAAACGTGCCAACTGGATGCATGGCTGTATGGATGAACAGCATTAGCGCCAACCTCTACGGACCTGGTAAACGTAGTTGTATTCTGCCTTCTTAGGGAATGGCGTTACCCCTAAGTGACCTGTTATTTCGTCCAATTATCGTGGGAACAAAATGAATGATAACTTAAAAAATAAAACAAACACAAACCCAAGTATGATCCAACAAACTCTTCATAAGAGCATATTTACAAAAACACGTAGCAACTCTATCGGAGCAATACCACAAATGGTAAATGCTCATGAAACAATTCTTGAATCGATTGACAAAGACAAAAACACCTGGCAACAAGACCGAATACCTCATACCAAAAGAAAAAGAATGGAATCAAAATCACCACAGACAGAAAACTTAAAGAAAAAGACCAACACGACTGAATACGGAATATCTACCCAAAATCAATTTGAAATATTAGGTGAAGTGGAATATAATCCGGATATAATAGAAACAGAAAAGCCACCAAAACCAGAACCAATCTTTGTAACTGGGGTCCTGGATATCAATTCCCTTAAAAACCTGCTGTTAAGAATAACAACAGAAGGAAATTTTACTATGACCACTCTCAGGTCAGGACACGTTGTGAAAGTAATGCCAGTAAGTATAGAAGTATACAAAATGATAAGAGAAAAATTCATCACAGACAATATCAGCCATTATACTTACATGATAAAAAGTGAAAGACCTTATAGAGTTGTTCTGCGAGGCCTCCATAGCTCAGAAGACATCTCTGAAATAAAAGAAGGACTCAAAGCACATGGACACGAAGTAAGGCAACTCGTAAATGTACGTCATCGAAACACAAAAGAACCCTTACCCCTATTTTATGTAGACCTGGAGCCAAAGAATAACAATAAAGATATTTTTAAAATAAAATACCTCAATCATATGAAAGTATCTTTTGAAGCACCTTATAAGAAACAGGAAATTCTACAATGTAAAAGATGCCAAAGGTTCGGTCATTCAAAAAATCAATGCTACCGACCATTCAGATGCGTCAAATGTGGAGACGACCACCCAACCACCAGCTGCTCCAAAACAAGGGAAACGGAAGCTACTTGTGCAAACTGTCTAGAAAAACATCCAGCTAGTTACAGGGGATGCCTAAAATACAAGCAATATAAAGAGCACTTATTGAAAATCCAACCAAAACAAACATATAAACATACAAACCAAACTAAGCGAATGCCTGAAATGGACAATTTGCAGCCAAGGAAATTCAAAAATTATAATAGAACAACCTCAACTTACGCTGAAATCACTAAAAGTAGAATGGAAAACATCACTAAGCCAGACCAATTACCTCAAACGCAACAACTAAGTGACATCTTGGAACAAATGTTCAACAGAATACAAACTATGATGCTAACCATGGTAGACAACATGATGGATCGTTTCATCCAGCTTATTAGCAGCCAGACTAAGAAATAATCTAAATCTTAAAATAGTCACATGGAACGCCAACGGACTGGTCGCTCGACGACTAGAGCTGGAAATGTTTCTACACATGAAAAAGATTGACGTGGCATTAATATCTGAGACTAGGTTTACCATCAAAAGCCATATCTCAATAAAGGGCTACACAGTTTATGCTACCAACCACCCATCGGGAAAAGCGCATGGAGGAACGGCAGTGATCTTAAAATCAAATATAAAACATCACCCGCTTGAACCTTTCTCAACTGACAAGATACAAGCCTCTCTTATTAAAGTGTATGACAATAGCTCGGACATTACCGTTGCTGCAGTTTATTGCCCTCCTAAACACCAGATGGCAAAAGAAGAATATAAAGATTTCTTCTCTATACTCGGACATCGCTTTATAAGTGGGGGCGACTGGAACGCTAAACACCTGTTCTGGGGATCTAGACTTATAACAACTAGAGGAAGGTCGCTCTATCAAGCTGTGAAAGATCTTAATCTTGATTGCTTGTCCACTGGAGAACCTACCTATTGGCCGACAGATCCACGAAAAATACCCGATTTGCTGGATTTTTTCATATCTAGAAACATTGCAATAAATAACACTAAAACAGAACCTGACTTTGACCTTATCTCAGACCACTCTGCTATTGTTCTAAGGGTATATAGTAAGATATTACTAACAGAAGTACCACTTAAAATCTACAATAAGAATACTAACTGGAAAAAATATCAGGATATCATCACAACGGAAATACAGCTCAGGATCTCACTGAAAACGTCTGACCAAATAGAACGGGCTATAGAAGGACTAAACAAACTGATTCATGACGCTGCAAACAGGGCTACATCCCATCACAAAACGGGAACTGCTATAGAGCATGTGTACCCTGAATTCATCAAGGATTGTATAAACGAAAGACGTAGACTCCGCAGAGTATGGCAAAACACTCACTATCCTAGAGACAAGACTGCCTTAAATAAAGCCACACAACATCTTAAAACTCTAATCAAAGAATTGGCAAATGAGAATCTACAATCATATCTCACAAAACTGACACATACTAGTGACACAAACTACTCGTTATGGAAAGCTACCAAAAACCTAAAGCGTCCCAAACAACAAGTCACACCGCTAAGAACAAAAACGGGATCCTGGGCTCGCTCTGATAGTGAAAAAGCTAACAGATATGCTGATCACCTACATGAAGTTTTTGAACCGTTTCCCAGCAGTAATCAATATCTGGACAATGAAATAGAGGAGTACTTAAAGACACCTATTCAAATGTGCTTACCACTTAAGCATGTGACACCAAATGAACTGAGGCGGGAAATCCTAAAACTCCAGGAAGGCAAATGCCCTGGCTATGACCTTATCGACGCGACACTTTTGAAACACCTCCCAAAAAAAGGAATACTGTTCATACTCGCTATTTTCAACGCATGTTTAAGACAGTCCTACTACCCAAGCCAGTGGAAAATAGCACAGGTAATAATGATACTGAAACCAGGTAAACCTGCTCAAGAAGTGTCATCTTATAGACCTATCAGTCTCCTTCCGGTAATTGGAAAATTACTGGAAACGATAATACTTAACAGAATGAGGGAACACTTAGCAAATATAATACCAACACATCAGTTTGGATTTAGAGAGGGCCACGGAACTATCGAGCAAGTGCATAGGCTGGTTGATGTCATAAGTAGAGCATTGGAAAATAAACAATATTGCTCCGCAGTCTTCTTAGACATTAGCCAAGCATTTGATAAGGTATGGCATACTGGGCTTCTCTTTAAAATTAAAAAAATGTTACCGCACTCCTTTTTTCCGTTGATTAAATCGTATCTTGGAAAAAGATGCTACGAAGTGAAATATAACTCCGAAACATCAGAAATGCACCCAATTAAGTCAGGAGTTCCACAGGGTAGTATACTGGGACCAGTACTCTATTTGATATTTACAGCAGATCTACCTACTTATGCCAACACTACCACAGCGACATACGCAGATGATACCGCACTTCTTTCGTCACATGATAATCCCGATTCCGCATCTGAAAGCCTCCAATCCCATATCTCTCTCATCCAAGCATGGTGCCAGCAGTGGCGTATTAAAGTCAACACAGATAAGTCAGCCCAAGTAACTTTCACACTTAGAAGAAAAACCTGCCCACCTGTAAAACTTTTTGATACAGCGATCCCACAATCAGATGACGCCAAATACTTGGGTATGCACCTCGACCGTCGACTCACTTGGCGTAAACATATATGGACTAAAAGGAAGCAACTAGACAGCAAACTCCGCAGCATGTACTGGCTAATCGGCCGTAAATCACAATTGACAGATTCCAGTAAAATGGCTATCTATAAAACGATACTGAAGCCCATATGGACTTACGGCATACAGCTTTGGGGCACAGCCAGCCATAGTAACATCGAAATACTTGAAAGGTTCCAAAGTAAAACAATGAGAGCCATGTTTAATATACCATCCCACATAAGCAACAAATATGTGAACCTAGATTTAAATCTGAGAACTGTGAAGGACGAAATTGAAATAAACAGCAAGAAATATCAACTCAGACTGGACCAACATATGAACGAACTAGCTGCTGAACTTCAAGGAGAGGGCAGTCTAAGATTCTCCCGCCTTAAGAGGAATAGCGTATCTGAACTTGCGACAAGATTCGCGGACAAAATATGAGGATTGCACCGTTGGGTGCATGTCTTTGCTAAGAATAATTTAGCTGATGAAAATCTGACAACACATTAGATTATTGTTTGAAACAAACAGATCGCTAAGTAGCAGGATATAAAAAAAAAAAAAAAAAAAAAAAAAATTTAATTGTCTGACGAATTTTATTGGAATATTAAGTACATAATGTACTAGACTCTACTATGTTTGAATTCTGTATGGTGGCTATTTTAGAATAATTATTAATTATAAAGTGTTTCCAAAAAAGATAATTGTCACCAACAGCCGCTTTAAAGCTAATCACCAAGCTAATCATCAGTCTTCTTTTCATTGCTAATGAGAAAGCCTTTACTTTTATAATTTATATATCTTCTATATATATATATATATGCGTGTGTGTGTGTGTGGGTATATATATATATATATATATATATATATATATATATATATATTTGTGTTAGTGTACATCAAGCTAAATAAAAAACACTGACAAGTCTTCGGAAAGACGCCCCACTGCATTACACATTCTTAGTGTTTCGATTGTGAAAATTTCTTTCTAAATTTAGGGAAAATTACTTTACACCACGAAGAAAATTTACGCCTAAAATTCCTTGGTATCTATATGATGTATTCATGAGTTAGGATAATCTTTTTTACATATCAACATGGGATATCACTATTTTTTACATAACATTTTATTTTATAATTGAATTTTGGTATGATGTAAATTTTAAGTTTTAATGCACAGATTACATTTTACTTGAATAAGACAGAAAACATTTTTCTACTCTGTTTAGTATTGGCGTCAGCCACTTTTTCGATTATGATTTAAATGCTTGTGCTATAAACAAAACTGACAACATGCAGATTTTTTTCTCCTTCTTCGTGAACTTGTTTTTCATTTTGTGTTCAAAATTTTTAAATACTATAAATTTAAAGACCTCATTTCCTTTTCCTAAATATATATGTAACAGTATTCGAAAAATATGCGTCTCTCTTGATATTATGTAGGTAATATTAACCGTTCTGAATACTCTTAGAAAACAGTATTAGTGATAATGATTTCATAAGTACATCAAATCGATGAAACAACTATTAAGAATAATTCAATTCCAAATATACGAATATTATTAAACTTCTTTCGACCAAAAGTGCAACTTCGCCACATTCGGCAGTGCACCTTCATAAAAGCTGCGCCATATGTAAAACCATTGTCAACACAAAAAAGAAACTTCCGCAAAAACACCCGGTACAAAAATATCACGCTTTTTGCCTTTAAAGCTAATGAATGCTTTTTAAGCTAAAACAATCACTCGACTGAAAGGCGTTTTATTCCCGTGTTAGCTAATATGTAAATACGAGGCATGTTTTTGAAGCAAGTACCGTTTTGAAACAAAAAAAAAGTAGACATTTAAAAAAAAAAATTATTCATGTGAAAGCCCACATTTTACTCTACTTTTCGATATAATTCCCATTAATCTTGAGGTACTTGTATCGTGGGACCAGCTTTTGTATTCCATCCTCAAAGAATGTTGCTGCTTGATTAGGCACCCAGCGTGAACACAACTTCCGATAATTTAATCGTTCGGTCACAATTTCATTGAGACTCTGGGAATCTCATTAGGTAAAGATGAAATTGTGAATCATTTGTTTTCTTTCACTTTAAAGTTCACTTTTTAAGTAAAAATTTGAAATGAGAAAAAAAACATTTTAATAACACACAAACAAGAGTAAACACAATCGAATGGCTCCATAGTGGTGTCTCTTGCCAACAGATGCGGGTACACAGTGCGCGTGCGCTAAACTCCGACGGTACTTATTTTAAAAACACGCCTTGTGTGAGTAGAAAATGAATTATTTGTTGCCAACACAAGGGGATGTTTTTGATATTTTCTTCATTATACCCTGCAATACTCCAATATAATGAACAAAGTTTCCCACTGATCGTAATTTCTACTTAATTTGTTTATTTATATCCAGAGGATACGGTTTCATAATGATCTGATACTAATGCTGCGTCGTGGGAAAACTTTGCTCGCTATTTTTAGAAGGAATTATCCGTTTTCACCAATACATCATTTCATTACCTTCAAATGGCTTTTACCTCTGCAATCGTTTCTCGTTATTTTTGTTGCTTTTTTTGTTAATATTTGTGGTCTACTCTTAAATTCTCTTGTGTGATATTAAACTCAAAATTTTTAAAATAGGTTTCTTCTGTATTTATGTATTTATTAAGTTCTCCTGGTCAAGGCCCAATATTTTTAAAAATTCTACATATAATTTTGTAATATATTTTACCCTACCATTAATTTCATATCATTTTATTCGATTCATCAATTTTACTAACTGACTAACTCACTTACAAAAACTTCATATAGTGAATTTCGTTTCGAAATTTTAAGATAATCTAAAATGAAACGAAAATTCATTTTATACGTGTATAATATTAAGCAGTAACAAAACTGTGTCATCTGAAACAAGTAAACATGATAAGACTATGATGTATTAATCAGCGAAGAATTGTGATAATTATATGAAGGTATTGAAGGAGACATTGAGAATATATCTCTTTGCAGTAGCAACCATAAATAAAAGTATTCTTTCTACTTACATTTATATGTTATTCAATAAGTAATAGCGTAAAATTTTCTAAGGATTATTCATCTAGTATTTGTTTCGGCGTATGTTAGTTTTAAATGCATAGAGGTTTTTCTTTCTATTCTTAGACATTTATTTAAAACATATTTAATATTTTTCAATTTTTACAATATTTTTCTTTGCTAATCATAATATTGTGAATAAAATAATATATTCTTTTTAGTAGTGTAATAAGAATGTACTAAATATTATTGAGTGCAAAATTCAAACAACGGAAAACTTCTTTTTTACTATGAAATACATAACGAATGATTGAATTTTTTAATTTTTAGCTAATTTTTTCTAATGAATGAGATTACAGAGACAGCTCCGATATTAATTGTTTTTGAAAATTTTGATTAGAAATAATGAATTAGACGTTGCAGACTGTGGAACATTATTATTTATCTACTTCTTTGAATAAATGAAATACTAGATAGAAATTTGTTTCCAATTTCTCAACTTACTCATCGCTGTTTACCTTGGCATTAATTTCAATAGCTACGACTGATATCAAAATTTCTTGTGCCGCGTCCATCGATATATTTAAATCTTCGTCTCGAGTATTCATTGCATTTTCAGCGCTGGTAGAAACAAATGAAAAGTCTCTTCAAAAATTCAATATTTCCTGAACGAATAGCGTTAAAATTTTTGGTTTAAAATTCTAATTTTCTTTGGTGTTTTTTTAAGGCAGCGTCTTTATATACATTCATATTCGCTTATTTTTTATAATTAATATTTTACGCATGATATATTTTCTCTTTATTATGAAATTCTACAATGTAAGATAATATAATGGGAAGTCTACTACTACTTCATAGAAATTGTGTGATTATTATTAGTTAAAAAAATATATTTGCAATTCGAAATTGGCATACTCATTTAATCATAAACGATTTTAAAAGCGCAACATTCCAGGTAGTATATTGCAGTCCATTTGTAAATGTTTAGTTCACGTCTCTTTTAAATGAGCAGAAAGTCATAAATAGGACGCCACATTAATTTGAATTCGGGCGCCTTCAGTAAACTACGCGATATGCGCGAAAGAAAGGGATCAATCAATCTCAAACATCGATCCTGTGGAAAGCGTCTTCCATCTGATGAATTGGAGCCATGAACACTCAGAGCCATGGAGCCATCCGCCAGCATATTAATAAACTTAAAGTCGCCCAAAGAAGGATAGATTTGCAATGTCAGGATTTACTCTTCATGATAGAAGACAATATACCGATATCCCTAGACATGTTAGACTACCCAAGTTCGTACGATTCATAAGAAAATATCGGAGTACAGGACGAAACACACCAGCGCATTAACAGACACTATGCACATACAAAAGAAGTAACGCCGCAGAATATTGATTTATGGTCGATTTATGATTAACACATTTGCGTAATCCTCTACTTTGGAAACTGTCATCGAGTTTGCATCTCACAAAATTAAAAAAAATGAAAGACCTGTCAAGTACGCACAACGCTCAAACCGACACTCAAGCTTTAACTCGTAACGCACAAGCAGGACGGTTACATGAATAAGATAATAGAATATATAGACGCCCATAACATTTTACCAAAATTATTTAAAAATATATATTAAAAGTAAATTAAAACTTTTCACAATGAAAATAAATTTCATACGATACCTAGCATATATTTTCAGAAGAGTAAGAATATGTAAAAAACCATAAAATTTAGAACTAGATGATATGTCATTTAAAATAGACAAGGGACAATTTTGAGGCCTTAGTAATTGGTCCAAATCATATCCCATTTGATTAATAACACAATAACAAAACATCGAGTAGTTAATAAGTTTCCTTTCAAATTTCCAAATAAAGTGTTAGCTATTGCAAGATATGTGGGTTACCTATTTTGGTCTGTTATTATGCTGGATTTGAAATTTCTACGTCAAACGTTTACTGAGAAAATCGATTATGACAAACAGATACGTGAATGATCTTGAAAGGGTTTAGTTTTTTTCTTTTGAGCTACAGAACCCTGAAGAGAACATTAGTGAAAAAGCAAAAAGGATAATATCAATACATGTTACGACATAAACTTGTTACCGAGTTGTTTCTAACATAAATATCTTACATTAATAATTTAATTGATTCTATTACGAAAAATACGAGAATAAACATTTTTTTTCTGTAGCGTAAATTTTTGCAAGCCACATAACAGATGGAATTCTTAATAACTTTGTAGTAATAAATAAGCACAAAATTTAGAAAGTAAATGAATTTTTAAGCATATTGATTGTAATATCAAAAATAAAATATATAAGCACAATAAAAGAATATTAAAATAAGTCCCGGAACATCCAATCCCGAAAGTCAAAAATACCTGAGACATTCTTAAACAATTTTACATCTTTTACTTGTCTTCTAACAGAAAATAAAATCCGTCAAGTATGGTAAGGGTTGCGTGGGTTGTAATCACGCTTCCGAAAATATTAAAGGGCACATTGTATTTCCATGAAAAAAAGTTCTATATTGCGTAGTACATCCCTGATAGGTGTGACAATAACGCGAGTTCCTCAAAAATGTTTAGATTCAATTTCATCGGTATTGTGTTTCCGTAAACTGTAGATAAATTTCAAATAACTCATACTTTAGACCTTATATATTTTGAAGACGTGGGAAGAGGCGTCAGTTTTTATGGGTATTTTCAGCAATATTTTTTATTTTATCTTGCGCAGTTTTTAATCCTGAAAAATGCGTCGATATTAGTCACATAATTCAGACTACGTTTCGACACCAGGATTAAACGTGCTAATATAATTTATAAATGGAAACTTCAATTATCTACGACAAACCGTTTCTGAGGTAAATGGTTGTGACAGACGGACAAATGGATGGACATGTGAATGATCTAATAATGAAGTTTGGAGAATAACATAAAAAGGCGAAAGAACAACTTTCACGTAATATTTAAATAATATTATCCCATTTTACGAGAAAATATTCATTTATGGCCCAAAATGATGTTTACTTAAATAAAACGCCAAAAAGTGTTTTGTTTTTGTACCCTATTGTTATATATGATAATAGTAAACGCCCACAATATCTGATTCTGATTCGGTTTCTGTCTTACTCGGCATCAAATAATAATAACATTTTAGCATGTAAATTATAAATTATTTATAATATCGTGACTTAAAATAAAAAGGCATCAAGTAGAAAAGTATCGATATCGAAAAAATTTGTTCCATGCTGAAAGATATCCATACTTTTTATTTATCCTAGGAATAATTCACTGTCCTAAAAATCCTAATCCTTGCTAATATTATATAACAAAAAGTTACTTTGTTTTTCGTTTGTTTGGTACCCTGCAAAACAATTAAACATTTGCCATCAATTTTAGAGCATACAAGACATATATCACTGAGTATATTAGTCGTAGTTTCGCTCAATGTGAGTTAATATAATATTCGCCCGTTATTTACTCACGCTTGAAGGACTAAACAGACTCATGAAATTCGGTGTTTCCATGCAACAAAAAAAATTAGCGCTACGAAATATCTATAGAATAATCTATCGGTTACGTGTGTCGAGAGTATAAAGCCTGCCCCTGATCTTTATGAAACAGGTCAATGCGTTTAACATTACTTATAGAAAGATATTATTATAGTTCTAACGGATCGAATAAGGAGGCTTGCGAGCAAAAGTTAACGTTTTTGAAATGATAGTTATGATGATATGACATATAAATAATGGCCTAAATTTAATATATTGTTAGCGGAAAATAATAAATATATCTAGGCAAGAAGAAAACAATATATGACCGGGCAGTTAATAGGAAAAATGAAATTAAAAGAGATATGATTTTTTATATGGCGCGTTTCTGATCGAGTGACTCAACTGATTTATAACATAACGTAACGTAACGTAAATAAAGTGAGAACATGAATAAAAATATGTAGGGTGCTTAAACATAAGGAGAGTCGTAGATAAATCAATAAACGCAACATCAAGATAAGGTGGTTCGGATTGAGCGGTGGGGACTGAATAAAATATTAGAGTAGCAAAGGACATACAGATTGAGTCGCTCGCGCATTGCCACTCGATTGAACCACGACCTTAAACAGGGAAAATGCCCTAATTTCTGAAATTAATATCACACATATAAAAGTTACATAAATTTTCAAGGTTTTATAACTTATTAAACAAAATAGATCAATGTAGCATAAAGGACAATAGCGGAAACAGCCCCATTTTTTTGCACAGGAGCGGAAATAATTAATTTGCGCACCAAAAATACTCGCTTTTTTATCATTCTAATAAATAATGTTTGCAGCGTATTTGAAACCAAAGGGTTACTCAAAATATTTGCATAAATAGATTATTAAAAGTGACGTTTCACGCAATAACTACATTCTTTATTTAATAAGTACTTTTAATGAACTGAAATCGTAATTGATTGTGGATATCGCCAAACATTCAGGTTACAAGTCTAACAAAATATTTATAAATTTTAATTAATGACCCGTCAGTTAATGACATATAAAAATCATTGTTCTATGAGTTTATTACTGAATATTAATTAGATTCCATATTCAACATAGTCATTAATGTGTTCGTTTTTTAAAATATGGTTTAAAGTTTCGACATATATATTTCCATTGTTGCACACTGATATTTTTGCAAGTATGTCTGTTTAATTGTGGTTATTTGGCGGACTCATTTTCATATTATAGTATAATGAAAACAACAATATATCTATGACGCACATTTCATTGTAGAAGCAATCTCTTTCTTTACTCATATGAATAAAATGAGAAAAGAGTGAGATATTTTTGCAAGTATGTCTATTTAATTGTGGCTATTTGGCGGACTCATTTTCATATTATAATATATTGAAAACAACAATATATCTATGACGAACCTATCATTGTAGAAGCAATCTCTTTCTTTAGTCATATGAATAAAGTGAGAAAAGAGTGAGATATTTTTGCAAGTATGTCTGTTCAATTGTGGCTATTTGGCGGACTCATTTTCATATTATAACATATTGAAAACAACAATATATCTATGACGCACCTTTCATTGCAGAAGGAATCTCTTTCTTTAGTCATATGAATAAAGTGAGAAAAGAGTGAGATATTTTTGCAAGTATGTCTATTTAATTGTGGCTATTTGGCGGACTCATTTACATATTATAATATATTGAAAACAACAATATATCTATGACGCACCTTTCATTGTAGAAGCAATCTCTTTCTTTAGTCATATGAATAAAGTGAGAAAAGAGTGAGATATTTTTGCAAGTATGTCTGTTCAATTGTGGCTATTTGGCGGACTCATTTTCATATTATTATATATTGAAAACAACAATATATCTATGACGCACCTTTCATTGTAGAAGCAATCTCTTTCTTTAGTCATATGAATAAAGTGACAAAAGATTGAGATATTTTTGCAAGTATGTCTGTTCAATTGTGGCTATTTGGCGGACTCATTTTCATATTATTATATATTGAAAACAACAATATATCTATGACACACCTTTCATTGTAGAAGCAATCTCTTTCTTTAGTCATATGAATAAAGTGAGAACAGGTCGTAATATTCTAGACTGCAAAATATTGTAAATATTAATAAAATAAGAAAAAAATAAGTGTACAAAATTCATGCGAATATACAAATTTAATTAAATGAAAATATAGTCCAAATTCATAAATTAATTAACATTATTGTAAATATGTAGAAATGGGTACACGGTGCAGCATGACAATAAAGTGAGGCAGGTTTTAATAGGTACACGGTGCAGCATGACAATAAAGTAAGGCAGTTTTTAACGTGCGTCGCCATCCCTGCTCGACGTGTGATTGTGGAGATAAAAAAAGGAATTTTGCAGTCAATGATTTCTAAACAGTTTTTCCTCCAATCAGTGGCTATTTTCAGAGTATTTTCTTGAAAGTCTGTCCATTTATTTACAGTAAATGCTTTCGGAATACGTCCTTTCAGTTACTTTACTGAAAGAGGTGTGAGTTTTTATGAAATATATAGCCAATTATAAAAGGTATGGTTTAAAAGCGGAGATAAACATGATAGTAACTTTTGACGAGTTATTTTGTTTTACTAAATACTGTTGGTTTTATTTTTATAAATTAAAAGATTACTATAGATATAACAATTCAAAAACAACGTGATGAATATTCGAGAAAGTGATATATTCAATCTTGTAAAAAAATTATTTGCATGAAAAACTGGAAAATTTTCGACAATTAAATTTTATATCGTCTTTTTATATCACTGGACATGTTTTTTTATTAATAATGAAAAGGAAAATAGTAACTAATTATAACAAAAAAACGATCGAGTTACTCACATGCCTACAATGAAAAGACCTCACGTCACGGTGGTCCCAATTAATGAACACCATAATATTGCTAATGACAATGAGAGAACTTGTTGATGGAGAATAAATTCGAATTTATCAATGTTTGGGTATCAGAGAGTAATATAAAAAAGCAATTAACATTACAACATTCGTTAGAAAATAAAACTAACAAAACAACCCGTTGTTAAGTTAATCAATTTATTATATTATCAATTTGTAAATAATTCTTCTGCTACACCAAAAAATCAAAATATCCTTATCAAGAATACTATGAAAAAATTCTACTATATACTATATATATGCTTCGTTAGAAAGTTTCGCTTTCAAGCTTTCATAAAAATATAGCCTAACCTACACCGATTCATACAATCAAATACAGATCATATTTTAATTTGTTAAAAGGCAAATTGTGACACCAAGATTCAACTTGATAGCACAAAAGATATGTGAAATTAAATAAGAACGTAATTAATATTTTAACACAAGTTACATCCAGTGATGAGATAGAAATATCTAGGGTCGTTATTTATGGTTAAGCTACGATTGTTACAGTATTCTACGATGTGTACAATTGATGGTCTCAATGTCATAGAACCAAACTTATCAAAGATATTCTCGTGGATACTCCATCAAAGAGAAATGGTTTTAGTTTCGGTTTCATAAATTTTTTCTTTTACTACAAGTATTGTTTACTGCTTACCAGTATCATATTAAAAAGTATTGAATTTGATAACGTTTTTGTTGGGTTAATTTATTATGTTCCTTGAGTACATAAGGCATTCAAAAATTAGTTTTTCGTAGTTGCTAGATTTCATTTACTGCTCTTAGACCATGTACTGATTAACGTACTAGTCAAAAAAGTATACTAGTACTGAATCTTAATTCTATTTGTGTTTTGAGTCTGAATTTTCTTTTGTTTTTAAAGCAATTATTTCTCACAAAAATATATCAATATTGATTCAACTTTGCTATATTATCGTTTATTCATCCTCCGTTATTATCTTATTACTTAAATATAATTAAACTCGTGCTTAGTTTAATAGAGTTACGAGAAGGATTTTTTTTCATTCGCGTTCGTTTATCCAATATAACGAATTTCCAATAATATTATCAGTTCATATTTTGTACCTTACATTGACGTGAAAAGAAATATGCATCCAACTTGGTAATCTGTGACAAACGAGACTCAACGTGTAATAAACGATCCAAGAAACAGAAATCACATTTAAATTAATTTGATTTGTTTAATATTTCACACTCTTACAGAACGGGACAGCCATCGCATATCACTCTTGCCAGTATTAATCTTCGGCCTTTCCTTGCAATTGACTGTGTTTATTTTGATAAACAATCGTAAATTTTACCTATTGTAGTACTTTATTTTACCAATAATTTCTTTATAATATTATTTGAAACATTGTATTTGTCCCAAGATAAGGTTAGAGGTACCAAAATGTACTCATCATATGATTAAAAATACATTGTATTAACTAGGAACCTTGAAAATCGGGACAAGAGAAAGTTTTGTAGCAAAAAAAAAGAAAAAAGTTATTAATTTTTGTTCTATGTACTATTGTTACGTCACAAATTTTATGTCTTGGTTTTTCTTTTTTTGTATAGACCCGTGTCATATTTGCATTTGACCATTTATTTTTCATAACCTAGATACATTTTACCACAATGTAAAAATTTGTTTTCTAAAATTATCTTATCTATGATAATGCCTTAGGGTTGGTTAATGAAGTCCAATAAATTTGAGGTTTGCCTAATTGGACTCTCGAAATATTTGGCCATTTTTTAATTAATATTATGTTCAAATTTAGTTAATTGACAAAAGGAAACTATTAAGGAGACGCCTATATGGGGCATAATGATCGGATTTAAATGTCCAAAGGAATGATTATTGTAAGTTTAATTTGCCAGTTTGCTGACTTCATATTATGTTAAAACTAGCTATGAATTTATTTGTAACGTAAGATTTCGTATTGATTTCTTTTGTTAATTTTTTTTGACGGCCCATTTTAGCCTACCATGGTTAAACAAAGATCGGGAAATTTCTTTTTTCAAACTATTTTAACTTTGGAATATTTACAAAAATCTAGACGTTTTCATCTTTAGTTTCTAAATAAAACAAAATTTATGTTTAGTGTAGTTTTTGTAATTTCAAAATGATGATTATGCAAAATATTTTACGTTAAATTTAACTGGATCTTAATTACTGCAGATACCTTAGATTAAACCTCATAAAACGAACCTAATTTTAATGAATTTATATTTTCTAAACAGAGTATAGAATACACGACGCAAACAAGAGAAAATATAAATACCTCTCTTTTCTCCTTTCTGACCGTTTCTCCTCACACACCATAGATTGTAGGAACTTGCATTTCGATAAAATATTGCTCTTGTAATATTTATTTTATTTTTATTCTAAGACGTAATTTAGAATCAAATGTTATTGAAAAAAACATCTTTTAATAATTTTTGACGGTAACCATATAACGACTCTTTTACTATGGTACTATCTAGTCAATATAGATAAATAAAATGGAAATATCTGTATGTAATTTTCGAATTTTCAGCTGTTAAATACTTTTTGAGTTTACATGGTTATTTACTAAAATGAACCAAATGTTTAAAAAAATGTACGTTTTAAAGTTACTAGAACTATGGAAATAATGAAGTTTGAAGGAATTTTACATAAGTTATACATAATAACCCGAGGACCGATAACGATGCAATGATTACGAAGTGATACGTAGAAAATTAAACAAATTTCTGCCACACGGATGTGGAAACACACGGGAGCGGACAGGGGAATGGGAGGGGGCGGAGGAAGTCTGGTATATTTATTGTCCTATGTCAGACATAGGAATATAAAAAAAGTGAATTAAAATACTGCACTTGTTTTTCGGAATTTCATGCAGGCTGAGTCACATATTACAGCCAGTACTATAAAAAATTAAATCTGTAGTTTCGTACGACGTAACATAAGGGCTTCTAATTTTAATAACACCAGACGATACCACTGCACCGTGAAGTACAATTTCTGTCAAAATGCCCAATTTTTACTACGATATCTAAAGTTTAAAGGTTTTTTGTTAAAATTTTAATATAAAAAAATGATCTCTGTAAATCTATGAATGGGAAGATATGACCACGTTCCCTGAGGAACGGTACTGTTGATTTAATTTTCTAAAAAGTATTTTAATCAAATTTATATTCAGGACTTTTTATATACCGTATATTGATATGTTTGGCGTTAATTTTGTAGAAATTCATTCCTGTTTTCCCTGTAACGGAAGAATATATTTAAGCTCCTTATCCAATTAAATGAAACTACGTGATACAGTATTATTTCTACTTTCTTTAAGTTCTTTACCACGACCTAGGTTTCGTTGTATTATAACGTCTTCAGGTGGGCTATTATTATTATATCTTTGCTAACCTGATTATGCTCACCTGAAGATGTTGTAATACAACGAAGTCTAGGTCGTGGTAAATAAGAAAGTAGAAATAATACTACATCACGTAGTTTCATTTAATTGGATAAGGAGCTTAAATATATTCTTCCGTTACAGGGAAAACAGGATCGACGTCGTGCACAAATTTCACTAATTAACTGAAAAAAGCCCTATTAAGTAAGATGGCGTTTAGATAGTAAATTCGAAATAAATTTGATCGCCTATCAAAACTTTTGAATTTTCTCTCATCGTTTCCTATAGGCATTTTTGAATTGGTCTTTTCAAACTATTTCATTTCGAATCAGATAGAATTATCTCGATTTCACATTTATTTTGTATTAAATATTTCTTCTTGTATCCACCATATTGGTTTCAGCGCGGCGTCTGTAGCTCAGGACATCTATACGGTCAATACAAATCGATAGACAACGAAAGGGTGACTCATACTATTTACGACAAACTTTCAAACTATTTACATTTCGAAATGTATGTAAGATATTTTTAGAGATATTGATTAAAATATTCACAAAAAAGATACAACGCTCTCTAATATCTGACATTTTTAAACACAACATTTTGAGTAAACGACTTTATTAGAAGATTACCGAAAATAAATCATATTAATATTTGGAAACAATTTAGTAGAAATACTGTGCACTTTTATATGCTCATACTCGTATATTTTATTTATTTACTTACTATAGTTATGTCAACATTAGATTTATTACAGCCATGCGTTTCAATAACGTCAAGAAGACAATTAATTATTTAGAAACATTACAACATATGATGATGACCAACTTCAATTATTTTTATTCACTCATCACTACAATATCACACTCGGGTGCGACCGCGACCACGTCGTTGAGTAATAGTACTTAGTTCTATATGCCGGTATAGTAAACAAATGATGACTACGTGATCGCAGATAGGAGGAATGAATTAGAGTGCAAAAGTTTTCTATTTTACAGAAGGAAAGCTAATGTCACCAAAGAAATTTTTCTTCTGTGCTATGGCAAGCCGGCGTAATCAAGAAAAAATGTTTAGGAATTAAAAATAGGAAGTAACTATATAGTCTGATTAACAAATATCGAAGGAACGCTTTTGGATACGTTAAATTATTAGGTTGTATTTAGTTGCACGTGCCTTCCAAATACAATTTATTTGCGCGAATAAATTTGCTTTGCCAATATAAAATAGAAGGTGTACTTTGTTTTACCTTTTCTGTACTTGTAAAAGCTGAAGGCATAATAAAAGAAAATTGACTTTCAAAGACACCGAACTCTGGGTATCGCATCGTGAAACGAAAGACGAAAAACTAAAACGAAAGACACTCAAACTTTTAACAAAACTTTTCCAGGAATTGCCTATTATTAAAGCTAAGCAACTATTGAAGCTAAGAGACAAATATAATATGTAGACGGAATAGAAACAAAAACACGTAACACCGGTATGAGAGTCGGTTCTTCCGGAATACTCATTATCAGGATAGCGGATATTACGCGCAGATTGTCAATGTCCGGCGAGGTGCTAGATAGGGACTGCTGCAAGTTGCTTGTCATGTTCAGTAGTAAGCTGTTCCAATTTCCGAAACAAAAGTTTGAATAGGAAACTTGCATTTCTAATCTATTTTATTGATATCAATTTCACAATAGTATGAATAAAAATTTCACTAGAAAATATTCAAATCCTAAATAGGTCAGCTGAGAACAGCTTGCCGACAGCTGGACGAAATTTTTGAAGACGTCTACTGCCTTTATTTTGAAACATAAAGTTGAAAGTCCATTCTTAACCAAGAAAGAGAGTACACTTTCGTAACAGCATGGACTATTTAATCGAATACCACAAAGATATTAGAATATCAAGGATTTTATTAGATAATATGAAAGTTTGCGATCCTACAGAAACAAAATGACATAAAAAGTCAAAATCATGAAATTAAAAAAAATATAAGTCTGAAATTCTATGCTAATGTACATATATAAGTTCATAACACTCTTATGGGTTAAGTAGAATAGATAGGAGCATTCAAATCACCCCCTGAAATTATATATCACCTGTCATTTTTTTATTTTTCTGACATAGTGATTATAGAGCAGGATTCATTAAATTTTCAATGCTAACCATAAAGTGTGTCAGTTTGAATAACATGAGGTGCAAACTTCTTACAATGACACTCTTCCAGGATATGAAACATGCAAAAAGGTACTTCATGCTCTATAACATTAATCCTATAAAAATGTTTGTAATACGCGGAAAAAATTAGGTCAAAAAATTACATTTTACGAAATATTTCTACGAGTAAACAAAAGTAAAGATTTGTTTTTACATCTACAAACATAATAAATTCAATATTTATATGATATTTCTACTGAAGCACGATTACATACATACACAACGATAACATCTAACCCTCGTGATAAAGAGAAAGTCAAACAAAATGAGCGCGGAAAACATCCAGACCATCGAACAATTAGGAAACAAATCATAAGTATTAGAAACGCCTTAAATTTGTTATATAAGTAAATTGTAAATATGCTTTAATTTTACGAGATCCCGACGGGAAAATGAATGAGAGTTTATATAACGGAGTTGTACTTGATATATTACGTAAATATAAATCATATCTTTCTAAAAGGAGTTTGTAGGACAGAATACATGGTATAGAAGTAAAGCAAATCGTAATTATTTCTTAGATAGGTAGGTTAAAATAAAAATACTTAAAACTATGCGCCGAATCGTATAATGTACTTTACAGCTGTCGTGAATTGTATAAACATTCGAATTAAACACTATATTTATAGTTTCAATTTAATATGGAAATAAAAAAAATTAAATCGACCCAAAATTCAACGGTGATATGGTGTAAAATTAGGGTAACGTTTATAAATTCTGAATATATTTATTTTGAAATATTCTCCATGTACAGTATTCACTCTTTAAGAGTTCTGTGATATGTATATAATATTATGTTTATAGGCACTGAATACTGAATAGTTTTTTTTGTGAACGGTTTTGATAATTTAAAGCAATTTGAAACTTCTTGTAAGCGTGTCATAGTTTCACTGATACGATACGTTGAAGTGCGTATTGACATTTAAGTAATATTAAAATGCTGTCTTCGCACTTCTCTGATTTTATTCACATTTCTTGCGTATCAAAATATAATGATTTTAATTTTTGTCAGAATACAAAAGTAAACACATCATTTCTTATTACAGAAATTCTGTAGCTTTACCGAAAAGCATATAGTTTTTCATAATTCTATAAGTTTTTCTTTCGTACATGCACAAATCAACTAAAAGATTAGCTTTTGGAAGCAAAATATAATTTTAATTTTTTATGCTCCGCCAAACACGGGTATAATATTGACTTCAACATTTACCAAATGTTTACTAGCCAGTATGGAAACAACTATTATTAATTCATAGAGATTTGTGTAGTTTTATATAAGTTATTAATGAGACTTACTTTTCTAATCCTAGATTGTACAGAAGTAGTGATAAGGTCAATTGTATTGATGTGTAACAATATTGAGTAGAGAAATCTAACCTTAATGATGACATATACCAAGACAGGTGTGATGTCATCAGCGGCCGGTGTGATGTCTGGGATTATTTGTAACAATGTTATAGTTTTAATAACACTTTTAAGTTTGCATAGATTTTTCTATTTAATTGAACATTTTACTGTTGTAAAACTAGTTACATTGTCTCATTTACGTTAACTAAATTGATATATGGCACTGGTGAGTAAAAATACTTTGTGAACCATGGAAAAATCTTGAACATTTTTTTCAATTAATATAAAATTGAAAACAACCATTTATGAAACTGAATGACGATTCGGATAAGAGTGGAAACCGATAAACTAATATTAAGTACTATTATCATTTAAAGGTAATAGTTTTTTTTAAGCTGCATGTGGTCAAGGTTTTGGGATCGGAATAAATGAAAAATGGTAACATATACACAAATGTCCACTCAGACCCGGGGAAAAAAATGTTTAACGTTTGACTAAAACTATAAATATTTATTTAAAAAAAGTCAAATTAAAGCCACTTTTATCATGTTTAATACAAGATGAAAGAGTTTTGTTCACAATTTATGAAATATCCTGTACTATTAACAGCAAAGCAAATTTGATTACATCGCGTATGTCGATAAATACCACGTTGCCGAAAAAAAGAATGAAAATGAAAATAATCCTTTAAACATGAAAAATATTATAATTCGTTGGCTAACAAGATAGGAAGAGTAACAATAACGAGTCTGCACTAATTGTCTTGCTCAGCATTATTTTTGCCAAAAACAATTGAAAAATCTAGAATTTTACGTTGATTCTGAATTACATCAGTAACTAAATAGAGTATAGCAAAAAATATAGTGGGGCTTCTTTTTATAGATCCTGTTTTATTTTATTTTCCTTCAAGGTAGGTAATATTCTAAGAACTTAAAGAAAAAGTTTGTAAAATTTAAACGAAGCCCTTTTCATACGTTCAGCGTAACAATTCTTTCGTCTCTACAATAGTCACACGTACCTTAATATTAATAAAAAGAAAAAAAAATTAACCTGCTGTTAACTTACCAATGGCATAGTGTATTTTAGGCATAGAAAATCACGGGAGTTGTAAAGGGTACTTTCATTATCCATATGGACAATCATTTTGTGTATATGAGAATAAAATGTTGCAAAAATGAGTACGTAAAAAATAGTCTTATGGCTACATAAAAATATATTCTAATCGATGAAAACTTTTTATTGAGAAAAATTAGCTGATTGGGAATCAAGTAATTGTGTGGGACTGAGTACGAAATAATACAAAATCACGAACGTTTATATGGCTGACATTTTTGGAAAAAGAAGAACCCGTCTTTTGAGAGCCTGTCTTCCGCACTCTAGCAATGGAAATGATACACGACTTCTTTAAAATGTCCAATATCTGTTTAAACAATTTTAAAGAAACCGTTCTAGTAATGATTTGTAAAATCGCTTTTTCTTTAAGCCATGAGGCTAAAAACATTATTAAACAAAATATTGAAAAGTTTTTCTTAGGTATGATATTTATATTAATAAGCATTAATTTGCACATGAATTATGCACATGCAATACAGAATTTTCTACATATTGGTAGAAATTTTATTTTGATGTACTCTCGTGCTGATGAGAACATTATTTTATTTTCTGAATAATTCAATAAACTGACTTACTTATACGGATGGAAATATCACTATACGGGGTACCATTGTTTTCACGCTCGTGTAAAGTATTTTAATAGTTACCGTGTAGTAGAGCGTGATAATCGAGCATTTAAATTGCTCTGCCTGTACGGACTGCATACTCATGATTGAACGCAATGATGGTTCTAACCTTCAACTATAGTTATGACGAATTTTCACAGGTTTTCTTGGCATGTTGAAAAATGCGCAACAAAATTTAAATTATGCAAAAATTTAATGTTACGAAAAAATTATATAGTATATAATAGTATTTATAGCATATATAATTAATACAATTTTACAAAGTCATAAGTTCTTCCAAAGACTGGTATGGGTCGGTGCGAGTGAAGGAAGCACATGAAAGAGATCATCCCTCTCCAGCTGCTAAACAGTAAAGTTAAATATACTATCTATTCGAATATGGTCATACTTTTGCATAAGGCGTTTTGAATTTACAACTAAAATGAAATAAAATGAGCACTGAAACAGTGATTTTGGTAAAATTTATTTTCATGATTTTACAATAAACACTAAAACTAACGCTATTCTTCGTCAATTCTTCGCCAAATATTTAATTATTTTCTTATATTTTTACTCAAGTTGGGCCATAAATATGGATTTCCGACGACGGCGTCACGTGTAATAACCAGTTTTTTCTCTGTTGTTATGTAATGGTTCACTTTGTTTGACAGGCAGATCAGCCTGCAGCGTTTTATTTTTTTTCGTTGAAATATTTTTCAATACGGATAAAAACTAATTTCTTTTAATTTTTACAATATTTTCTCCTCCCTATATACTCAGCATATTGCGTTCTATCGATTTTAATGAATTTCATACAATTAATAAGGTCATTACAACTAATGCGAACATAGAAATGAACAGAATACGTAGAAATAGTCCGGTGCTGAAAATTTCACATTCGGTTCTCATCTTTTCTTTGAGGTATTAATCGATTGTTCGTCGACGATGGCTTCATTTATAAGAGCGTCTTAGGTGAACGACAGACACCGTGAGGAATGCAACTGTAATTACTCAGTCATACGAATGATAGAACCGAAATTGATGAAAGATGAGAGTTTTTGAAAAAATAATGTAAATTTAATATTTAAATAAAACAAATGCGTGATATAATGTTTTATTTGTCACAGATAGCATTCATTAAAGAATACAGTATAGATTAAAACGAATGAAAAAACACGCAAGAACATATCTAATAGAAATACGGTACCAAAACGCTATGTGGTTTTTTTTCAAATAGGTTTTATATGTAAAAATGGTGAAGGAAAAATTAATACAGTTGTAATTATATGAAATTATTCAAGAATAATATTAAGGTAGATGGTAATAAATTAAAATTAATGAAATAATTTTAACTCGGGGAAAAAGTATTTCTAATTCACGTGTTTCACGTAAAATAATTTTATATATTAGGTGAAACATTTTACGTAGTCATTAGTATAATAACTACGTAAAATGTTAGTTATTAGTATAATAGCTATTACATGAATTTACATTAAAAAGTGTTTTTCATTTATTTGAAACTTGATTATGTCACATTAAATCATTAAAAAAGTATTGAGTAAGAACAAAACTCGCGCGCTAAGTTTTTCTCATCATTACTAAATATAATAAATACAACATTACCTCAATAGAGAAAATCTGTTACAAACTTTAATTCTCTTTAACAAGTTAAATTCACAAAAAAAGCAGGCTTCATATACAGATTTTCTCTCAACTTTCGTAAGATTTCTCTCTAAAATAGTGTGAAAACAGTGTCATTGTTTCACACGTTTTAAGAGTAACTATTGCAATGTTTAGTGAGAGTTATTGGGGGTGCGGATATTAAATGCATAAAAACTCCCGTAGCTTTCTATATTAAATTTTTGTCGAACAAATTGCGACAAAATTTAAAAATTTTAATTCGTTTCATTTCGTAGTTAACGCACTCTTTTTTTAAATTTTTTAAATACCTTTTCTGTAGTCTTAATATTTTATTCCTCCCTATGCTCCCTTCATTTATAGTTACTAAACAGACTCAAAACTTAACAATATATTTTTAACATATAACATATGGACAATCTACGGATAAAGGTAACGTAATGTGTATCATAATACAGGTCTTTTAATAAAGACGCTTGAGTCTTTCTTGTCGTAGTTAGCGGTTTGTAAATATACACACCTGACTTTAACATCTGTGCATATTAAACATTAGATAAGTTTATTCCCCATTCATTAAGCGCACCGATCACCAGAGAATTATTTTGTTCTACTGTCTATGTGTTTCAAAATTATATTGTTATAATATATAATTATCTCAATGAGTGAATTCTTCGCCAAAACTGGATTAGATTTCACATTAAGTAATGACGTTATCTTGATCAATTTTTAAATCATATTTTGTACTGTCTATCTCAATCAATTTACTAATAAGACATTCTATAATTACAAATAATTATCGTAATATGTTATAGTCAAAACTATATAATGGTACTACAGTTCAAAATAATTTATTTCAGTTAAATAAAAACTCGATATATTTTCCCACCGTTTTTACATTTTCCTCATTGTGTTTAAAAGAGATAACTAAACAATTTTCAGACTAAACCAGCGATCTAGCTTGAAGTTTAAGCTAAGAAATAAGGTCATTTATTCCGGTCAAGTGATCTTTTAAGATGTCAACTTTATTCAAGTTAAATTGTTATTTTATACTTTATTTAGATCCAGTAGCAATGAAAAAATGAGAACATCGTTCTTGCGAATAATTCTCAAAACACTTTTGGGGACTGATGGTAAGAGGAAGTAAAAGGTTGATAATGGCTGAGCTTCGCAAACAAAAATAACTATAGAAAATTTCAGTTGAATTAGGGTATATAAGGTTAGGTTAGGTTGGATTAGATTGAGTTATATTGAATTAGATCGAGTCAATATGGTTTAGGGTGGATAAAATTGTGTTGGACTGGGATACATTGGTTTAGGTTAATTGTAATAGGATAAATTAGAATTCAATAGAATTGAGTTAAACTGAATTAGATTGGTTCAGGTTAAGCCATGAGAGATTATGTAGAGTTAAGTTAGGATGGGTTTGGGGTGGGGTATTTTTGGGTTATATTGATTTAGATTAAGTTATGAAAGATTGAATTGGGTAGGGTGCAGTTGGGTTAGGTTAGATTTGATAAGTTTGGTTTGGTTTGGGTCAGTTTGGCTTAGATTAAGCCCTGAAGGTTATGTAGGGTTAAATTGGGTTGAGCTATGTTAGTTTGAGTTGACTTATATTGGAAAAGTCAGATTAAGTTATGTCAGTTTAAGGTATATTTATATTTTGATCGAGTACAACATTGCGATATATCACTGTATTTTCATTAAGTAAAAATATGGAAATTTAATTTTTTTTAGTAAAGATTAACAACTTCGCGCTGTGGAGATTTACTCTAGTACAAGTTTCTCTTTCTTCCCTCCCAACTCCCTCCACTAAACTCACGTAAAAAATATCTAAATGTTTGCTTTCTTTTTACTTGGATCATTAATTGCGTTTTAAAATACAAACGAAAGATCAAAAATACCGAATCCAAAAACCAAGAATTAGAGTTAAATAACAAGGAACAATCTTAAAAAATAAAAACCTTTTCAATTTAGTAGATCACTCTAAAGGAAAATGGAATAATATAAATTGTCTCAAGTAATGTTTTTGATCTTTACAAAAGAAAAATACAACGTAAACAGTAAATCGATACAAAAATGAAATAAGTAGCACAAACGTTTTTGATGAAGATGAATCCTTTTTGTTATTTAATAAAGCCCTTAAAATTACCCATTATTTATATTTTTCATTCGATGTAGATATTAAATGGTGATATTCTAAAAATGACTATGCAATTTCGAATCACATACATAACGTGTAAATAAGATAATAGTCAGATACCTTTAATTCAATATAGTAAGATAACAATACAAATCAAATGAAAGCAAAATTTATCAAAGTATTTAAAAAAGTTGCAGACATGTCGTAAGGTCAGGAGGTCGAAGACATTTGATTGCATTATCACTATATTAACGATAAATAGTTTATCCCATTTCGCATATCAATTAATTATAATTGTCTGTATTCGAGGAAAATCAATTCTGATTTTGTGTGTCGTCTATCACAGTGCACTGCGTGTACAGCAAGATGAGCAGAAAGAACGTACGGGGCCGTGGCCGGGAAGCGGGGAAGGTGTATATCATGTGTGCTACAGGTGTATATCATGTGTGAACAGCAGGAAGGTGTATATTATGTGTGCTATGAATGTCCATATTTTCCGGAAACGATTATGTTTGCTACAAACTTAAACAAAGTGAAATTATTTTGAAGTGATTTTAATTTATTCAGTAATTACACCTAAGTTTTTCGTCTTTCTTTTAAATTATGTAATGTGGGTGACATTTTTATAATGCAAAACTCGTGTCCTCTTAATCTACCGGGGTAGGAATATGGCATAAAGGGATCGAATTCATGTCTCCTTAATATAATTCAATGGGAATATGGCTGAGCTCATATGAGCCGAGCTCCTATCTTCTTACTCTAGCTCGTTTGGAATATCATGCGTGGGGTCGAACTCGTGTCTTCTTAGTTCAGCTTGTTGAGAATATGGCATTAGGAATTTAACCTCTATCTTCTTATGCTAATTAGTTTGGTATATGGGGTTGAATTTAGTTCTTCTTAATATAACTTGATATTGTGGCGTAAAGGGGAGGTGGGTCTTTTTCCATGTTAATATATTTATCAAAATATTGTACATTTTTATTTACAAAACAAATTCAAGATATATGTAGATACGTATATAGCTGAGTATTATCTATCTAACATACAAATACAAGGTAAAACGAAAGATGAAGTAGATTGCAACAGATACGTCAAGTAATAAATATGAATTTACATAATATAAACGGGATACAGAACAAATTATTTACATTCGCCTTTTTTTGTCTTCATCCGAAGCTTTCGTTTCCGCTTATATGAGAAATTATTATACATAATATTGTTCTATTTCCTTAATATAAACAATTATTATTTTTGCATCTTCTATCATTGCACTACAAATGTTAAATTTAAAATTTACTAGATCATGGCTTTTCTCGTCGCCTAATATATGTGTGACATTCATATTTATTTTTCTACTTATGACTGCTCGTGTTATTTTGTTTAGGTGAGATTATATATAATGAGTTTTATGCTAAGCTTAAAAGGATTTTATCACCTAATAATTTTTTTGAAGCCTAACATAATTAAGTCGATCTTTTTTCAGATGTTAAAATTCGTCAATTTTTAATTTACTTCCGATCTGATTGGTTCTTCAATGGATACCGGCACATATGGATATTCCGGGCAACGAGAAGGCCGATGAAATTGCAAAAGAATCCCGTAATTCCCCCCAGACATCTAACTCCTTAACCCTCACAGACGCCGTTGCAGTGGCCAGCCGAAGACTTATCACTAATCAATCCAAGAATTCCATCCCAGAACTAAACTTATATAGACCCATATCAACCACGCTAACCAGACTTAGTACCAATCACCTAAAAGGAATGAAGATCTCTCCAGATGAACATCGCAGCTACAGCAACCCTTGCCCTCACTGTCTAGACAACTACTTATCTCCCCATCATTTCTTCAACTGCCCAGCAATCCAGGCCAAGTTTCAGTTTTCATAGCTTCAAGAAATCCATATTACTTTTAACACATTTATATAATATTTTGAAGTACAAAGTTAATATGTTATATCGTAATTATATGGCAAAACCGAAAAATTAATATTTTTAAATAGTTTAGTAAAAAAGTATATATTTCAAAATATTATATTTGTATAATTACACCCGTAAATTCTAATCGTATGTAAAATTTCTTAGTTTTATGTACCGTTTTTTCATAATGCTGATCAAGTCCTTGCGGAATCAAAGAAATAACGATACTTAAGTACTGAATGAAAAAATAATCCAGGTAGAATAAATTACCAAGAGAAAGTCGTGCGATATTTCTGATCTCTACTTAAATATTAAAAATCGAAAATTACATTTTTCGTCAGTTTGCTTATTGCTTAATATTGACACCAAATTTCACATGTATATTATTCATGTGGGTGAGCTATTTGCGGCTTTAATCGCACGGAGCATCAATAGCACATTAATCGGATTTAGTTAATTGTAACTTAATCACACTGACACAGTTGTACGAATATTAATACATTTTAGATTATGTGCTACTCTTTAATTAAAAAAGTTATAAAGTTTTTTGTAAAATTAAATTTTGTGTAAAAATAATTAAAAACATCAATTTTTCCCAATGTAAATTCACTGTCTAAAATATGTTACACAGGCGTATAAACATTTTGCGTATTTAAGTAAGATTATTTATCACTCTGTAATTATATATATCTATTGCCTGGTATCTTTCTTAAACATAATAAGTGCAAAATCACTTTACATAAGTTAATTGCCTGAAGTATCTTTAATCTTTTTACAGATCCAACTACATGTCATAAGTTGGTCGAATATTACTCGTAAACTAGTGGAACCTACTTAGATGTGATTATTTTTCTTTCAATTTTTATTATATTCACTACTATTTTACTTTTTAACCTCTTTGTTAAAAAAGTGTTCATAATATACACTAATTGTATTTTTTTTAGACTGTTTCAACAATGAGAATTAATAATAAACAGCTGTGATATACATTACGAAACTATAGGGTTCCCACTTTGGTTATAGATCATTAAAAAAGGATATAACATCAATTATTTTGCAGTTATTTCGTAATATAGAAGTCCAAAAATACTTGTTACTTTCAAATTCCAAGATTCCCATTCATCTGCGCTCTGCGTAAAGGTTATACTATGAAATATCTGACAACCTCAAATACCAAGTTTGATTTTCGATATCCCTGAAATTTTACAGAATTAAAATTTATTTGACAGAAGATAGAAACACCATTTTATTTTTCCTCTGGCTTTTCATTGTAATTCAATTAATCATCTGCCATGCCGTTTCTAAGTTATTGCGTTTCTACTTTATTATTTTCTCATAAAGAGTAGTAAAAAATTTGATCTTTTATCTAGAATTATAAAAATTAAATGAAATTTAAAATAAATTTTAGAATAAATTTAATTATTTTCAAAATTTAAAACACTAATTACTCTTATTTCAATTCTTTCTTTTAAATAAATTAATTTAAAATTAAATTTAAAATAAATTTATAAAACTTCCATAGTTAAATTAAATTATTTAAATGTAAAAATAATTTTAGAATTCAGTATAATTATTATCAAAATTTAAATGAATATTATTAATTGTTAAAATTTACTAAAACAATCCAAATAAAGTTCAAATATTAATGAAAAAAATTGATATGTAAAAATTTTTTTGTAATTTATTAATTTTAAGTTTTAATAAACGATACAGTAATAATTTACAATGCAAATACATACATACCGAATTGAAATCGTGGGTGTAATTATGTACGCGCCTTAGAAATAATACTTCTTTAGCATAGTACAAGAATAACTTTATTTAGCACGCAAATAATTAATAGAGATAAAATAATAAAAGGACTGGAGTCTAATTATAAATAGCGGTCGTAAAATATAAATTCAATAAAATTTAATTTTAAAAATTAAATTTTTTTTTCTTTTACAGATTAGTAAAATATTTGAACTTTTTATCTAGAATTACTATCATTATAATTTAATAATGAAATGATTTCAAAAACTGATACACATAAACATTTAATAAATAATACTAAAAAATATAAAACAATATATCACAAATATGTTACAAACAACATTTCGACACTTTTTTTGATATCACATCAAAGTGTACACATTAAAAACTACATACCTGGAAAGAAATTCTGCAGCTGATGATTATTATAAAAAAATAATTTGAAAAATTTTTTACCTGACCATTTAGTTTCAGATGGAACAGATTTTAACCATGTTATTTAGTAATTTCACTAATTCTTTTATCACTAACCACTTATTACACAATTAAAACGATAATTTGTAATGAATTATCAAGTATTTATGACAATAATTAATTATCAAAATTGAATATTATTTTTAATCTGTCAATTTAAACAACTATATTTTGCTTAAATGGTGCCAACATACAGGAAACAATAAAGTCTTTTTGTATTATAGCATATATCTTTTTTGGATATTTTATGGCATTCATTTCATTTGTAGTTTTTGGAAATATACATTTTTTATGAAAGTAATTTTTTAATCAATTTTTTTAATACATCAGCCACGGCCGGAAATTATTTTAGTTACGGTTGGGTTGGGTTGGGTTAGGTTAGTTTGGCTTAGGTTGGGTTAGGTTAGGTTAGGTTAGGTTGGGTTAGGTTTGATTGGGTTAGGTTGGGTTGTGTTAGGTTAGGTTAGGTTGGGCTGGGCTAGTTTAGGTTAGGTTAGTTTATGTTGGGTAAGGTTGGGTTATGTTGAGTTAGGTTAGGTTAGTTTGGGTTAGGTTAGTTTAGGTTAGGTTGGGTCATTTTGGGATAGGTTGGGTTGGGTTAGGTTAAGTTAGGCTAGGTTAGCTTAGATTAGGTTGGGTTAGTTTGGGTTAGGTTGGGCTGGGTTAGGTTAGGTTGGGTCAGTTTGGATTAGGTTGGGTTGGGTTAGGTTAGGTTGGGTTAGGTTAGGTTAGGTTGGGTTAGTTTGGGTTGGGTTGGGTTATGTTAAGTTGGGTTAGATTGGGCTGGGTTAAGTTAGGTTAGGTTAGTTTGGGTTAGGTTAGATTAAGTTATGTTAGGTTAGGTTGGGCTAGTTTGGATTAGGTTGGGTTGGGTTAGGTTAGGTTGGGTTAGTTTGGATTAGGTTGGGTTGGGTTGGGTTAGATTAGATTAGGTTGGATTAGTTTGGGTTAGATTGGGCTGGGGTAGGTTAAGTTAGGTTAGGTTGGGTTTGGTTAGGTTAGGTTAGGTTAGTTTGGGTTAGGTTAGGTTAGGTTAGGTTATGTTAGGTTATGTTAGGTTAGGTTAGGTTAGGTTGGGTTAGGTTAGGTTGGATTAGTTCGAGTTAGGCTGGGTTAGGTTAGGTTGGGTTAGATTGGGTTATAGCTGGTTATGTTAGATTGGGTTAGGTTGGGTTTGATTGGGTTAGGTTGGGTTGTGTTAAGTTAGGTTAGGTTGGGCTAGGCTAGTTTGGTTTAGGTTGGGTTAGGTTAGGTTATGTTGGGTAAGGTTGGGTTAGGTTAGGTTAGGTTGGGTAAGGTTACTTTAGGTTAGATTGGGCTAGTTTGGGTTAGGTTAGGTTGGGTTAGGTTAAGTTAGGTTAGGTTGGGTTAGGTTGGCTTAGGTTAGGTTGGGTTAGGTTGGGTTAGTTTAGGTTTGGTTGGGTTAGGTTAGGTTATATTGGGTTAGGTTGGCTTAGGTTAGGTTAGATTGGGTTAGGCTGGGTTGGGTTAGGTTAGATTAGGTTTGGTTAGATTTGATTGGGTTAGTTTGGGTTAGGTTGGTTGGGTTAGGCTAGTTTGGGTTGGGCTAGTTTGGATTAGGTTGGGTTGGGTTATGTTAGGTTAGGTTGGGTAAGATTGGGTTAGGTTAGGTTAGGTTAGTTTCGGTTAGGTTAGTTTAGGTTAGGTTGGGTCATTTTGGGATATGTTGGGTTAGGTTAGGTTAAGTTAGGTTAGGTTAGCTTAGGTTAGATTGGGTTAGTTTGGGTTAGGTTGGGCTGGGTTAGGTTAGGTTGGGTTAGGTTAGGTTAGGTTGGGGTGGTTTGGGTTAGGTTGGGTTGGGTTAGGTTAGGTTGGGTTAGGTTAGGTTGGGTTAGATTTGATTGGGTTAGTTTGGGTTAGGTTGGTTGGGTTAGGTTAGTTTGGGTTGGGCTAGTTTGGATTAGGTTGGGTTAAGTTAGGTTAGGTTAGGTTGGGTAAGATTGGGTTAAGTAAGGTTAGGTTAGTTTGTGCTAGGTTAAGTTGGGTTAGGTTAGGTTAAGTTAGGTTATGGCAGATATTTTTTGGATATTTTAAATACATTGTCTAAATTTTGAATATATTTTAATTTCACATACTATTTTTTTCATTTTTAAAAAGTTTAATATTGACAATATTTATTGTTGATTATTTAAATTAAGTCCAGCCCTGGCTAAGATTTTGTTTATACTTTCGAAATAGTTATACCAAATATTTGTTTTGGAAATATACATTTTTTATGGAAAGGAATATGGTGACTTTTTAGATAGTAATTTGATGAGAATAAAGGACTGTGATTCCATAGATGACCATTGGAGGGAAATAAAGGAAAGTGTTTATCATGCAACTAAATCTGCAGTAGGCAATAGTAAACACAGTAAAGATAAAGACTGGTATTATGATGAATGTAACGAACTTGCCAAGAAAAAGAACGAAGCATATAAAAAGATGCTAAATAGAAATACCAGAATCAATACAGAAGAATATAAAAGAGCCATAAAAGAGGAAAAAAGACTTCACAAAACAAAGAAATGTTTGTGTGTGCAATCAAATGTTCCCATTTATCTCTAAAATGGTTAGATAGATGTTACGGTGTTAGCTCATCAGGGGACTGCAACATTTTGTTGCAAACGAATGTTCCCATTTACATCCAAAACGGTAAAATGTTTGCGATTTAACCGCGAAGATTATTAGTTGGTTAGTTAGGTGTTATGTTGTTAACTCGTCGGATAGCGCTACAATAAACATTTTTGATTGACCTGGATTACCCACTTTGTGGCCTTTCTTCGGTTTCGTCGATATCGGCGTCGGTTTCGTGTTATCCGCGTAACATTTCTCAAGCCCTCTAACTCTCCCAATGCTGTGTTATTGTGTGAATTGTTTTCTTTGATGCAGATCAGTTATTACTACGTCGTCTAAATATGTACATATACATATACATATATATATATATATATATATATATATATATATATATATATATATATATACATATACATAGATGTGAAAACATATATTATTATGATGCTTCTTACGATACCTCTTTCAAATACCTCGTTCACTACCATTCTTTCAATCAAAAGTTTTTTCATCCTGCAGAAAATTATTTTAAAAACAGCTCGGTTCAGTTTTCCAAATCTTTTTAGAAGCAAAAAATTCTTCGTATTCAGGGTAGGCAATTTCATTCTTATATTTTAGTGCATTATACAGTCATTTAATTTTTATTATATGTCATAACTTTCTTATTGTTATTATCCCCTTCCTCAATGAATACGTAGTGCTGTTCACGGAGGTCAACTGTGGAAGATTGGATATAACTAGTTATGATGTTTAACCAGATTTTTTAGAATTATTTTATATGGAATCGACTTGGGTTTAGGTATACCACATTTCCTCATTATATATAGTGTATATGTATTATATAAATTTATTATAAAATTAAAAAAAGCTTTCTCGAGTTTGTTTGAACGCAGTAAGATGCAGGAAATTTTTTTCATGAATTACGTTTAGATATATAAAAATAAGAACACAATTTAAAAGCTTAATATTATGCAAACATAGTTGCTATTACCGAGTATACCTAACTATGATAATGGGGTTGCGGATTCTTAACCTTCTAAACATACTAAAATACTTTCCTTGTTATTTTAATTATTATGTTCGATATAGGATTAAATAGAGTATCATCTCCCATACGACTTTTTGCACACTGCTTTATATGCAACTTAAATATCAATGACGTAGAATATTTGGACGAATCATCATTAGTACATTATTTTTAATATGTTAAATTATGTTTGTTTTCAATGTGTAATTTTGTTATTATGTTTTTATTCGTTGTATGCTTGGATTAATTTTTTGGTTGTCTTTTACATAATTTTTCTTTTTGTTCTACACCAACTTGATCAACGCCTTTGCCAAATGCTCTAAATTGAGCAATAATTTTACTTAGTAAGTAAATAAAAAATAAACACTAAAGAGATTGGCACAAAATATAAAAAAGAAAATTGATATGTTTCAACACAAAATACGTTTTCAATGACTGCTGTTAGAGATATTTTAAAATTGACATGTGTACAACCGATAAGTAAACTTTTTGACAGTAATTATTTTATTCTTTACTTTTTAGTTTAGGAGAATTGAAATTTACGAGTACAGCTGATTGTATTATGACTTTAACCGTAATAACATTATAGAGCATTCAAAATAGACATGTAACCGAATTTATGATAATGACGATTAAATTTGCATAAATATATATAGTGTATTAAAAAACCATCCGTGTGAGTATACGTGAACGTGATTTTGTAAGTAAGTGGCTTATCATCCAGTAGATCCAATGTAATATCACATGTAAAGTCAACAAGTGAACTGAAGCGGGTCTCTAAAGCTAACAATGTCAGCTTTTATGGTAAAAGCGACGGTGTCATTTTATGGCATAATGGAGTGAGCAGGTGCAATTATTTCGTCCAAGGTGAGCATAAATAGTGTAAACTGACAATTTGTCTTATAAAAATAATGAATATTTAATCGTGAATCTAAATATCAAATAAAATTTCACTTCATTTTTTTCATTTATCTATTAATGTTTTCATAATATTTCCCATAGCTTCCCCCGGTCTAATTTTAGATGAATATTGTGGAATTGACTCGTTTCATAATGAGACTATTGCAACAAACCTCTATGATTAATATCAAAAGTTTTATCGATATAATACCCACATTTCGAAATCTGTTGACTTATTTTGGTACTATATTTTAATTATTCTTTGAAAAGACGGAATTTTGCTTTAGGGAAATTAGGCTATTTATCAGTTTATAATGAATATGTACGATTATGACATTCCAGGGATTGTAGAGCCAAATGCTCTTAAGCTCCAAATATTCAAGCCAGCTTTCGCAAACAGGAACTTACGCGTATAATCGAAATCTGTTTACTGAGCTTGATTTTGCCCCTCAATATGGATAGATCAAATCCCAAAAATACAGCAGAGGCAGCAATTGTTCCTATACCAAATACTAGCCCACCTGAAGACGAAATTCTGCCACTATCGCCTTTTGTCTTAAATCACGAACCATCGGTAGATATGGTCGTTCAACAAGAGGCTTTCAAAAGTCCACCAGTCACTAGAACTGAACAGGAATACATAACTGAACGTCCGGAAACTTGTAATTACACCACCCAGATATCACAACAGCATTAGTGTTCAGGAAACTTCTCTAAACTCAGAACAAGTGCTCAAACAATTTTTTCTAGTATCCCCGCTGTATTTTCACTGAAAACAATACGATCATTTCCGAAAGCTCCTGCGAGGAAATATAATAATAGAGGGCGAAAAATCAGGAAGTATGTAATTTACACTGATACACAAGAGAAGAAAGGGATAAGAAAGGAGCAAGAAACAAAATGGAAATGAACAAGTGCTAAGCAAGTAAGAAGCAATTGAGAAAGAAAAAGTAAAAGAAATACCACAAAAGAAAAAAGAAAAAGGAAGTACCATCAGAAGAAAAGGAATGCTTCTGTCTTTTTGTATGTCACCATATTCAGAGAGCAGATCCGAAGAAAAGTGTATCCAATGCACCACTTATAAACTGTGGGCTCACGAAGAATGCACAGAAAGTAGTCTTAGCTATATTTGCTGTAATTGCTACTCAGATTGATTTTTATATTTGACTGATGAATGATTGACTAATGAAAGTCAAAGAAAGTTTTCATTTCGATTATTTTCAAACTATTTTTGTTTAGTTTGTTATATTTAAAAAACAAACAGTTGATGTTTGTTTTGTCGTTTGTTAATTTACGTAAATAATATATCAATGTTAAGTAATCGATAGTTACAGATGACTGGCAATACACGTAGATTTTAACTGGCGTGATCTAAAACTTTAAAGGCTGATTAAAATTATCGTAAGAAGTATTTAAAACATTGAAGACAAAATTATTATTGTCAAATAGTTCCTTAATTATTGTTATAGTTGAAATAAGCAATTCATAAAACATATTATAATATTATATTTTGTATTATTCGCATGTGTTTCAACTGACCCCAATCACAGTTTCAACCGCCCCTGGTATGGGGACGGTTGAAACTATATAAATAATAAACACCTACTGCTTTGTAATGAAGTCCTTCAGGAGACAGGTAAGACTAACTGAATGCTTCCATTTTTAACCTGTAATGAAATACATGAATGACGCACTGTAAATATTAACAAACTACATTACAGTTGCACTACCTACGAGGCTATAAGTTGTTAATTTACCTGGTTAGTACAATGCTGTTGTTCGACTTCAGTAACACATTGAGTATTCCATTTATGATTGATATCACTTTCAACAAATCGCCCTCTGTTTGTAGTATTGAGCGAGAGTTCTGTGAATTTGTAAAAAAATAGTCAGCTTTATTTAATTTAAAAATATAATTTTAGGAGGTGAAAAACTATCTAAAACTTACAAATCCTTGTAACGTATTGGAGTTCGCAACTATGAGATTCACCATTCTTCTACTACTCCGGTTCATGTAATCACTCCTTATAAACGTTTATCTTTAACATCAGAATAAACATAAGAAATTAAATAGAAACTTGAAAAATATACCACTTTATCTCTTTTGTCGTTGCCGGTAAATATAACCTACAACTGTCAATGTCTGTCCTATGTAACAAAAGTCACCGTCAATGTTGCCAGGGAAAATTCATTATTTGCTTAGCGAGTTCTTCTTGCCAACCATATTTATATATCGATCTACAACGGAAATGGCAGGAAAAAATCATTATTTACCAAATGAGTTTTACCTGCAAAGGGATTCTATTGTGTAAGCATTTACAAATTTTTTTCGAATAACAGTTCTAAAATGGTGCAGACAATGCACTTACTGATTTTTTCTTATCATAAGTTTCGTTCTCAGAGATACAAATGCTGAGGTTGAATATATCACTTCGTGAATTTTACTATTTAACCGACGATATAATAACTATACTTCATAAGTAAAAGTAAAAGTAAAAGAAAAGTAAAACTACTGTTCAGGATTGTAAGATTTTTTTTTCTACTTGGGTTGACAATATCAATATTTAATTTGTTTGATATTTCTATTTAAAGAATACTTTTTATGGATACATAGCTTTATACTACATGAATACATAATGTAAATTACATTTGTGCTAATATAATAGAATCGCTTCAGTTCAGCAAAAATGTACATTTCATTGTTTCTTTTTAATGAAAATATATAAATAAAAGACTTATTTACCAAAAATGGGGGTTGCAATTGTTTTATTATAAAATTTAATTTGAAAAAATATTCTTGATAGATATATACATTTTTTGTGTCTAATAGTGTAAAACTTTAGTTTTACACTTTAAATATGTAATTACATGCTACGCACTCAACAGATAAATAAATATAAAGGTTAAATAAGAGAAAAATAAGAATTAAAACGATGGCGTGTAAATAACTTAATATTGACAATCATTTAATCTTTTATACCTTAAAAATTGTTTTTGAAATGTTAAGATTAATAGCATTTTTTAAACTATAAATTATTAATTGGAAACTAATGCATTGAACGGTGAAATTTGCGTTTTTTCTACACTGAACTTATACCAAAATTTATAATACTAACAAACGATCAATTTTTTTCTACTATGATGGATGAGATAAAATTACCTCATTTTGTACGTGATGCTTTTAATATTAAAATTGAATTCTTCATTTCTTCATTCTAAGCGGAATGCTAAGAAATCTGACATTGTACATGTTCCGACACGCACTTGGCCTTACTACTTCTCCTTATACTTTTGATTCTCTTTAATTCGGTTCTTTGCTTTCGCTACATCAAAGCCGATTTTACCTATCACTTCTAGTACAATATTATCAGTCTAACTATTAGCTGGATAATAGAAATATATAAATAGCGCATATTATTTTTCTTATTATTTTGGGGCTGTCAACATGACATTTATGTAACACCAATTTAATAAAACAAATTCTTATACTTTTTGATGATGACTAAATTCCCTGTAATTTTAATGGTTTGTTTTATCAATATGTTTTCGCCACAAAAGACGGTATTATGATGAACATAAGATTTTGGTACCATTAAATAAAATTGTAGTTCCTTTTTTATTCGAAATTGTCTTGACAGATCAAATAAATACGCTGACCTATAAAATTAAATAACGGAATTATTACATATTTATACTTACGTCATTACTGCCTACCTCGTCTTCTAAGGTTTTCAAAAAACTATGAATTATATGTAAATAAGTATATCTTTGAACATGTCACCATCTACATTAGGTAGAGAATCATATTTTATCATTTGCAACAAAAAGATCGATTGAGTGCAATTCCTCGATAATTATTAAACAGTACATGAAAATTTTCTTATAAATTGTGAATGAAAAATAATAATTGAAAATATATTTTGTTAAACGCGGGAAACCATATTTTTAATATTAATGTGTAATAAATTATAATAGTGTTCATGTAGCGCACGCAATATTTTTTTTTAAATTCTTCTGATTTCGGACCGTAAAATGTTTCGCTATATTCTATTTATTACTTGGTTTGTTTGTAATAACTTGAATATTTTTTATTAAATTTCTCGAAATATCGACTTTGGGTTATCTAAGGTCCTTGAAAGACTCACTTATTTTGTTATAGGATCGTGAACATTAAAATTCAATAAAATGAGACAATAAACACTGATGTCATTGGAGAAGAGAACAATTAATCTGAATATTTCTGAAATTGTCTTCAAATATGGAAATACATTTTTTTAAACATTTTATATTGAGAAAGTTAGAACTAATCTACTACCCAACGAGCTTTTATGAGAGAAATATTCATATTCTTTAGAAAATAGACAAACTACATTTAACAGAATAATTCTTTCATTTTCTAATGAAACGTTGTACGACATTGTTCTTACTTGCTATAAAATGACACCGACTATACTCTTGTCCAATAGGTTTATCCGTATCTTTACCAAGTTTTGTTAAAAATGTAATTGTAATGTTCGTAATATAAGATATATTCAGAATATCAAGAGATGTAACTAAGAAATTCTTCTTCATACTTGGAGTATGATCACTATCTCTTGATGATTATTTTCTATTTATATCAGTCCGAAGCTCCCCAAGCTCATGGGATAAAACAGAAATAGCATAACACTAATTTCATGCACTGCTATCCTAAGCTCGTGGGGTAAAAGTAGCACAATACTGGTTTCATGGAGTGATTAAAATGGTTTTAAATAATTTGGTCAAAAATTTCAATCCGTTTGTTTTTAATTCAGGCTGAAGTATATTTTGCACTCTTATTGCATGCCCATTGCATCAGAAATATTAATTTAAAGACCTGTTTCAATTGTAAAATTTATTAGACTACGAGAAACTATAGAGTTCTTGCCGCAAAAAGATAATTTATAAGGTCAACAAAAAAATTATAAGACACTATTACAATTTAAGTTATTATTACTATAGAAAATATCTTTTGATGATTATATAGTATTTCTCTTTGTTCGTTTTGGTGCGCTATTTTTTATTGTTTTCCCATTTAAATTGTTAAATTTTCTAATACCTTCATCTGTTTCGATAGAAGGATAACTCGAACCGTCTTACATTTAAAAAAATTGCATATCATTTTTTCCTCTAGACGAATGGTTTGGAATATCAACAAGACGATGCGACGATGCAAACACTTACACAAACAATCCTCCGACCCGAGACCCATTCGCATTCCCTCGCCGCTGCAGCCCTCGGGCGCGCCCCCGCGAAGATTCTTCCCCACGTGGTCCACAGCACTCCTGCTCCAATCAACCCTCCGCAGACGGGCGTTCGTCTTGCTACGTGCGCCCTAATAGATTATGGACGTGTGCGGAGCGTCGTTTAGATCGTGTCGAGTGGAGTTTATGGCGCCTCCTAACAGCCGCGCGATTTCCGTGGCAAGCTTTGCGGATAGAATTATTGGGGAAAACTATTCGGAGAAGGTTGCACATTTGGGACATATCGTTATCGATCAAGACGAAGACGATTAAGATGATCAGATTAAACGTCCCACCGAATAGGTTTTGTGACTCAGATAAACAAATTATTTGAATATTTTAGAAAACCTTGATGTCGACAAATTTACTTATTATTGAACAACCCTTTTTATTAGCTAATCGATAAAAGATGCCGGAGCTTAATGCGGTTACAGAATTAGAAAATTTAACAATTGATCAAATTTAAAGCCATGATTCAAAAAAATACTCAACTTAATGTATCTTTTTAGCGCTGTCTGACATTCTATTTTGTTTCAGCTGAGTGGGCTACCCATGATCAAACATCATCAAGCAAAGGAAGTGGTAAGATTCACTTTATTGTAGTAAGATTCACTTTATTGTAGTAAATTCACTTACCATTATTTGCTTCCAAAACATCAATGCTTGCGTAAAATTACAACAGTCTTTATGCAAGCACAGATCTTCATAGTCTTATAAATATTTCATTGAATTGGTGCTGTCAATAAAGAGTCCAACGTCAAGAGAGTGAGTAACTCTAGTCGAATAACAATGATCATTGATAACCTTTGTTGAGATAATGTTCTGGACATAATGCCCACTATCAATATAGCATGCAGGCATTTTTATTTCAATGCCGAACCGATCAATAAGAGTCGTAAAAAATATTTAATTTTTGATCAACTTCACACGTCATCTTCCCTTTGCAAACGATGTCCGAGCATGTGACATTCAGTTTTTGCGTTGAACTTACTTGACGTCGTTTTACAAATTATGTCGGTGTTGGTGAAAGAAAATTAGTCAAGAAATGTACGGGTTTATTATCTATCTACTTGACCAAAGATATCCCTTCAAATCAAATGGTAAAAATGTCTCCACTCCTCATGTCCTTACCCGTTCATATATTTTTAAGAATATATTTCCGCTGTGTGTGAATCTTACTACAAGCTTTGATATATTGTTAACGAGTTTATGTTGCAATAAAGGTTAATTTAAAAAAAAATTAAAGTACACCTCCCATTCTGGCCCTTCCAAAGGCTTTATCAAATCTAATATGACGAATTCGTCTAGTCTTATTTCGGACCCATACCATTTTTGCATGTAAATACATCAAACTGAAAGAAATAACTCGTTTTGAAATCTGCTCGGCAACCGATTACGAAGCCTCTTTTTACTAGTTTATTTTGCACATATCGCTTAATAAAATTAAGTCCTTTAAACTTTAGTAAAATAATAAGATCCTTCGACAAGCTCTGCTTTATTGTCACAAAAGTGGAGATTCCATCCGATTTCCTCAAATCTTGATAGATATTTAACTTGACCCACATAAGATATACCAATACAAGGTTCATTAGGCCAATAGCGTCGCAAATTAGGCAATACCTGATAATCCACGACACAGTTCATTCCGATAAATGCTGTCATTTCTGGGAGATTGGTAGTAAATGTGGACCAATTCTATTGAGTATATCGCATGGAGTCCGGTATAACTAGATTTTCAAGTAAATTCTGCATATCTGTAGATAACTGAAATATATTTAAGGATTTCAATGCATTTTGGAACACTGTTATCATATCAAGTAAGTAAAAATATTATATCTAGATTATATCTATCATTATTCATACAATCAACTAATGCAATTTGATACTACATCGTATGAAAAACAGTTTTCCTTCACTGACACAAACTTGTATATCTCGTGAATTAAGAAATTCGAGAAAAAAATATGGAACACAAATAATTAATTGTATTATTAGTAGAGGGAGAAGATGGCTCATGGGATATAGATTTACTGATTGTAAAAATCTTAAAATATATCGTTTATAATTACTTACAAAATATTTCAAAACTTTCAAAGCAAGGAACTAATAACAATTTTTGAGCGTCCGTAGGGAAGGTTAGTCAATAAAAAAAGAGAGAGAATTTGTTTGGTCTCTTTGGTGTAAAGTGTAATTAGTGAAACCACTTTGCTACTGTAAGATTAAGCTAAAAGTTAGAACCTTCCATCATCAAATAACAACAATATTAACAGTCAAGTCTTGAAGAAAAATAATATGCCAATTTATGAGAGGTTTTGCTACGATATCGAATAGAGAGATCATTTGATCCTTTAGAAATCCCTTTAAACATTTTTTGAAACTCAACTAATACTTTTTTCTAACATACATGCTGAAAAAATATTGTACACAATTTTCGAAAGCAAATGTTAATCTTAATTTGTTTCAAATATTCAATTGTACAATGAATATTGACAAAAATGATATGTATATCTAATAACTTTAATTGACTTTATTAGATAATTATTTAACGTCATGCTCACATTATATTACACACAGAATAAATAAAGTTTTCTCATAGCAAAATTACGATTCCATCTTTTTTACACAATGTATGAGTTAATATGACTTGTAATCATGGAAAGAAAGACGGAAGATGAAAGATCATTGGTAGATACAAGGAAAGTTTAAAAATGCAGTTTGGAAAAGAACGAAATTAGAAAAGAAATATCCTTAGACATGTTTCACATTTTACGTCAAATAAAAAATAAAAAAATGCGAAATCCCATCGCACTGGGCGCTCGCATTTTTACCAATATTGTATTTAACCTTTATATCGGGTATATATGTACATTTTTGCTGAAAGAACACTGAAAAAAGAAATCACTGGCAAGTTTAACTTTAGCCATTTTTGAGGAATTATCAATAACTATCAACAATTTAATCGATTATGTGGAAAAATAGATTTTACTGGTTCTGGTACTAGTACTGATACTGGTACTAGTGCTGGTCTTGGTGCTGGTACCGGTACTGGTACTTGTTCTGGTACTGAAACCGGTTTTGGTACTGGAACCGGTCTGGTACTGGAACCGGTTCTGGTACTGGCACCGGTTCTGGTACTGGTATTGGTTCTGGTACTGGTACTGATATTAGTACTGGTACTGATACTCATGGTGCTGGTCTTAGTGCTGGTACTGGTACTAGTTCGGTTACTGGTAACATTATCGGTTCTGATACTGGGAACATTTCTGGTACTGGTACCCGTACTGGCACTGTTACTGGTTATGGTACTGGTTCTGGTATTAATACTGATACTGGTACTGGTACTTATACTGGTACTAGTGCTGGTCGCGGTGCTAGTACTGGCACTGGTACTTATTCTGGTCTGGTATGTCTGGTTGTTTTTGTACTGGTACTGGTACCGGTTCTGGTACTGGCACTGGTTTTGGTTCTGGTAATGATACTGGTACTGGTACTGATACTGGTACCGGTGCTGGTATTAGCGCTGGTACTGGTACTTGTTCTGGTACTGGTATCGGTTCTGGTACTGGTACAGGTTCTGGTACTAGTACTAGTTGTGGTACTGGTACCGGTTCTGGTACTTATATCGGTACTGGTACTGGTACTGGTTCTGGTACTGGTACTGATACTGGTACTGGTACTAATACTGATACTGGTGCTGGTCTTGGTGCTGGTACTGGTACTTGTTCTGGTACTGGTACTTGTTCTGGTACTGGTATCGGTTCTGGTACTGGTATCGGTTCTAATACTGGTACCGGTTCTGGCACTATTACCGGTTTTGGTACTGGTACCGGTGCTGGTACTATAACTGGTACTTGTTCTAGTACTGGTACTGGTACCGTTTCTGGTATTGGTACCATTTCTGGTGCTGGTACCGGTTCTTGTACTGGTATCGGTTCTGGTACTTATACTGGTACTGGTGCTGGTCGCGGTGCTTGTACTGGAACTGGTACTTGTTCTAGTACTAGTACTTGTACTTGTTCTTGTACTGGTACTGGTACCGGTACTGGTACTTTTACCCTGCAACGTACAATTGCCCATGCGTAAAAACTGGCCGGTTCAATAAAACTCCAATTTTATCGAATGTTTGTCCTTGAGGCTTATTTACTGTTATCGCAAATGCAGGTATTATTGGAAACTGAGTTCTCTGAGGGTTAAATGGTAAAATAGTTCCGGAATATGTTAAATTACGTGGAATCAAAATTCTCTTATTGCGTGCGGTTCCAGTTGAATCTTCGCAAACAATTACATTACGATGCATAAATTTGATGCGCATTGACTAACGCTTCCTTTGTATTTAAGTTTCTGATCAGCAAAACAATGCAATTAACTTTCAATACTAACTTATGTAGTGGTAAACCACTAATAGTCAAAGAATTCAATAACTCAACCGGATAGTTTTTATTTTATCGTAGCTATGATATATTATCTGTTCACCAGGAATTTGGTTAAGTATATCAGTATTAATCAAAGTACAATCATCATTTTTAGGTGCTAAAATAATGGAGTTTAATATATTATCTGAGAGTATATTTTCGGAAATATTTCCATACATCTCATAAATAATATTATTTTTATTTCTTATTAAAATCCTTTTTTTTGAAACTCAATTGTATAAATGAGTGCTTCAACTTTACCAAAGGTATTTTTTTGTATAAGGCCCTCAATTAATGCTTTCAATTTGGACTTGGATACAAGCACAATAATGTCAGGTCTAAAATTAGCAGTTTCACCTAGGCCAATATTGTATTTCCGGCCAGCTTGGATTGCAAGTCATTGTAAGAAATAAAGGCTTTCCGAACTGTTGTACAATTGACATTGCATCTAAATAATTCTGATACATATTTCTTGGAGATCCATTGAACGAAGATAGTAAAATTACTCTACGGCCAACATTACTGGCATTGATGTTCGATTCTAAGTAGTCTGTTAAAGTGTTGTAAACTTCAAACCTAAAAATTGTTTGATTTTGTCGAATGAAATGTAATCTTGAGCCCTCAATTCTCACATACATATCAACTATCCACTGCGGAAATAATTTTGTGAATGGTGCAACATGCTGAAATCTTCTCTGATTGCAAGTCGATAGGGTCGCTGGGCGCTCTTGAATTAGACATATATGGTACATTATGAGGAATATTGATATGTCACCAAGTATCACCATTTGGAAAAAGTAGTGGGTACGCTAAAGGGTTCAAGGATGAATTCAAAATTGAAATATTTTTAATGATACCGTTAACTTTTGAAAATGAAATCATATTTCGTTCAAAAGGTGGCTCACCATCAGCTGTAGTAAATATTACTGCTACATCAGTTTGAACTGCATTATTGAAACGGCGTAGATCTAAATCGTGATTTACTTTAATGAGCATACAAATTTTTTTATTTTAATTTTCAACTCTCAAACAATGATGTTTCATTGCTATGAATGACCGAACAAAAGGATTACTGCGTTCCAATTCAAGACAAATTTCGCGCATTATGTTGTTATTGCATGTCTGATTAAAACGTTCTTGTAATCTATAATTGATAGTAGTGTTAACATCACGAAAATATAAATGCGCATAACACGGTGAGCGACCGTATGAACCTGATCTGTCATAAAACACATCATGGATTTTGGAATGATACACTCCACTTGTAACTGCCTCGGAAACTTTAGATTCTGACCTAACCATGGCAAATGATGAATTGTATTTACGAATGTTTTCAAAATATTTTTTTGACTTACTTTTGATTGAACGTTCATTTCAACTAAGTCCATCATACAATGATTTAAAGTATTCATTTTCACTTAAGGGCGGTAATATTGCTTTACCCTTATGGCAATATGAAGTGAATGCAGTCCTGTCACCTAAAGTGACTTCAGATTCAAATTGTTTCGCATTGCAAAACCTGTATTGTAAATTCATTAATCCACAATCATAACTATTAAAAAGTATTGGAATTACATTTAGTGCACATTTAAATGTATCTCTAAAAATTACTTCTTCATTTTGTTAACTATTAACACTATTAAAATTTGCATTTGGTCTATTATTATGTGTATACGAATATAGATTCCTTCTTCTTCTCTCATTTCGACTGAAACCGATATTAGAAAGATTTTAGTTTAACAAATAAAATGAATTCACATGTTGTAACTTCCACAATGATATTACGTACAAAAATATTAAACTTTGAACCGGCAATAACAAATATAATTTTTGTACCTATATGATATTGTAAGTCAATTCAGATGACTGCTACACAATTTTTTTTTACAATATATATGTATGTTGAGCAAGCCGTATTTCACTAATAATTAGTATATAAAGCATAAATATCTATAAGACAAATTACAGGCTAAACAAACTATGACTATGACATTATGATAATGGATTATTTTTGACATTCAGTAAGACTATAGACAAATAATATTAATATCTTCTCAGTTTGACCATAGACTTCAACCATAAACAAAAGAGTATATGTGTGTATATCATATATGTGTGTGTGTCAAACGCATGGTAGTGTGTGTGATGTTTTTTTTAATAATTTAATGTATTTTTAATGCATTATTATCTAAAAATATTAGCTTTCTGAACGCCTTCTCCATATAAACTTTGACTGCGCCAAATTTCATACTCCTCCGTTCATGTAATTTTCGTAAAAAGGGGTACAAAGTTTTTGCTTCACGTATTAATATTATGATTATTATTAATAATGTGGTATTAAATTATAGTGACTAATTCCAGATAAAAGATCAATTTTTTTACTACTATATATAAGAAAATAACAATGTTGAAACACAATAACTTACAAACTGTCTGGTTGATAAACTACAATGGAATGCCAGCGGAAAAACAAAATTGTGGACAAATCATATGTTAATATGTGTGGATATGTGTGTGAGACAAACACATGGTAGTGTGTATGATGTTTTTTTTTATTAATTTAATGTATTTTTAATGCATTATTATATAAAAATATTAGCTTTCTGCACGCCTTCTCCATATAAACTTTAACTGTGCCAAATTTCATACTCCTCCGTCCGTGTAATTTTCTTAAAAAGGGGTACAAAGTTTTTGCTTCACGTATTAATATTATGATTATTATTAATAATGTTGTATTAAATTATATTGACTAATTCCAGATAAAAGATCAATTTTTTTATTACTATATATGAGAAAATAAAAATGTTGAAACACAATAACTTACAAACTGTCTGGTTGATAAACTACAGTGGAAAGCCAGCGGAAAAATAAAACTGTGAACGACTCAAAAATCAAAATGTATATATATATATATATATATATATATATATATATATATATATATATATATATATATATATATATATATATGCGTGTGTGTGTGTGTCAAACGCTTGGTAGTGTGTGTAATGTTTTTTTTTAATGTAATATATTTCTAATGCATTATTATATAAAAATATTAGCTTTCTGCATTCCTTCTCCATATAAACTTTAACTGTGCCAAATTTCATACTACTCCGTCCGCGTAATTTTCGTAAAAAGGGGTACAAAGTTTTTGCTTCACGTATTAATATTATGATTATTATTAGTAATGTTGTACTAAATCGTAATGATTATAATTACAGATAAAAGGTGAATTTTTTTACTGCTACATATGAGAAAATAACAAGTAGCACAATAATTTAGAAACTGTCTGGCAGATGATTTACTTACAATGGAAAGCCAGCGGACAAATAAAATTATGGTCAACTCATATGTTAACATGTGTGTATATATGTGTGTGTGTCAAACGCATGGTAGTATGTGTGATGTTTTTTTTTATTAATTTAATGTATTTTTAATGCATTATTACATAAAAATATTAGCTTTTTCATTCCTTCTCCATATAAACTTTAACTGTCCCAAATTTTATAAGCCTCCGTCCGTGTAATTTTCATAAAAAGGGGTACAAAGTTTTTGCTTCACAAATTAATTTTATGATTATTATTAATAATGTTATATTAAATGATAATGACTGTAATTCCAGATAAAAGATCAAATTTTTTATTACTATATATGAGAAAATAACAATGTTGAAGCGCAATAATTTACAATCAACGGTTTCATTAATCAAGTTTAAATTAGGAAATGAAATGGGCATCATTGCTAACAATGTGAAAGCTTGTACTCAAATAATATTATTTTTTTTATTGGGGAAAGAGTTTTATACCAATTAGATCTATGTATTCGAGTAATATCTGTACATTAATGTTTAATTTATTTTGTTACGGATTCAATTAAATCATACATCATAGTTCACATCAGAAAGTTTTCTTGTATTTTAAATAATAATTTGAAGGTGGAAACTACATATATAGAATGAGGAGTAATCATACTTTTATTTAAATAATAAGTTAAGAGGAAACTTTGATATTTGATTTCGTCATTTGTAATCTGCATTGTTAGGAGGTCGATCTTCGTAAGAAAAAGTTAGTACTTAGTGAAAGGCAAGCCGAGTAAAGAAACTAAAACATTTAAGAATACTTTTATAAATGATATTTGGTTTCGAAATATTGCAGAATTGCATAGAGAGAAATTCTTTTTAGTATTAGTATAAAATTAATTTCCCTGTCAGTTTTTTTCCCATTTTTAATTTATTTAGAAAGACAGTGTGTGATAAATTAATGTCAAATAATATTTAATTTGCGGTTCAGTTTAAACTATCTCCATAAATCATCGTCTTTATCTGTAAACCAAATACAATCATAACGATGAGGTAAAACGAGAACTGCCTTACTTTTTGTACTTTACAAACTTTAATAAAATTACACAACCCTTTGATTCTTCTAAATTAGTTTTCTTAAATATTTAAATCAACTAAATAACAATGAATCGACTAATGAATAAAGACTCGTATAGATTACGACACTAATTGCGACACAAATGCATCTGCCTTTCACACATAAGGCGGTTCGGTGTCGCGACCCTAAATCAAATGTCTCAATATATGTCGCAAGCGCGGACAGTGGTGTTCTTATACAGACATTCGATGTATACAGTGAGTGTATACACCAAAGTGTCGAATCTAAACGTAGCTTAATATCTCAAGTACAGATATTCACACGTTGGTTCATCAGACACTTTATCAATACATATAATCACGCCTTTCAGTTAGGTCGACTGTGAAAATTCTACGTAAACAAAATTTATTTTCTTGCATACTATCGTAATACACTAGTTTTCGATAAATTTTCTAGACAGTTTTTTTTATTTCAAACTTCTTTGAACGCGATGAGGTGTATGTCAAATTTAATGTACCATTTTCATGTAAGATCTGAATATAACGAATCTGCAAGAAGGACGGAAAATGTATACTTGGCTAATACCGGCAAAAATGGATGAACACGATGAGAAAAGAAGTGCACGGATGTGCGAAACCAAACAAATGTGGCGTTCACCACTGCTACCTGCTGATGCTAAAAGTATTGTGTACGTTATATATATCGAGAGTAAAAAATGGCACTCACTACCGCTATCAGTTTTATTTTACTTTATTTGTGTCAAAAGTCAACAGTTAACATTTTGTAAACTTATTTATCTGTTTACAATTGATTTATCAATAATTTTCCAGATGCTTCATCCATTATAAGATTAATAATAAATGTATTTTATATGTTTATAAATAAGGAATGAATGTAGTTGTCGGAAATATAATTTACAACAGGAGAACGATTTCCTTCAGCCTCATTTAGCCCTTTCCTACACTGGCATCGCGGTAATTTTTTAATGAACCATTGTCTACGTAAATTTATATGAAGATTTTGTTAAATGTTTTTTGAATGTTTGTATTAAAATCGTCTTATGCGGATTTAGGACCATCGATGGACTTACACTTAATAAATTCTTTCTGCCGTTTTATCCCTTAATATATAGTTAGAAATCGAAGTTTGAATCCAAAAGGAGTTTCATATCTATTACCAAAAGAATTTTCTTTTCTGTCACATGTACTGAAGTGCATGCTATTTTTAAAATAAAATAAAAAATGTTACACATTTTTAATACGGTACTTCCTTTGCGAGATACGAGTCTGTAAAGTATTAACAAGCGTAACTTGGCCCCTCTGCAGTTACAGGTAATCAATTTAGTTATTATACGCTTCTTGAATTACATACTAAACAATTTCAATTACATCGTTTTATTAAATATTTGTATGATTTAAAATATAATATAAAATATATCTAATATAAAATAGTATATAGAATAATTTCATCAAAATATTACGCATCCATAGTTATTTCAACTTTTATGTATTATTAAATAGATACGGAATCATCATAGCGTCATTACCACTCATACTTAACAGGTCTTTCTATTTTTATAAACCGAACTGAGTGAAAACTGATTGTAAAGAAAGCACAAGCTTTTCAAGGCCTGTAGTGCCGCGGAGAAGGAGGCGATGAAAAATATAGGCACCTACCTCTTTATACCACGGATTTTAATTTGTTGACAGTTTTTGTAGATTTTTGACAATTTATATCTTTGTCTAACGTCTTGAGTGCTATTTATGGTAAAATAAATTATTTTTCCACACTTTCTGATTTTTTGTGTTATTTTAATATGATATGCAATTTTTGGTAACAAATTAATATATAATATAATGTTTTAAAAAGTATTGCATGTACATAATTTTTTTTTCACTTAGGCTTCACATCATAACGTTGTTTCTGATTTTATCAAAAATGTATTATGTCGTACGGATAAAGTATTTTTTTTTCGCCCAATTGTGCTCTAAATTGTGAATGTTTCTTGAAAATCTGTTCTATTATCCACTCGTTTGAAATAATTTTTTTTTAAATGTATCCACAAGAAAATGTTTACGGAATTTGGATCAGGCGAATTCCCAAGCTAAGAAAGAAAACTACTTTACTCACTTGATTACCCTAATGTAGTGAAGAGCCTAAATTAGTATTCTTCTCACACCTGCCATTTACATTGTAGGCGGAAAAATTAAGCACGATGAATATAAACATTTTGATTATTTGCATTTATATTTTCTAGCTGTTTCATTGCTTTACCTCCTTATGATCCATAAATGAAATACATCTTTTGAATATTGTACGAACCGTATGATTCTAAATAAGAGTCCGATTGCAAGCCAAAATGAGCAGAAACCGCAAACCCGCAATGGTTTTGAAACGCAAGTGCGGAAAAAATCGAACAGGAATTCATTTTAATATTCAATAGAAAAATAGAAGTAATATAAAAACGAAAAATAAATTACAATCTACCGATCAATATTTTATAAAGCGCAATTTTAAAAAATATGTTTTCTTTTTCAGAAACTGATAAATTCTTTTTTTTAAACCCGAATTCAATCATTTGTTTACACTATACTTAAGCTTAAAAGTTGTGTTTTATTATTTGCTTCTCTATTTGTTCTATGTTACTTCATAAGTTACTGAGGCTATTAAAATTGTTTTGACAAGTTAATATATATCGCTAATAGTTTCAATAGGCGTATGGTTTAATTTCAATAACGCAAAGGACAATTCGGAATAGATCTAAGAATATACATACGTATTGCTAAATCGACTAAAGTTTGACATACGAACAATAAAGCGATAGAAAGTTGCTATAAAATAATATTGCACGATCACGCCTGTACTCTTACCGCGTCCCACACTATCTGCGAGGGAACGGAGCTTACAAATCTTTCAACTTATAAAAATGATCCCTTCCGTATATTGGTCCAAGTTCCTTGATTCTATTTACGTAATGAACCATCAGCGAAAATAAGCCGCAAAAGGTTAGAAAGTCACATAATTTATCACTTTTCTACATACCTTATAATAAAAACTGGATAACTATGATGTTAAAATGATGTAAATTATAATAATACGAACTTCTGTAACATGATCCGCAACAGTGACGTGATAAGATGCTACATTGGCACGAAAATGCGACTTATTGCTTTATTATTGCTGCTAGCATCAAATCGAAAGGAATTTTTGTGAAGCCATATGTAAATAAATAGGTTATTCCAAGGCACAACGTTTTTTCTTCAGGTCACAAGTTACAAGAAACTCCAATTTTAGGACATGCCCCTTGATAATAGTTTGTAACCTGCAGCATAATAAGCGATAAAATTAAGTTTATTAAAAAACACTTATCTTTAACAAGTTTTGTCTCTAATTTGGATTAAAATCGATATATTTCACAAATTTAAAAAAAATCACGTTTCATTGCTGTGAGTTACACTAAGTGCTAGATTATAAACTATTAGGCACAAATGCTATAGACGAATATACTCCTGAAGCATACAGTGGATTGGTGACATTGTTAATATAATGAAAGGCGGGCGAAGGAGTATCGTAACTCATTACATATTGTTATCGTATTGTATTTGCTCTACCTGTGACTAGTACAAAATATGTGCCATTAATGTACTTATATAGTTCTATAAACGATATTTGTGTAACCTACATATTTTTATATTTAGCTAGTAATAAATATTTATATAACAATACTGATACTAAATTATACGAGGCAAATAGTAAATATTTAAAAAATAATATGTGAATATTTTAAACCACTTCCGTTGTTATTTAAAAAAAGTGATGTTCATTTCTCATAAACTCTATCCACAATTAGCTTTGTTTAGATTTAAACGAACTTTATTACAATGTACTGAATACTAGTTTCCTTTCTTTACAAGAAATATCTTTTTATGTTTGTAATATGCCTTAATTTTTTTTCACTGTTGATATGACACGTGTTTAAATTATATTAATAGACATTCACATCTAAGGAATCAATTTACAAATAATTTATCTCCATTTTGTTTAATCGGCAATGTTATTGCTGTGTCTATTTCAAAGTAAAATAAAGAGAAAATGTTGGAAAATACGTTTCCCTATTACGCTGCAAAATTTTAGGCGCAAGTAACCGAGCGAAGTGTAACCATGTGCGTGAGACTCCAATGAGTATGTGTGATAATTGCTACTCATATTACAATACCGTCTAATATAATTACACTTTTAAGTCCATTTGTATGTGTATATATATATATATATATATATATATATATATATACATATACATATATATATATATATATATATATATACATATATATATATATATATATATATATATATATATATATATATATATATAAAGAAAACCAATATTTCTACCTCCCAGGCTGGGCCAGGTCACGATTTTTAGTTCAAATTATTCACATGGTCAAAGTCAAAAAATAAGTAAGATGATGTTCTTCGCCCTTCCAATGCCGAGGGCGAGGACGAACAAAGTATAATAAAACTTTTCAGGAATAATATAGATAAATTTGCAATTAAGCGCATAGATATAGGTTTTCTTTTTCTTACATACTGTTTGAGTAAATCGTATGTTAGTTTCGAATTTTGGTAGTCAAATGGTTGCTAGTTTTTTTATTAACGTGACGATTTAAAATAAGCAAATATATGTTTTAGCTCCCGATTGGGTTTAACGGGTTTGCGTTCAGGGGAGTGTGTTGAATAATAGAACACAGATCCGTGTAATAATGCCACTTAGTATTTCTCACTCGTGTTGTATCGTTACCTCGTATTGTTTGTGCAAAACATATATCTGTTAATTAAAGGTCCGTCAACGGTTTACCGTAATTTTTTTCGACGGGAATACCACCCCATAGATGACGCGGAATCGTCAGCCTTTTCAACATCGCACGGTCTATCTATATCTTCATATCGATGTCGATAAAGATATTTTGATACATTGCGGCAATTAATTGTTCATTAATTATTTTACGTCGCCTTCAAATTAAAAAAAAGATGCAACTTGCTATTACTAATATGTCGTACGTCTGTGTAGCCATATAATGCGGTACTTAATCCGGATTAGCCGCCAATAGTGAATTTTATGCTGTTTGAAATACGTATTTTAAATGGATATTTTATAGATAAATTTGATTTTAAGTCAAGGCTTCGTTGCTGTTTCACATATCGTTCACATTATTTAACTTCGGATGTTCCCTTGGCCAAACAGTAGAACCCAAATCTAGTTAGCCAGCCAATTGTTGATAAAAATATTCAATCGCATTTTGAAATGATAACAACTTGAAAGCGTAGTAGAAATTATATTTATTTTCAATATTAATCAATTTAAAAAATAACATTCTAAAATAAATAATTAAAATATTATTTTTCTTACAAATCTCCTTCATAACTAGTATTATTCGCTAAAAATTTACGATTAGTATTACATAATGATAAAAAGCTAAAAATTGCGAAAATTCCAAAATTCACTTTACATATTTTAATTTTTGTACTTAAACTTGTTCTCAAATGTCTTCTTGCATTCATTTGTAAAGAATTATAAATACTGCACTGAAATAATTATCAGGGTATTGTAATTTCGTTAACACAAATTTTGCGTTAAGAACTATATCCAATGAAATATTTTAAAAAACTCTAACGATTCGCAGCCTGGCAATATTGTATTTACGTTATAATATCACTAAAATTATAATAAGGAAAGTCTGTTTCTTTGTTTGCATGTTTTTTAGAAAATCATGCAAAATCTATTGATATATTTGGTATAAAACTTGTCTAATATGACAGCTTATAGTTTCCAGATTGCCATAGATTACGTACGTACATAGTATGTATGTTGTATAATTATCGAGATATAATAAAGGGCGCCAACATAGTCGAAGAAAATTAACTTTATTCAGCGAATTTCTATAAATATAGCATCTCTAATCTCTAGTTATCGCCATAATTTGCGTGACGGCCCATAATGGAACACAAACCGTGTAATAGCGCCACCTAGTACTATTTATTGAAAAAGTGTCTAACTAATGGAACCCGTGTAAAAATGTTACTTAGTATTCTTCGTAGAAACCATATGTCTCTTACTTAATGGAACACAAACGGTGTATTAGCGCCACCTAGTACTATTTATTGAAAACGTGTCTAACTAATGGAACCCGTGTAAAAATGTCACTTAGTATTCTTCGAAAAAAATATATGTCTCTTACTTAATGGAACACACCGTGTAATAACGCCACCTAGTACTATTTATTGAAAGTGTCTAACTAATGGAACCCGTGTAAAAATGTCACTTAATATTCTTTGTAGAAAACATATGTCTCTTACTTAATGGAAGACAAAAGGTGTAATAGCGCCATCTAGTACTATTTATTGAAAACGTGTCTACCTAATGGAACCCGTGTAAAAATGTCACTTAGTATTCTTCGTAGAAAACATATATCTCTTACTTAATGGAACACACCGTGTAATAGCGCCACCTAGTACTGTTTATTGAAAAAGTGTCTAACTAATGGAACCCGTGTAAAAATATCACTTAGTATTCTTCGTAGAAAACATATGTCTCTTACTGAATGGAATACACCGTGTAAAAGCGCCACTTAGAATTGTTTGTAAAATTGGTTATGTTTTGAGTTCTTTTCCTTCCATTTCCCCATTTCCGTTATATTAGCATTCTGTGGAATCGTTTATCAATTTCTATTGTTAAATATACGAAGTCAGAAATTCGGTTGTTGATAGCACTCATTTAGTTTTATTCTCCCTGTTTGTTCTTTCAGATTCTCAATCTTTATTAGGTACGAACTTTATGAAGACGATGAAAATTTAATACGGTCTGTTGATTTTTTTCATAATTTACGAAAATTTCCGGCATTTTGCTATTTGTTATGCATAGTTTCCTTGCAATAAAGAATAGCGATTGATTTAGTGCGCGTTTTTCTTTCATATTTTTGTGAGTGACCCGGTTTTTATCGTTTGCACTCGGCCTTCGAAATGGGGGAAAGTTTCTCTTCGCTCTAACATCTTTTTCTCCGTGGATTACAAGTTCCTGTTAATTTTGAAACTTTGTATTTTTAATAATTTTGACTTTAGCTCTCTGAAAGAAGGGAAGAGAAGAATGCATCAAATTTAAAAAAAAATGTTTTGGAATTATAAATTCCTCGTTTCACTGACACTGACGTATCGTGTTTTAATCAAGTGACCCTGAACATAAATATTGCGCGATATTGAAACTTCATCTTATCAATCATTTCAATAAAATCCTCTGCGTGAATTATTTTAGGTGTTACTCAAAATGTTTAAACACTTAAGATAATTAATCAAGACATCGAGAAGACAAACTTTCAGCGCATAAATGACACGGGACAAAACAAGAGTTTAATAGAATTTTAAATTCGATCCTGAACATTTTATTAACATAAATACAAACAAAAAGAAATAATATAATCATACATGATAATGTACATATTTAAAGCCCACAATATTGTAACGTATAAGGTCATAAGTAGCGGAAATAGTGCCGTGAGAGACGAATTCACAGATACACAATTGAATTATGAGGGTTAATATGGAATCATGGTTAGAAAAAAAATAGAAAACAAACATTTTAGATTAAATTGTACGTTTTTGTAAACAGAATTAAATGTAATAAATATTAATATTTAATAACGTTCTTAATTTCTGTAGATTCTGAGCCATCATCGATAAAATTCAATAATAATCCAAACATTTGAGCCAATATTCAGATCATCAACTTAATGCTTGACTACCGTTAATGCGAGAAGGATTTTTAAATATAAACATTTTATGGCTAAGTAAAGTTTCAATTTATTAATATAAAAAAAAGACAACTGGAAGGATCCTTCCACGAGCAGAAATTCTGTAGTTCACAAATTACACAAATAGCCGAGAACGTTCTGTAGAAGGATATTCGGACAAACATAAGAATGCGTGCAAATGCACCGACTTACATTTTTTCAAATGTGATTGTAAGTTTATAGCTAAAACAGATTTTTCCTTACTGCAGTAAATTTTCCGGATTATACACAAGTAAGAAATCAGCAACGTCAATAATTTGAAGTAGTTTCCTTTAATAGTTTTTCTAGTTCATATTTTCATAATTTTCATGATTTTCTTCAATAGTTTCCTTTGAAATAAAGTATTATAAATCATACTTAGCAAGTGTTGATAGGAAGGTAATGATATAGTTGTAGTGTCATCATAACTGCATTGCATATTCTATTGGTTAATATTAAAATAGGAGATATGAAAATATAGTAATTGAAAAGTTTAATGTCACCGCCAGTATTTGTAATTTTAGAAACTTCACTGCCATATATAAAATAATAGGTTTTATACTCAAAATCTCTTTCACTGTGATAATATTTCCTATTTCTCAAAACTTTTTGAACTACATTTTTCATTTAATAATAACAAATTGTTTGAGATTGTAACAAAATGTGCCCTAAAATAAATATAAAAAATTATTACAAATTATGTTGAATATGAATAAATTACCTTATGAATGAATTATTTCTACGTTATATTGACAGTATGTGAAAATACTACAAATTAAATCGATTTTATGAACCCCGTTTTTTTTATTTTTTGTTCAGTAGTTTCGGAAATAAGGGGGATTTTCTATTTTCTCTAATTTTTAAATCCATTTTCTTTCAATTGCATATTAAACTTAGAAAAAATATTTTCTGTTAGTATAAATAAAACCTTTTTATACTTATAATAAGTCCTAAATAGCATTATTTATTAACAAATAAATATTTAAAAAAAATGTTAGTGCAAAATATGTGGATTGAAAAGATACATAATGCCAAATAAGTTATAACCAATACTTTCAAGTTTCTACGTCACATACATAGACAAAATCGGCTCTGACAGATAAACAGACAGAGACATGAGTGGTATTATGACGATGAATTCACGACATCAAGACATGTGTCATTCTCCAATATCACTCATATTGGAGAATGACACATGTCTTGCATAAAGCCAGGTGACATTGCCATCACAAATACATATTTAATATCACAATATTAAATATGGCTCTATCCTTCAGAAAGAAATCGTCGTAGGGAGACTGTATGAAACGATCACAAATCGAGTTAATTTACGGTTGATGGATTAAATAAAAAAATTGCCGAAGTCGAAGTGGAAATTAAAAACATAGATGAATTACTTCATTAACTTACACGTTTATTTAGTATTTATTGACACATTACATATACAGATAAAAAGGCACACAATAACAGAAATAAATTTATACACTAAAATTAATCATACAAAATGGCGTTGGACTTTTTCAAAGTACAAGTTAAAAAATTAAAACAGCCATTATATTCCTACATTTTATACATTATATTCCTTTAAAACTTGAAAGAACAGAAATTTATATAACGGAGGATAAAGGAAATAGAGAAAAGTAACCGTATTGTTTCTATCCAAAAACTTCAAAAGTAATTAAATCTAGAGAAATCACTTGAAATACAATGGTTGTATACTGCATGTGTCATAAAAATATATCTTATAAGTAAAGCAAATAACGGTAGCATTATAAGATAAAGTGCATTGCACGTAAAAAATCAGTGGGCACTCATACATGCGAGTAACTGTAATTCTTGTATTGGTTATGTGATAATAAAGTACAGGCCTTGTATTGAATCTTCATATACAAGAATAGACAGAAGTATGAACGTGCGCTCTAGCGTACGTACACATACGCGCACAGGAGTGTCCATCGTAGAACAAAGTACATTGCACAGAAATAATCAGTATGTCAACATTAGTGGTAAAGTTACAATACCTAGGTGACCGTAAAATGCAATTTCGTGTCGAATTTTACTTGTAAACTTTAAATTTTCTAAATATTACAAACAATTCAATGGACGCAAGCACGCAGGTGTGCTCTGATGCACGCAAGCGTGTACGTAGACGCGCCACAAGTGCCTGGCATCATTACAAAATAAAATTTATTGCACAGAACAAAAGAGTGAATACTCATATGTCAAACTGAGTGGTATAAATAAATTATTCATATCACCGTAAAGTGCTTGTTTTGCGTTGAATCTCACTCGTAAACTTTTAATTTTCTAAATATGAAAAATAATTCAGTGAAGACACGCAGGGGTGTTAGTACCGTTATAAGATATAGTGCATAGCACAAAATAAAACAATGAGAACTCGTACGTCAACATAACTGGTAGAATTAAATTACCAAAGTCACCGTAAAACGATAGTTTTACGATGAATCTTACTCGTAAACTTTTAATCATCTAAATATGAAAAATAAGTTCAGTGAACGTAAACATGCATGCGTGCTCTGGTGCCCGCACGCATGCACGTAGATGCGTAGGAGTGCCTGAAACCATTATAAGACAAAGTGCTGCATTGTACAGAATAAAACAGTGAGTACTCGCAGGTTAATATGCGTGGTATAATTATATTATACCTAAGTCACTGTAAAATGCTAGTTTTGTGTTATTGATAACTTGTGAACTTTTGATTTTCTCTACACGGTCAACAATTCAGTGGATGCATGCACGCACCTGCGCTAAGGTTTTGCGCTATAGTGTTACGGCTAAACAAAAATAGATATTTATTATAGGATATTGTACAATCATTTTGATTTCTACTTAAGTTGTACCAATATAATGGTGTACGTTATTAGAGCAGCCAGTATTTGGTGAAATACTGCGTAGTCCAGATTAAAATAGTCGTTTACTGTGAAAGTGAGTGTGTGACGATCTATTATGGTACCAAATTCAATGACAATGTCTTTATCTCGCGGATCTGAAACATATTTAAATAAGTCGTTATTAGCAATACGACTGTTTTATGTTTACATTAGTCAGGCTCTATCCAAAACATATTTCTTTTCAGAATTGTATTTAAAGCAATAGGGGACAATTCATTAACATGTATGAGAAATTATGTATTCATTTTTACTTTTTAAAATGTTGGTTCGACCAAATATATTCCGGCCTTGCTAATAACGATATGAATGTTATAGCTCTGCTCCAGACGAGAACTAATTATAACTAAAACAATATTTTACTTTATGAAGAAATATATAATCTAGTTGCACATATATAAGGCGATCCTTTTTATTTTTAATTTGCCTATCTAATTATTTAAGAGTTGCTAATTATTTGGATATTTTTATTAACATACATTTTGTTGTTATTGGTGGAGCAGGACTGTGTAAGAAACATTACCTATATATTAAAAGGAATACGTCGCTGACCACGAATTATCGCCCAGTAAATATTATGCCCGATATATATCTGATAAAATTTTATGTTGTTCTAAAAGGGGGGGGGGGGGGGATGACTAACAGGCATTTAGTAACATTTTTAACATAAGAATGCGTTCTGTAAAATTTTTGCGAACACGAAGCTTGTTTATTGAAGAATTTGCATGGAGACCATTGGAAATCGACCATACTCGAAGAAATAGAGCCGACGAAACAAAATTTGTGACACAAAATCGCATGTATGAGAAGTCGCACTATGTATTTGCGCTTGTGTATTTTGTCAAAATAGTTTGGACTTCTTTTAGAGGGTTTGCATAACATTTCAGACCTTTCGAAACCATTCTTTATAATATTTACTGATGGATATTTTATTATTTTTCCACATTGTATACAGTGGAGACACATCCAACAAATCCATATTGATAGCAATTACTACCCAGTTGTTGAAATTATAAGCGGGAGAGGAAACGAGGTTACTATATGTATTGTGTTTTATTCTTGTTACGTATGTTTTTCAGCTTCAACATTGCAGCAATTATGTTATTAATTTTATTCGTTATTATAAAACTATAGACTCGAGTGGGAATATTTTAATTTTTGGACCGACTACGTCGTAGACAATAATTTAAATTACGAATAAGTTTTACTTCGGTAACCCCAAATTAATTAAAAATGTTCAATTTTAAAAACAAATTGAATTATTTCTATTAGCTTACGGTTACTGTCGAATAAAATTCGTTCGTTCTTACTACAGCATAAATGTATGAAATGGAGTTTAAAAATAGGTGTTTATCAATGAAATTATAATTCGAACATGTCTAATTCCAACATTAATAAAGCCGTTGTTTCGTAAAGGTAAACTGAAACGATGAATTAAGTTTTATTACACCTGAGTTGTATTTATTAAGTCTAAATGTTAATAAACAAAGTTTTTTAAAGAAATACCAAAATGCAACATTGGTTGCTCATGTTTAATAGTAAAAATTACATTAAGATCCTGCACTAATGTCAAGTGTATTATTTGTTATTTCGGTTAGTTACGGTGACAATATAATATCAGTTTATACAAGTTCTTTTAAAATGTAAGCACCTAATTAATGTCGATGCTTAAATGGAGTAATTTTGATAAATAATTACTAAAAATGTCAAATATGTCAAGCATATTTTTCCTATTCAAAGCTTGGAACTGATATAGTGAGATACAGTAATTTGTTTTACCTTACTTCATTTTATTAAAAGCATCATTCCATTTTTTCATTGGATTATCATAAGTAGATGTTTTAGTACATCTATCTAACGTCCTAAATTACCTTTAATAAGGCATTGTGTATGTGATAAATTTTGTTTAAAATTATGTACTATATGAAGTATTAATTTTATTTTAATTATCCTGATTTGGCTGCTATTATATAAAGTGGTTGTTATATTAAAATACAATTTTAATAAGGACTAAATCTAAAAAATGTTTACCCACCCATGGAATTGAGATGCATTACTTAAAATTATTTGCTATCATATCAATATTAAAACATCAATCTAGTACTCACTCAAGTCGTCATTGACAAGGGCTTTATCTAGCGCAGTTAGATGGAATGATCTTAGCTTTTGCACCATAACAGCCTCTCTTAATAAAAGAACCAACAGCAACGTTTCGTGCAAAGCTCCCAGCAACTTCACAATTATTAAGGTGCACATAAAGTAGGTTTCCTGCAAATAAATTAAATGACAGTAGAAGTACTTGTATAGACTGGACTTAAAGCTTCATGAAAAAGTAGTCTAAAAACTGCAAAATTTCCACGATTCACCTTAAACAACTTTGAAATAAGCATGACTTAATACATTACATTACAATTACATGTCTACGAAGAGCCCGTCCATCAGAATGAAGTACAAAACCGTTATGTACACTATAACTTAAACACTAATTATATCAATTTGATAGCAAAATCAGTTGAGGAGAAAATAAGTAGCTACTCTTTCCCAAACAGCACACAGTCTGGGCTGGGTGAGTGACATCAGCGCCGCCCAGCGTCAGCAATTTAAAAGGCGCTTTAATTGTATTTGTACGCTTCAAGTTAATGGCTCTGGTAAACGTTTACCTGAACCATATAAAAATAACCAAAGACGTCAACTGTGACTTATACTACATATTTATTCCTAATGATGTATCAGTTGTTTTTTGCTATTTTTGTCAAAAAAATTAAGCATTTTTCGTATTTTTTATAAAATTACGTTATTTTATTACATTGTTCATGTTTTTATTTATTGTAACGTAGAGAAAATCTGAAAATAAATGCTTTTATTAACAAATAATAAAAGTTTAGTGGTCGATATCCAGAACAAGTAATATCCTTTTATTTTCAGCTCAACAAAATGAGTGAAATAATAAATATATTACCTATATTGTAATTCTGTTAAATTGAATTCGTTATTTCTAGAAATATTTTTACAATTTATAACAAAATAATTATTGTGTCACATTAGAAAATTTGCTTTTAATGCATAAAAAGTGAAGTGGGGAAAAATAGGACTCAGTCGTGATTTTGGAATAATGAAAATTGATTTTAAAAAAATTTAGTTGCAATGAATATATTTATTTTTTAATGCTAGAGTATTTTTCACTATTTTTACTTTAAATATATATATATATATATATATATATATATATATATATATATATATATATATATATATATATATATATATGTATCATCGTTTTAAAATTGTTGTAAATTTATATTTATATTAATGTCTTATTTAACTATTTCTCTTATGTAGTATTTAATGAAAAAATTAAAATAAAAATAATGAAAAAAAATTCAATACAATACAAGGGACTAATATTGTAATTTTTTTATCCAATCAATTTTTCACAATAAAATTATTGCGAGCAAGACACATTTTTTTAAAGACGTCATTTTTACAAATATTCCTTCGATAAAAATCAGTGAAATTCGCATTTTTGCTAAACTGCATTCTTCCCCAAAAATAAACATCACGTATATACGTAAATAAATTATATTACCTGCGACAACATTTAAGAAGATAATTTAAAAGTTATTAGTTAATTTCGTTGCCCCACTCTGTAGTCTGAACCCGGCCAATTATATAATGGAAAGAGGTATTCACTATAACTTATATACTCGTAGTAAATTTAATTACAAGTTTTTAAGTGTATGTAATATTTCTACTAAAATGGTTACAAATATTAATTTTTCACAATTTAAATATATTGCCTACTGTAGCTTTCACAGATGTAAAAAGCTTGGGGCATAATTAAAAAGTAGCAATATAGTTTTCTTGTAATTTTCTGGTGAGATATTACTAACTCTGTTTCTTACCTGATTTTTGAACTAGTTGAGAAAATAAGTGAGGGAATATTTTGCGGAATACTTCTCTATCTTTTTGAACTTGTAATAAAAAAATATACCGTGTCCAGTATGCAATTTGTATATACTTGTGCGTGCCTATATACAACGCGCATTGTTAACTTGTTAAAGATCAGTCAGAGACTTGTTAGAGGCCAGTGTCCACTACTTTGCCAAACGCATTCAAAATGAGTTAATCGTTTTACTGGAAAGTGAATAATATTTTGACTATGGTAAAATCAATTAAATACTTTACCATCACTACTCTCCTACTTTGAGCCATGTCCAACGATTGCCATTCACATTACTTTTTGTTGAAATTAATGAAGATGAAATCAAAGTGCAAGAAAGCAATTTTAAATTGCAAGAGTAGAGTAAATAAATTTTTATTTGTATTTATCCAAAGATCTGGGTTCTGATCCGGTTCTTTTGTCCTTTGAATCTACAAGGTGATGGAAGTACGTGGAAGAACTGCCGTTAAAAAGTTTAAAAATCAGTTAAAGGAGTTGATTTTCTATTCTTGCTGCAAGTTCGCCATCACCGATCTACAGTTCATGATAGACTCCTGAGTACAAACGACTCAGTTGTAGCAAGACAGGCCTTATTGACACAGAGCAATTTGAATGACCACTTACAATGATCGCTATGTATGACATATGGTATCAAATTAACATCGTAAGTAAGGCTTGTGCAGTCTGAAACCACGGATTTACCAAATTCATTGCAGTTGTTGAAGAAATTATCAGAATGTATAAAACAGTGCAGCATTCATCACATAATAATCGTTAATCATTAATATAATTCAGGAAAAAAGGAAAAACAAAATTTTATACAATTTTGTTAATGGAAAATGAATAAATGTAATTTTTTCCCCTAACACAAAACTAACATGCATAAAACCTATGAAAATGCTATCCTGCAGTAGGGTGAATTGGTCTACCGCAGGCATTATTTTATGCTTTACCTTAGTTGTAATTGTAAAATCTAATCTTCGCTAACAATTCTATGATAATTATCATTCTTATTGTTAATCATTCTTTTTATTAGTAACTTCCAAAAATACAGATTTTAAGTCATGATAATATCAAAGAACACAAGAGAGCTCTTATTTTTGGAACCATTTTTAAATTCTTTCCAGAGCCTTGAAGTATAGACACATTAAATGTTAAATCATGTAATTTTATGTCAACACTTATCATAACTTAATTAAAGTATTAAATGGCTCGAAACTTTCACGTGTTGATAATGACCTGTACATACTTACAGCACATAAAGGAATGTGATAGTCTATTGTTTTGTGACATAGAATTATCAAGTGCAAGGCCGTACTCGCGAAGGTGATGATAAGCTGAAAAATTTAAATATTAATACCGTTAAATATAGGAATGAAATTTGAACTTAATGTATTCATGCCAATTTTCTATTTCAATAAAATTGAATCGTCCGGTCAGAATTCTATTGCCGTAGTAAGTTCGTCTGTTCGTCCGTTCCTCTCTCTATCAATAGTAATAGGATTCGAAGTCCTAAACGGGATAAAGTAGGAACGTATATATATATATATATATATATATATATATATATACACACACACACACACACACACACACACACACACACACATATATATATATATATATATATATATATATTTATATATATATATATATATATATATATAATTCCTTAATTTCTACGTAGAAGCATTTATGCTATAAGCTATATACCAAAATGAATTTTATATATAGCTAAAAGGAAGTAAATTGCAAATAAACGTTAAATGATATCAATGAAAGTAGTTTATGTACGAAAATAAAAAAAAGACAATTTTGTTGAAATGCAATATAGCAATGAGTGCGATTAAACACATGGCAGAAGGGCTTTTCCAAATTTATATCCATCGAATGTACGTAGACAGATTTTGAGATTAAAATGGGCTAAAGGTTCGATGTATTTTTGTTTCATTTTTCAGTTCCTTGAGAGAAATGTTAATATCCAAACAAATGGCATATGTTCCCTCCTTTATTTTATTAATAGGTAGTTTAAAAATCTGAAAAATGTAAATACTAACAAGTTCTAACGAAATTATTATAATATTTAAAGAAAATAATTTAGCATTTCAACTTTTATATATGTGGACAATTACATTAATATATGTGTGTCCGTTATACTCCTGGTCGATTTTATTATTTTGAGCTAAAGTTTAAACACAATTAAATGAAACTACGTGATATAGTATTATTTCTACTTTCTTTAAGTTCTTTACCACGACCTAGGTTTCGTTGTATTACAACATCTTCAGGTGGGATATTAGCAAAGATACTCTTTGCTATAAAATTAACGCCAAATATATTCAATACTAAAGTTTAAATTTTGCTTTAGACGTAATTATTAACAAACTTGATAAATTACATAAAACTAGTGTAACAATATTAATATGGGTACAACTACATTTCTACCAACGCGTTAATTTCAGCTTAAGCGTAACCAAACCTGTGATAAATCCTCAAATTAAAAATTAAACTGTTATCTGTTATTAAACGAGTGGGATTATACAATTTCCTTTGTCAAGCATTCCCGCCTTCTAAGTATCTTATACGATCATGCTTACTCTTTTGTAAAGATGATTTTTAAGAATTTACATCGAAATTATAGTCCCGCGGTAGTCTGAAAAATCTTCAGAAATTTTAGGTCTCAAATTTTAATTACAGATTTCAGAAAATATAGCAATTACGTTCCTGTTGTTGCTAGAATTGTAAACTAGAATGCAACATACTTTCCATTAGATTATCAACCTAGTTAAAATTAAGTTTTGGTCGGAATGTGTATAAAAGTTTTGAAAATTAAGACAGTATATAGTGAGGATTATACCAAAATTCCCTCATATCCAAAGTTTCCTCTTGACTTGATCTAAAAAAATAAGGTGGTTTTTCGTATTTCCTGAATTTGTGAAAATCGGTTACTTATAGATCTAAATCAGTTATTACAAAGTAGAATCTTTATATAATTTGCAACATAAAGTTTCTACGCAATTTGGTTGAAAATCCTATATTTTCTGTCATAATTGGGTATGAATTAATGTAAACTACGAAAACCTTAGCCGGATAGGTTCACTGGTAACTATAATATATGCATTTAACTCTTCAAATTGTTTACGAATTGGATGTCCCTTCTTAGGGTTAAAAGACTAGATTTAATTTTAAGATTGTTTTACGATAGTCCCCTTAAATAGCCATAATCCTTATTTGTAATATTCAGCTTTCCATAAATATATTGACAACATCAACATCATTGTGACACTATAAAGGGGAATGGAAAACTCTCTTCAGGAATTTGAAGGGTTTTAAATTGTTTTTAATTTTGGTTTATTGATAAATATTTTGTTTTCTGAAAATTAAAAAAATTACCTATATTTTTCAAGATGGTGTTTGAAATTTACTTCGGATTCTTTTAAACTTTTCATATAACCATTACTGTAAAAAGTGTGCCAACGTTTAGAACATTCATATTTATACCATTGAGAAGAAGGAATTTTAACCTTTACTGGACTATAATATGACGACACAGTAGTATGCTTCTGAATATCTGACCCAAACATCTCATTGAGATAAAACTTTATCTCAATGAGATGTGATTGCATACCAAATCACAATTGCTAATTATAATATAAAACTTTTAGAATAGAATAACATACCTGAATTCCTATTATTGAGAATAATGCATTGAGAGCTCATCAACATGTAGCATTCCGTTTGTTGCTTTAAGTCACTGGAGACTTCGCCATCGACAGCCTTGACCCTCTTTCCACAAGGGAAGTCGCTCGGTAAAATCATGTTCCTAGGAATATTTCTCTCTTCGAATATATTGTGTAGTTGTAATATATCATTAGTTCTATTCAGGATCATAGAGAGATTTCTTCTAAATATTTTTAAATTTATAATGATAAGAAAGTATATAATGTATATAAGACACTGTGAAAAAAGACGCGGCAAAATCGTTAACGAAGAACTGATGTCGAAACCGATGTACAAAATTGTGAAGTTCGCTGATAATGACGTAATCAGAAAGTACACAAAGAGCCATAAATATTTATCTAACGTCTTTTTCTCCCTGATATAGGAAGAAGTAGTAACGTTTAGTATTTTATTCATAATTTCGTAATTCCTGTAGTATATACTAATACATTTGTGGCTCTCCGAACTTGCAGTCAACATAGACAATGCAATTTGCACTGCAGTAATGATTAGATGGATCATATCCACAGATACGGAAATCTCGCCAAAATTAACGTAAAGAAAAATAACCCGTGGAAAAATAAACAACATAATCATAGAGACATAAAAAAATGCCGACAGAACAGCCTTCTTTTTTATACTTTTGATGATCATTTTCCCATTTATTTTCTTAACACGAGTCAAGGAAAAAAACCGAAATATTTTATTCCAAGTCATCGGTACGTCGTACACGTCCATCTTTGTAGCCACACAAAAATTTAACTGTTATGTCCTTGCAATATTAGATCAATAAAACAAGTAACATATTGTTGAGATATGACGAAGAATTTAACCAATTCTTGTCTTTAAAATACACTTTATAAAATAATAGAACGTCAGTAAAACATGACAGCCAAATTATTTATTTCTCTAAAAACTCCATACTTTTTCATGTTGCCAGTTACAAAAAAAGTAAACTATATAAATCAATTATTGTTAACAACTGGTTTGGTTTAGTTTTAAATATAAAAACTCAATTACATTAGGCTAAACGTAACATCCTCCCACCTTTTGATGAACTCATTTCATCAAAACCCAGGAGCATAAGCAATTAATATTATAACAAATTTCTTTCCTAAACATAGAATTTAACTAAATACTCAGAAATCAACATTTAGAGTCCATATCAGTCCCTTCAGGACAGTTCAAAATCCCTTAGCTTAGACGGTAAATGAATGACTCTTCGAGATCCGGTTGTTTGTTCCGGCGTCTCTTTTGGTACAGAAAGGCTCAGAACCCTGTTCTTTTCCCGTAGTTGACCTACAGTCTTTTGCACTTCCTCATATGAATTACTGAAAGCTTCAACTTCCAAGGGATGAACACGTTGTACCGGACGAAGTAATTCTCCAGAATCAGTCTTTATCTTTACCACTCTACTAATCCCATCTTTCCCAGGGAATATAGCTATAACACGTCCTAGAGGCCAAAAAGCACTCTTCTTGCTTGTATTTAGACTTTGCCAAAACTAACTGGCCTAGATATTCAGAACGGAAGCGTTTTCTCAATTCTTCTCTTAAGTTTTGCTGATAACGGTATCTTCGGGTGATATCAATTTCATCAAGATGGTCTAAATCTGGAACTCCCACCGTGTGCATATACTGCAAGAACATGGCAGGGGTCAAGGGATTCAAATATTGGTCATTTTCCAAAATGTAGGTTATGGGCCGAGAATTGATGATTGATTCACAGTCGTACAGTAAAGTAACCATCTCTTCGTAAGTGACGCATGCTCTGCCCAAAACCCGTCGTAGCATTTCCTTTAGCACTTGAATGAGTCTTTCCCAAAAGCCACCCTCCCAGGCAGCCGTGGGAGGGTTGAACTTCCAGGTTATTCTTTTCATGTGCGCCTCTTTTTGTACGGCTTCCCAATCGATAGATGTCAATAAGTTGTTCGCATCAACAAAATTCGTGCCATTATCGCTGTACACAATATGGGGCCGTCCACGTCTAGCAATAAATCTTCTAAAACATAAAAGGAAAGATTTCGTAGTGACTAAATGACTAAATGAATAGCTCGATACACCGCGCAGGTAAATATGACAATCCAGCTTTTAGTGCTCCCTTTAAGTGATAGGGGTCCTGCCAAATCCACTCCAACCACCTCGAATACAGAGGCCTCTTTGATCCTATCTTCTGGCAATGGTACTGGCATGGTTTTTTATGTTCTTTGCACTATGTCTCTTGCATCGAATACACCTGGATATTATTTTACGTGCAGTTTTCCTTGCATTTACTACCCAAAACTTTTCTCTCACGTCTACGAGGAGATTGTTCAGACCACAATGCAATAGATTAATGTGGCTCTCGTGTATCATGAGCTCTACCAATTTATGTTTTCCAGGTAGCAATATTGGAGTCTTAAAATTTTCAAAATCTTTCCGTTCAGTTAACTTTGTTTTGACTCGGATTAGTCCTTCTTTATCTTCAAAGGATGTGACAGTTTTTAGACTTCTCAAATATTCGTCACTGAACTGCTCTTACTGTACAATTTTCATCAAATTATTTTCGGCTGCATTTATTTCTTCCCCCGATAATTCACCCTTTAAGCGCTCTTGTTGACTTCTTTTACAATTGGAAATGAATCTTCTCATCCATGCAACCATTCTAAGAATCTTCTTGTAGCTGGAAAAATATTGCACATACCACTCTCTATCTAGTGGACTATTGACTACTAGTGCAACCTTCAGCTTTTCTTGATTTGCTTCACCAGTACTTTGAACACTGGATTTAGGCCACTGCCGTTCTTCTTTAGACAGCCATTCCAGTCCCTCCCACCAACGGGAGTTTATCAATTTTTCAACGCTACAACCTCTGGAAGGCAAATCTCTGGGATTCTGGGTTCCTTGAATACGTCGCCAATCTTCTGTGTTTGAAAGTTTTCGTATTTCCTTTACTCGATTTTGAACGAAAACTCCCCATGGTTCTTCATAACAGATCCAATATAATGCTGCGGCCGAGTCCGTCCAAAAACATTCTGGAACATTTTTCAGTTCCAAAGTTTTCTTCACAAAATCCAAAAGTCTCGCTCCTATAGTACAAGCCATCAGTTCTAATCGTGGAATGGTCATCTTCTTTAACGGTGCAACTCTGGATTTAGCTAATGTCATTTGCACACAAATTTCATCATGTCGAACATTTCTCACAAAGACTACTGCTGCATAAGAAAGTCCAGACGTATCACAAAATACATGTAAACTAACTGATGCCGCATCTTCAAATATTATGCGTCTAGGAATTTTCAGATGTTTCAAGAGATTCAGTTCTTGAAACCACTTCAAGAATTTGTCACAAACTTCTTTTGGCAAACTTGTGTCCCAACTAAATTTCTCCTTCCAACTTTCTTGCAGCAGAACTTTCGGATATAATGTAACTGGACTTGTGAATCCTATAGGGTCAAAAACCTTTTGGGTTACAGAAAGTAAGGTTCGTCTAGTAAGAATTCCTGTTGGCTCCGATATAGTATTTACGTTGCAAAATAATGTGTCTTCTTCTTTATCCCAGAGTAGTCCTAGAACTGGTGTTGGTTCACATTCTTTATCCGGTTTTTCTAAGCTGCTTGATTCCCAGCCTCTTAATTCCATTCTGGCTTCAGTCATTAACTTCGTAGATGTTTCAACAAACTCTTCATATTCTTCTTTTGAGTTTACAGATGTAACACAGTTATCAATATAAAAGGATTTCTTCAGCTTCTGTGCTATATGTTGTATTTCAGGCGCAGATTTGTCCAAATGATGCTGTACAACAGCTCCTAGTATGAAAGGTGAGCATGTGAAGCCAAAAACCACTCTTTTGTGTCTGTAAACTTGAATATCCTTCTTAGAGTGTTCTACCACATCATCACTGTTCCTCCACCAGAGAAATCGTAAAAAGTTGCGTTCTTCAGGACAGACTGAAATTTGTAGAAAAGCTTTCTTGATATCAGAGACCACTCCTATTTTATCTTCCCTGAATTTCATCAAAATACTAGGTATAAGTTCCAGAGTGTTTGGGCCCTTTTCTAAAGATTCGTTTAGAGAGCATCAAAAACTGGTCTAACTTTGGTCGTTACATTTCCTTCTTTGAAGACCCCTCGATGTGGCAAGTAGCAAGATGGCTGAGATAATTACCTCTATAAAGTCTTCTTGTAGCCATTCCTCCAAAACTGCATTGTAAGCTTCATATTTATTTTGTGCAATTAGCTTGTCAGTAGTCTTTTCTAATCTTTTCTCAGCCAGAATTCTGTTGTCATGCAGATAGTCTTTACATTTCCATGGTAATTTCACTTCATATCTGCCATCTTCAACAGTCATTGTCTTTATGAGATTTTCCCTCACAGCATTTTCTAGTTCAATTTTATCTTTTGACTCATAAGGATCTTGTATACCTAGGGCTTCTAAATTCCATAAATTTTCAATATTAAAACTTTGGGACAACAGGGAGCTTGACACTGCATCTATAGATTTTCTTGAATGATCACTTGTCTGCATTCCCATAACGACCCACCCTAAATAGGTTTCCATAGCTGTTAAACCTGATTTCAGTGGTATTACTTTTCCAGTGTAAATTTTGCCAGCCATATCAGCTCCGATCAGTATTTCTATTGGACGGATCTCTTGACTAAAATCGGTGATTTTGATACCCTTTTGTTTCAGCTCTTTTAAATCAAGTTGATCCTTTATGTGAGGTATCGGTCCACAAATTTGAGGCTGGTCTAGTACTGTAATTTTACAAAAATATGATGTATTTAAATTATGAACTTCTACGACATAACAGTTATGCTGTTTGTAAGATGTTGCTCCACCAAACACCACATGAGTTAGTTGGCCTGAGACCGAGTTTTTTTACGGAAGATTCCAAAATATACGAGCTTTGAGAGCCTGTGTCAATTAAAGCTCGAACTACTTGCCTTTTCCCATCGTTTTCTATAGCTACTAATAATGTCTGTAACAATACTTCTTTGGTTTGACATACATTAGATAAAGAACTGCTCTCAGCATCTCCAGCTCTATCTTGTTTGTTTTTGGTGGGCTTGAAGTCTGGACACATAATGATATAATGCTTCCTACCACAACAAATGCAATGAGGCTTATTGTGGCATTTCTTCGATGTATGTCCAATCTTTAAACAGGAATAGCAACATCTTTTAGACTTTGAAATATTCATTTTCTCTTCAGAATTCACCTTTTGTCCATGGAAACAGTCCTTACTTAGATGGGACCACTTTTCACAAAACACGCACAATATTTTATGATCATTTTTATTACTGACAAATAAATCACTAGCAGTTGGCTGAGTCGACTCTTGTTCTATAGGTCTTTGCTTCTTCAGAATATATTCATTTTGTTTATTTTCAGTCTTGGCCAAATAGATCCTTTCTTCCCCTTCTACCTCTGCTCTCAAAAAGGACAAAAGATTATTCAATCTCTTGGTATATGACTTATCTTCTTCATTGAGGGAAGGATTTTTTAGCCAAATTCTCAAAATGTCTTCAGGAATACAGGATTCCACTAGGGGGAACAGCATGGCTGCGTACTTATCTGATGTCATTCCTATCGATTCTAATGCTCTTAAATGAGATTCTAATTTGTCATACAACTGAATAATGCTTAACTTAGATTTTATATTTGTAGCATTTTTTATCACAAGTCCCAAAAGTTCTCTGATATAATATTCTATAAGCAACTCTTCTCTTCCAAATCTTTTTTGTAAACTCTCAATGGCTTTATGATAATTTTCCGCCGTAGGTGGGTAACTATCTATTATTTCCTTTGCCCTAGTACCGGGAATCATGCATGGTATTAAATATTGGAATTTGTCTTCCAACTCCATATGTTTATCATCATTTATCCTTTTGAATTGGCTCCGGAACGTAAGCCAATCTTTTATTTCGCCACCAAATCTCATTAATTCAATTTTCGGTAATTTCAATTTTGTCTTTTCGGAATATTCTACATTTGGGGCATTTTTAAGTAATTTATCGTTTACGTAATTATAGTAAACGACGTCTTATTTCTTCAAACTTTTGGCGGTATTCTTCGACGTTCTCGTATTCGTCATCATATTTTAACTGCTCAGTTTCTTTTTCTAACAACATTTCTTAAATGGCTTCTTCCATTACCAGTAAATTATTATATGTTCTTTCTAATGGATCATATTTAATTAAAATATCATCTACCTTTGAATTTTCATCCTCGAAAAGCGCCTTTATACTTTTATATAACTTTGTAAAAGAAGCCCGCTTCTTTATGTTAGCTCCCATCTTGTAATTTGTTGCGCTCTTCCGATCTGAATGTCAAAAGGTCCGATGCAGAATCTTCAATTTTTTATCACGTCGGGGTCACCACATGTTGAGATATGACGAAGAGTTTAACCAATTCTTGTCTTTAAAATACACTTTATAAAATAATAGAACGTCAGTAAAACATGACAGCCAAATTATTTATTTCTCTAAAAACTCCATACTTTTTCATGTTGCCAGTTACAAAAAAAGTAAACTATATAAATCAGTTATTGTTAACAACTGGTTTGGTTTAGTTTTAAATATAAAAACTCAATTACATTAGGCTAAACGTAACACATATGCTATAAATAGCAATAGCATTTAATTGTATTAAGTAGTTTCAAGGTAGCAACTAAACTTAATCATCACTAATGTACTTCACATTTGTATATTGCCCCATTAATTCCAAATATGAAGGTCCTTAGTTTCCACTAAATGATTAAAAGAAGCCGTGTCATTGTATAATAACATTTTGAAGATCAATACCTGATTTTTCCTTGATTTTCTTTTCATTTAATAAACCTTCCTTTTTTGTCGTTATTTATATCTCTCGTTTTCATGACATTTTGGCCGCTGTCTTATGTTTTTTCAATGTTTCTCGTAAATGTTATACTATCCCTTGTATCGTTACAAAGCTCATTCAGTGTACATAGTTACTTCTAATATGAGAACACAGATTCAATCTAACGAAAAAAGTAATACAAAACATACTGAAAATATGTAGCAAATTTAATTAATTATTTTGCTCTGCATAAGATCTGATTTAATATGTCGAGTTTAAAACAATTTCCACTAAACTTAAATTATACATGTAACATAATTAAAAGTAACTTTTCCCCAATAGTATGAAGTAATACAAAATTGTTATAATATCATAAAACGACATATTCACAGCGATAACGAAACAATATGTCACCACCTAAACCACGTATTTTGCAAGATCTCCATTTTCATTTTTCTTAGTTGAAAACGAGAATAAAAGACTTAGAGTCATCACGACAAAAGCTTATATAAAATAATCTAATACTTGATAGCGAAAAATGGTCCTCGATTGACGGATGGAATGTTTATGCCTGTAGATTAATTTAAAAAGAAAGAAGCTATAAAACTAAGATTAGATAATACAATACGTTATGACCACCCAAGTGATCTTTATCAACACCCAACAATGCCTAACATTTCTGGACACAATATATTAGATTAATGTATTTAACAATGCCCAAATATTCTAACATAGCCGACATTGGGGCCTAACATTGCCTAAAAATAATAAGCTACTCAACAATTTATCCCTACCTGTTATAATAACGATCTAAGCTTCGCCTTTGCTGTTACATTGTATTTAATATAACACTGCATTGTTTTTACCTATAATGGAGAAACGGTACCAAAACTTATAAGATTAATTTGATTTAATTGATGAGAGTTAAAGAAAATGCGTAAAAAGCTAACGGATATTTTGTAATTTTTTCATTCATAATTTCTCATCCTAGTTATACTACGAATTATCTATTTTCGAAGCAAATTTCAGAATCGAACAATATATTTTTTTTACTGTCTGAAATGTTGGATCGGACTCAAAATAAATTTTTCTCCCTAACAATAATTTACCTCTTAATCTTATAATAGAGTACATATAATATTGTCTAATTGTCTGTGCATTTGTGTTGTTTGACTAAAGTTTAAAAATCTTACGACGAAGAGAGTGCTGAATCTAGTTTTTATCCTGATTCATTGAGATGTTGTTTTTTTTCGCAGTCATGTTAACTGAGTAAAACAAAAATAATTAAATTGTAATATTTATTGTAATTATGTTTTAACACTGCTCTGATTAATCAATAAAATCAATTAGTTATTAACAATTTTCTTCATTGTAACCATAAATTATATAATGTTTTTGAAAATAACCACACTAATTTCTTTAAAGGAAAATTTCGTTTTTTTATATTTTGTCACATAAATGACTCGCCTTATTAAATAATGACTTTTAGTGAAAAAAACAAACTTTACAAACTGTTACGTACATTAATTCGATGTACACAAAACTTTTACATAGCATAGTTTCAAGTTATGTGATATATTTTAGAATGATTTAATTTTTGAAGGCGCATTCTGACAATAAATAAATGTCACACTGCATTGACGAAGCTATGATGTCTCCTCATAAAATTACTCTAATAATGAGTAACCTTACTTCAATTTAAAATCAGTAACTGACAAAGTGTAGTATTCACACAGGAGTGCTAAAATGAGAAATAAAACAACACGGATGCTATCAGGAGAATTTGTGAATTCCTGAGGTTTTCTTTTTGCATATCGCTTAACATTTTCTTTCATTTATATTCATATGATTATAAAAGTTATTCGACACCGTTATTGATTCTGACCGAAGAAAGATGTTGTAGTAGTCCTTCAGTTTCGATGGAAGAATACGTGTCACGAGAGCGACGTGAGTCCGTACTTTTGCCCAACTTAGCCTCAAAAGAAGTTGTCTTAATTATCCTGTGAAAGTTTCATTTTTTAACACAATAGAGTCCATCAGATCACTTATCCGTGTTATTGTTAGTACAATATTAGCACGTTATAAACGTATTGCTTCGACTTTCGACCGATCAATGACTCTGTTAGAGCAATGGTTTACCACCAGTAAGCTTCATTCTAGTTACATGTTTAATTATATTAATATGAATACTATTCTTCCATACTTTACTAATAGCATTTGCTCCAAATTTGTCTGCTATTATTTTTAACACGTGAGGGTATATCTGAAAAATTGTATACCTGAAAACTTTCAGACAAAAACTTACGGCGTTTATATTATTTTATTTTTTAAAGAGCTGACTTATTGCATGGAAGACGTACACTTCATACACTGCGGTTTAAATATCTCCTGCATGAAGAAACAAACAGCCATCGCTGCTCAGCAGCATGGACGGCGACATTTATTAAAACAATAAAACTGTAGACATATAGCTTTTACAAGTAAAACATTCTGGTCAAGTAAGTCTCGGCTTCTATAACAATAAACTTATTGTCAGTTAGTTAAATTATAAAAAGCAATCAAGTCAAATTGAGTAGCTGTTAATTAAACTGTAAGGATAAGTGAGTAGACTGTTAATTAAACTGTAAGGATAAGTGATTAGACTGTTAATTAAACTGTAAGGGTACAAATAAAATTGTGGCTACTGCAAGTCTAGTCAACAGTATGTAGCCGGAAATATGTATAACAATTACGCACACGACATGCACCCCCGAACAGAACAAAGGTACGGAACAGCATATTCGGCACAAAGTCGTGAACAGGATATTCAGTTAAAAGGCAAAATACCTGCTGTTCGATGTCAACTTACCAAAAAATATACTTAAAACAGGTATTAGTCATACGAAAACCTTTTCCGTGGTTCACCTAGAAGGAAAAGCAAAGAAATGGGATGCAAAAGCAAAAGAATCAATTTTCATTGAATATTATAAAAACACAAAAGGGTTTAAAAATTTAATTTATAAATATTTTTTTATAAGTTAGTATCGCACTTAACATGTACGTATTTATTTCCAGCAACGTATTTAATATACATATGTAGATGCATGTTAATAGAATACTACCTAGATGTCCGTTAGTAAATATTTTTTACAAAACAATATAATAATTAATATAATATGTTTCATTTGCCAACACTCTAATTTGAAAACAACTATTGAATGCAAAAATGCAGTCTCCCTAAAATGAATTAAAAAATAAACTATATCTCGGTGAACTTGACACTATATCAGAGTATGGCTTATCTCCACCTTACATTTCTAGGAGCTCGTGTAATAAATACGTCAGAGTGTACAAACATCTCCGTAAAATATAAGTCTAATCTGGTGGATATTTTTAAAAATGAGCCCTCGTTTGGTCCAATGCACATTCTTATCGAATATAAATATGGTAACTCCCACACCCTTCAATATAACATTGAGACAAGAAGCAAACAAACTTGTTCTAAAAGGACTGAAGAAAATAGTTTCCTATAATATGACGAATCTTTATCTAGCTCCATGTCTTTGAAATGCCAAAAAGAAATAAAGTCGATTGAAAGTGAGAGAAGAAATTTAATTCCATCATTTATATCAGACATAAACACTTATAAAAACCGCCGTGGTGTCTATACCAATAAATGTCAATGTAAAAAGTCGCCATGGTACCTATATTGGATTGACCAGAAGGCATACAGCCTTGGGCGGCACGGCACACCGCGGGGATCCTGGTTCGATTCCTGACCACTCGTCGAGCGGGTCTGGTCTGATGTTCTGGTTAGCAGTAAGAGATTGTTCTTGTAGCAATAAGTTCGCCATATGTATCAAGCGCATACATTAAAGTACATAAATTAATCAATAAAAAGCCTTAGAATGCAAAACCAATAGGGTGCAAGCGGGTACTTCGCATCAAGGACGGACCAAAAAGATAAAATATCATTGGTGTGTTGTAGGTTAATTTCAACGCCAGTGTTGTATACATTTTGAGAGGGGGAAGAGAATTTTAGGAATTTTAGGTATTTTAGGTGTAATGAAAGGATAATGGAGTATGATGAAGTGGGTTTAGAGTATCGCAAATAGCTGCGTGTTGGTATTGTGTTGGCAAATGAAACATATTATATTAATTATTATATTGTTTTGTAAAAAATATTTACTAACGGACATCTAGGTAGTATTCTATTAACATGCATCTACATATGTATATTAAATACGTTGCTGGAAATAAATACGTACATGTTAAGTGCGATACTAACTTATAAAAAAATATTTATAAATTAAATTTTTAAACCTTTTCGATGCTTATTTAAGAAAAAAACAAATATTGATCCGAAAACGTATCCATAAAATACATTTTTTTTGTTTCTCTGTCTCAAAAGGAAAAAAGACCCTTCGTTCTCTGTCTGTCGGTCGGTCAAGACCACGTGGAGGTATGCAAACACGTTGAAATTAATATCAAATACTTAGGTCTACCGTCCCTTGGAGCTGTAAAAATTCAAGCTTGCACGTTAAGGTAATGTAGAGGAACACTAAAAATACATTAATTTCTCATATTTTGAGTCACAAATAAATCAAAACCACTTCATCAAAGGCACTTCATGAAATTTGAAAAGAAGCAATATCTTACGGCACGAATAAGGAAACAAATCCGCAAATCGTTAATTTTAGATACGTCACCTAAAAATATTTTTTTCTAAATATATGCCTGTGAAACACATAGTAGATAGCATATTTTCGTTCGAAAAATAAAATTTTGTAAATAGTTTAATAAGAATATTATACAGTATTATATGTTTATAATGCCTAAATGTGTACGAGTTCCACTTGTGCTTGACAGTATTTTTATTTAGTTATGGTAGTTTTAGATTTATACGAACTTTGTTGTTGTTTCATAAAAAATTTACATGACATAATAAACTTGAATCTTAATTTGCAAAAATCTCTTTGTACATTTATTGAAAAAATTAAGGCACATGCCTTAATTTTTTTCACAAATAATTTAATTCCAAAACTAACTTATTGGACATCCGCATTTAATGGATCAACCAACAAATAATTTATTTTCATGTTGCTAAATGAATAATATTTTTACGTCACTATGAAAAATAAAAATATATAATATATAAAAATAAAAATAAAATAATAAGAAATAATTTTAATAAATCTAGGTCCCACTTACGATTCCTATATTCTAGACGCGGAGAAATAATCTGGTCTTTATATCATTTTTAAATTTAAAAACTTTAATTTTTTATTCTGGGCCAAGGATATTGCAACTAAAATTTCAATGTGCTAAATTTCACAAATCTACATCTTTAACCCAACTATGCTTAGTTGCTTTTTTACTAAAAACTGGTTTATTAAGTTATGTTTTAGTATACGTAATGTAAAACCTAAACAAACATTTCGGTTTATTCTAAAGACCATTACAGGCACTGACAGTAACGATGCAATTTTAAGAAGATACGCTTTCCAGCCATCTGCAATGAGTAAAGAGAACGAGTAATAAAACAAATTTCATAGCTCATTTCAACACGCCATTATAGCTTAATTACCACTTGCAAACACATTATTTTAACAACAAATTAGTAAAAATATTTATCACAATTATTCCATTATAAAAGTACACAGGTTACAGCCAGATTGTTTCTCCGCGTGTAGAATATACGGGTCTAGAATATACGGTACGTTGGACCTAGATTTATTAAAATTATTTCTTATTATTTTATTTTTATTTTTATATAACACCCATATTGTGCATTTAGCAACAGGAAAATAAATTATTTGTTGGTTGTTCCATTAGATGCGGATGTAAGTTAGTTTTGGAATTAAATTATTTGTGAAAAAAATTAAGGCATATGCCTTAATTTTTTCAATAAATATACAAAGAGATTTTTGCAAATTAAGATTCAAGTTTATTTTGTAATGTATGTTTTTTATAAAACAACAAAGTTCGTATACGTCTAAAACGACCATAACGCAATAAAAATACTGTCAAGCACAAGTGGAACTCGTACACATTTAGGCATTTATAAACATATAATACTACATAATATTCCTATTTAACTATTTACAAAATTTTATTTTTTGGGACGAAAATATGCTGTCTACTAAATCTTTCACAGACATATATTTAGAAAAAACATTTTTAGGTAACGTATCTATAAATTAACGATTTTTGAATTTGTTTTTTTATTCGTGCCGTAAGATATTGCTTCTTTTCAAATTTCATGATTCTTGATCATCGGGAAGTGTCCAGCTCCAAGGGACCGTAGACCTAAGTATTTGATGTTAATTTCAACGTGTTCACGTACCTCCACGCGGTCTTGATTGACCGACAGACGGACAACGAAGATATCCTATAAAGGTTCCTTTTTTTCCTTTTGGGATACAGAAACAAAAAAAATATTTTATGGATACGTTTTGGGAAAAATAAAAAACTGTTTTTTTTCTTAAATAAGCATCGAAAAAGTTTAAAAATTTCATAATTTTTTTTTATTTTTTACGGTTTGCCTCTTAAAAGTTAGTATCGCTCTTAACATGTACGTATTTATTTCCAGCAACGTATTTAATATACATATGTAGATGCACGTTAATAGAATACTACCTAGATATCCGTTACTAAATATTTTTTACAGAACAAAATATATCAATTAATATAATATATTTCATTTTGCCCACACAACACCCCACTTAATCATACCCCATTATCCTTTCATTACACTTAAAATGCCCCCTCCTAAAATGCCCTTCCCTTTCTCAAAATGTATACAACACTGACATTGAAATTAACCTACAACACACCAATGATATTTTATCTTTTTGGTCCGTCCTTGATGCAAAGCACCCGCTTCCACCCTATTAGTTATGCATTCTAAGGCTTTTTATTGATTAATTTATGTACTTTAATGTATGTACTTGATACATATGGTGAACTTATTGCTACAAGAACAATCTCTTACTGTCTACCAGAATATCAGTCCAACCCCGCTCGACGAGTCATCGGGAATCGAACCCGGATCTCCGCGGTGTGCCGTGCCATCAAAGGCCGTATGCTTTCTGGTTAATCCAACATAGGTACCTTTAACGACTTTTTACATTGACCTTTACTGGTATAGACACCACGGCGGTTTTTTATAAGTGTTTATGTCTGATATAAATGATGGAATTACATTTCATTTTCTCTCGCTGTCAGCCGAGTTTATTTTTTTTTGGCATTTCAAAGGCATGGAGCTAGATAAATATTCGTTGTATTACAGGTGACTATTTTCTTTGGACGTTTTAGAATAGGTTTGTTTGCTTCTTGTCTCAATGTTATATTGGAGGGCGTGGGAGTTACTATATTTACATTCGGTAAGAATGTGCATTGGACTCAATTAGGGCTCGTTATTAAACATGTCTACCAGATTAGACTTATATTTTACGGAGATGTTTGTACACTCTGACGTATTTATTACACGAGCTCCTAGAAGTGTAAGGTGGAGGTAACCCATACTCTTATATAGTGTCCATTCACTGAGATATAGTTTATTTTTTGGTTGATTTTAAGAAGACTGCATTTTTGCTTTCATCGATATCTTTAAATTGGATATTATGAATTTGTACCCTTTTTTGTTTTTATAATATTCAATGAAAATTGCTTTTTTTGCTCTTGGGTCCATTTCCTCGCCTTTCCTTTCAGTTGGTGAATCACGGCAAAAAGCTTTCCTATGACTAATATTTGTTTCTTCTGAACCTTGTTTCTTCTCATGGATCCATTTCCTCGCCTTTCCTTTCAGTTGGCGAATCACGGCAAAAAGCTTTCCTATGACTAATACTTGTTTCTTCTCTGCATATTTTTCTGGAATTTTGTATTTCAATACCTGTGTTGCGGGTCTGTTGATGAGGTACCTCTCTCATTATCGTTTTGGTAAGTTGGCATCGAATAGCAGGTATTTTGCTTTTTAGCCAAATATTCTGTTCACGAGTTCCGTACCTTTATTCTATTGCGGGGTGCTTGTCATATGAGTAATTGTTATACGTATTTCCGGCTACATATTTTTGACTAGATTTGCAGTAACCAGAACTTCATTTGTATCCTTACAGTTTAATTAACAGTCTCAGCTACTCAATTTAACTTGATTGCTTTTTATAATTTAACTAACTGACAATAAGTTTATTGTTACAGAAGCCAAGACTTACTTGACCAGAATATTTTACTTGTAAAAGCTGAATGTTTACATTTTTATTATCTTAATAAATGTCTCCGTTCATGCTGCCGAGTAGCGACTGCTGTTTGTTTCTTCGTGCAGGAGATATTTAAATATTCGTCATATCAAAGAACCGCAGTGCAAGTACCGTCGATGTTATTTGCCGCGGTTTTAAATAAAGCAGCGTAATTTAAGTTTTCTTGATTTTTCTAGAATTTCTTATGTTTTCTCTTTACTCGCGTTTATGTAATAAAATCTATTGCAATTATAACTACAATATTTTTTCTGCAAATCATTTTTTCAGAATATTGACTAGTTGCAAAAGTTTTCGTTTTGTTTTCGCTTGTTTCGACGTCTTGCAAAACCTTTGCCTTGATTGATTAGGCGTTTATTCACGAACTTTCAATCGCTGTGATATGGTTACTTTGAATCGGTTAAACCCGAGAGTATGTGGAAAAATCACTTAAATCTAATATACTCCAAACTCAATATTTCGGAAATTATAAGGTGAGGTAATTTTTCTGTTAACATATATCTTTACCTTTTGACTTTTGACCAGAGATGGTTACATAAATCTGGAAGTGAACACACTTGGCTGGTCAACCCCAAATCATTAAAGGTACATGCTAGGTTATTCCACATTTTTTGCGGTTTGAGACATAGAACAATAGAGAACATAGAACAACATAGAACAATTTTCACGATAGATTGACTTTTCCATCAATGACAAAAAAATTATTTGAAGTCATTTTACCGTCTTAATGCTTCTTAGATATTGATAGTTTGGCACCTTATAGGTTAGGTTTATTGACAGTCTTGTATCTATGTAATTTTAATTTTAAAACTATTTCACTGTTACATCTACAGTTACTGAGCCTACAACGTTTTAAATGGTAATTAATTTGTTGGCGATTCTTCATACATTTTTAATGTGGATCCTGGATCATTAGCCATGCAGCCTTCGGTACAATCGAGCAGAAAAATGAAGGGCGAGGACCGAGTCACGATTTTTATAGCCTATCTCTGGCGTAGACTATAAGGATCACACAGAAAGGCGCAACATGTACCTAACCCGATGTCAACGCTACAATAGTTCCTAATGTGTGCTGCGCGATTTCGTCTGTATCTATTTCGAAGCCGGTCCACAAAGCGCGGAATATAATGTCACCTTTCGAGAATTTTCAAGTTTAATTCAATTATTTGGCTATATGTCAGAGCATTATTTGGCATTATCTTGCTCTATTGCCGTTATTTTCTCCAGCATCAAGAGATTTATGCTTATCCACGATAAAACCAGAATTTGCTTGTGAGCTGGCTGCGTCAAATTGTGTGTCGTCATTTAGCTGATGTTTTTTGTTTGTATTCCTAATTTGTCTTTTTTACATTTAAGTGATTTTTTTCCACATAGCATATTTATATGGCCCACAAAAAGCTTCAGATAACAAAATATCCAGTGGGTATAAGCATTCTCTTTCAATTGATTTAATAAATAAATGGTAATCATATTTCTCAGACAGATGTAACATAACTAAACACATCTTATAGTCGTCGAAACGTCTCATGTTTCGGTGTAAACCATTATCAGTGTCATGGCAATTTTATCAATGATCCTTAGTACTTATTTTAAATTAATTGCAACTAGACCACTAATTTGTGTCTCTTTACTGTTGTGTTCTTCTTTTAATATTGCATCTGTCTCTTTTTTAAGTAATAAGTGTAGAGGCCTACACCATGGGTGATCACTGTCTTGGGTTTTTCCACAATTTGTTTCGGGTTAGTCGTAAATTTCATTTAAATAGCAAAGCCGATGGTAGATAAGTGTTCTTAAAAGTTTACTTTCCCAAAGTATAGTCCGAAGAATCACCACACCTACGATTTTCATGACATCGAATGTATAGTGACATCTCTTGATCCGTAGTATTCGTAACACCAATATATTCACATTTTTGTATGAAGCTACTTATATTTTCATGCATCGATATCCCCTAGATCTTGTGTTTACTAGCCCATTACGCTCCTGGCTCTAACATGCGAGAACCACGTCATAGTATATTTCATCTATCGAGGAGTGCACACGAATATACTGCTGCGGTCACCTGTCTTTGGTATACTCATGCTGTTCAACACGGTGTTACGAAATGCGTGCAGTCTTAATATTTCTTACTGCTCCATTCACGCTTCAGGAATAAATAAGGTTATGGAGTTGCTTGATTGCTCATAATTGATCACCGTCTATAGCTAGAGTTACTTTTCTCGAATACCTGTGTGTTTTTTGTCTTATTCGTTACTATTGTATACTATATTTTATAGCCATTTATTTTTATGTTATTTCCCATGTCTAACACAATAAGTAAATTTGTAAAATATGTATCAGATTTTTTTGAAATAAATAAAATAAAATATATAAAGAAAAATGACTTCTTCTAAATCAAATCAAAATTATTTAACGGGGTCTTCTGTAAAGTCAGAAAATTCCATCAATAAAAATTATTTTTCCACTGGAGCATTACAATGTTTTTTTTTGCTTTAGATAAATATGACGAATACATGTCTATTACTGGAACCTCTATTTGTATAATTTGACAATAATGTATCAATAAATTATTAGATATCGATAATTAAAATGTTTCATTACTTTTATATGTTTCGTTGATCATCTTGGAGTTATAAAGGCTGTTTCTTTAGTAACATTAAAAACACTATTTTAATTGACTCGTGGCCATGAACGCTCGTTGAAAAAGCTAATCGTTCAGTATAATAGTGTAAACCTATTGTGGTGTTCCATTTCCCTTCTTTTGACACTTATTTCAACTTGGACATTTTTCAAATATTTTTATTAATGCGGCTCTTTCTTCGGATTTAAATAATTCACTTTTTAATCAATGGTTATTTCGCATTAATCTACTTAAAAAATAATTGTACGAAGAAATTTACAGCATTACGTTAATGACAATTTCAAATATATTTTATAAGCTATATAATCCTTTATATCAATATAACTCATAAATTAGCAGCAATTGAACAGAATATAAGGTCATAGATATCTATTAAACATTAAAAAAAAACAAAATGTTGAAGCCATCGCAATAAATGAATATTATTGTTACTTGTAATCGCATAAATAAAACAAGCTTGTAATGATTGTTCGTTATGCAACGTTCAATACTGCCACTATCGTTTAAAACACTTTTTCACCTTGAACATTAAGTTTCCTTTGAAATCTGTCAATCTAATTTATTTTATTGATATTACATTTTTTGCGGCTGCATGTAATGTTTTTGCGGCTGCATGTAGTGTTTTTGCGGCGCACGTAATGTTTTTGCGGCTGCATGTACTGTTTTTGCGGCTGCATGTAATGTTTTTATGGACAACATAAATATTAGCATTGAGTAACAAAAATATTGCATTTTTTTTCATGTTTTCAAAGTGATCAGAATTACAATGGTGTATTAAGCACATGTTGAAATTTTAATTATATTCATAATTCGTTCCTCTGTTCATAAAGGAGAAAAAAAATAATTTTCTTTTTTTTAATGAATGCTTGAACATTACTTTATTTAATAAGGTAATTTTTTATGTAAAAAAGAGTAAACAAATTACATTTAAACTTATTGTTATTTTGGAAAACCAAAAAATTGCTACAAATGTTAGAGTTATACCATAAAATTTCGGACATCGACAAGCAACAAACAGCTATTAAACAGCTTCATTTTAAATGCAAATATGATACAAAATTACATTTATATTTGAAATAAAACGAGAATTAATGAAAGAACGATGTACATGTGCAAATTGTAACAGTCGTGAGAAAAACGTTAGTGCAGCGTTTCTGTCATAAAAATGCGATAGATAAAATGGTACATTGTAACTTGGTGTATATATGTACACACACACACACACACACACACACACACATATATATATATATATATATACAAACATATATTTATACAGGTTTAAAACAGAACGTCGATTAAAAAACACAAGTAGTTCTCTTCGTACTGGACATCTTTTCTCAAGGAAACTTCGGACAAATTCTTATTTTACTTGGAGAAAAAAAATGTTTAAATTTTCATTTTTATGGACAAATTTCACAATTTATTTTCCTTTCAAAAATAGTTCTGCTTAAATAAATTTGAATAGTGTTTTTTCAACTTATCATGTAGCCATTTTAGAGTAAACTTAAACCATTGAAAGTACAAAAATTATTATTGTCCCTTTCCGTAGCGCGTCAGTAGTAAATAATCACAAGTAGCCAGACGTGCATAGAGCTAAACATACCGTGTACCATTATTCGAGATATTCAGAGAGGAAGAGCAAATTTTAAATCGACATCTAATAGTATATGTCAGATAGTCTTTAAGCTAGTAAATGACTGTTTTCTTACGTTTATTCTTCAGCTTATTCATAAAATATTTACAAAATATGTATTTAACTTGCCCCATTGTAATAAGTAACGTAGAGAGACATTACAATGCGATATGAAAAATATGGTATAAAAATTATATTTCACGAATAAATTCGCAATTATTAAATCACAAAGTGTACTTCAAAATAATAGTAATCAACCGACAAGACCAGGCAGTTTACGTATTTTGCCCATTTCTCATTTCGACATTTCCGCATAGAATTTGATGATCTTCCTTTTTATACGTAGAATAATTGATCACATCTCATATCAGTCACCTAGTATAACGTTGTGTCAGAAAAGAAATAAAAAATTAATTTTTGTTTCTTCAACTGTAAATCGACCACTGCGTTACTTAAATGGACAAACTAAGAGATTTCTTGGATATTTGTTTGAATCGTAAAACAAAATATTTTCATATCGGATAGCAGTGTCTAAAATCTGAAAGGATAAATATTAAATACAACATAAAAACCTTCTGATTCACTGAAATATAATTGTTTTCTTACATCGATACCCTTGTCTATATACAGACCTCATTGATTGAGAATTTTACGTGAAAAAATATTGACAAACATTTTTTTTAACATATTTAAAATAACAAAATGAAATTATTAACGTTCAAGGTTACACTTTACGTAACACAGTTTACAGATAAATATTACATAAAATTTGTCAAGTAATCCTAAGAAGGTTGCTGACAATACATTAAACTATTTTTTGTTTCGGAGACTATTAGATCTACTCAGAAAACGACAAGATTTAAACTGTGGCGCTTAAACTGCGGCGATATGTTTTTTATTTCCCGAGCACAGTAGACAGGCCAAGCACGACAGGTTTGTTACCCTTTGCAGAACTTGAAAACGAATCCACACCGAAAGTCATTGTTGAGTAAATAATTTTAACTATGAAATTATTTAAAAAGGCTCTTAGTAACTTCTGTGAAATTATATTGAGTTATTTATTATAAACATTGATTAAGTTTCTTGACAAAATGAAAGTGTAATTAGTAGGTAATGAAATAGAAATGAAAGTAAATTAATAAAATATCTTATTCAAATACATTATCATATTCAAAATACCACTTTGTACAGAAATGAATAATATAACTAAACCTTAATATTCAGCAGTGTTACAGATAATAACGAAGGCCTACCTCCATACATTTCCGGGCACTATCAACCGTAGATCGATGAATGAATGACAACCACAATCATTCTTTTAATATAACGAATGCTTACCCGATTCTTACTTTTAATCACTTCCAACCTATCACAAGTTATAACAAATACAAAATTCTTTATAAAGTCCTACAAGAAAAAATCCATCGGAGTAATGTCCGGTGATCTAGAAGGACACTTATATTATTCTAATTGACCAAGCCATTGCTCGCCAAACTCAATATTAAACCTTGCGAATTCGTTGGTTGGAGAATGATATAGATCTATCGTACTGAAACCAAATATTAATTCCGCAGAAGCCAGCTACCAATATCGTCAACAAATTTTGTTTTAATAAAACTATAATTAGGATTATAGTTCATTCCAGTTTGTAAAAAAAGGGTCAAATATTTTACCATCATATTTCCACCCAGACATTTGACAAAAACCTGACTTGACAAAACGTTTTATGCTTGATATGTGAATTATCTCTGACCCAGTATTGGGAATTCTTCCTAATAAATATGCCCTCTCTAGTGAATGTGTTTTCTGCTTTCCAAAGTATCGATCAAAACAAATCTTGTATCAGAAACTACCATTTGTAAAATTTCACGACAGTAGTCAACGCGCTTTTCTATAACCTCATGATCTGGTTTCAGGCTTTGCATTTCGCATATGTGGTATGGTCTGCGTGTGTATGCTCTTAACATTTTGCGAGATGTTCCAAACCGATGCAAAGCTTCATATGTACTTAATCTGAGTATTATAGGAAAGAGTCCCGTACACATTCCTCAACCCATGGGTCTATCTGCTCTGTCTCGCCAGTGTCTGAAGTAAGAAGTTCTTAGTATCCCTAAATGCTTAAAAGGTTTCAATAATAGTGATAGGTAATGATGGATGCTGCTAGTTTGGATATCTATCGCTGTATAAGACTAAAGTACGCTGCTCATTATAACGTTATTCACTGTAACTAAATACTATATTAGCGTATTCGATATTAGAATATGATAAACAGGGCCAGCCGTAACTACCTAGGCGCCCCGGGCGAACCATTCGCATTTCTTGCCCTTTCGTATTTTATGTTATAAATAAAAAAACTTATTTTGACTTGGTACCATATTTTTATCCAATTTAGTATAATAGGAAATCTCTTGCAATACCGAATAATGTTGCACTAGTTGTTCTTTATTCTGATTTTTTGAAGTTAAACAAGAAACTCGACTTGACATAAGCACGGTGTCCAAAAGACCACTGAAAAACTCGGATTCAAACTTTTTCTGGGTCAGTTATTGGTTCATCAAGGGCCTCTTCACTCGGTCTACGTTTAATGCGGCTTAGTTATGTTTGTAATAAAAAAATGGCAGCGTATCAAGTTCCGGTGCTAATTCAGTTACTGTTACAATAACTTTGTTCAAAACCTGTGTGTCTGTTCTGGTAAAGTCGACATAGTTGATTTTAGGAGACTGATATGCTTTGCCATGTTAATTGGATATCATGCCATATTATAAAAGAAACAGTAAAGCTAAAATTTTTGTTTTTCTCGCGGTGTGGTCGCTTCATGTAACGTCGCAGCGTCGCTTTGTTTGGTAACATTGGCTAAGTAAACCAAAGCATCAAATATTTCACATAACTGATAACGAACCGCTTTAACGCTTTCAATTCGAGCTTCCCAGCGCGTGACATTTGATTTTTTCAGGGTGCATATTTTCAAATGATCAATTAAAATTTTCCATCTATTTACCAATTCTGAAAATAAATTAAACTTTTTTGTGAAGATATCTTGTCCTTTTAATTTTTAATAAATGGAGAACATCCCATTTTACTGAATCTATTAAGTTAAAGTGATACATGCGTGCATAACATGTAAAGGAAAAAATATTTTTATGTTTCTTTTAAACACCATATGATTATGTAAAACGCACCACCTACAGTATTTAAATGTTTGTTATTCTGAATTTTACGTCCTCATTAGAAAGAAGATAATTTGTATCAATTTACATACAAGTTATGTAAGTTATTACAGAATATACCCTTCGTAAGTGTACCCTTCATAACAGAAGATCAATCCGCTTCAATTTTAACGAATCTTTTTGATGTTTGCATAAATCTTTTAAATGAAAGTACCAGGAAGACAAAAACTATGAAAACAAATTATAGAGTGTATGAAATATCTGTGATCTTTCCAATATATTCACCAAGAATTCAACAAACAGTCAGACAATTCAATTCGATAACAATTATACCGCATCGTGTCTTTGTAAATAGGAATGTTTGCTACTCAGTTCAATATATTATAGGTTCGATGTTGTTACAGGATATAATATGAAATACCCGCATTTTTTTATTTTTACATACAGCGTGGACACAAATCGAAAAAGGAAATTATAAGGATTAGAACGATTTCTAGAATTTTAGATATAGAGTTGAAAATATCCATAAAAACTAGGTTTTTCCGTTTCCTAAAACTGCTAAAGTCAAAAGTATGATTGGACAGAGATAAGTAAGTAGAAGTTTACTTTAGATTCATGAAAAAAATATGTCGACGATTTTAAATATTATTTGTGTGGAAACCATGAGTTTTTCCTGCGGAAGTTATACTTAGCGTTATATTTACACGATGAATAATACTAAGAACGAGCACAAATTGCGAACGTTGGATGAATACATTGACATAAGTTTTGTGCCATATAGCATCGAAATGTTTCGACAAATCTACACTAGCATTTGGCACATGAATAGATTGTAGCCTAGATTAACATACTACTTTCCTGAAATATGAAGTAGGTCTTGAGTACAGCGACCACATTTTATTTTTGTTAGGTTTCCACTTGATATTTTCGGATATTTTCTGATAGACGATACTAATGATTAGTATCGTCTATCAGAAAATATCCGCAACTTTAATTTTAGCATATTATGGTATAAGTGGTATGGTTTCCCTGTAGTAAATTGAAAAATATTCTCCTTTTATATGTCGAGCGCAATGTTAGCACTGAACGTGAATTTATTTTGAAAAAAAAAACTGGGGAAAAATTATAGTCTGTATTGATGCAGGTAACAATATTGTAGTCCATGCGAATAAAATTGCGGAGAGAATCTAGTAATATCAATAATTGTAAATAGTTTAATGGAAATACCGCATACCCTTAAAAGTTTATGTATGTGATATTTATTTGTTTCTATAACGCAAACGAGACTTGCTACACCTGTTGACCATTTACGGCGTCAGGTAATACAAGCCGACACGAGTAGTTGTTTGGAGATAGCTACTGCCCTGCCATAATCAGGCTATATTGCTCTTATGCCATTGCAAAATAATAAGATATGACGAGGTTAAATATTAAGATTGATGGCCCAGTAGACATTATATTTTATTAACATGGAAATAAATTAATCGAAATAATTGGGTTAAAAATTATATCTGAAGTTAAAGAAAGGTTTTTGCCAATCTTTTCTATTAAATATAAAATTATTTTTGCAAATACAGCATAAAATTGCTAAACGATTTTTACATTTACGTATCGTCGAACATAGATACTTAAATAAGGTCATACTCTCGGTGGTATAAGGAATGTGGTACCTCCAGTTACGTCTCTTAGGAGGTGCCGAAACCTGAGAGCAAGATAGACCATAAAAGAATGACAGAGGGCAAGATGATTTTTTCGCACGAATAAACCATTAATAGTATGATTTCAGTTCTTAATTTCGAATGATTCGCAAGAATTTTGCCATCAAGGATAATAATTTGCACTAGTGTTATTTATTGTAAATGTTTTGACGTCTTTTGATTGTTTGTCATGATTTGAACAACCACGTTTAAATGAATAAGGTCTTCTGTTCATCTTATATTCTATCAAAATAGGTTCATTCATGTTAAAACATGTTCATATATGCTTATATATTGTATACGTTCTAAGTAAAGAGACAATAATGTGAGTCTGTCGGAAACAGTCATTTTTCTTCCATTGACCTAAAGCGTTTTAATTATTACTTATATTTTGTAAATTCTGTAAATATAATATGTTTTCAATAATGTTAAGAAAGTATTTAAATAATTCACATAATTAATAACATTATATTTGTGACGAACAGACGTTCTAAACTTGAGACGGAATTATACGCTTCTGGAAATGTGTTATAACCTTTATTTCGGGTGTTAATATGGAGTTTTCCATTGAAATTGGCACCATGTATATACTCTTTATCTTAGGATAGGCTCCATATTGGTTGGGAAAATTATTCACATAATATGCAATTCAGATGGTCTAAAAAGAATCTGACCTTTTAACAGATTGCTATTTCTGCTTAACGAATTTTAAAGGAATCACCTTTAAAATGAAATACGCGGTTAATTACACCTGTTTAAAATTTCCAATAAGACATGTCTCATATGTCAAAAAACTTCCTGACCAATGTGTCCAGGTATAATTAATGTAAGTGACAGCTTTGATTCTGACCTTATTTACATTGAAAATGAAAAGTACAGCAATGAATAAATGGCCATTCTTTTGAAGCAAATTTTCCTGAAAACTTCGCTTTTTATCACCAGAAGATATGAACGACTTTATTCGGGATTTAAGTTTGCCTAAACATTACTGAGAACTTCTAAAGTTCCAAGCTCAAGTGGTCAAATCTATTCCGCAAAGACATGATAATATGTAGATAACGTAAACGAGAGAGCGATTTAAAAAAAATATTATACGAACTAAACTATTTTCTTCTTTTCTCGAAGCCCTTGGATATCAACACCAATCAGATGAATGGAGACTCTTCACAGACTTATAAAAATGAGTTTCAAGGCCGTGCTTTTGCATAATAGTAATAACTCCCCTTTAGTACTTGTTGCCCCCTTACCACAAGTTAGCCTGTTACCACGAGTTGCCACATAATGGATTTACATACAGGACTTTAACCTTAAAATCGAGTATAGAGAAAGAAATAATATGCCACATGTAGGTTATCTAAACCAAAGTTGTCAAGAAAATAAAATAAAAGTAATTGTAAACTTTTCCGGCCAAGTTACATGGTTAAAACTACTCAAAAACAGACTCAAAAGACTGGATTTAAGTAGAAGTGTCCAAGCAAATCCAGATATAAGTGAGTGTTTGTGAACACAATGGCATAAAGCCTCTACGTTACGATATACCTTTGGATAGTCGATTTAATCTAACCCCAGTGTACGAAAATGATCAATATGATATTGGATTAGAAAAGGTTTTAGATAGACTGAGAACAAAATGCTGGTTTCTTAAAATGTCTACTTTTGTATGAAAATATATTTGACATCGAATTATTTCTTTAATGGCAAAATAAGCTTCACTTCATTTTATTGGTTAACTAATAACACCAAGTCGTCGCTACTACTATTCGAATATAATAAACCTTTGTTGGTATCAATAGAGGATTTTAAAAGTTTCCAACTCCAACAAATTATCGAGCCTTAATTTAGTTTATTTATGCCAAAATTAATAATAAAATAGAAAGATGATTTCTAGTAGACAATTAAAAGAACTATGGAAAAGGATGGATATTGAAATATATTATATCGCTAATAGAGCTAATGGATTAAATGGACGAACTGAAAGTTACGCATCAATGGCGCTAAATTCATTAACATGATGGAGATGAATCGTGGGTTAGAATAATCAAGTTACGCATCAATGGCGCTAAATTCATTAACATGATGGAGATGAATCGTGGGTTAGAATAATCTAGTCTATTAAAGGTACAGTATATATATCGGCAGAATTACTTATGGGTACCCGTTCTGAAACCGCTGAAGTAAGTCATTTAAACAAAGCGCTGCCTAAAATCGCGACTGCAGTAAGTGTATATTAGTTACGAATCACAGATGAACGACGACTCAAAAGAAATGCACTAAAGCAAAAATAGTACCAGGATGTAATGTGCAGAAACAATTTGTAATTAAAAATTGGTGAGGTTGTAAGTGCACGAGTACAATAACAAAAGAAGCTCTTAAGTAAACTAGACCAAGTAAAATAATTGATAAGGTACACAATATTTCTGACATTATATCTATCTTGCAGTAGACGTAAGAATGATATAAGGTCAAAAATATTGAAGAGAAACATCTGAAGTCGTACTATTAGAAATGATTAGGCTGTGGATTCGTAAGGCGTTAAAGATTCCGCGGCCATGATAGCGATACTTTGCAAAATTCTAAAAGACTAAATAGAAAGATTTGAAATAAATTTAAGAGTGACTTAGCAATTTTCCACAGAATGCGCCAGTATAATCAAATTAAAAAAAATTACAAACGTAATAGTCGTGAAATAAGACGACGTCGCACGCAGCTCGCAATGCACTAAGCAAAATCAAACTTGAGCAATCGTAACAAAGTACCATCTACCAACCTTTTAATAAGTACAACAGAACATCCGTTTAAAAAGGCAATTATAAATTTAACGATGTCTTCAGAAAAACTAAAAAAGAAATCTAAAAATTAGTTTGATGTACATATCTATAGAAGTAAGATATTTTTACGTATTGGCCGCCAACTTCCACAAACCCGGTTATATTTCATCGTCTGACGGTTAAGCATTGCCGGGCGACTGCTAGATAGCAAGTCCGTACCGCGACACTTGTCTCAGGTTTATTCGAGTTCTTCCGATTTTCTGTCTCATTTGAGTTCAAGCACTCATTTGCCGGAACTTTAAACCCTAAAAGAGTACAAGGGCACTTTGTACTTAGCAAGTGCACTAACATTAACCATAAATATTGGTAAATAAACCTATCAAGTACGAGTAGAAGTTGCATCACGAGGGTCCGTAAACATGATTTACCATCTAAATATATAGCCTTTCAAGTTCGACCGCATTCCATACGCGGCGATCATTGGCATGAATAGAATAACTCCTGTATGATATGAAAATGTAAAAACCTCAAGGTTTTTTCCTTGGATTAGCAATGTATACTTATAGGTAGATAGGTTTTTCGAGCTGGTGAGTTGTATATCAATATATTTATCTATAGATTAATGTCTGCATGGTTTAACCAGTGCGCGAGTTGAAAGTAATCTTGAAATGTTTCATACCATATGTTTATATCCACGGAAAAAAAATTATTAATGAAAATGCAAAAAATGATGTCTTATTATAAGCTCAAATGATATCAAAAAAGTTATGACATATTTAATTAGTTACAAAGAAGCACAAGTAAATATTGTTTTCTATTCAATGACTAGCAAAAATAGATCATTTTCATATCCAAATTTTACAAAGAGGTAATTAAATAAAGGAACGATCAAAACAAACTAGCTCATATATAAAATATCAAGTGATTCTGTTATTTTTACTGGATTTACTAGTAACAAAGATTGATAGTATTTGTCTAGAAGCATAAACGTAATGAGAAAAATACAGGATATATATCGCCCTGCATTACTTTGAAGTGGATACAAATTTCTTTTTTAGAAAACGTAAATTTTATTAGGAAAAAACTAATTTAAAATTTAATGTAAAAAAAGATAAGTGGCTGTAAATAAAAGAACTATTTATTTATTTTTTATCCCGAGAGTGATGAGAATATGGATATTGAAACAAAAAACCAAATGCTTAATGTCAAACTTAAAGCAATTCATATTCATCGGCTCCATACTTATCTAGTGCGACGTACTATCCAAAATTAATATTGTGAATAGAGCTTTACGAAGGTATACCCTTATTCTTTCAGCGTTGTTAAAATAATATCTCAAGCAAAAGACTAAAATAATGTAAACACAATTACAATGGTGTCGGAACTGTAGATACCTAGACAGAATTTAAAATCTTCTCCATCAAAAAATGCATTAGTAACAGATTAGAGGTGACCACATAATATACCCATAAGGATATATAAAATAACATTTTATTATTATTTACTAGACAATATTGTAATAAAATGTTTGAAGGTGAACTTTAAATGAAAACAACAAAAAGTTTCGCCTTTTTAAAATACTTATATATCGATATAGAAGAAGGAAAAGGTTCCCTTCAAATTTATGCAATATGTTGTCCAGTTCCTTTCATCTCTGATATCAAAATGATATCTTTAATGAAATCCAACTTTTACCAATCTTGGTCGGTGATTACACAATCCCATTAGATATTTTAATTTTTTTATATCCACAGAATTTAATTTCAATATTTTCAAGTTCATCTACCTCACTTACAATATACCTAATATCACATTGATAATATTTTAACTTACTTTCGTAAGTTAATAATTTACAAAATTCTGAACTTTTTTTAAATGAACATTAGGCCATTTTCAAGAAAAGGTTGGTTTTAAATTTGTACTCAAATTGTTCAATATTATTCTAATCACTCCATAAATTCATTGTTATGCTATTTTTGTTTTATCTGACAAACTTACCGATATAAGGGGACATTAATACTTGTCAAAAGGATACGCTTTTCAGATAGTGGTCACACTCCAAGTATCGGGAAGAATTCCTTAGTTACATCTCTGGATATTTTGAGTATATCTCATATTATAAAAATAAAAATTACATTTTAAACAAAACTCGGTGAAAATGCAAACAAACCTATTGGACAAGAGTACAGTGAATATTATTTTATAGCTAGTAAAAACAACAGCTTTCATTAGGAAACAGAAGCATTATTATGTTAAATGTAGGTTATCAATAACCTCAATATATTTCCAGAATTACCAAATTGCATCATGAAAACTCCTTGGGAAGTAAATTAGTTCTAACTATCTCACTACATGCGAAAAAAGACGAGTTGCAAAATATAAATCTGTTAATTCTGTAAAATCTCCAGAAAAAATTATTTCCATATTTGTAGATGATAAACCTCAGTAACATTTAAATTTATTGTTCACTTCTTCAATGACAGTGTTTATTGTCTCATTTTATTGAAATTGATCATTTTAATGTTCACGTTCCTATAACAAAATAAGTGAGTGTTAAATACTCGATATTTTGAGAAATTTAGTGAAAACAGTCGATATTTTAAGAAATGGAGAAAAATTTTTCAAGATATTAGAAACAAACTAAATACTAAACACTACGTGAACACTATAATTAATCACACAATAATATTGAAAAGAGAGTCACGCTACGTGAACACGTGGTACGTCATTGTTCTTACTAGCTATAAAATAACATTCACTACACTCTTGTCCAATAGGTTAGTCTGCATTTTCATCGAGTTTTGTTTAAAATGTAATTATTATTTTCATAATATGAGAAATATTCAAAATATCCAGAGTTGTAACTAAGGAATTCTTCTCGATACCTGTAGTATCAAGTTACAACTAAATATCTCAATAGCGTGTCCTTTTGACAATAATTATTGTCCACTTATATCAGTAAGCTCGTCAGATAAAACAGAAATGGCATAACAATGAATTTATGGAGTGATTAAAATAGTATTGAATAATTTGGTCGCAAATTTCAGTCAGTTCATATTCAGTCAGCTAATATTTCTTGATTATTAACGTTGATTGTCTAATCTGTCACTTTTATTCGTTTCTCATTTAAATGTAAAAAAATTGTTAAACTTCAAAATGTCAAATGACTTTAGGCGATTACGTGCAAAATCAAGGGCATGTTTATATGTTTTGAAAACCTTAGAAATAAATGATCAAATTTAAAACCATGATTCGAAAAATTACTCAACTTAGTGTCCCTTTTTAGCGCGGTCTAACATCCCATTTTATCTCGGCCGAGTGATCAAAAATCATCAAACGATTAAAATAGTAAGATTCACTTACCATTATTTGCTTTTAAAACATCAATGCTTGCGAGAAATTACAACATTGAATGGCTTCTGTTAATAAAGAATTCAACATCAAGGGAATGAATGACTCCAGTCGAAAGACAATGATCATTTATATACTTTGAACATAATGCCTAATCCACCATCAATATATTTGTTTCGATACCAGAGTTTTCCTTTTCTTAAAAATTTGAGAGTTTTCCTAATATTCATTTAAATAGACATATCATATTCATTATTCGTTTATATTTCTTTACGTTACTTTTTGATTGAATAAATTTGAAACCACTTTTGTCATTCTAAGAGCAATATATCACGGTCGAGTCGTATTATGCATTTCGGAATGCATCCATTTCTTTAGCAATAAGTGCTGGTTATTACCCCCGATTGTCTATGGCTGATGTCAGAGTGTCTAGTTGGCGCATAGTATACTCTTGGCGACACGAAAACTTTTGCTAGGTAACACTGAAGCTTGTATTGTGTTATTCGATAATTGAATTCAATGACTATTATTGTTTCACTAAAAGGAAAACTATAATACCCGGACATAAATAAAGTATGAATTGCACCGTAAAATTTTAACGTTATTTGCGCGAAATGCCTTTTCTGGCATATCTGCAGATATCTGCCAAATTGTGGACGATTGTATTACTCAAGAAGTTAATAGTATAATAGTGTCGCAGCAAATAAACGTACATATTCGTAGTGAATTTTTATATGGAACAATTACACATTGCATTCGTCACATCTCGAATGCGCAGATCCGTCGCATGGAACTCTAGCCATTATTTATATCTGTTTATCTATTTGAGTTTTATTTATGAATTTTTTTTGTATTAACGTTCTTCTTTCAATTTAAAATGTGTCCATAACCTAAATTGGGAAATATGACAACTTGTAGAATTACTTCGTTGAATAAATTGCTTACGCTATCGCATCACCGGGTTTTATGCAAGTAAAATATTTTTCTATGAACAGCAAGTGAAATATTTTTCTATGAACAACAAGTAAAATATTTTTCTATGAACAACCTTGAAAGTATTTTTTACTCTTTGAGTAAAAAATACTTTCAAGATTTCTCGCTCACACATCCGTATGAAATTTATGACATATGATTGTAGACCTGATAAATAGAGACGGTGTAATGTTTGACATTTTTTAATGACTTGTATACAATTTCGTTAGGCAAAATTAACTTTTCCCTTTTTATATGTATTGAATCACATGATATCCTTTATATAGCAGTACTTTTCCTTTTTCTTTTAAGAATTAGCGTTTAAAATAGTGACACGGAATTAATTACAACATTAAGAGTTCCGTTTATTAATAATACTATATATATTTTTAATGAAAATGAGCCTTCCAAAGTCAGATTTTTTAATATTTCGCTTAGAAATATGAAAAATTCAATTGTAATCTTCAATTGTAATATTATAACATACAAAATTAGGTAATTTTCATCCCTGCTTGTTACAATTCGTATTGAGCCTGCCCATAGTGGAAAAAATTGGCCGTTTTTGCACACAAAATAAACGTTTTGCAAAGATTGTTATGTGTGTAACATTGAAAGTATAAACGTAAACAATGAATATTTTAATTTATTTGTAATATATAATTTAATGTATTTATAACACATATTTTATATTCATTTCAGCTTTCTGCACTCCTTCTCCACATAATTTTTTACCATAAGAAATTTCACGCTCCTATAGGGCAAAATGCTTAAAAAGGGATACAAACTTTTCTTTACACGTGTGTTTCTCTATCTACATTTTAAATACAAATTTTTACCTATCTACTATCCTTCCCATATAAATTTTAACTATGCCAAATTCCACTCTTCCATGCGCGCAGTATTTAATTTAAAAGGAATAAAATTAGTGCAAAATGGATGAAATAGTAAAGGAAGTTCGTATCATTACTTCCAATATTAAGCCAGAGATTGTAATTTATTTATTTACGCATTTGCGCACAATTGTTAAAACATAACAGAAACTTAAGTATTCCGTTATTAAGAAATTCTAATATACATACGGATAACGTTTATTTGTATAACTGGGTAAAATAAATATGCACCGAATGGAATAAAACACCAGGGCAGAACAAATTATAAAATGAGAAACGTTTATATTTTTACATCTAATTTTAAATATCATATTTTAATTTGCTTGTCTATTTGCTTTCGAAAAAAGAAATGAAAGTATTGCAGAAAGATAAGTACATCATATTTAAAAATTCTGTGATTCATATAGATAACATTTGTTTGTATCACTCGATGTAATAAAAATCAATATTTCCGTACTGGTTTTTTATTTTTTACGAATTAGATAAGAAAAAAAACCTTTACATCCAATATTAAACCTGAATTTTGATTTTTTAAATTTTTAATTTGTTTGCGCACATTTGTGAAAATAGAAAAGAAGCTTAATTATTTTATTTCATAAATAATTCCGGACGGAATAAAACAATACGAGCACTCGAACTCAAAATGGTGCAAATTTAAATTGTACTAAATAAAAAGTATATGCTGTAACACGACAATTTTTAATTTTAGTTATGTTTGTTAATAAAATAAAGACAAATCGCATAACGCTATTTTTGTCAAATTGAATCTAATTACTTCTCTTCCACATTGAACTGAATCAACACAGCAAAATCAAGTCGATTCAGATATAAACAACGAGTAATCCAACTTGAAGTAGTCGTCTGCGGCTAACACTAAAGTCAGATGTTTAACTATGATGCCAAATTCACATAATGTACATTGGAATCTGAAGTACGAACTATTGTTTTAAAGTAAGTCATTAAAAACATTGTAAATCTACTTGTCACGTTCCATTATAAATACTTGACTAAATTAAGCAATCCGTAAGGTTCTTGAGTGTAGTCTCTCAGAGCAATGTTAGTTAAAGGAAGCAATGCTATTTAACCTTGTACGCATACGACAATATCAGGAAAGGATAGTCTTTTTCATCGTAAATATTATAGGAGTATTTCAAATTTAATTTAGCCACAAAGAAGAGAAAAAGTACAGTTTTAAAGGTTCCGTGCCTTAAAAAGAAACATGAAACCCTTGTCACTCACGTGTCTGTCCGTTTGTCCCTAACAGATGTAACTGCCTGACTAGAAACTTGAAATTTGGCTGAGCACTGAAGCATTATAACCCGGACCTATTTCAAAAATATTTATTTGCATAATAACTGGGAAAGAATCAGTAGAGTATTCGAATTCGTAGTCAGAGTATTCGAATGTTTTTATTATTATATATACATATAGTGCCGAGTATTGTTTAACAAGGGAACCTCAAAAATATTCGAAGGGTCACAATTTTTTTTTTAAATTTTCAATAGTATATCCCCAGAGATGTACTAGAAAACTCTTCATAATTTTTTAAATATTCGTAATGTTTTTCCACCTGTGAAAGATATTTTAAGCAATAAATACGTTTACTTTTAGAAAAAATAATACTTGTATGTATTATAAATACCATACAATGTAATCTTAAATGTCTATAAGTGCCCAAGTGTTCACAGACCCTTCACAGTGCGAGTATTATTCGTAGTTTTTTTGTATTTATATCATTTCATGTAAAAATATAAACTTAACATATTGGAATAAGTTTATTCGCCAAACTATGTTGTCTCGCATGGAGATAAAATGATTCAGTTGGTGTCTAACATATGTGTTACGCACGATTTTGTATTCTGTTAATACGCACTGTAATTGTATATCTAATTACTATTAGTTTAAAGTTAACTGAGTAAAATTCACTGATGATAATTGAGCAAGCTCACTGATGATAATTCAGCATAGCTATATCTAGCATATATCTAGCTAATCTAGCATGAGGTAATATCAGTTTGATGCGATCTAGAATAAATAGGAATAACAAAACCCGTATGTGGTCCATACGGGTTGTGCTATTCTTTACGAAATATTTTCACGGATTTTCGGCCTATTATTCTGAATGAAGAAAGAGAAATTAAAATAGTTTGAACTTTTTTAAAATTCATTTTTTTATTTTCTCTTGTTTAGAACAATGTAGCTGTTTCGCATCTATTAAGAAAATTTGCACCATATCATGTCAACACTTTTAGAATCATCAGTTGATTTTACTACTGATATTTAATTTAGGATTTCATAAAAATCGAACTTTTTTTTTGAAAAGTTTGTCCATTGAAGACGATTATTCCAGAAATAGTTTATTCACATTCATCACCCGTATTTTACGTTTCGAATGATGAGAAGAATTAGCCCCGATGAAAATGTCATAATAAAAATACACACGGCCTGTACAAACACTGTGTACATTTGAATTACATATTGTTACGAAACTAAAAGAATTAAAAATAATTTTCTATCCCTTTATAATTTTGCCACAATTGTTTGAAATCAAAGCGTTATAATCATAAAAATAAAATTCAAGGTATAAGACAGTATTTTCGACTTTATCGTTTTTGTAACAAAAGGTAATTTTCAATTTTTTTAATTACGAATGGATTTTTTAAATTTTCTTTAGGTGTTTTTCTTTGCAACTTTGTGACCGTATTCTCTTAACTTCTGCTAATAGTTACCTTTGGATTGTGTCCTTCTCTTTAACTTAGACCGGTCAAATTTATCGATTTGCATAATATATGACTTCATTCGGCTTGGAGCCACATAAGCCTTCAGCAGGCATACGTTCGCGACTTCAAGTAGACAACTGCTTGATCTAATATGTATTCTTCCAATTTATTTACAGCAGGTGCCCAGTTCAATATTAAACCTACCGTTCTTGTTTCTAAAGTACCATAGCTATATTTAGCACAAAACTTTATTAATATAGGTTTGACTATGTGCTATTCATTTTTACGGGCTGAAGGAAAGTTTATCATAAATATATTATTACCATGAAAGTGAGGCAACATAACCCCTTTGGAAAAAACAAATTTACTGTTGGCGAGTATTTTCGCTACGTCATTGCTGGATTGCAACCTGATGTTGGCTCCTTTGAAACTGTTGAACCCTTTTTGAAGTCCTCCAATTTTATTGGATTGATGGAATCGGAATAACTCTTATCAAGATTAGCTTGCTATTGCATGTATTTGCATTATGCATTCGAGTTATCGAATGCATAATGCAAATCAATGCAATAGATTTGATCTTAAATTAAAAATGCTGAATATTTCTTATATTTCGCTTGTCCACCTGTACGATTATTGAATAGGTTCTTAACGCTTTCTGAATTTCTCGATAAAATTTGTTGCGTCAAGATGTTAATTTTATAGAAATTCATTATAACTTAATTTTTATTCACAACTAAATGAAAGTACGTCATGTAGTATTTTTTCTACTTTATTTAAATTCTCAACCAGGTCTTAGGTTTCGTTGTATTACGACGTCTTCAGGTGGGCAATTTGTAAAGATATTTACAATCTACAAAAGGATTAAGAAAATATGTGTGGATTTTGTAAAGATCTTTACAAATTTCCCACCTAAAGGTCTCGTAATACAAGGAAACCTAAGTAATGGTTAAGAATTTAAATAAAGTAGAAATAATACTATATCGCGTAGTTTCATTTAGTTGAAAATAAAAATTAAGACCGCTGGAGTTAGTTCTGCATCAGGTTTTGCGGACATCATTTTTTCATCACTTTTCAGGAATGGGCTCAAATGTTGAAATCCTTTTGCCTCAGATGCTTCATCGACACTACCTACCTCATAGTTTATCTTCAGTGTTCTACATTCAATTCTGTAGCTTTGGAAGGTTGAAAACCATTTTATTTCTTTGCATCCTTGCTTAAACAAGTTTTTAGATTTACATATTAATACGATGCTTAAATTTGGTAAATAAATCCGCGTGCAAAATTTACTTACACACATATTTATTTACAGCACGATAAGAAAGTGTTTAAATCTCTGATATACATATTCCGAGCATTTAAGTCACAAGGTTGCAATTGCTTTCTAAGATTCTTTATAGACGAAGGAGGGACTGGATGAAAGTACTCTTGCAAGTCGCACATTTACTTTGCATTAAATAAATAAAATAATAGAACCATATTATTTATTGCTAAAAATTACAGGAACACTATAACAAAGGTTAGAATCTCATTAGTTTTGTAACTTTAGTGCAATTATATATAGTATTTAAATAATTATAGAAGCGAGTCTGAAGTACATGTAGGATAAGCTTGTCAAAATGGCCTCCAAAACAGGTTTAAGTATATTATTTATGGAGACTTCCGTTAAAAGGATATACACGAACATGATTTATGTGTTTAACATGACCTCTGGACATGGTAAACACACGCCAAACAACTATTTTAATATCTCATTTCTCGTTAACTTATCCAAATAGAAAGATGCAACTGAATCAGTTATGAAGTAATATTTTAGCACATGTTGGGTTGGTTGACGAGTTTTTAAGCCCGACCTTCTTACTTTACAAAAATACTTCAAAATCTAAAAGTCCAAAAGAAATCAAGCTATATAGGCACTATCTTCATATAATGAGCTGCTACAATGCCGGAAATAGTGGTAGCAAATTATACTTTCAGCATATAAATTTGTTACTGAGATTAAAAAAATTGCAATGCGCTTTTTTAATTATTCCATAATATCTCATTTTTTGCCTCTGAACCAGTGGTAATCAGAAGGTTCCATTTCGATTGAATAAGAATATACTAGCAGAATTCAGCCCAACTCCTGTATTTTTTGACGAATATAATTGATCACGTAGAAAATAAACTCACTGTGGTTGACTACTTAGTTTTGAGCTAGTTAATATAAATGCTGACAGTAAACTTCTGCGTTCAGCATAGAGCCCTCTGGAAGAAACTCACAATAATTGGTAACATCGATATTCTACAAACAGCTTAGTATTCCTTTTATTGTGTTTCAAGTTTTGATGATGATTTGACGAAACTTCTGTTTTTAATCAATTACCAATTGCTTCATCAATCTTATGCTTAATCAATTAGGTTTTAATGTTGATATATATTTGTCATGAAATAGAAGTTATTGTCCATTTTCTCGCCGCTAACTGTCATCAAACGAGCGCACTTTAGTTTATTTTTACCTTATGACATAACATTCTGGACTTTTCGACAACCTTTTGGAAAGGCTCCTAACTCGTCGCTAGAAACTTACTAGCCTACCTAATATCGTATTTTGTCTTCATAATTAAGTATTATATATGTATTTCAAAAAATTAAAAATATAGATCGATTTGAACTTTTCCATACTTTTGCCTGATTTACAAATGCTATTTTGAATCAAGAATATAATCGATCGAAATATTAACAACATCAGCTGAAGACGCATTTATCCTTAATTTTCCTAAATAATTCCCTGAAGAACTATTCAAAATTTTTTACGGGCTATTAGAATTTTTTTGGCTTTATCTTACTTGGGCGGATTGATGAATATGTTAAAGCAAACATTATTGTAATTAAAGTAGTGAAATCAGCATACATTAACTGTAAAACCTGTCGTAACCCCTTTAATCTTTTCAGCTAATTATAATACACACAAACACACACACACATATATATATATATATATATATATATATATATATATATATATATATATATATATATATATTTATAAAAAGAAATGCAGCCATGGTTCGTTCTTTCCAAGGCTAAACGGGAACAAGCAGCTAGTTCATTGTTATTAAAATATATAATTAAATTAGTAACATCAAATAAACAACGTAGCGACATCTATGACGTATGTGATTGTGATTATAACTATTGTCTCTGATATGTCAACCTTTTGTACATCACTATTATTAAGAAATAAAGCCTGTCGGCCATTGAATATCTAATTGAGTACACGTTGTTTTAATTTATAATAGGTTATGGGCCCAGTATCGCCCTTAGGAGAAAGTAAAAAGTATATTTATCAGTTAGCTAGCATAGGCATTCTGAAAATCAGTGTTAAAATTAAATCAGTAAAAAAATTATTTCGTGATTCGTAAAGTAGCACGTGTTTTTACCATAATGGCGTCTAATTCTTTCCTCTAAAGTTAAAGCAAAATTGATCCTGACTATAGATCCTAAATCATCAAAAAGCTTATGGACAAAACTAAAAATTATGTTCGATGATTCTGGATTCTCTCGAAGAATATCGTTGCTGCGCAATTTAATTTCGATCCGTCTTGACAATTGTGAATCAATGACAAGTTATGTTACGCAAATAATAGAAACGGGACAGAAGTTGTCTGGAACAGGTTTTTTGTGAACGACGAGTGGATAGGCTGCTTGATGCTGGCAGGATTAACCGAAAAATACATTCCCATGATAATGGCGATTGAACACTCAGGGATCGCCATTACTGCTGACGTAGTAAAAATGAAACTCATAGATATGGCCGGAGATGATTGTCAAGCCGGAAGTGCGGCTGAGAATCAACAAAGCAATAAAATCAAAATGTTTAGGACAGACAATGGCTTAGAGTTTTGCAGCAGGAAATTTGAGAATTTTTTGAAAGATGCTGGAATAATTCACCAAAAAACAGATCCCTATACTCCTGAGCAGAACGGGTTAAGTGAGCGAATTAACAGAACCTTAGTTGAGCGAGCTCGTTGTTTGTTATTTGATGCTAATCTAGAGAAAAGGTTTTGGGCAGAGGCGATTAATACTGCTGTTTATCTCAGGAATAGATCGGTTGCATCAAGATTAAATAACAATACACCCTTTGAGCTCTGGTTTAATTCAAAACCAGATTTAAGTCACATCCGAATATTTGGTAGTGAGGTGATGGTCCATGTACCAAAGGAAAAAAGATTGAAATGGGATACCAAATCACAAAAACATATCCTAGTTGGTTTCTCTGCAATTGTCAAGGGATACAGAGTTTATGATCCCATCAAAAGATGTGTGATTACAAGTAGAGATGTGATCATTCTTGAAAGTACTGACAAAAATTATTCACGTGACAATGTATCAGTTTCAGTTGAGGATACTTGTGAAGAAAATAATCAGATCATGAAATGAGGCAGGAAGTAGCGATGTTAGAGAACAAAACTACTCCCTCAGTCCAGGATATCTCTAATTATAAATATGAGAATGCTATATCAGATTTAGCCTCTACATTCCAGCAATCTGCAAGCACAGATGAAGAGCTAAATACAAGAGAACAATTTGAAGATAAAGAAGAGTCAGGTCTAGCAGAAACAATAACTAAATGTATCAAAAAGAAACCTGAACGTTATGGTTTTACTAATATATGCATATCATCAAGCACAGGATGTGTCAGTGATCCCATAAATGTTGAAGAAGCATTGAATAGCTTGGACAAAGAAAAATGGATTGAGGCAATGCAAGAAGAACTGCAAGCGTTTGAGGACAATCAGGCGTGGGTACCTGTTGACGAGTTGCCTTCTGATAAAACTTTAGTGCAGTGTAAATGGGTATTTAAAAGAAAAGTGAACAGTGATAAAAGTGTGCGGTATAGAGCGCGTTTAGTGGCTAAAGGTTATACGCAACGGCCAGGTGTGGACTATGATGACACTTTTTCACCAGTGGTTAGGCAGTCAACAATTAGACTTTTATTTGCTCTAGCAGTGCAGTTAAACTTACACATTACTCATCTAGACGTTAAAACAGCTTTTTTAAATGGTTATCTTAAAGAGGACATTTACATAGTGCAACCTGATATTTCTTGTCATAGAAATAAGGAAAAGATTATTGTAAAACTTAGTAAAACCATATATGGATAAAAGCAATCATCTAGATCTTGGTATGAGAAAGTTGAGCAATGTTTGTGTGAGTTAAATTTTAAGAAAAACCATGTGTATTTACAAAACTGAATAATGATGTTAAAATAGTTATTGCTTTATATGTAGACGATTTCTTTGTTTTTTTCAAACAGTATGAAGGAAATAGATAAATTATTTTCAGTATTGTGTTCAAAGTTTAAAATTAAAAATTTAGGACAAGTTCAAAATTGTCTAGGAATGCGCGCTAAAATTGATAAAAAAAATAAGTTTATTACATTAGACCAAAAGCAATATATAGAAGAATTATTGAGTAAATTTAATATGTTAGATTGTAAAGAATATACTACTCCAATGGAATATAAATTGAATATTGAAAAAAATGAAACTCGTAACCAACAGATTCCATATCAACACCTGATTGGAAGTCTCATGTACTTATTAGTGCTAACAAGGCCTGACATAGCATTTAGTGTCAGTTTTCTAAGTCAATTTAATAGATGTTATACTAATGTTCATTGGAATTATGCGAAAAGGATTCTCAGATATCTAAAGAAAACAAAAAAATTTTGCTTAAAATATACTAAAGAAAAACCTGAACTCGTAGGATATGTTGATGCCGATTGGGCAAGCAACGTGGTAGATCGTAAATCTTACACAGGTTATTGTTTTTTAATGTCTGACTCAGTGATTTCCTGAGAGAGTAGGAAGCAGAGGGCAGTGGCTTTATCCAGCATGGAGGCCGAATACATGTCATGCATAGCTGAAGCATGTAAAGAATCTATGTATTTGAGAGCTTTACTATGTGAAATTACTACTGAACTATGTACTATACCAGTATTCAATGATAGTCAGAGTGCACAGAAGTTGGTAGCAAATTATGTTATAAATAGAAAAAGCAAACATATTGATATAAGATATCATTTTGTTAAAGATGCAGTAAACAATAAAATTATTAATTTAAAATATTTGCCAACAACAGCTATGCCTACTGATGTGTTAACAAAGGGACTTAGTGCTAATAAGCATTACAAATGTGTTGAAAGTATGGGATTTAATTTTGTAGATGGTAGAAATTAAGATATTCTGTTTTTTATAAAGAATTGAATAATAAAGACAACTTCTGTTTTAGGAGAACGTGAAAGCTTTCATTTCCCTTGGGAGCGACTATTTCGATTTAATCTTTTTTTAAGTATTGCCCAAATTTTTATTAATAAAAGTAATATGGAGTATGGTGCACTATAATTACCATCACGCGAATTATTTAATTGATTGTTATCCTACTATTTTTTTTTAAATGTAATTATTATTTTCTATTTCAATTCTTAAAAGTTATTTAAAATATAAAAAATGTGAAAATAAGTGATATGAGCTCAAATATTCAAATGAAAAATGAATCGAATTCAATCTAATATATTTGGCAATAAAAAAAGTCACTAGGGCGTCTACGTTTCCCTAAACCACAAGATACGGATCAGAAATATACATAAATAATCTTTGTACATCCATATTATGTCATTCTGATTTAACTAAATTTGATATCAAGTTAAAATTTGGCGGACTTATGACTACAAGAAGAAATTTGTAAGAGAATATTTTCATACAAAAAGCAATGCAATCGATTATGGGCACAATACAAAAATAAGGAAAAAAATTAAAGTTAGAATAAAGGTTATAAGGATAGAAAGCATAACACGACGCTTAAACTGACTTGCTCCCAAGGAGGACCCAGAATAGGTGGGGTGAACAGGGGAAGATGTGATATTATGGACACCACGAAATCACTCATTATTTGTTATTAGACGTTTGACGCGAAAAAATGCAATGTGGATGACAGGAATAAATATTAATAATGAAATCATAAATTAGAACGACATAAAATGGTAATAACGGTATTAATCATAAAATGATATAACCATAAACAAACACCCGGTGCATTATTCGTTCGATCGCCCCCATAATTTCTTGCACTCAGCGTAGCGTGCTTCATAAAATGATATAACCATAAACAAACACCCGGTGCATTATTCGTTCGATTGCCCCCATAATTTCTTCCAATCAGCGTCGTGTAGTTCATAAAATGATATAACCATAAACAAACACCCGGTGCATTATTCGTTCCATCGCCCCCATAATTTCTTGCACTCAGCGTAGCGTACTTCATAAAATGATATAACCATAAACAAACACCCGGTGCATTATTCGTTCGATCGCCCCCATAATTTCTTGCACTCGGCGTAGGGTACTTCATAAAATGATATAACCATAAACAAACACCCGGTGCATTATTCGTTCGATTGCCCCCATAATTTCTTGCACTCAGTGTCGCGTACTTCTACGCAAAAATTGTAGCAAATATGAACTTTTGTCATCCTTAAAACAGACGTTATTTTCATTTTTATTGTAAAACCGTCGATAAAAACATACTTCGTATGAAATAAAAACTATTATTTTTTAATCTTTTTGGGTTATTTTGTGCACCAAAATCTTATTTGAATTTTGATTTTCATTAATATTTTACATTACTAGTTTAAAGTAATCTAAACAACGTTCTAATACATAATCGTTACTCAAATAATTGTAAACTGTTCACACATTTTCAACTTCCTCACTGATGCACCAACGCCGTGCCAATCACACTATCCATCATACAGCGATTTCTTATTTATCATTTTGCTGAGCATATCTATTTTGTACATAAAAAGCTAGCTATATTTTGTGAAGGATAAAAATATAGTTATTTATTTTAAATTATTAAAAAAAATCAGCAACATAATTAATTTGCCGTATAAAATGACGCAAAAATATTTTTGAACGTTGTCGCATATTCATAGATAATTTTGTACTCATAATATACTAGTTTCATTAAAATATCAACGATCAAAAGGATTCCTATTAACCGAAGAAAGAAATATCAGTCTTTTTCTTTCTTGATGAGATCCCTCCTTAACTAGCCAGGCAACGGTTTTTGATTCGTCGGAGCACAGACAACGAATGCTCTTTATAACTTGTGTCAGCGGCATAGGTAAATACTTGGAATTCCTCAATTTGACCAAATTAACAATTATTCCAGAATTAAAACAATTTCTATTATTTAAAATTTCGAAGTAACGTTACTCCTAATTTATTTTTTGAATTTTGTCCAGTTAATATTCATATCTCTTCGAAAGAGAAAATTTATCCAAATTATTTTAAATGGAGAATATATTTGAAACAAATGAATATAACTGAATTTAAATCCGTACAAAGTTTATTTTGCACAAAACCATGAAGTTTCTGCTCAGCTGCTTGACTTAATAGATTATTTTGGCATTGGCTTCTTCATCGTTTGTCGAATTATCAATGATACCTTCTTTTTCTTCTTTGACCTAAACATGCTCTTCCCATACTTTTAAGACTTTTCAAATTATATTTAAACGTCGTTTGACTATTATTAGTTTGTGTTAAATTTTGCGCTTTTAAAAATGCCCGAAAATGCAATCTAAAACTAAAAATTATTAGAAAATTAAGACTTACGTTTTTCAATTCAATATATATGTGCTTTTATCAAAAAAATAAACATTTGTTACTTAGTATTACTTTGCCACGTTTCTTGATTTAAACAAAGCAAACCTTAAAACAAATAATAAATTACTTTAAAATGTCAGGAAATATCCTTGGCACAAAATATTTATTTATTTTAGAACATAATTTTCTTTCAAATCTCGACATCTGAAACGCCGAACACACGAACATATATATATTATATGTATATATATATATATATATATATATATATATATATATATATATATTTATATAATACACGTCTTCCACTTTTAATTTCTTTATGAGCTGGAACAATTTTGACTAAATTTTTAATCTTCGCATCTAACGCATCCGTTCTTAATAATTTAAATAGTTATTCGCTATCGCCAATAATAATTACAATTTACAAGGCGTAAATCATTATTCGCACATTTCCTTCTTCATCAGCATCGCTCAAACATTCAACTTTTCTCTCACCAATGATTTGTTCTAAAAATGTGTAACATTCTTTGTTGATAACGGCTGAAACTTATTCACTGGAAAATCATATGAAACGCCGCTTATAAGAAGCGCTTTGTTAAAAATAATTCTTTTCTACTTTTGATGTTTTTCGTGAGCTCTTTGTGTTTTTCCCACAGTAGCACACGACACATTGTCCCAGGTAGAAATAACAACAATTCCGTTTTGGACTGTCTCTTTAGACAACACAGTTCGTGATAGTGTAATCCTATGTATTTCTAAATTACCTTTTATTAGTAAACATTTCAACTTGGATAGTTCAACGGGAGGGTCGTTAAATGTTGTTTAGATACTACGTCTTAATTTGTAGTCTTATCCTTCTTTGTAATATTGCATAACAGCATTTGATAAAATCGAATATTTTTTGTCAATTTTTGTTTTCCATGCCGTTTATTATATTTCCCTACTTTTTTCAGTAATTCTTTTGACTTGAGATTGGAGCTGGTTATTACGAAGACAAAACTTCAAATTATTTATTTTGAATAGTTTTCTTCCTCTTACACTAGCAGTTGGCGATGTAGGAGACAGTGAACAAGATTAGAAGGATTCATATTAAATGACATTATAGGACTTGATCGTGAAGGCCTAGAAGGTAGTATTCCCACCTTTTTAAATATCTTCAGTAAAATATTGTGTAGCGCTTTCTGCTTTTCTTTTCATTACCTTATTATGTTCTATCGGTGTCGTATCTTTAACTAGCTTCTTGTCATAGATACGACACCGATAGAACATAAAGGAATGACATCTTTTAATTTTTTTTCGTTTTACTTCTGTAGCTTTATCCAATTGTTTTATTTTTCTTATCTCGCGATAATGTCGTTATCTTGAAGCTTTTTTATGGTTCTTCTAATGGCAATAGAATTTACGGTTCTCCTACCTAATAATACTTAAACGCAACGTAATTAATATGAAAAACTCCAAGTATTATTGTCGTGAACCTCAATAAAGTCCAAAATTTTATGAAAGTGTTACAAGTCAGTCCCAAAATATACCACCTTGATCGCTTACTTGTAACAGAAGTAGATAGTGTGAGAACTTAATTATAAAATAAAGAAAATATGAGAACATTTGAATTATTTACTATTAAAAAAAATATAAGTCGGATACAAATATTTCAAACTAATAACTTACGCGATGGAGCTGCCATCGGATAAACGAATGTACCTTATTTCACAACTTTTGATCGAATATCTTGCAAGCAATAAAATAGTATGACAGAATTACGGCAGTGATGTTAACCAAATAGATCAAAGGCGGGTCAGATCTTTTTGTTATTCAAACTGTTGAGCGAGAATATTGTCACAGGACTATCGGCTGTTTGCGTATACTCACAATTATTTGGTTTCTAGGCTCATCTTGTATAATTTTTAAATGGTGCATGTTGGAAATAACATTAATGTTTGTTTTGGTGTAAATAATATTACGTCAACATTTGTAACAATAGTAATTATTAGATTTCGTGTTCCTCAGTTATCTCCAAAAGAGTAAAAAAATAAATAAATACTATATTGTTAAGAAATGGCTGCAAAAATTGTGAGTTAATAAAGTATTTTATTTATATTTTAAACTTAAAAATAACACATATTTTATACTAATGTTAGGTGGTCGTGTCTGTCGTGTACTAATGGTGGTGGTCTCATTTGGTTAGAGAACAACTTTTCGTCTCGTCTTTCTCTAGGAAATGATGTAGAGACATATTGTGTAATGGAAATCATTTTTTGCTTGACGATTTGCCAAAAAAAAAACATTTTCTCCTTCTTACTATCAGCGTCGAGATTAGGTCACCGAAAATTCCCATAGTCCCTCAAAGTCTATACTACTCTAACTTGTAATTGGAGAGCAGATGTCGATTAGGTAAACGTTTCCAGTAGCATTATAATTGTACCGATCGTACAGCAGTGTCATGTCTATTTATTTTCAAAAACTTCGTGACATTTTAACCCAGAAACAGATTAAATGAATAAACAGAAATAATAAAGAAACACAGAAGGAATGTTGTTTTTAAAATATAAAAAGTAATTATTTTCACAAAAACAAATATTGGCATGTAAGTAAGCCAATAATATAATCACATTTTCATACCTGAAATTTAACTAATAAACCTAGCGAGAGATTATAGCTCTATATTAATTTCAACTTACTCATTACTTACTACAAATGAGAGATACATGAAAGTGAGTATATTAGCATCTCGCTATTGAAATATGATTACATTAGAAACGTTATTTTTATGCGTATTGCTGACAATTACGAAATTTTGTTAATATAATATTCAGAATTATGCAAAGAGAAAAATCATAGCTTTATAGATCTTGTCATGTAGCAAGGGATACATAGATAAACATTTATCGCTGTCAGTTTCAGCTTTGGAATATGTACTATTTATACACAGGATTTGCGTTCCAGGCAAGGCAATGCCCCATCTACAAGTTCTTGATTAGTTGTATTTTACAATTCACAACTTACCATTGTTACGATTGAAATTAATTAAATGGCCTTCTTTCTGAATAATATGAAGAAAGCTTGGCTATATGAGGCGAGGGCCTGATGTCCTGATGTCAATTAGGGCGTTTTTAAGACTTAGTTCTTAGTTCTTAGATGTATTTATAACATATGATATATATATATATATATATATATATATATATATATATATATATATATATATTCACACGCACATCCACACTCATATATGTATATATGTATATAAATATATATATATATATATATATATATGCATGTGTGCACGGAAAAAGAGCATTTTCTTTGCGCCTAGCTAATAATTTTCAGGTTTTCAGTTATTCCTTTGATAGAATTGAATAAAAAATACGAAAATATGAACTGAACCTCCTATTAACTATTCGTTGGTAACTACCAACAGTTCACAATTAATATGATAGCCAAATTATTGATAGTAATTTTTTAATAGGAGAAATATCCTCATTCGAATGAGGATATGCGAGAAAAATGACAGATAATGAAGTTCAACATTATATATTCGATAAATATAGAGGAACAGGTATGAAGAAACTTATTCAAGATTTGTGATAACACTTAGTCTCGATATTTTTCTTCTCAGTTACTATTTGTTTTTGTTAATTCTGCTAACCGAATATGGAAATAAAATACGTTTGCGTTGTTTTAATTAAAAGAAAAGTAGCCTTTTGCCCGACTTGGAACCACCTTTCATTCCACAGATTTATCATATCGTAGTGCGAGGTTTACTCATACCTGATAGATTTATATAAACTTGTAAGCATTTCTATATAGTATTCAAGTCTGAAAAAATATTATGACATTGGGGAGATAATAATTTCAAGCACAAATGAACATAAATTTTGTCAGTCCATTACATTACTTCTGGGAGTTGCCGCTCATGGATCTTAAACTAAAAGGTTCTTGAGGAAAATTTAAAATCCGACTGAAATTATTTTCCAGGTAGAGCTTATTCTGGTTATTAGATATTCGGAGATAATATTTTATAACATAAACATTATTAAAAATATAAAATAGTACATAATTTTTGAAGACATGTGTAGGTCAATGAAAATGTATTTTTCAGAAACCGTTTCTGTTAATTCAATCCTTTGATATTATAAAAAGGTTAATATTAAAGTATTAGAAAATAAGACCTAATTGTTAAATGTTGGTAATCCAAGCAATTATTAGGAGCGACGGGAGTTTTTTTTTCTTTAAAAAAAATTCTTTTAGTTTTTTTATATAGATTTATATAAATTCATATAGCGTTGGTATTAGACGATATTAAATGGTAAAAACGTCGTTTAAAAATGACTTAATTTAATATAAATAAATTGAAACAGTAGGAGTTCCACGCTGCTATTCTAGCAGGTAGTATGCTTCAGGAGTCGATGATTTTTTGTGAGAGTTTTGTGACTTCGTGTATTTTATTTCCTTATTAGCTATTCGTAATTGTTTCCATGTAGTTATCATATTTAGTAGATCATTTTTAGGTTTCAAACACAGATCTTTCATAGTTTTGTTATTAGGAACATAACTAAATACTAATAAAATTTTAGAAATATATTCTTCACACAGAAATGTCAATTGATACGTAGCGAAATACGACGCAAAATTTTTATAATGTAGGACTGGAGTAACCATAATTTATTATTTAAACGGTCACGGTTTTATTTTTGTATTTCATTGTCGAGCACCGTTTACAGACCATTTAATCCAGAACTCCCTTGTAATATTTTTTGGGGTATTAATAACCAGGGTTGTGATATAATCAAGGGAGATGTTGAAAAGTAGTAGATGACAAAGCTGTGCTTTAGTCATTCTCTAATAGTTTCTGAATGTGCCGAAAATTAAGAAAAATCTTTGAGACAGTTTGTTAGAGATAAAGAAAAAAATACGACTGACAAAAAAGATATCGACATATACTTAATAAATACATAGTTGCTTTGACAAAAAAGCGACTTGACAACTACTGGCATATTAGTTGCTTTAACCCAAAAAGTGACTTGACAACAAAAATTATATTTTTTCAAAATCTACCAAGTGTATATAAGCCGCTAAAGAAAGAAACGTTCAACCTTCATTAAGTTGAGTCAAAACAACCCCGTAACTAATTAGAGCAGTTAAGATGTTATAAATTAGCGGGTAATCCAATTTGACATAGTCACACGCCGTGAACGATAAACCCTGGTGTCGTATAATGATGATAAAGTCGCGAAGAGTACTCGATACGTTGAAACCTGAAATTTAAAAAAGCAACGTTGAAGAATGTTATTTAAAATAACGACTGATTACATATATACGTTCAAAAAATATCTTAATGATTAGTGACATTTTCACGAATCGTTAAAAATAATTTTAAGTTATTTGCAAACTGCGGACACGAAATGTAAAACTAGGATACTTGTCTAATCTTTATCGCATCGTCAAGATTTGCTTAAAATTTATAATACAGGGGGATAGTGTTTTAAATTGTAAGGTACGTAAGGAATTAAAATTGCCATGCTACACAACAAGTCCGCTTAAATGCTTGAAAAGATTCATAAGGTTATTAAAAAGAATATCATCCTAATTTTCTTATCAACTACTTCCTGATTGAATCTAAACCATAAATTCTAAATTTGGAAGAACAAAGTATTAAAAATATTTAACTCATACTTTACAAAATAATTCTAAATCATATTTTAAAAAGCTAGCTTCCGTTACTATGGACATTGCATATTTTAAAGCTTGCTGTAATAGTTACATGGACGTTTTATATTTCAAGTTTTTAAAGGAATGTAAAGAAGTTAAACAGCGGAATAAATTTATTTACATAGTTTTTGACGAAAATAATTTGTCGCTTCTTTTACCATAATATTAATCGGTCTCCCTTGCATGGTTAACCCGATAAATTGATTGTCCATCTGCACAGAGCTATATTAATTTGTATATTAAATAACTAGGGGTATATTCATAATTGCATCAAATATATTTAGAATTGGAGCTAAAACAGTCTTTGATAATGCGTGATATAATTTGCAGCCACCTATTTTTTATCATAGACGATTTAATCCTGCCCGCTTACATATTGTTTCGTTTACGTATCATCTATAAAATTTTATTGAAAAACTTTGTGCCTGATTCCTCCAATCGACAAAATTGACTATTGGTTTTCTTTCGTCAACATAACCCACGCCCGCTGATTACATTAAAAAATAATTTTGAGTTAATGTTACGAAGAGAGTATATTTTCTTAGGGAGGACGAGTCCACTGTATCCTATAATTTTTGTTCACATTGACTGGTGTATAATGTAGTTCAAAGCCTCAGTTAATAAAATAAAATGGTTTACTGGTGTGGTTTCAGTGGTGCGAGCCAATCACAGTGGTATCCGCCGAGAGGGAAGTGTGCTGCTGACTGGATGCACCTCACTGTAGCCCATACTCCTGAGTACCGGAGTAAATGAGCTCGACTAATGTGTTTTGTGTTTATGTCTTACAATTAATTTTATGTTATTTCCTATGTTATGTACAATACGCTCAGTGCTTGCTTTCTCAATTTAATAGAAAACGTTCTTTTTTCGTAAATTGTAATGTTATTTTAATTCTTCTGTGAAGAGCATCCCAATCAGCTGTGAACTAACTCAATTGTTTTTAAAAATAAAAAATAGTGTCATTTGCATAAAACTTCATGACGTTGTAACACATAGATAATTACTTTGTGAGTGAGAATAATGATTTAGCTATGTGACATTCATTTCGAATTCAATTACCCATTTCGGTTACGAATGAATTTGACGTGTTGTTTATTTTAAATTTATTAATAATCTAAAGTATCCCAGTTTATGATGAGCTTGATCTTAGTAAAATAATTTATTGAAGCTAGCACTTGCCAAGTCCTCGTGAACACATCAGTCTTGTGTAAAAATTTTACGTTTTGCCACTGTGAGCGAAACTAAAGGTAGTAATAATCAATATAATCTGCAAAGATGGCGGAAAAAAGTTAGGATGAAAGACTAGGGCTATTTATTTTTATGCCTACATGTAATTTATATTTTTGGTACTATATATTCATTTAATGTTATTAGACTACAGTCTCCTAGAATTAAGAACATATTGGCCGAAACGGAGTCTGAAATACCCACCTTCACCTAAATGCTCATATTTGAATCTAAAGGACAAGCGCAAATTTACACCACATAAACAAAAACAATCAAAATTAGGATGAGAAAGATTCGGGTATATTTCGAGGAATTAATAATTTTTCATTCACACTGTGTACTTGGAAAGTATGAAAGTTAGTAGTTTGATATTTCTAATTCAATATTCTGATATTTCTACTCAAACCAATTTGAATTGTGACAGGGAAGTTCCTTACGATAATAAGGAGTTATATTTATGACAATAATAGGAGTTGCAATTTCAGTAATTTTTTTAATTAAAAAATTCTCGAATTCCATTATTTCCAAAAAAATTAGGATTTCGTACTGTGATATAATAACCAGAAACGTTAGAATGTTGGAGAAAAATTATATGACAACCGAAAGACTTGTGCAAGGTGCACCTCCATTGAAGGTTAATAAAACTACCCACACAGAAACTTTTACTACACACAAACCTAATACGTTTTTCGGAGAAAAGTAGGTCTTAAAATTTTACTAATTTTGTGTTTAAAGCTTAAGTTAATTTCCGATTCTATATTCCACAAAACAGTCGGTAGTGCATTTATCAGCAATTCATAACATACGAGAGAGCCTTTATATAGTAGGGAATCGTAAAATACAAATTACAACAAAACTAAAGGTTGTGTTAATTCTATGGATAAAACGTCAGATTAATTTACAATAAAACGCAGAATCAGTCGTTAGCCTTTAGCGTTATCTTACGGACTTAATTTTTGAACTTTAAACATCAAATTAATGCTGTATTTTTAATAAATATCTATTCAATTAATTATGTATGTCATCATTATAATTTAGATCCAAAACTTCAATGAAGCTCGACAGGATCTCATACTCTATAGGCACCGTTGTGAACGTCTGTTTTAACCGACTTCAAAATAGGAGAAGGTTGTCGATTCAGCCGTTTTCATTTATAATTCAAGTACTAATCAATTCGGATCACTCTAATTTTTCCCAAGGACTACATGCAAATAAAATTTGTTTAGAACCTGTTCATGGAAATTGAGGGTATACCATACAATTCGTCAATACTGAAACAGTTTGACCAATTTGTGGTATACCACTTGCTCAGGTGCCTGCAGAACTCTTCAGTGATGAGAAGTAACCTTATAGAGACAGAAGTCGTTCGATTTGTCTTAACGTGACAATAAAGTGTTGAAGTAAATTGGTAAGTTAGTATTATAAGCGTACGCACAAAGGTAAGTCTCACTCGTTTTTTTATTAAAATCTTGAGAGAGACCTTTTAACTACTTCCACTCGACCAATTCCCAAAGAATTTTGCACAGGTATAAGACTCATGACATTTTCACCCTTGACAGATAAATCAATGTAAACAATGGTGGAAGTATACTGCTTACCTAAACCCGAAGACTCGATTAAATGCTGTTTATAAATTAGTATTATGAGTCTCAAGCTATTTAACTTTATATTTTAACTTCTCAGTTCTTATGTTGCTAGGGCACTGCCTGCCTAAAGTGTGAGACATAAGAATATACTGTTTTTAAACTAATATTTTGGATCTTAAACAGAAAATTGTTCTATCATAACTTCGGATATCAACTCCTCAGTCTTGATACTGAGAAGGTCTACTTAAATCCTAAAAATGAAGAATTTACTGCTTTTAAGTTATTATTGTGGGTCTCAACTAGTCTCAGTCAAAATACTTTAGGTTCCGATCTGCTTGTACGGCCTGCTTAAAACGTGAGACTTTAGGACTTGCTGTTTTTAAAATAATATTTTGAATCTCAAGCAGACTCTGCCATTAACCACCGTATTCCCATTCTTCAGTCTGATGCTGCAGTGCTATAGCCTGCTTATGTATATTAATTCATATCTCTAGTTTTCGTCAATTAATTTGGATGCTATATATAGCTTTTACCTGTGTAGGCGGGTGTGCATGTTTATGAGGGGGGGGGGGGGAGAAGCGTCCACTCAACACCGATCATGAAAATCTCTAACAATGCAGTATTTTGTAAATTAATTTATGCCCAGAAATAATATTTTAACACAAAATTTCCAGTTAAATAGTCTTATTTCACGATTTTATACTTTTCATTGCACTTCTTATTCGGAGGTTATGTGAATTCACTTAAATTTTTTAAACCATTTTATTGAGCATTTTAATTCAGATTTTTTTATTAATGACTCAATATAACCATGGTCCCAGGTTATTAATAAAAATGGCTGATCTTTGTTGTACATCGTAAGATTAACTATCGTTCATAGAAACACTTAAATTTACATTAAATATCTCATTTATTCTTAAGGCTATAGCAACGTTATATTTATTTTCTAAATTATTCCAAACTTCACCTCGCTGCTCACGTTGTTATACTTCTATGCAAATCCAGCTGCCTGACTAGCACGTCTGTCTCTAAAGCGTTCCAGTGCCACTAATGTCACAAGTCTTGTGGAGCTTGATCGAAGGTAGTTATTAGATATGACTCCAGTTGAGTTTTCAAATACTTTAGACCTAGTCAACAATGACCTTTTACGAGTAAAATGACTGAAGACCTTCCACTGTAATAATATTTTTTGCTAATAACTTTCGGTCTCGATTATCTATAATACGTTCAATTGGAAAAATTTAAATCAAAGTGCTATATTACCCAATTTGGGAGCAGCCACGGTAGCAATTTAGGTCTGTTTTCTTAATTATTATAAATGACTTACCTTGAATTGCCAGTATGGCTCGTTGCCTTATTTTTGCAAATGGTTCGAAATTTGTCTTGAGTCGTAACATCCAATGTGATTGTGAATAACTATCAATGTAATGTCGACTCACTATTCCAATTGAATCTTAGCAATAACCTACATTTTAAATTCAGAAATTGTGATTGACGACCGATGATATGACGAATGATGACATCAATCCATTTACGTGTTCCTTTTATGCACAGTTATGAACTGGATAGAATGAAGCTCGGAAGGGTTTGGTCCGAACGTGATCTCGATGTAATTATAAATGATCACCTCACATTTCACAATTATATTATCGAAATCACGGGATTGTGGAAGTATAGATCCTAGCACATTTTAGCCAAAAGGACCACACGGTGCTAGGATTTATCATGCTGCATTCTCGTTATATCCATGTTATCATAATTATTCAACTATTTAGTCGGTAGTATTCTTGAAACTAATCATATCTTCTAATCTCCATATAAAGCTGTATGCACCCTCTGGATGAAAAATATAAAAAAAAGTTAAATCGATTTTTGTACTGCGAACTCTATGATTAGCCTTATTTATTCCCTGTGGATTTTATGTTGGGGCGAAAGCAATTTCATTCAATACGAATAGTAATTACTTCTGACAACGCCCTTTCATAGAATTATTCTATCACTAATTGATAACCTCTTAATTTAATAACACTTTATGCTCTTGTGTGTTACATGAGAAGACGAAGTTATAGTTTATTTCACCTTCCCAAAAGCTTCTAAGAATATTCTGTAGCGTTTTCCTTTTTGGACACTCATCTTATTTAACGAAGTATTGAGAGATGGGTCTCGTACTGATTTTTTTGCTTCAAAAATTAAGTTGTGGAGTTGCTTGGTAGTAGTTGAACACTAGTTAGAGCCGTTTTGATTCTATTTGTTATGCGTTTTTCTGTCTTCTCAGTTATAATTTGTATTACATTTCAGAATTGTTTATTTATAAGTATATATCATCAATATTTTATCATTGACAGATATTTATACACTAATTTTCTTTAAAAATCATAGCACTTTTTTATGAAATTTAAAAATAATCATATAAGCATTTCACATGGGCTTGCATGAATATGTATTTATTTTATTTTAATAAACGTATGAAATGTGATAATATTGCATATACACCTTTCTTAGCGATCAATAGTGAATTTTACTTTCCTAACTATACCTTCCATTCCATAGTTTTACAAAAGAAGGTTATTAAAAAGAAGAGGATAAGAGATAATACAATTCAATTTCAAGGTTAAGGTTGTCCACAATCCATAAATAAAAATTATTGCCAGTTGAGAATCTTTTCCATCCATAATTCACGCAAACATTTAAGATTATAAAAATTACTACCATTGATTTTTTAAAATATACTTATTTAAATAACTATTAATACGATATTGTTTTAATTATCATTTAGATAAATTATTATCCCTTCTCAGTAATACAATTTTAACTATGATTTCAAAATAAATTTATATGGTTTATTTATTAATGTGGCAACATTCACATATGTCGTTCAAGCCGAATTTCAATTACGTTTATATTCTTGTTTTGAATCTTTTTCATGAGGCATTTATTGTTTTTAAATCATTTTAATTACTCGCTTTCTTGTATACCTGTTTGTCTATTCGGTACAAAGGAACCTTACTACACTGTACTACTGCCTACGCGACTAACACAACCTATGCCCACGGCGAATTTTGTTTCGCAATGAAATCTACGTCATTATATTACTATTATTTCATTATATTTTATAATACTTATACTTTGCGCCGCGTCTTCTCAACAGAGCAACCTTTTTAGATGCGGTGCTGGTTATCTGACATGTAAAAAGATGCACGCGGGGCCCATTTAAATTATTTAAATGATTTTAATATATTTTATGCATTTTATTACAAATGTTTCTAATGGTGGTGAAATACGAATTAAATTTAATAACAATATAGTGACTTCAATGTATATAACGTAATTAGTTTGAAATAAGGGAAAAATTATTATCATATTATCAAGATATTTAAAACTGATTGTAAATTTTTACACACACAACAGTAAAAAGCAAATAATCATTAATTCTATAATAATTTTTTTTTATTTATCACGTAAAAAGAAATAACAAATTTAAAATAAATTCTACTTGCCCCATATACGAATAAATTTAAAACCCTATACAGATTTTTAATCTATACACATTGTCCTAGTAATTTAGGATTTTGAATTTTTAGTAGCTATGAAAATACTTGTATGATGTAAAACAAAAAACGTGGGGTGCAAGTTCATTTAAGTTACTACCGATTTTATTACACTATAAATGATATAGTTTATCGTGTGACTTTTCTCAACAACAGCTACCCTCTTCCTTAAATCCTTACTATTATCTATTGCATGCGAGCCACGTTTTTCGTTTAAGATTTTACAAATATTTTCATAGCTTTTAAAAATTCACAATCACTAATTTCCAGGGCTATTTATATACGGGGTTTTTAATCTTTATGGGGTAAGGAAAAATTACTTCAAATTTCTCATTCCTTTATAATAACGTGGTAAATAAAAAAATATACAAATAATTATTATCTGCTATTTGGTTTGTATTACGAATACATGGATTTTTATTGTTTGTAAAATTTGGGTTGGGGCGTATAAGTCACTTTTGTCAGATTTTGCCAACACGTTCTCGAGTGTGTGGTAATAGCAAATATGTTTTTCAGACAATCGAATATTTGGAAACGATTTTAGTGTAAGCCGAATGAAATTACAATGCTGGCGAAGACGTTAGAATGAAATTTAGGTAAGGACAAAAATACAAACAATTTGTGTTTTATAACATATAATTTGTGTTTTAATTATTGAGAACGCCTGTACAAACTGATATTTAAATATGAACGCCATCAAACACCGTAAAAAGCATGCTCGGTAAATAAATAAATGATAAAAAGAAGCAAAGTATCGAATTAAGGGCACATCTTTTAATTACATCATTCATTGACTAGTTATTACCATTGTTATATTTAAGTGAAGTATGTTGAGTTAATTGAGAACGAAACCTACGCTTTGTTTTCCAGTTTCTTTCCGAAAAATGAATAACAACTCGTTTCCACACTTGACAGTTTACATATCTTATACGTTGCCAAATTGAATATTGACACTATTTACACATAATTATGATTTTATACAAAATTCATACCTTAATTATTTTGTAAACCAGGCACTAGGATTTAAAAGAATAACTTCATGCCATATTACCAATAATGAATTGAATAAATAATTGAAGTGGTGCTGTTTAGTGGTGGTATCTTCTTGCATATGATATAATTTAGTATTTGACGGCATGAATATTTGTCCCATGCAATAAGAGATAACGTTCTCTCAATTTTATTGCGAATGTCATTTCCAAGCTACATCATACCACAAAATAATATCGATTCGTCATAATAAAAGATAGAATTATGAAAGATCGTCCATCAGAATAGCAGATCGGTTTTGAGTCCTTTATACTAATAATTTTGATTTTTTTCTTCACGGCAGATTTTCAAAATAATATTAAGTATGAAGCTTTAATAAGAAAGTTATTTCCAATATATTTTAAAGTTGTTATAAAACAAATATGCTTTGCTATGCTTATGTACCTATAATTGAAGAGAGGAGGAAAGAAATAAACATACAATTGATAATAAAAGAAATACTGGGCATTCAATTATAAATTAAAATTATTATTAGTAATTCTGATACTGACCACAATAATTAGCAACATAGGTGCTGTCCATCGACGATAATAGATCGCACTTGAGCCTTTGCACGATGACGGCCTCTCTCAAGATTAGAACTAACAATACAATTCCATACTAAAAGTCGTATCAGATATGCTACCATGATGCTCCACTCATCAAAGATTATGTTCTGTAAAATATTGAATGCACATTTATTAATTGCAATTTCTTTCGAGCCACTAACCTTGTGTTTATGGTATAAATAAAAAAATAATTAAGAATAATTATTTCAAAGTATCGGAGACATGGATGATTCTATAAAAATCATTGTATGTAAATTGAAAACTTTCATATGGATTCATCATTCTGCCAAATACTATAAAACTAAGCTCACATTGCTGATACTTCAGTATGGCTAAAAATTGTATATATTAAACTCAAAATTATATAATATACATAAAATGATTATGACGAAAAACTCTTTTTGGAATATTCTTTTTCATTCATTCATGAAGATTATAATGATAAAAAACGAATAACATTACGATAGAATATATAACGATAAAATATTTGTCATACACTCCTTATTAATTATTAATGTAAATTTAGGGGATAATAAAATATATTAGTAATATTAAGACGTAATTTAAAAAAAAAGTAAGACGTAAATTAAGTAAATATTAAGAACCCAGAATAAAAAAAATCTTATGACTAGCATTACACATAATGTAGTATTACACATAATGTAATATTTTATAGATCTAATTCCGTAATAGATATAATCGAAAAAGCTTCTAAAATATTTGGTTGCTCAACTCCTGCCAAGGAAGGAAATAAAAATATCGGAGACCGATTGCTCTAGAGAAAATCATTTGACATAAACGTAGAGTCGATTACAATGTACCTCATTTACATAAATTGAATACATTATTTCATACTTCATACCAGCTACTTTTGTTCTAAAGACAAACCAAAGAAGTGTTATCGAGAAAAACTTGCGCTACATTCACCAGCATAATATATTTCATTTTGCACCTGCACTTACTCTTTGACTCTATTCCAACAAACGAACAAAACCAAGAGAATAAGTAAAGAAATATCAAAACTTGCTTTTTTTTAGGTTGTACTTAATATTATAGGAAGAAATCCTGGATTACCTATGGTGGATACATAAATTCTAATTTAACTTGTCGGTTTTTTAATTATCATCGTTTCTCCAAAAGAGATAAACTGTTTCAATGCTCATTTGTTTCATTAGATAGAAACCAAATAAAATGTTAAAAGGTCGCCTCGGGATAACGTATCCTATTAATATTTTCAAATAATGAATATATCATTCAGAGACTTTGTTTTAAGTATTAAATTCGTGTTCATGAATCATTTTAACTTTATTTGATTTACATATCGATTTAAATTTACTTAAATTAGAATATTCAAAAAGTTCCAGTTCTAGCTCAAATGAAACTCGCATTATCTACTATAAAAAATATTGAAATCCGAAATAGTTACTCATATTGAAATCTGTAGCTAAAAGATTTATATTGTTTAGTATATTTCAGTAAACGGACAAGGGTTGTGTTTTAATGCATTCGCGCCCAAAAAAACTGCCAAAAATAAATTTACGCCAAATGTTTTAGTGGACAGTTCCTCGATTGCAATATTTCTTTTTCATGATTCACCATATATTTTTAATTTATAGGCAATAACTTTGATAAAAGCGCTCGTTTTTGCATCTAGAAGGATTGACACAGCATTCTTCAACTTAGCTTCTTTGAAAAAATCTTTATCAATATATTCTGTGTTGTAAGTCACATGTAAAATTGTTTTTATTTTATTATTGCAGAATGGCATATATATTTTGAAGGAGAATATATGCAAGATTGGTGAGAGTAATGTAGATGATCGTCGTTCATAGATGACTTCCTTGCTAAAATTTATTTTCGAAAGCGTTATCTTCGTTGTCACCTACTCAAAAGTTTCTATGGAACCAACTATATATATTATCTCCTGAGTAGTTGCTTTTGTCTTTTTAATTTATTAACGTGATTATACCGGAATAATTTTAACTTGAAGCATTTAGTAGATTCCGCTTTCTTAATTACTTCAGCTTTTTGAAGGGTGTAGTAAAAATTTAGGAGAAGTGGATACATCTAGCTAAAGATACACAGCGATAATTTTCGACTTTTCAATTATATTTCACCCTTTTCTATCCAGGAAAAAACCATTCTATGAAATTATAAGGCTTCCGTTTTTATCAATTGGCTACCGAAACTTAAAAGAAGTAAAAATATGGTATCCATATTTATTGAAGTTTATGTATGAATTACATGGAATAGTCTAACGCACTGCAGCCATAAATATACACGCTCAGGTTGATGATATATCTTACTCGTCGTTTCGTATTCTTGATTAGTTTCTCAAAATACATGCGGTCTTGTCACGTTACCTTCTATCACTTCGTTTACAGTATAAGACCGCAATAAATTGATCGCAATAAATTGAAGTTATATAAAGAAAATTGCATTTTACGGAATACTCTAAATGTTGATTATTATGTTACACCTCAAAGAGTTAAGGTATCTCTTACATGGAAGAGATTATGATTACTTGCATTTCCACTTTCATCTTCGTCTTTTCCATCCCGGTCCACTTTCATTCCATCGAATTTCGAAAGGGTTTCAGATCACTTATATTGATTGACAATTTGATGTGTGGGAGAATTTTCTGCTCCTTATAATTATGTTATATATCCTGTTTTATTTCAAATAAATATGTGAAATTTTGTTTCTAATAAATATGTGATTTTTTATATCCAATAAATATGTAAGGTTTTGCGTTTCGCACAAGGAGAGCATTCGAGTCTCATTGCTTGAAAGTCATGTCCTAAATTTACATTTGTTTTTAAATGAGGAACAACAAAAATTTGCTTCACAATAATAATCTTCGTTATTTAATTTTGACGTGACAATGTGCTATAACGCGGTATGCGGGATGATGAGGGGGAGGGGTGATATGTTTGGTTATAAATGAGTGCAGATACTAATGTGCGTAAATATTATAGGCAGATAAATTATTGTTATGTTACGCTAGATCAATACAAATACTTAGCTAATACCTTCATTTGGTATTTATTTATTCACCTTAATCACCAAGATTATATCAGAAAGAGTCTCACTGTAATCACACGGCGCAATAACTCATAGGACAAACAACAGTGAAATGAGACGCTCTTCAAACTTGTGCGAAGGTGCGGAGAGAAGTTGTCACGCACAATCCTTAACCGTACCAACAAAAAAAGTCATTTATATTTCAGCTACTGTTATCCTAATATGTTCATTCATATTTATGGTGCAATATAGTTCCTATTCCTTCTTTATAAAAATAATACGAAAGGTTGAGGAAGATTCAAAAGTCTACTTTGGTAAATACTTTACTTTCATATTTGGATTGTTACTTGTCCTTAAAAAATGATCTTAGCTATATATATAAATATCTTATGAGTCAATTTTATCCGTCATACTTTAAATTTTTTATACTTATTATAATATATAATCTCGAAAATATTTCGTTTGGCCAGGACTGGACATTTTCTATGGCGTTTGGGCATTTTAATTTCCATATCGAATTTCTATATATCACCTTTAATGTTAATTTTACTCTCTCATGCGTAATAGGATAATAAACAAAAACAAACAAACAAATATTATAAATAGTTAGTGGACTATATATAAAACTACATAATGTTATACAGCTTGAAGTAATTGAATCAACCATGATAAATTGTCAAATATTTCTAATAATGTTCAAATTGTTATTTAAAGGTTAAGAAAATCTGTCATTATGTAAATTTTATAAATCGGATGCAGATATCCTTCATATAAGTTTTGGAATGAAATTAAAATATTGAAATTAAATATTCTATAATTGCTTCTTAAAAAAAGACTAGTAAAGAACTGTTTAAAATTACCTATTCAAATCAATCTGTCCCAAAAATTAAATCTTTTATAAAAATTATATTTACATGGGAAAAACAATATGTATAAGTATCATATAAAAATTAAAATCCCTTGTTACTTACAGTTTTGTTTGAAGAGTATATTATGATCACGTTACATACAAACGTCAACTGGATGAATTCATATAAAAAGGATAACAGTAGCTGAAACATAAAATGTTAACAAATTTTAAAAAATTGCTCTTAGTTAACTAGTTCATTTTTTCAAAAGAAATAACTATCACATCGTCTTTTTCTTCTTTCATAATATACAAAAATGGAGCCAAATTGCTAAACACTTAAACATTGTCTATTTCTATTGCCTTTAATTAAATGTAGTTAAATGTTTACATATGTATATATAAGAAAATTTCAACATCAATTCGTCCAAGAGATAAAAGTTTGTAAAAATAAAAAACAAATATTTCAATGCCTTACTTCTGAACAAATAAACACACAAACTCACTTAAAACTTATATTATTGAGCAATTATATTAAGTGTATTGCCGTAAAAAATATGGCTATGTCCAAATACTTTATTTTTGATTTTAAGATTTTCTTCATTTTTGTTTTCAAACATGATTCCAACATCCTAAGAATACGAATATGTTAATTTCAAGTTTACCCTTGAGTAAAGATACATAATATTGAGATTCGATGTATAATGCTGAAATAAAAATAAAAAAAATTGGAGACATTATGGGACGCCTGATTGATAAGAAACATTTAAATTTTCACTATTATCACCATAACTCATATTTTAAATTAATAAACGTTTTTAACGTTTAAAACAGTTTAATGTAATACACCGACACGAAAGAATAAAGTTACGAGCGTTAATAAATAAAAAACAATGTTGATACACTAACATACATATAAAGAAACGCGCATGTAGTAGAGAGGGAATGGTTTAGTCGGAAAGAGCTGACAAGTCGCGAAACTGTCTAAATGACACGTCGCAAAGTGCCATCAGAACGTTTTACCTCCTATCCCAACGCACCACTAGATATTTCACATCAAAACCTTGACCTTGGCCAAAGCGGATGGAAATATACCAAGGTCAAAACGCACATAGATACTTACAGATAAGCTGCGTTTTGATCCCAGTGTATTCAATATTTCCCAATGTCGGCCAACGGAATTCATGTTGGTACTGCGGCTCTACTCGTTTTGGTCACATTCGAGAGGGGCGTATTATTTATAAACTATATACACTAGGTTGACAACTGCAAAACTGATCATCTTAGCCCAGAAAAATATTTTTTTTAATATGCAATTAGTAAAATAAATCTTTGATTATATAAGTATATAATCTTTGATTATATCATTTCTTGTAAACATTTAGCCGGAGACAAAACTTTTTACATGTGGAATTCTATGGGCTATTGACTGAAAAAAAATCAATCTTAAAATGGCCTGTGTCTGTAGATGTTTCTCATGTCAATTATTAGACAGTAAGCAAAATAGATGATATTCAGAGGTCGGGAGTTCCGGAAAGTATGATGCATAAGATAACACAATCTATCCAAGTGAAAATGTCTACGATCTCAATAGCCCCACCTATACGTCGGCCTTCTTTTTAAATTGAAGGGGTATTGGCTCTTGTTGGAGATAAATAGAACATTTCCACTCCATTTCTATGTAATAAAGCTATTTTATTATTTCAAAAATATCAAACATTGTAAAAAAAATATAAGAAATAAAAACACACTTGTAAAATAAATTCTGAAGATATTAGTTGTTACGTTTTAAAATCATAATAAGTTTCGAATTTGTTTCCGGCACCCACAGACAAAAGGGGGTTACTATAGGGGGGCACACACACTATATGTATGCAGTATATATATATATATACATAAATATATATGTATATATATATATATACACATATGTATATATATATATATAGGTATGCAAATTTGACCTTTTTGAAAATTTTTTGTTATCTTTATCAGATAATTTTAGGATACTGAATTTGGGTGCAGTATTTATTTATTCTATCACGTAAGATTTTCATTCCTAAACAATATTTACATAGACATTGATTCACATTTTACTACATATTTTTGATATTCTCAAGTAAAGTACATAAAGAAAATAAACATTTTAATAATAACAGCTTGGTATTCGGATAGCATTTATTAAGATTTTTTAAAGAAACTTCCGTTATTATTTTTCGTTTAATTGGCGAATTTTAGAAATTTATGGGAAACAATTATTCAATTTGAGTCAATTTTAATGATGCGTACCTGTATTTTTCTTTTTTGATATAACATAAAAACAAATTTATTATCTCATTTAGTAACTAGCTCGTTCTTTAAAACAATTTAATATGTATTCGTATGTTTAACTACCTACGGCTTCTGTATAACTCAACATCCCGTTTATAATTACTGCCCTACAAGTATTTATTTTACCAATAATATAGACCAAGTTTGAAAACTAATTTCTTTTATTTTCGTATTTTTATACTTTTAAATCCTAGTTCAAATGCACTGATCTGTTATAGGATACTGACGTAGAGATTACATATAATCTTTAAATTATAAAAATTTAAATAACCTTCCATTCAGCTTCGGAATGATTTTAATTTGGTTTAAAATGGAATGATCTAAAACCAGCACCGAGCAATAGTGTTGAAAGTGTAGTAAATAGATCATGTCAAACTAAATAACGTTTATTAGGATCATCTCTATTACTTATCAACACCTACATACGTTTACCTCCCTGTCACAACTTTAAAATTTCTGTTAGTTCATCTCACACTTCCAACTGAGTGCGATGTCTTGGGCATTTAAAAACGAATTTAATATTTTAATTCTACATAGGAGTTGTTTCCGCAAAATGTATCTTAAAAGAAAATAGTATAGTCGTGCAGAAAGTAGAATTGTTGATACACTTTCTTTTATCAGAATAAAAGGAAAATATGATGTTAAACTATTAGACGTATTACAATATTAGCAACAAATTGTATAAGCGGTTGTGAAAATAATAATATATAAAATTGCTAAAAGTTTTAAATGTATCTTTATCATAGTAAACAAAATTATAGAATAAAAATCACCGAATTATAGAATAAAAATATAGTAATATATAACCTAGATGAGTTGATTTTTTAGTTGATTTTTTAGTTGACAATTTAGAAATAATAGATTTTTTTACAATTATTTGTTTATAATATATATTTGGCGTTGATTTTGTAGAAATTCATTATTCACAATTAAATGAAACTACGTGATGTAGTATTATTTCTACTTTCTTTAATTTCTTTACCTCGACCTAGGCTTCGTTGTACTACAACATCTTAAGGTGGGCTATTAGCAAAGATAAATATTAGCAAAGATAATTAGCAAAGATCTTTGCTAATATCCCACCTGAAGATGTTGTAATACAACGAAACCTAGGTCGTGGTAAAGAAATTAAAGAAAGTAGAACTAATACTACATCACGTAATTACATTTAATTCTGTATATTTTGTTAACTTTCTTTAAATATCCCTTAAGAATAAGACCTTGTATATATCTCTATCCCTATCAAAAAATCTTAGTGATGATATATAGGACCTTCATTCACGGCTTCCGTTTATAACATGCTCCTTCAACAATACCTTTGAGAATTACATCTCCACAATTTACTGCTGCAGGGTCAAGAGTAAATCGGAGTATTGAAAAAAGAGAAATTTCGAATGATAAATAATTGTATAAATTATCAGTCACCTATATATTTTGATGATCCGAATTTGGTTCAAAGCGTTACAAACTTAATATTCTCGGCCCGAAAAATATCAAAATAACATAATTATACGTTGAAGTCGAACCAAGTCAGTGCCTTCGACTTTTGACTTCTGATTTTTTACTGAAAAATTATACGTTCCAATAAATCAGAAACAAAAAGACGTTATGTAATAAACAATCTTCTGGTGAATACGAAACCCTAGATGAAATATTAATCGGAAAAATGCTCCGCAAACAACTTCCACGAAGAATTATAACTACGTAGGTCCATTTCCGACAGTTTAATTGAATAAGCTGACACGGAAATACATAATATAATGGCATCAGGTCTTAATAATAGATGACGGGAAATGGACAATTGTGAGGCATTGTCTTACGTTGCATTATTAAATATAAATACGTGAGTATATTTTTAATAATAAGGCTTAGTAGCGTCGGTCACTATATCTAATCTTGCGTTCTTAGAAGAAAAGTTAAAATTCCTTGCCACTAAAAAACCATGAAGATTAAAAATATAGTACCATCATATGACAACTGGGCCTAGAGCACGTTATTTACTTTTGATACGGTAGTCTATCCTTATCGCGACTACACTCCAGATACATAAACGCACATATGAATCGTAGGTCCGTTAAGTTTTGAAACAAATATCAGGACTAACAAAATGAGGAAATAAAAAATATTGCATTATACAGTTGTAATTAATATTGTTAGGTTTTCAAAACCGGTCATGAATTTAATTTATAATAATGTTTACACTAGTTATGACCAGACAAATTTCAGAATGAGTTTTTTTTAATTAACAGCAAATATCTTTGTTTCAAAACTCTCACAATGTTTAATGAAACACAATTTCAAAAAGAGTTTTTGAACTTAAGTAGTAAATAGATAGATCTAATTAAGAAGAGAAGAATATATTACACTCCATAAACCGTTCTAAAAGTGAAAACAAATTTAAGGACTTTTTAAATTTTACTTTTTAATCTGCAACTCTCCAGACTTATTAAACAAGTGCGGGTTGAAAGAATACTATATTTTGTTTGAGTAAAGACGACCATTTACACAATTTGAAAAATTTCAGCAATTTAAATAGTTTAGGCGTTCCCTTCATTGTGTTAAATAGTATAAGTTTATTTTTAAATTACGTTTTGTAAATTTTATATTTTTTTACGTTTTAGTGCCATTTGAATAGTTTTATTATTCTGCACAGAAGTCTCTGTGCAGAATAATAAAACTATTGTAACTACTGTTATATTATATAAACGAGATATTAAATATAAGTTCATCTAGTCAAACCGTTGATGTGACACCCTATGAACTCTGGTTTAATCAAAAACCAAACTTGAAATATATTCGAATATTTCGTTCAGTGGGATAAACACATGTTTAAATATAAAAAAGGAAGAAATTAAATAAGAAAAGTACTAAAATGATATTAGTGTGAAATGATCAGCAAAACTATAGAAAGTATGACCAAAATACAAAGAAGATTCATATCTCAAGAAATGTGAGGTTTTATGAACTTGGAAGTGTAACGAAACAAAGACAGTTTTATTGATATGAAAATTAATGGACAGGGTAAAAATGAAGACCAACTCGTATTGTCACCACAACTAAGTACACCATATGAACCTGAAGTTTCATCAGATGACAGTGTGAGGAGTTCTGTTGCTACTTATCCACAAAGGAATATAAGTATGGAAGAACGTAGCAATGTGACACTAAGACTTTGGAGAGATAGAAATTTGGAAATTAATGTAACTGAGGTGGATATATCAAGTACCTATGAAGTGGCATTAAATGGTTTTAACCGACAGAGTTTAAAGAAAGCTATTGAAGGTGAGCTTATTTCCCATAAGAGTAACAATACGTGGACGATAGCAAACAGAAAAGGACATAAGCATGTTACATGCAAATGCCTTTTCAGTGTCAAAGGAAATAAGGAAAGAGAGATAGAAAGATACGAAGCTCGCCTGTGTACCCGAGGGTTTTCCCAAATAGAAGATATTGACTATAAGGAAACATTCTCACCAACTACCAGGTATGACTCTATTAAGTAGTTATTGAGTATAGTAGCAAGAAATGATTTAGATATAGAACAGTTTGATGTAAAAACTGCTTTCTTTATGGGGAGATATTGGAGGAGATCTACATGAAGACACCAGAGGGTGTTATAGTCGATTCATCTAAAGTATACAAGTTGAACCAATTTCTGTATGCTCTCAAGCAGACTTCGCACTGTTGGAAGGGGAAGTTTACATTATTTCTTACTACGCGTGGCTTTAAATCATGTCATTCAGACAATTCCGTTTTTTGTGAGATACTTTAATGATATCAAAATATTGTTAATAACTTTTTGATGACAGATTTTTGTGATCCAAGAATAAAAAGATTCTATTTATATTATTAAAAGAATTAGAAAAAAATAGCGACTTGAAATTTAAATTTTTTGTTAGTATGGAAATAAATAAAACACGTGGTTGTATATCTATGAATAAAATAAAGTACATTTAAAGCGTAATTAACAAGTTTAAAATATTTGAAGCTAAGGGTTGTGGTACACCAGTGGATATTGATGTACAATTGTCTGAAAATGAAAATGAAACTATCAGTAATTTGACATATAGGGAAACAGTGGGAGCACTGTTATTTTTGTCCTCGGTGTCTATGCTAGATATAATTTAAGTAATTAATTCAGTAACTACACATGTATGCAATCCTGGAACTATTCATATAAATGCTGTAAAATGAATAATTAGTTATTCGAAGTTTACAAAATATATGTCGATTTTTTATGATTGAAATAAAAAGCTGATTGGGTATTGAAATTCTGACTTTGCGAGCGATTTAGATTCTAAAAAATTCTATACTGCATACATATTCTTAATGAATGTTGGACCTGTCACTTGGGCAAGTCGAAAATAAAATACAGTAACATTGTCAAGGACAGAATCTGAGTACATGGCTACTAGTGATGCAGCGAAAAAATTATTGTGGCTTAAACAAAACTTACTAGATACAGTTGAAACACAAAATTCTGTAACGTTGAACGTAGATAATCAGAATGCTATTAAATTGATAGATAATCCAGTATTTCATAAGGAAGGTAACCATATTGATATACGTTATAATTTTATTAGAGAAAAGGTTGAAGAGAAAGTGATCCATATTGAATATCTTAAGAGCTCATGTCAATTGGATGATTTCCTTATCAAAGCTTTGCCGCTTACTAAGTTTAATTACTTAATAGATAGTATTATGAAATCTTTTGTACATCACTAAAATATTCAATTATTCATGAACACCTTCTCAATTTATGTGGGAGTATTAAGCAATATAAATTTGAAGGTATCTATAAAAAAACTATGGAGTCTATGGTGTGAAAGTTGTTGACGTTTGTGACTGAATAAATCTAAGTTTATAAGAAATTCTTCTTCAATTTTATTATTTCATTACCTGAAATCTAATTTATACATGAGTGAAAATTTTCTCCTTTATGTTTATTACTTTTTAGCATAATTTAAAATAATATGAAAATGTATTTGGAAAGTAATTTTATAAAAAAAACCTGTCAAGCACGAGTGGAACCCCCCTACGAAATTTCCGTACACATTTAGGCATTTATGGTACATAATATTGCTTTTAGACTATCTATAAAATTTTTATTTCTTTGAAATGAGAATATATTACCTATAATATTTTTCACAGGCGGATATTAAAAAAAACGTATGTTTATATGATGTAACTACAAATTAATGATTTTCTAAATTCTTTCGTTACTGGCTCTGTGAAACCTTGCCTCTTGCTAAATTTCAAGATTCTAAGTCAACGAGAAGTACCCTGTAGGTTTTTATTTATTTGCAAGTGTCAAAAAAGGCGACAGAAATGGTCGTATTTTAGGGGTTTTTTTATTGCTTTGATTTAGAAGCTTGATTTTTTTACAGCTCCAAGGAAATGAAGACCTAAATATTTGATATTAAATTCGACTTGACACCTCCACCCTTTCCTGACAAAAAGGGTTTTAAAAGACAGGCAGACAGTTAAATGGACAAAAAAGTGGACCTATAAGGGTCATTTTATCCATTTGAGTTACGAAATACAAGTATGTACGAATTCATATACTGGCACTCCATGTCATTATTTTACAGCTTCATTCTTCTAAAATATAATAAATTTTCATGTAGTTGATTACTTGCAAATCGAAAAATATGTATTTTGGGTTTTTATAAATTAAAATATGCGATAGTCATAATGCGAGTATGTATTAATATTCATTCAACAAATTTTCCGCGAGTTAAAGTTAAATGCTCTCCGTAATTAAAAAAAAATTTAATTTTTATTTCAAAGTGATATTACAACAGTAAGTACTTATATCTTATTTAAATGACTATAACTGAACAACTTGTCCAATACAAGTTGTCTCGCAGGCCTTTTATATTTGTTTTTATCTCTAAAATTATATTATAATAAATTTATTTTGTTCTTCCATTGAGTTGCTATATGCCAATCTGTATACCCGTAAGACTACATAAACCGTATCGTCAACACGGTAGACACAAAAAGACTGTAAAAAGATAGAGTAATAAAAATTTCTTTACCTGTGTACCTGATGACGAATGAAACTCAACAGTCACTGAAAGGATATTTGTATTGTCAACAAATTTAATTTATCCTGGAATCTAAGCGAAAAGATCTAGAGACAAAATATGACCAAGCTTCGCCCAGGTCGAGCTTTGGAGTCAATTAAAAAATCCTTTCTGCGTCATCGTCTTGAAAAATAATATAAATAAATTTCAGTGTTACTTCATACAAATAGATAACCGCACAGAGGCTATTTAAAATGTAATAATCAGATTGCCTGATCTGAGAGCTCTGGGATATCGTTATTCTTGTCAAATACAAGACCCAAAGACGAAACATGACAAAGCCTTCGTTCAGATAACGTGACGGAGTCAATTTAAATAGACCGTGTCAATCCGTTCCGCGTTATGACAAATTACATTTTGAATTTTGGTATTTTGTAGTGGAAGCAGATAGCCAAGCATGCAATGTTTTTAATTTCATTTTTTCTATAGTTTCGCAACATATAAAATAAAAAGAGAAATTTTCAATTAAGGAAATAATTAGCGGCTAAGACACTAATTATTTTGTCACGAGCAAGACAATTCTTTACCATACTATGATATTCTGAAGTAATCAATAAATTTAATATAATGAAATAATACAAGTACCATGTGTATGACTTACCTCAATAGTTTCTCAATAGTTCCTCAATAATAGATTAGTTTATCAATGTACTATAACGATTTGAGCCCTTATTAAAGTTTTAAAATATTACCCAACTCATACTCATTTACATATTTCGAAAAAAAAACCCTAACAGCATTATTTTCTCCCCATGGGTGGTATTCGTTACATGGAAGATCCAAATCGCTAGAGTTATAACGATATTTTGAACATCTTGAGAAAAGGTGATGAGATGTAAATGTTCTTTAGATATGTTATCGGAACGTCTTTTGATTTTGGAGACATTAGTAATGTTCTAATTAATGATTTTATCAATTAATATTATCCATTAACTATTTCTTATCAGCTACTTTCATCGATGCAATGTAATTGTAATAGAATTAGGTTAAATATCTAGTACAATTTCGCTTTTAGAAACTGACTAGTCGAAATAAACTCAAGAGACATCTTAAGTTTGACCTGTTTCTATTAGTTTCTGAGACCAAAATAAGGCAATTACCTTCTCAATTATTCTCATCTCTCTTAAGAACGTAATTTTTCTTGTATCTCATCCAGTTCTCAAGATACACTATTGTAATATTAACGTAAGCGTTAGGCCTCGTTCAGTTTACTGTACACCGGGCGTAGCGAGGCAAAATCACAACGATAGGAAACGAAACGCGGCGAAACTTTAATCGATTTTGAATATTGAATTTTTTTTATAAAAATAAATCTCGATCATGCTGGTAATTCAGTATTTCTTAAAATAATTTTTAACGATTTTTATGATTTTTATTTAAATGTTATTAAGCTTGAAAAAATATTGAAAGCAAAAAAAAATGTTTTTAATAGAAAAAATTATCATTTCTCAAGAATCGAATTTCAAATTGAAAAATATTATGGAACAGTTTTGTTAAATGTATGTTAATAATTATTTTAGATTCCCCCCAGTATTTTTGAGAGGAATTTTAAAAAGATTTTGACATACCTGTTAAATAAAAATGCGTTTATGATATCGTGACGCTAATTGTGATAATATATTTATGACCTGAAAGCATGATCAATATAATTGGAAGTAGAGCGTTTGACTTACAGGCATTTTTATTTATCTATCGTGGTTTGTTAGCACTAAGCAATATGTGTATTGTGTAAAAAATTCTTGAAAAAACTTTCGTTGAATTATCTTACAATACATACATATCGATTAAACCTATTTAAGTTCAGAAATTACGAATTATAAATTCAGAAATTGCGTATTATTTATTAGTTATCCGAGACACGAGGTTTTTTGAAAAACTTTAAGCTATAATTCACTTCGCACCATTATTATTGTATTTTATTAGCGGAGGATCGAAAACTAATATATTTAATATGCACCTGGCTATTTATGAAATGAATTTAAGTAAAATAAACTAAAATAAAATTAAAATAGTTTCGGAATAAAATAACTTGTCAAGTGGTTGTCTGAACACATATGAAGCATGGTGAAATAGTTTGTGACATCTTTCAAAATTGTTTGGGCGAGTTAAGGGACATAATTACAAACCCTATTGAATTGAATTTTAATTAAAAAGTACGAATAAAAAGCTAAGTGTTATATTTTTTAATAATTTTTTAAATTAATGATTCTTACAATAATAGAATTAAAAATTTAGAATTACTCTCAGTCTGCTATTACTGCACTATATAATAAACTTTTCTCTTATTCATATTGTTTCGGACGTTTTAATTTTTTTTTTGTTTTAATGATGTTAACTTGTCTTTACAATTCCATTACAAATTTAAATGCTTCATTAATTTTGCAGTGTTATACTTATGCTCTCAAATCTTAAACCACATTTTTTTGGAATTCACACAATAATATTACGGACAAAGCAAATTATTCCTAGCAGCTAAAAATATTACTCGTCAATTTCAGTTTCTACTGCATTAATAATGCTATATGTTTGTTTATTTTTCTGTGCGTTTTTCTCAAAATCCTGCGTCAACAAACATACTTAAGACCCAAAAGACTGTAGAATACCAAACGTGATTATAAGTTACAAACTTCGCCACTGAACTCAGGATTTAGAAGAACCAAACCAAAGCTTCGACGAGCCAAACCGCAGCTTGGACGAACAAACCGCAGTTTGGACGAGCCAAGCCACAGTTTGAGCGAGCCGAGTTGGAAAACTTTTATTCTAAAATGAATCCCGATATCAGGAACTCGTTCTCTTTATTCCTCTCATAAACCTTTAGCCCCACCCCTCCTTTATTCCATCTTGCTCATATTTAGTCTAGTATGCCATTTCATGATTTGTAATTAGTATTTTTTATATATATTTGCAGTGTTTTCTTTTTATTTTAGGAGATATATTTTCCGCTTTTCTTTAAAGAGCATTTATGAAATTTGTAATACATTAGGCTTAAAAATATTTATCACATCTTGTACCTTAGTAAATACTCTTATTGACTATGAGAAAATGAGGAAAAATTACAATTTAATTTTGATTTGAATATTCTCCAAAGAGCATTAAGTTTTCCAAATACGAGAATAACAATTTATGAGCATATGTAATTTCATGTGCACGTTAAAGTTTGAAATAAACAACTGAATTAACATTTAAGAATTACCTAAAATAATACAGTAATTCTTCTCCTCTCTACAAAACTGTAAATACAATAATGTCAATTCATTTCGTTTTAAATTATGAGGTCTCTTGAGACAAATATATAACTTCCAAGAAAATTACTAAACAAGAACATGTTTTCATATTAATTAGGAGGTTCTTTTTGACATATATTCATGAAAAAAGAATTTGAAATCGTAATGAACATCAGCAGCTGCTGCAGTGCTAGACTATTTTTCAACAGACTTGCTTTTTAATGGAAGCTTCCAAAACTTAAAATTACACATGGAAAAAACTTTTGTTGGAATCTTTGGCAAAAATAATATGAAAATGAAGATCAAAACAAAAATCAATTTGAGGATAAAAAGTAGCTGTAAAATATAGAGTACTCTTACAAAAGGCAAACAAAATTAATTGTCTTATCTAAACTTAATTATTTATTTGTTATCTGGAAAAAGTGGCTAACTCGGTTTATGCGTACGACAGCCCCGACACATCAGTTTATACCTATCTGACAATACATTTATTTACCTATTTGTTAACTTTAGTGCAAAATACTACAAGAGCTGTTACTACAAGAGAAATTACTCCAGCCAACTGTATCAAACATGAGAACACATACAACACCTTCGGGGATTTTAAGTAATTATATTTTATGCAAATTTGTGGTTTAAGTGTGTCCTGAAAAAATTAAATAGTGCTTATGCAATTTTACTTTTATTACTAAAATAAAAACACTTATTATTAAATATTACAATTTTTTATAGTTAAAACTGATTTTTAAATATTTTGGTGAATAATATACAACTAAAAAACATAATATTACTTTTCTAGTATCATCAGTTTATTTTGAAATTACTTGTGTTTCACTTTCATTTTTGTTTGCAGGTATCCAAAAATAGTACTTTTGAGATTCTTATTTCTTTTATATCCATTTAAAAGTTTATTCTAAATTTTTCATGGAAGACCAAAAGAAACGGCTCGTTATTACTATTTACTACTAGTGCAAATTGAAAAAATTTCGGCATGACTATGAACTTAAATATCTTTGCGAAAATATTTTCTTTTCCCAACATAATTTTCACTTAGCCCAATGCATAGTTTTATTTCAATTAATGTTGCCAAATGGTTAGAAAAACATATTGTGGGAATATTTGGAACTCACAAATATGATAGAGTTTAATCATAATTTCTGGGAATGTGTGAGCTCATGCTTGCTTTTGATGAAACTAAACAATTTTTATTGACTAACCTCGTCATTTTTCCTTTATTTCATCAATTGACCTAAAATCGTGCAGTGGTAAATATAGTTTATCCTGGTGCCATTTGGTAGGTAATCGACCATAATAACTCCCTTGGAGTCCCAGAAAACTGATGTCATTATTTTATTTGCCAACAAAATCATTTCGGATATCTTAGAACTGGTGATCTCCATTTCTTTATTATTTTGATGCAACTTGGACTCTGGAGTAGAGCGGTGAACACAAATATCAAGTCTGTCCAAACATTTTTGTCCATCAGCTTCAAACTATTCTTAAGTTGCATTAAACCATGCTCTTCATGGTTTTTCGACTGCAAGGAGCCTTCGAACTAATACTGCGGAAACCTTAGGAAAGTCCGGTTTATTATTAAAAGAATACGTTGAGTTCACTCTAAAGATATGTTTATAATCCGAAATATCATTATAGTTTTTAATCTGCGGTCTCCAGTGTTCAGTCGTAGATTTTTTCAGTAGTTACAAATTAACGGCCATCCAGTATGAGGGCCATTATAACACCCTGTCGACAATTTTCAAATTTAGCTGACCACCATTTAACACTTCTACATGAAAGAATTCTTTTGGCTCGCTACCGTATCTTTGTTGATTTGTTCAGTTCCTTTCCTCAACAGTTGCTTAGCAAGGGCGCGATGTTTAATTCTAACCATATTAAAAAAAATTGTCACGTATGACCAATTAAGTCGGTATAAGCTCCAAGTCAAGAGCAGTAAACAATAAAACATTTGCTTAGTGCCAACTAAAAATTGGAGGATGTAATGAGATTAATAAAAATACTATATTTTAGTTATTTTTAAATGAGGCCGCAAATTTTTAATTCACCTTCATATATATTAAAATTGTGGTATTTTCAAAAGTAATGATTAATAAGCCTTCAAGTAATATAGTGACAGGTGATAATACTTCCCTCTTTCAGTGGGCGAATCGTGAAATTAAATACCATTGTTCTATTTTCTATATTTTAAATATAAGCTCATGTCTCTGAAGATTCCCCACCGTATATAATTTTGTTTTAAATATTTGTAAGCGATTATTGGTTTTTTAAACTGTCCCCGGGCTCTAAATGCATTTTAAAGAATTTGATCAAAATAAATTTTATTAAAGCCAGTATAACAATTAACTTTCTTTACATTGGTACTATTATTAGATACAAATATTATCAGTAGTTCAATAAATGTAATAAGACATTCTACAACTCTCACGTATTATTACATTCAAATATAAGCGTTAATAAAGTTACATACAAATAGAGTATATAACGATTAATATATTACGATCGAGTACTATGTAATTTTATGAATATATGGCAAAACATAAGGTAATTTATTACAATTCTTTCCTAATTTACTTTCATAACATTTTAAAATATAGAGTTTTTGTCAGTTCAATTGTTGTTCTGATCAATAGAGGTTAAATGGCGAGAGGATACGATACTTACCGTCCATCTTAATGAAATGACACTCTAACGAACCTTGATAATTCTTCCTTTGGTAGAGATGCTTGCAATTTCATTCTAGCGTCGGTGTGTACTTTAACACTCTATGTCAGATAATTACACCGAACGTATAATACATTTATAACACACGTATAACACATGTATAAAGACACAATGTATTACGGCTATATGTTGAATTAATTGTTCTTTAATAGATCGGAGACGTCACGGGTATTTCATAAGTTTTTTCGTTGGGGCAATTTTATTTATTATATTGGTCCAAATAGAAGAAAAATTCATTACTTTTTTTCTTACTACTTAAATATTGCACTTGCTAACTTGTTAACTTGGGCATCTGACTACTCTCAAATTTACTGTTTTTCATGAAATAATCTGAAAATGTGCATTAATCAAATGTCAATATTTTAATTAAAAGCTGCAGCTTTTAAATCAAATGATATAAATAGTGGTACTATTTCCCAGCCTCATTTGCTCTCGTAAAAAGTGATAACATAATTAAGTATTGCTGTTTTTGTGAAAGGTTTTTATTTAAACTCTTATAACTCGGTAAACTAAGATTCTGTCAAAAAATATTCCATTTTTTATAAGTTTGTGTCATGCAATTGTAATTCATCAAATAGAAAATTAACCAAAGCTTTTATTGTTTTAATGCAAGACTAAAAAGCAAAATATTATAGGCTCTGTTAGATTTGAAAAGATAGTTAAATGTTTAAATTCACTGTATTGTAAAAACATCGGCAAGAGATGCGCACTCGTCTAACTATAACCATTACTGATATTTTTCCCACCCAATAGAATAACGCAATAATATTTATTTGAGCTATTCCTTTTAGTTCACTCGCTCCGTTAATATGTTGGTTTATTACCACTGATCATTTAACATTACTAACTTGAATCGAAACCCAAGAAATAAATAATGAGAATATAATCTTCCCTCACAATATCAAGGAAGGTTAGATCAAAATTACTTTGAAATGACTTTCACGTAAAAGTAACTTTTAGAACAAATTAAGTTTCTAGAACAGATTGATAAAATTCAAACAGGTAATTTGAAGTATTACTCTACTCGTATTTTTATGGAACTCTCAAAGGATTATTTGAATACATAATTTTTCACCATTATACAGTAAGACATGTTGGAATCAGACAAAATAACAAAATATTACACGTAGATAGATGTTCTTAGGCGTTGAACATCCCTTCGAGTATCACTAAAATATTTTTAAGAATCATTTGGCATTCTTGAATTATCGAAATATTTATATGTAATCCTTCCATAACTATTTGTTTTTTTGCGTTTTTTAAATGTTTTTATTGTTTCTCATTGCTTGGAGGATGAGAAAATAATTTCTATCCAATCTTAATTTGTCTATTAAAAGAGAGAATGGTCGAGCTTCATAGAAAAAAGACTTAGTCTCAGTGCAAGGGAAACGTTTTTCATATTACCAATTGTCATAAATATTGCAGCAATCAATTGCTAATTAAATAATAAATAATGTTATACATATGAAATATTCTTCACGAGGAAGTGTTCAGCTTATTGACTATTTCAGTCACACTTTTAAATAGATACAAATATCAACATTTTATTTTGATACGGTAATAATTATGGTAAACGAATATTAAAAAAGACACGGAAAAAGTTACTGTTGTAAGAGTTATCAAGTAAATTAAACTAAGATAACTTGTAAAATGTTTATCGGTATTAAAACGTTCAAAAGCTTAGTTATTGTGCTGAAAATTATAACCCATTTTCTTTTCTGTGAAAATATTGCAAGCACATCTTTCTTTTCCGTAAGCAATGCGGGACTTAAAAGGCACTGCACTACAAAATTAAAAGCACTGATTACTTTTTGTGGCACTTCATATAATTGCGCCCACATTCTTGATGAGCTTTGCTGTTGATGGTGAAAACTTTTAAGGCGGGTCTCTTCGGGGATAGTTTATGATTTTTTTACAAAAACATGCCTGAAAGCTTGTACACTAGAGCTGAGATTATTGCATACCGATTCAAGTCTACGTTTGTTCACGTATTATGAAGCTAAATTGGTCTTAATACTCAGAGAGGCGAAATTCCTTTCAGATGAATTTACCGAGATCTGGTCGAGAAAATCATTAAATTGTTTTGTAAATAAAGAAAAAATTAACAACTGACCAATTTAAGAAATGGAATATCACTCGATGCTCCCGCACCTTTGGGATTTTTTGTTGATAGCATAGTTATATTTGAGTTAATCAAATATGTCAACAAATTTCATGTGCATATTGTAGTCTATCGCTTAACCATGCTGTAACCGTTAGTCATGCTGTCTTCTCCGTAAATATTTTATCTTCTTTCAATTTTGACAATAATTTTCTGTTTGAATTAACAATCCTACAAGCCCATGTTTTGTCCTCTTTAGATCAAGTTGCAAAAAGTAACTTTTTAAAAAGTTTTCAAAGTGAAAAATGTAGTTTTTCAATTTGAGGTTTCTCAAAAGTTTTTTTAAACTTTTTCTTCTAGTTTGTTAGTATATGTGTAATGTCTAGACTGTATCCAGACTACTCAATACATTTCATCCAAAGTTTGTATCCACGTTTCGCAGGTTTGGCCAATGAACTCAGTCATATTCTCCTCAATCCCAAATATTTAAAAGATTTGCAGATTTTTGAAAATTTCATTACATAATATCTAGTGTAGGTCAAATTTTACATTGTTTTTCATTATTTAGGTTAATTTCATCCGATGTGAGATAATTGTTGTTCAAATGCAGACAGTTGAAAAGCCATGGGAATCTATAGATAGACATAAACTTAGAGGCATATAGTAAATCTGGAGCTGAAAACTAATAACTATTACCAATGCAGTTTTTTTATATCTATCATCAAAGCCACACATATATCCCGATTTTAATGCCCGTCATGAAAGTCATATACACTTCAAAACCACAAAACCCTACTTCAGACGTAAGAAGAGGAAGCTTTTTCAGAGGCATTTAATTTAGTTTAAAGGCTCAGTTTCTATTGCAAAGCATTTTAATAATACATGCGAAATAGGGAAAGTGAATCACCATCGGCGTTAAAACTCTCAGAATTTGTTACTTGAACGTCTTCTATTGTGTCACATAATCCATGTCAATTGACTGGTCATCTTTTGACTTTTGATCGGACTCGTGCTACAATTACCCACGACATCCAATGGTATATACTCCAGTAAACAATTGTGGGTACCTTCATCTTGATTAAAAAATTATAATATAAGCTAACAAGCTTTTTAGATACTAGGTACTAATAAAAACTAAGTTTGTCGCGATGGTCAGGAAGACTGACTATTCTTTTTATTATCTGATATCACATCACAAACTGAACATTTTGACGTAAACCTTAAAGATCTCAAAGATTATTACAAAATTATAAAAATCTTAAACTATAAAAGGTATAAAATCTCAATTCTCTGTCTTTAATTTGCTGAGGTAGTATAAGAATTCGTAGCTACTAAAAGTAGGATGGATAATGGCAACATAATTTTCTTCAACTAGGAATATGCAATGTGGAAAATTCAATCCCATCTTGTTCACTTTGTAAAAACTGTAGCATAAAAAAAACATATTTAATTTAATTTCTAGAATCGTTTTATTCAGAATGTTTCCACATTCTAAATTTATTTGCTATTTGAATTAACCGGAAAAAATATTACCCGAAAATTGCTTTATTCAGACTTCTTAAAAATTATTAGTTCATATACGTTATTAATTTATATACGTTTTAACATCTTGTCAATATTATCTATTCTACGCCATTTCAGCTTCCAATAAGCATACAAAATAGTGATATAATTATCCAAGATATAGTGTGACAAATATTTTATTGTAATCGATTAATTTATTTAATTATAATTAATAATGAGTTTTATTAAAAATAATTTTGAATTTATTAAACATTCTTTCGTCATCAACTGGGGAACGAAAAAACGAAATGGTTTTTTTTATTCGTAATATATTTATTCGAAAAGAGAATGCCCAACCTCATAAAAAAGACTCGCTTCCGGTAAGGGGGAAACCTTTCTTTGATTAACGGTTATAAGAAAAATTAAAATGTTAAATAATGACTGTCAGTCGTTATTATAATATGTGTTTATATGTATATATATATGTATATATATATATATATATACATATGTATATATATATATATATATATATATATATATATATATATATATATACCGTATAATACATGCAATTAATTTATTTGAAAATTTATTTGTAAGTATAAAATAGCAGTTTGCTATTTTATACAAAACACTAATTGATGTGATGGAACGTGATAAGATTGTTTACATTTCCCAGGAAAATTGCGAAAGTAAAAATGGACGAGAGGAATATTTCAATAACGTGATCATATGTATATGCGGCTGCAGCAGAGTACATTAAGTAGTTCCATCCGAGGAACATATTTGTAGAAATTAGTACGGGTAGTCTTCTTCTTTGTGAACAACTTTACCTTCGGAACAGTATGGAAAATTTCAACCAATATTAAGAAAATGAGAAATTGACAATGGTTGTGTTTATAGTATGGTGGTTCTTGTTAGGATGTCGACTAAATGGACTGATTTGGTCGGCGACTAAGCGGTGGCCCTTCGCTGTTCCCCTCCAACCCTTCTGCTTGACACTTTCCAGTGAATATAACAAGAAACCGGTTACCGGTGAATTATTATTATAGTTCTGTGAAATATTTGATAAATTTAGATTAATTATTGTTATTTTGTTAATTGTTGGTAATAGAAATAAAAAGACAAGCATTCATTAATTGTATAAAGAGCTAAAGGGAATTTATAATTTATCTGTTTTCACAATTTCGTGAGCTATCCACTGTATGACTTCATATTTTTATTAATGTATTCTATACTAATATGACAATAAAACAATTTTGTAAAGAGTAAAATAGGTAAAATAATATGCCCTAACAAATTTACAAACTATCTTCATATTAAAAACCTTCACTAATTTCAATATTCAATAAGTTTAAGTAACAATTAAACACCAACAAATCTATAATGCAGCTGAATATTAAGAGTAAGTGGCATTATCAATTGGTGTGCAATTTAAGTATAGGAATTCAATTGAACATTAATTTCTATAAAACATTCACTGCATTATAAATTCTATTTCTGTTCAGTAATTAATTATTAAATTTACGTATTAGAATATGCAAAATAATGCAACACACTGTACAGCTCTTCACCCGACGGCATGATAGACAACATTTACTATAAACAGGCAGCCAGGTTGTAATGTCATTTTGAAACAGAAGACAAATGCCATGCTATATGTACGTGTGGTCCAAGTATTAATGATGATATTTCAATTTATGAATATGTTAAAATATCCGCGTACTCAGCATACATTTGTAATTTGCATACTTCACGAAAAAAATATCTAGATCATTCATTCATGTTTACTTACTACGCTTTATAAATATTTAATTTTTAAATTTTGGTTTCATGACTTTATCTACAAACTTTAACTTTTTCACCATCATTAAACGAAGGCCTAAAATTTTGGCTACCATCTGCATATCTATCTACAATTGGTCATGCCCGAAAATATGTAGAAGTCGTCAATCGTCATTTCAAACATTTTTTGTAACACTACTGAATATTAAGTTTTGATGTAATCAATTTCTGCGTAAATTCAAAATTGTAGTCTGACTTGTGTATTATTTTTAAAATTTACTTTCATTTCTATTTTCTTATTTCAAAAAAATATCTAGATCATGTTTACTTACTACGCTTTATAAATATTTAATTTTTAAATTTTGGTTTCATGACTTTATCTACAAACTTTTACTTTTTCACCATCATTAAACGAAGGCCTAAAATTTTGGCTACCATCTGCATATCTATCTACAATTGGTTATGACCGAAAATATGTAGAAGTCGTCAATTGTCATTTCAAACATTTTTTGTAACACTACTGAATATTAATTTTTTATGTAATCAATTTCTGCGTAAATTCAAAATTGTAGTCTGACTTGTGTATTATTTTTAAAATTTACTTTCATTTCTATTTTTTTATTTCAAAAAAATATCTAGATCATTCATTCATGTTTACTTACTATGCTTTATAAATATTTAATTTTTAAATTTTTTAAGTTACAACACACACAAAATAGTATTAACTGAATACTATTTTTAGTTATGTTCTCAATTTCGCTATCCGTACCTGGCCATCAAAAATGTGATGTTGATATTTCCTTCATACGTGTTACAACTAAATGACTAATATGGAACGTATACATTACATTGTTTCTAATATTCATTGGTACTATAACTCTATACTCCCATAATTTATATTCTTTTTCCACACAGATCTCATTTTTTTAAAATATGTTTCATAGTTTTCATTTAGATAATTTTTTACTGGGATATCTCTACAATATCTTATATCATAACATAATAATTGATTTTTTTAGTTTTTTTTAAATAGTTTGCCAGTTTAAGGTGTTAAAGCCTGATTTATTTATATAATCAATAGTGTTACATTCAAAGTTTTTGTCAAACAGTTCTGTGTTTTTTAACTTATTTTGACAATTAATGGCTACACGTGTAGATTTTACGTTCTAAACTTCATTATTAAACCCACTTAAAAAAATTGACCAATATTATAATTATTTCGCTTCCATTTTGGTAAACCATCGTTTGGTTAAAATATCCTTGTCAATGCTTTGTTATCAGTGTGTAAAATAAATTTATGATGAAATAAAAAGTCATAAAATTAACTCAATCCAAAAATTATTGCATACGCTTCTTTTTCCAAAATAGGATATTTTATTTGAGTGTATGTGATATGTATTGAATTGTTTTCTTGCAAATACTATTGACTTTAGGATATTATTACTGTCTCATACAGTGTTATATGTGTAAGACAGTAATAGTGTAGCGGATACCCCAGTGTCTACTGAATCACAAGTAAATATAATTGTGGAGTTTTGATAAAAATTAGAAAAAAGGGTGGTATTAGTTAGGGCTATTTTATTTCTTGAAATTATTTATCGCCTCCCTTTGTTCAGTTAAATTTCTCTTTCTTTAAACAATCATACAACGACATTAATATTATTGCCATGTTTTATTTAATTCGATTATATAATTAACTTAGAAATTATTTAAGAATTTTATATTATCTTGCCGTGGTAACGACAATGAAGATCCAATTTTAAAACTTTGATATCCATTTTGTTTACCTCAAATTCAAAAACACATTACAAATACATTTTAATTTTAATTTCTTTAGTAATATTTTGTTAAAATTTTGGAGGCCACAATAGCAGCAAAGAGAGCCAATCTTTCCTCATTATTTTCAGCAGTCCGTCCTTTACAACAAACAATCGTTGATTATTTACTTATAGCTAATATTTATAGTTCCAATAAACCCTAATGGTGTTGAAGTTAAAAAATTACATTACGTTGTTTAATTTATAAATCTGGAAAATATTGCTGTACTCACATCAGCTTCAGTATCAACCTCAACCTCAACAACTATTCCATCTACATGTTGCAGATGGAATTTTGTTTTTATCACAAAAGTTAAAGACTGCGTCATTTAAAATGTCATTTCAAATTTGCAGCTTTTATCATATTCGCCTTTGTCTTGTTTTTACCAAAAACTATGAAAAGATATTCTTTGACATTGCACTGATTATAGAATTTTTCTCGGAGTGAAAATTTTGGATAATTTTTAGTTAAATTAAATATTAGTCTATCGATTCATTAGGTTCTTGAATTTATTTTTGGTATTCTGCTTGATGTAGCGCATTGCTTTTTACAGGATGGTGGTATTATTTCAGTTATTCACGTATTTTTTCGTGTATTTCTTTATTTGGCAAGTTCGATACATAGAACATTGTCAACAAATCACAAATATTCGTACTTAGCTTTGTAATAAGTAACGACACTTTTTTTTGTTTAGCTACATCGTTCAATAAAATTGTTGTTAACAAACAATGAAATTGTTGTTAATGTGCATTACAATGTTCATCGGTAAATAATTGCAAGTTAGTGATCGCAGTCATGATGCCGCCGTATGAACCGACTTTTGTTTTTAATCTGTCCATGTATTCACGTAAATATTTCCTAACCTCTTCAGTAGATTGCGTTTGTAAGTACACAATTTTCTATGCTAATTTATTGGCTATCTCCATTAATTCCACTTTAGTTTTCTCTGGCTTCCAAACTTTTGTTTTTTCTTTTGTTTGTTATTCAATTAAAGCCATTAATCAAAACCAATACTTTTTCACTTTGAGGTTAACAAGAAAGTCACCCGTTTTAGTGTCACTGTTATGACATTTGGTACCTGTTGGAACATTTGTATTTACAAATTATGGTTCGTGTTACACTCGTCCCAATGTTATATTATTTGTCTATGTAGGTAATTAATTAATACACTCGAATTACAAACTTTAATTTAAAAATACGTTTTTATTGTGCCTAAAATATATAACAAAACTTACACCTAATATGGCAGACGGCTGTCCGGAGGACTCGTGCTACCCTCTGGGTAATTATTTATACAACAGCTTGCCCAGTACTAGAAGCATTCGGTTAACACGCTTCGTAATAAAAGGCTTCTTCAAGGAATCGAAAGGGGCACGCTATAACTCATACGTAGGGAATAAGGGTAAAAAAGCAAGATATACCTAATTCTTTGTTCTTCAAACGCGTAGCCGACAAACATTAATCAAAAAGTATCAAAACTTTATGCATTTTTGGTAGCCTTAGTTGAATCTTGGAATGCTCGAAAAAAAAAAATAAAAAATCATCTTAAGACCCGTTAACATTTCCCACGAATCCAACGGAACCATCGGGAACAATGTACAAAATTTGACCTTTTCATGTGAATATGAAGACAAAGGGTTTGTAATTACTTATGGCGCTCGAAGAAAAAAAACACGTAACGATATCTTCTCCGCTGATGTCGACGCATTCATCTGAATGTCATCGCGCCGCGGTTACTCTGTTTAGTTTTCTGACCGCTTTTACCTGCTACGCCGGACGGGTATATTTTACCTGCTACGCCGGACGGGTATATTTTACCTGCTACGCCGGACGGGTATATTTTAATTTGTCAATATTTTTATTTATTTTCTTCCAATGTAGGTTTCTCCAAAATACATTTGTTAGCGTGGAAAAAGAAAAACACAATTTATTTATATTAAAGTTTGTGGCACGAGCTACGTTTGTTAGATGAGACAATTTGACTTGTGGGGCTGAATGAAGTCGTATAAATAAAAAAAAAAGTAATACTTCTTCGTCTTTATGTTTTCGAGTCATACCTCCTCTTCTTTATGCTTCTCGGGAAACTTATAATTCAAGTTTTACACTTGCTTTGTCGTTAACTCAAAATTCTATGCAGTATAAGTCGAGACTTACTGCCGTAATATACTTTCTTCTTGAAAGACGTCGATAACCAATAGTAAGTAATGTTGAAGATTCATTGCTGTCAACTGTTGTTTTAATGAACCACTTATCGGTTCATTAAAAAACAGTAATAAGCAAAGATACGACAATTGCTACGAAGATTGTATGAAGATGCGCTGTCCCGAAGATTTTTGAATATCAAGGCTGCAAAATTTCTTCGAAGGCAAAGTTCATAAATCTCCACATTAGCCATACCCCTATCTGTATCCCGTATTTATTTGCCATTATGAAAAAAATAAATAACCACTTTGCATGGAAACTGGTTCGCAAAACCAAACTGATGAAGATTTTTTTTCAAATTATATAAACTGAAACGTATTTGGACTCCCCCCCCCCCCCTCTAGATGAAAAATTGGAGCTTTTGTTTAAAATTTACGCATGTAAATAAAAAAAAACTAATGAACCTAAAAAAATTACATCGTAAAATTTAAATTACCAACTCGTTTTAGAAATAATGTCATAACCATTCGAAGTATTCCATTCGAAGCTATTAGTTATCAAGAAACAGTTTATTAATATTTTTTTCACAATTGCTCTCCGTTTGCCGCTGACGCAAACTGAATGCTCGAGTGAGACTCGACGTTGCTAGCAGAGTAACGGCTATAGATTCCAAAATGTTGACTATGCGTCAGTTGCTTTATAAAATGATCAAATGTATATATAGAGGTAGTAAGCATTTTAATTTCATATTCACTACTATAACACCTGTACCAGAAGAAACATACTTCCACTGTTACCAGTCTGGCGTAGCAGGTAACAGCGGTCAAGAAGCTTTATAAATCACCGCGATGCGATGAAAATAAAGTGGATGCATTGATATCGCGAAGAAAAACTAGTCAGATGTTTTTTACAAATCTGATCTGATATAGACAATATCGCAAGATGATAATGACTGCTTATATCATCATCTGGTGATGATTTTTTTTTTGTTAGTTCTTAAAAAAAGGCGATTTAGAAAAAGTATTTAAATAAATATCTTCAAGTATTTGTTGAGCACACCTTTAAATATTATCAGAAACACTGTACGTCATTAGTTGGTTAATTATATATCTTATATTTGCGCACCATAAGTTCTGTATGTATAATCACTCAAACAAACATACATTATCTTCACGGATATATATATATATATATATATATATATATATATATGTTTATGTAAGAATATATAAATATATACATACTCATGATAGAAGTTAATTTTTCCCAAAAATTTTAAAATGTAAGACAATTTTTGGGGAAAATTAACTTCTATCATGAGTATATAGCAAAAAGAGCGGTAATTTTAGAACCTCTTCATAATTAACTTAGGTAAAACCAAAAATTTATTTGGTCTACAGATTGTCAAAAATCTTTTGAAGACATGAAAAAAATAATTGTGCTCACAGCCAATCTTAAAGATATTTGATCAGAATTTGCCAATAAATATTCATACAGATGCATTTTTGGAAGGTATTGGGGCAGTATTAAAGCAAATACAGCCAAATGAAAAAGAAAAAAACCAGTGGCATACTTTTCAAAAAAGTTAAGTCAAATCCAAAGGAAAAAAAATGCGATTTATTTAGAATGTTTATCAATTAAAGAAGCAGTAAGATACTGATAATACTGGCTAATAGGTAAATCGTTTACAGTATATACAGACCACGAACCGTCAGAAAATTTAAATATTAAGTCTAAGATAGATGATGAGTTAGGAGATTTAAATATTACTTATCACAGTATGATTTTAAAATAAAATATGGTCCGGGAAATTAGTTAAGATGAAATGATTGGAAATGGATGAAATGATCGGGAAATGATTTACGATGAAATGATGATGATTTAGATGAAATTTGTTCTGTGGCCTTATAGTGTAAGATCATAAACATCTTGTCATATCCTTCCAATCAAATGCTTATTAAATCATTTTATCATTGTTTATAAAAAGACTGTAGTTAATATTCTGAAAGAGATTGCAAGCAATAATTATTTATAGTTTTTGTATTCGTACGATATAACGTACTTGTTATTTCACAGTAAAAAAATAAAACTATTTTCCTACAAAAAAAAGAAAAAAAACAAAAATAAGGCTTAGCGAAATTTTAGTTTAGTTTAATACGATATTGAAAAATTTAGGTTTAATGTTTAATACTTTAGTGTAAAAGTGAAAATTTCGGTGACAATTTTCTCCCTTGGGGAGGTTGATGTAAAGAAACTATATTTCTTTAATCTAGCGCTCTTCTGTCGGTAAACAGTGACCATGTACTTATGTACTCCATAGATGGCGCTGTGAGAATTGGTGGCTAACTTGGTTGACAGAACTCACATTGTTATTCAGATCGTTTTGGTTATATTAAAAGAATTGTACTAAAAGGAATCGAAAATTTAAATAATAAACTTTAAATGTCATTTCTATGTTTTCAGAGCAACGCAATTGTTTAATTGAATTTCGTAATTCCTAATAAGTTTGAAGAAATTGTCATATATATATGTATATATATATATATATATATATATATATATATATATATATATATATATATATATTCGCTTTGATGGCGCAGCACAGCATATGGTGTGCGTGCACTGTGGGACACTTTACAATTGCGGTAACCTTGAAATAGCGTATCTTAAGAATTTAAAAATTGGGGTTTATATAAGAATCTGATTGATTATAACCGTTTATTTTGCCCTCAGGAACCCATGGAAACCTGTTTGCTATACAATTTTAATAAACGTTCTGTATGCACAAAAATGTCAATCAAAGAAATATTCGTAATACCATATGTTGAACTAAATTTTGATGCTATTTTAAGTTACCTTATTTTCCTTTATGCTACCGTAAGTTATCTTAGATTACCTTAAGGTGCCTTAATTTACTATACGTATCCTTATATTACTTTACGTTTCCCTACATGATGTTATCTTTATTTACAGTTTCTTACATTAAGTTACCTTACGTTACACTTTATTACCGCAAGTTATCATACGTTACCTTTAGTTATTTTAGGTTACCCTTCATTACCTTTGATTACCGTAATTTAACGCAAGTTACTATATGTTACTTGACGTTACCTTATTTACCTTTCCTTACCCTACATTGCCTAAACTTACGTTACGTTAACGTACTTTACGTTACGTTAGCTTGAGTTACTTTACGTTACCTTATGTTACCTTACATCACTGGCATAACCTTATTTTCCTTATGTTACCTGAAATTACCTTATGATATCCGTAGATATCTTAAATTACCTTGAGTTGCTCCACGTTACCTTTAATTACAGCATGTTACGCTTCGATCCGCGGTCAAACAATTACGCATCCATATTATTGTCTCCACCAAATGTAAAAAAGTGAAAGTAGTTTTGGATTTTAATTTAATTATGTTTTATGTTGCACAAAGTATCCTGATGCCAAAATATTGATATATATTACTAACTCGTGTCGATATCCAAATTTGACCATCCCTGTTCATTGGAACATTTTTTATTTGCTATACAGGACCCACATGATACTGACGCTACCTACGGTAGTAAGAACCGCAGTACTTTTTATTAAAACATCGTCTTTAAATGAAGGTTTTAACATTAGATGTAACTTAATGTCTACTGCTACATTTTTTGAAGCTAAGTCGGTAACAAATTTTCCGAAAATAATTTCATGAAAGTTTTCGCCTTTGATCGCAAATTAACAATTATGAATTTCTATCAAAATTATAGCGCAAATAAACAACAAGCTCGTAATTTGAAGAAAAAAATTAAACAAAAAAGTATGAGTATGAGCACAAAAGTATGAGGAGATAGGTTTCAAAAGTGTTTTTAATCGTTTATAGTTAATTGAATAATTCCAAGGAATTTTAGTTGAAGCCAGTGTTTAAGGTTGATAATTCAAAACAGGTAAAATTCTTAATAAGTTAAGAAAACTTGATCTTAGTATTTATGATTCATTGTTTAAACATAAGTAATATTAATTAAAGTAGTTTTACTGTATCATTTAAATTATTAAATAGTTTTTATAGAATCTGTTACACTAACGATTCGATAACATATTTTAATTTTTTATATTTCCCCAAAAATCCTTTAACATGTTTTAATTAATACATTATTTTACAGAACATAATATTTTATGAGTGGTGTCTTGTCGTTGCTCGCCTGCGCCTGATACGAATTTTATACGGGATCATATTGTTAGTTTTAATCTTGAGAGAGACCGTCATCGTACAAACGCTCAAGTTCAATCTGTTATTTACGATTGACAGAATCCGTGTCAATAATTGTTATGGTTAGTATCAGAATCGCTAAAATGATTTTATAACAGAGCGCAAGATATTTTCTTTATTCTCCTTCCTATCTTATTCCCTTTCTTCCTTTCTTCCACTAATACGAAGAATAATAAGTAATTTTAACTCCACAGGCATAGCGAAGTACCCTTATTTTATTACGTCTTTAAAGATGTAGAAATAATATCTTTGTTTTGGATTCACCCTTACTATTATTTTAAAAATCCATCACAAACAAAAACGTCATAGTTTCTATTGGATCAAAAACCAAACTCGTGTTATGCGTTGCGCGCTCTGCCTGAATCTTTCAAATTTTAGCAATGCATTTTTAAATTTTGAAAGAAGAGTTTGGCGTATATTAGTTTGGAACTTCAATAAATACTGTATCGGCCATTTTATAAATCCGTTTAAATCGTCACATAAGCAATATTGGTATGTAAGGTTCTTAGTGCATATGATAAGATTGATTTCTTTCTAACCCACATCAAATTTACTTTTATTTTTTGAAAAACTTTGCAAGACTACAGGGTTCCACAAAACTTTAGATACATCCAATTATCATATAAACAAATAATAACAAAATTTAATACAGTGTACCCTTTTCATCATGAGGATATAAGTAACTTTATATTAAAACCAGATGTCTGCATTATTTTCAAGAGTACTGTTGGCGGAAGAGTTGTATAATGTCACGACATATTTAATATCATGGAATTAGACGGAATGACAAATGGGAAACTCTAGCATCTTGTTGTTCTTTCCGCGGGTTTTGACGTTACGATTAGAAAACGCGGACATCCAAAATTACACTGTAATACCCCAGGGACGAAACCTTTTCATGTATAGTTTTATCTGGCTCATAATTAAGAATAAAGGGACCATGTATAAGAAGGACGTCATAATTTTCTGACTTACAAATGTATCGTATCGCTTAGAAAGCTTGTAAGCGTATCGCTTATAATTCATTAAAATACTGAATCGATATTACCTTGAAATAACTCACTATTAAATTGACTGTCAAAATCCAAAAAGGGTTTCAGATCATCGGCAATAATAAACCATCAAGCATTGCTGATTACTGAGGACAAGTCAATGATTTTAATATTAGAAGTAAACCTAAATTACTGCCTTGGCTGACTGCAAATTGAGTAATAAAATAGTGGGATATGAAATTGCCCAACTGTACATATTGTCTACGAGACCAAAAGTGGCGAAAAATGTTACTACTTCAAAGAAGATCGTCGACGACTCGGTCAAAAGTAGACTATATTTACCCGCCGCCCTGAGTTTATGTATATAATCCACAAAATGTATAAAATTAGTGACGCTGGAATGCTTTGAACATAAATTGTGCTGGTAGTGGAACAGCAATCCCTGCTGTTTTGAAATAATATAGTTTCGATTTGTAAATAGATGCGGCCATGTGAAAAAGTTTAGATCAATTCAGGAAATGAAGATAACACGGCTATAGATCTAAAATTTTTACACCGAACCTATCTGGGGACATCTTCCAAACGGATGGATTAAATTTAACCATTTACGCACAAAGTTAAAAAAATAGAAATTTTGTAATAATACTTTAATAATTTATTCTATTATAATACACCTTCAAAGTCTTTATTCCCCTTCCGTTTATAGAGGGAATGCAACAGATACTAAAAAGTATAAAATAATGAATATACAAGTACTTATTTGAAACTTTGGATTAAAATGTCGTACGCGGAAATAAATAAATTTACAAAATACTAATACCGCTAAATATTATTTGAAAGTAGTACTACTGCAAAAGGTTTTTGGAATCGTCCAAATGGATCAATAAGTGCCGAAAATATGAGACCCTTTTTGATGTCGGTTTAAAGTGCACGAATATTTGAGAAATATTATACAATATTAATATTTTAGCTTTTTATACATATGAGTAAGTTGCAATAATTTGTTAATTACAATAAATCAATTTCTTTTATTTTAATACAATTTGTTCAATGCATATTAATTTATAAATTAAAAATATTTCAAAATTAGAAATGATTATTTATCATTTTTATTATCCTAATCTAATTATATAATAATATTTCATTATTACCATATAAATATAATTTTCACTAATACATATTCATATCTTAAGGTTGTAACACATAATGTGTTACAACCTTAAGATATGAATTTCCACGTAATACTTAAACCAAGTGTACTTTAGTACACATTCAATTCCATTAACACTAGACCTAGAATATATTCAAACTGCTCACACAGCAATATCAATTGAAATTCATAGCTAATGTCTATCATAAGTTACATTTCTTCATAACATATTTTTCAGTTTTACATTGATCTATAGGGTAATTCCCTAATGAGTTACAATTAAGCCATATCACACTCCCATAATAAACACACTTACGCCCGTATGCACCACGCACGGTCAGGACTCTCAGCTCAACAAGCATGTCTTAGCCCCTATAACTTTTTAACTAAAAATCTAAAAAACACAAGACAGCGGTGTTTGGTAAGCACTAAAATAAATTATTGTAATAAATTAAACTGGCGTAAATTAATTGCAGATATAGGTATCTAATTTAGTTACTATACGTTTGTTGAATTACATATTAAACAATTTTAATTACATAGTTTTCATTAACTATTTACGTAATTAAAAATAATAAATATATCTAAATTATACATCCGTAATTATTGAAAATTTTATTTGTTCTTAAATAGGTATAGGACCCTCATAGTGTCAGTGCCACTCAATAGATATCGCTACCAAATATTTTGAATGTGTTACGTAAATATTTTCGCATATTTTGCACAATCATTTAATTAGTAAAAAATAATTTAATTAGAAAAACTGCATTCAATTCAATTTCAACCTTCTTACCCATTATTCAAAACTGACTACTATGGATAATTGTATAATCTAAGATACATTGTGTACAAGTACTCTCGCACCCTTTGGTATACGGCTTTCAGTCCTAGACAAAATGCATTCGCAACTTAGCAATTCTTTTTCTACATTCGTTAAATAGTTTAAGCGTTAACGACATTAGATTGGTTAGACAATTACGTGAACCTAGAGAACGCTTATTCTATATGCTTTATCGAAAAAGTTGAATATGGTGTATGGTTTTGCTGGCTAATGTCAGACGTTTGTATATGTCAATAATCTGACTCGCGCGGCAATAATTGAACGAAGTGATTGAAACGGTTTCCCCATTTAAACTTCATTTCATTCGATATAAGTAAGAAAGTTAATGTTTAAATGTATTTTCATCGATAAAATGCGCAGTGGTTTTTATTAAGCGCGACTTTCATATTTTTTGAAATGATGAATTATTATAAAACATTTTCATGCCTTATTTATAGATTTAACTTATTTCGTAGATTATTTTGTGATGAAATCAAAGCAAAGGACGAGCACAGAGCAATTTGCAAGTCTTATTGAGTTTATGACATATAAATTTTTGTGACATATCAATTAAATTTTTAATATAAAAAGGGTTTTTCATATCAAATCACTCCATTTAGACAATGACGACAACCTATACGTCTCTTTATTTTGTGTATATTATATGCACGATGACCTCGCAAGACCCCAACAAAGTCCTCAAAGGAGAAAACCGATTAGATAAGACCGATAAGAGCCGACCGATTGTACCAAGCGTTGATGGAAATATTAAATTCTGTCGGCGGTAGTGGAAAAAAATCAATAGACTAGTGGAAAAAGTGAGTAAACTGCCCTTTTCTAAATTATTATTCATGCACTACTTTCCATAACAGCATTTATTTAGGTTTCGGCGGACTTCAAAACAAAAACCAAAGGGAAGGCTATGCAGATAAAATGACATATAAGAGGTATTGCTGGAGGTGCAAACTGTAAACTCTCTTTAACATCTTTCAAAGAAAGAGTATTGTGCATCACCGGATTTCTGCAGTTGATGGTCAAGTTGAAATTGAGGAGCAAGGTTTTGATGTTAATAACTATTTATTTTTATTTATCTACTGTGTATTCTCAGAACAAATGATTAATGTACTTTTTAAAAATGACTATAGTGAGGAAAACGCATTAACATAATACAGAGATTTTAATACTTCATGGACACATCACAAAAAAATTGCCACAATACACACCCAAGATGATTATGGTTTAATACCGTTTATGTACATATATTTATCTTTTATTTTTAGGGTCAATCAGAACAATCTACAAATTCATTATCTGGCAGGCTTTCACAATCTATAGCTCATTATCAACTGTGAAACAACCATGTGTACTGCAGGAAATTTCAAATGATAATAATGAAGATGGTAAATATGACTTATGTTACCTTCTACCTACTCACTGAAATTCTTATATAAACGTAACTATTTATTTTACTTCTCTATTATTTAAAATGTAAGAAATTCAATCCAATTATGATGATGTGAACAATGCTATGACAAATGTAATAAATAATCTTCTTCTCAACAAGAAAAAAAGTAAATTGTAAAGTTTACTTAACGTGAAACATTTAAAAACAAATATACTCGTACACAACCAGTGATCGGACCTTGTAGATAAAACAGTTTTCTTAATTAGTGTCAAATATTACAGAATTGGCAGACAGGCTTAGTTCTGCAGCCTATGCAGGTAAATAAATTCGTAGCTTGATAAAATATCTAGACAACGCTACATTAGTTTACTTTTCTTTTCATAGTTATTTTCATAGACATGAAAAGTTCCGAATCATATCCAAGTTGTCCCTTTACTAAAATTTAAAAACATTAATAAACAAGAACTGTGCTCTAAGGGATACCTATAATAAGATTTTTTATATTATCTAGTTGTAAGAACCCTTGGAAGTAACTGTTCGGCTATCAAGCTCTCTCATATCATAGCACCTAACTTCAAATTGTACTTATTGTTTTAAGGCTTTCTAAAAACAGCAACCCCCAAGTTTTTTACTGGTTCTTCTTGGGTGGAATCAGCCTTCCGACTTTGTAGTAGTTTGTAAAAAAGTGGTCATTTTAGTTAGAATAATTTGATATGATGTATTTTAAGTGTAAATTTGGTTTACCTACGAAATAAAGTAATTTTGATTTTTTTAATACAGTAATGGTTAACAAAAACAATTATAAAATAATAAGCCATCAATTTAAAAAAATGTTAACTCTGCTGTGGATGTGTTAGGCAGAATATAATAGAACTTTATTTGCATTAAAGTAGGTAGTTAGTTGTTACATAATATCATTACAGTGTTACACATTTAACTAATAATTAATAAATCGATCCCGACAGCTTCACCTTCGCTGTCCATGTAACCACCGCCACCACGAACAGCACTTCCAGTAGCGTTGGTCCCGGTTTGGCTTGCTTTCCTGCCGCCAGCACCATCCGCAATCTCTCCGCCATCATCTGCCACTATCACCCCTCAGCTGCGCCACCCGACTGTTTCAAACGATACCTTTTGAGAGAGTGTGTAGCGAGGTTGCGGCTGGCAAGTAGCACTGTTTATAGCGAGAAGACGCTCAAGAAAGAAGATTTCATAAGTGTTAAATGGAGAGATTACGGCTCGAGTCAACAAGGCTCGAGCTGGAGCACGAGCACAACCAACTCCTTAATCGTTTAGCAAATTTTTTTGAAGAGCTACTTGAAATTAAGATTAAAATCAGGAAACATTTGATTGAAGTAGTGTTTGAGAAATATGTGCTCAACGGAAAAGAGATAAGAGATAAAAGTTATTAATTCTAATAATGCTTTGAAATTGTTCACATTTATCAGTATTGCCTAGAACAAACATTATTACAGTCTCATATAAAATTATATAAAGAGTAGTTTTGTTATCCTTGTAACTTCCTCTTTCATTTCATTGCCCTCTCTTAAATTTCTAAATAAATGTTGTGCACTGAATGGGGAATAAATATAACTTAATATGTATTTATCGAATTATTCACGTAATTATTTGCCAGAACTGTTAACTTCAGGCGTACAAGTGAAAGTGAGGCACCTTTAAAATTGCGGATGCTAAACGGTGCTGATGTCACGAATAATAGCAAGCCATACAATTGGTGTCATTCAATATAACTATCTATTCAATATAATATACGTGTAGTAATTTGTTCAAAAAATAAATGGCTGGCCGCTGTAAAATACACTCTGACATTGTTTTGGAGTTGGATAATTATATAGCCCGTAATGTAACCTATTATGGGTAATAATTTGATTATTGTACCCATTTTGTTGAGCTGAAAACGAAGGGATATTGCATATATTCCGGGTACGGATAATTATCATCTTGTTATTATTACTTCGTAGAAGCATTTATGTTTTACAAGAAATAACGAGAAAAATAACCAATAAAATAAATATAAGTTAATATGTTTTTATCGAATTATTCACATAATTATTTGCCAGAACTGTTAATTTTAAGCATACAAGTGAAATTGAGGCACCTTTAAAATTGCGGATGCTACACGGTGCTGATGTCACGAATAATATCAAGCCATACAATTGGTGTCAATATAAATATCTATTCAATATAATATATGTGTAATAATTAGTTCAATCAAGACAGTTGCAGTCGGGATAAATCAATCTTAAACATTGGAGTTTGTTTAATTCTACATTCTACTTTTAGTTTTACATATCATTCCTAGCATTTAGTATTATTTCGTAAAATACACTGTTTTAAAATATGTTGCACAAAACACATTGCTCAATATATATTACACTTAAATTAAAAATTTAAGCTATTTTTCAGCTTACTATCAATGACTATATTTTCACTGTTTATATTTTCACAATCAAGTTTACATTTTGCGTAATTTAAAAAATATATTATTTCTGTTTAGGAAAACAAGTTTATTTCACAATTCTGTGCAGATCAAGTTCTTTTCTTGAATGAATCTTGTCGAGGTAGTCACATCATTTGTGTTCGACCTGCGACATCTTTCTACCAATATTTTGATAACTTGACAAAGCTCTTGGATCTTGTTTCATACTATAGAAGCCAAGATATTTTGGGTTTATGTTAGGATGTCTACGAAACTTAACAAACTTTAGCTGTAATGAACTACAATGCTCATGTTGCACTCGGAGGTTTTTAAAATTATCCAGCGTAATGGTATTTAGTACTAGTACTACGTACTTATTTTTCAGATTTGTGTCCAATAAAATCTTTGACAATTTCCTCGAAAAGAGTCCAAGTAAATGATTCTAGGTATTTCATAAAACTAATAAAATTAGTTTCTTTAACTGGGTCTCTAATATTAGGTTCATTGATAATTACAGCTTTTAGTATTTAACCAAGGAATTTCTTCTCGATGAGTAGGCTAAATGATACTTTGATGAATAGACAATCTAATACTTTAGTGAATCGTTTGATTAGCCACAATTTTTCATGTAATGGAAGCAGTTTTATTTTGTCTTTAAATTAATTGCGAGATATAAACCCCCCACCCCCTCACCCGCGGATTATTCGTGAGCTCGCGTAGATTCAGTCGGCCGTGAGCATTGTTTTGATTGTGAATTGCTACTGTTTTCGGCGCTCCCCCCTCTCCGCGAGTGTTATTTGCTTGAAATCGATACCTAATTCCGTGTGATTTGGATTATTTGTGTTGCAAATAAAATACACCATTGTAAGTAATGATGGGGAACTATTTACTGTGTAATGTTTTGCTCGGCAGTGGCAAGGTAGTAACAGTGAATCATCGATACATTAATAAAGTCTAGTATAGCCCGTGGAGACGGCCTAGAAGAGGCGTTAAAACAAACCAGTCCACTCCGTGTACACGAGAATTACAGAAAAAACTATACTCGACTTTCGTCTATAAAATCAAGCACAAAATGCAGTACAGATAATCCATAATAGCTAGCCAGCTAATCATACAGGTAAATATTACATCAACTCGGTCAAGTGTATCTATTTTCAACTTCAATACATCTTGCATTTTTTGTGGAGATACAGCTGACGGCCAAACAGAAAAAAAATTCCACAGAAATACAGACGTACAATTTGTGATATTACCACTTTAGATATAATTAATAAAATAAAATCTAAAGAAGAGGAGAACGCCACGATGACTGGGGAAAAAAGTCCTAGAAAGATTGTCAGGGGCTATTCATTTAGTAGCAGCTGAAGGCCGTTACCACAAAGATTGTTATTCGAAATTTTTAAAAATTACAGCCGAATGCAGTGACAGAGGGTCACTGCATTCGGCTTTAAATATAAAAGATACAGTTTTTCAGAAGCTTTGTATTGAAATTGAAAATAGTGAAGAGTGTCAATACACGCTTTCAGAGCTTGAAGATCGTATGTCTCAAATCCTTGACGGAGATGTTGGATATACTACTCAATATCTAAAACAAAAACTTCTGCAACATTTTAGTAAGTGTATAATAATAACCAGTCATCCTGGACGAACTCCAATCGTCTGCTTTCGTGAAACTGTGGGCAAAATAATCCAAATCAAGAGACATGCTCTGATAAGTAAGAAGAGCGCCTTAGGATAGTGTCGGCAGCAGCAGCTATAATACGGGAAGATATGCGCTCTCAAGCTTACGATTTAACATCGTATTCTTCCGACGGTGGGGTCTTTGGAAAAAAAAGACGTTATTCCACAAACATTGCAATATTTTGCCACTATAGTAATACAATCGAAAAACAAGTCTCAAACTGCCCAAAGAAAACGCCAAAGTTTATGTGACGCTATTGTTTCAGCTTGTTATTTATCTCCAATTCTTTTAGGTATTGGTGCATCGTCATTTTGCATCACGAATGGCAATTAACATCTTGTGTAGTTTGGGTTTTTGTGCGCCATATTCAGAAGTTCAGAGGCTTGAGAAAGGGCAGCCCCTACAAATGATACCTCTGACGCAATCATACAGTTTGCTTCCGACAATGCAAATTTTAATATTCGTACCATAGACGGCAACAGTACATTCCACAATATGGGTGTCATAAAAATAGCAACACTTTAAGTTATAGATATTGAAGAAGTAAGACTGAAGCGACTTCTTGATGATGAAAAGCTAACAGAAAGTGGCCACATGACAATTCTAACATTCTCTAAACCTTAAAGAAATGGATTAAAACAAATAAATGTACGAGATGTAGATTTAGTAAAAAATTAAAAGTTATTCATACAAACTGTTCTTTTCATTCAGTACCTAATTGGAACGGATACATGCAGGTGGGGTTGCAGACTGAGAACGTCATGTATATGTTATGTAGGTACAAAATTAAACAACAGACTTGTTTGGTAACTTTCGACCAGCCATTATTTGCCAAACCCGCTGAAATAATCGCAAGCTCATCCAATGATGATTTGAAGAATACGATTTCCTTACTAGGTGGATTACACACGATAATATAATTCTTGGGCGCTGTGGGCTACACTATGTCGGCAAGTGGAATAGAAGAACTTTGGTCTTCGACTTACGCATAAAATGCTGTGACTCATATGATTACTAGTCATGCATATTCTTGAGCACTTCGAGCTCATAATTTCACTCAAGTAGCACTGTCCTTGCTATTTCTAGAAGATGTCAGCGACCTTGACTTTGAAAAAGAAAAATTATTAGAAATTTATAACCGGTTTGAGAAGGGGGAGATCACTGAGCTTAAGGTAAATCAATCGCCACTAGAATCCTTACAAATTAGAGAGGATATATCACATACTACCCGTCTGTGGCAATATTTCAATATTATCAATGTTGTCCATTGCTATCTAAGAGCCGAGCCAGTAGGAAACTTTGAACTTCATTTGCAAGCTACACATGAGATGATTCCATTATTTCACGCATCTGGTAAGTAATGTCTTGGAAATCATTTCTTTATTACATATTTACAATGATACATATTGCTATGTATTTTTCAGGACATCTGGCATACGCAAAATATGCAAGAGTACATTTACAACAAACGAAAGATCTTAACGAAATAATTCCGTGGGGTAAATATGAAAAGTTTGCATCAAGAGGCTACTTTACAATCCGAAGAAACGATCGTTTTTGGTCTGGAGTTTCAGCTGATCTTGTGATCTAGCAAGGTCTGATGCACTCTGTGAAAACTAAAGGAGGTTTTACTACCTTAAGGAAAAATAATAATTTTGTAAGTTCTTTGCAATTATTTTTCTTGTTAATTAAAACCAATTTTTCTTTTTTTTTAGGCAGAGGAACAACTGACAGCACACTAAGCACATGGATAGCTACTTTACCACGTTGCATAAAAATGTGTGAAGCTATCGAAGAATTCACAGGTGTAAAGTCAGAAACTTCAGAGCAACACCTAGACCTGCGAGATTCAAGAAAACCCAGAGATCACCAAGATCTCCACACTTTATCAAATCATAATCCATTTGCATCTAGGCGACAAAATGAACTGATAATTTTGGGCACAGGATTACTTGCCGATGATTCCATAAACTACGATAGAGCTCTAGAGATTGGCAAGGAGTTAATGAAAAAAGTAAATGCTAATTTTGGGAACTTGAAATTAAAGAGAAAAGACAAAGTTAAACCTTTGTCTACTTTGAACCGCACCCTAGTTCACAGTAACTGTTCAATAGGATAGTGTGTGTTATGAATAGTGAAGATTGTCTCAAAGAAGCTTTCAAGTATGAACTTGCACCAAAACACCCTGTTTATTTGACGATGTTTCAATGCGGAAAACAAAGAAATCTGAACTTGCAAAAAGACTTGAGTCTTACTTCCATCGGACACTTCTTATGTTATTGACGGTGGATATCTTATACATGAAGTGAATTGGCCACCATGTCCGTCAACTTATGAAGAATAGTGCAATTCATATGCTTCATATATTGAACGAAATTTCGGAACATCTAGTGTAACAGTGTTTGATGGTTACAGACAACAGACAAGTATAAAAATTTAAGAATAAAAGCACCGTTGTGCTGGTAAAACATGTGCCGACTTAAAAGTGGAAAAACACTTACCAACGATAACTGGAAGAGATGAATTTCTTTGTAACTACGAAAACAAAGCACAGTTAACAGATTTATTGACACAGCAGTTACGGGCCAACGAAATAATCGTGCATCAAGCTAAATCTGATGCAGATATCCTCATCGCTGAAACAGCAATTGGTTTGTCGGCAAGTAACCCTTCTGTTACGATTGTCCCTAAAGATACTGATATTTTAACGATATTGATAGCGAGATCTGTTGAAAATGCTTCAAAGCTTTTTATATTGAAACCTGGAAGTGGAAATAGTCCAAGTAAATGTTATAATATTGCGAAAATCCAACAAAATATGGGAGACTTGAAGGATGTATTACTGTTTGCACATGCAATGTCTGGTTGTGACACAACATCAGCATTTTTCAGAAAAGGAAAAGTAAAAACATACCAACGTTTAAGCCAAGCAGAGTTGCGGAAAACAGTTTCAATATTCAATGTTCCTCAGGCCAAATGTGACGAAATAGCAAAAGCCGGTGAAGCATTTGTTTTGCATCTCTACAATAAATTCAAAATTAATCTTGATTTGGATGAGCTCAGGTACTATTTGTACAAATAGACTGTTGCTAAGCAAACAGTAAAGGATACTTTTCAGCTTTCATCTCTACCACCTACTAAAGATGCAAATTGGCAATACTCGTATCGTGTGTATTTAAAAGTGCAGCACTGGATGGGAAATAATCTTCCACCTTGTGAATGGGGTTGGACAAAACGTGGCCAAACTCTAATTTCAGTTACAACAGAGCAACCTTCCGCGCCTTATCAGCTACTACATCTATCAGCTGCGGTTGTAAGAAGGAGTGCGAACGGTGGTGCGAGTATCGGAATGCAGGCTTCACATGTTCGGCGATGTGCCGCCAATGCCTAGGCCAATCATGTGAAAATTCTCCCGATATTATACACGATGATGAAAATTTGGAATTTTTTTATGACAATAAATATTTCTGTGCTTGATTTCATATGTTTTTTTCTGGTTAACTTAATTTAACACGTCGAAAGACAGATTTTGATTAAAATAAATTTAAATGATCATTTTATTTCGTATCCGCCCTGACATCGAAGTTTTCTGTAACAGTCTGTATATCTTTGGATGCAAGCAGAGGATGGATGGGGAGTTTCGAGTATCAGTTTGGTACTGTTTTTGCAGTAACTGTACTAAATTTCAGCTGGTTATGACGCATTTTTTATCTTTAGCTAAATTTAATCCAAAAATCCTGGGCTATTAAATTATCTTCATAATTTATTTTTTTATTAAATTTCTATGAAGCACACAACATAATAACATATAATAAGTGATCAGGTACCAATTCATTTTCAGTTGTATGCTTCAGAAGTATGCATAACTTCATACCCATCAATAATTTTAAACAGTTTATTTGAAGCGTTCATTGTGAAGCGTGTCAAGCGTGTTGACAGTGAAGTTTGAATGAGCACTTCTTTAAAAATCTAATGATTTTACATCACTTCACTGAACTTGATCTATTTGCTCGCATTAGGTGAAAGTGTTGGCAGGATGCGGTGCGCGTGGGGGGAAGTGAGTACGGCATTACTTCACGCAATTCAATTGTTGTCATTCAATTGCTCACTGGGTTTGTTTACCTACGAAAATCTTGTTTTCTTTTGTTGAAATAATATCGCCAGTGAAAAAAAAATAGCCGGACTTCAATGGAATCTTGGTTAAAAAATTACGTAGGCCAATTTACCACTGATGGCACTGTAATGTTCTACAAGGTTTATGACAAGCGAATACCTTCATCAAAAAATGCTAAATCTATCAACATATGAGTACTGCCTCCCATATAGCCACAGAAACCTACAGGAAGACGCCAACAGCTGCTGGCTACCAAATTGTTTCCTTCTTATTCAGATATTACAAAGAAAATAGAATTCAACAACGATTAATGTGAGTTATATAATACTAGCAATATACCTTTTCGTCAATTGAATAACAAAATATGTCAAAGATTCCTTAAGAAGTATTGTACTAATCAGATAATTCCTAAAGAATTCACGATTCACCAAAAAACTACCTGTCAACTATCTACGAAGAAGTGCTAAGTGATATACGCACCGATCTTTCAAACCATTCAAAATGGATATCGGCTGATGAAACGACAGATTCATGTGGACGATATACAGAGATATAAGAGTCCTCTACTTCCCATTTGGTTGCCTGCAAGATCCTAAAAAAAACAAATCATTCAAGTATCGCCCTACTCATAAATAATTCCATCAAATCACAATTTCCCAATTCCATTATGGTCTTGAGAATATGTGTTTTCATTACTGATGGTGCACCTTATATGGTAAAAGCTAGTCAATCTCTGAAAATGTTTTACTCATACTTGCTTCACATCACCTATCTAGCCCACTGGTTACATCGACTTGCGGAGGAGATCAGGAAAGAGTTTGGGAAAGTCAATGAATTTATTTCCTCTACAAAAAAAGTGATTTTGAAAGCACCATCGCGATTACAAGCATATAAAGAGCGACGTCCAAATCTAGCACTATCCCCTGAACCAATATTAATGCGGTGGGAAACTTGGTTGAAAGCTGTATTATTTTATGCTCAGAATTTTGAGGCCATAAAAGAAATAGTTGATCAATTTGACAGTTCAGGAGCCATTGCAATTAATACAAGCCAGATGGCATTTGAGGATCCTTCAATCAAATAAAATATTGCTCTTATTGCAACACATTTTAGAATATACCCGATGCCATTGAGGGACTAGAAACTAAAAACCTTCCTGTGTGCAAGTCCTTGAAAATATCGGAAAAATTGATTGGACAGAGTAACGCCCTTCCGAGTTCGCTATCGGAAAAGGTCCTTGGCACATTCAATTCTGTTCTATATAAAAACCCGGGTCTTGAAGGAATAAAGAAAGTTAACGCATTTGTCAAAGGCACCGTTTCTACAGAAATAACGCCAAATTTCAAATTCTGTCCGGTAACGTCAAAGGAAGAGAGGTCATTTTCCGCCTACAAATTAATATTAAGTGCCAATTTATAAATTAAGTGCATTTCTTGTGATATATACGTTTAATAGCAATCGTAAGCTGTATAATCAATGATGATGAAATATATATATATAAATATATATATATATATATATATATATATATATATATATATATATATATATATATATATATATATAGTGAAAATAAAAGTAAATTCTAATAATAAATAGTATTTTGATTGTGCATATTTTTTGCATATTTCGCTTTTTCGTGCATATTTGATGGTGCATATACTTTCAATAAAAAATAATAAAATATATGAGGTACTAGGCGGCGTTATTAAGAGTTACGAAAACCCGGCCACTATCATTCCCCGCCGCTATCATTCCCGGCTTAGCCCAAGAAAAAAGGAAAGTATTTATAGAAAGTATTTTACAAGCGCGAAATTTATGTATTATACAGTTTTTTTTATGATGACGCAAATGTACAAGTTGATTTTAATCGTCTATGCTAGTTGCAAGCAGTGTCAAATATGATTATTACTCGACTCAAGTAAAACTAAAAGAAAGATCTATATTTTATCTGTTGGTGCGTGAAGGTTCATACCGTTTTTACAAAACTTTAACTGCTCGGTGGATTTTCATGAAAGAAGTTCTGTTTAATACGTCTTGACTGACACTTAAATAGAAAATAAATTCGATGACTGAAAATTGTATAGTTAAAAAGATATAACATATAATCTGAAATGAACGAAATTTCTTTCGCACCCTTTGGTATTCTGTTTCTCAGGACACACAACCAAAACTAATTCCTAAACTAATTTTTCAATAATCCCACTTTCATGTCGCAGTGATAATCTGTACTTACGTACGCTTTTTCCTTGTCTGATAATAATGGTACATTTGAAACTCTATTTATAATTATAGCATATTTCCGTCAATAATTAACAGTCAGCGTAATAATTGGCAATTAGAATTTTTAAGAAAACTCAGCATTACTTTTCAAGTAGCCTAAAATACCCATCACGATTTATGGCCTTTTTCTTAAAAAACAGTTTCAAGTAAATTTTATTTTCAATTTGCCTTGATAGATTGTACACAAAGATACGAAAGTTTTCCAATTTCCTTTTCCATTTTTAATAGAACAGAAACCATTTTCTATGAACATGCTAATTGTGCTGCTATACATATCAACTATATTTGCTGCTTCTGTTAGTAAAAAATACATTTCTTGATAACACTAATATTTTTTAATAATAACTTTCTCACACATTATACAAATTCCGGTCACGACTAATTCTGTTTTGCATGATTGATTACAATCTTTTTTGTTTTTTTTGTCGTTCGTGATATTTTCTTACTGGGTTGAGAGATGATGCACACCAAAACACTGCTCGTAAACTTTTATTACAATTACTAATTATAATGTAAGTGTATATATACAAAATAATAACTAAAGTCATTAATAATTGTTTAATAAAAGAAAATTATATTTATTTATTTTTAAATGTACACTTTATTAATTTAAGAAAAAAAATGCCACATGCTATATAAAGTGAGGATTCCGCTTGAAACTTTTGATAATAGAACCGTGCCGCGGCGGTATCCTTTTGAGTTTCAAGTTAAGGCGGATCCAAGCGAGCGCTATAATATAAAAATACATATTCAATTTATATATATATATATATATATATATATATATATATATATATATATATATATATATATATATATATACATATATATATATATATATATATATATATATATATATATACATATATTGGGGAATTGAATAAACATCTTTGGTATTTCATCTTTGGTATTACTTACGAATGTAAGTTACCTCATATTGAGACCAAATAGTTGAATTCGCCAGTTGCTACGCACAAGAGTGCAAAGCCAAGAGTGAAAAGCCTTAATACACTTGACATCAAGGAATTCTCAAGAGTATTGAGTTTCTAAATATAGTCTAGTAAGTATAAAAAATGTTATTGTGAAATGTGAACCAACTGTCCATAAATATCGACGGTCCTGACTATTTTAAATACGCTTGAGACAAAAGCTCGCTAATTCACACACATATGAGATTAGGGCTCGGGAATGAGAATACATATTCACTAGGCATTTACTTATATTAAAATGAAGCTTATTTTTCAGGCTCCATGGCAAAATAGCCGACAGCTTTACCCTTGTCAACATCATCTTACAATAGCCAGGATTATTTATTTCAAGACTTACTTCAACCGTAGACAAAAAGTAAACATTTTGCACTTTTGATTTCTAATAAAAGGACATTCATCAATAATATAGATAAAGGGCCTCCCTCTTGGCGGGTTTATTTATGTCAAAGTATCACTGAATTCCATAATGGTACAATTGAATCAAGTGAGTGACCTTTAATAATGAATTATATTGTATTACGAGTTGTTAAAAAAACTAGTTACGCACGATGGTTCTTGACCTATATCTGGAAAAATATCCACCATGCATTTTTTTTGGGTATCCAGTAAACAAAAAATTTCTGTCTTTCTCACAAGTAAATCGTATTTGTACATCTTTCTTTCAATTAATGCTTATTAAATTTCAAATGTAAAAGTAATTTTTTGACACACTTATATACAAAATGAAACTATGAAGGATTTTCCTAAATGTACCTTTAGTGAGAGGTGCCGCAAGTACTTTGAAATATCACTAACAGTTTTGAAACCTAAACCCTTATTTGCACTCTTGTCATACCGTCATAGTCTAAATCTCAATAATTGTAGGACTTAATTTAAAGGTAATGACATTTTTTTCTCTCTTTATATAAAATTAACTCATATTCAGAATTAATATTAAAAATGTAAATTAACTTTTATTATCGAAAAAAAATTGAAATCGAATTTGAGCATGAAATAATAACTTTACCGTTTTTTCTTCTTTATAAGCAGCGTCATAAATTCTAAACTTGGTTAAAAATTTACCATTCTTACACGATCTTATACGATGTATACTTTATAATTCTAAAATACTGAATCTTTCTTTATAATTCTAAGAAATTGATTGCCATGAAAACATGAGATAATATTGCAACCATGAAATCAATAAGACCACACAGGCAGATAAATCGCAGGTACACGTTGAGAGTTGAATGCGCCGTGATGGAATTACTCAAAAATACCTTAAAGCAAGAAATGTGTATAATCTTATAGAACCTGTATCTTATTTCGTTAGTCTTTTTAATTCATACTTTGGCGTATATGTGCAATTATACCTCAATAAATCGTGCATAAATCGATCAGTATTCCCAAAATATTTTTACTCCATTTTAATAAATTTACGGGATTTCTGTTCCAGCTTGTCAATTTTCAGTATGGTTTTCGTCACTCGACTGTCAATAATATTATAAATATTAGAAAGTAAAGCTAGAATTTTGGATTGCAAACGCTACGTTTCGGAAAAAATCATTTTAAATATAAAAAATAAAAAAAACTATTTCCAATTTTTCATCATATTATATTTTAAATACATTAATCAAATCCTACTTCTTTCCGGGAAATAACACTTTTAAAACATCATAACACCCTTTTTCAACGTAAAATATTGCTAATGAGATCAGCAGACCATTCGTAAAACGTTGACTTGCTGTTCTCCCCAAAATTTCATTGTAGGTTCAATTTCTTACATTATTCTTAAAAAGAAAAGGCAGAACACTAGTTCATTAATGAAATACAACATATTTTCGTTGAAGATACCACATATTTTCTCTTTCAATTGAAGATACAACATATTTTCTTTGTTTTTGTTATCGAGTGTAATGGTGCGAATCAGTGTCTCAAAAATGATGTATGCCATAGTGCCAATTTTTTAAATAAATTGACTGCAACGAATAAAGTTTTGGAAGACGTTAATTTCTGAAGTAGTGTGAAAATCATTTTTATAGAAAAATTGATTGTACTGTCAACGAAGCATTAGCCGATAACTAAATATTTTCCAATTACTCTACTGAAATATGAAGTGACATATTTCTTGTGATAAAACATCAAGTGATTTCGTTACACAAACGCTTTCGGATAATTAATTTGGATTTTTTGGAACCGATTATAATTGACCGTATAATAAGGTGTAGAATATAAAATCGATATGTGAATTGACTTATTTCCCTTGAAATTTCAGTTTCCAACATGTCAAGTACGCTAAATAAATTTGGTGACGTAGTTAAACTGGATTACGTGTTGTTTTGTAATATGTTTATCGCTTTAATTAGTTATGCAGTTGAATTAATTGAATTTAATTTGGGACAAAATTATAATTACGACTTTGTGATGATTGCCTTATGTGAATTATTTTTATTTTGTGCACCGATGGAAATAAATTTAAAAATTATCATGTCTCAAAAAGTATTTTTCACATCATTACAATTAGACCCTGCATCCTTTTGATTACGATTGGAGTGCTCATATCATTTAGTACTATATATTCATTGCGCTTATAAATTTCATTAATTTTTTATTATTCATTATCATTTATAACTGTTTTGTACTGAAATATTTACCTTTCAGTGCCATAAATCAATGATATCAATATTTATCACAGAATCTCTTGTAAATCGAAACGTTTAAATGTGTTATTAAATTTACATAATTACGTGAAAATAAACAAGCAAAGCAATTAAAATCTCTTATTTAATATTGGACAAAAAAATTCGTTTATTTAATCCATTCTGGACAAATGTTTTATTCTTTCCGGTGGTGAAAAAATCTGTGTCATAGAATTACTTAAAAAATGAAGTGAAATGCTTTCGTTATATTTTCACAATCACGCGAAAATCATTGAAAAAATAAATTAAAATCTCGGACTTTATATTGGACATAAATATACACATTTCGTTCATTATTCAATTCTCTACTGGTAGTTTATTACTTCCAGTGATATAAACCAATTTGGTTTATACACAACATGGAATTGCTTAAGAAATGAAACCTAAGTATTTCATTTCTTTTGTTACATTTTTACAATTATATGAGATATATTGTTAAACAAATTGAGACCTCTGGTTTTATATATATGTGGTATAAGATATAAAGATTTGTGTGTATTTTTCCAGATTATCTAATTTTGAAAAAGAGTTAAATTGAAAACTTGCGGGTGATTTGAACAAAACTATACGTGTATACACCATATTAAGGTTTAATATCATGTTGCCTACAGTATTAGGCCTTCGCGTTTTTTGTTTTGCATTTGACGCAAAATATGAAATCATCTTAACAGATGCCTCTTTTCGAATAACGTTCCTTTCTAAACCGCATTTTTTAAACTTTTTCTTGTATCAACTAATGATAATTCTTCCGTCTTTCTTTTTATTGCCAGTGAGTCATATGACACGAAAACATCTGAATATAATGTAAAGACCTATCATATCCTATGTTTACAAGTCATATTAACTCACACTTCGTGTCAAAAAATGGAATCGTAATTTTTGTATGAAAAAACATTATTTATTATATTGAATATATTTGGCGTTAGTTTTGTAGAAATTCATTTTGCACAATTAAATGAAACTACGTGATGTAGTATTATTTCTACTTTCTTTAAGTTCTTTACCACGACCTAGATTTCGTTGTATTACAATATCTTTACGTGGGCTGTTAGCAAAGATTAAATTTTAGGAATATCCAGCAGCATTTACATGTTTCAAAACAATAGCGGAGCCGGATTTGTATGGGTTTTCCTACTGCTTATGTTAGTGAGTTTATTGCAGGGGGCGGTGTAGGTTTTATTATACTTCCGACAGTTATCCGATATAGAAGTATTTTAGTAAGGGTAATAAATTAAATTGATGTTATTCTATGAGGTTATACAATGAAAATGTCCCGGTGTATGTAATAAAATTAAATGGAAGTTATTCTTGGTAATTTAAATATCGGTATATACAATAGCAAGGGTATCTGAAAGTTAGAACAAGGTTATACCACTAATTCTACATATCTCCCGTTTTGTTTATTAATTTATTTTTTTTTTCTTTTATTTTTTTTTTCCTTTACGTATATTTATATTTAGATGTGTAGTTGGGCTGAAACAACTTGAAGAGTACTGTAGTATCAATGATGTTTAACTATATTATGCCTAGAAGATATTAAGAATGGGTGATGACATTAGATTTAGTGGTTCATTTAATATATTAACCTTATTTATGTGTGTTTATTTTTAATGTTTCTACGATATTAAGTTTGTTGTCTTTTTGATTTATTTGTAATATATAGGGAGCATTATCAGTATGAGGGTGATGATTATATATATTCAGAGACAGCACTGTATTTCTATATAATGACAATGCAACATTTTATTCAAAAACACCTCAAAATATGATTTGTGCGTGAAAGAGTAAAGGCAAAAAAAGATTGCACTTTGTGGTTAACCAACACCGACTACTGTCTAGCAGTAGGAGTTGGGTTAACTTACCGGTTGACTGACACTTGGAGCGAGTGTTTGGAGGATATTGTAAAATAGTCGAGTCAGGCAAGAAGAAAATAGTCGTAGTATGTTTTGTTAAAGAGGTGTGAAGAAAGTATATGTGTAGAAAAAAAAACTGTGAAATAATGCATAGAAATTTATTTGGCTTAATATATTAAGTAACTTGAAATCTTGAACCAAACTCAAAACCTTTACATTGGACCGATTTTATATTGAATTTTGTGGAACTGCGATTTAGCCCACATATTCTGGATAGTGTTCTAATATCTCAGGTGTTTGCTTTATTCTTTATGTCGGAAATTAAATGAAATGACAACGATTTTTCAACGCGACCAACTAATTTGAGCATGGTGGAAAATATGTATATATATATATATATATATATATATGTATATGTATATATATTTAAATATATATTTATATATATATTTGTATATATATGGTGTAGGAAAATATTTTGGAAAAATAAATAATAAAAGTTCTTTATCTGGAAACCTCTGAGCAAACCTGCCTACTTGCAACGTAGGCCTCTTTTATCAATAGCTCAGTTTGTTTCATGCAGGATAACCTTTGTTTATTGCTATGATACTAAAATAATCTTTGGAGACGGTTCCCATGTCACTAAACCTAACCGTGACTGTCTTGTGTAAATTAGATAGGATATATAATCGAAATTTCGAATTATAAAGAGCGAAAAGTAGTTGGTTATGATTGTGACATCCATGTCTTTAAATATATTATGTTGTTTGCAAAGAAACCTTACTGTTCCAAAATTATAATTCATATTTTCTAAGTATGGTTTTGTACAAAAAAAAAATATATATCTATTGGAATAACTACTCTATAGCTTCTCTTCTAACGCGTTCCCGCCCATATTCTTTAGCTATGTATGTTGAACGTAATTAATCTACCGTTTTGAAAAACGTAAATTATGTAATACCACATAAACGGCCTGGATTATAATAAAAAAATAAACTTTTTTTGTAGATAGTGAGTGTGAAAAATGTGTTGTAAAGGACTTGTAAAATTTGCTACAACTCTCTCTTAAAACAATTTTTGATATAATTAATATTTTTATTTTCTTTAAGAATATTTATGCTTTTATTCATTTTATTCATAACGGTTGTAAATATATTATATTGATAACTCAAACAATAATAAAAAAAAATTATTCTACAATAGGTTTCTCTCGTTTAATCGATGCATGGATCGTGATAGTGAAGAAACCAATAGTTTCAATTAAATTCAATCATCATGTTTCAAGTGAAGTGATAAATAAAATAGCCCTTGATCTAATAAGTCTCGAGTAATACAAAACTAAACTCTGGGACTCGTGTTTTCTTGATAATAACATATTCCAGATTCCAGAAGCTCAGTTCACCTCAGTCGTCGTCCAGTTCAGCCTTAATAACTAAATTGTTTTATATTAATATTTATCACATTAACAATTAAAAAAAGAAATGTTTCGTAATAATATTAACAAATTTAAACAAAAAATGATAAATAAAAAATCCCAACTCGTGAATCTAGTTTTTTAAAGTGATGTTCAAATGTATTTCTAATATTTTTGGCAGCTTGAGAAATGTTGAAAGAAAACTTGTGAAAGGCTTAAGAAATATATCTCTATTTCCAATAAATGTTTAGTAAAATTTACTAACAGGAAAATAAGTTTTATATTTAGTTTCAAGTGAAAACAAATCAAAGTATTCTGTGCGCTGTAACGAACGAATCCAATAAAAAACTACTTCCCGTCATCTTACAAAGTTGTTCAACCAACACTATAACGATTTGATAAAGGTATCTTTCACCAACATCATACCAATTTTTTGCATATCTGGTCAGTGAATGGCACTGTGTAATTTTAAGATCACCAGAGATTTCCTTCTCGAGAACTAGCTTCAGTGCTACCAATAATGTCGGCGTTATCTGATTTCATATATAATTGAAAAAAAAACTTTGTATTATTGTAAGCCATTCAAAATAATTTAATATAAGGCTTGTGTAATAAATTAACGACATTATATATATACATACATATATATATATATATATATATATATATATATATATATATATATATATATATATATAACATTGCTATTGTCACAAAGCGTAGATATAAATTTGAAAACTTATTAATTTCACAATAATTGTTTTGCATATAATAATATCGCTTTACTCAAACAAAGTCAACCGTGTAAGTCATTTATTACATAATCTCATTTGACAAATCCCTATCAAAAAATTAAATTTTTTGATAGGGATTTTTCAAATGAGAAGAAATGTCAGACATGCTACAGACGCACAAAAGAACTCGGAATTGATCCCACTTAACGATACAACTCATAAAATATCACAATGGATCTTGTGAAAATTTTAAGTGTTTTTGAAAAAAAACATTAAGACAATATACTTCGCATCTGAATTTTAATATGAAATAGTGGTTAAATTTATAGATAGCCTGTTATGACGCAAAGCGGCAATTGCTTGTTTTATAAACGAATTTGAAAACTTTTTTCTTCTCATACAGATTTTTTAAAAATGTATCATAACACAATGATAAATGGGTATCGATAAGTAGACGGAATTTATCGATCCATTGGATTATAGATAGGACATTAATGAACACAATGATAAGTAGGTATCGATAAGTAGGCGGAATTTATCGATCCATTGGATTATAGATAGGACATTAATGAACACAATAATAAGTAGGTATCGATAAGTAGGCGGAATTTATCGATCCATTGGATTATAGATAGGACATTAATTAATTCAATCTACTTTTCTTTGCGTATCGAGATATCATACCATTGCCATTTCTTTTCCCATTGCCATTTGTTTTCCCAGTACAAATTACATTGAAGCAGCATAGAAAAGCTATTTTCACAACTAAGAGAATTTCAATTAGTCACGAACTGATAAAGCTACAAAATTTAGGCGCAGGCAGGACACAGGTTCTTACTTTCTTTTAGTCGGAGGGTTTTCAAAAAAAGTTATTTAATCATTTTTCAACGACTATATTCGTCGTGGTTTTTTCAAAATTTTTAATTTTACTCTTTGTTATATAGTTTTTCGATTAAAACGTTTATTGCAGAAAACCGTGTCTAAATCGAGCAATCCATTTTGGATATAAATTGGAAGATTCGTTTGTTCGTGTTTATTCGTTCCTTAACTCCATAACATCTATCAGACAACTATCGCCGATTAGTACAAAATATTTTACAGGAAACCGTGTCTAAGTCGGTTCAACTATTTTGGCGATAAATGGGAAAATTAGTTTGCAACAAAATGTTGCAGCACCTCCTGGTGAGCTGACACCATAAAATCTACCGGAAAACTTTCTGAAATAAGAAAAAAATGCGACTTGAATGAGAGAGAGCATATAATGAAATAATATTAAAAAGTTAGTTCTCCAAACAATTATTGAACGGTATCAAACCGCACTCTAGAAAAATAGTCTTCTACTGCCCCATAATTGTGAGAGGGCAAAAAACTCAATCCTCTATTTGAAATTATAGGTATAAATCTAGTTTAGCACCAATATGAATTTCTGTGTTGGTTACCAAATGAAAGAACATAAATTACAATGTGATTATTTTGTTTGCTTCCAGAAACTTCGTACCTGATTTATTCTGTTATGATTTATTATACGGCTTTTTCTTCCATTACTTTTGTTTTTGTTACCACACACTTCTCACACGGGTATTTGTGTCACAAATAAAATATATTAAGTATTTATAATAATAATATGATAAAACGTAAAAAAAACACTAAAGATGCGACTTTTCTTTATTTAAGATACGACTAATATTTTCTACAAAGTTATCAACATTTAAAAACAATTTTTAGAGGGTGCCAGTTACAATTCTTTTCATATTCATACCTGGTTACAATTATTTTTCAACCAAATACAGCTTGAAATTTGGGTCAATCCTAAATTACATAGCAAGTTCTAAAGGACATTAAATACAATGTTTCTGTGATTAAAACTTTTGAATCAAATACCTTTAGATTTTTTATGAATTTTACCTTGAGTTTTGGTACTAATGTGCAAAATTTACGCTTCAAGAAATTCAAATAGAGTATAAAATAAAAATTTAATTATTATTTAAACTAAATTATTTGGCTCACTCTCTCAATACATATATATATATATATATATATATATATATATATATATATATATATATATATGTATAATAATTACGAAATATTTAGGCTCTAACAAAGAATGTATTTATCATTCTTATAGATGATTATGTGCATACAACTGAGTAAATTTAAAATGTAAAATCGTAACTTGGATGGTGATTTTTTTGGCACACAGTTGACAATTATCACAAACTTTATAACATTTTTTCACTCACTCACTCAGTTTGATGCGCAGAATGTGCTGTATGACTAATAGACACGTTCATTTACATTCTGTATGTATTATCAGTGTCTTATAAATTGGTCATTTTAAAGTTTTTAAAATATTGCTATGCGCGGTATAACGGGAATTATGTTTGAATGCTTCGAAGGCTTTTAAATAAAGGTTTTCACAATAGTGTATACATTTTTGAATATCCGAGATGCGAGTGCTTCTTAGAGGACGAGCGTAAATATTGAACCTAAAGAATAATTGTGGATTAAGACGGTTCGGCCATTTGGTCGTATTTGTCTTGACCAAATGATATTAATTTAAAAAAAAACGTGTTGAGTGCGAGCAGCACTTTGACTGGGAATTTAATTTTGTATATTTTGTAGACGTGAGAAAATGAAGTGGGTTGCCTGTAGTTTTAAATTTTTTAACCCAAGTACAAACAATTTTACATTATACTCTTGTTAAACGCTATTATCTCAATTTTTTCAGATATTTGACATGGGTATGAGGGAATGGGACAAAGTGTGAGGGAACGGGAGACACCCGCAAAGCATTTTTTACATGGCATATAGACGAGTGCGTATGTGCGTAAATATGTGTAGATTATATATATATATATATATATATATATATATATATATATATATATATATATATATATATATATAATTGATGTTTTCTGACCCAGCAAGGTAGCAGTTTCGCTACCTATAGATTTCTAATGGCAGCATTCAGCCTCTCGTACAGAGGGTGATTGCATTTATTTTATTAATATAATTTTAGTAACATCCCGTAAATTTTGTAACTTACTTTGTTCATCTTTTTGACAGTTTCGTGATATACTTTTCTTTATTCCCTGCACTAAACAAGTGAATATGAAACAGTTATTGGCATGCTTTATAATATACAATAAGTCAGATGGAAAGTTTTCTGGATCATTTTTTCTGTCTTATTTTTATAGATTTATAGCATATATTTTGTTTTATTAGCACTTCTTTCTGTCACTGATATCCTCAAAGTTTTGTGTAGCACAGGCTCAGATAAAGAATATTCTATTGCTGTTAGTGTGTTGTCTTCTTAATATCTCCCTAAAGCCATCTTTAGGTCGCGCCTCACACAACAATTAGCCCAGATGCGTTGTTAACAATCCCCCAGACAGTGATTGTAATATTATATTGTTTCAAATTATTGTTCAATAAACCTCACAAAGCAAACGTTTACCGATAGCGGGACTAAACAAATAACAAACTGATATACGATTGTAAAGCAGCCTTAAAGTGCTTACATGGGCAATATTCTATTTAAAGATATATTTCATATTGTTTCCTACGCTTCAAATCTTAATACGAATATTTTTCTTTTTGAATTTGGCCTATTATCCTTCATCTCGGAAGAATTAAAGTTGAAATGTTTGTTCATTGGTAGATACAGAATATGAGAGACTTATCCTTGTAATAAACTGAAACGCTAAGTGGTAGTCTATTAAGTACGATATACAGAATGGTACTCAAGAACATGCAGAAGTTAAATGTCATTTTTATCATGGGGATTGCTCACAAAGACTCGATTTCGTACAAGATGTTCTCGGTCGACTCTTAGTCAAGTTTCGCTTTTATTGTCACTTTTATGAGATTAAACGCAGCAACACGAATGTAATAATTTTTATCTCAAATGCTAACCTCAGCACAGTACTCACGGTCCGGTATTAATGGAACTTCACGTCTGTTGCAAATTTGAAGACATTGAAAAACTCCAGGTGGCATATGGAGGTAAAACGTGATTCGTGCTGATAACTGTTCTTAAAGCATCATGTGTGTAAAATGTTTATGATCAACGGTTAGACGTGCTTTAGGTTAGGAACGTGACACAGGATCTGGCGAATCTCATTGTTTCCACACTCGTTCTGCAGTATGAAACATCTTCATAAAAAACTCGTTAAGTAGATTTCAACGCACGCATGCGCAGATAAAAATGTACACAAAATCAAAGCAATTTTAACACTTTAAAAACTTTTTTAAACAATTGAAATAATACAATATGAAAAAACAGCACCTGATGCTAAGGAATGAAATAAATAAGCCACTACTACTACAACCAATAAATCTAATGTGAAGAAACAATCTACCAACACTGCAAGCGCAAATTCTAAAATAAAGAAACAATGTGCTAGTGTTATTAGAACTCAATTTTAGTTACAAATTTCGATTATATAAATTAAATCGTTATAACAAGCCGGTTTATATAGGTTCTGATTATAAAATAAGACCATAATAATCAATAATTTTTTTCGTATCTATATCGTCCTGGAGGTATATCCAGGACGATATAGATACGAAATTCATTATTCCAACATTAAAGTAAAACGTCCTGCAGCGCACACACACAGATCATACAGACGCACAGAACGGGGCGTCGTCAAAGTGACCGCGATTCATCCCTTGCTCGATCATAAATATTGAACGCTGCCAGTGATTTTTCGCAGAAATATAAAGTATTTATTCTAATTCTCTGTTTTTTATAATTTTTTTTTTATTATAATGAAACGTTTATCTTAATATAAAATATTATATAATATGTTAATGAAAAAATAATTAATTCTCAGTAATAAAGGCCTAAATCAAAGACATATTGATACTGTTATCCTTACTTTTGAAAAGAATCCGAAAAAATCTTGCTGCACTATTTAACTAATCCTCAGAATTTGTACAAGAAGGGAGCAGAACATGAAATACGATAAAAACACGGATTGGAAAGAAGCACAATTCTGAAAGTTGGGAAATATTTTTGATATATTTGTTTTAAGATAAATAAAAACATACTGCTCACGAATAAGATATTAACATGAATTTAAAAATTAAAAAATTCAAGAAAACGAATTAAAGAACTAATTTTTTTAGCACATTTGTAGCTTCGTTACATCCGGTGTTTTAATTTCTGGAACAAATGATAAAGTTAAAAAGTGACTAAAGAAGTTTGAAAATGTTTTTTCCAAATCTACTAAGTGTGTAGAATTATTATAATTATATGCCCTTAAATAAATAAATGATCTAATTACAACCTTCATTAAGCTGAGTAAATGTAACCGCGTAACTAACTAGAGAGGTTAAAATACTATAAAATAACGGGTAATCAAATTTGACGTAGTCATACGCGGTCAACGATAAATCCTGGTGTAATATGGTGATAAATTCGCGAAGGATATTCGATACCTTGGAATCTGCAATTAAAGAAAAACAATGTTGAAGAATGTTAACTAAAATATAATCTGATGATATTTATACGTTCAAGATATGTTTTTTAATTTGTTTCCAAATTGCGGACAAAAAACATAAAACTGTAAAGTTATTTCATCTTTGTTGTAGGAATGCCCACTAAATTTACTACCTATCTGTCTGGATCTATATAAATTTATATATATATATATATATATATATATATATATATATATGTGCTAAAAATTAATTTGAAATGGTATCGTATTTATTATGTCTGGATTCATAATGTTTAGATTCCTTAGCCTTCATCGACGCTACAGACGTTGTCTTCCTATTCGTTTACATGTCGGTCCGTACGCCTATAAAATTTTGCTGAAGAGGTCTGGTCGTTCCTGATTTTGTTAAACATTCATCGACAAAAAAATTTCTCTTTCGATAATCCTTCGGAACACAACCAACATGCGCTGCATATGATAAACAGTAATTTTGAGTTATTTTATGATGCGGGTGAGCTTCTTTACTGAGAATGTGATCGTTATGTCCCATATATAATTTATTCACACTTTAAAACTGGTGGGTTGAAGAAACAGCCAGCAATTTATAATTGTTCACTGGTGAGTTCTTGGTGATACGAGCGTAACGCAGTAGTGGTCACCCAGGGGAACCGTACTACTGGCTGAATGTGTCCAGCCAACTGGAAATTATGTCCCTGGACGCCGGCATGATTGACGTGGATGCATGCATTTTTGTGTCTCTCTGTAACTGTTAATTTTGTGTTTTATTACACGTTTATTACACGTGTTGTACATATTGTTCAACGTTTCACGTTGCATGTCAGTATTCAATTTAATAGACAGCTTTTCTTTCGTCATCGTTGTAATTCTTGCACAATTCAATTTATTTAAAGTATCGCCATCAGCTATAAACTGTTTCATTTGCTTCACATCCAACGAGGCTGAAGTGCAACGTGGTATTTTATTTATAATTATAGTGAAACGAGGTGATTAATTGCAATGATAGAAGTGGTGCGTCAAACGGCCCTCAGTATGGAGTAGCATTTTTATGAGGCTGACTTTTAAAAACTATTTACAGAATTAACCTTAGTGTGCAAACACAAAAACTTTAAGTGACTTACAACGTATCCGTGTGTTATGTTCTATTCATTAATAAGTAATTTATTATGTTATCTCGTATTAAAAACACAAAATAATACATATCGTCGTATTTTAATGTACAAGTAATTACTTTAAAGAATAAGAGCTGTGACTGAAATATGTGGCATTCATTTCTAATTCACTTGGATATTTGGGTTACGGATAATTGTGCTTCGTTGTTTATTTTATCTTCGTTGTTCTTTTGTTCGTAATCTCAAACATTCCGCTTTGTGATATGCTCGCTCATTACAAGTCGTTGAATAGTTTGTTAAAGCAAGCGAGAGCCAATTGCTTGTGATATATAATTACTTTGAAAGATTTTAGCGTTTTGCCATTATGAGTGAAACTGAAGCTCGTCCTATTTGACGTCCTCTATAAAGATTGCAGCTACAAAATCAGGATAAGGCAAAATGGTTATTTATTTTTATGCTCACAAGAACTCATAACATAGAGAAAATTACTTTTATAAAAAAATATCCGATCTTATCAGTCAAAAGCAGAATGGGAGAGAATATAAACAGCCAAAGCAAGAAGAATAAAATTAGTATGAGTAAAATCTCATTAAAATTCAACTACAATTTGGAGGAAAAATATTTTCTGATGATTATTTTATTGACGGAATTCGCTGACACGATATCATAATTATAATAATATTCTTTACTGCTAAGGAGATGTTCAAATCAATTATTTCCAAAAACGAATGTCGCATCATGCTGAGACTCCCAATAATCATATAGGCAAAAACGTTACTAAAATACATTGAAGGCTGACGGATTAACCATTTACTCAACCACTGAAAGTTATTAAACCATTTACTGAAACTAATCTTAATACATTCTTTGGAATTGAAATCAGCTCACTCACTCATCAATCATAATAAGTTTATATTCAAGGATCAGATTACTTTGTTTGTGTGTTTAAAAAAATTAGTTGTGCATTTATTATTAATCCATATTAGATGACCAACCTTTACAAAGCGGGAAATCATAAAATACAATTGCAATAAAATTAAAAGTGGTATTGATTTTGTGGACAACATGCCAAGTAATCCTATAAATTAATTCACGGTGAACCACAAAAACAGTCGCAAGCCTTTCATATTATTATACAACCGGTGTGACCTTGCTGCTTTAGCTTCCTATATCATACATACGACTTCAAGTACTCTATTAATGCTGTATTTTTCTCAAGGATCTGTTCAGTAAATTACGCATGTCATCATAAAAATTAAGATCCAAAATTCTATTGACGCACAATAGGATCTTGTACTCTATTAAAGGCGGTGTGAACGCGACACTCCATTTTGTTGTGGTCATAGGCTAATAAAAAGGACTCATCTTTATGTGCAACAAAAATCTGTAAGGCAGACTGTTTACAACAAAACGAGACCCATTACGCTCCTTCTGGCCTTCGGAAAGTTGCTCGAGTGGATATTGGCGGCGCATCTATTGGCACAAATATATCATTCGCCGGGTTCACAACAATTCGGTTTCCTTTCCGGAGTGTCCACATCGGATGCGATTTCCGCTGCTTTGTCTTGGGTCGATGTTCTGCTATTGATCAGAGGAGCGCGTTACAGAGGAACAAAGAACCGGACGGCGGACTTCCTCGCCAAGCTATATGATTGAGGTACTGAGAATAACCTTCGCTTTGTCCCACAAAAGTCCGAAGCTCTCCTCTTTAAGGCCAAACTGGCGAGGGAGCCGTCCATGGTGATGGCTGGTGCTAGGATCGGTGTGCGCGATCAGGTAACCTACCCGATCATGGCCCCTGATGAAGGGTGGAGCTTTTTACCACAGGCGCGGAACATCGGGGAGAGGGCTCGGGTAACTTTCCACGCCATGGCCCAGGTTGCCGGAGCCAAATGAGGACTGACAAACTAGCTGCTATATTGGCTTATGTCCCATTGATTTATTCTCAGTGGTGCGTTGGTGTCCAGCAGGTTAGACGGGTGGTACTAAGATGGCAGTGTGCGCCGCTACTGGCGCTGACCAAGGCTTACAAAACCTATTCAACGGATGCGTTGCCGGTTTTAGTGGGTCCTTTGCATGCCGACCTCGCGATCACAGATCGAGCGGCGACTTCAATTTTGGCACAAGGTAAGAGTTTTTTTCCAGGTCCATTAAACTTTGAGTTTTTGGCTGACGAATCCTTTACTGATAGAAAGAAACGTATTGTAGGAAACGTATTGTCGTTATTCCTTATTGATAGTCCAGAAGGTCTCTCCGTGATTCATAGGAGGAAACGACTAATTTGTTCTTCTTTCCCCGACGTGTCCGAGCGGCTGAGTAAAAACTGGCTTGTCTCCGATTACCATAGTTTACAATTTTTAACGGGACGTGGATGACATAGATTCATCTTTAGAGATAGCCCGACGTGTACCTGCGGTTTTGAGATGCAAGACATGAGTCATGATGACGCGTTTAGATTTTGTTTGATAGCATACGTCTGAACAGTAGAGTAGAATCACGTGGAGCCTTAGCACATGGTATCTTCTGTTACCGAGACGTGGTTGAAGATGGACCGATCTTTGAGTCATTTAGAGCGTTCGAGAAATGCGTTCTCGAAAAAATGGAGGTGCTAAATTATTCATTGAGAAGGGATAGACTCTAACCCTGTTGGATGGATGCACTGAGACTGTATATAAAAGACACTATTAGGGGAACTTCATTGGTCCATCTTTTGTATGAGGTGGGTCGTTACGGGCCCCGGGAGGGGCCCTGAGACAACCTGCGTGGAAGGTGGGGATAGCGTTTTTCAATTTTCATTTGATAAATTATTTGAAACCCTTCTATGTCCTCTCATCTAGTTAGAGGTCCAGTTCCATCTGAAAAAACGCCAACACGGTTTCTGTCCTAAATATATTGATCTCGAAAATTTTGTGATTTTGTTGCTAAAAAGTTGAATTGAAGGCGATAGGTAGATATGATCTATTTTGATTTTACAAAGGCATGTGACCGAATCGACAATTATCTTCTACTGATAAAATTATTGGAGGCAGGTATGCCTTCCTCTGTAATAAAATTTTTCAACAATTTATTTTAGTCTCGTAAACAATACGTCCATTTTTATTATTTCAAATTTCAGTTTTATATTAATAAATTTGAAATAAATGAGGCAATCATTTATTCACTTTTTAATTATGACAAATGGCTTAACCTCAGTATTCAATGCTGCTTCTTACTTCATTTTTACCTATGATTTGAAATTATTTTTCAGGTTAGCAGTCGATAATACAGTAAGTCGTTTAAACATGATATCGATCTCATTATTCCAATTAAAATTGAGCAATGAGCTACATTTTAAAGTCAGAAAATATGCCAACATGACTTTTAATCGTTTATACGACTTCTTTTTACATAGTTATGAGCAAAATCGAGAGAGTTTCATCCATGCACAACCTTGCTTTAATTGTTTATATTCCATAGCCACATCACAGAAATTCATCGAAAGGTCTATGGGCCTTGAATTTGTCTTACGGCCATCCCAATATTTCAATGATTGCATTGTGACTTTAATCACCTCTTTATTTCATAATATTCTTGAAACGAATGCAATCAACTTGTCCCCGTACTAAATACTTACATACTCATAACGAAGGAATTTAAAAAATATATAGATTTTTGTATAACATAACGTTAGTTGTTATCTTAATTATTACCTTCATATTTTGCAATAGGCATAGCCTGACGTGATTCCCTTCAACTCGGTTGGAGATTGGTTTTGACAATGCATATAATTTTAGTAGCGTTTTATGCTCTTGACTGTTATATGAAGGGATAAAGTTAAGAGGCTGATCGACGCAGTATTGCGTGATGAATTATTTTTTTTCTACCTTAATAGTTCAGGCGTTACTACATTTTATAATCATATATTTGTACAACACTTGCATTTACTGTATGCTCTATGTAAATCTATAAGTTGGATCTGGATTTTTTAAGTAAACCTAGACGTCAGTCGGTGACATACACTATTGTCAGTATTGTACTATTGTAGTATTGTCATAAGTATTATCGGAACATGAAATGAATGTATTGAACTTTTTAAAATAATAGTTACCTTATTAAATATTTAAAATAATAGTTACCTTATTTATATTTTCTAAAATATCCTTGTTAAAATATCACAGACGTTATTCAGATCAGCACGCAGCATAAGATTTTATTTCAAAGGTCCTTTAAATACTTCATAAAATTAAGGTTCTTTGCTTTGCTTATGAACTAAGAATTATTTACATGTTCTTGGTGCTCGGAAAATACTGCTCACTTTATTATGAAATCAAATTAATATTAACAAATTTGATGCTGACCACGATAATTACTGACACAGGTGCTGTCCATTGTCCATAACAGATTCGACTTAAGCCTTTGTATAATAATAGCCTCTCTCAAGATTATAAATAACAGTACAATCCTATACAAAAGTCGTATCAGGCGTGTTACCATAAGACACCACTCATCAAATATCATATTCTGCAAAAGAATGAATTAATTAATGCATCTTAATTGTAACGTTTTCTTTTTCGAGATAAAAATTAAACGGTAAATCAAAAAGTCATTTTAAAAAATATGTCAACGATTTGTGACCTCAGTAGATACAATAAAACTAAATTTAAATTAATTGAATACGTCCGTATGCGTTTATCTTATCTCATTTGACTTTCATCTCTTCGTCTAATATAGTAAAACTAAATTATTATTACTAATATTTAGATATAATTTACGAATTAAAAATACCAATTTCACCGGAAAATTTTGAAATTACTTGGAATTATTAAATTATCGCCAAAACTTAAAAAAAACGTCGTAATGGTTTTTAAATATAAATACTTTTGCTTTTATATTTTTCCATTTTTTAATTTGTTTTTTTTTTAACATTTGTGGGTTATTATTTAATAGTGACCTGTATTTGATGACAATTTGAAAATTGTGATTTCAAGAGTAAACTAATTAAACGCAAAAGACTCTTCGTCCAAATATATTTTCATAACATCGCTTTAGCTCTAGCTCGCCGACCATGGTGACCGACGATGGCATCGGTGTTATGGAAAAAATTCGGATGACAGTTGTGGCCGAGGATATCATGAGTTTTATGGAAAAAATGCTGCAACTATGGTGATTGAAGGTAGAATAAATGAAATAGAGAAAAGTACTACGTCAATCCTGATCGAACGTAGCATCAGAGTTATGGAAAAAAGTCCCATGACAATTGTTACTGAAGGCAGCATCAATCTATTGGAAAAAAAAGTCTAGCGACAATTGCGAACGAAAGTGGCAACTGTGTTATGGAGAAAAGTTAGCATGAGCCTGTGGAAAAAGTTCCACGACATTTGTCACCGAAGTTATCATCGTTGCTAGGGAAAAAGTCCTGCGATAATTGTGACCAACGATAGTGTTAGTGCTATGGAAAAAAGTTCTTGCAAATATTTTCACCGTAGATAGATGTTGTAAAAAAGGCCACGACAATTTTAACCAAAGTTATTGTCAGTATTTTGAAAAAAGTTCTACGACAATTTGGAAAAGAGTGTTGTGATAAATGTGACCGAAAGGCGCATCAGTATTATGATAAAAAGTCTTACTATTGCTGTGACCGAAGGTAGCATCAGGATTATGGAAAAAAATCTGAGACATTTGTGGCTGAAAACAACTTCAGTGTTGTGAAAAAAAAAATCAGTGTCAATTATGATTGAAGGTAACTTTAGTGTTGAGGGAAAACATCCTGTGAAAATGGGGGCCACAGGCAAGGTCAGTATTATTTTGATAAATCTAGTGTTAGAAAGCTCAGAACAGGCTATAAATATAACCCAGCCTAGTTGAGGAAGATATTGGGGTTGGACAAATATATGCGGCACTTATTTTCTATCTATTTATTTTAGATAAAGTAGTTAATAAGTTCGTAAAAAGAGACGAATCTGAATATAATTTGAAATCTGTCACTTCTACATCTAACATCCGTATTGCACTCATCGCTACCTCTACGTTTTTCCGGAAGCATGGACTGTAACCATTTGCCACCAAAGAAAGAAAAACAAACTAATAGATCTAAGATAAAATCTTCCTTGACAAAGAATACAGGGCGGAATGCAAGACGGAGATAATTAATTTTTACAGGAGATAGAAAAGCGAAGAATGTAAATGTACCATTATTTGGTAAAGAAAAGACTAAAAAAAAACAAGAGGACAAAATAACTAACAAGAATACCAAAACTATATCTAAAAAGAAAGTTTAAAAACCGACGACGACGGTTGTAAAGAAAATGGTTTCTGCACATTTTGTCTAATCGTTGATTTAAGAAAAAACAGGTCACATCCTTGAAGTGTAAGGGATGTTCTCACAAAGAAAATATTTTAGGAAATATCAATTATATATGCCATAATTATTTAATGGACTGGGCAGTTTATATTTTCATTTTGTTTTGTTTTTTTCCTTATCCACAATTTATTTTTCACTAAGATCTTACATCAGTATCTTATTAGTAATGTAATCAAATTGTGATTAAGGTAAAATTTTAATAATTATGTGTTTACTTTGTATCTGCAATAAATGTCGTAATGGTTCACTCAACTAATATACGCAGGTTTGGCAAAATAAGCAATAATTGCAATCCAGTTTACTTTTGCTTTGTAAAACTTCTAAAATCATGCCTGCTTCATCTTACTTCAACCCCTTTTCCAATTTATCTTGGTACTAGGAGAGTTGAAATATAAGGAAACGTTGCGGATTTCATGGAATACCTTCAAGGTGATGATCGCTTTTATGTATGTTTATATTTGAACTAAGTAGTTTATAGAACTTACAGGTAATAAGTTTTGTTTATATAGGAGATGTTTTGAGCTGTGATATTACATATATATATATATATATATATATGTGTGTGTGTGTGTGTGTGTGTGTGTGTGTGTGTGTGTGTGTGTGTGTGGTGTATAAATATACATTGTGTCAACTCTCTTCGGTCTTCCTTACATAATTAAGTGGTTTACGCCTTCTCGCAAAAAGGAACGGCAAACCAGGTTATTTGCAAAATTATTATCTTCATAGTCACATACAATAAAGTTTCAATGGAATCCACTATTATAAATTATTCCTGGTAACTTTGATGATTTTAATTTATTACTGTGGTTTTACCGAAACTGTTTATACTTGAAACACTTACGGAATTCCCTCATCTTAAATATTTTAGCTTTTTGACAAGTGTGGTTAACGGTAAGGTAAAACGCCACTCTAGACACTCATATATTGCAAAGGATGGCGTATGAGAAAATAATGAGAATTTCCACTTTTTAATGATGTTTCACACGTTTGGGTCCAGGAGCGATTTAATGTATTTCACGGTTGTTAAACATTACATTACATCGTTATGTGGGTTCTACATACACATGATCATGTTACTGAAATGCTCATCTTTCTCTACTCTGGAATTTGTTTCGCAAAATTGCTGGGGCCTTGTTACGTATCTTCTGTATAAGACATTAGTTCAGAGTAAGTTAAAGTCATATAATGCATGAATAATTATATAGAATTCTCGAAAGGTTAAGTACCGTTTTGTATCCTAAAGACCTCCAAAACTTTTTTACGGTGCTTACATTGAATGGTATTAAAAGAAATGAAAAATAACCACATTGCCATATAATTATTTTTCATTTCTCATTTATTCTTAGTAAACTTCCATTTTTACAAATTTTGGTGGGGTTTAAGATTATAGATTTTTATTTCCAAGTTAAATTGCGGAAAATTTTTTAGCCCTTATTACTGTATCAGATGTCCTTTTTATCCCAAAATAAATATGTGAGAACTCGCGAGCTCTCAAACTCTTTACCGTACCTCCATTCTAACCTGATGTACATAGTAGCGGCACACTGTACATTGGTATGAGTTTACAAAATGTATCTGCGTGCTTATACGAATGCTATATACTAACATTCAGTGAGAAAGTATTCAAATCAAATTCATGTTATTCTTTCAGAATTTTTTTACATAAAATTGTTGTTGGTTTTCTTTATCTTTACAAGTTAGGAAGCTATAAAATGTCAATAAATGTGTGAATAACAAATAAATACACGCGGATCTCTTTATCTGCACGGTGCAATACCATTGCATGGTACGTTCCCATACGTCAGCACTAAAATGGAAAAAGAGAAGCTTGCTTTACAATAATAAGCTTAATTATTTAGTTTTGGTTTCAAAGCAAAGTATCGTATTTCTACTAAGCAATTACGCAAGTGACCATATATTGCTCCTGCCAATGCACGTCAACAGTGAATATTAATGTTTCTGCGTACATTGCCGAAGGACACTTTTTATTGTATCCATATTATGAGCATTTCGTACTCTCTTAGTTGTCAAATATGAAAATGAAAATGTGATAGATTACCTCTAAACCTATTGAATATTAAAATAGTAGAAAACGATTTGCTGTAATTCTAAAAATAAAAAGCTTTTGTCACATTTTTTTCTTCATTTTTACTCACAATTCAAGTGCAAAATACTTCTACTAAGTACTTATACTGACATACTAAGTACTTTACCTTCATATTTAGACTAGCATAACCTTGTCTCTGCTGAAATATTCGATTCAAATATAAATGTTAATAATCGATTTCAACAACTGTGATTATTTAAGATTTTAACACTTATTTTACCTGTAGAAACATTTCTTTTACGTCGAGATGGTTTTTTCTATGGAGTTCGAGCGCTATCTTTTCGAATAGGTGCATTAAGATTAACATTATTTTTATTCTCTCATGCCCCAGATACATCGTGGAAACTTAAAAAAATGGTAAAAAAAGACAGTTGATGATATATAAAAACTACATCTTAAATTAAATATTTTAGTAATTCAATCAACGCCAGTAGATTTTAAAAAATATTTCTAATGATATTCTGTGCGCTGTTTGAAGATTAGGAAAATATATTTTTGTATCACTTTTTTAAATCTGATGCCCACATTCTTAATGTTTGACTGTGAATGAAATTCAAGTTTTCAAATAATTTCTTCAATTCAACCTAAGAAAATATGTGCAGGAAAACGATTAAAATTAAGTGTTTATATTTTGTATGCATGCAGAGAAAATTGTATAAAAATTAAAATTCCTAATTACTTACACTTTTGTATGAAGTGTACATTATGATTACGTTACATAAATAAGTTAAATGGAACATTTCATGAAAAAATGATAACAGCAGCTGAAACGTAAAACATAAGCTAATTTTAAAAGCGTATTAACATTCTTCAAAAATATTTTTTTATTGCATTAAGCGTATAGACATTTTTCAAAAAGTCAAGTATCATTTTGATTTTTCGTTCTTTACTAATGTTTGAAATAAATTTATATAAACTTTCTACACACTTAGAAATTATGCACTTCTATTGTCCTTATTTGAGTGTGGAAATGTATAGTAAGAGCAACCAAATGTAAAATATACAACGAAACTAATTCCAATATTAAATGAAAAATTATTAAAATTCTTGATTCGGCTTTCTCACGAAAAAATAATAAACACGGTGATCGAATAAAAACAATTTTTTTACAAAAAAAATTGGAAATAGTTCGAGTTGCATACTGTCAAAGAAACGGCGTAAAAGGAAAAAAATGCTGCACTAGATAGCTTTTAGGTCATGTTATCGTGATGCTTTATTTGCGTACTCTTGTTTACGCTCTTATTTATGTCAATGCTCTTAACCTAAGGAAATTATTTTTTTAGTTACAAAAAATTATTTTATTTTGGAATAAAAGTGTTTATCGCAATTCATGGACATTTGAGGCGCGGAAACAGCTTAAATAAATAACTAACTCACTTTCGCATTTAAAATATTAATTAAGATTAAAAGATTTTATATAATGCATGGTAGAAAACAATCAGAGCTATGAAGGATTTATTTGTTTTTAATCTTATGTATATTTTGACTTTTTTCATCCTTACTTTTGGGCATCCTTATTAGAGTATGTATATATTTATTTAGAGTTTTTGCTTAAATAAACACTAATATGCAATATTTCATGATATAAAATACTCCAATAGCTCTCAGGGATGTCGCTCAAGGTAAAGTAAAACTCATTGTAATATTTGTGAATAATGCGAGATTGCATACAAGCTTAAAATAATGGCAGATTGCATACAAGTTTAAAATAATGGGAGATTGCATACAAGCTTAAAATAATGGGGATTGCATACAAGCTTAAAATAGCCTACGTCAATTTTATTACTTCTTCGTATCTTGGACTCAATGCTTGGCTCTGTCATAAGAAGTACACCTATTGTTCACCATCAGAATTCACAGAGCGTGAACACTTCAACTTCTATAGTATACGTGCATATTTATATACAAACACACACACACTCACATACATATAAACATTTGGTGTTTCTCTACAAGATTCTTAAGTTCATGTTTGTTACACTTTCCATTAGACGTACAGTCCTTGCATTTCCCTCCTTCCCTAGCGAACTTCCGCCTCACTGTCACATGTGCTCCAAATCTTTATACCGTATTTTCATGGCTTAGATGATATATAGCTCCTAGTGTAGCAGAAAGAACAGTGGATATGAAAGTAATAAGTTTTTCATCAACAATTATACATCATCCAAATATAAATACTCACATCATAAATACTCCAGGTACAGGTGCCAACTTATCATTAAACTAATGCCTCAGATAGACTATTGCATAATGTTATCGGATAACTCTCAACCGTTCTTCTAACTCCGCAGTAGATTGATATTTTCATTATTTGATTTATACTATCCAGTGGAAATCAAACTTCTTATATAAGTTCTTCTTCATTCAGGTTTTAAGTTCTTCTTCATTCAGGTTTTCCAACCAGGATAAATAGTTCTTCCTTTTTTATTTGTCCATTTGCAGAAAGTTTGCATTAGATTTTGCTTTTGCAACTAAAAAAAATCACCTTCGCAATTCTTCAAAGCAAAAATAATAAGCCTCGGGTCTTCTTTTAGTGTCGCATAAAGAAAGAAGGTAACAACTAGACACCATTTTTGGAAAAGATATGCCAGCTTCAAAACTAAGTCCTTAAAACTATTCGAGTCATTACTATTTTATTCCGAGTGCCGTTTTCTTTCATTGGCACTCACCTTCTTGTAGTACCGAATCAAAATCAATTTCAAGGTATTCCTCTAATTATTCTGACTATTTATGGCGTTACGAAAGTTTGGTACTAATTGATATCGTAAATAATAATTACATTTCAGTGCTTATGCAAAACTATTATGCAATTGCAACTTTTGTAGTTGCAAAAATATGAAAACAAAGTCTAGATTTATAGAATCCATAAAGGGCTTTAAAGATCTGCGTCGCTGCAAACATGAGGTTGGGGCTGGTCGGTAACTTCGAACTATTTAATCTTTTTAATCATCAAAAAGATTACGTAAAAAACTCGCCTTTTTTAAATACCTGGCCGAATGAATTACTGTTCTTTTTGCTAAAAAATTTTATCGCATGTGTACAAAAATAATCACATCGGGAGAAATGTAACTTTTATTTTTATTTATATTATAATATTATTGTATGATTACTTTTCTAAATATAATAACCGTTACATTTAATATTGTTTCTGTTTCAGATCATTGTGCTCAGTAAAATTAAATCAGAAATATTAAGTCACCGAAAATGTTGACTTCTTTACAAGTAGCTATCTAAATAACTGTAGTTCTATGCTGTATATATATATATAACATTCCTAAACTTATTTTCAAATAATAAAATATTATACGAGAATAAAATTAATAATCTATATTTTAAATTGGCAAATAATTCGTTTTCAATTATTTTTTTTAGTTATTCTACGATTACTGGTAACGAAATTACTCGTCAATTAAAAGAAACTAATTTTTGATTTTGACTACAAATAATACGTAAGAAATAGTCATTCAAATTTATGAGCGATTTAGATAAGTTAAAAATGAGTTTATTTTTTATTTTCTTGTTTCTTTAGTCGTAAAATCAGTTTTAAAGTTAAAACAAAATAAGTATTTTTCGCATTTTTATAACATACCCCATATTTCATAAAATACACCACTTTTTCACATTAATTGCTTCAAAACTTTAATTTTTTTAATTGAAAGTATTCCCAGTTATTATGCAAAATAGGTAATATTTCCGATTTTTCCATGTTTTCCAAATGGTCAAAACAGCGGCAATATGATTTAATTATAAAGCAACGTCGTCAGTTGTGTGGCGTTGAAGCTGGTAGGCTCGTTACACTAATTGACGAAGACCATACTCAACGATATATTGATGATATAATGGGAGTGAGCCAGTATACAGTAAGTCTAGCTTATGATAGACTTCGAAAAACTGGTTAATATCATCGAGGTTTCAGACAGGGACGTAGGCGCACAACAAGTTCACGTGGTGATAGCGAAATTGTTAGGAATGCTTTATGAGACTTTATCACTGCGGATGCAATTACAAGCGGATTATATCACCACAGTTCATAAGATAATCATAAAATTTCTCTTGATTATGTATGAAGACGATTACAATAAGCTTCTATTAGATAATATTGTTCCAACTGTCTCAAATAAATTGTGCCCATGCTCTTTCGAGCTCATTGGCGGGCACGATATGCACGTGCATCTAATCATCTCGGTTGCATACAAACGCAGCTTACTTCTGTTTTTATAGTTGAGTACAGATTTTATGTTTAATGTTTACGGTATTGAGTATTTTATATTTATGGTATTGGCTTACGACTACTAATTTATTGTCCTCGTAGAGAGCTATAATATAAGAATCATACTAGATAGATTAAAGCGGTGATTCAGTGTTAGTTTGGGGTGGAATTGGGCACAATTTTCGTACACATTTAATCATAATCTCACTACATGTATTTACAGCGAATCGATTTTTAACGAGATTCTGCGACCTCGCATTTTACCGGTTAGTCAGAAGTCTCGATATACGACAATGCATGTACTCATACTGCTGCATTTGCACGTTAATTTTTACACGCTAATCGCATAACAGAACCCATCACAGAGCTCAGGTCTTTACCTCACTGTGCACGTTATGGGCGGATTTAATCACACCTAACAAATTTGGAGAGCACACATTTTTGAATTTCCCCCGCGCCACAAATTCATGCACGCACGTATACAAAATCTACTTACACCCAGATACATACACACACATGAATCGCAAGCTCATTTAGTTTTAAGATAAACATTTTTACTCACTAAATAAGAATTTTTAAAATTTTGTGTTATACGCTCTTGATATATTTTCAGGTTTTCAAAACGGTTCGTAAATTTTCTATATAATCATTTCTTCATCAATTATGGGCAGTTAATTCAAGAATTATTTTTTTTACTTATCATTAAATAATTTGGTTATAAATAATTCTGGAATGAAAGCAAAGTACAAAATTTAAAGAAAAATTCAAAATAAAAAATTTCTCTCGCTGAAGATATAATCAAAGGAATTTAGAACAATTTATTTCACTCCATATAATGCTTTAAAATTAAAATAAATGTAAGGATACCTTTTAATCTGTAACTATGTAAAAAAAATAATTAAAATATGCTTTGGAAAAAGACCATTTTTTTTTAAAGATTACACAGTTTAGAGATGATAAAGTTTTGCAATATTTTCGGCGTTGCTTTAATTTTTCTGAATACCATAATTTTCCAAAGAAATATACTGTAAATTTTATATTTGTTTACACATTTATGTAATTTGGATAGTTACGTTATTCTGTACTTGTCACTATTTAGTGAAATATGCTAATAAATGAAATTATTCTCTGAACTGAGATGGCGAGTTTATTAGCTGACAACTTAATCTAACTGTGTATATACTTCTAAAGTGTTTCATGAGTAATGGAGCAACCGAAAAGGGGTGATAGACCAATCTATGAGTGGGATACAGAAAAAAAATTATTTAACAAAAATCTATTTTTCGAGATCAAAACTATTTCAAAACTTATGAAAATCGATTCGATTTTCTCGATCGAATCGAATCGATCGAATTGAAGTCGATTTTTTCTTGCTACGACAACAAATTTACACTTATTTTCAATTTGTTCGACTAATCCGGTTCTCTCAAGTAAAAACATTTTTTTTGGGATTTCGTAATTTTCTACAAACAAATTTGGCTGTTTGTGCTAAACCAAAAATTGTACTACACAGAATTGGCAAACAATTTAAAAAAACTGGTACAAGTAATGCAAAAATAACATAAAAAATTATAATTATAATAATAATTTAAAAATTATAAAAAAGGATATTCACACTAAACCACGGAAGGCACCCATTACGAGATAATTACCCCATGTTTGAATTCACATGTATATAGACTTTTTTCATGGAAAGCAATAAGACTAATTTAAGGTCAAACAGAATTTTAACAATTTCTTCAAAAATAAATTTAAAATTTTTCCCCATAACAAATTTCCAAACTGCCGGCAAATGGCTATAATGCACATGCGACATCAAAGCAATAAAAGTAATTTAAGGTTAGAAACAATTTTAATTATTAAATATAATTTTTAATAATAAAACTTTGTTAAATTTTTAAATGATTATTTTGAAAATATATTAACCATTACATTTTCAAAATAATTATTCAAAAACTTACAAAAGTTTTCGCCCTTTTATTATCATATTTTATAAATAGCGTCACGCAAGTAGTGATTGTACGAGTGAGAAGGACGTATTATTCGTTTATTTTTTTAGTTTGAAAAATATTTTGAATTTCGTAATTTTTCGAAGAAAGCCGTCAAGTTCATTTAATTTTTGTGTATATTAGAAACGTTTAAGTCGAAATTCTGCCATACAAAGTCTACCATGAAAGTGTTTTGTGGTTCTTGCGTCCATAGTTCATAAACAATATTACAACTTTGGTTTAAACAATTACAATGCCAGAAACAATTTTGCTGGCATTGTAAAAACTTCTACATTTCATACCTTCTGAAAAAATTGTAATTTACCAATCAATTAATCTTAAATTATTATTCAGTTGTTCGCTTAATTAACATATGAGGTTAAAACCTATACCTAGGTTTAAGAATTTATTGCCTCTATCGAACCTTTATTTGCAAAATAATATTTTGCGAGAACCGTATTAGACATAAAATAACTCAATTAATTAAAAAAGGTTATTAAACAACTATACTTAACTACAGAAAATTAACAATCAGACTTGCAAATTAAGTCGTGACACCCAAAAATCTACTCTGAGTAGTGAGTTTCACAAATTTTGAAAAAGTATACGCTTTTTCAAAATTTGTGAAAAAATAAGACGTTTTTATGAAGGTCAGTCATAGCTTGGCGTATCGTCTCTTTCCGGTCAGTCCACGACTTAACACACACACATATATATATATATATATATATATATATATATATATATATATATATGTGTGTGTGTGTGTGTGTGTGTAAATGTATATATATATATATATATATTATTTAGGTAAATAATGCACTTGTGCATATGAATAATTACTAACTTGAAGTCCATGCATGGTGTTTAATAAACTCAAGAGCATAAAACTAGCTCTCAGCCGCTCGAGATCACTTGTAATTTCACTTTTGATATCTGTATTGATTCTTTTATTATCTGTGGCGTCTTCATCTTGAACATAAACATATCTTTTCAAAAGTTTGTTAATTATATTTAGTCGCCGTCTCAATAGTTTCAAATTTACTGCGTATTTCCAGTTTTGAGCTTTTAAAATAAATTGAGTAATATAAAATGAAAGTAATTGGACAACCGTTTCAACATTATAAATCAAATACCAGGATAGCACGTCAAAAAGCACAACAAATGCCGAAGTGAAGATAAAAATCTTGACTAACTTATTCATCGCTTTTTTCTCATCCGTGTACATTTGGGTCGTTACTTTCAACATTTCATCTATTTTCTTGCAGGTTTCAAAATACTTATGAATATTTTGATAACTTTTCACTGCAGCCAAAACGATAATCGAAGTAACAATTATCCGTGTTGTAATCGTGTGTACTTTGTCAAATTTGATTGACGTATGACAATTATTTAAAATACGCTTTTTCACAGGTTGCATCAGAGTAATTATGGAGAGAAGTAGAATACAACATATTGTTATCGAAGCCTGCCTCGTGATATTTCTCATAGTTATTTTATTATTTAATTTTACAACTCGGGTTAGGGAACATACACGAAAAATTTTATTAAAATTTTCCATCACGTCGCATCCATTTTGTTACCACTACACTAACAAACTTTAACAGAGTTACCAATAAAATGCTTCTGCCACTATTTTTATATTTTCGATTTCCAATTTGTTAATGCGTGACATGTATTATCAATTTATCGTCTATTCAATTTGACTTTAGTCGTTAATATTTCTAAAACGGTATTTTCTTCTTCAGATAATATATTAATAAAAGAGAGTACAGGAGAATACGAGTATTACTGATTAAGTAATTTGGAAATAATTATCCGTGATGTTATGATGGGAGATTACTTTCTTATAATTTTTTTCTTAAGTTTCGATATACCTACGACAATAATGTTAAAAAGATATGGACCGTAAACCAAGATATTAGAAGAGCAAGAATCTCGAAAGGAATAAAACAAGCAATAAATGTTTTATTCTAAAGAACGAAAATGTTATTGGGCGATTCTGAATATATCTGGAATGGTTATAATTAGATCTTAATTTATAATTGTTTAATGTTTTTAATGTTGGTTTTTCATAAACTCAAATTTTCATGACATTTTATGAAAAACAGAAAATTTTGGAGTAGTTAGTTACCCTGTTACTCTATTCAATGTCAGAGCAACATCGGTATACGTACGATGATATGGTATTTTGATTTAGCAGCTAGTAATAGTTTATCTTTTTCTTCATTCTATGGATGTATCATAATCTTCCAAATTGTAATCAATGCTCGCCGTACCTTATGTGTGGGAAAAAAACCAACATTTTTTGTAGTCACATAGTTTCTTTATTTTAATATCTAATTAGTACCAAAAAAAATCAAATCTTTTAATGATTGTGAATTGTTTTTTTAAATAAAAATGCCCCGGAACAAAAATCATGTCATAAAATACCTACGATCTCTCTAATTTAGTTTTTAAACAATTTAACACATAATCAGACCACATTATCTTTTTATAAATAATATCTTTATCGAAGTTCATATTTGAATTTGTTGATATCTTAGACTTGTAGAGTAAGAGTATATAGTTGATTTGACTAAAATATTCATAATATTACCACCATATAATAGGACGAATATAAAAAAAGTTAAATATTATACCGGTTTTAATAAAGTTCAGTCAAAAAAAATGTGTGCAAAATGCATATTGAATACGGGGGTATTTTAAGAAAAACCATCGACCACTCAGCCATAGTTGAAACAAAGTTGCAAACTGCGGGGAAACAACTTAGAACCATGCGTCTATTCTTGAAATAACCTGAAAAACTCTCGAATGCCCAGGAGAGTTTAATATTACAATTCCTCCACTTAAATCTTAAATGATCACTCATCATAAGAAGATATTGTTAGACGTTACTTATTCATCTCTGTTGCCGTTTTTAGAGACGCCACTATTTTAACACGTGTAATAAATTGTAGTAACTATCCGTTTCAGTAGACCTTTATTTTTAGAGACATGTAAAATAATTAATAATGTCCTGGAAACGGTTCTTTTGTGACCGTGAATAAATGCAAAAGGGAAAAATAGTTAATTTACAAGTTATCTATTCTAGTAAAGTAACAGTGCTCCGTTGAATACAAGACTTGAGAATAGGTTTCAACATTTAAAACCTCAGTATTTAATTGCAAGTATTCTTGACGTTACTAGCACTTGACAACTTTACTTAAAAAATAATTGTCGATATATCCCAAATATATTTCAGCGAAAATCACTTGTGATGTTTTACTTCAGCAAATGATTTCAGTAGGTAGAATTTCAAACAAAAATGCAAATTTCCCGAGTTTGATGATTTTCCTACACTGGTACTACGTAATCTTATTATCGCCTCAATTTAGCAGGTGATACTCGATCAAATTGGAGCAGTCAACAGTTACTATGGGGAACAAATAAATATATGAGCTCTGTAATTGAAGTCTGTAAACACGTAATGATCGTATCTGAGCCAGTATAACTTGTTGTAACCCATGAGTCTTAACAGTCGTAAATTGGATCAAAGTGTGCATCAGACAACAGTTTTCATTCGAAACACCCAGCTGTGTTGATTTATTTTTTTTTCAATACGACCCCAATCATCATTCTCGCCTCAAGCCAAACGTGTATCTGTACAACTCCCACATCTATCCATGTTATATTAAAAACTGTAAACAGTTTTTCAATCAATCAAATTAATTCTGTAATTCTTTCTTTGACTCTTGATCTCACAATGGCTTTATTTTGAATAAACTGTACGATTTACGACCTGAATTGATCACGGTTTTTTATAAATGACACCTAGAGCTCAGCTTTTATGTTCAGTTCCTTTTCTATTTCCACTTTAACATCAATACGTAGACGAATATTTCAGTTATGTGTAATCACTTACTAAAGAAATTAATTCACTGACAATTGCTAAAAAAATTATTGTCTCTAAAACTGCAGTCTGAAATATAATCTTCCTTGTTTACAACCTCCAACAGGTCTTAAAATTTGTTGATAAGAAATACAGGATAGTTTAATAATAATCATATTTACTTAAGAACGTACACTGTAAGTCTACTAAAAATATCTGAATATGAATTGAAAACACAAGAATAAACATAAATTTAAAAAAATCGTCATGAAGGTGTATTACAAAATATAAAAAAGCTTAAATAATGTAAGCAAATAACACAAAGAAATGAATGGAAGCGATAAGATATATAAGTGTAAACGCTAACATTCGAATGGTAAAACTTATCTAAGAGAAATTATTAAAAAGACACATTAAAAAAGAATAACTACAGACCACAATAGATTAAGGGATATTTTGGCACGAAAAAATAAAAAAGATTAATATTGTCATAACAAATTTTTTTTAATTTTCGATGCGGAAGTCTAAGGTGATAATATTGATTATGTAAGGCGGGAGTTTCGTATAACTAGAATTTTATATTGTTTCTAAAAATCAGTGGTAGTAATTGTTATCAGGATTCAAACAAAAGTGTCAAATACATTAATTTGTACTTTTACCAAAATGATGCAAATATTACGTCAGCATTCAGGAGGGGAAATGAAAGTGAGGAAAGAAGGATATTTTCAAAGGAAATGTTAACAGATAGAGATGAATGATTCATCGGATTATGTGTGTATGTACATATTCTCTCTTAGAGATCTCTATTAGAGATCATCGTATTGACTAAGGACTTTTTATTTAGAAGTATTAAACGGAATGAAAATTGGTAAATTAACAAGCTCCTAAATCTGTCCTGTCCTATAAGTAAAGTTTAAACGTATATCGGACAAAAACTAAAAAAAAGGAATGGATTGTAAACAAGCTAATTCTTTATTGGCCTATGAATGATACGTATTGTTATTTTTATAAGTGAGAAATTATTTTTGGAGCTCAAGGCCAAAAATTGAATTTTTTGCTTATCAGTTATTGCCGAACCACTTTTGTTTTCATAGCAGTCGTGAGAAATTTGGATCAGTTATTGTCACAACAAAGAATGAGCCCCTTTTGGTTATGTTTTAAATTGAAAGATTGAATTTGTTTCAAATTTAAATTTAATTACTATTACTAAAGGCCATTTTGATGAAAGCTTTACTCCAAACCGCTGGGTTTTCTTGTAATATTTGATAATAAGTAATTTGTACAGACCCCCAAATAGTGCCGTATTCCTATATAGTAAAGGTATACCTATATTTCACAGTAAGGAATGTATATTTGGACGAGTTCTTTAAAATAAGCTAAAAGCTTTCGACGGTTGCAGTGAAATGATGCGACTTTATTCATATTAATTTTTTTCAAGACCTCTTTGATGTTATAAAGATAAAATTGCGATAAGATTTTAATAATATAAACCACTCGATTAATCTAATGAGTTTTAGCGAATCACATTGACTTTCACAAATGCAATTTAAATACGGTGGAATCACATTTAGGTTATGCATAGTAGGTTACAAGCATTAATCTATTTATTATTAGAAGCATTAGGTTATGATTACAAGCATTTATAAAGAAAACCGGAGAATTTGAAAATGATAATAAAATAAAATACGCATTTTTTTCTATTCACTGGGAAACCGGGAGGTTATATTAGAAGTAATATGCAAATAAAGACGGGAGGTGTTGTACGTTTCCTCCACTTCTTACATGTCAATTATGATTAAATGTCTTGTAGAGATTAAAAGTTGTTAAAAATTGTGACTGCTTAGCTACTACTTTACGAATCAGGCATACTATTTTTCAGTGTTTAGTATCGTTTCTAAGATAAAATTATTGATATTGACTAAATATTTTGCAGCCTCCGGTCGTTTATTAGATATTAAACAATCTACCTAATATAAATATTTTTTTTTATTATATAATGGATATTTTTAATCGTTCCAGGCTTGTCAGAGAGTTGGGGTGATATTTGATTTTGGCTTTACTCAATTATTTGTTTGTAACAAATAATTGAGTAAAGCCAGTTCCGTGTTTGATTATCCATAACAGTGCTATAGAAAGCATGAATTATTCCAACCATTCTATTTAATATGACTTAATACCTCGAACGATACATTGAATATTCTCAAGATACAATTATCAATCGATCTGATTGAAATTGTATACAATTATAGTTTTAGAAGGAGGTTTAAAAGCTATTAATTTTAAGTGAAATAAAAATTTAATATATTCGGCGTTAATTTTGTAGAATTTCATTATTCACAATTAAATGAAGCTACGTGATGTAGTATTATTTCTACTTTCTTTTTGTTCTTTACCACGACCTAGGTTTCATTGTATTACAGATCTTTGCTAATGATCTTGGTCCACCTGACGATGTTGTAATACAACGAAACCTAGGTCGTGATAAAGAACTGAAAGGAAGTAGAAATAATACTACTTCACGTAGTTTCATTTAATTGTGAGCTATAACAATATTAATACTTTTATGGCGGAAATAAATGGGTTGACGGTATAACGTGGTTTAGTATAAGAAGTTGGCAAGGAAATAATTATACTAAATTCAATAGACATTAAATTTACAATTATTTCTTTGCCAATTATGGTAAAAAATATAATTAAAGTGGTAACAAATTTCAAATAACCTAAAGGTGGACTTCAGAAATAATAAATGAAATTGTTCCTAATATAAATTGTACTAATGTAAATCTGCATATTGGTATAACCATAGTGCCAGAAACAGATTTTATTTTAAATATTGATAAATAAATTGGATTTATCCATATCCATTTTACTTATTTATATTTGTGGGATATTTTTTTCGAGTTGTACCATGGGATCTAAATAACGCCGACTGTTTTTACACATGGCGAGAGAGTCACAAAGGATGCAAAAAAGTGGGTGCCGAAGAGCTCTGAAAACTGTTTATGAATTAGGTAACAGTTCTGATGACAACCAAACAGTTGCAAATGAAAAAATTAAATTTTTTTGTACGGTTTTTTAAAAAAAATTTACCAAACAAGGACGGAGCATTAACAAAGTCTTAAAATATAATAACGTGTGGTTGACTGAAACAATTGGGCTGCCAACTACATTACCATTCATTGGCAGTGAAGAGCCCGATCCTGGACTCTCACGAGGAAGAAAATTAAAGACCTTTGCCGAGTGCACCCCTTCAAAGAAACGAAAAAAAGTGAGGGTTTTTGTGGATATCTATTCCACCCCGGAGTTAGTGCTGGTACATACTATGTCCTTGCCAGAGAAGGTGTTGAGGTCACTTGCCAATATCAATACCGATTGAGAACAGCCCAAGAAGGTACTGGATAATGGAGAAGCTTTATATCATTATATTTAGATTTAGGTCTTTAGCAGAGTAAATATAATTTACTTCGGACTACCTTCAGTGGAAAAGTGTCCTGGTGTAGTTTACACCAGTAGTAGTTTATAACTTGTCGAGTATTCACATTCGTAAAAAAGCCAAAACACTGTGTTGTTCATCAGACGATTTCGTTGAGGGGACGGAAACCTATGCTGATGCTTAACTTCAGGCTTTACTGGATCACAGTTTATAGGATTGTTCAATCTTAGAAAAGATATTTTACGTGAAATATCTCCTCAAGAAAATTTACAATGAATTGTAAATATGGATTTGACGGTAGTTTGGGGCATAGTCCATATAATCAACATTTACATTCTCATCTAATACGAATTAATATTTACTCTTCATAGTTTTAGTTACACTTCAGATGAAGTATACTTTATATCGAGTGATAATCTGTAATAATCCACGTCCTGGATCACCCAGGTGTTTTAGACCATTTAATTTTGCATTTGTTAAAAAAAATTCAAATGTATTTAAAGAATCTGCTAGATTAGAATATGTGATGTTACTATATACAATATTATATATAATTCCGACAGTACGTCCAAGTGCTTTATATGTGAGGCAAAGGCTTCAAACAGAGATGAATAAACTTATAGTGAAGATAATGAGTTGAACCAAATCTTTGTATCCAGATCGGTACTCATGGTACTACATGCCGGTGATAGTGCACAGGATATTGGTTCATAGTATTGACATTATATCCACATGCATATTATCAAAAGGGCGAATCTGGTATTGCAATTGGAATTGGAATTGGAAATTGCAATTGGAATCGGAATTGGAAGTGGACAAATTGGATTGGCATTGGAAGCTAACAATAACCCGAAAAATATGCAAACACACACTCGGAAATCCTTGCGGGATAATACCCATCGGCACTTGCTGAATTTGCTTCTTTTGACATTGATCCGAAAATTTTATCTCATCGAAAGTGTACCAAAATCTAGAGAAAAGTTATTAGGGCACGCTTCAAGTTACTTAACATGTCCAGAACTTGCTTCTCCTACCACCAGATCCCAGGTCGCCTCTTTCGAGGATGTAATGTTTTCGGATTCTGATGGCGCTGACGACAGTGTCAATAATCATTGTGAAGGGTAAACGTTTATTATTTTGGTAATAAATTAGATCTAAATGTTATTTGTAGATAAGTTAATGTATAAAAATAATTGGGTTAGTGCAATTTATATTTAAATAATATTTAGTTTATAAGTAAGTTTTATCTCTTTTAATGATTTCGATGCACTAATTGGTAATTTGTTTTATATCATATTTTACCATATTGAGCTTACGTGTACAGTTTTTTTCCTCTTACAACAATAAATTTGACAAAAGTCATTATCTGAGCTATGTAGCTATTTGTCAGGCAATATTTTAAGAGTTAGTAGTAATGATAAGGAAAAGTGATGTAATTTTGTGTAGTTGGTCTTCATAGCAAATTTTGTCAAATACATCCGCTGCGTTCAAATAGATAACATAGCATATATTTTTATTCTCTAGTACCTTTTCTATATAATCAATAATATTATGAACTTGATCAATTTATTTCGAGGGATTATTATAGGAACGAAAACAATAGGTTTGAGATCCTTAAAAATCATTTTTTCAAATATCTTTCACATGAATAGCAAGAGCAACATGGACTGATATGATTCCACTTCGATTTAGATTTTTGGCAAGTTCCGGTATCATAATAAGACCAGCTATTTTTTATACATCTGAGACATAGTTTAACCGAATACGTTCATCAATTAGAGTACTTAATTTAATCAAAGCCTTTATTTAAAATATTTGAAATATTTCACTTATTACAAAATTAAATCCAGGTGCTTTTTTTGCGTTGACGTTGTTTTTATTTCATTAGCCAGTTCCTTGTAGTAATTAACATAATTCTATCAAGATAAACATTAGAATCATGATTAGGTAGAATATTGTCTCCCTTATATATATATACTCTTTTGCAAAAAAAACGGGCACTTACAGGAATAAACCATATCAGAGTTATTTTATTATTATTTGATGCATTTTATATGGCGATATGATGGGAATATTGTTATTTATTATTGAGATATCATTTTTACCTACTTCAGTCATTAAAAATGCGAATAAATAAAAAAAATGATGTGAAGTCCACAGATGAGCGTTTTCATACTGGTACATTAAAAATGGCTAAAGTTTATTTTTGAATATTTTTTATTAATTTAACATAACTTTGAAAATTTAGTAACGAGTATGGCCTGTTCTATCTAAAATCAATGCGTTTAATCTGCTAGGCATGCTTTCGACGACGTTTTTTATAATTTCCTGGGGAATATGTTCCCATTCAGCGACAATCACATTTTTAAGGGCCTGAATGTTTTGTGGAGCTGGTTACGGCTCTGACGCGTCGTTTGAGATCATCCCATATGTGTTCTATCGAATTGAGGTCGGAACTTCTAGCTGACTAGTCTAACCGACGATTTCCGGCCTCCTGCATGAACGCATCAACGTCTCTAGAGCGGTGGGCGCGAGCGTTGTCGTCCATAAAAATGGACTCGCCTCCAACTGCTGTTAATGCAGTTTGGGCATGAGGAATAAGAACCTGTGTTTTGTACCTTTGCGCATTAATTGTGCCATTTTCAATAAAAACTAAATCGGTACGGTCATCTGAGGTAATACCAGGTCAAAACATTACGGAGCCTCGCTGACGCCGATCCTCCTCACTAATTGATATACGAGCTTCATCGGAGAATAAAACACTATTCCAGTCTTGTTGAGTTTATGACGAAACATTTTGAACGAATCTCAATCTGGCAACTCGATGCTCATAGAGCAAGGTAGGGCCCCGAGCTGGGCGATAACTACGTATATTGACGGCCCAAAGTCTCCTTCTGACTGTCCATAGGCTTACTCGTGTACCTCTGACGTCCTGGAGGATCTATTTGAGATCCACGTACTTGACGATTTCGTAGCGTTTGACTGACTATGAAGCGGTCGTCCCGTGGCTCAGTGCTCCGTTTTCTTCCAGAATCGGGCCTTCTAAAAAGCAAAATTAACTAGATTAATATGTTTTTTATGTTGCAATCATAATATTCTTCACATTTTTTCCACAAGATAGTATCATTAATGTAATACGGTTTTGAAAGTTTTTGAAATATTATAAAAATACTTAAGTAGTCAACATTAACTAAATTACAGCTTACCTAGAAAGTTTTTGATAACAATTTGCGGGAATATTTTGCTTTCACTATGTGTACCTTCAAGGTCATATCGTATTCCATATCTTAATGTGAATTCTCAAGGTCATTCAAGAGTTTTCTGTTTTATGATTTTCAAGAAAAGGAGGAAAGAAATTAAAGCAATAAAGCAATCACCTGCAATCCAAGCACTCCAAAAATAACTTTCAAAAGTTCTACAAATATACTAGTAGTATTTTCAAACTGAATTCCTCGGTTTCTTTCATATTAGTGGTATCTGCAACATGTACTGACGGGCTTTTATTACCATTATGCAAAAATACGACTTTCAAACTAATTTTTGATGAGCATATGAGCAGTTTCCATCCATCTACTCGATGGACCTTCACAAGAGAAAAAATAGTTTATTTTATGCATTAATATTTTTTTTCATCAGCTTCTCGTGTACTATATATGCATGTTCTCACTTCTTCGCGGAGTAGGTTTTATCATCTGAGCTTGGAACTGAGATGCTTAAATTAATGTTTAGACTAACTTTAATCCCTGAAAAACTTTTTAATGTAACCTTACAATTTAAACTTTTGGAATTAACAAGCGATGTTCTGATGACTTGCTTCAAAATTATGATAATTTTTTGCATTACTGTCCTTTTCTTTTCCAGTGTAATTAAGGTCAGAATCGTAGTTGTCATTTACGTTCATTAGATCTGAACGCTTTGGTAAAGGAAGCTGTTTGCTATATAAGACAAGTCTTATTTCAAATTGTAAATTGTAGTAATTAACTGCGTGTTTCATCTTAGATGTGATTTTTGTAATATTCGTTAAGCGGAAAGAGCAAGCTATTAAATGGTCTTTGGTTCGAAATGGCATATCATTTGAGCCTTTTTTCCAACCGATATAAAGCCAAACAAAAGATAAATAACATATATATGGTGCCTAGTTTCAATTTTAACACCCAAAATAAAGGTCATAACACTTTTCAAGAGGCAAACAATTTAGTCTTTGTATACCAACTCCATAATCCTGAAGCATAAGGACTGGGGAGTTGGTATACAAAGTTCTCTGACACAGTGCTTAAACAGCAAATTCTTGAGTCTCTCGATTTTGATAGACAATACCCCCACACTCTACAGCGTCAAGACAAAGGAGTTGGAACTCCGAGACAAACAAAAATGGTTTCTACTCGAGACTCACGATACTAATTTAAAAAAGGAGATCCTCAAGTCTCAAGTTTCAGGCAAAGAGTACCCTCAGCGTCAGTACTGAAAAGATTGAGTACAGAGTTCAATGACAGAGTCTCGGTTTATTATCGCCAAAAATAATTTAAAAAACAGCAGATCGTCAAGTTGCACGGTTTAGGCAGACGGTTAGCTCAATAACAGAGTATCTACGTGAGACTCATGGTAATAATTTAAAATCCGCGTTCAAGTTTTCAGGTTTTGCAGACAGTATACATACATTATCATGATTTATCGATCAAAGGTTGAAATTATCGTAATATTGCATTGTCATGGGGGTGAATACGTGTGCAAAGTTTCATGGGCATTGGTTAAATAGAAGTAGCGGCTTTATGGCTTCATGCGTACACGTGTAATACTAACCTACTTATTTATTTTGTTACTTTCTTGACACGTAAATATAAGTCAAACAAGGCGTAATTCCATGATATTACTCCTCAACACTGAAGAGTTCTTTCGACGCCTTCCGTCTCCATCATTGCACCCTGATTTTGCTAAAGAGCATATATTTATCACCTTAATCATGTCTTGTTAGATTATTGTAAGATGTAAATATTCCAAACTTGATTACGGTACTTGTTTAATCATTGTTTAAGAATTCTATGGTGTATCTTCATTTTCTACGAACATATTTCAAATGAGTTGTTATGGGATATAGTCCCAGTGAGTATACGCTTCCAAATAACAATTTAAAATTTATTGTGAGAAATTAGAATCACTTAAATTAGTTAATAGCTGTCGAAGATAAGAGATGAAAAAAAAATATGTGAATTGAGAACTAAATCCTTTTTTAAAGTCGGTCAATACAAGTGCAAAACGGTCAATACGGACGTTATTGCGATTTTGAATCGAAATTATTATGATGGCATACATAATTGATTGAGCAGATATTTTTTAAAAATACAGCATCTATTGGTTCTTTAGAGTCGTAAATATTGTAGAGGAAACCAAAATACCAATATTATCAAATCCTAAAATAACATAAACATTTATCAAATTTCTTTTTATCCCTTACAATTAAAGCAATCAGTGGAATTACTACTTCCGCTCATTGCAATAAAATAAAAATTCTCGTCATGATTCACTTCATTGCAATTGTTAATATAGATTGAGTTTTTGGAGAAGGAATATCAAACTAACGAGTTCCATCCTTTTCTAATTAAAAAGTCATTATCAGAAATTGTATTGTTCCCGGATATGTACACAAATCACACTTATCCTAATTTTGTTCATTTCGTTATTGCTGTTTAAATGGGTTTCCTTCCTGCCTTTAATTCTTCTGACTTAATATATGTGTTAAGATAAAGGTCGGTGCTTCAGACTCCGATTCGGCCAATATGTTACTATTTTTGGAAAACGGTAATCGAATGACATTTATTCAATGAATGTATAGTACCAAAAAATCAGATTATTTTGTCATAAATTATTATTTACCATATATTATAACATCGTATATACATAAAAATCCCAACTTTGTCCCAACTTTGTCGCTAGAATCATTGCTGGAATCTTTGGATGATGACAATGACTAGCCCCAGTTTTATCCTTAACGGCAAAACATTAAATTATTTCACCATAATTATGTTTATGAGCACTTGGCTCTTCCACGTTTCAAGAAGTCATTCAACAAATCTAAAACACAAGCAGATCAGCACACCATATATAGAGATTAACTTGAGGTCACTAATAAAGTTAAAATGAACAACACATCATATTTAATCGTCACCGAAATAGGTAATTGCATTCAATATGAATATCACATGTTTCAATCTTTACTCTTGTTTACAAAGTATTATCTATGCACAAAAATATAATCATATTAAGTACAAATGATACTACTTTGTATTTTTAATATAACTTAAAAAAGTAAATTATACTAAATTCTGCAAAAACACCTCAATATAAAGAAGAAATATGTAATTACGTGAGTACCATCACAGTCACTTAAATATTTTATATTTGCTGGTCAAATCAAGGTTTATTCTGTAAATACTTTCAAAAAGTTAACCTTATAAAAATCTCATTCGATACTGTCAGTAGCCTGATGCTTCGCTTTTATGGGGTGTCGGGAAATTTAAAACTATTTCAAGCGGAGGGTGAAATGTATCCGGTTGTACCATTCCCTCCGAGGTTGGCAGTATGCTCATACATGTATCTGTATTATAAAATGACCATAACAATATTCATTTCTCTGCAATTAACTTCTTCTCTGTATTCTAATATAACTTAACACGAAGTAGCTGAAACAGATTGATTGACTAATCTCACGGCTGATTGCGACACTCTTGAACGGAAGAATGAAAATATCATTACAACTTACGAACCGCAAACATTTTTTGGTAAATTAAAAACACAAGTATTCAGCGGAATGTACATAACATAGGAAATAACAGAAAATGAGCGTTGAAATAAAGACGTAAAATACATTCATCGACGTTATTTCTGCCGGCATCCAGGCGCACAAATTCAAACTGGGTGCATCCAGTCCCCCTGTAGTTAACTTGCACCACCGAGTCTCCACCAATAGATAATTATATATTATTAACTGACATTTTGAGCAATATTTCAGTCAATACGAACAAATTATAGAACATACCGGGCGATAAGAATATTTTTTTTAAGGAGAGCATCTTAAGAAAAAAGATTGTTATCGTAAAATAACTCAAAATTATTCCTTATCATCACCAGCGGGTGTAAGGAACTTTGTCCAAGGACATCTAAAGACAATTTTGTCGATTCGAGGAATTAGGCACAGCCAAACTATTTCAATAATATTTTACAGACGACATGTAAATGGGTCGGAATAAAATGACAATGGTATACTTAGGTGGCAGGGAATTAAACCACGAATTATGAAAGAGAGCTCCAGTTCCAATTATAAATACATTTAACACAGTTTCGAATAAATGCTAGTTGTTTGACATATATCTCTGGACAGGTAGGAAGCCAAAATATCGGGTATTCCCATGCAAGGGAAATGGTTTATTGATACTGATAAAAGAAGCAACAAATTATTTAAAATGTGCAACGTTCATGTAAATATCTCCGAATGTTTTAAAAAATCAAATATCAGACAATTGAGAGGAAGCTTTTTGAAATATAAGAAGATATTTAAAATAATTTTGTGACGTATGAATAAAATAATTTTTAATACCTTGTTTTTCTTTTTCCAAATTTAGAATTTCGGCTCAGGTTATGCTGAATTCACAAAACAAAATTAAGACGATGTTCCTTTTAGCGGAACTCAAGACTTTAAGCGGACTTTTATAAAAAATTGTCTAGTATGGCACTTTTAATTCCTTATGTAAATTACTTAAAATTGTGAATTATAATTAAACTTTGTAGATGTAAGAGAGATGGAGAAAATGTCTAAGTTTTATATTTTGTGTGCGCTGTTGGCAAATAACATAAAATAATTTTGAATGGTTAGCGAGAAATTGAGGAACATTTATTGAACATATAAATGTGACCTGACAATATTTCAACATTGCTTTTTTTAGTTGCAGGTTCTAATGTATCGAGCACTCTTTACGACTTTCTCATCATAGTACAACACCAGGATTTATCGTTCACGGCTTATGACTATTTCAAAGTGGATAACTCGCTATTTTATAATATCTTAACTGCTACAATTGGTTACGGGGTCATTTTCACTCAACGTAATGAAGGTTGTGATTAGATGTTTTTTTTAGCCTCTTACTCACAATGGGTAGATTTAGGAGAAATATTTTTTCAGTGATTAAGTTGCTATTTATTATTTCCATTATTTGTAATATTAAAATAAATGGCACATTAGAGTAACCAATGTGCCAAAAAAGATAATACAAAATTCTTTTATTGATCTTTATGCATTTTTTGATCTATTACTTGGGGCATTTATGGCGACATATATTTTCGTCAATCGTATTTATTTCGTAACCTTTATGAAACTATCTCAAATGCTTTTCGTAATTTTTGGATGTGCTTATAAGAGATTTGAGCTGACACTTGAAGTGAGCTAAGCTCGGAGCTGAACTGATTGATGAGCTAAGCGGATTTGATAGCTGTGCTAAGAGCTAAGTGGAGACCTGAGCTAAGTTGGAAACTAAGCTGAAAGCTGAGATGACAGCTGAGCTGAGCTGTGAGATGTATTGAGAGCTAACCTGAGCTGATAGCTGAGCTGATTCCTTAGCTAAGCTAAGCGGAACACTGAGTTGAACTAAACAGAGAGCTAAGTTAAGCTGAGCCGAGATCTGAGCTCAGAGCTGAGCTAAGAATTCGGCTAAACTGAGCTGAGACTTAAAAAGAGCTAAGATATGAGCCTACAACTGAGCTGAGCACTGACCTAAGAGCTGAGCCCAGAGCTGAGGAGTAAGCTGAAAGCTGATTCCCCGTATTTTTTACTAAAATTCCTCTAACTCCTCTGTTGTAGATATGATATTTCTACTTGTATATTTGTATTGTTATTTTATATTTATGTAATTTTATCTAAACATAAGTTTCTGCCAAAGGTTTTTTCATTATTTATAAAAAAATTGTTATAATTTTTTCTGCTTTTTCTAGTAGCTAGTATAGTGGCTTAAACTCCTAATTTAATCTTTATTATTTTTAAGCATTCTACAACTTTTTAGATCCATGAATATTTGTATATTTAGTGAGTCTACCTATATTATTGAAGTATTTCTATATCTGATTCTAGTTGGATTTGCCGTGATGGTTTTACTTTGATGTTGAGGGTCGTTTTTTTTTAATATTTTATACTCAACTCCTTGTAAAATTATCAATGTTGGGCAGCATGAGTTTTTGAGTGTCAATCAGTTGCGAATCACTGGATAAAAATCGGTTCAGTACACTTTTATTAACGAGACGGAGTACTCTCGCTAGTTGCTTACTATTTTACTTCATTTTATTAAACTTGATTCAGCGGTTGCGTCAAATCTTTCTCACATGTAATTTCTCATAAGTTTGTTGTGCGACTCAGTTATAGGTCGTCAGGAGGATCCTCGAAGCATTATATTTCGAATCCTAATAAAATTGTCACATTTTCTGTTTGTGTGGATATGTGAAAAGTTAGTGTTCAGTGTTAAGCGAACATCTACAAATTGTTTTAGGTTAATATGGGTAATTTAAGACAGTATTCTTTCTGCGAGTTGTGTGTATGGTACGGTGAGGGTCGGTAGTAAGATATTTGCATGCATGATAGTCGGGTCGTTTGCATTATATGTTTGTTTTTAAATATTTATTTATATTTTCTCCTTCAAATATTTCAAAATTCCTTCCCAGGTATATTTTTTTCTGAAAATCTTCAGATGGGCAAAAACTCTTAGTTCTGAGGGTTTCATAACCGGGATTTGTTCGAAGAAAATTTTATACAGAAATTTCTTGGACAACGTCATATAAGGTTTAAATTTCTTTATTTAGTAATAAGTACGCAAGATAAAAATGTTTACCCCCGAAATCAATTTCATATGTTCTCTGATTTTCCCAATCTTAGTGGATGCAGGGAAGAAAGAATTGACTTTTCCCTAATGATTTAATCTGTACAAGATTATACATCAAAATCATAGACCACAAACAAATTCTTGAAGAGATAAGGCGCATTCAAATCAATCTACTCAAGTATTGCGGTTAATATTTTAGATTTATTAAACCAATCAAATACACGAAGAGTTATTCTGGCATTGGAATATAAACTTGCAAGTATCTCACTGAAAATAAAAAAGTTAAAAATATTATAAAAAAATTGTCGTGATTCAAGGGGCTGATATAAGAATTTGGTAAGATGTATCTTGTTAGTAGTAGTATGTATCTTGTTGGTAGTAGTATGTTAGTCGTATTTTATTCAAATAAGCAAATGTAATTAGGCTAATCACTATCATCGCAATAGAGTGGTTATTTAATTTTTAGTACTATAAAAATGCTTTTGCACCATAAATGTAAAAAAAAGCTATTCAGCTTTTAGTACTATGAAATTAAAGAAATCAGATACCACTCTTTTTCGATTTTAATTTGGTTTAATTTAGTAAAAAATATTGCGGGGTACCGGCAACCGAGATAAGTACATTGGGTCCTACTCTTACCCTGTCGTACTCTTAGAAACTGCATCATATTTTGTGTTTTTAAATTCTGATATTAGTACTAGAGGACAAGGTAAGGAAAATTCTGATGAATCAACTACTAATCTACAAAACATACGAAAAATGGATCAAAATACTTCCGAAACTATATTATGGTGATGAAAATATTATTGTAGATAAGCCGTCGATTACTTTTCGAGATCGTAGCTGTTCGAGTAGGATTTTTCGAGTAAACTTACTATAATGGTGCCATTTTTATGTTATGTGACATACATATAACATATGGCATAATAATATAATTTCTATGTGAAAGTAAAACTTTTAACACTTTAAAAATGTAAGTTAGCATAGGAAAACGGTATAATATATATAATATAATTTATGACAGATATGAACTTTGACAGTTATGACGTATCGCAGCAAAACTTTATCATTATGGAACAGCATCTATTGGACAGATGGGAGCTGTGAAATGTGAACGGTTCCGTAAATGAAAATAATCAGAGGTGCATCCAAACCAACATAGAACTATTTTCGTTGCGCTATGGGTCAAACGTTACCTGAGAAGTACTGAAATCGCAGTTATGGTGTGTTGGATGAGTTGAGCGTATACCTAAGACGAGGTTTGTGCAACATGTCTTCAAAAATAAATCATAGACGATGACAGAGAATATTAACGAATCGTCCCCTAAACGTTGACTTAACGACGTAAAGGACCTCCAAAAATTGGGAGTCTGAGGCCCTACTTTCAACCGAACCGAGTGGAGGTTAATTGTAAAGGTGGTCCCGGGCCTTTAAGGGCTGCACACCCACGGAGATAGAGGAGGTGAAAGACATACGTATCTGTTTATAAAACCACAACGTCAAGAGTTATTGGAAGCTTTTAGAAACTTTTAAAAATTAAAAATATTTCCAAATGTTTCCCATTTATTATTTCAAAAAAATATTTTTCGAAATGTAAATGGTATATTCATAACATATTAATGTGTTAATATTTTAACTAGATAACCCTTTTCATCTTAGAACTTGGTCTAGATAAAATCAAAACTGTATTACACCTTATGGACACAATATTTGAAAAGTTTTCTCATTTAATAAACAAATTGGAAATGTTATAAAACTCTCGATTTGTTTAGACCGAGCGAAGGATATTGTAACTAAAATATCAAAGTCCTTAATTTCACAAATTTGCATCTTTAATTGAAATATTTTAGTAAAATAACTGCTGTATTAAGTTACATGTGTAGTAAACATGCATCGATGGCAACGATATACAGCTTCAAGAAGAGACACTTTATAAAAATTATAAAAGAATACAATTGCTTAGCTCATCTCAACGTGCTGTTATAACTTTATTACTACTTGTAAATAGGTTTTTTTACAAAAAAAATTGTCAGAAAGTTTATCACAATTATTCCATTAAATAACATATGCCGGATATAGACTGCTTCCTTTTCCGGGCTTAAAATATATGTAGGGCAAGAGGGACTTATATTTCAAATTATTTCTTATTATTTTATTTTGATTTTTATGATCATACTAAGGGTCTTCCTAGTAATATACTGTGGTTATGCTAAGGTTCTTCTTAGTAAAATAAAAATATTTTTTCAATTATCAACATAAAAATTAATTAGTCGTAGATCGACTCATTAGATGCAAATATCCCATAAGTTAGTTTACCAAATTTTTTTGCAAAAAATTAAGATGAATGCTCAATTTTTTTTAATAATAATAAGATTTTATTTCAGACATAGTCCATACAATTGTGTTAATAGGTAACAATATTTTTAATCTAATGTTAGTATAAATAGTGAATAATTATATCATTAATAAATCATAAAATATGCAATAAAATAAAATCAATACTAAATGGAGTCAAACCCAATTGCAGTATAAAATTTAAAATCAATACAAATTAAATCATAATAAATTAAGTCAATTAAATCAGATAAAATTAAACTGCTTCAAACTACACCAAATTAAATTGCTTAAGTCAGGTCAAAATAAATAAATCAAGTCAAAAACTACTCAAATCAAATTCAAGGTAAAATAGTAATAAAATAAATTAATTTAATTAACTCAATCACAAATTAATTTAAACTTAAATCATAATGGCGCATGTAGGCCTATCCAGTGTGTCAAAAGAGGTAGGTCCAGTCGGCCCGCGCACGTGACCAGCATATTGCTGGAGCTTCCCGGCACCCTCGCCATCATGGACGCACTGCGCTTGCACATTATAGCGTGAAAGTCGTCCACGCGCGCCTGCGCAAACATACCACTGGCGCTGCAGTGCCGTGGAAGCCCCATCAAGACCCTGAACGCGTAATTATATTGTACACGCAGGGCGTCAAATGCCCGCCGCGTATAATCAACCCACAAACTGCACGAGTAGAAAGTCTGGCAGAATGCCCTAAACAGTGTAATCTTCACTGGTCCCGTGCATCGTGAAATCTTCGATCCAACGTATTGCAGCGCACAGTCAACGCCCTGCGGTCCCTGCCCATATCCATGTCGTCCTTGAGGTCTTCATTGACCCAATGACCCAGATATTTAAAATGAGTGACTATTTAAAGATGTGTCATAGAGGGCTACCGAGTGACCTGGATATGGTTTTTTGGGTACTCTAAAAATCATAAACACACTTTTTTTTACATTATATCGGAGTCCGTGATCCTCCGCGTACAGTTCACATATACGTAACAGCTTGCGTAAAGCGCCGATAGAAGGCTGAGCTTATAAATGTACAAAGAGATTTTTGCAAACTTTGATTCAAGTTTCTCGTATAACGGATATTTTTTTATAATGTACAAGTCTAAAACGACCATGACTAAATGAAAAATGTATTTATTTAGGGATACGTTTTATGAAAAATAAGAACTGATTTTTTTTTCAAATAATAAGTGAAAAAATTAAAAATGTTTCTGTATGATTTTAATTTTTTTATGGTTTGCCTCTTAAAAGTTATCGCTATTAAGATTCATGTATTTATTATCAGCCATGAATTTAATATACATGGATGTACGTTGATATCGTATTACGTAGACGTAAGTCGATAAATAATTTTTTACAAAATATCTAAATCAATATAAATCAATTAATTTAAAACATTTTTTTGTCCAACACAAAACCAACAAACAACGATTTAAGATGCTCCAAACGCACTCTAACGTATTCCATCTATCGTACTCCCTAAAATAATTTTCTATATATACCGGGACTATTATTGACCTGTGACATTTATGTTTAGTATTTTCCAGTCGAGTATGCTTATAATTTCAATAAAATAAATAATTTAACTTACACAATGACATTTCATGTTTTTTTAATTTACACAATAGTTTATTTTATAGCTTAAATTAAGAGTAGTGACTGAAAAATAACTTTTTTCTAAGGAAATTAAACTATTTTAGAGATAATTTGGCACGCTATACTTTAGTTTTAGGGGGTAAGTTCAAAAATTGGGGCTTCTCGTGACTTTTTATTTGAAGTAAAAAAGGTATACTATTGTATGACCCGTTTATTCTTTGACCTTCTATCGCTTTAAAAACATCTAAAAATATTTTAGAGTTCTTGTGAAATGTTTTGAGCTATTGAAATCAAGCAAGACGTATAAACTTGTCAGGAATCATAGAAAATGGTTCAATAATGTTTGAAATAAAGCAGTCCAACTAGATACGTATAAACAAGTAAATCAATTTGTGGCAGGAATTTATTTAGAAATCACAAACATATATTTCGTATGGGCGTAATTAATGCATGAATATATATATATATATATATATATATATATATATATATATATATATATATATATATATATATATACAAAAAACATCTAGTTATATTTATCAAAAGAAAACATGTTGATTTTTATTTGAATGTTCTTACCTTGTTATGTTAATTTCCTTACTTGTTGGTGGTAGTTCGCTAGTAAACAACTAATATTGGATAAGATAAACACTTTTTAATCTTGTCACTATCATAATGACAATAAAGGAAAAGTAAGTTTTAAAATAAGAAATGTATCGTTTAATTCTCTTTACACAAGACAAATTTCAGAATGACTTTCTGTGTACTATAGGTTACATACGATACATGGACATAAGAAAATTGTCTAATTGTCGTAGTTTTGTTTTGATTATAAGCTATTATAAGCTATTATAAGAAATTATAAGCATTCTTCGTATTTAGTACGAGAAAAGAAAATAATTTTATTATTTTTTACTCGTTTCAACAAATGTTCATTTTACGATTTTAGTGTACATATTTGATTCCAAAAGGCAAATAAAATCGAAATCACCGAGCAACATCTTTCTGAAAATTATTTGTAGTAAAAAGGAAATCTGGCAAGAATACAATGGCGCAATAATAGTAACTATGAGGATTAATAACGTCACGATACAATATTTTGGCGATATTCCATTTATAGGGATAAAGAATATTGATAAGTGGTAACCGTAGATATATAGAAACATGAAACACGAAAGATAAATAAATGAAAATTGGAAATATCAAGTGAAACATAATGTAATTGATACCAATTTTATTGGTTCTAAAATAACGGCATAATGAATGTCTGCTGCAAGTACTTACCGCTACTTGACCGCTTACCATTATTTTACCGCTTACCACTTATATCCTACTTACTACTATAACAGTACTTTATCTTTATGCCAAATTTTAATTTTCTAAGTCCAAATCCTTTTGAATGTTGTTGGATATATTTATAAGAATTCATCATGATTTATTGAATTTCTTAAAGCTTTACTTTAATATGAAGCTTCTGCGTATAGTTACTTATTTATTTAAATTTTTTTTATTTCTTGTTCTTAGTTATCACATTAAGATTATCACAAAATATTAATTTTTACACATAATAAACTATTTGAAAGTAGAATACTCAAACACCATAGAGAAAAGTTCAGTCACGGTTCTAATTTATCTGTGATTATCTGTTTTAACGAGTGTAAAAACGTTAAATAATGCATTTTGGTGAAATTATATATATATATATATATATATATATATATATATATATATATATATATATAATATATATATATATATATATATATATACATATATATATATATATATATATATATATATATATAATATATATATATATATATATATATATACATATATATATATATAATATATATATATATATATATATATATATATATATATATATATATATGTATATATACGCATAATCCGGAATATTTGTTCGGCAGCAGATGTTGTGGTAGTACAAACATGAAAATAAAATATTTAGTTAAGCTAATAAACTTTCAGTTTCTCTTCCCCCCGCAATACCTTTGTGGAGAATAAATAGGGATTATATTGCATTTTAAATGAAAATTAAAACAAAACAAAAAGTGACGAAAAGTTTTTTTTTTATATTTCAATAATTATAGGTTTCATTTTCTGCATCTTTCTATACCATCTCCTATTATAGGTGTCTCTGTCTCATTTTTTCGACCCAAATGAAATAACACAATATGGACACAACTATCAAATATGCTACGGGTGTGTGCGCAGAAATTGTAATATTGATTTTTACTGTAATTAATACAAAGTTATTAACGCGCCTGTATAGCAGGAAAAAAATGTACCTTTGGTTTATACAAAAATCAAGCGTAACATTTTCTTGTTGACGGGGCCAAGAATTATACTTGACATTTTCTATTTGGACCTCCTTATAATTTCCAAGCGTTGAGATGCGCTTGGATTCATCTTCATCTTTGCTTCTCCTGTAAGTTATTTTGTTGTGTGGTTACAGCGGAAGCCCTTCTAACACTATCTCAGTGAGTGAGGTGACGAAACAAATACTAAATGATGGCTAAATGAGTGTTTGTATTTATATATTGGATGACATGAAAATAGTTTATAAATCTTTTACGTCGTCCATTGTATAGCGTGTCACAACCGAGTCAATTTTTGTACCTTTTTATGATCTTCCCCATACAGCGTTATAAAAGATTGTCACATTAACACCAAAAATATTGGAGATTATTATTGTGAAGCAAGTTTTTGTTTTTTTTTTTATTTTAGTCGTATCGTATGCAAGTGCACTATGCGGTAAGAATATAGATATACCTGATGTGCATTTGTTTATTAACTTCTTTACCATGAATTAATCAAAAAATTATAGCTTCTCAATTAAAAAAGAAATATAACGCTTTGACATGATTTACATGCAATGAGATTTAAATACTGCCTAATTAAAAAAAGATAACTGGCATTCTTGCATTCGCGCAAATGCGCGAATAGGGAGAGTTTATGAGACACGCACGGCATAATGGACTTCAACGATTTAGATTGATTTAGAACAGAGGTAAGGTGAAAAGTTTGTACTCGCAAAATATCATATATTTATTTGGAACTTGATGAAATAGCAGGGGACTTTAAAATTAAAATAAGTGATCTTAAATCTCTTTGGAATCAGAAATAATGGAAATATACCAGGGATAAGAGAAGAAGGGAAGAAAGAACAGAAGTAACTATATTTTCTTCAATATAAATAGGTACCAAAACAAAATTTGAATTCCTTCAAGTGTAAGACAGCAATCACTTTTTTGCAGATTCCATATTACTTATCATGCCTTATATGACTACAATTGACTGCGAACTAATGTTTTGTATAAAAAATGAAGAGATTGACGCTAACGTGATAAAATTGCATGAATATTGAAGAACAAATCCAAGAGTATGAAACAACAAGTAAGATATTTCAGCGACCTGATCACGTATATACACGGCTGGACATTAAATTAAACAGTTTCATCCATGTGACGTATATAGAAAATTTAGTATATATTTGCACCATATTTTTATTTTTTCCAGATTTCAGTAGCCAAATATGAAAACATTATCGTACACATCAAATACATTCTTGTACATTGATCATGTGGCTGATTTTTTCCTGGATCCAAATGATTATAATGTAATTTTGTTGGCACACCGTACCACCGACGCATCAGAACAAATTAATTGGAACCCGGAGTTCATTATAGAGTCTTTTCTTGAGACCAAAAATACTTATTTAACATTTGCAGTTATTTAGGCACGTGATATCTCTATAGCATAAGAACTTCGAAGCTAAAATCGGGGGTTCAATGAGAAAGTCTCTACTTGGGACACAAAAATTATTTTTTTACATCCTTTTCACACACTTTCACATATCCTTTTCACACACTCACATCAACGTTTTTAAAGGAATATTTTATTATATTCGAAATACTTATGAATATATTTTCATCCAAATAAATTAATTCATGTGAAAAGAATGTTTATATACGTTTTCATTATAGTTTCCCATTCTCCCATTAATTAAGAAATAAACTGTGCCTCTACGGGGACTCACACGTTAACCATTCATATAAGGCCGAGTATAACTTGACTAAGTATAACTTCTTAAGCCTTAATCTTGTATTTTTATCGTCTTTTGTTAATTAATTGATTAGCCACATTATTACTTTCACTCATTTCAGTATTGACATTTTTCGAAAACGAATTCAAAAATTAGATAACAAGTTTGATAAATAATAAATAACTGATAATAAATAACCATTTTATTTGCTTTAAAATTTAAGCATGTTTTCTTGCTAATGGAAAATATAATATTAAAGTTTAAAAAAGTTTTAAATATAACAAAAAAATTCTATATTTCGTGCAGGCGTACTAAGCGAAATGAGCGAAAAATATGAGTGATTATGCAAAAAAATTTTAATCGTGTCAAAAATATCAATGCTTCATTAAAACTCTTCATTTAAAATACATACCCCTAAACGGTTAAAATGAATGTCAAATTCAAACTTAGGGCAATAAGTTTGTTCCTACTATAATTTATTTTATATTTGCATATTAATTTAAAAGAAGGTTAAATTTTAAAACACACAATTAACAACTATCGAATGTATAACGTAAGTACTACACGAATCATAAAACAAGTAACCCGACATCCACATAATAGCCCAAACGAAAATCCGATGAAAAGAGGATCGATGTATTTGCTACATATGTTTGTGGACCTTGACGCACAAAATTTACAGGCATTGTTTGTTTGAAGAATTACCAATGTGTTATAGATATTTTCCAAGATTTTGTCCTTCCAGTAATAAATATTCGCGGACTAGGCTTATCGTCAAATCGTGAACCCTCGGCAAAATCGTTCAACATCTTTAACACGTCGAACGCTGTTATTATCAGACTACCATTTCATTTGTGATAATTATCTTTTACGAATCCCAGAGAGAAAATATATATTGAGGTTAGATCCGGAGACTTACCAAGCAGACCACGGACATGGTATTATAATAATACGGATGCCTTCTACATTTCTTTAGGAAACTATGCGCAGGCTATGGCTTAATTGAAAACATTTTTTTCTTGACGATTTGTCGAAAAAAAAGGTTTTCCCTTCATACTACCTACATTGACATCAAGTCAGCGGAAGCTACCATAATTTTGCTACCTTAATGATGACCTTGTAATTGACCGATTAGGAAAACGTTTAAGGTAGCATTATAATTGTGTTGCCTGTAAGGAAATATCGTATCTAAAAGTCCGTTATTATTGAAAAGGGCTTCTAAGATTTTAATAGAGAAGCAGACTAAAGGAATGCATATAAACAATAAAGACAAAGAATAAGTATTTTTCCTTCTTACATGAAAAGAAATGATTTTCACAACAACAAATGTGACGTATAAACAACAAATGTGACGTATAACAAACACAATGTGACGTACAATAAATTAGACTCAATTAACACTTAGTTTTTTCCAGACACAGAAAATTTGAGTGATACCTATAATAATTATCTACGTGTTTTTAAATAATACTAGAAGCGACAAACACAATCTTTTACTTTTCTTTATTTTAAAATTGGTCACGTAAAATATTTTTTATTATATTGAAATAACCGATATAAATTATAAATGTCAATTGAATCCACCGCTATAAAAAGTTCCTCTCATACCAAATGTGATCAAGCCACTAACATTAGAATAAAATCACGTATTTTATTTTGAAGTTTAAAACATAACAAATAACTTTTCTGCTGAAACCAGCTCAGAAACCAAATCATTTTGCGTAAACTGGGATTAATTGTGATTAAGGCGTAGGACTGTCGGCCTGTGTGAATATTCTCGCTCAACAGTTTGTTCCGCCTTTGAATAATTGATTAAAATCCTTTTGCTTTATTAAATTAGAATCTGAACTGTATTAGCTTGACAGTAAAATGGTACAACGGCACGACCTCAGTGACGTCAACGCTCCAAAGCAGAAAAAGTGTTATATCCGCAAAAAATTACAAAGAAAAAGTAAACCGCATAAATATAAATGAAAACGGACAATTATTTTCCGTTCAGGGAACGATACCTGAGATCTCTGTTTCACAGCCAAAATAAAAAATACTTTTAGTGCAAAATTTTTATTTTGATTAATTTTTTAATCTTCTGTTCTCAATAACAATAGTACGAATTTTAGTTGGTAATATAAACGAAGTAGACATAAGTCATGGTAAATGTTTTCTGCACACAAGTCAAAGAGGTCTCGCATCTCTTCCTGTGTTCAAAATGTTACTCAGAACAAAACTTTGTGTATTACTTTATACGAAAAAGGATATTGTTTACCTTGGAAAATGTTACAAATTGTATTTCCTAACGTAATTAATTCCGTGCATTATTGGTTTAAACATAAAACTGTCTTTCGACATAGATATTTTTATTGCTATTTGATGTCAAGTATTTCACAAAACAAGTTTTGGACTTATGTTTTTGGACTTATTTACAATCAAAATTTGGGAATGGATCGAATAATGACATCGGCGCTGAGTTCATTGACAAAATCTATGACAATTTAAAAATTATTTATATTTATAATACCTTATGGTAATAAAAAGATTTATAAATGTTTTTTTTTCAAATCAAAATAAACATAATTCCAATTCTGATAATTCCTGATCGTCATATGAATAATAAGTTCTAAAATCCGAATTTCGGAAAAATATTTTTAAAATAAAATCAACACCCAACTCAGATAAAAAATGAAAAAAAAAACAAAACAATATATATTTCCAATCTTCTCAACATGCAATATGATGAATAAAAATTAAAAAATTATTGTGAAAAATAAAAAGCACAGTACAAAAGTGTACTAAAAGTAAAAGAGATGAAGCTAGACCAATACTGCGAATGTGACAATTTAAAGAAAGAGTTATGAAAGATCATTCATCAGAATAGCAGATCGGTTTTGAGTTCTTTATACTAATAATTTTCAAAATAATAGAAAGTATGAAGCTTTAATAAGAACGTTATTTCCAATATATTTTAAAGATGTTATTAATAAAACGTGTACGGTAGTTGATCAAAGACTAAATTTATTTCTTAATATTAACCTTAGGTAGGTAGTTACAAACGATACCACATAGAAGGCGCTAGTAGTACATCAAATACATTATTTTGATATTAATTCTAACATCTCCACTTATCAAAATAATCTGAACTTTGTAACATATAAATTATTTTTAACAAACTAATAAAAGCAAAAAATTTTATTATTTTACAAATAGTCACCTATTAAACAATGTTTTGAATACCTAACTTTTTTACAAAATAGTTATGTTTCACACTATCTAAACCCTTGGTCAGCAAGTCTGCTGTCATTTCAGATGTTGGCATATAGACTATCTTTATAAGATTGTTAGCAACTGCTTCTCTAACAAAATGATGACGCACATCTATGTGTTTAGTTCTTTTATGAAATAAAGAATTTTCAGACAGCTTCTGAGCGCCTTGATTGTCATTATACAATATAATTACATAATCACAACTGTTTACAATTTCAGAAAACAAGTTTTCTAAATAAATAGCCTCTTTACAGGCTTCGGCAATTGCCATATATTCTGTCTCTGTACTTGATAAGGCTATAGTACGTTGTTTTTTACATTCATATGAAATAACAGTTCCAGAAAGTTTAAAGTAGAAACCTGTATAAGATCTCCTATCTAGTGTGTTTGAAGCCCAATCTGCATCAACGAAACCCTCTAATTTACAATTATCTTTGATAAACATTAGCCCATAAGATTTAGTTTTACATAAGTATCTTAGGATGCGTTTCGCATGCTTCCAATGAGTATAGGAATATGAATTATTAAATTGACTCAATTAACTCACACTATAGGAAATATCTGGGCGAGTCAAAACACTTAAGTACATTAAGCTTCCTATTAGTTGTTGGAATGGATATTGTTTACAAACATCTACACTTTTCTCTAGTTTTAAATTTTTCTCAATAGGAGTACCAACAACTTTACAGTTTGTCATATTAAATTTACTTAAAATATGGTCTACAAACTTTTCTTGATCTAAGGAAATATTGCCATTCTGATACATTTTTACTCTCATACCCAAACATTGTTTTAATTGCCCCAAATCCTTAAATTTAAATTTTGACATTAAATTTGTTTTTAACTCCTTAACCATATTACTACTGTTTGAAAAAATGAAAAAATCATCAACAAAAATTGCTATTATGATCTGCTCCTTTTCACAATTTTTTATATACAGACATGGTTCTAACTCTGACTTAACAAAATTTAATTTTAATAAAGAATCATTTACTCTTTCGTTCCAAGCCCTGGCTGATTGTTTTAGACCATAAATTGCACGATTTAATTTAAGAACACTATTTTCTTTACAATCTAAATTAGGGGGAACTTGCATATACACTTTTTCATTTAAGTAACCATTTAGGATTGCTGTAGTTACATCTAAGTGAGTAATTTCAAGGTTATGTTTGACACTTAAAGCAAATAGAAACCTTAGTGTAGAGTAACGAAGCACTGGTGAGTATGTGTCAGCGTAATCCACACCTTCTTTTTGGGTAAAACCTTTTGCCACCAGTCTTGCTCTATATCGCACACTATTATCACTTTCGTACTTTTTCTTGAATACCCACTTGCACTGTATCACTCTATCAGCTTCTTTCCTATCTACAAACGTCCATGCTTGATTATCGTCGAAAGCTTTCAGTTCATCTTCCATCGCTTGTCTCCACTGTTCCTTGTCTGGTCCATTTATTGCTGCTTCATAACTGAGTTCTTCATCACATGATTCCAGATTATCCAGAAGACAGAGATTGGTCATCCCATATCTTTCTACTGGCTTTCTTTTACGCTTAGCTTCAATTTGAACTTCATTCTCTGCAAGACTCTTCTTCAGTAACAGATTGATACGAGTCATCTTGGGAAGATCGTCTTCCACAAATATATGTTGAATCATTTGGATCTGAACCTGGATTTTCTATTAAACTTTCATCTTCTTCTAAGTTTTCATCTTTCTTTGACTTATTTTCACAATCGTTTACTACAATCTGAGCTTCGTCCAACTCCATTTTCTCCATAATGATGACATCTCTGCTCGTAGTAACTTTTTTAGTTCTTGGGTTATCTGTATCCTTTCACATTTTCTGGATACCCAACTAAAATTAATCTGTCAGCCTTCTTATCCCATTTTTGTCGTTGTATTTTGGGAACATGCACCATTACTTTACTGCCAAAAATTCTAACATGGCTGAGGTCTGCTTTCTCACCTGTCCATCTCTCAAATGGTGTCATCATGCCTAAACTGGCGGCTGGTGTTCAGTTCTTTAGGTAAACTGCAATATTAACTGCTTCAGCCCAAAAACTTTTGTCGAGACCTGCTTCAAACAATAAACATCTTGCCCGTTCAACTATAGTTCTGTTGAACCTCTCTGAGAGTCCATTCTGCTCTGGAGTGTGAGGATTGGTCTTCTGATGAACAATACCTACTGGTTTTCAGTAACTTTCCATCTCACGTGAACAAAATTCACCTCCATTGTCGGTTCTCAGTATTTTTATCTTTTTTTCCAGTTTGATTCTCAACTGAACTTCGAAATTCTTTGAAATGCTGGAACACCTGGTTCTTTTCCTTCAAGAAATAGACAAAAGTCATTCTGCTGGCATCATCTACAAACAGAAGAAAGTACTTCGCCAGACCAATTGACTTGGTCTCCATCTGCCCGCATAAATCTGAGTGTACTACATCCAGTAGTTTTTCACTTCTATGGTTTGCTGATGGGAAAGGGAAACGTGATTGTTTTCCCTCACAGCACACTTCACAATTCTGTATCTGTATGTCAGCTTTCTTGTGAAAAGAAACTCCTTCTACTGCTCCTTCTTTCATTTTTTGTAAGGACTTACTATTTATATGTCCTAACCTTTTATGCCATGTTGACATTGCCGATAACGAGTTCTCGAATTTTTTGTGTTTAACTTGTACACTCCATTTATCAAATTTGCTGTACCAATAAGCTCATTCAATTGGTTGTATATCAAACAGGTGTCTTTTTTTAATACAACTTTATTTCCTTTAGCTATAAGTTGGCTTACGGATAATAAGTTTGCCGTGAGATTCGGTATATACAATACGTCCTTCACAATCACGTCATACTGAGAACTGTTCACGCATGTCGTTATCTGTGTTTCACCAACACTAACTACAGGCACCGTCATTTGATTTGCCACTACGATTTCTTTAGGTTCGTGTACTGGTCGAGTTCGGAGTAAACATTTTTGGTTTGACGTCATATGCGCGCTTGCGCCTGAGTCGATGTACCAGTCTTCTCTGTTATAATAACCGTTGAAAAACGCCGCGCTAAAAGCATTCAATTGTTTATTTGTTTTTAATTCAGGACACTTATTTTTGTAGTGGCCGATCTTCTTGCAATTATAACACTTTATTTGTTTACTGCTGGTTGACTTTGACATTTGCTTGTCAGTATTGCCTTTTTTATTTCGCTGTTTTGACCAAAAGGCCACAGAATAGATACGATACAGAACGGACACGATCCATACTAGCCCATATAAAAAAAGAGTAACACTTTTTCATACATGGCGAAACGCTGTCAAAGTAACTCCCCTTTCCCCTCGCCTCACTTCTCCTGACCAAAGACTTTTGTAATTATTGTTAATGCCCATAGATGGCGTAATTTCTTACTTTCTGTTGATCACAAATGGCGTTATTAAAAAAAAAGTAATTTTAATCCATAAATTTATTAAAATACTGGCTCGGTGTAGCATTACTATATAATAATTTCCTAGGCTGAAAAGTTTTAAAGTTCTCATTAATAAAGTGTCGTCCGCAGATTCTGTTTACGTCTGAGGTCATTCCAAGTAACTACCCAATTCTCCCTGCCACACATTTTCAGCCACGCTTTTGCCCTGCAAAAAAACAAAACATTAAGTTAGGTATAATAATTTCAATCAATCCGCCTTTTCCTTTTTTTCAATTGGAAGAAAACTTACAACAAACAACGTTTGATTAAATATAAATGCTGCTCATAACATTATTTAGTAAAAAATTATATTTGGAAAACCAATTTACTACCGGCGAATTCAAGAGACATTTTTTCTGACAAGAAAAAACTTTGTCACAAAATTGTAATTTGTGTGGTAATATTTTTAAAATCCATTTTTTTTTATATAAATATCGTCGATAACTAACTAAAACATCTTTTAGTGCAAGTTTTCTTTTAAACAAACCATACTTTGCAACTCTTCGAATTAAATTTTGACAAACAACTGCAACGTCGCAATTGCTTTGCGCCGTTAGTGTATAAAATTTATATTAATTTTTGAAATGTTGTATAATAAGCAATAATGGATAACACTTACCGGCTTTCATTATGATGCAGGGAAAAAAATGACCATTTTGTCCTTTGTCCTATGTAGGAATTACACCCCGGTACAATACACGCCATTACAAAATAAAACAAAGATCTTAATATATAATAAAACAAAATAACAAAGATCTGAACACATAACAAAACAATAGCTACAACACCTTTTTTACTTAATTAATATACAAAACTTATAATATTAAATGCGTGTAATATGTTTTTGCGCAGTAAATATCTGTCACTCGTTTCAAGTAGACTCAGTGTTGAGCGCATAGATAATATACTAGTTGAGCGGTTTCTGTCTGTGTTTTCTAGAGTGTTCGTAGCGTCTCTTGCATGGTGACACATAGCCGTCGCTAGAGGTCGCTGTACACAATTAAAATTTGCCGCCATCTTCCTTAAGAGATGCTGTCACCAAATCGAGTACCTACTTGACCACCCCCTGCAAAAGGCAGAGTCGATTCCAGTAGTGCCAACCTCCGGACACATATCAAGTAACTTTGTTTTAATGACGTCAGCGCTAATGGCTATTCCAGAGTGTTCTATTGCCATTATCATCGGTGAATACTTATCTGGAAGTCCCGCCAAAAGTAATGACCCAATCCACTCGTCTGTGATTTCGAAACCTGTCCCTTTCAATTTATGTGCTGTCTCAACCACTTGAGATACATAGGATGTCATGGATTCGCAGTTATCGAGGCATATTGAAATCAATGTACGAAGCAAACTTATTTTTCGTTGATACCCCGTTTCGTCAAATAACTGTTTTAATTTCTTCCACACACCGTTCACTGTAGTTTCACTTTTTATATGCACATATAATGAACAGTCAATTGTCATAACGAGTTTTGCTTTAGCTTTTTTCTTCTCAGATTCACTGATAGTTGCCGGTACATTTTCAATGTCAATGCCTTCAAGTAACAAGAAATTACTTGTTGCAAACGCCCAATCGTCGTAATTTTCGCGTCCTTTGAGTTTCGGCACATTTACTAAGTACCCCGACGTCGACATAGTTACTTTCGCACGAGAAAATAAAAAAATGTTTAGCAAAATGTGGGTCTGGGCGCATAACCTAATAAAACGTGTACGGTAGTTGATCAAAGACTAAATTTATTTCTTAATATTAACCTTAGGTAGGTAGTTACAATCGATACCACATAGAAGGCGCTAGTAGTACATCAAATACATTATTTTGATATTAATTCTAACAGTTATAAAACAAATATGCTTTACTATGCTTATGTACCTATAATTATTTAATGTTGGTTGAAGAGAGGAGGAAAGAAATAATTATCCAATTGATAATAAAAGAAATACTGGGCATTCAATTATAAACTAAAATCAATATTAGCAATTCTGACACTGACCACAATAATTAGCAACATAGGTGCTGTCCATCGACGATAACAGATCGCACTTGAGCCTTTGCACGATGACGGCCTCTTTCAAGATTAGAACGGACAATACAATTCCGTACAAAAGTCGTATCAAATACACAACCATGATGCTCCACTCATCAAAGATTGTGTTCTGTAAAATATTAGATGCATACACGTTAATTGTAAACTTTTTTTTAATGTAAATCATTGTATGTAAATTGAATACTTTTGTATGAATTCATCATTCTGCCCAATATAATAAAACTAAGTTCACGTTCCTGACACCTAAATATAGCTATAAATTATAAATTCTAAACTCAAAGCTGCATAATATACATGTAATGATTATGACGAATAACTTTCCTTGAAATATCCTTAAAAAACGAATAATATAACGACAAAATATATAACGATAAAATATTTGCCACTCCTTATTAAGTACTAATGTCAATTTAGGGGATAATAAAATAAATTAGAAAGGCGTAAATTAAGTAAATATTAAGAACCGAGAATTAAAAACGTCTTATGACTAATAGTATTATACATAATGTGATATTTTCTAGATCTAATTCAACCTGGATTACTTATGATGGGTACATAAATTCTAATTCAACTTGTCAGTGTTTTAATTATAATCGTTTCTCCAAAAGAGATAAACTGTTTGCAAGCTTATTTGTTCCATTAGATAGAAACCAAATAAAATGTTAAAAGGTCACCTCGGGATAACGTAACCTATTAATCTTTTCAAATAATGAATATATCATTCAGAGACTTTGTTTTTAATATTACATTCGTATTAGTAGTATCATTCTGACTTTATTTGATTTACAAATCCATTTAAATTTGCTTAAATTAGAATATTCGAAAAGTTTCAGTTCTAGCTCAAATTAAACGCACATTATCTCGTATAACAAATAATCCGAAATAGTTACTAATATTGAAATCGGTAGCTAAAATATTTATATTGTTTAGTATGTTTCAGTAAACGGACAAGGGTTGTGTTTTAATGACATTCACGCCCAAAAAACTGCCAAAAAAATGTACGCCAAATATTTTAATAGACAGTTCCTCGATAACTATTAGCTTCGAGTTGATTTTTCGATTTCCATAGTACAATATTTCTTTAACAAGATTCACCATATATTTATAATTCATAGGAAATAATTTTGATAAAAGCGCTCGTTTTTCATCTAGAAGCAATGACAGCATTCTTCAACTTAGCTTCTTTGAAAAAATCTTTATCAATATATTCTGTGTTGTGAAATTGTTTTTATTGTATTATTGCAGAATAGCAAATATATTTTGAAGGCGAATATATGAAAGATTGGTGAGAGGATTAATGAACTTTCTTTGAATTAGTAATTTTAAGAGGCAAAAATATTTGGGACACCGCATCTTTGTACAATATTCCCACCAATAGTCGCATCTTTGTTCACTCAATCGGTTTACAAAAATATTATGCTAACAAAGGTTCTATACAAACTTCTGTTGCTTGTGTCTTTTAAGAAGAGAATTTTATGACGTTATGTGTTGACGCATTTTGCATCCAATTTCGGGGTAAAGAAAGAGAGAAGCTCGAAATTTTACTTTACTCCTAATGAGTTTGTGGAAATTATCGTAACAGGAAAAACTAATAGCATTGAAGGTACAGCTCAAAATATTTATACAACTACTTTCAATACCGCCTTTAAATTTATTCATGCAACACGCATAGCCAATGTCATGAATTTCAATAAAAGTAAAATGTGTCTTTCTTCTTTGAACGATATATTTATTTTATATTTAATCAAAGCCTCAGATTGATAACCCATAATTATTTTTAGCTTTTAGTAAATTACGGATTGTAAAATGAAACTTTTAGCTTAAAAACTTGTTCACTTTTCTTTTAGTGATACTAATAAATTTTTTTTTTGGAACGTAACATGCGACTGAGAAAATATATACGAAATATACGTTTTTTGTCAGTATTTCTCCTGATGAGTATCATATAAAAACTACATGGAAGACCTATTAAAAGTAGGTAGGTGCAATAACATCTGCGGATAGAGCTTGTTGCGTGCCTTTAGCTGGAAGCACCATAAGTAATTGTATAATACTTATGTTTATATAACCACTAAAAAGCGTAAGTGACCATTTTATGCGCGATTATCCGATTGTCTATTATGGGAACCGCCACGGGTTTTGAGTTAAGACGACGATTTCCTTTTTTTTCTTGAGCATTTCATAATTCATTTAAGATCAATATAACAGTATAAAGTTTCTTTTAATTTTAATTATCATTCTTGCATAAAAATAGAGAAAGATTTTGAAGGACAGAGAAAATTGTATTATTTCGCTTACATTACGGCCAAATGGATAGTTTTAATTCTCTAAAGAAATCTGTTAATGTAGTCTGTGAAAATTGATTGCGTTAGAAAATTAAATTCAATAAAAACTATCATTTGGCTAAGCGATCGCGACAACGAATATAGTCAATGATTTCATTGCAACAGGCACCTAGTCCGTTTATACAAATATACAAATATTTGTCGACGGCAAACCGGTCAAGCCACTGATGGCATTTGGATAAGTTTAATATATTGCCAGAAAGTTTCAGAATGACTTTAAATGTAGCGAAAGAACCACTCCTGCTCCATATGCTAAATATATCCATTGAAAGAGCTGAAGAAATTTCCGTTGGAGAAGGGAAACGCTATCTTAAATTCACATATTTTAGATAAAAGTAATTAATGAGCTTCTAAAGAAAGACAGCCCTGAATATAATACGAAACTTGTTACCTCCACATCTAAATCGTCGTAAAAAACTTTGTCGCCCCTACTTCTATATGTTGAAAATTAAAACATTCAGGCTATTGTCAAAAGCTCCACCAGAGAGAGTGAAATAAACTATATACATGAAATGAAATGTTTCATGCCGAACACAACAGTTGGAATTTAATTAGCTGCTATAGAAAACAATAGATAGACCATGAATGTGGAGAAATAAATGACAAGAAAAGACAGAGGACATTAAATAGATAAAATAAACCCAAAAAAATACTAAAACGATGTGTGTAAAGAAAAATAAAGAGACTACGACGACGAAGACAAAGAAAACTGTTTCTACACATGTTTCATGGAAATTTATTCTATTAGAAGTGGACTGGTTATCCTTAAGAAAAGTGAATTCATTGCTTGGAAAGTAGATAGGGCTGCATTAATATTATACTGGAGGGGTGGTCAATTATGATATACCATAATTGTGTGTTAAAAAAGGCAATTGGAAATTATATATATATATATATAAATCGCAGTACTGGAACTCAATTATCCTTTTTGAAACTCCCAAGTCGTAAATAATTCAATTTACTTCAAGTTCTGTGACAATTTATCTTGGTTCTAGATGAGTAGAAATATGAAGAGTGGTTTCGGTTTTTTTGGAGCACCTCCCAGTTAGTGATTGATTTCATAAATTTTACAAAAAATTAGAAAGTCTTTAACGTAACAAGTTTTATTTTTTCAAGTTGTAGGGCTTTCTGAATTACATGAAGTAACGTAAAACTCTCCTCGGTCTCTCCTAATATAGATGATTCCCGTTCATAGATAGACTTCCTTGCTAAAGCTAGACGTAACTGCCTAAATTGGCCAATTTATTTTCGAAAAAATTATCTTCGTTGTCACCTACTCTAAAGTTTCTATGGAACCCACTGTGCGTAGTATCTCCTGAATAGTTGCTTTTATCCTTTTAATTTATTAACGCAATTATACCGGAATAATTTCAACTTGAAGCATTTAGTAGTTTCCGCTTTCTTAATTACTTCAGCTTTTTGAAGTGTGTAGTAAAAAACTTAGGAGAAAGGTTCCACTTGAAAAAATTTCCACAGCAATAATTTTCGACTTTTCAATTATACTTCACCCTTTCCTGTTTGGGAAAAAATCATCCTATGAAATTATAAGGCTTCCGTTTTTAACAATTAGCTACGGAATCCTAAAAGAAGTAAAAATATATTCAGTAAATATGGATAATTTACTGAATTTTATGTACTAAATACATGGATGGAAGTACTTAGCCTAACATCCTGCACCCATATACGTACATGCTCAGGTTGATGATATGCCTTACTGGTCGTTCGTATTCTCGATTTGTTTTTCAAAATGCATGCGGTCTTGTCACGTACCGTCTATCACTTTGTTTATCGTATAAGACATTAGATCGCAATAAATTGAAGTTATATAAGGAAAATTGCATTTTACGGAATACCTGAATTATTGATTATTATATTAAGAGATACCTTAACTCAAAGAGTTAAGGTATCTCTTACATGGAAGAGAATATGACTACTTACAGTTCCACCTTCATCTTTTCCATCCCGGTCCACTTTCATTCTTTTGAATTTCGAAAGGATTTAAGATCACTTATATTGATTGACAATTTCCTGTGGGTAAATTTTCTGCTCCTTATAATTATGTCATGTATACAGTTTTGTTTCAAATAAATATGTGAGATTTTATATCCAATAAATATGTCAGGTTTTGCGTTAAATGTATTTCAAACAAATATATGAGATTTTTTGGGCACAAATTTTTCACCGTACCTCCGTCCCAAATTGATTTAAATCTTAGAGGTCCATTGTGCTATGTTGTGAATCTTATATACTATTTCTCTGTACACATGTACAAATGCTATTTATACGTATTCAATTGGAGAGTATTTAAGTCTCATTGCTTAAAAGTCATGTCCTAAATTTACATTTGTTTTTAAATGAGGAGCTGGAAATTCTTAAAAAATTCGTGGTAAATAATTGAATAAATAAATACACCACAGGTCTGTTTATGTTCTCGCTGTAATATATTTGCATAGTTCAGCCGCTTATGCCACGATTAAAACAAAAAAAAAGCAAACAAAAATTTGCTTCACTATAATAATCTTCGTAATTTAATTTCGACGTTTCAATGTGTTATAACGCGGGATGCGGTATGGGGGGGGGTGATATGTTTGGTTATAAATGGGTGCAGACACTAATGTGCGTACTATACGCCGCACAATAGTGGACGCAGAATAGAGGCAGATAAATTATTGTCATGTTACGCTAGATCAATACAAATACTTAGCTAATACCTTCATTTAGTATTTATTTATTCACCTTAATCGCCAAGATTATATCAGAAAGAGTCTCACTGTAATCACACGGCGCAATAACTCACAGGACAAACAACAGTGAACTGAGACGCCCTTCAAACTTGTGCGAAGGTGCGGAGAGAAGTTGTCACGCACAATCCTTAACCGTACCAACAAAAAAAAGTCGCGCCAGATTTTTATTGCAAAGCAGAGTTACCCTATTTCCCACTCCACAGGCGCGCAAATTACCTCGTACGTCAAAAGTGAATACTGTTATTTCTGCAAATACTTCCGCTGAATATAAGGTCACGTCTATGGTGTGAGCACTTATGAACGTCGTATTCTCTCTCAATTGGGCCAACAAAATGAGATGACTCAACTTACAAAGAGGTGTTTGATATAAAAAAGCGCTGAAAATAAAATGCTTCAATTACAAAAATATAGAAAAAGCTTCTTATCACTTTTTGTTTCTTTTCATTCATAAGCCAATTTCAACATCAATTCTTTCAAGTAGAAAAGGGAAAAAAATTTGTGAAATTAAAAAAAATATTTCAATGCCAGTTCTTATTTCCGAACAAATAAACAAATAAACTCACTTAAAACTTACATTATTGAGCAATTACATCAAGTGTACTGCCGTAAAAAATGTGGCTATGTTCAGATATTTTATATTTAATTTTAAGATTTTCTTCGTTTTTGTTTTCAAACATAATTCCAACATCCTAAGAATACGCATATGTTAATTTCAAGTTTACGCTTGAGTAAAGATACATAATATTGAGATTCGACTTGTAATCCTAAAATAAAAATAAAAAATGGGAGCCATTATGGGACACCTTATTGATACGAAACATTGAAATTTTTTCCCCATAACTTTTGTTGTCACTATAACTTATATATTAAATTAATAAACATTGTGTGTAGTGTGTATCACTTCAAAAAGCTGAAGTAATTAAGAAAGCGGAAACTACTAAATTCTTCAAGTTGAAATTATAATAAACGGTATAATTGCGTTAATAAATTAAAATGATAAAAGCAACTATTCAGGAGATACTACGCACAGTGGGTTCCATAGAAACTTTAGAGTAGGTGACAACGAAGATAATTTTTTCGAAAATAAATTGGCCAATTTAGGCAGTTACGTCTAGCTTTAGCAAGGAAGTCTATCTATGAACGGGAATCATCTATATTAGGAGAGACCGAGGAGAGTTTTACGTTACTTCATGTAATTCAGAAAGCCCTACGTAAATAAAACTTGTTACGTTAAAGACTTTCTAATTTTTTGTAAAATTTATGAAATCAATCACTAACTGGGAGGTGCTCCAAAAAAACCGAAACCACTCTTCATATTTCTACTCATCTAGAACCAAGATAAATTGTCACAGAACTTGAAGTAAATTGAATTATTTACGACTTGGGAGTTTCAAAAAGGATAATTGAGTTCCAGTACTGCGATTTATATATATATATATATAATTTCCAATTGCCTTTTTTAACACACAATTATGGTATATCATAATTGACCACCCCTCCAGTATATTATTAATGCAGCCCTATCTACTTTCCAAGCAATGAATTCACTTTTCTTAAGGATAACCAGTCCACTTCTAATAGAATAAATTTCCATGAAACATGTGTAGAAACAGTTTTCTTTGTCTTCGTCGTCGTAGTCTCTTTATTTTTCTTTACACACATCGTTTTAGTATTTTTTTGGGTTTATTTTATCTATTTAGTGTCCTCTGTCTTTTCTTGTCATTTATTTCTCCACATTCATGGTCTATCTATTGTTTTCTATAGCAGCTAATTAAATTCCAACTGTTGTGTTCGGCATGAAACATTTCATTTCATGTATATAGTTTATTTCACTCTCTCTGGTGGAGCTTTTGACAATAGCCTGAATGTTTTAATTTTCAACATATAGAAGTAGGGGCGACAAAGTTTTTTACGACGATTTAGATGTGGAGGTAACAAGTTTCGTATTATATTCAGGGCTGTCTTTCTTTAGAAGCTCATTAATTACTTTTATCTAAAATATGTGAATTTAAGATAGCGTTTCCCTTCTCCAACGGAAATTTCTTCAGCTCTTTCAATGGATATATTTAGCATATGGAGCAGGAGTGGTTCTTTCGCTACATTTAAAGTCATTCTGAAACTTTCTGGCAATATATTAAACTTATCCAAATGCCATCAGTGGCTTGACCGGTTTGCCGTCGACAAATATTTGTATATTTGTATAAACGGACTAGGTGCCTGTTGCAATGAAATCATTGACTATATTCGTTGTCGCGATCGCTTAGCCAAATGATAGTTTTTATTGAATTTAATTTTCTAACGCAATCAATTTTCACAGACTACATTAACAGATTTCTTTAGAGAATTAAAACTATCCATTTGGCCGTAATGTAAGCGAAATAATACAATTTTCTCTGTCCTTCAAAATCTTTCTCTATTTTTATGCAAGAATGATAATTAAAATTAAAAGAAACTTTATACTGTTATATTGATCTTAAATGAATTATGAAATGCTCAAGAAAAAAAAGGAAATCGTCGTCTTAACTCAAAACCCGTGGCGGTTCCCATAATAGACAATCGGATAATCGCGCATAAAATGGTCACTTACGCTTTTTAGTGGTTATATAAACATAAGTATTATACAATTACTTATGGTGCTTCCAGCTAAAGGCACGCAACAAGCTCTATCCGCAGATGTTATTGCACCTACCTACTTTTAATAGGTCTTCCATGCAGTTTTTATATGATACTCATCAGGAGAAATACTGACAAAAAACGTATATTTCGTATATATTTTCTCAGTCGCATGTTACGTTCCAAAAAAAAAATTTATTAGTATCACTAAAAGAAAAGTGAACAAGTTTTTAAGCTAAAAGTTTCATTTTACAATCCGTAATTTACTAAAAGCTAAAAATAATTATGGGTTATCAATCTGAGGCTTTGATTAAATATAAAATAAATATATCGTTCAAAGAAGAAAGACACATTTTACTTTTATTGAAATTCATGACATTGGCTATGCGTGTTGCATGAATAAATTTAAAGGCGGTATTGAAAGTAGTTGTATAAATATTTTGAGCTGTACCTTCAATGCTATTAGTTTTTCCTGTTACGATAATTTCCACAAACTCATTAGGAGTAAAGTAAAATTTCGAGCTTCTCTCTTTCTTTACCCCGAAATTGGATGCAAAATGCGTCAACACATAACGTCATAAAATTCTCTTCTTAAAAGACACAAGCAACAGAAGTTTGTATAGAACATTTGTTAGCATAATATTTTTGTAAACCGATTGAGTGAACAAAGATGCGACTATTGGTGGGAATATTGTACAAAGATGCGGTGACCCAAATATTTTTGCCTCTTAAAATTACTAATTCAAAGAAAGTTCATTAATCCTCTCACCAATCTTTCATATATTCGCCTTCATAATATATTATCCATCTATTATTATTTATTCTATAAAGCAAATCGAGGGAGTCATATAACAATTTATATTCACAAAACTTTGGTAGTTTGTTGATAACTTGGGTTAATATTGCTGTTTCACATGTAGGATTAGCTATTGTAGAATAAACATTGGTTAATGCATACATCAAAACTTCCCACGTATCACTTTGCAATTACTAATATCCTTGAACTGTGAATAAAACATGCGATCAGTTGTTATTACCAGGTATGGAGAGGGAGAGGCGATAAGAGCGTAAGTACCAGGTTTCGTCATATCATACGGGACTGGTAAAGAACAACATTGTAAAGATTGCAAACATTAAGTCACGGTATAAGTACTTTATTTAAATGGTAGTATCAAGGTGGATAAATAAATTAATTCGTGAACATTTTGAAGAGTAACAGAAATTGGTAAATCATAATAATTAGGTAAATTACTTTTATATTGTTCTAATTCCATATATAATTGCAGAGTAGAGATTATAGTACAGTAGGGTGAAGTATATTTAATTTACTGAACAAGATAGCATTACTCACATAATCAATATCGAAAAATAAGCTATGTTTAATACTTTGAAGAGAACTAAGTAAAGAATTTAATTACGACTTAAGTTCTAACTTATCATTAGACGAGCTGAGCTGTTCAAATGCTTTATTTATAATATGTAATTTTTTATTTAATTTTGCTCCATTATTAGTTACAACATAGATATATACATGACATAGAATTAATAAAATTAGAAATAATACTTTTGATTATATGAATATTATCTTTCATCAAACGCGCTAATTGTTCTTCATCTGATTGTACTTGTGCAATGGCGTTTTGAGAATGGAACCACCAGCGTTGGACAATCCACGTTTTTTGCGTTTTGGTATATTACAAGAGGTAAAATTTGATATAGAAGATACCTTTTTAATATTGTTTTCATGTTGACTTTGTAAAGGCATTAAAGAATTATCACAATCGACCTTAATTTGAGAAGAGGTGTGAGAGTTTAAAAAAATACGTGCTTTATTGACGTAGTAATCTATTTTATCTAAATGTAGTTAGACGTGCTCGATATTGAGGTATGTTATCACATTCAAATTATCGTTAAAGAACTTAACATCCAGTAGTTGATCGAAATACAGACTCGTACTTCCGGTAATAGGTGAGACGAAACGACTGGTGCACGGCGCTTGGGGCATCTGTGAACTAATGAAAGCGTCAGATTTAGGATTGAGTTGCCGGTTTGATTTCATCCTAATGGTGACATATTCGTACATGTTTTCTGTTTACGACTACTGTCACAGTATGATTACCGTTTATCTTAATTATTGTGCATGGACCTTTCCATATTGGGAACAGTGCTTTTTTGTTTGTAATGGCAACGTATATAGACTGAGTCACCGACGTTATGAGTTATGGGTTTCGTATACTTATCGTAATATTGTTTAGAATGTTCTTGAAAATTAAAATATTCTGTAGAGCTTTTTGTCTGCTATAGTATAATCTATGATTCATTGCGCGAATACAATTCGTATAAGTAGTTTGTTCTAGTGTATCGATGGATTTCGGAATGTATTGTTTGAAACCAAACATAAATTCAAATGGACAATAACTCGTTGTTGAATGGACGTTCGAATTATAATTTAACATAGCAGTATTTAGATACAAGTCCCAAGTTTAGCGATTTTCATTTATATATGATCTTAGGTATTTTTTTGACTTCGTCTGGGCTAGGATAGAATATAGAATTATGATAAATATTTATTTTAATACCTGAAATGTGAAACAGGAAATTTAATATATTTTATATTTTTGTGAATGAAATTTTATTATAAGGGTCAGTGAAATCGAAAATAGAAAATTCTTTCTCTTTTATATACCAATATTGAATCATGTCTCTGTAGACTCTTAATATATTAAATATATATTTCCTTAAAGTGATGGACTTGTGGAAAAAGATGTGTAAATAAATGCTTTTTATTCGAGTATAGTAGATGTTGAGTTCACGCTCAATCTTGCGTATATCGGGTTCACTAGTAGATGCTTCTAATATATCGTGACAGTAGGGTATCGATTCATCTAAATCTATAGCTGTCGGATAGATTATGAGTTTACATTTGGCTTGTAATAATGACTCATTGTGTTCTTCTATTTTTGTATCACATGAGGCGGTGAACTGTTATGAGATTTATAGGTATTGCTAATACGTTTCTGATAAGGACGATAATCTTTCTGGTGGGTTAAGAGAGTTAATATTTACAGAATGAGACGGATTGCAGACAAGTGAATTAGAATCATTGTTAGAGTCGGCCTGTTCGTTATTAATATTTATAGGAAAACGACAGAGCGTATCTGCGTTACAGTTTAATTCACCATGTTTATACACAATGTCATAACTATACTCTTCCAATTTAAGTCGCCAACAAATTAATCTAGAGCCAGGATCCTTGATATTGAATAACGACGTCAAAGGACAATAGTCTGTTATTATCTTGAAAAAGCAACCAAAAAGATACGGACGGAATGTTTTTACGCCGAATATAATCTAAGAGTTCTTTTTTAATTGCAGCGGAGTTGTTTTCGAATTTATTTAGAGTTCGGGATGCGTCGGCAATCGGTTTGTCTTTACCCATGTCGCCTTAAAATAGTTTAGCTCCTACAGCATAGTTTGAAGCGACCGTGGTTAGCACCAAAGATTTAGTAAAATCTGGATACTGGAGAAGAGGAGCGGCGGTTAATTTAGTTTTAAGGAGATTAAAGGATTTTTCTTGTTCAGAGTACTAATGGAATTCAATGTCATTTTTTGGGAGTGACGCAAGGGGTTTTGTAATTTTTGAAAAGTTCTCGATAAATCGTCGATATTAACCGACTAAGCCTAAAAAGCATTTTATATCCTTTGGACTTTTGGAAGTAGGACACCGACAGACGTGACAGCCTTTATTATTTTCAGAATTCGGAGTGGTACCTTTATCAATAATGATATGACCGAGATAAGCTATTTCACGTCTTGAGAATTCACATTTATCAGGTTTTAGTTTGAGATTGAATTTACGAAACCGATTGAAAACTAGCTTTAATTTTTGTATATATAAGTCTAGGTCGTGTGAATGCAGGATAGCGTCATCTAAATAACCATAGCAGTGGAGAAACTGTAGGCCTGAAAGGACAGTATTCATCAATTTTTGGAACGAAACTGGGGCATTTTTGAGGCCAAAGGGCATATGAGTGAATTCATAATGTTCTGAAGCAGATCCATTAGTTGTGACGGTGAAAGCTGTTTTAGGTGCATCTTCAGCCTTAATCTTCGTCTGATGAAACCCACTGACTAAGTCTAGAGTTGAAAAATACTTAGAATGACTGGTCTAGGATACCTGTAATTAAGGAAAGAGGATAAATTTTGCTTGGAATTTTGCTAACTTTTTAAATAGAATATATCAGAGTTTTGGAAACAAAAATCTAACAGAACCTTGGTTTCTTTGGGATTTAGATGAGATGTGCGAATTAGATCGATGACCTTTGGATTTGGATGCTATTTATTGTTTTGACTTCATCTTGGGCTTGAAATGTAAATTTGTCTAAAGGAGTTAGTTTAACGGACAGGTCCTTAATAGGGATTTTGGTTTCAGTGGTGTTTAAAACGGAGTTATTGATGCGGTGATGTGATTTAAATTTGATAATGCAATTTGCAAGGCAAACACCTTACTGAATAATATGGTCAAAGACAAGCGATTGAGTGAAATTATTCAATTAGCTAAGATCATTTGAAATAGGATATTCTATAACTAATAGGTCTATTGATCAAAACTTATAAGCAAGGGATAACCTTGAATATTAATACACTGTTTAGAATATTGAATGTCAGCGCTAATGTCGTTCAGGGATTGAATACATTTGGCGTTAATTTCGTAGAAATTCATTATTCACAATTAAATGAAACTACGTAATGTAGCATTATTTCCACTTTCTTTAAGTTCTTTACCACGACCTAGGTTTCGTTGTATTACAACATCTTCAGGTGGGCTATTAGCAAAGGTTCAGATTGTTCAGGGAGTCATTACCTAATATGCATCATATTCAAATTTTATATCATCGAAGACATAGAATTTGTAGTTAAAATTAAGGATGCTTTGCTGAAACGACGGAATAGAGTAACTGAAGTATAATTCAATACTGCCTAAAATTTCGTAGTATGAGTCATTGTCGTTAAAATCTGTGAGTTTAATTTTTTCATAAGATAGTTTTATGGTTTTTGGTAGACCGTTTAGCTTGACAATACTAACACTTGTGTCGGATTGCTTTGTTTTCAGGAAGACATGAGGCAACGAGATCTTACTTGATGGGGCGGTTAGTTCGTACGATGAAATAGTAGGATTAGGTTTAGATTATGCTTGAATTAGTGGGAAGGGCAGATGCTCCGAGTAAATTTTACCCAGATAATGTGCTGGACTCAACGAAACAGCGGCCTCAGTGAGAGGAAGTTGAGATGTGGATTTAGTATTTTTATTTTGTAAATTGGCCTTCTAGCTGATGTAGAATTTTTAAAATTATATTCAGTGGAAATACTAATAGGTGTTATATACGACTCAGTGTTGGATTTAATATAACATTCAATGGATTTAACACTTTATTTTTTATATAAATTAATATTTGAATAAGAATAAGATTCAGTGGAACTAGTAAATTTTTTTATGCGATTTAGTATTAGATTCTACATCAGATATAGAGAATTTAGTACTTAAGTTAAGATTAGTTTTAGAACTTATAATTTGAGTGCCTAGTATTTCGGGACTATGACGGCACAAATGCGTAACTCGATCATTTCGTTTAAAGTCTGCTCGAAGACATTGTTGGTTAGTTAGTCATTTTTTGATAATTGGGAATAGTCGATATGGTATTCAGGTTGACGATCGTTATTACATTTAGAATAGTTCGCTGATTTGGAATTACTATAGGAGTGTTTACGGCATTCTGAAATATTATGGCCTATATTTTTATAGTACTTGCAAATCACGGGTATATTATTATGAATGTTATTACGATTCAAGAAAAAGTTAAATAGAAGTTTACGTGAAAATTGATGCTTATTTTTGTGAACTGATTTTTGAGATTTATTACTGTTATAGCAATTAGCTTCAGTGTTACTAGATTTACGACAAATATTACAAATATTTACTTTTGTGTATGTTTTTAAAAAAAATATATTTTGTATTTTTTCATCTTTTATGGCGAATTTAATTGCTAGATTTAAATTTTACGAATATCTACAACGAACCATCATAAATGTGAATAAGGCTAAGTCTTCAGTCATGGCTATTCTACCTGCGATTTCCTTTTTCAACGAATCTGAGTTATAAATTTCCGATTGGAGAACTGTTAAACTACATTATATTCTTAATGCGTATTGAGCTGCGGATTCATTGATTTGTGGTTTCCAGATTTGCAGTTCAGGGTACAAATAATTATAATGTTCTCTTTCGCCAAAATTTTGTTTTAGGAAAGAAATTAGGTCTTCGAATTTTTCAAAAACTCGATTTGAGCAAGTCATTTGAGCTTTGCCTTCGAGTGGGTAAAAGATATATTTAAGTAATAAGGTCAAGTGCATTTTGGCAATTAGTTAAAAACGCTGTTAACGTTCTCCTTTACACGTATTAACGAAATTACAGAGGACTTGAATCGAGAATTGTTCGGTTTAAGAAGAAGATTTATTTTCATTCGAAAGTTGCATATTAATATATGTAAGCTTCAAAAGAAATATAAATTATGCTATAAGCCAATGAAAAAAGTTAAGTGGATATAATAATAGAGATAGCAATATGTTACTCACAATATCAACACGATGATGTAGATTTCCAGGAACAGCGACATCAATTCGGCGAAGAATTTTTCAAGAAACAGGACCTTGCGGCGACATTCAGGTGATCCAGGCAGGACGTCTCGAGGATTTTTTCCAGTAGAGTCAGCGGCAACGTTTTGTGCAGATGAATTTGCAGCGTACAGCGACAGTGTCAATAAGAAGTTGACCAGGATACAGTGACCGGGTAACAGAACCAGCAAGATACTAATCAGAATACAGCGTTGTTTTTTATTTGAAATAAATTTATGGGACTCGGCGAATTTACTTTTACTTCTTTTCTATTCTTGGAAATAGTGGAATCAGTAAATATTATGAGGCGCAAAGGTGAACACAAGATAAAATCGTAATTAGGTGATCAGCGACAGAAAGAGCCAATCATCTTACTTCTGATACCACTATTACGGGGTTCGATAAAGTAGTCTTTTTAAAAAACAGAAATTTATTTAATTATAACAATTATTACAAGAATTAGTATTTAATAATGAATAAGAGAGACTTGTGTCCACTACGAATATCAAATCCGGTCTGGCGTTAGGTCAGATTTACGTTTATTATGCAAATAATGCATCTCGTATCGGATTGCATTTCTCACACAGTCCGTGAGAACCACTGCTTGGTCAGCAATTTATTCATAATGCCGTTCGTAGGAAGGAGTGTTTCTAACACTATCTAAAAGTGCTAAAACTGATTATCGTGTGTGTCTACGTGAGGACTACGGATAAATTAGATTAGCGCAGTCATTTCATTTAAAATTCAATCAAATTGCTATGGCGGATGAACGATGATTCTAACACCCCGCAATTGGAGCTGCTATTTTGACTTATTTTCTGTCTTTTTTTAAACGAAATTATGAAAAACGTAATGGATCTTAATTACACTATTAAGTTCAGAAGGCCAGTAATTTTCATCTGCGTTATTTTTCAAGCATTTCTTTGAGTTCCAAAACTCACTAGTTTTGGAATTCCATGAAAATACTGAAGAAATTCTTAGGAAATTCATTTTTTTTGAGTAATCATACTTTACTTAACATGATAACTGGAGAAAATTCATATTAAAATACTCATTAAAACCTATTGTTTTCACTTTTTGATATTACTTTGCTTGGAAATGGATACATATACACAGACACACACTTACGCACACACACACATACATACACACACGCACACGGGCATGGGCACACGCACACGCGCATGTGCACACGCATACACACACAAACATACAGACACATACAAACATACACAGATACAAAGACACACAGACCCACACGCACACAAACACCCACACACACATACACACATACACACACATACACACACACACGCACACACAAATACACGCAAATCCTGAGAGACACGCCCATTGCAAACGATCTTGAAACTTATGTTTCGTATAGCTTATTTTTGTTTAATAGTACGTAGCGACACGTATATAAAACAGATAATAATTCAAGACAACGTACCGTTCTCAAGATGTAAACCTATAAATTCGAAACTTACAGCTCAAAAAAAATTGAAAAAAAAATTATTAGATTATATTCGAACAAATAAATTTATTTCCATGTACTTAAATATCATTGGTCGATTAGTTGATTATTCGTAGCCCGTAATGTAGAAAAATGTCATTCTTATATAACAAATATATCGGTATTACTAGAAATAAAGGATATTTCTACAAACTATATAATTTAATGGATGTGTGTTGGATTGAAAAATAAATTGTAACGAAACAAAATCTAAGATTAAAATTGTTTTATTTTAAGTGATTCTTTAAGGCCAAAACCTACTAAAAAGAATGTCGTAATATGAAAGTTTGTTAACTAGACAATAAATTCAGGCTATTAAATATTCCAGTAGAAAAAAATAAATTCAAGAATTTCATCCATATGGCCGTTTTTATGATATTGGCTAAAATAATAAAAAGTATGTAATTAATAATATTAAACAATTAGTCTTCCGATCACTTGTTCAACGGCATCAAAGAGTGCTCTGGAAAGTAAATGCAGTTTAGCACCAATAAAGATTTCAGTATTTATTAATTATAAAATGAAATAGTATAAATTAAAAATTATATCCGTATTTAACAAAAATAATTGGTGCTTGTGATTATTTTGTTCGGTTTGAAAAATTTCGTACCTGGTTCATTTTGGAAAGGTTTGTAAAGTTTGTCATTTTTAGACGGTTTTTTTTCTCTTTGTTTGCTTTTCTTCTTTTTACAATGCACTTATCGCGCAAGTACAAATAAAAATTATTAAGTATTTATAATAAATATGTAAAAAAAATTAACTAATATTCAAAAGCATTCATGAGTTAAGGTACGACCAGTTACAGCAATATTATTAATATTCTAAAACAATTTTAACAGAGTGTAAATAAAGTGATCAATTTTGTTTTTTATTTCATACATTATGTGGGGGTTCAATTAAAAGACAAAGTTATGAGTTTTCAAAAGGATTATTTAATAATTTTTTATGAAACAATTCTATAGACATTATTTAAAATTTTCGTTTGATTTTTCTCATAAACCGTTTGACGTAGAAACTTGAAATCTTATTGGTTATGTATATAGAATGAAAAAGTTAATATTAAAATCGACATTAAATAAAAGAGTACATTTAACAAAAAAATATTTTTGCTGGATATTATTTTATTACAAAAATTTAAACGATAAAAATCAGTAGTACTTAAAAAATATAATGATCCATTAAATTTTAAAAACGTGAATATTGTTATATTACGAAATAAGTTTTACTTACTAAAGGTGGGTAGTCAGACCAACTGTTAGTGGCGTTGCTAGTTAGAATTATTGAAAAAAACTACAAGAAATTAGCTTTGGTATCGTTTAAATGTCAAAATTAAGTGGAGACTTTGTTTAAAAACCATTAAACTCATTCGATGTAAAATTAGAAAGCGTTGAAGAGTAATTCGTTTGTATTAAATTTGCAGGAATGTACCATTCCACCTCTATTGTTTTACATTTTAAGGTTTTAAAACTTGCTGTTAACTATATTTTAATATCAAACAGGTTTTTCTCCACATAGTTATAAAGTCTTATCTGTAGTTATAGTACATTCAAATTGAAGATGGAATGTTTGTAAACAATCACTTTTGACAGTTCAGGTATTGCAAACCTTTTTCTTACATTCACGTTAGTAATTTAATGTGGATTTATTTGTGATTAAAAAATATGTTTTATTAGTGTGCACATTTACACTGTATACATACGTAACTTATATTATATAGGTTATATTTTATATTTAAGAGAAATTCAGATAAGTAAGATGCGTTTCGAATAATTTATAAATATTACTGTTACATAAAAAATATATAATAATACCAACAAAATTCCTCTCATGCTTAATCCAGGCTTGAGACTGGCAATCTTAAAGACTGGCGTATTTAAAAAGTTGTTGGTAGCCAAATCTACTAGTAATTCACCCTTGGCAAACCTTCAACTATCTGTCTATCTAATAAATAATATTCTATCATACTACCAAATAATACTTTATTTTCTAAGTATATTAGTAATAGTAGTTTAACGAAATGTTAGTTAGAACACAGAATGAAATTATTACAAAATAAAACAAGTATTACTTAATTTTCAAGAAATTACTGAAACAACTTTTAAAAACATAAAGTACACTGATGTGTAAAAATAAACCAAATACGTTAACATTCTAAAGAAAAAAATACAACAATTACATCACAAAGAACTCAAAATATATATTATAAACACACAAAGTACACTAATATTTCACATTACTATATAGAAATACACTAATATTTCATAGAAAAATTACACTATAGTGTTACAATCAAATCATAATGAACTTAATACACAAAATACATATTTATATTTAAAAAAACCACAAATAATTTATTATTTCACAGAAAACAATTAACCACAGTGCACATGAACATTAATCACATCACAATGAACTTAAAACGTGAAATCACTAAAATATTTAATATAAATACACTACATACATCATAACAATTACAGATTATCACACTTATATCACAAAAATATCAGATTCTGCGCTTTTTCTATTGCGTTTCTGGTATGTGAATTTCAATTTCTTTAAAATATTGTAGAACGTCGTCCTTTTGAAATTAGGTAAGGCCTCATCGTTGTTCACCTCCATAAGAACCTAGTCGATCGTAGGTAGTTCATTTTTAAAATAAAAAGTATGGGCTTTACGTCTAATCGTGCCAAGCTCTAGATCATCCAATTTTTTTAAATTTTGTCAATCTTGGCGGGTACGGCAAAGGCGAGCGGATGCGTCCTTCTTCTATATTCCCGAACTGTATTATACACTGTGCTTAGACCAACACCGGTGATTTCAGCCATTTGCTTTGCTACTTTTTTACTTGCTTTTTGTATTTTTTGTAAATGTGTTTTTCCTTGGGCGTGATCTTTTCTACGTATTTATATACATTTATTAAAGTGGTTTTTTCTTTCGAGCTTAAAGCATTCTTCTTAGAGCGTTTCTTCATGGGCGATGAAAATGTTAGAATGCCGCCGCTAGTACCTGGTACATACGCCATTTTATTTACACAATAAAAATACACTTTAACAATAACACATATTATTATATAACAAACCGAACTTAACGCTATGAGACAAACAATAATATAATAAACTTAATGTAATACAAAGTAATGAAAACAATTTACAAAACGCCAAAAAGTCAGCGAGCAATAATTGCAAACGTCAAAGTCGTTCAAAATTCCAATGGGAAAATACGTTCGCTAGTGCGGACTGGAACACAGATGCTTCGCTGTCATGTTGTTCTCTTTGCTAGCGGTGCGCGCCAAAAGTTGGCATACATGCGAATACACAGTTAACAAAAAAATATAATTGATCTCCTGAATCTATAAGCAATTTGACATAAGAATTGTGATAATATAAATAATGAGTATTACAAATAATTATACTAGTTGTGCGCTCGGATTAATTCAAATTTATTTAGTACATTTCTATATGGCTTCTTCAATACCATTATGAAGTTTCGTGTTTGTGGAACAGATAAGACTGACGGATGATTATACGGATTCGCATTGGTTGTCCTCAAAGCAAAAATTAATAATTTAGTTTTACTAAACATACATATAATAAAAGTTAATGACATAATGTGCAGTGAACATTGTCATAACGCTTTGACTTGTAGTGTAATCCTAAATATTACATTTTCTTTTGGCGGTACCGTTCCGACGTAGTTCTATCGATAATAAAAACATTTGAACATAACATATATCTGTCTCGCTCGAACAGTGCATACAGATCGTATTGTGTCACTAGTGTATATGTATTCAAATTGCACTTTTTTTTCACAAATTGTCCCGCAAAATTCCTAAGCAAAAACCAGGTATTTTTATTTGGTATGAAGCAGGTATCTTTATCTGATAAACTGAGGATTTTATGAAATTCCAACGAAAGTACAGTTTTGAAATAGTAGGGCAATTCACGTGAAATGGCCAATTGAAAAATTTCCCTGTTTTTACTCTAGATGTCGTAGCTAAATCTAGTAAGCGGCTGCTACCCGAACATGTACTTTGCCGTATACGTTGTGGTATTGAAAACAATTAAAAAGCATTTTTATCTTCAACATTTAAATTTACTTCAGATTTTTTAGTATATTGATATTTGACGTTGTGTTGTGTTAATATTTATAAAATGTATTATGCTTTTACTATTTTTTCGTTGAATACAATAACCCATTGATAACATAACCTCAAATCGAATAACAAATTCATAAATGGCGCTAAATTTAGATTCCAGATTATACTTTCCAGATTATGCTTACATGATAATAATAAAAATGACAGAGTTATTGAAGAGATTTAAATGATACTTGAGGATCCTACGTCTGAACGGGTTCAAGAAGAACTTCCGCCAACAGTGCCTTTAACATAAATATCTAATGAGGATGCTCACAAAAGAATACGCCTTCAAAGTAACTGACTGATATGTACCCAGTTGTAGAACTGCTTAATAGCGTCCGGTAACATGTGCAAGCAAGTAGCAAAGGTACACGCATCCCAAGATTACATTAGAGAAAAAAAGAGAAAGTAAAAATAAAAAGATTATGAAGAAAAATCTTAATATTGAAAAGCAAAAAATGAAATTATATTCAAGTTCTGAGGAAGAAACGATAGAATTAGCCGGTGAAAATTGCGGTCCCGAAAATAATATATATGATACGTGGAATACGGTGAAAATTACTACGAAACTGAAAAAATAAAAGATTAGCTGCTATGAATTGTTTGTAAATTATGGCCGCTTATAAATTGCACTCCATTCAACAATTATTGTAATTCTTGAGGCAAAAAAATGAAGAAACAAGAAACGGAAAAGGAAAACTTGTACGAGAAAAAAGTAACGGAAAAGGCAAAGGGAGAGGAAAAATGAGTCGGAAATTAAATGGCCATCTTATCCTTAAATGGGCGGCCAATTTCTAACAGATTTTAACATTAAAGCTTTTATAAAAAACATTATCCTAAATTGCATATATAATTTGTAGACTACATTGAAAAATAGTTTAGTACCAACATTTATTTGAAAAGAAAATAACATGTCACAATGTTTGTTTTAATTATCTATACGCCAAATATACCATAACTATATCTGCGTATAAGGTAATCAAATCTATAGCAGCGTAAGCTGACATATCGTAGCTATCTCACTCTAACACCTTATAAAATTAGTGAATAGCATATATGGTCTAGATTTTTTTAGCGTCGAGACTTAGATTATTTTCACAAATTCAATTTGAATGGACTATAGATCCTTTTTAGGGGTCAAGGACAGAACCCTTATATATTCGTAACAATCGTCTGTCTATTTATCCGCACCTGTCTGCAATGCCTTGTAGTTTTTATAGATTTTTGTAGTTTTTATAGGTTTTTATAGAGACTTACGTAAAGGAAATTCTGCAAATACGTGTTTCACAAAGACATCAATTAATACGTACCACAATGTAAAACATGATGTCTTTTAATGAATATGTCGCATGAAATTTGGATTACTGTTAAATTACGTAAAAGTCAAAATTATTTAAAAAACATAAATATCAAAATTATTTTCCTAAACTTCTTGAGAAGTAACACTTCATTTTTTTATTGTTGCATCTTATATACGCTGAATGTTTTTTTAATAAAAAAATTCAATAACATTCTTATGCATTAAGACAATAATGAGAATTAGTCACATAAGAATATGCAGTTGGTTTTCAATACTATTTGATCTGATATATATGTTTGATCGGATGGTCTATATATTCGAACTAAATTATTTTCGACAGCTTGTTTTTTCTTATTGATCAAATTGCTCCGTAAATGTATTTCTTATGGAATATTGTAAAATTAAAAATTAAATTAAAAAAATGTGAATGCAGCTTGTTGGGGAGTACAAACATATTTTTCTTCAAAGTAACGTTTCATGTTTTTTGTATAAATTACATTTTCTCTCCTAATAATTCGTCTAACTTTCCTTTGCATTGAGGATTGATCAAATAGTATCATGGAAACATAATTAAACTTTTGATTGTGTTTTTCTCAAACCTTTCGATTCTTGTATATTGCTACGGATATATATATATATATATATATATATATATATATATATATATATATATATAATATCAATATACAATATATAGGATATATATATATATATATATATATTTATATATATAACTCGCAACTTATAAAACGCCTATCTGATTTGATTAGTTTTTCGGGAATTATCTCCAAGTTTTTCCCCATTTTCGCCTTCTATTCCGATGCGTATACAGCTAGCCAGAAAATATGTAATATTTTGTGCAGGCACCTATTCGTTAATACTTGAAGTTACCTTGTATATATCATTAGAATATACTCCAAGTGGATCTTTATGCTGTTAAAATATAGACGGAAGAACGTCATTTTATTTAGAGTTCTAAGTACTTGCCTCGTGTGCTCTGACGCGTAGATCAACCTCTATTTTTGTCAATAACACTTTCTAGATAAATTAATTATTCGACGAATTCTATTCATATATCAACTTTAATTAGAGATTTTGTTGTCACAGGTGATATTGAGGTGTTTGTTTTGTTAAATTTAAAACTGACGTTTCTAATGTAAGTTAAGGTGCAAGCTGTTTAGCAGTTATCAAAGGCATTATTGAGATCCTCTAACCGGCCCTCACTAAAAGTCGATGATAGTTTGTCGCAGAAACTTTCTTTCTTTTTTTAGAATTGAAATCTTTACACGTTTCTAATATTGTCCTGCAGTGATCTTTCTAATCTTTTTGTCAGAAGGATGGCAAATATTTTTTGGTCTCAAACAATCGACTTAATATGACACCCAGAATTTCGGATATGACAATATTTTGGTGACAAAGTCGACCAGAATATTGTGATACCCGAAGTTCTGGGTGGCATATTAAGTCGGTTAAGTGAGAACTCGAAGTTACATGACATAGTTTCTGCTTGAGATCGACAATACTTGTTTAAAAACAGCAGAAACTCAAGTCTCACAGTTTAGGCATGCTGAGCACCTGAAATATTAGAACTGAGGAGTTGGGACCCGAAATTCAGTGAGAGTTTCTGCTTTAGTCCTAAAATACTATTTTTAAAACAACAAATCCTCAAGTCTTCTTGGGTGGCCAGTACGCTTAGGTATTAGTTTAGGTAGTGAGTACTCCTGCAAAATCAGGATTGAGAAGTTGGAATCCGCAATTCCACGAAAGAGTCTCTACTCGAGACCCACAATACTATTTTAGAAACAGTATATCCTCATGTCTCACAGTTTTCGCAGGCAGTACACCTTCAACATCAGAACTGAGGATTCGGTGATCGGAATTCAATGACAAAGTCTCTGCTTAAGACGCAAAATACTAATTCAAGAAGAGCAGATCCTTAACTTTTATGATTTAAACAAGCGCGTCTCATGACATAACGTCAAATTCTAAAAAAAATTCTAATTTGAAACGATAAGCTCCTCAAATTTTACGGTTTAAGAAGACAGTATACTTGCAGCATCATGATTGAGGATTTGGAATCCGTAGTTCAATTCACTGCTCACAGCATTAGGATTCATGAACCAAATTGGAATTTTATTGTATGTACCTGTTTATACTTACCTACCTATTTAACCTATTACGTTCTTGCTACGTAAAGGCAAGTCAAATGAGTTCAAACTCGATGAATTTACTCCTCATCAATAAAGAGTTCTCTCTTTCCAGCTGTATTGTAGTACTCTAATTTTGCTGAAGAGCAATTTATATGACCCTTAATCGTATCTAAATAATATAAGCCCATTACACCTTAATATCAAAATTTGATCCGGGCACTTGTGGTGTTCAATATTGATGAAATCTATAGTACATCTTCAATTTTCATGGTAAGATCCTAATAAATTTTTTATGGGTAACGTACTGTAAACTGTTGAAAAAAAGTATAAGAAATTCTGTGGTATATATGTAATTTACATAGTTAAATTCTAACCAAATTTATATTTCATGGGACAAAATTTAGAAATAAAACCATTTTAACACTTTGAAGTTTTAATATCCAATTATGTATTATTTGAAACACTATATTAAAAAAAAAGAATAAACAATCTACAAGGACTAATGAAAAGAAACAATCCACTATCCATGCAATTACTAACTCCAATGTAAAGAAATAACATGCTATTAGAGCAATCACTAGCTCTAACATAAAGAAACAATATGTTAGTACTATAATCACTAACTCTAAAGAAACAATTTACTAAAACTTAGTTTTCTTTATATGTTTCCATTATATAAATTAAATATTAATATTAAGTCGGTTATAACAAAAGAATACAATCCTAATTCTCGAAAAACATTATTTCAACATTAATGCAAGGGTTAATCATCCAGCAATGCACGCACACAAAGGCCAGCACGCGGTGTCATTAACGCGACTGCGGTGAACATCTTATTCGGCTATGAGTATTGAGCAATGCCAGTGTTATTTTGCAGGACAAAAAAGTGGTTATTCCAATAACTCTCCGTTCTTAAGTTTTCTAATGATTGTGAAAATTTAAAATGTAATCAGGATTCAGAAAATGTTGAACAAAAAAATATTTCGTTATTGAAATAGAAATCGTGTCTCAGTAATAAATACCCGAAATAATTAATAAGGTTATAGATTATTTTCTTTTTATATTTTCGAGAAACGGTGTACAGTTAGTTGAAAATTAGATAAAAAAACGTCATTGCAACATATATTAATGTATTTTAATGGTAGGTTATATAAACTAAAGGGAGAAAACAATTTAAAAATAAAAATAAAGTTTAAAAAATAGGACAATTCTGAAAATTAGGGCAGGTCTCCGTGGTGGTTTGTTTATATAAAAATATACGTCTAAAGAAAAAAACAACAGCATAAATACCCCATGTGGCAACAATAATTTTTTTTGCCAAATTTGTTGCTTTATCACACTTGTATTAATTTCTGCACAACAGATGAAAACGCCGAAAAATACATAACAATTTTGAAAAAAAAAATTTCTAAATCTACCAAGTGTTTATAACTAGTTATACGCCGTTAAAGAAAGAAACGATTTAATTACAGCCTTCATTAAGTTGAAACAAAATAATCGCGTAACTAATCAGAGCGGTCAGGATACTATAAAATAACGGGTAATCCAATTTGACATAGTCGTATGCAGTGAAGAATAAATCCTGGTGTTGTACTATAACGATAAATTCGTGAAGAGCGTTCGATACATTGGAATCTGCAATTAAAAGAAAACAATATTGAAGAATGCTATTAAAATAATATCCGATCATATTTACACATATATGTAACAAATATTTTTGAATTATTAGTGAATTCCATACTACCATTCAAAAATATTTTAAGTAACAAACTGCGAATACAAAACTATAAGCTATTTCATTCTTATAGTAACTTTAAGATTTGCCAAAAATTCGTGTCAAACAAGGAAACTATTTTAAATTTAATGTAATTTACCGAAGTTTTTCTATCTTAGCACTATCGATTGGTAGTGTCATAATATATAAACTTTTTAGACGAATCCGCTAAAAGGTTTAAAAATATTCATACAAGTATTAAAAAGCAAATACTTTTAATTTTTTATGAACCCTGAATTTATTTAGATTTTTGAATTTTAAGATGAACCAGACTCTTAATTTAAAAAAAAAACCATGTTATAAATTATTTGTTCGATACTTAACAAAATAATTATCAGTAACTCCTTATGATTTCGAATGCGTGCGTCATTAAATTTGAGAATGTCCATCTGCCATGCAGATTTTTGAAGTTTGCTTATTTTTACCCACGACGGAACAGAGGAGATTTGGGGTGAGAGGTTGTTTGTGTGTGCAATTTAATGTTCCCATTTATATCCAAAACGTTTTGACCGATTTAGATATGGTTTTCTGTAAAATGTTTGTGATTCATTGGCAATGGTTCTTAGACAGTTGTTGGGGCGATTACTCATCAGGGGGCGCTGCAATAAACATTTAGTTGCAAATGCTTTGCAGTAAACTTCTTAATAAAAAAAGTATAAAATAAAAACATTTTCTTCTTTATTCGTCTCAAAGTCTGTGATCGACCATATGCCTAAAGCGATGAAACGTTAGCAACTTTAGGAAACTTCAGTCTTTACAATTCTTATATAGGTTGAGATAAGGCGGTCAAATTAAGGACACATTTACCCACAAAATTTACTAGGCCCAAAAAATTTTGAACTTCCTCTACAATGGTCGGTTCTCTGGATAATAAAATCGATTTAATATTTTTATCGAGAGGTTTTACTCCCTTACATGATAATTGTTAACCAAGAAATAGTACTTGATTCACTTTGTACATATTTGGATTCACCGAGTAAACCACTGGTTTCTTTCAAAATTTCGCGTACTTCCTCGGGTTGCACATCATGTTTAATCTCATTGCTCCTAGTAACTAAAATTTCATCTGTAAATTTACGATTCAGTTCGAACAGCATTATTCTTAAAATTTTTTGGAAGTATTCTGGAGCGCATAAGTACTAAACATACATGACACTTATATCCATAAAGACTTCTACTAGAAACGAATGTGGTAATATGTCTACTATCCTTTTTAAGTTCAAATTATTGGAGGGAATTTTTGATATCTAGTTTCAAGAATAGCTTAACATTTATAAATTTGGGAAGCAGTAGCTCCTTCTCCATCAGTGGGTAACAATCTTGAACAATAGCTTGATTTGTGTATCTAATATCGATCCAAATTCTCGTCTCTCCGTCATTTTTGGAATCATCTTAAATGAAATCCAGTCTAAAAGATCAATAGCTTCCTCAACAATTTCATATCTTACCAATCTTTTTATCTTTGCATTTACTGCGATCTTGTACCTAGAAATCGAGCGGTATAATTTTTCAACTAGATTTAATTTTTTTAATTCCATTTTTTAAGGGCCAAATACAATCAAGATTCAGAAAAACCTAAAACTGTTAACAAATTCTGTCTACCGCACAATGTTTTATCAGATTTTTGTACTTAGTTGTGAAGCTGAACATTGTGATGTTTCATAATACACTAGATTGTTTTTTTCATATACCTATTTGCAACACACTAACTATGTATTTCATTACACTTGCTTGGCATGGGTTCGAGAAAAGTTTAAGAGAACCACATTTGAGATATTTTTTGTTACGTGTCCGATAAATTTTCATTCAGCCCTAGCACAATTACTTCTTTCTTCACAGAAGAAACTTTAGAGATTTTGGGATAACTCTTCCTTTTTCAACCCTAGCTGGATTATCTCTTTGTTTGCTTAGAGAACTTGAGATATTTTGGGATAAACAGTAAGGAGATAATTATATTTAAGTACCATTCGGTCTCTGCCTAATTACGTATTTCTCAGTATCGGACCATTCAGACTTAGCGTAACAAAACTAACTAGTACGCGACAAATTACAACCTCACTTAATTCTATTTAATTAGAGCTTTTTTATACTAAAAAAAATCATAAAAACGCAGTCTATATTTTATTTGATTTACCACCTCAATAACTTACAAGTGTGGTAATAAATTTTGAGTACTTTTTTTCAATGGAATGGTAGATTTATTACATACCCTTATAGGCAATGTGTAGCACAATATTTAACTGCTCATATGTGAAAGCAAATTCACTAAACATTGACAAAATTTATTTTTGTTATTGGAATGAGGTATTGTTTACTTGAAGGTACCAAAATATTACTATTGGTTTATCTCTACGAGTTATATAACAGTAATGCGTGTAATGTCTTGGATACCGATTAATTTAATCTATCATTTAGTAACCAGATCTAACAAGATGGACAAAATATTTGTTTAATTTATTTGGCCAGTGACGTGGTTGGTACCATATAACCCATGAATCCAACATCTTTTCCTTTCCTTCAAAGGTATAGTAATGGAAAAAATATGTCGCTTCGATATCAGTAAAGAAATCATTTAAATTAAGATGACTACGGATTCTTTATGGAATCTGTAATATTTGTGTATTTGTTAAATATAGTAATTAACTACTAAATAACATCAAGCAACAATAATTTAACAAAAGATTATACCTCTAGTACTGTAATAATTATTACGGGTATCCAATTATAAGTTAAAATGGAAAGGATTTGTCAATATACCAATAATGAATAAACTATTCACATTTATCAAATCGCCTTTATTTCTTTACATACTGGTTTAGTACAATGATATTCAATACTTTAATCCTCATTGATACTTTTGACACTTCCATTCAGATATATTAAATGAAGGATCAGTTATCAGTGTTAGATTGTCAAAAAGGATTACTCTGCATAACTTTCGGCGACGCGCCTCTGTCTCAGAGCGTCCAACCGGTTTATTGTACATCACAGAATACTATTCGCATGATGAGCATATTCTGATGGTGTCTTATTTTAATTTCTTAAATTATTTTCAATTCTTAAATTTATCCATCCATTTAGATGACCTTCCGGGTGACTGTTTTCAATTCTGATTTAAGATTCGTTGTAAATATTTTAGACCTATGGCATTGTTACAGTTATTTTCTAAACTATTCCACATCGTCATACCTATTTACAAATCCAGCTGACGGACTGACCAGCATAGTTTCTGTACAAAACATTCCACCGTCACTAATTTTACAAATTTTGTGGATTATGTAACCTAGAGCTCGGATGAAAAGCAGTAGATAGATGTGGCCTATTTTGATTTTCAGAAATCATTTGACCGAGTCGGCAACGATCTTCCACTAAACCAAATACACTTTTGTCAATGATTTTCAGTTTAGCAGACAGTATGTGCTGTTTTAAATTTCAAATACTGCTCTTATAATATAAAATTTGTAATCAGTCAAGTAAGTAATTTAGGTTAATTTTTTATATAATGATAATTGAGTGGCACTGTGTTACTAGCACCATTCGTTGGTTTACTTTTGGCGATGAATTAAAACTCTTCTTAAGTTTTAACAACCAATGTGGTAGTGAGCTTTCCAATGTAACATCAACTCTGTGTTCTAATAGAGTAAAAAAATAAGCTACATTTGAAAGCAGTTGCGGCTCGCTCTAAGGAGCGATGGTGCGCTGAACCAACACTCAAATTTTTAAAAGCGTTATTTATTAATTTCATAAATTGTAGTCTTAATTATCAATAATAACATATAATCTATTTCCTTGAGTCCATTGCCTTAGAGGTACGCAGAGCCTTACGGTTCAATGAACCAAAAGTTTCAGCACTGAATTCCATAAATGCGAAAGGAAAACTTTGAAAAAATCTGGACGTGAAACAAAAGATTTAAATAAAGATTTATATAAATTTGATACGGCGTTCTGTTGACGTAATAAGTAAATCGCGTTTAACACAGATTACTTAATCTAATATTTTCAATTGCATGCGTTCTAGCAAAGTTATTGGCATTTATTTTAAAGGATCATATTGATTTAGTGTGTTGTGTGACATCGAATAGTGTAAAAAAGGAAAAATATAATGTGAATTTTATAAAGAAAAAAACTGAAAAGACGTAGTTATATAAACGTGAATAAGGCAAAAAATTATTTTGTTTTCCATGTATTGTGTTTTGAGAATATTTAGGTTTTTTTCTGGTTTAAATGAAATAGTATATTCAAAAAAATTAATTATTCCCAAAAAATAGTGCTCAGTCACAAAAAGAACAAACCCAAAAAATAAAAACATGGAAATAGAGACAATAATTTTTGTTTGACAGCCGTTTCTTCATAGAAAGAGCATATTACAAATAAATTTTCTAAAACAAATTAATCAAGTCCAAGCTTTAATTATTTACATGTAAATTATATTAAATACGTCGTAATTTATGTATATTCTTTCATTTAAACCGAAAAAATCAGATAATTCACATTTTTGCTAACCAGACTTACAATTGAAGTTTTATTAACTCCATTTTCGTTTTTCACAAAACATAATAAATTTTTCTCTCGTCGAGCAGATCGATGAATGGATTTTATTCGTAAATAAACAAATAAATGTTGAGCGAGTTATAATTGAGCGCTTAAAATTTCTGTTTGTTTTTCTGTCGTATCCTTATCGTTAGTATTATATTTTATTACCATTTGTCCATTTAGTATTTACTTATGTCTAATCTTTTGAGGAAATTAAAAGTTTAAACTTTTGTGGGAATTAAAAAGGTATGTTTGGCATGATTTTTTTTGAGAAATAAAGATTTACTGGATTTAGAATACATAGACATAAATAGGTATCACATACCCTGAGAACCCTACAAACCAATATCGCGAATATGACGATTTAGAAACGGGGTTGTGAAAGTGTTTATTGTAATCCGTTACTAATATACGCAATACCACCTCTTTCAAAACTTAAAACTAGTCGCTACACTTTAGAAGTTTCAAACAAAGCCTGCAGCCCATTAAATAAATTAGTTTTTGATCCATTTACGACGATAATTTTAAGGTTTTTTTTTGTAACGGATTTTTAAAATAATAGTAAGTATAAAGCTATAACAAAGGCATTATTTATAATATCTTAAGACGTTATAAAATAAATGCTTCGCTATGCCTATTACCTTAAAATTATTTAATATTCTTGATACTTCGCTATTTAGCAATTATAGTACTGACCATAATAATTATTGACACGAACGCTGTCAATCGTCAATAACAGCTTTAACCTGAGCCTTTGTACGATGACGGCCTCTCTCAAGATTAGAACTGACAATCCAGTCCCGTACAAAAGTCGTACTAGGCGAGCAACGACGAGACTCCATTCATCAAATATGATGTTCTGTAAAAGAATGTTTAATGAACTCATATTAAATGTTTTGGGTACACAAATCATATATTTACAGAGACATAAAATATGTCCGCGAATCGTTACAAAAGTAAATTTGGAAATAACTCAATTTTATTAAACACTTTTATATGTATTCATTTAAACCCGTTTAATCTACGTCTCTCCGTCTAATACAGTAAACATTTATATTACTAACATTTGGACTTTAATAAATTATAAATAATAAGATCAGGTTATCTTGATTTATGAACAAATTTACTTGCTTAAACCTACGCACCCTAAACACGAAATAATACTGAAAGTCTTTGAGTTTGTTCAAATATCTTTAAAAGATTTCAAAACTTTTGTATCGGAAATGCTTTTATTTTTTTATTTGGCGGCAATTTGAAGTTTTTAGTTTTAGTTTTTAATTTGCAAACAACAATTAGTTTACTAATTAAATGCGAACAACTTTTCGTGAAATTATTTTCGAAAAAGTTTTGCTTCAAAAAATGTTAATAGTAGATTTGAAATTAAATCTAATGATAAAGCTTCGATTCCATGACGTTGTTAAATAACAAAGTTCGGCGGCTTTAATACCGAAGGTAACGTCAGTGCCCCAAAATCATATATATATATATATATATATATATATATATATATATATATATATATATATATATATATATATATATATATATATATATATATATATATATATATATATATATATGTATATATATATATATATATATAAATATATATATATATATATATATATATATATATGTATATATATATATATATATATATATATATATATATATATATATATGTATATATATATATATATATATGTATATATATATGTATATATATATATATATATATATAAATAAGTTCAAAACAGACGGTTATAATCAATAAAGTTTTCTGGTATCTCTCTTATTTTTGAAATACGGTATTTCAAGGTCACAGTTAAGGATAAGCACCCCAGGGTGCACGCACACCATAAACCACGCGGCCCCATCGAAACGAAAAAAACGTGTCTAACAATAGAAATATTCTTTCGAAGAAAAAACAGATTATTAGTATTTTTCCTGGTCTTTTCAGTTTCTTCTTTATGATAATAAAACAGGTAAATATAATTATGAATGACAAAACGCTGAAAATAAACGGCGGACTTATTGCTTCGATGGCAATCTCTTACAGCCGACTAAAACACCAATCCAGTCTCGCTCAAAGAGCGGCTGGGAATCGAACCCGGGTGAGTTCCCGCGATACGCCGCTCCGCCGAGAACCATATGTTTTGTGATCAACCCAACACACAACGACGACACCACAGCGTAATAGGTATAACAGAGAAAATTTCTAAAACCGTTGATGCAATATGGAGTCGACTTTATGCATATATCCGAAGTAAACATTCCACAAAAGCGACAATGCTGGATTGAAATAAATATCAAGACCAATTATTTGTAGGTTACACCCGGCCGCTGTTATTTTGAAAACATTAAACACAGAAAACGCTATCAGGAATAAAAAATATACATCGACTAGTATAAAACAATCTACTTTGGGTCGATATCGTCTCTCGATCTTCGCGGCCATTTGGTAAGCGAACGAATAAGAAAGTGTAGATGGAAAATGAATTGACTGATGACAATTAAATAAATTTTAATTTAACTTATCAGTTTTTTCATTATGAATATATATTCAAAAAGAATCAATTGCTGTTTAATAACCGTTTCTTGCAGTAGATATAAATCGAACAATATTTTGGACGTCGACTCGAAATCATGTTTTGTTTCAAAATTATAACTATGAAATTAATGTTCAGACAGACACCATGTTTTTATTATTTAGTAGCAAGGTTGATAATAAAAAATACTCAATTTTTAAAAAGGAAAGTTCTTATTGCCTTCGTTTTGGCTTTCTTCATTACTCATGTGACAATATAAATTCTTTTAAAGGAAAATTCTCACAAACTCTCCATTCCCGGCGCAAATTAAATCAATATCCTACCCTTAGATATAATAAATATTAAAATTTAAAATAATTACGCTGGTTGAAACCTAATATATTTATATTGTCTAGTACATTTTTTACAGGTGAAGGTGGGATAGGAAATATGAAAGTAAAATGCTTACCATCTATATTAACACATTCGGTCATATTACAAAACAATTAACAGCTGATCAAAATATTGGATTGTTTGGCCATTACTAAGCTAGTAATGGCATGTAATTCATGCTTTCTAGATTCATTTGAGCGTCCAGTTTGTTATCAGTGGCAAACGGATAGCGATTTCATATCTTTTACGTCCGCGTGGAAAAAAAAAACTCATAAGTTTACGCCAAATATTTTATGAGACTGCTCCTCGACAACTAATAGCTTCGAATGATTATGACACTAATTCTATAAAGATATGGTTATTCAAGATTCACGGTACCGTTTTTATTTTCAATTTACCTAAAAATCAACATGGTTTGTGATGTGATTTTCTTGCACAATTGATTATGTTGTTATTTCATTGTGCCAAATAAATATGTTTCAAGGCGAATAAGGGTATGACTAATGTGAAAATTTAGAATTTTTTTTGAGCTTCAAAAGCTTTCAGGACCGTCATTTTTATATAATCTTCTCAGCAATAGTCGCATCTTTGCTCGTTCTATCGGTTTATTAAACAAAAAAACAATAAATGACAATAAAACTTCAACATTACCTACTATTGACTATCAATGTCTTTTTCAAAGATAATATATTAAGACAGTGTATGTGGTTTGTGTTGACTTATGCTGCATCGAATTTTGAGTTAACAACAAAGGAATCCCAAAAGTTGACCTACAAGATCATTGAGGAGCATTAAAGAATGTATTGTGGAAACAACAAAAGGTATAGGAGATATGGCTCAAATTATTATATGACTTAATTCAATCTCGCTTATCAAATTGCCTCTTATAGCAAGCATAGCTCTTTCCACGGACTATAGAATGAAAATAAAATATAGCTTTCTATTTCGACACACATATAGCAATATAGGTGTTTGTGGAAAAACATACACCGGAAGGTAAATACAACAAAAAAAAATATGTATATATATATATATATATATATATATATACGTATATCAAATCTGTCAATATCAATCTGGCGTAATAAGTCACAGTGGTCAAAAAACTCGATACCGACCCGACGCCATGAAAATGAGATAGGTGCTTTGACGGAGAGGAAATTTTTTTTAACGGGCGTTAGTGAATATTTTTTTTACTTTTTGTGGACCCTAAGTAATTATATACGACCTGTCTTCATATTTCTACGAAAAATATTCAATGACTACTTCGTTCATGATGGCCCTGTTGGATCTGAGGGAAATGATAACGGGTCTGGATGGATTACCAAAAGTACATAAAGTTTTAAACTTTTCATTAACATTATCGCATACGGCTTTAAGGAAGGGAAAAAATGGTATATTTTGCTTATTTGTCCACTGCGCTCCACGTATTAGTTACAGCGTATTTTCAATACATCGTAAAACCTATACTGTCTGTGATAACTGAATGCTTCAAATATTAGGCAAGCCTTATCTACTGACGATATCCAATCAACAAAAAAATAATTTTATGTTGTCCTCTCGACGTTAAACATAATCACTTATTTACCGCAAAAAGGATCTAGACTGTCGATGCAAATGATTTTGGAGAGCAAAGGTTCCTGAGTAGTCAAATGACTGATCGAACTTTGAAAAATCCAGTAACAAAAAATTCAGAAGAATTTGAAAGTAGCTAAAGGTAGGGAAAATGTAGAACTAAGACCTGAAATTATAAATATATATAATAATACAATTTAGAACAGTATTGCAGTTGGAGAAAGGAATGCTACACCTATCCACAATCCATATGTTTTATATAATATTATTAATAAGGTCCTAAAGAGAAACGAACCCAAATATAATATGAAATCGAAAGACGAAAATAAAAATATACAAAATATATAAAAGAGAAATACGAAAGAATTTTGACCACTGTCTGAAGACAATAAAAAGAAACACGCTAATATGATAAGATCTTCCACGCCGACTGATAGACCTGTTAGGGATAAATTAACTACCATAGAAGATAAGTAGATAGGTTATGAATGTACAGAAACGAATATTTGTTAAAGAAAAAGTTAAGAAAACCAAAAAAATTAAATTACCCAAAAAGTATACTAAAACAACAGTTGAAAAGAAAAATAATGGAATTAACAATGACAATGATGAATAAAATTGTTTCTGGCCATGCTACCTAGAACTTTAAATTGTAGATCAATGGAAGAATGGGTCCACTGCCTAAAATCAAGGGATTGCCTCATAAAGAATGTGAAGAAAGCGAGGTCAATTATGTATCCTAAAATTTAAGTGCTAGGCAAGATGGATTTTTAAATACTTTTGCATTTTTTTGTTTACAATCTGTTTTTTACTAATATCTTACCTTAGTGACTTTATAACGTTCCTAGTTGTTAAAAATAAACAATAATGACAGGTAATAATATATCAGATCTGAGTATGATTAATTTTGAATAAAAAAAATAAAAACAGAACTAAAGCTCTTGGAATGCCAGGTAACGTGAAAACTCTTTTCGGTCTACCGTACAATAGCCATGCACATAATAGAGGAATTTCAGCTTCTTTATTAAGCAAGCTGTAAACCGCTTAAGCTGACCAAGTTATTTGCAATAAGGTTATTTTCTTGTTAAGTTAATTTCTTGAATGTTAGGTCATAAATCAAAATATATAAGAGAATATAAATATTTAACAGAAAGATTTAACAATAATAAATTAACTGAATGATTCCATTACCCTTGTTAATCTTCTAGCAACTCGTTTCGTTATTTTAATGTAAAATTTACTATAAAACAATATACAGCTTAAAGTGGAGATTTTAAATAAATAACGAAAAATAACCCTCGTCATACTGGGAAATTTTTCCTTTGGATGAATTTGGAAATCTGCAGAGAAAACGAAGAAATTTGCAATGGGGAATATAAATAAAAGCTATTATTCAGTATTGACATTTTAGTAGAGTCGGAAATTATGTAAAACAAGCAATAATAAAATATACCCGATAACCTTTACAAAATTTAACAGTACATAATTAGAACGTAAATCTAAAAATTAAATTATGGAACTGAGGTATGTTTTGTACCGCAGCGAGTGTTTAATACTAATAAATATTGAATTTAATTTATTTACAAAATTTGTAGAGAAATTGATAATACTACCCACTCTTAATATTCAGCATTATTTCAAACTTGTCGGTGTCTATTTCCACGTTAAACTTACTTTAATGAATAAAATATTAAAACTGCTAACAGTTTCGTGTATTCTGACTACTCACAAATGATAAGGGCAGAATTGTATAAACTGTTTTAAACTTTTTACAATTCTTAAAGTGTAATATTAGTATGGAAGATATTAAAAATAATATCAAATTGGGTGTTGGCATGGAATATACACCACAGCTTTCGAAATGGTTAAAATAAATTTCTTTAAGTTTTTTTTTAAATTAATTAATGTTATTGGTGATAATACAATTACTAAAAATTAAGATGAAACAAAAATTTATGAAACAAGCTTATCAAAAATATTTCAAAGGACTGAAATAATTATTAACTGGTAAGCTCCTCCTTGTTATTTTTGCTGGTGAATGTCAGGCAAAAAGGCGATAGGGGAACAGCTAAGGGCCGTCACCGAGTCAAACCAGTCAATTTAATCAACATCCTCCCCATAAGAACTAGGGTGGCCATACTTTAAATACAACCATTATACATTTTGTAGTTTTTCATAATTATTTGAAAATTTGCATTGTCTTCCGAAGACAAGGTTGTTTATAACGAGGAAGACTACCTGCATTTTTTTGTGTAAAGTTCTAGTTTACCTTGTGTATTTACTGATTTCTACATTTACGTTGCACAGATATAACTACTTAACGTACTAAACTGCAGCCATATCATAACGTTGCTGAAATGTCCCTCTTGTCCTTTTTTATTTTCAAATTTTTCTGGGAAATGCACATGATCTTATCACGTTACATCGGCTCGTCATTTGTATAAAACATTACTTCACAATAAAATTAATGGAATATATTTTAAGATATGTGCAATTTTATGACTGATTTTTTTGTGGGATTCTCTATATCATTATTCAGCTTAATATTGTAATTGATTAATTCCAAGTAGCTCAAAGAGTAATCAAGGAAGAGGTAGTAGGCTTTATATTAAGAGGCCGCAAAAGAAATGACTGGCTAAGAGAGCACAGCGAGGTTAGTGACGTTACAAAACGGGCAGCGAAATTAAAATGGGAGCGGGCAGGTCATGTCGTGCGCAAACAAAGCTTCTGACTCAGGACGTGGAGACCATGGGGAGAGAAATGGTTACAAGGAAGACCGCAGGTACGTTGGCATGATGATATCAAGAAAACAGCTGGAGTGAAATGAGTAGAAATTGTTCAAGACCGAGACAGACGGCATAAAACGGAAGCCTCAGATCAAAAATGGCTAAAGAATAAGACTGAAAAATTTTTTGCAATTTTGAACGGCACCTACTTATACCGAAGACAATATTTCTACTTCCCTTTTCTCTTTGCTAAGTCTTTTATCCTAAGTTTTTTGTCTCGAATTTCGAAGGACTTAACGTCACATTTATTTACAAATTGTGGAAAAAGTTTCATCCCGTGGTATTAAATGAGATACACCAAATAAATATACGAAAGCTCGGAGCAAAAACTTTTCTCTGCGCTTCCATCTCGAACCGATCTAGGTATATCATGCCCACTGTGCCATGGTATAGATTTTTAAAACAGTCTCCCCATGTGCTTATAGAATACAATTTATTTGTAGTAGACTACGATTTATTTGTAGTATTGTGTAGTGAATAAGAATATATTCAACTGAAATTCGCGTAATTCCGATAGACTTCTTTTTGTGTAGGTTTGTTGTTTGTTTCCTTTACCGTTACGAAATGGGAATCTGTAAATTTTCGATAAATGTACGGTAAATAAATAAATAAACGCACATTGAGTCAGTTTATTTGCTTATAGCAGAGTCATTTTGTGGTATATTTGCATACACCACGAATAAAAAAAAATTATCGTCTAATAATAAGTTCACGGTTCATTATTTGCAAAGATAAGGTACCGTTTCCCTATTAAGTAGGCCAACAACTGACAATACAGTAATCTCTATACATAATGAGTATTATAATAGCGTCTGTATACACTACAGCAGGACATTTGGTAGCGGCATGCATGATGTGAGTATCTTGCACTAGATGTGTCAAATATGAACAAAAACGTGATCATCACCCTGCAATATGCTTAGATAATATCAGTTGTATAAAATTAAATGACGTAATTGTAGAAATAATAATATTTTCAAATTACTTTTGTTAGATGCTAAAGTTCAAAATTAAATTAGAAGAAATAGGGACTAGTATTTTCTAACAATTACCACAACCGATAACCTGAAAAAAATATCCTCTTCTCCGGGAACTACACCTTTTCTATGAGATTTATTTTTCAATAGATATGTTACGAATTAACGAAAATAATTTTACTGTTTTGTCCTCCATGTGATAAAAAAGTAAAAAGAAAGAAATAGAATAAAACAAATAGTTGATCACATAAAGAACTTTCAATAATTTAATTAACCCGAATGGATCCTCAAAAAAAATTTTAATGATGCTTATTATTGATTATAACTAATTACATAATTTAATTTATTCTCTTCATTATTCAAGAAAGATAAACCCTATAGCTTGTCAATAGTGAAATGAAATTTTAATGATTTAATAAATGTCAGATAAACCATCACCTCGTAGGATGATAACTGCTTTAGGTTCATATTGAATATTAACAGGCCAGCAGTACCGTGAAGCGCAGGTCGTTCAGGTCGAATTCTTTTATTTCTCAAACTACTCCTTGGGTAGTTATAATACTGGTTTGTATGCTCAACGTGGTCAAAATGGGTAGACCAGATAACGTAAAAGGTTAGCAAGTTGTGAAAACTTATATAAATTAATAATTTTAAATTGAACTTCGTACAGTGTATCATTTGTAATCTTATCCGTATTTATTTTTTTTTTTACAGATTCTAATGAAAAAATTTTATGGCAACGATTTTTCCTATTATGTTATATTCATAATCTTGGCATATTTATACTATTTATTGTATTTTCGAAGATTCTTAACAGTTGTTAATTGTTTATGTTCTGTTAAAACTTTTCATGTTACTGCAAAAAAACAAACTTGATTCTGGACTAGGCATGTCGCGGGTAACTTAAAGCTACCTAAATTCAACAGAACCGTGAAATGACTCTAGAAATTATATTAAAATTATATTGTTTTTTTATTGTACAGTTTAAACAAGATGGAATTAATATTCCAAAGTTTTTTGAATCAAGATGGAATTTTCCATATTGCGTTATCATAGTTGAAACAAAATATAACCATTAAAGGCCATTCTTGAGCAAGTTCTTTCTTTTGTAACTATACATCATTTTACTAAAGGTTGGGTTTAATTTAAAACCGAAAATGAGATAGATTTATTATTCTTTTGTTTTAATATAGACTATATTAATATATACTAATTAATATAGTCTATATTAAAACAAAAGAATAATACTAAATGAAATCTAAAAATAAAAAAAGCTTTTTATCACATTTGTTTAATTTGTTTTCACTCACTTTAAAGCGCAAACTATAAAGTAGTTGCGCTTTAAAGTGAGTGAAAACAAAAAGTGAGTGTATCCTTATTTATCCTCCAAAAAAAAATGTTCACTGCCACCTAAAAACATCCGGTTGAATTTACGTAATAACACGTCCTGTTCGATAGGGCTTAGTAATAAATCTTCCGGCATTTCGTCTGTAAATTTTAATACGTTGATTTAAACAAAGCTCCATAGCGGAATTTTGAGTCGTTATGAGAAATTAAATTAAAAATGGATGGAAGTTTGAGAGTTTTATGATTACAAAATAATCGTGACATTTTTGAAAGGTAATTTTTAGTTTGTGATATAATAGCGGATAATAAAAAATTCTACTAACCACAGTGACGATTTTAGATTTTATGAATAACAAATATCTAAGGAAGTTTTAAATAGCGCATTTGAATGTTTTTAGCGTACTTCCTCCATTTTGTGATCCAGACATCCAAAATTCTTTGCTGGAGATCGTACCATTGGATGATGACAGTATCTGTAGCACAGAGTTCGATCAAAAGCCAGAAGATGACCAGTCAATTGACACGTTGTTAGACGATGCGAGAGGAGGTGTTCGAGAAATCTATACTGAAATTTTTAACTCCGTTGATGATGATGCCTTTATCTACTTTCGATTCCGCACATGTAAACACTAATTCTAAAGTTAACAGCACTCTTGCTTCCACCAGCCAAGTAACAAAGGCTCCAAAATGGAAAAAAACTGCAGAATGGACTTGCCAGATGAGTTTACGGAAAATGTGGCTATACCAGGATATATACTTGAATTAGAAAATGTGTCTCTTCTGTTACTATTTTGCATGTTTTGATTAAATGACCTGGAAGAAATTCTAAACTGTCAAACTAATACTTTTACCACCCACTGAGAAAAAGGCTCCACCCCCATTACGTACGAAGAAATGGATGTGTTGATGGCTTTGACATGTTTATGGCTTTAGTGACGGGTACAAAGAAAGTGGATCTTTTTATGGCTTTGGTAATGAGATAGCAAAACTGCTTAGTTACAAAGATTATTGTGTTTTCAGCGCCAGTTTTGTAATATATATATATGTATATATATATATATATATATATATATATACATAACACACACACACACATGTATACAAATATATTAGTAATGAATTTCAATCACATTTTAAAATGTGTCATAACTTATAATCTGAAATAGATTTCTTTTACGCTGGGATTGAGTCTTTTTTTATGGAGGTTGCATAATAAGAATATTTCCAATAAACAAAATAATTATCTCGTCCTCCAGGCGACGAAAAATTTTAAAAATGAAAAACAATGGTAAATTAGTTTACCATTTAAATAGTGACCATATAAATTATTGAAAATATCAAATTAAATATTTCAATAATGCAGTAAACCTCAATGGATTCTTAAAAATATTTTTAATGATACTCAAAGTGCTGTTCAAATGTTTAAAAATCTATCTCTGTAACATATTTTATTTGACGCTAATATTTCTTATTAATGGTGAAATAATTCAAATATTCAAATGATTCCTTGAGAGTTCCGTAAAGGAACAAGGGTAGAAAGTCACTGAAAATTGTATATTCAAATTTTCTCAATCTGTTCTAGAAATTTAATCTATTCTTGAAATTACATTTAAGTAAAGGAAGTCGCAAGTGTTTTAGAAAAAAATAAAACCCCTTCTTACTTACAGTTTTGTCTGAAGCGTACATTAAAATCACGTTGCATAAATATGTTGAATGGGTGACTAGATATAAAATGGACAACAGCAGCTGTAACATAAAATATAAGTAAATTTAAAAAAGCTTTTGACATTTAATTAATTACAATTTTTTTTAATCGACATGTAGAATCTTGACTTTTCTCTTTGCTAACGTTTAAAATAGTTTTAAGTAAACTTTCTGTGCACTCGAAAATTATTTACTTCCATCGCCTTTACTTGATTGGGAAAATATGCAGTGAGTGTTTAAACATATATATGTGCGTCGATCCGAATATAAAATGTCGGAGTATACGACGAAACCTATCATAATATTAAAGGAACATTTCGATTTTCATTAGCTTTGACCTGCGGCACTGTTGGCGTGAAATATGAACAACTTCGTGTTGAAATGAAATAAGTGGTTATTTTTATTTCCCTATCATATAGAATTTACCCTGAATGCATACACTTCTCCTGAACTTTGTGTATTTCAAGTAGTTACCCTGAATGCATACACTTCTCCTGAACTTTGTGTACTGAAGGTGTAAATACTATACAAAAATAGTTTACTGGTTAAAAGGTGTGGCACTGTTAGTCGAACTGCTACTGGGATTAAAAGTTATTGGAATTTAAGTTCTGTGATAATACAATGTTTATATTTCATTTAAATATATTATATATATATTTATCATACGCATATTTTCATTTAAATTTATTGTTTAAACCTTAAAGGTTTTGTTACACACTTTAATATATCACCTCAATATATCAATTGATCAGAAGGCCATATGCTTTGTGATCAACCCAACAGACTACGTCGTCACCGTGGTGTTAAGGTTAAAATTAGATTTCGTAATTTAATAAAAATAGTAAAACACAAACATTATCATTAACGTTTCATACGTAAATTGGAACAATTGAAAAAGTAAGGACAATTAATCCAACACGAATATTGAAAACATTAATTCAATTTTCAATATAGAAATCTATTCGAATTCATGTAAAATTTTTAATATCGCATCTTACGTTAAAACAATGGTTAATAATTTTAAACAAAGTTAAATTAAACAAAAGGGAGATTCATGAGTTAAATTAAAATAAAAAACATGCAAAATTCAAATTTGCTTTATTTCCATTAATTAATAATTAATTCCATTTTCGATTATCACCATTCATCGAAAGAGACTGGCAAGAAAATTTCAAAATATTACTTCATTTTATTTTTTTTCTTCTTAATGAAGGCGACATATTTGAAATTAGTCAGCAATATCACTTCAGATGCATTTATATTGTGTGTCAGATGCATTTATATTTATCTTGTATAAGTGGATTTATATTTCGTCGAGGTAAACTTCACACTATCCATTGTAATAAGGGATGTAATTTCATAGAGACAAATAATAAGTTAAGTAGAATCCTCAATACCTCTAGTTCAGTCACTAATATTTTCGCGTTAAAAGAAGGCATTAATTTTTTGAAATTTCTCCTTGTATTGATGATAATTGATTTATGGGAGGTGGGTGTAAATCAACAAGAGTATGAGTAATGCTAAATTATACCACTAACAATCTTTACCATTTGCAAAATTACAAACCTATTTGCAAAATGTATAAAATATCAAAAAAACAGCGTCCATTGCAATCCACAATTACGTAGCTTCAATCTTGACGATTTCAATCACATCATACTGGCGTGTACACAAAAATTTCAACCAGTAACACAGAAACTTGCATTTTTGCATTCTTTTCTAAGTGAACTGCGCAAATTATTATTTTGTTTGCAATTGTGTTATGACTAACTGTCATTGAAATCAAGTCTAAACTTTATTCTAAAACAAATCACAGTATTCGTTACGTTAAGTTTTATTGTAATAATCTGTCGGTTCCACTATGTTAGCGAGACCATTGACACTCTTGCATAATAAATGTAATTTATAAAGTATTTTTTGTTATCGCGTAAATAATATTTTTCTTTTAATTTTACTAAAATGCAACGTTGTCACTTAAGTTGCATTGAAGTCGACAGACATTTATTGTAGAGGACCATACTCAAGGATATGTTGCGATGTAATGGGAGTCAGTACATAGTAAATTGAGCTTATCGTCAATTTTGATCAATCGTTGAAATATCAGACCTACATAGGTTCAAGATGATGACCTATGTAGGTGTGCTATAAGTTTGTATGATGATATCATCATAAGCTTGTATGGTGATCTCGCGAATGCTCAACAAGAGCCTTTTATCACCGTTTATTCTATTGCAAGTAGGTTTTACAACATCGGAAAATCTTCGTACTTCTTTAGCCATAGTCCCAATATATGCTTGATGATAAATTGCAGAGATTGTGCGACCCCGTATTTTATCGGTTTAAAGTGACATTAGAAAAAAATGTTATTTTCATGCACGACAATGATATACTCATACTGATATATATAGATGTCAATATTTGTATGCCCATCGCACGGTAATTGCGATAAACCTAATTCAGAGCCCATAACTTAATTTCATCAATATTTAAAGCTGGATTACCCACACTTAGTAAATTTGGAAATGCTGTTGAGAGCTGTTCTACAAATCCCTAGGAGTATCCCACAAAATATAAATGAAGAGGTTCATTAATATGCTCACAAGCATCACAAGCGATATTCCTGTATAAAGGTTATAGCACTCGTATTTATTCATTGTCAATGTAATGTGTATATATATATGTATATATATATATATATGTGTGTGTGTGTGTGTATATATATATTTATATATATATATATATATATATATATATATATATATATATATATATATGTATCTACATACCTGAGCGTATAAGGATATGTACTATTACTTAATTGCAATCCAAACATGGTGTTAAATAAAGGGCATTGTTCACTCAAGAGCACGAAACTTGCTGTCAGTCGCTTGAGGTCAGTTACAATTTGTGTATCGATGTCTGCATTATCTTTTGAAGTATCGGTGAAGTTTTCACCTTCAACATTAATACTTCTTCCCAAAAGTACGTTAACACTGCTGAGAATAACGTTTAGGCGCCGTCTAAATATTTTCAAAATTGCTAAGAATTTCCAATGCTGCACTTGTAAAATAAATTGAGTTATTAAATATGAAAATAATTGAAAGGGAAGTTTAGTATTATAAACTGAATTGAAAGGGAAGTTTAGTATTATAAACTGAACAAATAGATATCATGTCAAAGGTCACGGAAAATGTAGAAGAAAAAAATGTTAATTAACTTATTTAGAGTGTTTTTCTCATTCGTGTGCCAGTGGGTCATTATTTTCAACAGCTCATCTATTTTCTTGTAGGTTGCAAAATATTTATGAATATTTTTATTACTTTCCACAGCAGCCAAAATTATAATCCAAGTTACTATTATCCGTTTTGTAATCGTGTCCACCTTATCAAATCCCAATGTCGCATAGCAATTAATTGAAATACGCTTTTAGGCTGATTTTACAACGGTAATCGTGGACAAAATTAAGATGCAACATATTGTTATCAAAGCCTGGATCGTGATATTTTTTACAGTTATTTTATTGTTTAATTTTACAAAACGAGTCAGAGAAAATACACAAGAAATTTTATTCAAATTTTCCAACACATCGAATACGTCCATTTTGTTCATTAACCAAGTTCACTAATGAACTTTCACAGAGGTACTGCTGTGTACTGTTTCGTGTCACTATTTTTATTAAATCGATTTTCATTTTAATCAATGTCCGTGACATTCATTAACAAACTGACTAACCGTCAACTTAATTTATCAGTAATGGTTAATGATTCTATATACGTATTTGATATATTTGTAACTAGACAATAAATTAACAAAGAAGGATACGATGTAGCAACTTTACAGAAGGCAGTTAAAGAAAGATAAAATTTATGTCCGTTAAATAATTTTGATCTATCCTTGATACTGTGAAAGGCGATTATTTTCTCATTACTTGTCTCTTAGGTTTTGATACAAGTTAATAACGTAAAAAGAATACGAGTAATAAACCAACATATTTAAGGAGCGTGTCTGCCAAAAGTGTAACACAAATAAGATCTAATCTTAAAAAGCTATCGAATTATGTAAGTTTAAACTAAACCTTTATACAAGGACAGCACTGTAGAGTTGTGATGTCAATTTTAACAATGCCAATTTTATTCAACGAGAACAAATGAAACAGGAAGATATCTAGTCTATCCTGCTTTTTAACTAAAAGCGATTACTCGTTTATTCTTAATACATTTTTGCAACTTTTTTCAATACTTCTTTTTGATTAACGCACATTTTGAAGATATTTAATAAAAAACAGTAAATTTGATAGTAGTTAGTTGCCAAGTAATCGGTGCAAAAACAGTCTAATCATGAAAGATTATTTTGATCTAGTTGTAACAAAGTTACTTGGAAAAGGAAGAAGTAGTGTATGTGAAAATAAATGCGATAGTCGTATGAAAATTATAAAGCAAAAGCACTCAGTGCGTTTTTCCTCTTTCACATATACTATAATATCCAAAATTATAATTGATGCTAACAATAACACAAGTTTGGAAAAGAACCAACAATTTTCTTATACTCATACAGGATATTAACTCTGATATCGAATATGAAAAAATAAATAAACTAATCTAGTTTTTTAATATTTGATCAATATAATAGATAGAATTTTGAAGATTGACCCTAGTCATCAAGCCTTTATTGATCACAACAGTTAAACCGGAGGGTGAATTTTTCCATGTGCTACAGGTAAATAAGGGAAGATAAGTAATAAATTACTTCATGTCATGGAACCTGAACTTTAAGCACGCTATATCTTAATAAAATTGCATACTACCTAATCGCAATATATTAATCGTTATTTACTGTATTTTTAAGTAACAGTATCAAAATTTATATTTGAATGTAATAATGGGTGGGAGTTACAGAATATTTTATCAAGTATTGAATTACCGATAATATTTGCGTCCAATGATAGCATTTATGTAAAGAAAGTTAATTGTAACACTGGCTTTAATCAAACTTGTATTTATAAAATTTTTCAAAATACATTCAGAGCGAGGAGAGTTTAAAAAACTAGCAACCGTTTCACAATCGCTAAAATTTGTTATGCCCCAAAATAACAAATAATATCGGCGAAACAAAAATATTCTGCAGCTTTCAGTTCTAAAGGACCTGCCTTATCTATTATTAATGGAGCTACGAGAGATTTAACTAATTATCTACTTTGCTTATGTCAGAGTTAGAAACGTAATATTCTTATCTAGAACTTCCATACTGGGAAAACTGCTTCCAAAATCGACAGTAGTCGGGGAAAAATGGACAAAGTTGAAAAATCCTGCTCCCAATAATTTTTAAAGAGAATATAGTCATTAGCATGATAAAAAATATTTGTGAAATCGAAGGTAGATAGTAAAGGAAGGGATCAAATACTTGATCTATTTCCTTATAAATGTAGTCAATAATTGAAGAAAGATTTATAATTTTGTCCGTAAACTGAGCCTGAATTTCCGCAAAAATACGTCCGTGCAGGAAGATCAGTTCAAAAACTTTGGCGAAACTGTATACCAACGCCGCACGCCGATATTTGCTTAGTTCAGATATGGCGTCGCCTGTGCAAACTGTTATAATGCACGAAGTTTTTTATGACGCAATGTATGTACCAAAATCCAAACTTATGTTAATTAATTAGACTAAAATGAGAGATAGAAAATTCAATACATGCCTTTATTAATAAAAGTAGATGCACACCTGGGTCACAAGTTCGTTTCGGCCAAAGCTGCAAAAGGACTAATCTAATATCATCAACCTCTACTTTTCTTATATATAAGTAAGGAAATAACAGAATCAACGTGGGCTATGTAGTCCCTATTAAAATACTGATATGATACTTTAAATATTGGTAGATCCCGTAAAAAGGAGTGATTATTCCATTATGAGCCTGTAAATGAAACACAAATTAGGACTATTTAAAATAAAAAAAATTTTTCATTTGCCCTATATTAAAATTGAGAATGCATTGGTCATTGATGCAAGTGAAAATGTGATGATCAACTTGAACAGATTTTTGAACAACTATAAAAAATTCAATAACGCATGCTCCTTTCTATACAACGTTATACAACTCCTGAATCCTAATTGGAAAAAGACAGTTTAACCGATTCACTGCCAAGAATGATGTAATCAATGGAATTTTTTGACACTAAAAAATAGGTAAAAAATTGATTTAAGGAAAGTGAAGTAATCCACCAATTCGTTACCTTTTAGCAAAAAATAAAAACAAATAGATAAGGCCAATCGCACGCTTACTTCAGATTTCATGAACACTAAAGAATACATACAATATATCCGTGATTCATACCTATCCAGTAACAGTTCCTTTGAAAACAATCTTCCTCCCTCCCTTTCATTGACCCTTTCTTGGCTTTTAACATAAGACTTTCATCATTTTTATGAAAGTACAAATTAAATTTAACTCTTTTACTTTTTGATAGTTTTATTTGGTGCTTGAAAATATTTATGAGCAGAGGCAGCAATATAGGGGCACCGTGCTCATTAGCACTAAAGAAATTCAAAATAATTTTTTCGTCAAATAAAGTTTCTGGTCATCAGATTTCCGGGACTCTAATCGAATCATTACGATTTATTACCTATTCTCGGAAACCATGCCACGCCTGACATATTCTCGGAAACCATGCCTAAACTCCATAATTGTGAGTTACAATTACTGCCACATCGACTCTAATCGATTCATTACGATTTATTACTTACAAACATAATATAAACTACAATCATTACGATTTATTACTTACAAACATAATATAAAATACAATCATTACGATTTATAACTTACAAATACAATATAAACTACACTTACTACCATATCAATTGCATAGTGAAAATATAGGAAAAACGGCCAAGTTAGTTAACAAAAATTATTTTGTTTCATCGAAACAAAGCGTATGCTCACGCTCACACATTCTCGGAAACCATGGCTAAACTCCTTAATTGTAAGTTACAATTATTGCCACATCGCCTTATTCATTTCATTTGGTACCGTTTGATTTTTGTTCCTTTTTCAATTTAAAAAAAATTAAATGAATGTGAATTAAAAGTGATGTAATGAATTAGAAGTCAGGTAGAATAAGTGCATCGTGCTAAGTTGTGATTATGTTGAGAAGTAATAATTTGGTAAATATCTGTATTTATGTTTATATCCAGACCAAAAGTTTTTCAATTTACTCCAGTATTAATAAAGATCCGCTTGTTTGGATCTTGCACGAATAATTTAGATTAAAACTTTTAAATACATATAAGAGGAATAAGAATTCTATTTTAGGTACTTATAAGCAAAAATTAAAATGTAACACAATTAATTATCAACTAAACTGATGATGCTAGAAAAGCAACAATGTATCTTTGCATTTTATAATATTACTTACAAGACTTGCAAATCATTTTCAAAAATTAAAACCTTAATACTTCATTACAAGATTTTTAACTGATAATAAATTGAAAATTACATAGGAGCTGTTGAATCCTTTAAGGACGCTATTAGACTATAATTTTGCTGACTTATACTATTGGAAATGACTTGTATAATCACATGATAGAAAATAATTTAAATAGGTGGAATTTTAAATAAAAGTACTAATATTTCCGAGCTTGATAATTTCCTATTGTGACACTAGGTAATCTTATTATCAACCCAAATATCAACTAGGCCACCTAGGACTACGGGGAATATATACAAATTGAAACTATGTTACTGAAGTTTATAAAAATAACCAAATAACCTGTTGAAACCCTTGGTTCATAAAAGATAGAAAATAGTCACATCATAACTACAGGCAAATGTTTTTGTATTATTAAAAGATAACGAACAAGTTATTGAGGTATTTGTAAGTCACTGCTGTATTTTTTCTATGAGCGATCAAATTTTAAATGGTTGCTCCCATACAAGATCAGTGGCCATATCGACCAATGGCCGTGTCGTAAGTATAATTTTTGAATCCATGGTAATTATGTCACAATACCAATAAAGAGATTTTACTTTGAACATAAAGGTAATATATATTCTTCATCATGTTCATAATATATTTAGTAGCTGGTATTGTCACATTTTTATTATGGACTCAAAAATGATAGTAGTATTGTCAGTTTTCTTGATTCCTCACCTACAGTCTAAACGACCATTGATCTTGTATGCCTATAATTAATAAAATATGCATGTATTTGTAATTATGGTTGAACATTCATTTTCTTCGCATCTACTCTAATCAATACGAAGATATGAGTGAACACCCCCAAAAAAGCTTTGAAGGGATCAGCATTACAAATAATTATCAAGAAATAAATTCTGACTCTAATATCTCTGGATTTATAGCGCAGAGTCATATTTGTTTAATAATATTGTATATTACCTCTTCAAAACATTAACATTATGATTTGTTTGCCCGAAAAAAGAAATGACGCAACTCTTGTTACAAAATTCCTCATGTTCATTTTATAAGAACGAATTAGCTTCGTTACTAGGGTTATGGAGAGCTTTCCTTTCCATTTATCGGTAGTCAAAAGTATGAATTTCTATATCAAGAATACCCATCTAGTCTTACAATTTGTCCATAAAAACACAGGATGAATAAATAATATTTAATTTGAAATAAGATCATCCATTGCAAGTGCATTGAATATGTCTGGCATTGAACTAAAACAGAGGAATCAGTGTTTAAATATTCATATTTGTTACAGTAATGTATCATAAAACATTGTAGTGTATAATTCAAATAGCAAATAGGACAAAGAAACAATTGTAAATGACATAATATGCCTATGTGAACTATAAACACACCCTATGTAACATCCTATCACATCAGGTTTAGCACCTGATGTTAGAAAAATATTTTAAAAGGGACCAACCAAGAAAATAAAATGGATTTCTTCCACAATTTAGTAAAAGAAATAATTGCTTCAATAGGAAAAAAAATTATTTTTGATGCTGGTGATTCTTATTTTTTAAAATGTTTATGAAATCTGAAGTTAGCATGTGATTGGTCTTTTTTCTATTTATTTATATTTTTGACTTAAAGATAACGATTTGGTGCATTGCTTTACCTTAAACAAAATTTTTATCCATTTTTTTTAGTGTCAAAAAAATTCCATTCATTACATCATTCTTGGCATTGAAAGATAATTGGAAAACTAGTGGGTAAAAAAGTACCATTGAGGCAAAATTGCAAAGGATATAGCGATATGTTCCAGAAAGTAGGAGGAGAGTAAAAATTTATAAAATAAATTCTCATAATCAAACATTTTTGATGTTGCCCTCGTAAACATAAGTCTTACGATTATTATTTTTGATGGTGATAAATCTAATATTTCAATGGTGAAACTCTTAGGAGTAAATTAAAATATAAATATTTTAAAACACATTTTTGACAACAATCATTTTGTTGCTAAAATATGTTTTGGTTTTAAAATATACATTTTTTGGTTTTTGTTCTGAAAATTAAAAAAGTTATAAATAAAAAGGAAGAAAGTTTTACCTTTTAAAAGCAAGTTGAATATTTAATAAAGAGTTGCATTTCATGTTGTAAATAAAATTTTGAAAATGTTTTAAAGTTTAATATCAAATAACAATAGTTTACATTCACCCCTACAAAATGACCATTTGGTAATAAGTTTACTTCATATCAAGTGAAATGAGATAAAATAAATTGCAATAGAATACTGTCATTCAATTAACATTTGTTATTTTTTGTCGTGACCACTATTTGTTATTTTTTGTCGTCTTCTAATACCATGATTTATTTCTGTCCACAGCATAGATGTTCTGATCACTGCAGTAATGCAGTTATGGATATGCAGTTCCTAAAATATATCAAGTTGGCAAATATGTAATAATTGTTCTTAAAAAATTATTTAGAATTTTTGGGATACTTCGAATAATACTACGGCTAACTGTGTATAAATAGCCCACTGCATTCTACAACCCCATTTGTATTTTGAAACCGTATGGTTTGCATATGAATTTTAACGTTGTCCATATTTTCTCGATGTTAACTTGACAACACAAATATATGGATGAGTCATTTAGCTTAGGCAGACAGCCGGCTCGAACAGACAGTTGGCTAAGGTAGTTAGTCGGTTTAGGCAGACAGCCAGCTTTTACAGACGATTAACTCAGGCAGTCACTTGGCTCAGGCAGGTAGATGGCTCAAGCAGTCTAATAAAATAAAATGATGGTTTGTTGCATATCAAACCAACATCGCTTGGTCTAGATAGCGTTAACGAAGCGTGCCGATGTCTATCACGTTCATGGTCATGGTCATCAATAAATTCATTAAAATTACAAATTTCCTAAACGAATTGCCATATTAAAAGTAAGTTTCATATTTTTTATAAAAATCTTACAAGTTTATATATTTATGGTGTCTATTGCAACAACGTGAAGTTATTTGTTCGCTATATGTAACCTCTAAATTTGTAATTTGACACACCCATTCCAACATTGCATTCTGTCTGTAATTTTTAACTTTGCAATTTGTTACAACGGTATTTAACTTATCCATATTGTCTGTCTCTACTGTCTAGCATTGTAATTTGTTTTCTTATGCTACGTCTGAACAATTTGTCATCATTGGTTATACTATTTTTTTTCCAATTAGGATTTTTCAGGAATTATATAATGTACAGAAAAGAGCACACATCATTGAATTTTGATGGTTGTTCAAAGATTTGTTCAAGTTGATCAACGCATTTTACAATTGCATCAATGACCAATATATTTTCAATTTTATCATAGAAAATAAATGAACAATTTTTTTTTATTTTAAATAATCTTTATTTATGTTTCATTGATAGACTCATAATCGAATAACGTCACCTTTTTATGGGATCTAGCAATATTTAAATATCATATGGGTATTTTAATAGGTACTACATGGTCCAAGAGTAAAGAGATGATATTTGGTTAGTCCTTTGGCAGCTTTAGCCGAAACGAACTTGTGATCCAGATGTGCATCTACCTTAATTAATAAAGGCATGCACTGGATTTGCCATCTCGTATTTTAGTCTAATTAATATAAGTCTGGATTTCGCTACATAAAGGTCTACAAAGTCGACGCCATATCTGAAGTGAGCAAGTAACGGCCTATGGTGTTGGCATTCACCTTTACTACTTTTTGAACTGGTCCTCCTACATAGATGTATTTTTGCTCAAATTCAGGCTCAATTCACAGACTCTCAACATGGTTTTTATCTTAGAATTTTCAATATTACAAATCTTTCTTCAATTGTTTACTACTTGTACGAAGAAATGGATCAATTAGATATGTACTTCGATTTTACAAAAAATGTTTATCATATTAATAACGATATTCTCCTTAAAAATGATTGGAAGCAGGATTCTTCAACTTTGTCCGCTTTTTCACTAACTACTGTCGATTTTGAAAGCAGTTCTCCAAGTATAGAAGTTTTAGATAAGAGTATTACGTTTCTAACTCTGACATAAGTGAAGGTAGATAATTAGTTAAATCCCTCGTATTTTCATTACACCACAAATAATTTGAAGTAGAAACTTGAAACTTCGTATAGAAGTAAGACATGACAACTCGCATATATATCAGTGTTAACACTCAATAATATTCAAACTAAATCTAAGAGGAGGCTAATAATTCTTTTTTTTCTTTTCTTGTGTCATGTGGAATATCAGCTCTAAGAGCAAATTAATAGAGATTCTAAATTTTAGGCATATTATTGAAATTAAAAAAAAATATGAACAAGGATAAGTCATCATTGGGCACATACTTGTATTAAAAAGAAGTCTGTTTTTTATACTCCATTACAAAATTGAGTCTACCAACACTTCATCATTGTTACACAATCGCTAAAATGTCATGTAAATGCTAATGTGTTATTATAAAAGTCAAAGTTACTCTAGGAAGAAAAATTAACCCAAGGAAGGAAACATTTTTTCATTTTGCTTCACTAAAAACTACAATTCAATCCTTTTTATTGCAAATAGTCTGCAAATTGAAGTTTTTTGTACGTAGTGTCTGCTTATTTGCTGGTACAAGATTTAGAGTAAAAAATATTAAATAACTTAAACAATATAATGAATTACTTCGAAACAGAATGTTTCAGAACGTTTCGTGAATGTGTATTGCTCCAAAAGTTTTAATAAAAATGTTCTACATTTCAAACTGGTAAGTGAAAAATCAGCATTGTTTATTAATTCCCTTTTGTTCATACTATATTGTAGAAATTAACATACTGTAGTGGTTTAAGAACAAATATTAGTTTATGTAAACAAAAGGTGCCAATAAAACATTTATAGCAATAGAAATAAACAAAAAGTTTCCAAAATATAAAGTAAATTCATTAACAATGTGCGTATTGACTTATTAAATAATGATAATTCAATATAAAAACAGTCGTCATGTTAATCACATTTATCGAAATTATACAAGCTAATCTTAAAATTTTGGGCAAAAGAAATTTGTAAAGATTTTCTTTCAATAATTAATATTGTATATTTTCAATTGGGAACTCAAATTTCGTAATTTGACAATAACTATAATATTTAGTTCATTATGTTCATGTTTTAATTATATTTTAATAAATTTATTGCCATTCTGCGATCATATGATTCCGGTCTTTTTCCATTGATGAAACTTTTAAACTGCAAAGCAGCTATGGCATATATAGGTTTGCAAAAAATACCAATAAAAACAATTTTTACGAATTATGGTAATTTTTACATGTCCGGAACAAACTTATTACATTCCTGGACACGGAACAACATCGCAAATTCCGGGACAATCCCAATAATCTCGGACATCTGGCAACCCTAATCAGTTTAAAAAAAATTCTTAATTTGACAAAATATCAGGAACTTTGGCAAGACTTTCGACATTTTTCAAGTTAGTTAATGATTTCAGTAAAACTTATAACTTAAATAATTTTTTTGGCTCACTTAATGACTATGAAAATACGGAAAAATTTACCGAATAAAAGAAGCCATTTAATATTTTGGACCGTTAAGTATAAGAAACAGAAACCGTTTAACGCAGGAATTTTAAAAAAAAATCTTTTTTTTTTCAGTTTTGAAAATGTCCACAAAAATATACAGTCTAGCGAGTATGAATAACGTGCTCGTGAAATGAGTCTTGAATGTTGGAAACGAGTGAATGACAGAAACCAGCTCATGCACAATACGTGTACGATCGAAGCTCAGGGATGAAAATATGTAATCACTGAGTACTTGTATTAACAGAAATGTTTTTCACACTCCACTGCAAAACTGAGTCAACTTTCCTCTGCTTTTCAATTTCATCTTACAATTTTGACAACTTTTTATTTTCAGAAATATCTTAAAATCATCGGCAAAAAGCATACAGCTTCTGCAGCTTTTGAGTTTTAAAGGCAAGACATTTGTCGTTAATGGAAATGGGAAGAACCTAAATTACTACAATGGCTAAAGTCAGAGTTAGTAATGTAATGATGTAAAACTCCCATACTGGACAAACTGCTTCAGAGATTGAAAGTAATTGGTGAAAAATGACGTTAAAAAGTTGTTATAAATATTTAGCTACACTTACGATAAATATATTTTCTTACCTTTCTTGAAGTGAGATAAGTGAGATTACATAAGGCAAGGTAAACTAAAGTAACATAATTTAAGGAACGGAAACGGCAGGTAAGGTAATGTATGCGGAGGCAAGGACATGTAAAGTAATGTAACCTAAAATGAGACAAAGTATCGGAACGTAATATGAAGTAAGGTAACACAATATAAGATAACATGATGTGATACATTGTTTGGTAAAATAAAACAACATAAGGTGACATAATGTAAAGGTCATATGAAGTAACCGAACTCAACATAAGATAAGACAGGGTAACATAAGGCGAAATTAAGTAACCAGAGGTAAGGAAAGGTAATGTCATGTTACGTTCGCTAAAGTAAAGCTATGTACAATTTCTTACCCGAAATTTACCCCTAATTTACCTTTAAATTTGCCGCACTAAATTTGATATTTGTACCTTCTTTACCGTATTCCAGACACATGTTCACATAATTCATGTCGATAAAGGTAAATTATTCTTAGCCGTAAATAAATTTTAATGCACTGTTTGGGGGGGGGGGAGGGTATTCCAATTGTATTCTAATAGATAAAAACCGTGAGCGTAATAGCTCGTCAGTTTTGTTGTTAACAAGTTGACTTTCGTATACAACTCTATCTTGAAAATTATGTGATTTATTTTGCTTTCAAACCAATTACAATTTGTTTATTTAACTTCGACGCCGTCAAGCCTTTCTGTCACTTTGAGCTTCATTTATATTGCCGTTGCAAGCCTTATCTGAAGCAGAGTTTTATATTTTCAGCAGTAAAATTTCAATTTTTTTTATTGCCTCTGGCAATATCACTATCAAAGCATTAAGCTGTTAAATTAGTACCCGGACACCCGCATTTGACAAATTAAATTTTAATGCCCTGTTGGGGGGGGGAGGGTATTCCAATTGTATTCTAATAGATAAAAACCGTGAGCGTAATAGCTCGTCAGTTTTGTTGTTAACAAGTTGACTTTCGTATACAACTCTATCTTGAAAATTATGTGATTTATTTTGCTTTCAAACCAATCACAATTTGTTTATTTAACTTCGACGCCGTCAAGCCTTTCTGTCACTTTGAGCTTCATTTATATTGCCGTTGCAAGCCTTATCTGAAGCAGAGTTTTATATTTTCAGCAGTAAAATTTAAATTTTTTTTATTCCCTCTGGCAATATCACTATCAAAGCATTAAGCTGTTAAATTAGTACCCGGACACCCGCATTTGACAAATTAAAATGATCAACTAATTTTAGTTAACACTCTGTTGTGAAATGTGTAGTAGAGAAAATACAATCAAAAAAGAATAATGCAACGACCGGTGCCACACTTTTTTTCCATGTGTTTAAGAACGCGCCTCTAAAAAATTGGTGATTTAAATTACGCTCTGCGAAATCATCTGTTTTTATTTCACAAATATTTTCTTTGCCTCGTATTTTTTAATATATCTGTTTCACAGGGATTTTAATGTTGGATTAGATATAGTAATTTATAATTACTGCCGGCTGTAATTTATAATTCAACTCAAAGAAAACAGCGCGACTCGCCTTGTTTATATTATGAAAATGCAAAACTTGATAGGTGTCTAATATTTTTGGGCAATCTAATATATAGTATATTATGTAGACTTTATGCATAAATATCGCAATTTCTACATAGTGTTTATTAATATTAAAATCGAAATTATATTGGCTTGAGTAGTTTTAACGCAAACTACAATATTTATTATAATTTTGCAGCAAATTATAATTCTGTGACCCTAGGGATTAACCACAAATAACCAAAAAACGTAATGACCATAAATTATAACCTAAATTTTATTACACTTTTCCATATAAGTTCAAATGGCTCAAATTGTGTTCCCGAGAAGAGAGAACAATCGAGTGGAATGACCGCAATTACAGAGTTTACGAGAAGCATTTTAAAATTATTTTTGCTAGGAAATTGTTACATTTGGATGTAAACCCTAATCAAAATTTGTTGATATCAACCGAATATATTATAATGAAACAAAATGTCAGTAGAAATCATCCGAATACCAGTTCAGGCGAAGAGGAGGCAGAGGACGACGAGTAATATATAGAACAAGCTGGCATCTGTTTAACTGCCATTTCAGCAGCAGATCCCCAGCAAGTATTAACTGTTTCTATAACATAAATGAACACCTACTGTAATTAGTACTAATTGAACACAATCAGTAAAATTTATCTTTCGTTATTCTCAACCTAACGTAATTATATTTATAGTAAATGATTCATAGACGAGATAACATGGATTTGAATTCGTGCTCACTTAATGATGCTGCCTACCGTTTGCAGCGATTCCGTTAAGTATGAAATATAAATAAATGATACAACTCTTTGTAATTTGATGAGATATGAAATAAATATTTGATCATTTTCTTTCATGTACAGACAAACTATTGCTATTTTTAACCACTTCACTAATTATAAATGGTATAATTATAATAATAATTTTTAATTATGAGTAATTCATATTAGTCGTCCATTATCCAAAGTTGTTAAACAAAATGAATATAAGACAGTGACAAGTATGTCCATTGCATTTAAAATTTAAACAGCTTGACAGTCAATTAATTCCGTGGACTGTAAAATTGGGATCGAGAATGCTTGTGAATGTATCTTCTGTGAGGAATTGTGCGGAAGTAATAGCTTGAAGGTCATTGTGGTCTTCGGATAAAGGAGTTATGGGTCTCGAATTAAGGATTGCTTCGATTTCTACAGCGTATGGAATTTCAATACGCTGAACCTTCACTTTTATAACTTTTCTTGAAAATGTGATGAAGTGTTTTCGTTGCATTGTGACAATTTTTGAATAAGCATTTTGACGCAAACTATTACGGGGCCTACAAGACTGATTAGATCATTAATCTGCGCAATGTTCGATAAGATGTGACGTTTAGTGAATTTTAGGATTATTTTAGGATTTAGATCAGAAGGATGACTTGTATGTGATTTCGTCGTTTATTCGGTTTCATTGGATGCCCAACGCTTTTGTTTGAGATATATCCTCCGAAAATAGATTGATATCAGCAAGTTCTTCACCTATAATCTCGATGTCTATTTTCTAAGGGTAAATCCCCCCGCATTCGACAGCTCAATGAATTCCTTGTATAAGTGTTTTGCGTCTTTGATAGTATATGTTCCTCTCATTACATTATCTACGGAGCAGTTGCATTTCAAGTTTCACTGGCTGTAGGAATTTGTTGAGTACGCGTGTACCCGAACGTGGTGCCGATGAACAGTCGAATAAGACTACCGGCATTGAGAATATTTGAAACTTATCGTTTTCATTTTCTCGCTATAAAATTAATTGATAATACATATCCCGTTCGTCAAGGAGAATTTGTTTATACATAGTTTCGATGTCGGCTACTAAAATAATTGAATGTGTCTGAAATCGGAAGATGTCAAAGCTTGTACTTTAAACGACGTCGCCGACTTTTATGCAATCATTCAAAGAAATGCCTGTGCTAGTTTTCGATGAGAATTTATACACGATTCTTGCTTTAGTGGTTGAGGTCAATTTTTCAATTACGGGATGATATGATAAGAAACAATTTATTTTTTTTTTTTTTTTTTTTTTTATATCCTGCTACTTAGCGATCTGTTTGTTTCAAACAATAATCTAATGTGTTGTCAGATTTTCATCAGCTAAATTATTCTTAGCAAAGACATGCACCCAACGGTGCAATCCTCATATTTTGTCCGCGAATCTTGTCGCAAGTTCAGATACGCTATTCCTCTTAAGGCGGGAGAATCTTAGACTGCCCTCTCCTTGAAGTTCAGCAGCTAGTTCGTTCATATGTTGGTCCAGTCTGAGTTGATATTTCTTGCTGTTTATTTCAATTTCGTCCTTCACAGTTCTCAGATTTAAATCTAGGTTCACATATTTGTTGCTTATGTGGGATGGTATATTAAACATGGCTCTCATTGTTTTACTTTGGAACCTTTCAAGTATTTCGATGTTACTATGGCTGGCTGTGCCCCAAAGCTGTATGCCGTAAGTCCATATGGGCTTCAGTATCGTTTTATAGATAGCCATTTTACTGGAATCTGTCAATTGTGATTTACGGCCGATTAGCCAGTACATGCTGCGGAGTTTGCTGTCTAGTTGCTTCCTTTTAGTCCATATATGTTTACGCCAAGTGAGTCGACGGTCGAGGTGCATACCCAAGTATTTGGCGTCATCTGATTGTGGGATCGCTGTATCAAAAAGTTTTACAGGTGGGCAGGTTTTTCTTCTAAGTGTGAAAGTTACTTGGGCTGACTTATCTGTGTTGACTTTAATACGCCACTGCTGGCACCATGCTTGGATGAGAGAGATATGGGATTGGAGGCTTTCAGATGCGGAATCGGGATTATCATGTGACGAAAGAAGTGCGGTATCATCTGCGTATGTCGCTGTGGTAGTGTTGGCATAAGTAGGTAGATCTGCTGTAAATATCAAATAGAGTACTGGTCCCAGTATACTACCCTGTGGAACTCCTGACTTAATTGGGTGCATTTCTGATGTTTCGGAGTTATATTTCACTTCGTAGCATCTTTTTCCAAGATACGATTTAATCAACGGAAAAAAGGAGTGCGGTAACATTTTTTTAATTTTAAAGAGAAGCCCAGTATGCCATACCTTATCAAATGCTTGGCTAATGTCTAAGAAGACTGCGGAGCAATATTGTTTATTTTCCAATGCTCTACTTATGACATCAACCAGCCTATGCACTTGCTCGATAGTTCCGTGGCCCTCTCTAAATCCAAACTGATGTGTTGGTATTATATTTGCTAAGTGTTCCCTCATTCTGTTAAGTATTATCGTTTCCAGTAATTTTCCAATTACCGGAAGGAGACTGATAGGTCTATAAGATGACACTTCTTGAGCAGGTTTACCTGGTTTCAGTATCATTATTACCTGTGCTATTTTCCACTGGCTTGGGTAGTAGGACTGTCTTAAACATGCGTTGAAAATAGCGAGTATGAACAGTATTCCTTTTTTTGGGAGGTGTTTCAAAAGTGTCGCGTCGATAAGGTCATAGCCAGGGCATTTGCCTTCCTGGAGTTTTAGGATTTCCCGCCTCAGTTCATTTGGTGTCACATGCTTAAGTGGTAAGCACATTTGAATAGGTGTCTTTAAGTACTCCTCTATTTCATTGTCCAGATATTGATTACTGCTGGGAAACGGTTCAAAAACTTCATGTAGGTGATCAGCATATCTGTTAGCTTTTTCACTATCAGAGCGAGCCCAGGATCCCGTTTTTGTTCTTAGCGGTGTGACTTGTTGTTTGGGACGCTTTAGGTTTTTGGTAGCTTTCCATAACGAGTAGTTTGTGTCACTAGTATGTGTCAGTTTTGTGAGATATGATTGTAGATTCTCATTTGCCAATTCTTTGATTAGAGTTTTAAGATGTTGTGTGGCTTTATTTAAGGCAGTCTTGTCTCTAGGATAGTGAGTGTTTTGCCATACTCTGCGGAGTCTACGTCTTTCGTTTATACAATCCTTGATGAATTCAGGGTACACATGCTCTATAGCAGTTCCCGTTTTGTGATGGGATGTAGCCCTGTTTGCAGCGTCATGAATCAGTTTGTTTAGTCCTTCTATAGCCCGTTCTATTTGGTCAGACGTTTTCAGTGAGATCCTGAGCTGTATTTCCGTTGTGATGATATCCTGATATTTTTTCCAGTTAGTATTCTTATTGTAGATTTTAAGTGGTACTTCTGTTAGTAATATCTTACTATATACCCTTAGAACAATAGCAGAGTGGTCTGAGATAAGGTCAAAGTCAGGTTCTGTTTTAGTGTTATTTATTGCAATGTTTCTAGATATGAAAAAATCCAGCAAATCGGGTATTTTTCGTGGATCTGTCGGCCAATAGGTAGGTTCTCCAGTGGACAAGCAATCAAGATTAAGATCTTTCACAGCTTGATAGAGCGACCTTCCTCTAGTTGTTATAAGTCTAGATCCCCAGAACAGGTGTTTAGCGTTCCAGTCGCCCCCACTTATAAAGCGATGTCCGAGTATAGAGAAGAAATCTTTATATTCTTCTTTTGCCATCTGGTGTTTAGGAGGGCAATAAACTGCAGCAACGGTAATGTCCGAGCTATTGTCATACACTTTAATAAGAGAGGCTTGTATCTTGTCAGTTGAGAAAGGTTCAAGCGGGTGATGTTTTATATTTGATTTTAAGATCACTGCCGTTCCTCCATGCGCTTTTCCCGATGGGTGGTTGGTAGCATAAACTGTGTAGCCCTTTATTGAGATATGGCTTTTGATGGTAAACCTAGTCTCAGATATTAATGCCACGTCAATCTTTTTCATGTGTAGAAACATTTCCAGCTCTAGTCGTCGAGCGACCAGTCCGTTGGCGTTCCATGTGACTATTTTAAGATTTAGATTATTTCTTAGTCTGGCTGCTAATAAGCTGGATGAAACGATCCATCATGTTGTCTACCATGGTTAGCATCATAGTTTGTATTCTGTTGAACATTTGTTCCAAGATGTCACTTAGTTGTTGCGTTTGAGGTAATTGGTCTGGCTTAGTGATGTTTTCCATTCTACTTTTAGTGATTTCAGCGTAAGTTGAGGTTGTTCTATTATAATTTTTGAATTTCCTTGGCTGCAAATTGTCCATTTCAGGCATTCGCTTAGTTTGGTTTGTATGTTTATATGTTTGTTTTGGTTGGATTTTCAATAAGTGCTCTTTATATTGCTTGTATTTTAGGCATCCCCTGTAACTAGCTGGATGTTTTTCTAGACAGTTTGCACAAGTAGCTTCCGTTTCCCTTGTTTTGGAGCAGCTGGTGGTTGGGTGGTCGTCTCCACATTTGACGCATCTGAATGGTCGGTAGCATTGATTTTTTGAATGACCGAACCTTTGGCATCTTTTACATTGTAGAATTTCCTGTTTCTTATAAGGTGCTTCAAAAGATACTTTCATATGATTGAGGTATTTTATTTTAAAAATATCTTTATTGTTATTCTTTGGCTCCAGGTCTACATAAAATAGGGGTAAGGGTTCTTTTGTGTTTCGATGACGTACATTTACGAGTTGCCTTACTTCGTGTCCATGTGCTTTGAGTCCTTCTTTTATTTCAGAGATGTCTTCTGAGCTATGGAGGCCTCGCAGAACAACTCTATAAGGTCTTTCACTTTTTATCATGTAAGTATAATGGCTGATATTGTCTGTGATGAATTTTTCTCTTATCATTTTGTATACTTCTATACTTACTGGCATTACTTTCACAACGTGTCCTGACCTGAGAGTGGTCATAGTAAAATTTCCTTCTGTTGTTATTCTTAACAGCAGGTTTTTAAGGGAATTGATATCCAGGACCCCAGTTACAAAGATTGGTTCTGGTTTTGGTGGCTTTTCTGTTTCTATTATATCCGGATTATATTCCACTTCACCTAATATTTCAAATTGATTTTGGGTAGATATTCCGTATTCAGTCGTGTTGGTCTTTTTCTTTAAGTTTTCTGTCTGTGGTGATTTTGATTCCATTCTTTTTCTTTTGGTATGAGGTATTCGGTCTTGTTGCCAGGTGTTTTTGTCTTTGTCAATCGATTCAAGAATTGTTTCATGAGCATTTACCATTTGTGGTATTGCTCCGATAGAGTTGCTACGTGTTTTTGTAAATATGCTCTTATGAAGAGTTTGTTGGATCATACTTGGGTTTGTGTTTGTTTTATTTTTTAAGTTATCATTCATTTTGTTCCCACGATAATTGGACGAAATAACAGGTCACTTAGGGGTAACGCCATTCCCTAAGAAGGCAGAATACAACTACGTTTACCGGGTCCGTAGAGGTTGGCGCTAATGCTGTTCATCCATACAGCCATGCATCCAGTTGGCACGTTTCCCACCATTGGATTTGGGTAATTTTTGAAGAGGTTTTCCTCCTCGTGGTCCGGGCAATGAAGCCAAGACCGCCGCTCTTGAGTGGTTTACGGATTAGGAATAAGGAGGATAAGAAACAATGCTGTTCTTTAACTTCATATGAATTCATACGTTTCATGTGTCCTAGTTTGATAGTTTCACGCATACTTTTAATATATTGTGTTTTTCACTCTGGATTTATTGAGTTTTTACTCTAATGCATAGAATTGTTTCTCGACGCTTTTGTATAATTCACCTAGATTTCCAATTTTTTTTATTAAATTGTAGATGTGACCTTGATAGCAAAGTAAGAAGGGCGAAGGCGAGTCGTCGGCGCCTTAAAACCGATAAATCTAGCTAAGGGAGGCAACCCTGACAAAAAAACCAGTGTGTAACCCGAAAGGGTTGCCCCAGCACCGTAAGCCTGTGGTCATGTATCGCAGGACCGGGAGCCTGAGCTTCGCCACTTGGGCTGAGAGGAAGGTAACCTCTATAAAAAATCCCCTAATCCCACGGTGCGGTACGCGCCAAGGGGATGTATGACTGGCAGGTTAGTCAGCCGCTAGCGACCAAACTCGACGAACCAGGCGACACGTCGTAGTAAATAGCCTTTTGCTGAGAATGGGCGTCACCTCAGTAGCGACCATTTATATCGACCCTTCTCGTGGGAACCATCATGAATGATCAACATAATAAAAATACAACACAACAAACAGAAACCACAAATAATAAAGTCATTCCTACAAAGGTGTTAACTCAGCAGATACTTCACAAAGGAATGTTTGAAAGCAAACCTAGATCAAACTCAATTAGTGAAATGCCAATCTCCAGACCCCAACATCTTGAAGATAATATCACTTCTCAACAACCTGAAAATATGACATTGGAAATGACTCCAAATCACCTTGGAAACGAATCACAGGTTGAAGCCTCCAACACAAATCCCCCAACAATGGAACAGAAAAGTCAGACTCCAATATACATCACCGATAACACACCTTGTCCACCCGAATGGCAAAGAGTTCCAACAGGTAGAGGCAACAAGCGAAAGAAGTTATCACAGACGCCATCTCCCGAAACAGTCAAAACTACCAACAGATTTAGTGGTCTACAGATTGACCTGACAGAAGATGAACCCAAATCTAAAGAAAAACGGCTATACAAACCTCCACCTATTATCTTGTATGGTATTGAAAATGTCAATAAATTAACTGAATTAATTTGTACTGTTGCTGATAAAGATAACTTTCTCTTAAAAACCATAAATAAAAACCAACTCAGAATCAATTCCCTAGACATACAAGCATATCAAAAAATTATAACCATTGTGCGAGAGAATGGACTTATAGGCCACACATTCAATAGAAAGGACCAACGCTGCTACCGTCTAGTAATAAAGAAACTTCACCACTCGACCCCGCACAGCGCCATCATAGAAGAAATCGAAAAAACTGGTAATAAAGTACAGGGAGACATTATTAACGTAAAGTATGGCCGAGAAAAAATACCGACGTCAACATTTTTCGTTAATCTGGTGGCTGGCCCACACAACAGTGCTGCTAAATCAATAAAATCTATTAGCAACCAAATTATTATAATTGAAGAGCCCCACAAAAGAAACACAATTCCACAATGTCAAAGGTGCCAACAATATGGGCATTCTAAAAATTACTGCATGCGGCCATATCGTTGCGTTAAATGTGCACAAGATCACAAAACGTCTGATTGTCCTAAAAAGGACAGAAACACCCCCGCCACATGTGCATTATGTGAAGGCGCGCACCCTGCTAACTATAAAGGGTGCGAGGTGTACAAAGAAATACTTACTAGAAAAACAAATAAGCAAAAGCTAGTAAGGGTTTCTACACATCACAACACCACACAAAATAAACCAACTAGTGTAGGTCAAGCAAACACCACAGAACCTCGCCCACAACATAACCTCATGCTTGAAAAATCAAGACACATACACAAAATGCCCATAGAAACTAAAACCTATGCAGATGCCTTAAAATCACCAACCACAGAATATAACAATAACTTAGAAATTCTACTCACACAACAAGCTGTAAAACTAGAGAAACTATTAGAACAAATGTCAACAATGATGAATCTTCTCACAACAGTAATCAACAAACTCGTGCACTAAAATGGCCAATCTGAAAGTAGCAACCTGGAACACAAATGGTTTGATCAACCACAAATATGACATACAAACATTATTGGAGCATGGAAATATTGACGTACTTCTGGTATCTGAGGCACACTTAACACCAAACCAGAACATATTGTTAAGAAATTACAGCATATATTCGACATCACACCCAGACGGAACTGCTCATGCAGGTGCAGCTGTAATTATCAAAAAACACATCAAGCATGAGATATTGCATGAATACAAAACAGAGCCAATACAAGCAACTACAGTAATAGTACATGATAAACAAGGATCTTTAACATTATCGGCTGTATACTGCCCACCAAAGCACACCATAAAGGAAGAAGCATTTACAAATTACTTTAAAACCCTTGGGCATAGATTCATATGTGGCGGCGACTGGAACGCTAAAACGTTTTCTGGGGATCAAGACTGACTTTACCTAGAGGTCGAGAAATGAAGAAAAGTATTGACAAAAACAAACTGCGTGTTCTAAGTACAGGTGAACCGTCCTACTGGCCTACAGACAGAAATAGAAAACCAGATCTTCTGGATTTCTTTGTATATAAAGGACTGTCAAATAATTACTTGAGCGTAGAGACTAGTATAGACAGCAGTTCAGACCACACACCAGTAATAGCCACAATAAGTACCACCATAATTGTAAGACCAGTGAAAGAGCGACTTTACACCAAAAAAACCGATTGGGATGCTTTCAGAGACTACATAAACGAAAACCTGAACCTGAAAGTGGCACTTAAAACAAAGGATGACATCGAAAAACAGGCAACAACCTTAACAAACCTAATACAAACAGCTGCCTGGTACTGTACACCGGTTACCACGTTAAATCATGGTAGTAAGAATATACCTAGGGATATAAAAATCAAGATCCTGGAGAAGAGACGACTCAGAAGAGTGTGGCACTGCAGTCGACACTCCGAAGACAAAAGGGCGTTTAATAAAGCAGCTGCGGATTTAAAACAATACCTTAAAGACATCGAAGAGGAAACCCTACAGGATAAATTGGCAAACCTAAATCCCCAAGCTAAAAATGAATACTCATTGTGGAACACGGTAAAAAGTACTAGAGTGGCGCCTCAGATTGCACAACATCCTATCAGGAGGAACGACAATACTTGGACACGAACGGACAAAGAACGGGCTGAAGTATTTGGAGATTTCTTGTATGAAGTCTTCACTCCAAATAGCGGTGACTTAGAAACCGAACAGGAAATACAAGAATACCTAGAAACTGACCTGCAGCTATGTCTCCCAATGCAAAGCTGCTCGCCTCGCGAAGTCCAAAGGGAAATAAAAGGTCTTGAGTTAAACAAGGCTCCTGGATTTTGCCTGATAACAGCTGAAATTCTACGACAACTACCTAAAAAGGCTTCCATCGCCTTAACACACCTTTTTAACAGTGTTATTAGAGCTGGATATGTCCCAATAATATGGAAAATATCAAAAATAATCATGATCCCAAAGCCTGGCAAGCTTCCACATCTTGTATCATCTTACAGGCCAATTAGTTTACTGCCGGTTTTGTCGAAACTTTTTGAGAGGATCATCTTGCGAAGACTGATACGAATACTTAACGAAAACGATCTCATCCCGCAACATCAGTTTGGTTTTCGTATTGGCCATTCAACCATAGAACAGGTTCACCGAGTTGTCAACAGAATTAGAGAAGCTCTCGAGAAGAAGCAGTACTGCTCAGCCGCCTTTCTCGACGTACAACAAGCATTCGATAAGGTTTGGCACTTGGGTCTGCTTTTCAAAATGTAGAAACACCTTCCTCACAACTTCTACCTACTCTTGAAATCGTATTTGGAGGATAGAATATTCAGAGTTAAAATCAACGACACATACTCTGCCTTCCACGATGTGAAAGCTGGAGTACCGCAGGGTTCCATTTTGGGCCCCATCTTATATCTGATGTACACAGCAGATATCCCCACAACAGATAATGTCCTATCTGCCACATTCGCTGATGACACCGCTGCACTTTGTAACCATGAAAACCCTAGTGTAGCTTCTTTAGTTCTGCAAAGCCACCTACACAAAGTTAACGATTGGATGGAAAAGTGGCGCATTAGGGCCAGCTCCACCAAATCAGTGCATGTCACTTATACTTTGAAAAAGGGCAATTGTCCCCCAATTAAACTTGGGAACGACATTCTACCACATCAAGAATCAGCAAAGTATTTGGGCATGCATCTTGACAGGAAGCAAACATGGAAAACTCATATCCAGAAGAAACGTGATGAATTGAACATACGACTCAGAAACCTTAACTGGCTAATAGGTAGAAGATCACATGTCACCTTGAAAAATAAAATACTCATTTATAAAACTGTAATCAAGCCGGTGTGGACATACGGAAGTGAGCTGTGGGGTTCAGCACAAAAATCTAACGTGGAAATTTTGCAACGAATGCAGAACAAAGCACTCAGAACAATAACTAATGCACCTCTGTTTATCAAAACGAGTGAATTGCATGAGTACACAGAGATGAACACCATTATGGAAGAAGTGGAACATAAAGCAAAAGCTTACCAGAACCGCTTAAAAGCTCATACAAACACCCTAGCTACAGCATTATGTGAACCATTAAATGACAGAAGGCTCAAAAGGCAACACACTTGGGACTTGATTAGATAATCAGCATCATAATAGAATAAGAGACAATTTCCTTACAGGAGGAATAGATCTCTCCTGCCAATAAACTCCTACAACAGATCTGTTAAGGGCTTATGAAGCCGATCGCATGATGATTGAAAAGAAAAAAAAAAAAAAATTGTAGATGAACAATGTATCGCCCTGACCTACTGTCTCGTTGAGCTGTGAGTTTAAAATGTTCTTCCCAAAATTTTGATATGTTTTTTGTAGTGAGTTAATTTATTGAGTAATTTTTTTAGTTGTAGTGAATTATTTTTTAGATTTTTTCGTCATTGCTTTCTTTTCCAGAAATTATCCAGCTTAATTTTGTTTTATTTCTATATTTCTAGTGCATACGAGTTCATAAAATATTTCAGCGCCTAGTAACGCGTCAATTTCGCCCGGATCATAAAATTTTGGAACGGCAAGTTTTATGTTGTGAGGTATTTTGAGAACGCGTTTATCTATATCTTTGTTTGGTAAATGGTTATAAATTCGTAGAAGGACTAAAAATTCTACTATTACACTATAATTGATGAATTTTGATTGACTTTCCGTTTTGACTACGTTTTTTACGAGTTTCTAGCTGACTTAAACCTTCTACCGGGAGATATATATTTTTAATGGTAATTTTTTTCGTGATGAATAGTAATACTCGAACTTGAATAGTTTCAGCATTCATTCCATTTATATTAACGTCGTCGATATTAAAACCTGCGTAGCAACAATGGCACCATGTACCTTTATGCTTGAGCTTCCCAGAGATTCATTTATTTCCAATTTTTAAAATGTTTGTTTGATTATCGTAGTTATTCGCGTTATTGTAGTGTATTGAAGTATTATTTTTTTTCACATGCATATTCTTCATGGTTTTCTTTAAAAATAATGCAGTGACTAATTTTTTTTGTAGTTGTTAATGCTTATTTTTTATGCGAATGACCAACGTTATTTGTTTAGCTAAAATCTGCTCTTATGGCCGTCATTCTTAATATATAACAGCGTTCCTCGAAAATTTCATGAAATCGCACATTTTGGTGAATCGTGCTTGGGGTTTGAATAAATTTATGCCATTCTGTGTGGGTGTTTTGATCAATTTTTGATGTGAGATTGCAAATTAATATTGAGCCGCAGTGCCTAACGGATTCGTCTAATGATTTCAAAGATCGTATGTTAGTTAAAATCGTATCTAGAAACTATCTTAATTCAATAGAAGATTCCTTAGTTGTCGTTGGAAATTTCAGTAATGTAAAAATTTGATTTTGTATGATTGTACGTTTATTATGAATAGCGACTTTCAGTGATTCCCGTGCAAATAGATAATTTTCCTCGAATGCTTCTAATGCTTCAATGACATCCACTTCCTCGCCTTTCAAACTATACCTTAAAGATTGAATTTTTCTTAATTCAGGGATTGAGCATGAATTAATCGCTTAAAATTTGTATAGAAATCTATCCATTTTTCAAAAGATCCTTCAAAGTGAACAAGTTCGACCTTTGGCAGGTTTATACGTTGTGGTGGCGTCGGATTTGAATTAAATATTTTATTTGAGCTTGCGATATGTCGTGCTGATGTGGACAGCATTGGATTCATTTTATCTATTATATCCAGGGACTGATTTGTGCTTAATGCGATTTTTCAAATTCATCGAAGTCGGTCGAAGTCTCGTTAGTCAGTTCGTCTAGATTTGTTTGGATTTCTTCAAACTGATCTAGTACACTGCTTATATTTTTTAAACATAATTTTCTGTCTGTAGTGTTATCATGATTTTCTTCATTACGAATGTAATTGACAAATTTTGTTAATTTCGTTTTAAGTACTGTTCTTTGCTTTTTTAATTCAATTAACATTGCAGCATCTGGCATTTTGATAACAAATTTATTTATTTTTCAGCGCGATTTTAAAGATTTATCTGACAATATCCATTAACCAATATCCATAACCAATAATCCACCACATTAACTTTCAAAGTTAATGTGATTATTATATAGGAAAGGACAAGAGATTTGTTCACTTATCTTTGTTGTTGCGATGTTGACCTTTTTGGCTGCACCCGTATTGACTATATTCTCTGTAGATACGTTAGCGTCAATGTTGGTGATGAGGACCGTCCGTTGGCTCTAAAGAAATGACGTCTTCGTTGTTTTGCTTACGCTTCTCGGCTTTCGGCTACTGATTTTCCTCATCTATTGATATATCTTCGTTGATTAAAGATTTCCACGTTAACGATTTTTATGTACTTTGTGTTTAACGTTCGTGGGATATGCTGAACTTAATCTTCAAATTTGTATATTGTTTTAATGAATTGTCTTTATAGCTTGCTGCTGTCACAATGTATAACTTTACGTCACTTGAATGTTTTGATGTATTTTCACAATTAATCCGGTATATTTATCCGGTTCGAAAGACTATGTTATGGGGCGTATAGGTAAAATAACAATATCAAATTTTTATTAGACTGTTACAACAATAGCGACTTATTTTATTAAGACGCGCAAAAAAAAGAAATTAATAATTTGACATAGATTTTGAATATGTTATGTTTATTAAAATGGTGTCAACTGTTTGACTGCCAAGATCGAAATGTCATTTACAAATTTTGTTAGATTTACAAAAAAACATCGGTGCTTAAAATAAAATTCCTGTGGGCTAAAATTTCTCAAACTATCGTAGTAGGGCGGCTACTCGGCCCACTTTGGCTATGTTCAAGTCCTTTTAATCCTTTGTATTGCACCTAATGAACAGAAAAACTAGCGAAGACAATACATAATGTGAGACAATACATGTTTATGGTGGCCTTTCGGTGTATAGAGATATTAGGCTCATTGGGGTTTTCCCACTTTACAATATAGTTTACCCACAGAGTTCTACAATACATGTATGGTATATGTTGTAAATTTGAAATAATTTAGAGAATACAATTCTTAACAATTTGGAAAGGATAAAATTGGATAAAATAAAGCGTAACCTAATGAATGGAATAATTTAATGATTTTAGTGGATATGCATTAAGTGTAACATAAATCTTATCTGTTGAATAATTACAATTAAAACAATAAGGAAATCCGCATAAATCAATGTGTTACAGTACCAGAGATTAGCAAAAGCTCGAAGTAATTGGCAGTTATCAATAATTTCAACGTAGTTGTGAAGTTAATTATAAATGTAAATTTTTTTAGTTTGAACTTATTTTTGACGGATAAAAAATTAAAATGAGTATTTCAAAAATTCCATCTTTGTAATTTTTATCAATTTCAATACAAAATGCTGAAATAGAGCCGACAACTTTGACCTAAAAAGGAATAACTTATTTATTTGTAATTGCTCTTACACATTATTCTTACGAAAACTAGTAGAAATACGCCAATTAAACTATATCTTGCAATAATTGTAAAAACATAAAACTTGACTTAACAATTTACGAAAATATGAAAATAAATATCTTCCATTAATGAAAGACACTGCGATGACATCCATATATGCATTGTTTATAAGAGAAATATATAGCTTTATGTATTTTTTTTCATTTTTAGCTGTACGTGTCGTACATAAACCACTTATGACCCAGCACTGGAAGTTTCCAGAAATAATCTAACTGAACAACATTAAAGTCTTAAAGATATATTTATGAAATGATTAAATTTATACAAATATTAAGATTGTAAAATGTCGGAGGTACTTACGTTTTTCGAAATGTTAGTGTGTTTAACTGTTTTAATATTTTTTAAAAAAAAAAGTACTTTGAGTACTTTTCAAATCATTTAACAAATACGAATTCGATCTTCTGTCATAACACCATCCGTTGATCAATAAGCCTATAGATCTATACGCCGTCTACTCAGGTGCTGATAATGTTTCCAGTTTTGCGATATGGAATTGTATGGAAAGTTTTTATTCTTATTCAATGCTTTATCGATGGTCTAGGCAATGTTAGGGACACTTAACTCTTTTCGTCAGACGTGCTCTAGTTTTCGCTATTCGACTCACGTGCTAGTACATCAGACTAATATTTAACAACTCGTAACTTTAAAATTTCGTTTTCAATACCTATTATCATTATTAATTGTTAATATGTGTACCTCATTACTTAAATTTAATATTGATATTGAAATTAAAAACAATGTACCATTTACTGTTATTTATTGAGTAGGTTTAAATCAGTCTTTAACAGTTTACATTTACGCAAAATTAAACAAAGATAAAGTTTGCACTTTTTAATAAATGTTAAATATTTATCAAGAAACATTCATTTGTTCAATGAAAAGATACAAGCTCCCATATTTTAAAAATTTTTATTTTGACCATCTTCACAAACTGACTTGAAGCGTTGGAGACAAATCAGCTTTCAACAGTCATATCCATAGTATTTTGTTACTCTTTATATTTCCGTTGCACGAAAAGTGCATTTTCTTCGTCTACGTCTCAAAACAAATTGAGTTAGTATTACCGGTATTGCACGACTCAAAACAAATGGAGTTGGTATATGACATCATATTTTTGCCATGGAAGATGTAGACGTAGTAAACGCGCTATGTGCACGCATTAATAAATATTATAATGTTGATATGATGAAACGACCTCTAAATGCCAGCAATATTTTATTGATGCAGACATCTGGTCCAAGAGTATTTTGAGACTGATAGTTTGGGATGAAATTATTGAATATACCTGACATAAAGGCCGGGGGATTTTTTCTCTGGAGTCATGAAATTTCAGTCAGTTGATCAAACCAAAAAATCGATATTCGGTTATCGCGCAGCAGAATATTTCATGGTCAGTACCATATGGCAAAAATCATATTGAGATCATTTAAATTCTGTCGAAAAGTGCACAATATTTTTAAATTCTTTCATTTCAGTAATATCTGTATCCATACATTTCACCCTAGTGCCATGTTTGAATTTGGCTCGATTCCCCCAAATGTTTAACATGGAATGGTCAATAAATTGGGCCAATATCTAAAATAGCTTTAAAAATTAAAAGTATTCAGACGCCTTGCTAATCGTACTATGTTGTGGGGGTACAATTCGTTATGTCCTGGATCAATTTTGACAATTCCAAATAAATCCGTTTTTATCTTTGTAATGTTCAGATTTCCCGATGTTCCTTCACTCACTTCATCAGCAGGTCCTTGGCTCACTTCTTCAGCCGGTTCTTGAAGCATTTCTTCAGATAGTTCTTTATACCCTGCATTCGAAATTCGATCGGCTCCCAAATGATCGGTTTCTGGTACAAAATTCGGTTCATTACCTTCATAACCAAGATCGCTAAAGTAGTATTCACTTTTTTTATTCAATCATCGTATTAGCTATTCACCGCATTTAAAATTTCTAAACGACGTTCCTTCAGAACTGTGGGGCATATTCGGTTATTTGACTGAGCCATCTGAAAAACAAACAAAAAATTAAGAAACACGAAAAAAAAGGTTACTGACGTGTTGTCTAGGAAAAACTATTTAAATATAACTATTTCACTGAGATGTCTATTTATCAAACACATATCTTCACACTGACAAGATTGACTGATAGACACCCTTCCGCATGCATATGCCGCGGCCGTTCGCGGCTGACTAATGAACGTCTTAGCGCTCTCTAAGTACTGGGAATGCGGAACATATAACTTGGATCGTTATTTTGTAAATTGTATCACAGTTATAATTTAAAAAATAATTACCGTTAAGCTTTCAATTTTACGGTACATTTTACACTACTATGTCAGTCACGGAGAGTTAAAACTATTGACAGAAAATTTGTGATGAAACGATTTGGAATATTGCTAATTTGCATTAGACATTACGTAATGTTTATAAAATTAATGTTTCATTCAATTGATAAGATATTTATGAATTTCCAAGTGACAGGAAGAAAATGCCTAAAATATATTTTTTTAAGTACGAGAGACGTAAATAGCGTTGTTCATATCTGATTACCGTAGCGTCTAGCTATAATGAGCCTTGACTTTCACAGCTAACCACTGTTTGACCATTTATTATAGCACATTTCATAACATTCTCGTTATAATTATACTGTCATTCTTTTTCAAATTAACCATTAAAATTTTAAAATTACTGAATATCAGCAAAAACTTTCGTTTTTTTCACGTAATGCACTTTTTGGGTGTTTATAAAAATTGTTGTTAAATCTTTTGTCTGCTATTGTTCGATCTGTGCTTATTTGTTGTTATTTTTAAAATAAAATATTTTGAGATACTAATTTTAGGTAGTAAAGAGGCAGGTGAGCGTTTCTTTTACTCCCCTTTTGCCATTTTTAGGAGAGGTATACTGTTACCAATTATTTTTTTCTAATTCATCTCATTTCCAATTTCGGTTATTCATATAAACAATGGACAGGCAAAACGTTGACGAAAGTGTAAGGTTTCCTTATTTGGTTATGGAAACTTGAAAACATAGTTAAGATATGCGAAATTTATAATCACGAATTAAGTTATCTATTTGTTTCCTCTGATGTGTTTCTTACTTACCCAAGCATTTGTTCCGTATGAATGTAATAAATATAAATTACTCTGAAATTCATATATAAGATTAAACAGAACTTAGATTAACAAAATATTAGAAACTTGTGTACGTGAGACAAATATGGGCTTATCATAAAGATAAGACAGTATTCCAAGATCAATAACAGAACGAAAATACCAACTGTTCGATTAAGATAAGGGATATTTTGAAAGTTTAAAAAAAAATCCACCATACTCATGTGGGTAGGGGCAGGAAAGGGGAAATGAAGGGATATATGAAGTTTTGGAATATCGTTTTACTATAAATTGAGAAGCATTTGAGTTTATAAGACGAGAAACAGCTGATGTGTTTTGGTTTGCACTTGACAGATTATTTATGTTAATTATCTATGAATTGCAAAGTTTGTCTTCAATGGCAAATTTCACCAAAATAAGATTGAAATTCAGCCGCTACTATCTAAGATACAAAATTTATGTGGATTATGATTATATTTTTACCTAAAGTTACAAATTCATTTAACAGCATTTTTGTACAGTCAATAATTAGAAAAATTTGGGAACGCTGAATAACAAACTGGATCTTGCAGGTATAATTTCTAAAAAATATTTAATATGTGGTTGAAGAATGAAAGCTTACCACCCAGAAATATGGATACATGCGATGGCAATTGCTAGAAGAATCGTCGAACTAACTAAATAAAAAATGTGTATAATGGAAAAAACGTGTGTAGAAAATAATATTATTGCATATTTACTAAAATTAAAATGCAGTCTTAGACTCTGATTTTATTAAACGCTACCTGTTTTCAAGAAGAGATTGAGGTCATTGAATGGTAGGCACTTTGTGTAATTAAGATGTTTTTGACTATAAAGATATTTGCAAGTAATTAATATGACATTAAAAAAATGAGACTAATCTAACGCCTCTAATTTACTCTAGAATTAGCTGCGTAGTAGTGTGTAAAATTCCCATATCGGACGTACAATCTCATAAGTAATAAAGTAGTTGCAGAAAAAAAATTAGGCTATTAAAGGAAAAATTAGACTTTAGCAATATTATAAAGCATACGTTTTTAATTCAAAGGCTGTTCTACAGCCGAAATAGAGCATATCTACTTAACGGTTACAATCCAATATGCTAGCCTTATTACCTACGATATTCATAACACTATTCACTGGGAAGGTTTTTGAAAGGTGATCATATTAAAAATTGACCAGAATGTAAATAAATATATCTCGTGAAAGCAAAGATTTCTGCAAGATTGAGATAAAAATAATATACATAAATAGTATGAATGAAGAAGGCTTTAATGAAGTAAGGTGCTAGTTCATTAGGATTATATGCACTTTTCCCTTTAAGCTCCTTCTGGGCTATTCGACACCATCCATTCAATGCTCTCAATTGATGACAAAGTGTGAATGTACGAAATTAGCTCGATAAAAATATAAAATGTTTGTTTGACATAAATACATTTTGTAATATGATAAAAATCACATCGATACGAACAAAAGCTTATCTTTTATTTTCGATAGGACAGATATCGGAACGAGCCTAAGAAGTTTGAAATAAAAAAAGAAGGACGCGCGAATGTCGTGCGAGGAAAATCTGAAATTTTAGCTACTGGCGATATGTCTTTATATAATAACCACATCTTTAAATAATAACTTCGTTAAAGTTTAGCTGGTTTTAAATAAAATAAAAGAAAATTAATAGTAAAAAACTTTTTTTTAAATCATTACATATCTTTTAATAATAATTAATTAATTCATTACATATAAATAATAGTAGTCTGGTGAAAAAGGTTATTAAATATGGGCGCGGTTAATGAACGTAACTTTTTTTAATTTCTTTTTTACTGCACTTGAACTTGCAAATTCTTAGGTATTTACTTGGATCGCGTTCAAATTATTTTGTCAATACAAATCAAAATCTACAAACTGTCTGGCGTATAAATACACTCTTACAGCCAACTGCCGTAGTTCCGAGAAAAAAAGTGTCGATTTTTCCCTATCCACTTCCGGCAAAATGTTTTGTAAATTTTCCAGATGAAAATTTTTAAATGACATAATAACGGTTTATTTGTACTCACCATACCAAAATTACATAATAAATAATCGTACTGTAAATTACAGAGCTAGCTCACTGTACACATTTAAAATTTGCCGCCAAATTCCTGGCGATATGCTGTCACCAAATCGAGAACCTGCTTGACTATTGCACTGACAGCCGCGTTTTGATACTATACATTTCAAGCGTAGTTTTTGTGGACACACTATCGTGCGTATTCTCGCCTTCTGGAGAACTCATAATTCAAAACCTGTAACTTTGCAAAAAATGATCTTTTCACAGTATCGTAAAGCGTCACCGCTAAAAATTCTTCGGAATTGTGATAGCGATTTAAGGTTCTTGTCGAGTATTCTTAACAATTGCCTATTCTCACTCGAACTTGTTACGTCCTGGTCTGAAATGTCGATGATACTTACCGAACTGTCAACTTACGCTCGATCTACTATGTATTAAACTTGTTCGATCTACTATATATTAAACACCGACAATATTCAGTTAAGCATGGCCCTCCTCAATTGGTGTAATGAACCAAGATACTACCATATCACGTGCCTGACAATGCTGTGTTATAATTAAATTGTACTACTGGTGGTTTGAACTTGTTGGGCACATGGAAAAAAATCTGAAGTATCAATCATATTGGACGATGATTGGGGATAGTTTGAAAATAAAAAAAAGGTAATGCTGTACCAATTGTTTTCAAAATGTGACCTAATGCTTCATAAAAAATGGGTGAAATAGTAATTTTAATATAATTTTGAAATCGACATTTCGGTTAGGAAAATAGCAAAACAACAAATATTAAATTAATCACATTGTCAGGTTTTCGAAACCGCTCATATATTGACAAGATTGTTTTGACTTGCAATGGGTAGTCAAACAAAAAAAATCAGTTTCTTTAAATCAAAATGAATATCTTCGCTACTCAAATCAGTAGAAAGAAGAATAGAAAATGAAATGATTAGAAATTTCCTGCATTTTAAGATGCAATTAATGAAAAACTTATCTTACTCCGTGAAATGTTTTAAACTTTATTTTTTTTTCTTTTACGAAATATCAAAAAGTTATTAAAAAGGGTGTAAATAACTTTAAATTAGCATATTTTTTATTTTACTCCCATATTTCTTGCGAAGTAATAGCTATTTAAAAAGGACCCAAAATTTTCAATTAACAAAAAATTGTGGTTCAATTTTACTTATCAGTGTATAAATTGAAATAGAAACAGAAATGAACAAATTGTTTCTTATATATTCCGTAAATTATCAATAGTAAAAAGAAATAGAATTTCTATCAATCTCTATACATTATTCGAAAACGTACAATAATACGAGTAGCTAAAAGCCATCAATTTTTTTATTTACCTTTACTTTTGCTTGACTTGATAAAAATTCGTTCATTTTTTGGCCTGGAGGTTTAAGTCATGAAATGGCCGGGGCTACTGAAGCAATTTAGCGAAGATCATCATATATGCGATCAGTTTAACCTTCTATTTCACCTGACAAAATAAAATCAGTACAGTATCATGAGGCAGTTGAAGCGAATGAAGTGATTAACGAAGATTCTTGAGACCGGATGATGTGATCCTTCGTGGTACTGTTTTCAATAATTCGGCTCGGGGCTACAGCAGTTACTGTTCTTCACAGAACTGTAAGGTAACAACTTACCTAGTGTTCAATAGAATAATGTTTGTGCCACTAACTAGCATAGAGTATTGTTTTGACCCTAATTAGCTATATATTTAAGTGCTTTTTCTTAAACACCTAATAAATATAGTTAATAATTATAATTCGCTGCTTCTTTCAACTGCATTATAATAATTCTTTAATGATTGTAGAATCGCATAACAGATCGTCGAAATAACGCATCCTGAGGTATGTTGTAATATGGAGGTAGAACATTTTAAAACTTCATAGCTTCTTCAACTTATAAAGGAATCTCAAGGTGGTTTTCAATTGCCTAATTGGAAATGTCACCTCTCGCATACTGATATGTTCCTTTCTATCTTTGCTGGTACTGAACTTAATAACTCAATATATATTTATTAATTTATACAGATACAAATAATTTAATAAGAAAATGTCAAATTATGCTGAATTTCTGGATGAAAATTAGATTATTTTTATTATGATGAAATTAGTTGCTTATGCATTTTTGTATTATTTACCCTCACTTGACACTTTATCCTTCGTGTTGTTGAACCAGTTTTCTACTTAAATTTTGTCATACCAGCATTTTATAAAAAAATTTGGTTTATGCCTTTACTGACTCAAACTGCATATTGTTCGGACTGCATATTATTCGGACCGAGAATTGTGACGCACTGCACAAATTCATATACCGGTTGTTTCAGAATTTATACCATTATGTGTTTTTCGGGATATCTCTTCCTCATACTGCCCAACTTGGTGTTAAATTTACACCAGGTAATCGCGGAGACGGAGAGCGACCTCAGGAAGCAAAAGAAGTTCTCAAGGAGCATATTAAATACAGAAGCCGTAAATGAAGTTTCAATGTTGAGTACCAAAATGTCGTTCAGTTGTTTTAGTCGGTTATGAGGCGAAACACAAAAAAATTACTTAAGCGATGTGAAAGTCGACGAGATTTGCAAAAAAAATTTACAAAACTGCTTAATAATTTTACCAAAATTTTGTATTAAGTCTGATTTAGAAATTACTAAGCGTGTTAAAAATTAACAGAGGCTGTAGATTACGGTATGTTTGCAATAATTTGGACAGTCCTATAAAATGTAAATGAATAACATATTTCTTATTAGTATGTTATTAAAATAATTACATTTTTATTACATTTTCATAATGTTATTTAATATTTTTTTCAAGAACGCTTATAGTTATTGAACCAGTTTTATTATATTTCCAAAGTTGTGCTCTTCCAGTTCACTGGTTACATACGACTCTTGAAGTTGTTCATGTTGGTTACAAAAATCATTTCATTTTATATTTCTAATAAGATAAGAATTGTGACAAAAAATATGGGCGGCTTTATTCTTTACTTTATTAGTTATTAGTCGTTTATTATATTTTTGACAAAAATGATACATCTAAATGTTCATAGGTGATCTCTTCGGTAATGAGATACGGTAATTTGTAAGTTAGTGAAATGTTTACAGATTGACTTAAGCAATTGCTATAAGTATATTCTGATAACATAAATTTGGTTTGAAAATATGAAAAACATTTGAGTTTTATAATTCATTAGTGAAATTATAAAGTTAGTACGAAATATTTTTGAAAGTTTTAAAATAAATACATATAATTATTTACATTACGGCATGTATCCAGAACACTAAGGATTTCTTCATCAGTAAATATGAATAGTCCTGGAATGGAAACAGTATTTACAAACTGTTTTGAATTTTCTATATCACCAAATACTGAAACGGTAAATTAGTCAGCTTAGAATACATACACACTTTCTGATTGATTATCTCAGAGATGTACGTACAAAATAAATTTGATTTAGCATCTACCGCAACTAATTTATTTATAAAATACTGCTTACAAAATTGAAAACCCTCATAAAAGAAAAACAGACAAACATTACATTTTATAAATATACTCCAAAATAAATGCCTTACACCATAATGAAATGGTGTTTAAGCCCGCATTGATCTGCATCTGGGTCTAAAAGTTTCATTATCTTCCTAAAATTGACAACTGAAATCTTTTTTCACTTGTTTGTTTGATTTACATAAGAGTATTTATTATGCATGTATTTAGAAGGCTTACGAGCAAGTTCTTTGTAACATTCAACTGTCTTTCTTAGCAGAGTCAGATAAACTAACATTTGTTCAGACAGATCTACAGCAGATTTTGCATGGTTGTAGTCTAAAATTAATTATAATTTCCTGACCGCAACACCTTTTTCATTTATACTATCTTTTAGGGTATCCAAATGTTTAATAGACAGTAAAAGAAACTTCACGCTCGTGTGGCCATTTTATAACTGTAATGCCTCTTTGGTTTTCTCCAGCGATATGTTCTCCAGATTTCAGTTTTTTCTCTGTAACTTCTTTTGGTAATCTTTTTTTTGTTTATTTCGGTAGTGCCTAACAAATGGGTGTCAGAATCAATCAGCTTATCTGCTAAGCTTACATTATTGTACCAATTATCTGTGTGTATGGTTGTTGCAGAGATTGCGTACAACATTTGTTGGTGTGGTATTCTGACATTCTAAATTTTTTCCAACGTAGATTTCAAGCTTACAGAAGCTAGCAGGAATAGTACATAATTTGAAAATTTAACTACATTCTTATTGTGTCTTTTTTGTTTTATACACAGTTAGAACATAATTCTTCGGCAACGAAACAGTATGAAGCTTTCGTCAACATATAAAGGTACATTTGAAATAAAGTGAGCTTGAAAATTGCTATTAATAGTTTTGATTCAAGGATTTTATGTAGTCGATCACCACTCTATGCTTTGTCGTTATTAGAGAAATGTGGCATACAAAGCAAAATTTAGAATAGTTAAGATTTCTGACTTTTTCACAAAATTTACAAACATTTAACAAAATTTTATTTTTTGTAAACATTGGATTATTAGACCATTTATGGCAATAGATAGTAACCTCACTAAATTCACCCACAAAATAACATTAAAAATTTTTGGTCTTATATAAGGTGGTTAGTGCCCATTTACCTATGTATTCATAAGCAATATTTCAAAATGTTTTTTGAAATAATTTGTTGTGCATAAAAATTATTTTGATATACTATGTCCTAACGAACCGAGTCCGTAATCATTGAAAAATAAAAGTTTTAAGATTATATGCTGGGCCGTATATATGCTGGGCCGTTTTCCATTTTTTGGACTCTCTCTCTCTTCAAGTCCCTTATCGGTATCCGTATCAGTTTTCATATTTTAAGTAGAAATACCTCAATAGTAATTTTATAATACTTAATAATGAGCAACGAAAGTTATTCAGCAACAATTACTTACGATTCCATTTAAGCACATGTAATTCATATTGGTAACATCGCAGTTTATTTTCTTGGAAAACAGCGCAAAGCAAAAGTTTGCGATCAGAGAAGTTATGAAACTGTAAAGAAAAACTTGTTTCTTTCGTAGCCACAGTCCTTTCTTCCGATATATTCCCTCTTAACCAATGAAATGCTGTTACGAGATTTGGAGCATATGTGACTGTAAAACCTACTACTCATATTTATATGAAACGCAAGAGATTTGGAGGAAGGGTAGACAAAGATTTAATGATAGGATTTAGAATGCTCTAGACTTCAGATTGTCGATGAATGTGTACTTCCTATCAAATAGCCAAGTCTGAACATTTAAAACTATTATACTATTATTAAGTTACTTAATGGAGTTACTGCTATCATACTGCCATTATAAAAAAGGAAATAACTTTTAGGCAAAAAACTTGAAATTATCCTGTTTGGCTACCACATAAGCTAACACCCCTTCAACTTCAGAAAAGAGCCAACATAAACATGGAGCTACTCCCATTATACTCCCATTATAGAGTTCCCATTATAAATATTTTCACTTATATGAACTGTACTCCTTACCCTACAGATCTCTCATCCTCGGACTCTCATCTGTTTCATTCTCTTTCTAATCATTTACATGATAAAATTTAAAAACCGAAGATCTTTTTATGATTGTATTTACCGAATGTTTCAGTCAAAATCCTAGTGAATTCTACGTGTATAGAGTCTTATAAGTCATAGAAAATGGTGGTTCCCATCTAATTGAAGATTGATAATATTAATTACATGCAAAAATAAAATGAATTTCTTAACTGGCATAGAGAGTTTATTAATCATAGTAAAATGCACTTTCTTGGGATAGTGGTCTAACTTGTGACAATTTGGTACTTTTTCCCTAAAAACCTAATATTTTCAGTTCTTACTTTGAAAGTAGTATTTGTTGATAGAGGTTTATATACTTCATCAGTTAATGTCAACATAAAGATTCTGGAGTAGTTCTCGAGGCAGAATTATATGCTTTGAATGTTATACAAAAAAAGGTCCATACCAACCCAATGTATACAGTTTTTAAGTAATATTGAGTATTGAGTGCGACAAAAATGGGCAGGGTCGCCATGCCAACCTGAGTTCCGCTGATGGATATTGCGAATATTGAATACACTGGGGTTAAAATGCATCTTATCCCTAAACATATTTGTATGTATATGGCCCTGGGAGACTTCTACCTGCCTTGGTTAAGGTTGTTGCTAATTTTTATTTTAATTTTAATTTCGTTATTCTTATTTTGCCATTATATATTGAAACTCTATAACATAGGTCAAGAGGAATTGAATCAAATAAAAATCAAGACGTTTGAAAATTGGCATGATGTCTGTTCACACAAACCAATCTAGATTAGAAACTTATATGTTGCAAAAATAAAATCAAATTCTTTTCTCCCTTGTAGTTTGGCAAACTTTTTTATTACCGTTTGAGTTTCTTGAATCAGTAATTTCAGGTTCAATAAATAATTTTATTTTTAGAGTAACTTCCTTCAGTAGTTATTACCAGCAATGTTATAGCCAGTAATATTCTTAAGACAAGACTAAAGTATGGGGCAAAATTAAACATAGTTATTCATTTTCGTACATTACTTAGTCTCTTTTCTTTACCCCATAACACAAATTGTACAGAAATTTTCTTTGCTAATTCTATCCCAATTGTGATAAAATCACAATCAGTTAAAATATCTTCAATGCTTAAGAGCGTTTCTTTAAAGATGATTTTTAAATTGTATATATTGTATGTGAATTGGCGAAAAAAGTTTAGTGACTAAGTTGTTCAGATCTAGCATCTTATGCTTGAACTTCATTTTATTTTTCCTATAATATTTTAATGAGATGTCTTTCTATTAGCAGCATCTTCTCTAAATCTAAATCTAGTGTCTAGTGCATTTAGTGTTTGATCTTCATTTTATTTTTCCTATAATATTTGTATGACATCTCCTTCTGTTAGTAATATCTTCTCTAAATCTAAATCTAGTGTCTAGTGCATTTAGTGCTTGAACTATGTCATCAAAAACTTGAATAAAATATTTGTATTTTTTTTTAAATTTTCTAATAAAAGAGATTTGAATTAAATTTGTTTTTATACAAAAGAAAATTTCCTTGCAAGAGTCATATTAAATTTGATAAACTTGTTTCCATTTTGAATTTGTCATATTATACTTCTCTGCAATTTATTAAACTGTAATTCAATAAGTAAATTTCGGACAGTTCCATTCGCTATTTATAATTTGAATCCATTGCGTTTTTTCACATTTAACATATAAATTGTTTTCATATAAATGTCCGTGACAGTTATTTACAACGACAAAGGCGGGCTTCTTTCATAAAAGACGCAACAGAAAACATAAGTCTAAAATTATGAATAATTGGAAGTATGTAATATAAGTAAATGAAAAGCTTTTATTCACTTCCTAGCAATTAACAACTCACACAGTATTACATAAGTAAAATTAAGCATAAGTTTGATTACAATATCACATAGCATTGTATTCAATCTTATGTTTATTTCTTTTGCAAAGCAAAACGTTTCTTTTAGCTTTAGGACATAAGTCTCTGATTATAAATTTTACATAATTTTTTACTTCCTTGTATTTTATCAGGCCTTTGCTTTCTTGTACCTTTTGGTCCTGCTTACATATATTTAAATCTTACATGACAAAAAAAATCAAAAACGTACTGTCATAAGACATCCATTCACTGAATTGGAACAATATTGTACTCAGTAACAAAATACGGTAGGTGACTTATTCTAAATTTTTGATATTTTTCATACAATATTGTGAAATATAAGTTAATTAAAAACCAGTCATGAAAAAAATTCAAAAATCGATTGAAAAATAAGCCAGTTGTAGGCTTCTAAATTTGAAGATATGGATAGAGTTGGGTATATCCCTGTCTCTCTTCCTCTCGTAGAATATAATGTGCAATATTAAAAATGACCTCACAACACAGTATTGCTGTCCTTCTCTAAAGGTTAAAAGTTTAACTTTTATAACTCGGTCAATTTTTAAGATTATATAACTCGGTCAATTTTTGAAATTATGATTAATGAATTAAAAAAAATTTAGTCAAATACCCAATTCATTCACGCACAATCACAGAACATGGAAAAGAACTATTCTCATGTAAACTAATTTGAAGTACATGAATGTGTATTTTTTTATGGAAACTTTAAAAATTGTTTTATTTCAATTAATTTTTTTTTCATTTTGTGAAATAAATTACTTGTTAAACTTATGATATGGCAGCAATGTCTTGAGTATAGTAAATGAAAATTATATGGTATATAATGAGTTAAGTGTATCCAAAATAATGATATGATAAGTCATTTATTTTCAGAATCAAATAACTTATGAAATGAAATGGGTCGAATATTCAGTAAATATTCGGTATTCGGCACATTTTTCAATGTTCGTGTTTGGGCGAACATTCGGTTCAATTACCGAATTATTACTGAATATAAAATAAACTTCCCTTTTATACATTTTAAAAAAAAATAAACATCAACATTGGCAGAGTGACTTAATAATATAAAAGTTAGAGTAAGTTAACTAGGAACAAAATAACAAATTCAAAAATTAAAAAGGAGCTTTCCTCAACCATTGGACCAACATATTATGTTATATTGAAATACTTAATAGCATATAGCATAGCTTAAACCACAAAAGAATATACCAGATATACAATATTAATACTTAAAATTGATGTGAGATAAATTGTGGTGAAGGAAAATTAGACTCCCTGCTCAATGTGGAAAAAGTCTGTTACATTTTTCTTCATAAACAATTCAAAACATTCACTGTACACAGGAAAAGCAGTAGAGGATAAAAATAATTAAACGAATCTGTGTCTGAGTTTTGTCTCCAAAGTAAGTCTCATTTCGGCTCTGTTAGGGTAAACCTGCTGTGTATGTAATACTTTAAAACAGTTAAACTTATACCAGATGTTACCAACATATGGTATAAGTTCAGGAATTGAAGAAAATGTGGAGCTGGTATCTTTTTTATTTCTTCAAAGGGTTGTAATAAGGTCATAATCTCTTTCAGAAATAGGCATAGATGCGCACTTAAGTTATAAAGATTCGGTGTGCCATATTTTTCAAAAATATATAATAACACTGCTCTTTTTTGTTCTCAAAGGCTATCACACATGTAAAGCGTGCTATTCCATCTAATACTCACATCTTGTATAAGTTTGTGTTTTAGCAAATTGAACTCATTCTGAACTTAAATCAAATTTTCTTCAGCCTGAATGGAGTGACTAAAATGACTAAAAATTATTTTTGTCAATGTCAAAGCTTTATTGACGTTTTCATGAATTTTCAGTCAATTATTTATAGCCAATTTTAATGCATGGATAAAACATCCTTTTTCAGTGTATGGGTTCTTGGTAACTGTTTTTGCTCTGTTAGGTCCATTATCTCTTAGTATCATATGATCAATTTGCAACATATTTATCATATCTTCCGTGTGAATTCTTTACTTTTGGTATTTTGTATTTGTCAATCCAGTGTCCTCTTATGGATATATGATAAATATATAATGCTATCATTTCAGCTGTAACATAGTGAATTTCGAGTGATGTTGAGTCATTGATCTCCTATTTCTTATATTGAATATATTTGGCGTTAATTTTGTAGAAATTCATTATTCGTAATTAAATGAAACTATGTGATGTAGTATTATTTCTACTTTCTTTGAGTTCTTTACCACGACCTAGGTTTCGTTGTATTACAACCTCTTCAGGTGGGCTATTAGCAAAGATCTTTGCTAATAGCCCATTAGCAAAGATCTTTGCTAATGGGCTATTAGCAACGAAACCTAGGTTGTGGTAAAGAACTCAAAGAAAGTAGAAATAATACTACATCACATAGTTTCATTTAATTGTCTCCTATTTCTTGATAAATGCTTCCTCTGAGGCTTGCTGTAATGTTGGTTTTTTTAGAACTTGGGATTTTAAATGGTTTATCAAACCTGATGTTGCAGGCATCAGCCCTGTCTGCCACACCAGAAGTAATCCATCCATGTTGAAGTCTCCAAGATACATTTTGGAAATGATTATACTTTAGACCAATACTAAAATTGTAAAACATATGTACTTATGATTTTCGAAATGTTAATGTAATTTAATAGTTACAATAAAATTTGTGAAAATAAAAATATTTTTTTAATATATCTTTTTACGTTTTTTATAATATTTTTCTTTACGGTATTGTAACTCATTTGTGATAAAATTCCTGGATTCTCTATTACTTTTTTCTGATTTTAACTGCCATTTTTTGCTTTCGGAAATGAATTGCTATTCGCAATATTTAGATTTTATTCCTTTTATAATAATTATTTCAAACAGTTCAGTTTTCAACAGCACTTTATAAATAATTATTTGCGTAAACTAATCAAAAACAATAAATGAAAATGAAAACATTTAAGATTTTTACACATTTATTTATCCGCCTTACCAATAATAATTAACATTGTTACAATTATAATTGAATTCTAATAATAATATAACAATTATCAACATATACCATAATATATAGATGATCTACTTCGTTTGATATAGTTTGTTCTGTTTCCTTATCAGTAAAATCATGTAAGTGACGTAAAATAGTTATTACTTTATTGCAAACATGTAAATCACTCTCACAAAACACTTTATGCCAGCATAGAATATACATCAGAAATATTGTTTAATGTAGCCAAATGTGGCGACAGTTGAAACAATATAAACTTTAGTTTCTTGTGAGGATATGAATCTTTTTTCACATTGACCGATGCTAATAACGCATCATGTAACCTCATGAAAGGTCCACTTCCAAAAGGTGTGGAATCAAATTTTAATTCTCATTTATGAAGAATGTGTACTAATGTTAAATAGTACACATTTTAAGAGTCACATATCCCACTACTATATTAAATATAATCTGGTTTTTTATAAAAAACATATGTAGCAGAAATTTAGCGTAAAAATTATAAACCTGCTATTGAAAATTTTAAGACTTGGGCAAAATTCAACCTTACTCTATTGACGTCACTGCTACTTAAGCACTTATTTTAAACATACAGTAAAATGAATACAATTTTTGACACCAATCAGAAAAAAAATTTTGTCAGTAAAACTGTGTGGCGTAAGTCCTCAACGAGTTGTGCTTGATTTATTCTAAAATACAGTGGGACTGACGTCCTTTTGGAAATTTAGTGTTTAATGGAACTCTGTCACCTGATATAAATACGCAACAATAATGGCCACTTAATTTGTTCCATGTGTACAAACTATTTCAAAAAACTTACTTCTTAGAATCAAATTATTTTCCCCTTTCCTTTCTAACATCATTGTTTCCATATAATAATTTTGTAGTACTTTTATACATAAATTCTTTTATCATGTTTATTTCGTACTAATCCATTTTTACACTAATCATAAGTTTCACCCAGATGTAATCACTGGTATCGTATTTTATAATACGGTGCAAGTTTGTTTCGATATTCATTCTGACTCTCGTAAACACATCTTGTCAAATGAATGTTACTAAAATTATTTCCTTACGCTTTAGGTTTATTATGAAACCTGGCTCAAAAGTTAGCCACATCCTGTTAGGTATATAACGTTAGCCATATCTCAATTGCTATATCAAATTAATAACTATTTTCCGCCAAGTAAAACGTAAAACTAACTATAAAATACAATATTATATTTGATAACACTTTAATTACGTAAATATGTTTATTTTTAATGATAATATTTTTATATAACCTTAACATTATTAAATGTAACAATATTGTCTCTATGTCCCTGTAATACAGTGCAATAATTGTGTAATTAATAACAATTTTCTTATTACATTGTATAATAATTGATGAGCATTCAAATTCGGCCCATGTTTGCCGATCTGAGCATTTTAATGTTCAAATTCTATAAAGCATTCTTGTGTATTCTTACATTTTAATCACATTTTTTATTATCTATTATATAATTATATCATTAATGTCTAAGACATGTTATTGTAAATTGAATTGATTTGTGTAACAATGCTAAGAAAAGGAATTTTATTCATAAGTAATATTATTGTTCTTTAATGTCATCACAATGTGTAAAAATATTTTACGTTACTAACAATGAAATGAGAATACTCTTTTTCACAGGTAGTGTGGAACTGTTTTTGTAACTATGGAAACCGATTATGCTGAATAGTAGGGGTTTTAAAAATTTTGCTACCTATAATGAGAAGTTCTTAGTAGGCAACAAAAACAAAAACAGAAAGAAATATCAATTTTAATTTTCAATGCAATATAATGCACTCTGACTCCTTTTGAGACATTAACTTTATTGAAGTTAGAAGAAAGTGATATCAGCAAGGATTTTACTTATTATCTAGAAATTGACATGAACTGGATAATGAGTAAAATTCATATTTCAGAAAAAAACTAAAAACACACCTTTGGAACTAAAAGAACTTTCAGACAAATAAAATTAGCCTAAACTCCATGGTTATTCTATATTAACCATTGAAAAGTTTACATGATTCCCTCCATCCTCTGTCATCAGACAGTCAGACCTTCAATATATAAAAATAAGTTCTCATTGAGACAAGTGAAACGAGTTCAAACTTGCTCTATTTACTGTTAGCCATCGAGAAATTCCCATGACCGCGTCTCTCGTCCATCATCATATCAGCTTAATGGTATCAATTTGATGTATTGTCATTAGAATTGCATAACTTTAAAAAGTTTAAAATCAATACGACATTTAGAAGTGAGTGAAAAGTGAGTTGTAAGATTTGCTTATAAAGTTAGGAGATTACCGGTCAAACTAAAGGAAACATATTAAAAAAAGACACGCCAAGAACTAACTTCATCATTTCCATATAATAGCACAGTAGTTTGAAAACCCCCCTTTTTGCCTGTGTCATATCCAAATTCACTGAATACAACCACACACCTTGATTATGAAACGATAAACATACTTTGGGAACGCTTAACCAACAGCCATTATTTTAATTCACATTTTTTAAAAATAAATATTATGTTCACATTTTTTAAAAATAAATATAATGTACCAGGTGCTATCAGTGCTATCTAGTGATAAACCTTTTTGCGTATGCTGTCATTATTGTAGAGTGTGAAGACCTCATAGCTCACGTATTGTAACCAATCAAAATTGTTTATAACACTAAAATATGATAAAGTGCCTAGTATAAAAGCATTATAACAATTTTGAAAAGCAATACATTGTTTAGTTTTTCAAAAATGGATTTTCTTATTTACTCAAAACAACCTTTCCACGCAGTGACATTTACTATTTTCTATAAAATATTTCTGTCATTATCCAGCGATTCTCTCAACGTTTCTTGCATAATTATTTTTTGCTTCTATAGAAATACTCAAAAGCGCTCATTATCATAAAATTTTATATTCGTCTTATCTATATTCTTATTAAATATAATTTAATATATACCAATATAAAACTAATAACTAATAATTTTTTTTATAAGAACAGTGATTAAATTTTCTTGAATATGCATATTATAATAGGTTACTGTTATCCTAATGATATTCATTGAGCAAGTAATAACGAAATACTTAAATATGGTACATAAGTATAAGCAATGTGATTTTTTGATTATAAATATATAGAAATATTATAACAAGAATTGACTCAGATGTGATTTTATATACAGACATAGAATTAGCAGAATACAGTTCGGTTTCAGGACCTCGAAATTTGTTTATCAATTCAATTAATCGGAAGATGCTTTTCTTTAAGATTAGCTTTCTCAACTTCCACATTCCTTCTCCAAATCTTGTTATTAAATAAGATAATATATTTTCTTTGATTATACCATGAAATCTATTATATAAATATAATATTTTCATTTACATTCACTGATACCGAGTTCGTCAAAAATATAGTTTGGATTTTTACCTTCACATGGTTCAAACTTGCCTTACAATATATAGATTCTGCCAGCAGTTACATGATTTTTATGACAGAGATTTTTTCATCACTGTTAAGAAAATTTTTCAAATCGTATCAGGTTATTATTTTGCGAATAAATTTTTGTTTTGCAGAAAAAAGTTCCAGCAGACTGTTTCTCCGATAACAATATCAAAGCAATACACTCACAACAGTTAGATTGGGAAAATTTTTATTACAATCAATTCAGACCAAAAAATCTAATGCAAACATACTTTTCAATGGAAATTTAAAAAAACCCCCATAATGTCAAGTTACTCATAAGAATGTACATTCGAAAATATATATCAAGACTATATACTCACTTAATACTCAGATATCTCTTTTTACTACTACAGAGCGTGTAAATGTTGGAATCTGTAAAACTGTGAGTGTGAAAGTGAGGATAAATCTATAGAGAACAAAAAATTTAATCTCCATAAATAATCTGGCAATGTTTTTTTTTCCGTTGTATAAGATAATATTTTCATTATCAACTACTGAAAAAAATTTTTAATTTTAACAAAAATCTTGTAAACCTTATTCCAATAAAATGACATTTAAAATATTATGGTTCAAGAATTTATATACCTCATATTTATAACTACCAATCACAACTAAGTACATTTTACTATTAAATCTTAATGCTACGTACGGATATTCTATTTTACTTATAATATTTTGGCATTTCATATACTTTTCCTATTAATCAATCATTTCATGACAAACATTCTTAATTTTGTTGATTATTTATGATATATTTCACCTTTCATAACAGATACCCATATACAATAATTCACAAATATAATAATGTCATACGTAAGATTTTTTTCTTTTTATGTGTTATTGTATATCCTATTAAATTTACATATCATTTTTAAATATGAAATGAATTAAAATGATTTAATTTTAATTAAGTTAACACACACGGCCAAACTGAGCCAGACATTTATCATTAATTAAATAGAAAGTAACAGTTTTTAGAAAATATTTTGGAAAAATTATGGAGCATTTTGTATATTACAAAACTAATTGAATCAGGAAAATTTATGAAAGAAATTAGACATGAGTGAGATACAGGGACAAAGCTTGTAATATGAAGACACAGTTTGGTGCAATAAGTAATAAGTAATTGATAAAAGAAAAAACAACCGTCCAATCTCGATATAATTGCGATATAACCTTTAAAAATTTAAATTTCAATCACCTAATTATAATCCTGGTGTTATCCAAAACAGAACATAAACAGTGTGGTCGGAAGTAAACGATATTTGATACATTTAAAATATTACAGAAAATAACAAAAACAAAAGTGTCTGAGGCATCACAGAGCAATAAAATTAAGGACAACTAGTCCTAATGACACTGACAGACCGTGATGGAAATGGACGTCTTCATCTGAGACATATTGCCCTTCACCGACTTGGAATTGGGAATATTTGTCATGATTTTAAAAATGAATGAAGCTAAATTGTATATAAAGACAGTTTCATCGATAAATATCCTAACACGAATTAATTTTCAATATATTTTATTTATTGTATCAATGTTAATAAAATTAAGCTTTATTTTTTTTCTACGTGGGCATAATCATTATATGTAATTATCTAGATTCATAAATAATGCTGAGACATAAAAAAAATCTTGAACATATTGCTCTCTAAAAAAATCAGATTTGATATAAATACCTTTAACGATGTACCTAATTACTAAGGTTATTCAACTCGATAATTCGTTGATTTTGTAACGGTATCCACGATTTTTACAATCTTACATAATGTTTACATTTATATCTAAAGTATATTATTTTAAGCTGGAATTACATATTTTTGATAGATTTACCTTTCATAAATATAATTAAATGAAAATATTATTCAGCCAATATTGTTGCAAAAAAAATTACTATTAAAATTATGCTTATTTGATAATCCAGATCTTTAGAAAATTACTTTTCCCAAACCATAAATGACAGTTACTTGATATACTATCTCTTTTATAAAGAATTGGATAATTGTTTTTTTTTAACAATTTTCATATTATCTCGCTATATTATGGACATATTCCCTGAAGGTAAATTCATCTCCCCTTTATTCTATATTGAAAAGACATAATAGCTTCCATTTTGCTAACAACTGTCAAGAGTTTTCCAAATTCCTTATCGATGAAAACATTGCTTAATATTTATTTAATAATAAACCTATTAATTCCTAATAATTGATGAGACAAAAGTAGAAAAAAGTATATGCGAAATATAGGCGACAACAATATCTTTAATTAAAATATCATCGTTATAATTTGAAATATTACTATTATAAAATATTTCACTTTTTCTTAATTTCATAGCATTAAAATGGTTATAATCAACATATGTTGCATTGGTGAAATTAAAACTGAAAAAACATATTCTTTATTCATTTACTAGAAACAATTCATTTCTAACATGATTATTTAATGCTTTACTTTCTTTATTTCTTAAAAATAATTTTATAATTTAAACTTCTATCTAGATTATAATAAGAAATATGTTATGTTAATAAGTTATTTCAAGTAAAACATTTAATTATAATATCTTCTGACAACGCTCCTTATAAAACAAATCAATAAATATTTTATCACATTATATGCCTCCATAACCTGTGATTGCTAATATAATAACAAGCTTGTGTTATTTAAAATAAGGTAATTTTGAAATTATCACTTTTCATTCTTAAACTATAATATGAAAAGATTAACAATGAGTAATAAAGATTTAATACTAGAAAAAATAATATAAATAAATAATTTACAACTGTAATATAATTACTACTTATAAAATATAATGTTATAATGTCTTTTTTTATTTTTTAGTCTTCAAGTATTGTAAGAATAATATTAGCCTAAATTAACTAAATAGCGTATATAAAAACAACTGTTATAACCATTTTTCTGATCAAATCAGTATTGAGATCATATTCTATGAATAACGGACTTATTTAGGAAACAAAATTTAAGTGAAGCTTGCTATAGACAAAAACAAGTAATGTAGTACTTTGATCAATTATGGACAACACATGTAGCCTTAAAAGTTAAAAGCTGCAATAGATTAATTCAACAACAATCATTATTTGCTGTTAACAATATATAAGATAAATCTGGATTCTTGTAAAGAAATACCTAGACGTATAAGTTAGACTTATGACTGTTTACTTTGTAATTGTCTATAGTTTAAAATACATTTTAAATGTTTACACATTGATTTTACATCGCATGAAATAATATATTTAAAGTTGCATACTGATTAAATTCACTTGGATACCCCATTCAAGTTGTCGAGCCGAAATGCCAACATAACAGATAAGAAAATAATGTATCAAGAATATTTTTTAGCATCTAGTTTTTAAAGTACATCACTAATGGCCGGTTTTTTATTAGCTTTTATCGAATAGATATGTATTTCACAACTTTTTTCTGTGAAGAATTTCAAACAAAAGAGTTATGTAATAGATATCTATTCGATAAAAAGTACTCAGAAATGGGCCATTTGTCATCTATTTATCAAAATAATTTCAAAGTAATACATAAATTAGCATTGCAGAGAAAAGGAGTATCCATTTCTTTTTAGGATTCGTTTTGTTTATATTTAATTAAGAAGCCTAATAATACAAAAATAAATTTTAAAATTTATATTCTTTAACTATTTCATTTTGTTTTTTTACTCTCCAAATGTAATTATCGCAAAATCATTTGTATGAACACCCTTACCAGTTATGTCTTGTTGTATTATTATTTGATTTAATTAACTGTACATACTGCAAATTGTGTACAAATTATAAATAAGCATTTAATGTTATAAATTTGTTCTAAAAATATTTCTATCTTAATGAGTATTTGGTATTGCGTATGAGGTTCTAACTGCAATTAAATCCAATCATTAAAAACACTGTAAATAACACCAACAATGTAAGTCATATACGACAGCCACATTTGAATCTAATATCAAATTCTATTTAACAATGTTTGGTCATGTCACTACAAGAGGTATGTCATTTTTAAATTTATATTATATAACATTATTATATGAATAATAAAAACAAAAACATTTCCATAAAAATGCTACCATCTAGACCGTTTTATAACTGTTTATATCTTCAAAACAATTAAAACATAACAATTCAACGGTAACATTCAATGGATAGGCCATTTGTAATTAGTAATATAACTATTTCCAGGTGTAAACCATTACGAATACGTATGTGAATCAAGAAAATTCATCGTATACTCTACTGCAAGATCATGTCAAGTTGAAAAGATAATTCTCTAAAAGTTATAAAACATTTAAGATAATAGATTATATATGACTAGTAGAATATAACGTAACACAAAATGTATGGGCCCTTAATGACAATTCTGATACCGTTCTATAGGAATACAATTTCATTCCAAAGTAAATCCCATCAACTATGAAGGTGCCCCTGATTTGAATCGTTAGATCACATAGTTCTCGGTGACAATCCTCAGTATATGTAGGCAGGATGTAAGGGAACCGAAGGTGCCCTCGGTGGCTTGTCTGGAGCAGCCATGCAACACGTCTCACACGGACATGGGGCTTGCGATATCTGAACTCCTGGCTGCATAGGTGTTGAGTAAGCAGCTGGTATAAGCGTATATTGAGTGGACGGCGCAGCTGCATACATCGGTGCGCCTGAAATTGTTTTTAAGAAAAATGAATACAGCACACAGTGAATATTAAATAGTAATCCATCATCTACATGTAACGAAAATGTTATGATGAATCTACCTAAATGAATTAATTAACCTGCTTTAGTAATCTATAATGCTGCTTCAGCATGTCACATAATATAATATGAAGAATGCATTCAGAACATTTCTCATTAGAATTAGATACTGATAAAAAATTGATTTATTTCTAATAAAAAATTTAAAGAGTTCATACCTTCATAGGGAACAGGATAGAGAGCTAAGGCTGGTGGTGGATATGGGGCATATGGCAACAGTTGATAGCAGAACGGTCCACCCTGTGGGGTGACCTCTCCTAACATCGGCAATTGGCTCATCTGGAAAATTTGCACATTACAGTAAAATATTATAAGGACCACTGATACTGAAAAATTCAAATTAAATTGCAACAATTGCAACCTGCAAATCGGTGGAAAACATTTCATAAATTTGATCAGAAAAAGATCAGTATGGATACCATCGTTAGTGAATAAATACTGTTTTTCATAAACCAATATATAACCATCGCAAGTTACTGTTATAAAAACTAAGGCAATGTGTAACAAAAAGTTGAACCTTAAAACAACACACAACTTCAAGCAATGAGTTTGACTCACACCTTGAGCATTTTAGAATTACTTTAACTTTTTTATTAATTTATTATTTACACTTTTTACCATAAACGACATCCACGACACAACAATGATGACTGAGCTGGATTTTTATTTATTTATGTGCTTTAATGCATACAATTCGTATACATGATGGACTTATGGCTATGAGTGCAATCTCTTATAGCCAACCAGAACACCAGTCCAGCCTCGCCCGATGAAGGGTCCCCGTGGTGTACCATGTCGTCGAAGACCGCATGCCTTGTGATCAATCCAACACACCACAGTGACGACAGCCGAAGTTTATTTAGATTAAATTCTTTTTATACGTAACATCAATGGATTTATTGGACATTACCTTAGTGAATATAGTGGTACTGTAATTATTCTATATGTTGAAAATAACACATACGAGTATTATGAAGAATTATTGGAAAGCATAGATTTCCACATATGCCTGTACACCGTGTCCGGGAATAGATGTCGGACAAAGAAAGACACGTTTCATTGACTATAAAGGAATAAATTGTCATTGAAATAAAACGTAAAACACACCATATTTCTAATTGACTGCAAAAAAAATTACCCATAATTCTTTTTAACACACCCAATATTTACTGGAGTGCGGTGTTTACCCGCAGTGAGGATGTCTTCGCAGCTGTTGGCGGGTTATTCCCCCGAGCGGTGCTGAACAATGTGCACAAGTATTGTGTGTACAAAAAAATTACAAATAATAATCAATTATTTTCCAGTCAAGGAATAACGTCTTTCTTTGTCCGATATTTATTCCCGGACACTGTGTATATACAAAAACGCAGCAATAATAAAAGAAAGAAGGAATAGTACGGAATTGAAAAATTAATTATAAAATTAGTTACCAGGTACATAAATGAATATTCACAGAAATATATGTTGCATTTGATAATAAGAAAGATACCATAGTATGAGCCGACTGCCTGTCCTGACTTTATCTCGGAAGAGAACGAAAAGGTCCATAGCTACATTTTGTTTAAATTGCTTTTTAAAACAGTAATAATTTACAATTAATATATTAACAGTCTTCTCAACAGTTTATTTATTTTCTGGGTTTTAGTAAAGTATAGAATAAGTCCATTTTATAACATAAGAAATTTGTGCGTGAGCTCATGACTCACATTAAAAATTATGCTTCTTTGGCATGGTACAAAAATTTTTTTTAGGAATTAACGGAAATAAAATAATGAAAGATTTAGAGCGTGATTATAAATAAGGTTGGTAAAATCTAAATTCAATCAAATAATTCAATTTTAAAAATTAAAATTTATTCTTTCATACAGCGTAGCAAAAAATGTTGTTTTTTTAGATAGAATTCCAGTAATTATCATATAATAATTAAAAAATTAATATGCTGAAAATTTATTGTAATTTATTAATTTTAAATATTTAATTAATGATAATGTAATAATTTATAAAGTAAATTAATGCATACTGAAACATAACCTCACTTACAGAAATACACTTAAAATTTATTTTAAAAAGCTGATTCACTATTTCGATCAAAAATATTCAAAATAAAAATCTCAATAACTCTCATGAATATAGTAGTTAATGAAATAAAGACGTTCAAAAACATACCTGCTTCCTTACAGCCTGAGCTATTCTTAATCTTCCTAAAGGTGAAAACATCACACCACCACTCTGAAATTCAAAAATAAACAATAAGTAATGTATGATCATCAGCAAAGATGTTCCAAACAATAGTTTAAATATATTAAATATGTAAACCATTATTTGGAACATCAAATTATTGTAGGAAGCAAATATAAAAACTATTAAAAACAAAATGGCAGCCCTTGTTTAGTGTAGTATACATTTCAAAATATAATTCTATGTCTATTCACTCAATATGTTGAATTATAAAGTAGAAATATACTTAATTTTTTATCAATGAAGGACAAGAAAGCAAATACTTAATTGAAGAAAAATATTCTGCTTTCAGATAAAATTCTCAGTTCTATTAATTATTGGGAACAAAAATGTCTACAAAAATCTAATACACCTTTTAGATGTCCGCCATTGAAGAAAGTCGTGAAAGTAGTCACTTAATCATTTTCTTTTCTCAATATAAGTGAAACAAAAGGAGTAATTTCGCAACATTTTTTCACCTACCTTGTCTACTGTAAGAGTGAGCTAAGTAATTTTATTAAATCGATCAACAATGACAAACAAATTTATATCAACAAACCATCAGCAACTAGGTTTTGAAAACATTCCTGATTACCATTATTCAGCTATGAAAAAAGTCGGTGCCAAATGGGGGCCAAAATTTTTCAAGCTGTTTAAAAAACACCAAAACTCATCATTTCTGTAAAAGTTTTGTCAAAGAATAGAACAAGCGAGTACCATACTTCTCTATTACATTATTTGTTATGACACCCTAAGAAAAAAATTCTGACATATGCCGATTATAAAAGTTATATAAGAGATACTCTTCCACAACATGTGATCATTTACCCCAAAATCAGTGTGATTATTAAAATTTATCACAGATAATGTGAAGCCAAGGAATTAAGAATATTTTGAATATTATCTATATATTCTGGCAATTATGAAAATTATTTTTTCAGAGGGTAGAAATGCCAATAACGCATTGTAAAACTGTATCAAAATACAAGAGGGCTTTAATGAAATTAGATACAGTTGTTTCGATGTTAATCCATGTCGGCTGGATATTTTCTAACCTTATAACTTTATATATATATATATATATATATATATATATATATATACATATATATGTATATAAATATATATATATATATATATATATATATATATATATCTAATCAGTTATAAGAGAAACTATTATACCTTGATAAAGCTGTTTCTTAAAATATTTGGGACATGTTTATCATGTGCTGCGATCTGTTGGTTGTTCTTTGAACTAGTAATGATTTTGAAATTACCATTCCATTCCGGGTTTATGTTTAAAAATTAATGCATTAACAGGTGTCTCAGTTCGCTTTATTTATTTTAGGTTTTTTTGTTACAATTCTCTCACAATTTTGTAAGTAGTTAAGTATTATACTTTCTTTATGTGAATTTATAATAAGAAAGCTAATTTTAGAACATGACAAATGAATATATTTTTGTAATCTTACGTCATAGCCTGGTATTGTATTTTGTACCTTGAATCAATACACATAATGTACCTTGAAACACCAGTTATGTTGCTTTTACACATTACGTGTTTTTATGGTTTTTATTATTTAATCTCACGTTTAAGTTTGCTGTCGTCAATAAAAAAGCTACTCTCCTAAGTGAATAGAAGATCAAGTCGCTTGTGTGGAGTGGATGCGCCACATTAAGAGAAACTTTCTATAAGGAAACCTGAAGTCACAAGTTTGGCACAAATTACAGGCTTTAATAAGGTTGTAATATATAAGCCTTTCTACAACCTCGAAGATATCCACAAGCATTTTGGAGCAACTCTAGCCCAAACAATCTGAAATGCTGATGAGTCTGGTTGCACAACCATTCCCATCCCTCCTAAAATTGTGTCACCAAAAGGTGTGAAATAAATTGATAAAACCACATTGGCTGAACACCATCAATGTGTCACATTCACTCTAAAACTACTACTTCTGTTAAAAATAAGGAATGAAAAAAAAGTGAAAAATCATACAAAAGAGAGTAACCTTTTCTTATCTCGTAGTGCCAGACACCAACTACAGTCGATAAAAAATACGTAGTGAAATATAAAGAAATTACCATGAAATTACTATTTCTATTGAATATCTACACCATATATAGGCATTTAACTTTATCGTTCATACTTTTTTATCTCATTTTCATTCATTTTATTGATGTTTAAATTATTTTATAACATGTTATTGCAATTTTTATTAAAATAAATTTAGCATTTCAAATTAGTTTCTTTTTCTCATTCCACCATGTTATATAGCCATGGTAAGTAATATTTTTCACTTCAACAGGATTGTTTAAAGTTAGAAAACAGATGTTGTAGCTGGAATTATTTTAAAACTTTTTTAACTTTACCATAACTTATTTATTTTACTTATTTAGTATGGGCTTGAAAAAGTAACTGTAGAATAATACCACCAAGGCATTCTAACACAAAATTTTAAAAAACCCCATGAAAGCGAATAAATTGTTTTTGAAAAAATGGAAAAAGTGTTAACAAGGTACAACAATTTCCCAAATATTTTGAAATCAAATTTATCCTTAATAATATTTGACAATAATCAATCTTTATTATTAATACCGCTATAAATAAATTTAACAATTCGTTTATATCTATATTTGTTTGTTAAATTAATCACTTAAAACAATTAAACCAACCAACCACAATTGTGATACAGAATTTTAATACCATGATTTGTCATTAAGTAAACTTTAAACACAGAAATAAACTTTCTATTTTGCCTCGGTATATATAGGCCTTACCATAGTACTTAGCCATATTTACTTCTTTAAGTAGTTCTAAATAAGTTGAAAATGTGAAGTCACATAAACCGCAAATAGGTACACACACCGTCCATTAAGTGTTTGAATTCTCTCTTAGCAGATCAACATTTTTTCTAATGTATTCCCTATTTTTTTAAATATTCTGCTACGGCTTTAATGGAAACACGACAAACTTCCCAGTGAGTATTAGATAATATTTTTTAGCTCCATCCCTGCTTTTGTCAAAGGTGCTCTCCATCTATAAGTCGAGACTGAAAAAACTATGAGTAGAGATGGAAAAAATTATATAAACGTAGATGAAAAAAGGAGATGGAAAAAATAATATAAACATATAATATAAACACATAGCAAATATTAAGTGATTTTTAGGTTTTTGGATTGATCTGATATATTTTTCGCTTAAATAATCTACACATAGCTGACATCAAAGAAGGATATTGTTGCCCTTAGCCCTATAAAACTTAATATTCTTTTCATATTTTTTAAGCTCCCATGGAATATTATTTGATATTTCAGTTCAGGTTCAGGTTTTCCAATATGAAAGAGAAACTCTCGAATTTCCACATTTTGTCATTTGGTCCCTCATATAGAGCAATACGAGTTTCCACTTCATAACAGTAAATAATTGAATATATAACAGAAAGTCTTTCTTTTTTAAATGTAAACAAATTACTTTAATGATGTAAGCATTACCAAGACCAAAAAAAATTTGTCTGCTGTTTATCACATAGTTATTTACTTTATTAATTTGACTGATCTATGGCTTGGTGCCTAACTTTAAATGTAGGTTATGAAGAATGTTTTGGTATACCAAAAAGAGACTGCCGGAGGAAAGGCACGATTAGTGTAAAAACATGTTCAGTGTATATATATATATATATATATATATATATATATATATATATATATATATATATATATATATATATATATATATATATGGCAATGATTTATATAAAAATTCACAAGAACCAATTTGCCTCAGAAGGATGTGCAATAATCTTATAAGAAAACAAAATAAGCAAACAACCAGTGCCAACATAATTGTGCAAAACAATATTATCAAATTTTTTATGATAATAAATGTCAAACTAATCAACTGTGTGCACGATCCGTCATTAAAAAGACATCATCAAATAGATAGATATTTATTTTACATCATTAATGAAATATCATCAAAGACATAGATGTTTATCTAGCATAAATCATTACGTTGTTACCTGAAAATCTTAGTATAAAACACAAAACAACAAAATAAAGTGTGCACAAATGTTTCTAAAAAAATTTAGATCACCTTTAAAAAACTTTGCAATTATTTTTTTAATAAACGAAAATTTTATAAACTTTCTTAAAACTTTGTTTTTAAGGCACATGTTATCCTTTAGAAAATTATGGCAAACATCACAAAAATAGTCAATACTTCTGGACTAAACAAAAAATAGGACACTGAAGGTCTGAAGAATATATTTGACTAACTTCAATAAGCCTTAATATTTTGCCTATGAGAGATGTCCTGGAAAAATTGTTATTTAGGTCAACAAGAAAAAAATGAAATGTCTAATTTAGAATCAAATGCTAAATGCATCATTCTACCTTTTGATGACTATAAATATGTCCCCACATAATGTAATGTAATACTAAAGTATTACTCCTTTAAGGTAGATGGACGTCACATTGGGATTAAAACAAAGAAAAAGTTGGCACAACAACTTCTTATAAGCATGGTGTGTTCAATAAAGAAATACACTATTGGCTAGCAGTGAATAACATTAGTATACCGCTTAAATCATAGGTAGTGCTATAATATTACTTAGTATCTCTGTTATATTCTTAATTTATAAAACATGAAAAAATGTTTTTCACTTTTGCTATCTATCAACAGATGTTTCTATTTCATGTAATGTTTGCGTTAAATGAATACATTCGTTGGCTATAAAGGAATAAATTGTTATTGAAACAAAATGTAAAATATGCCCTCTTTGTAATTGAGTGCAAAAAAATATTACACATAACTTTTTTAGTAGTGGCGATGTCTTTGCAGTTTTTCTCCTGCGGATTATTCTCCCAAGCGGCACTGAACAATGTACACAAGTATCATGTGTACCTAAAAGATGACAAATAATTATGTATATTATTTTCAATTTTCTAAAAAAAGTAATCTTTTAAATTTTATTTTACCGACAATCAACTATATTTCAGTCAAGGAATAATGCCTTTCTTTGTCTGACACTTATTCCTGGTACATATATATATATATATATATATATATATATATATATATATATATATATATATATATATATATATATATATCTATATATTTATATATATGTAGTAAAATACAAATGATTTAATATGTATTAAATCTTTTGCAATTAGTTTTTTAGCAACCTACTTTTTAGCAACCTAACCTTACTTAGCAACCTTTGCAATTAGTTTTTGATGCATCTACCACTCACCATTTTTTTATGAGTCCATTTTAAATTATGTTCTTATGGACCTAAATAATTTTGTAAAACTTGGATAACATATTTTTTTTAATACTTGTACATGTGACAATTATAGACACAAAATGAATATTTATATACTATCTGAGATTTTTAAAACAATGGCGAAAGTCTCATCAAAGGTTTGTTTTCTCTAAAATACAAATTAAACTATTTCAATTTTTTCATAATATATAAGTAGCGAACTTGCAGTCATAATATATTAATAAAAAGTAAAGAAAATTAGCATCATAAAAAATTAATTCCTAGAAAAATATACTTAAAAAAGGATATTGACAATTGTGATTTGTTTATTTTTATTTTAATTTTCCAATTATATCAGCAAGTACAAATATAACAGATATAAGAAAAAAGGAGGATTACTAATAAACCTCGGATACAAGTTTAATTAAATTTTGACTTGGTTCTTTTTGGACATACAATTAATGATCTTTGAAATTTTGTATTCCTTTCTTTATATAGATTCTGCATTCCAATAATTCATGAAAATTCAACTGAGGAAAAATTAAAAATAAGCAAGGCAAAAGATGTATTTATAAACATAGTCTTTGTTTTTGTACAGCCATTATTAATATTTCAAAATGTCTGTTAACATTTCATAAAGCCTGATACTATACAGTTGGAGAACAGTTCAATTTATAAAGCTTAAAGCAAGCTTGAATTGGATACGAGGTGCTATTTTAAATTCGCAGTTCATTGTTAGGGTACAATTTTGGTAAAACGCGCTAATCTTTCGCCTGATTGTTTGGGTACAATTTGAGTACAAGGTGCTATTCTGTAGCATGATGAAACTGTATAAAAATAAAAAAACCTTACATTAAATAAATCTAGGGCAGATGATGCAATTTAATTAACATGACGAAAAATAAGTCGATTTCACAACATCATTTTAATAATAAAATTAAAGGACTTAAAATTATAGAAAGCAATGTTTTTTTTCATTGAATATATTAATGTTATGAATTAGACTGAGAATTGTTTGTATCAATATTAGTCTTGCCTTTAATTCAATACTTTTACATTTGATTGACTTATTGCCCCAAGACCAATCTCTTACAGTTAACTACAACTGAGATTGTATTACTTTAAAATTACCAAAAAAATTTTTGTTAACCGCAACCGAGATGCACTGCAAAAGGTTGTATTACCATAAATTTAACAAAAATTATTTTTAAATAAAATTTTCAAAAAAGTTTAATAAAGAAAAGGCCTAAATTTGACATGTCAGTAGGAAAAAGGATAAGGATGAAGCATGAAAGAAAACAGAATGTGAGCAGAAGGAATATGGTGCGGATTAAGTCAGGAGAGGTGCAATTTTTTAATACCATTTTTGAAGGGGATGAACGGTGAATTTGTGATCTTGGGATCCAATTAATTTCATAATTTGGAAGGTAAACATTATATTTATATATATATATATATATATATATATATATGTATATATATATATATATATATATATATATATATATATATATACATGTATATATATTCACGTATATTTATATATCAGTTGCTTAGGTTACTAGCAAAGAATCGCTAATTGTGTCAAAATGTAAAATAAATTAGCAGAGTTCGTCCATCAAAATAATTATAAATAAATCATTCTCAGTCATGTGTCAGGGTGTTATTATTTCTTCCCGACAATATAACAACTAAGTGGCGACGAGGATTGGACGTGCAGCGTGGTCGCCATCGTACTGTGTAGCTGGCTCGACATCGTATTGTGGGTATTTTGTACTACGAAAATTACATTTGTATTGACATAGAATCGGACGCCACTTTGGCTACTATGACCTCTGCTTTACAACAGAAAAGTTATGAAGTCGACCATCACAACCGCCACAATCTAATGTCAATTTTGTTTCAATTTTCGAATATTATGATTAATCAAAAGAAACTGCGCTAAGTTAAATATTCGTTAACAAATGTTGTATTTGACAATTGCCAAATGTTGTATTTGGCAATTGTCAAATACAACATTTGACAAAGTCGGGATGAAAATCGGGAATGAAACTGCAAAAATGTATGTCGTCGTAGCTGCAATCAAGACAACCAGTCAACATCACAGATGCGTCCAAACCTCAGACACGATTGCAAATAAAATGTGATTTTTCTTCAAGGACCATTCAAGTACAGAAAGTACTTTTGTCATGCTTAATGAAGGAGAAATCTAGCTTAAAGGTCAAATTAATCGAAATAGATACAGAAGACATAGCCTATTTAAACTACCTAGAAGGTGTGAATGAAATCTACGATAATTCTGTGTTTAGTTCTGAACTTTACTCGAAAACTGCTGCGTAATGTTATGCAACTGTAAGACTGAATCAACAGCATGACCAGAAGTTAGAAGTGGACTCAGAATCTGTGTTTACCCTGTTGCCTTGGCAAGATTTAAAGAAAATTAATGTCGAGGAGAAAGAAAATATATAGACGTACCTACGCTTTTACTGCTATTTTCGAGCCAAAAGTAGGATTCATTACAAATTTCACATATTCCTTAAAACTGAAGAAAAACGCGAAGCCCATTTTTCTTAAATCCATTTACGTTACGTCATGCAGTTGATAAGGAATTTGATGAATCAAAGTACAACGAAAAGTAAATCACTCAGACTGAGGTTCACCGTTGATCGCCATTCCTGAACCGAACAATAAGGTACGTCTGGCCGTCGATTACAAAGTGGCAGTCAACAAACAGCTCCGTAATACAGATTACCCTACCCCACGGATTGATGAGGTCATAAAAAATCTTTGTAATGTTAGAATCTTCTACACACTTGGCTGGTACAAGGCCTATCAACATGGACAAGTTGGCAAAGATAGCCAAATAATCCAAAACAGGTTTACACTACGAATGAAGCGTCCAAGTTTTGGAATCAAATCGGCTCCTTCAGAATTTCATTGGATTTGATACCAAATATTATCCAGTCTAAAGAGAGTGACAGCAAATTTTTATGACTTCATCGTCTGTGGATCAGGCAGAGAAGAACGTTCCGCATATCTTATTAGCTGTCTAAATCGCATTCCCTGATACGATATTTGCTTCAATCAAGAAAAATGTAAGTTTTTCAATGCATAATTTCTTGCCTTTGTCACGTTGTCGAACACAATAAAGTGAAGAAATGTCAATGTTCTAGTTAATGTACGGCAACCAAATGATGCCGATGGTGCTAGAAGATTGTAGGGTTTGACAAGATACCATGACAAGTTCATTCCGAACCTCTCTTCTTTTACTTTTCCACTGTGCTATTAGATTCGGAAAAACGAAACATTCGAATGATCAAAGTCATATGATAATGCGTTTCAATAATTGAAAGAAGAGACCTCAAGTGACTGAGTTCTCATGGCATATAATCTTAAATTTCTGGTACTGCTTGCCTGCGATGCGAGCCGTGTAGTCTCAGCTATCTTGTCTCATGTTGTCAATTATCAGGAGAGACCTGTTGCTTTTGCCTTCAGCTCGCTGATAGATATTGAAAGAAATGTCAACCATGGTCCGTGAAGCGCTTGCAACCTTACAAGCAGTCAATAAATTTCACCAGTATCTCCTTAACAATGATCCGTTAAGTCATATTTTTCACCATGATGCCAAGCTGCTAGTCCTATCTACATCACGTCTACTGCAAAAAAAACTGTAAAATGTTATGCGACAATTTTTAGTGGATTTGATTATATTATTAAAAATAAGAAGCCTGATGAAAATATAAATGTTAATGACTTATCACGAGCATCAGTGCCAACAAAAATGCCAGATTTAAATGATGATGAATTAAACTACCAGCAACGTACCAATAAAATATCAACTAATATGATATATGTAAAGTCAATCGCAAAAGCAACTCGTAAAGATCCGGATTTGGCAAAACTCTACCGATAGTTGAAAAATGGTGATGTTCAAGAAAAACAATTTTCCCTACAAGATGTGGTAAATCCCCAGATATAAAAACACTGTGTGGTGCGTCATATGTAGTTTAGCAAGAACTGCAAGCTGTAAAGCTCGCGATATAATAACATGATGACTATTGATTTTCAAAGGTCGTCATATTATTATGCCGCGAGCTTTACAGCTTGTAGTTGCAAAGCTCGCGTACTAAACTACACACAACAAATATCAAGACATCAAAAATAAAAAGTTTGGCCAGAAGATACTGTTTCTAGAAGAATATTGACCGTGACATTTAGACATTTGTCAAAAGCCTGCGCCATTACAACTTGCGCTCCACCTAATGCTCCGTTGCATGGAAGCCTACCTCAAATTTTCAAAATATCTATGTTTACAATGCGAGCCCGAAGGATAAGCACTACATACTTATCCTCATCGATGCAAAGTCAAAACGGACGGAAGTTTGAATCTCAAGGTCTGCCAAGAAATTTCCAAGTTCGAATCTCAAGGCGTACCAACATCTACATCCACGATTGAATTCCTTCAGAATGTTTTTAGTGTTCATGGGCTTTCAGAGATTATGGTATCCAATAACGCTTCTGTATGTACCAGTTCATAATTTATAACGTTCTGTGAGTGTAGTAGAATCCATTAAAGATTGATCGCCCAAATCACCCTCAAACGAATGACCAAGCAGAAATATTACGGTCGATTCTCAAAAGTGAACTTGGCGCCATGCAGATGAAAAAAATGTTCTTTGCTATCGAAAATTCAAAACATCTTGTTTCGCTATCGAACTACCCCACTGCGATACAATACAACATCAGCTGACGTACAAAATTACGACAGATCTGTACAAAATTAGATCTACTTAAGCCACACAAGGGTCCAGGTCCTACTATGACAACACTTCCAGCAATATGGTCCTACTTAAGATCATTCAACGAGGAAGACCGTATCCTGGTGTAAATGTACAATAGTGGAAAAGAAACATGTAGACCCGATATTTTTACACAGAAGTATGGAAGACTACACTATAAGGTTAGGTTGGATGATGGCTACGCTCTTAAACGTCACATTGACTCCGAGCAACGTAGTTGTTGTTACTCGGAGATGTTGCTCGTATGTTCTTTTCAGACCCGCCAGCTCTAAACAACCCAAAACGCAACCAATCAATTGAGAACACACTTATTTCGAGAACATCCAACTAGCCCAACTTAGTAACCATCTCTGTGGTCTAGTGCATTACTTCCGAGGAGGAATGAGCTTTGGCTAAATCAGAACCGGAACCACCTATTGAGTCAGCCACCCCGCCGTCAAGTCCGGATCAGGAAAATACCCATCAACAACGTTTACGTCGACTGCCAACTTATTCTAAAGATTATGTACAGCGATGAACCTTGGTTGAAGACTATTTATGTTTCTAAAATATAAAAAAATTTAAAAATCTTTAAATCAGTTTCAACAAAACGGTTTTTCAACTCAAACCGGCGAATTTTATGTATTTTACTTTCCCGACGAATTTTAGGTATTTTACTTTCTAAATAATATATAATATAACACCTTACGAAGATCCCCATGATATACGATCCATCATGCTTTGACCGGATCCTAAGTTAGTGATTCATCTTTAGGCCTACCTCGAAAAAGTGTACACTCATAACCGTCATTTTAAAAAGGTCAAACAATACATCACGTAAAATTAGGGAAATTCCCAAAATAATATATTTCCCTCTTCACGTAACCCAGTAATAACAAGTTAAAAATGTTTAAAAACAAACGTATACGAAATATAGTTTTTCCTTAAACAATGTGATTATTTTTTCCATCGTCGAAACCGTTAACAAATATTAATTAATTCAGTTACTGACGAACACCCGCCTGACGAATTTACAGACAATAAAAGCGGCATCTACCCACAATACTATGGTCTAAAAATAATACACATTTCGCTGCCAGTATTTGCGCATAATTTAATAACAAAACGAAGATATTTATAAAGTTGTTATTCGCGAGTTGCTGTGGTGATTTTTTACATAATTTTATTAATATTTCACTGGCCACAAGATAAAGACCGACGAAATAAAAAAGAGCCGGTCGACTGCATGTTGTGTTATATAGTTCTTTTAAAGTAGCAAATCTAAAACGAAACAAATTAAAGACAATACAACCACTAAGTAAACTAAAATAACTGGAAGAAACTGTATCTAAGCTAATCGAAAACCACCTAGGTTTCTTTTGAAAAGAAAAGTGATTATGATAAAATCCACATTAAAATCTAAAACTTAGATTAAAACAAAAAAGGGATGATACGGTAAGTTTTAACGGTGTTCGATTAGTATAAATCAGGTCGAATGGACCTAGTTGTGTTTTGTTCAATTCAGTCGTCCTCAAACAGGCGAGTAAGATAGAGATGGGGTCCTTGAAATTAAACTTGCCAATATTTTCAGTCAAATCGTACCAAAAATGTCTTCTAGTGTTTTTACCACATTCATTAACCATTCACGAAACAAAAACAGGACACATAAAGTTACTTTTCATGCCTAATTATATAAAAATGTTCTAAATTTTCAAAAAAAATATTTCCTTTTATTACCGTCATGCTTGAATGACAGCAGTATGCGCAAGCGCCGCACCGTGAGAGGCTATGGTACTAGCAGTGCGTTCGGTGCAAATTGTCAATTTGCTGTTATACCTTGATTCACTCGCGCTACAGTCACAATGCATCGCTTTGTCTCTTTCGATTAATTTTACATGTAGGTAATTTGTGATTGCAGCTGGGAGAGTTGTGTGCGTGTAGTTGTACCTATGGCCGTTTTGTATTTACATAAAATAAGAGTGTACCGCATCTTCCCTTTTTTTGTTTTAATCTTAGATATAAAATAACATTTTCGTAACAATACGCTTTTCCCGTTTAATCTCTGCAATCTGATATAATTTAATCAACAATTAATCTCATTTAACATATTAAATGCCACAGGGAAATCACAATGGATTCCATCTGGGCACTATATTAGGTTAAATACTAATTTTCCAGAGATTCCGAGAATGCTTAGACCGGTAAGTAGAAACTTTTCAAACAATCCATATATATCAACAAAAATATATGAACAACTCAAAAAGAGTACATAAACAACGCGGCGTTTGATCTTCTATTTAGTTATCGACTTCGCATTTCGACAAATAAAAACAAACAAAATGTGGAAATTCATATTCAAAATGAGACTCCTTCACAGTTTATTTTTTAAGGCCGGTGCAAACATCATGCTTCAAAGCGAGGTACGAGGTACGAGGTACAAGGTACAAGTACGAGGTCAAACTATAATGTTACAAAAGTGGGTTTTAAAAATGTGAAAAAATTGTAATGGCATCTTATTAAAAAGAAGCCGTCAAATTGGGCGTGATGTTACAGAAATATAATCTAATTACGAAAAAAGCGGACATTTTTAATACATAAATAATCAAAGAATTCAGCAGTTACGAATTAGAAATAAGGATTTAGTGAAATACAATTTTGCAACCATTATATATATATATATATATATATATATATATATATATATATATATATATATATATATATATATATGTACGAATTATTATGCTAACGATTTTTCTGGAAAACAAAGAAACTGTTACCGCAGCCAATTGCAAACGTGCAATTGTTTACCTGTTGTTTTGGAAAAAGTTCAAGAGCAACGCCCTCGCAGTAAAATGAATCATCTTTCATCACATCAACGCCTCTGCTCACTCAGCCAGAGAAACAGCGGAATATTTGAATATTTAAATACATCGGGTGTAGAAATTATGGGTCACTTATAAGAGATGAACTGCGAGGAATATGGTTCCCGAATGCCAAAGAAGCGATGGTCCGATTGCTTCTCTCAGTGGTTCCATGGAAAGGATGGAAAAACTCTTCTCCCGGGGCTTCCATCAGAGGAAACGATGGAGTGTGCCACGGAGACCATTTTGAAAACAATAAATAAATTACAAACTTGAAATAAAAACCAATATTTCTAGTGTTACCTCTCCTAGGTCATCGCAAGTCCAATACTCCATTGTGGAACCTTTAATTACATCTAACAGTTAATTCCAAAACATTCTTATCTATTTTAGTATTAACTATATGAAACTTTTATGTATTAACTGTCTGAAATAGCATATATCTTATCATAAGTATTTTACAAAATCAATATACATTGATAGTCATAAATACGGCAATTTTGGATATTTATTAAGGCAAAATACACTTTTCTTTAAATAGATGTAATTTTTCTTTGGAAATATTGGCTCACTGATCTATTATTTTTTAACAATTCATTCTTATGTTTCCTCATTGCATTTAAGAGCTGTGTATGGACCAGCACATTGATAATATAACTGTTATATGTTACAAATGTAAAAGGTTTCATTAAATTTTGGCGTTCACATAGTGAACACGTATCCATTTGAAACTTCGAAAAAACTCCCAGTACCCGAATTGGAATTAGCTTTTGAAGTATTTATATACAATATAAACTCGCAAAAAATATTTACAAAGACTTCCAAACATTTTCTTACCTAAGAAGCATTTGTCGTTTCAGTCAATGCGTGCCTTTGGCAAAATACTAACTTTTGAATAACAGAATACTTAAAGTAACATAATTTCTTTGTTTTTAAAGGACTTCAAAAAAGCAACAAAAAATTCTAAATTCGTATTAGTATTCTTTTAATAAAACTTATGTAAATGCGTTTTGCAGTTTAACAATAAAATAATTCGCATATACATATTCATTCAAGACCACGAGATCGAACCCTTAAGCGTTCGTCTGATCGGGTGTCAGAAAAACTGGATACGCCAATGAGTGCGGAACTACACCATGCTGATGAATGTGATCAATTGAAACAGTTCATCGGCGTACGAGGAATGAGTCAGCGATCCTCGGGAATATGGGAATGATTAGAGAAGAATACTTCTCATTATGACGAACACAAATTATGAGTTTACGAATATTTATTCTCAACTTACTCCGTCTAATTATGGATAAACCTTGTTCCTATTTTAAGGCATTTACTTTCAATATATGCATTTAAAATTTTTTTAAAAAATGTATCGCGTGCAACTCAATATCCGTGACAGAAGTGAAACTTCTTGGTGGTGGTGGTGGTGATTTGTAAGTATATAGTAAAGGGGACAGCAGAGAGAGACAGAGGAATAAATATTAATTAACTATGAATATTACTGTTGAAATACATGATGCAAACGCGCACGCGTACGCATTTCAAAGTTTCAAAAATGCTTAAAGGCATTGTAAATACAATTAGTTAAATATTAACAAAATATATCAAGTGTAAATCCATAAATTGTACTAAATTCATATAAGAATATTTTAATACTTTACATTCAGAAAAATTAATGAAATGTGATTCTTTCATTAATTTTTCGACGAAAATCGACGCAAAAATCTAATAAAATCTTCGTATAAATTTATGTACACAATTGTCAATTAAAAAATATCCGCCATGCCAGTACCAGAACACAATTAAAAGTAAATTATATTTATATGTGCGGGTTCAAATAAATCCATATTTTGTTAGTCTTTTAATGGGTGAAGTTCACGCAAAATTAGTAATAAATTGAGCATAAATAGATAAATAAATCGACAAAATTTTGACAGTTTATTTTCGATACATATAACTCATAAAACAGCTGATAGCAGTAGTGAGCGCCATTTTTTTTTGTTTTCCTGCGTACGGACAATTGACAAAATTTTGACAGTTTACTCTTGATACATATAACATACAAAACAGCAGATAACGGTAGTGAGCGCCATCTTTGTTTGTTTTCACGCATGTGTACACTTCTTGTCTTATTCCATCGTGTTCATCTATCTCCCTCGATTGCTCTCTGAGTACTTCTTGCGATAAATTTGTTACATTCAGACGTTACAATTAAATGTTGCGACCTCGACCTTTTATTCTCATGGCGCCCAAAGAAGTTTCACTTCAAAAAAGTCATTTAAAAAACATTATGTTCCTTGTTTACTTTAAAAACATTATGTTCCTTGTTTTTGACGTGAAAACATCTATTCACTCGTTAAGTACAGTGATAACCGGTCCAACTTCTTGACGGTACTATGTAACATAGTACCGTCAAATCAATTGCTAATAACTACGAGACTAATAATACGTTAACAATGGTTGGTTTGATTAATTAACGACGGTTGGTTGTTTTGCCTGTGACATCATTGCACTAGTGTAGTTGTATGCGTGTGAGTATTGCGAATTAGCGTTGTGTAAAGTTATTAATTAGTTTAACGTGAAAACGCGTTTAGTTAGGATGATGATTTGGATAACAATGTAAAGAGCTTGCAGAGCACTACTAAGATCGAAAGTGAGACAATAAAAATATTCACCGGAACATAAGTAAACATAGGTATTAAATGGGAAATTAGGAAAAAAATTAAAGGTGTTGTCTCATGTGAATTGTAAACATGCTCGGAATCATAGAAAAAGTATATCAGAAGAAAGCTCGCGAGAAAAGGATTCCAGTAAGCCAATAAAGGACCCAGGACTGAGTCCAGGACTGAGCAAATGCGAGAACTACGACAGCGTAGAACTACGACTACGGAAAGAAAATGAAACAACGAAGCAAAGTCATTTCATAGCTGGATTATCGGGCATACAGCGTCAAACCACAGTCCTCATTATACTACAATGTGTAACCATTATATTAAAGAAATTTGTAATTAAATCACGTGTTAACACCAAACACTTGTTTAGATGTTATCCCGACGTTTTTACGAAAAATCTACGCCGCTAACCCGAATTGCACCTTTCGAATTCTTTTATGGCATGCCCTTGGCCAGTTTCACTTTATCTTCTCCGACTAACGGAGATCTAAAGACAAAGTTCATTATACATATAATCCGTACAAGGATATGCATATTATTCCGTACAAATATATTGGAAGGAGTAAATATTTATATTCTATATAAGCGCAATAAAGTAATCCAATTATTTTGTATATTTGTTGAGAAATACCAATAATGTTATAATGGCGTTATTTCGGATATCCTTATATACGCCAAGATCTCGCATAGACTTAACAGGGATCCTATCAGTGACTATGCAAGATGCTATCAGCGCCATATGGTGATAAATTAATGCATTTTTTATAACAACGCCATCATTTTTTTCACGTCAAGTCGTCATAGCGTACAAAATGTAATCAATCAAAATTATTTGCAATGCTTAAATATAATGTAGCGTGTTTGATAAAAGCACTTTAATAATTCTGAAAAGCAATACAATGATCACTTTTCCAAAAAAATAATGTCATATTTAGCAATACAATGATCACTTTCCCAAAAATAAATACAATGATCACTTTTCCGAAAAGCAATACAATGATCACTTGAAAAGCAATACAATGAGCAATACAATGATGAAAAGCAATACAATGATCACTTTTTCAAAAATCGAATGTCATAGTTACTCCTAACGATCTCTGTAAAGAGATTATTTACATCTAATAACGTTTACTATTTTGTGTCAGAATAAAAAAAAATACTGCAACAATATTAAGGAACAACATCGTTCTTTACAACAGCGTTCCTACGAATCCATTTTCATGTAGCAAAATTGTAGAAAATTCTAAAAATTTAACAATTTTAACCTTCTTATGAATATGAATATAAGATCGAGGTTACACAACGTGTACGTTCACTTCAACAAATATTTGTTTTGAGCCTTGACATAAACGGAGGTTGTGTACAATCTTTATTGCCACGTTCATTACATTGGCTTATCGTAAAGACCACATCTCGTCACTAAGTAGTTTCCATAAAATTATCTAATCTCCAACAGGCGCAGACTCACAATTAGGGCAACTGTTTTAATATTTAAAGTTTAAATGAATTCGTTATTCAAATTCAAATGGTTATGCTAAAGAAGTTGACTATAGCTGTCTCAGAGGACTTTAAATATAATATTTCAAGGAAACTATCCGTAACTACCCTTATTATATTTCTATAGGTCACAAACAGAGTTACCAATTGTTCGACCTACAACCGGACGGTCCGATTTTATGAACTTAATCCAAGTCGGTTCCACCTACGATATACAGGTTGTCCAGTGGCAGATTTCAAATTTTGAACAAACATAGTTTCTGAACGCAACATATAAGAGGGGCGCGGGGGGCGTCGTTAGAAACGCAAGCGGTACGGATGTTTTAGGAGCCATGGAACAGTGGAGTGGAGAGCACCGCGCTTTTGCCGTCGAGGCGTACATTTCGAGTGGATTTTCGCTGTCTGTGGCACGCCGTCGATTTAATAATCGTTATAGTATTCGTCGATTACGTGATAGACCATCGATCAACCTCATTCAGTCATGGGTAGCAAGGTTCAGAGCTACAGGATCAACATTAAATAGGCCCAGGCCAGGACCTACACCATTGGTAGCCATGGATGAAAATGTTGAGCGTGTTATGGTTTCTGTCGTTGAAAATCCCCGTTTATCACTGTGTACACGTTCATCGATATTGGGAATTCCGAAATCAACTTTACAGGTAATAATGCAAAAAAAGCTCAAGTTCCATCCATATAAAATTCAAATTGTTCAAGATTTACACGATTCTGACTTTGAATTAAGAAAAACTTACGCGGAGGTGATGTTGTTGAGATTTCGTACTGCTACTCGGATGGACAACATATTCTTTAGTGACGAAGCTCACTTTCACATTGGAGGATATGTGAATAAGCAGAACTTTCGTTACTGGGATATCCACAACCCAAGACAAATGCATCAAGAGCCTTTACATAAGCCTAAAGTAATAGTCTGGTGTGCCATGTCTGCATCTGCAATCATAGGGCCTTATTTCTTTGAAAATCAACGTGGCCAATCTGTAACTGTGAATTCGGAGAGATATGCCCAGGTGTTAAATGACTTTTTCAGAGTAGAACTACAGAATAGTCCATCGTTCAACCAAAACACATGGTTCCAACAGGACGGGGCCTCAGCTCACACTGACGGAGCTCACCGGAACGGTACCATACCGTGGCCACCTAGGTCACCCGATTTAAGCCCATGTGACTTTTTCTTATGGGGATACTTAAAATCCGTTGTTTACAAAACAAATCCGAGCACTGTGACACAACTTAAAGAAAATATTCGAGCCGAAGTCAGTAGGATACCCCAGTCGCTCTGCAAATGCGTTTTTGAAAACATGCGTGCTAGACTCGAAGAGTGTGTCAGACTCGATGGCCGCCATTTGGAAAACGTGGTTTTTAAAAAATGAAATCCGCATTTGTTGTTATAAAGTTAAAATAAACCTACTTTGTATTAGAGGTGTAGTTTCTTTTTACAATTTTTCAAACATTGAAATCTGCCACTGTATTTACACTGAAAGGCAATGAAACGGTGCCAACAACGGCACAGCAGCAACAATGGCACGACACCGGCGCAAGTCTCAAACCACGCGTTAACGACATGGTTTTCAGACGGAGGAACGCCTCCGGCGTTTAGTAACCGCGGGGGGAGAAGAGTTTAATTAAACCAATTCTACCCAAATGAAAACAAGGGGATGGAGGCGTTTAGTGACCGTGTTGGAAGAATGGTATAATTAAGGCAGTTAGTGTTGGAAGAATGGTATAAGTAAGGGGTTTATGAAACCGAGGAAACGGAGGCGTTTAGTGACCGCGGAGGGAGAAGAGTATAATTAAGATAATTCTACATTTATGAAACCGAGGGTTAGAGCTAGTTTACATATAAACATTAAATTTATGAGTGTATTAAGCTGTCTATTAAAGTTTTTTTAAATACATTAAAAAAACATTTAATGTAAGGTTGATTTTAAACTTGTTGTTTTTAATTTTCCATGCTTTAAAAATGGTATCCTTGAAAGCTAATTCACGTGCCCGTCTGTCCGTCGGCCGCAACCATTTTTTTTAAATTGCTTAACGTAAAAACTTGAAATTTGGTATTGAAAAACTTGTCAAGCACGAGTGGAACTCACACTACGAGGGTTTCGTTCACACTTAGGTATTTATAAATATTTAATGGTATATAATATTCCTATTAAACTATTTCCAAAATTTTAATTTTTTAAAATGAAAATATGTTGCCTACTATTTCTTTCACAGGTGCATATTTAAAAAATATATGTTTTTTTATATAACTACAAATTAACGATTTTCTGAATTTTTCTTTCAATTGTGCTGTAAGACATTTTTTCTTGCCAAATTTCATGATTCTAGGTTAATGGAAAGTACCCTGTTGGTTATTATTTATTTGCGACCATCAAATTATGTGGCATAAATAGCTGTATTTTTAGGTGTATTATTGATTTCGTTGACTTAGAAGCTTAATTTCCAAGGGACGGTAAAACTAAGTATTTGGTATAAATGTTAACTCGATACCTCCACGCGTTCCTGAGAAAAAGGGTCTTGACAGACTGACAGACGAATAACGAAGAGATCCTATAAGGGTTATTTTTTTCCTTTTGAGGCACAGAACCCTAAAAAGCATTATAATCCACACATATCTCAGTAGGTAACACTCAGCACTCGTGGGTTTCAGTCGGTATAACGAACGGATCGGCAGAAAACCTGACGTGAACAAGTCACGGCCTGAATACATACTGCGCCGTGAGACGGTCACTAACCAACGTGGAGACGGTACATAATTAATACCATCTTTTGACTTGAGTGTTAGTTCCGTGCGTTAACACTCTATTCCAGTGATGACGTTAATTATGTTAAGTGCAAAGAAAATAAAACAATCCAAAACCATCAGCCGATACGTCCGATCTCGTTAACAAACCCCCATGGACTAACATAGTTCACTCCGTAAATACTCGCCGGAATAAACACCGACGCGCTTAGGGAGATTTATACTGCATCCAGCAACCGAGCGATCGCACGCGGATGCCGGCTTAATTAGCAAGATCGCGTAGTATCCGATACAACAATGAAGGTCGCACGTAAAGCGGATTAATCTGTCGAACCCAGAATCGACTGAAAAACATGTCGTTAACAAGCTGACATGGCGCCGGTTTGCGGTTTTATGAAACGAGAAACGTCAATATTAACATTTAAAATGTTTAGACGACCAATTGTATATGTGTTGTATTTAGGGGGAACTAGAAAATCTCGGCTAAACAAGGATCTTGAGATCACTCAGTTGTAGAGATTAACCTATGGGGAAAGCTAACATCAAACGCTGTAAAAACTAAAACTATCTGGAAAAGTTGTTTAATTGAAAGGAAGTTGAAAAAAATGGTCAAAAAATGTGCGTGTACTTTACACGCAAATTTTTTGACCATTTGAAGTACACGCGCGTTCGAAGATATACTTCTTTGGCATAATACAAGAATAACTTTATTTAGCACGCAATTAATTAATGGATATAAAATAATAAAAAGACTGGAGCGAGATTGATAAAATCTAAATTCAATCAAATAATTAAATTAAGAGAAATAAACTATTTACTACGCTATTTCTATCACAAATATACACAATAAATAAATATTTTTTTTTATTATTTAGACCAGAAATTTTATTTAAAAGCACAGATGTGATTTAGATTTGTATGAATATAAAACATGTGTTGTGTATTTACAAATATCTCAATAATTATCATGAATTTAATATCAGTCACTACAAACATGTTTAGTGTACAACTTCATCCTGTCGATTTTTGATGCATCGTGCGCGCGCATCGTAAAATTTTAATGTGATTATTTTTTCATAACACACCTAAAGTATAACTTCAAAAATAAGAAACTAACTTCCACTAACTCTTTTAATATAATAACAACCTCATTAAATGCAATTTTTTAAATATGCCAATACAAAAATTATACACGCCGCAATAATTACGCGGAATGTCGCTTCGGTATTAAATTCATTTACAACTTATTATGGGCGAGCTTTCCTTTATTTAATGGGTCTCTACAGTGACTCATTTTTGAATCTTCAGATATTTTTGCGAATTAGTTAATGAAAGTATTTCTATATATTAGAATGGGTAAAATCGTACACAAACAACTTGGGATCATTTCTTTATCATTACCAACATATGCTTGCCCGGATATTTAATATTTGAATCAAATTCATTATATCATTAATGCTATGGAAAGTTTAGGGAAGATAATTTAATTAAAAATGAATAATGAAATATTGTACTCAACAAATATTTCCATTCCAATCACAAAATACTTAGTATTTCATCACTAAGTACATAATATAATGTAAATTCTTAATTATACTTGTTTTCATAATCATCTTATATCGTTTGCTATAAATTTAAAGCTCTTTATTTATTTAACATACTTATTGTAAGCTTGGAAAACTAATTTTACATTGGCCGACTTATTCCTACAAGAGCAATCCCTTACATTCAACCACAATGAATTGAGTGAGAAAGATAAGTACTGCGGTATACTTTACGTGATTTATGAATGCTAATTAATAATACTTGAAATATAAATTTACAAGGTATAGTTACTAAACATACTGAACAAATATAATATTAAATAAAATAAAAGCAAAACGACAGACGTCGGGACGGAATAAGGATAGGCTATAGAAAGGATTCAATTTGCCGATTGCGATATGTAATGTAATTTCATACGATTTTTTAAGTAATACAATAAGGACACACTGTATATATTTATTTCCAATTGATTCCATAATCTAGCATCATGCACGTTAAAGGATTCTCCTATACTGAGGTACAAGGAGGATGTACATGTTTTTAGAATGTAATTCAATGTCGTGGGCCTACTATAGCCCACGTTCAAGGTTGTGACGTACTGAAACTTGGGATGACAGATTTCAATAAAGTATGAAATTATAAAGGGATTATTGAGAATATTGAATAATACAAGTTATGAAAGGATAACGGAATTATTGAGAACATTGTATAATATAACGGATGAAAGTATAACGGAATTATATGGTATAATAGAATGTATAAAATTATAACGAGATTATTGAGAATATTGTATAACACAAGGTATGAAAATATAATGGGATTATTGAGAATATTTTGTAATACAAGGTATGAAAGTATAACGGGATTATTGGAAATATTGTATAATACAAGGTATGAAAATATAATGGTATTTTTGAAAATATTGTATAATACAAGGTATGAAAGTATAACGGAATTATTGAGAATATTGTATAAAAAACCTAGAAGATGGAAGTTATGTTAATCACGAATCATTAACCATTTAAGACAAGATCAATGCTCAGATATATGGTCAATTTCTCGGGCCTGATATGGAGCAAATGCTCATTTAAAATAACATACTTCCTAATAATGAGGAAGAAGCAGAAATAGACTTTGACAAATATTTCCTTTTGGTTTAAAAAAAAGATTAGTGTAGGTATCTTAAGAAACAATCGTGTTGATTCTGTCACGTTTGATATTAATTCTGCCAAGTTTAATGTAAGTTAAGAAACTATCATGTTGATTCTGTCACGTTTTATATAAAGCTATATATGGTTTTAAAATTATATGTATATCAAGAGAGGACCATGTTGAAGCTACCGAAATGTATATCAATCATTTTAATTGTTACATACATTTTAAAATGATATGTATATCAAGAGAGGACCATGTTGAAGCTACCGAAATGTATATCAATCATTTTAATTGTTACATTCATTTTAAACTATAGCTGTCCTTAAATTTCCTTTCATAATAAATCTTCTTTTTTTATCTCCATAATACAGGATATATGTACATAAACTTTCACGAAGAACAGTTGAGTAGTTTAGGTATGAAAATGAGACAAGCGAACATACAAACAAACTGCTTTCACTGTCCACGTGAAGGGATATAATGAATACCCCGGACACTTCATCGTGTCCCGTCCGTCACAGCCACAGCTTCACAGTTTCTACACTTTTAAAATGTGCATAATTTTTTAGCTAGGTACTTCACATGAGAATCTCAAGTCAATGCGTAGTATTATAATACACAAAAAAATTAAAAACCCAATTAATATTCTCCCAACATTAAATTGAGAATGAATCTTTACGCGCATAGCCTAAAAATTGGGTCTCGAGACAAGTGACAGTAAAACGGATCAAGAACCTCTATGAAAATTATCCTTAAAAGTAGTGACACGTTCTTGCAGAACTTCGCTGGGGAATTGTAGATGTATGAGCTGAAGCTTTGCTTTGAGATTTATCGAGTATTATAAGTATCATTGAACTTGGTCGTGGTAAATAGTTCACAAAAATAAATCTTAGTTGTTTTGCAGATCTTATCATATAGCAATGGTGTAGCGAGATAAGAATTTATAGAGGTTAAGTTCAATATTCTGACGGTTATAATATTCAAGAAACTTTAGATACGAAGCTCTAAAGTCACTCACCTTCTCTTATTTAGCAAAGCCCTACAAATACCTGGCTGCTTTAGCTCACTACGTTTTAAAAATGAATTCATTTACAGTAATATCTTCGATGAGATTCTATTTACACTAAACGTTACTGAAAATTAAAAAAAATTGATCGCGTGCAACTCAGCACAAGTGAGAAGTGAAAATTCTTTAGCGATATAAACTTCGATTCGAAAAAAAACGGTAAAACGGCAGAGAGAGAGAGAGAGAGAGAGAGGAAAATATTGCAAAAGACTTGAACAAAAGTTTCTGAAACCAGAGATTATGGAATAATAAAATTAAACATATACTATAAACACTCCTCAGATATCGTTATAATAAACAAATAAAAATAACAAGCGTAAGTAAATAAATATATACAAATATGTAAAACATAATATAAATACAAAATCTTCATACAAATTTCATGAGGTAAATTATGACTGCCTATTAACCACCTTAATTAAGCCATTATAAATAAGAATAAATCAATCATAAATAGATAAATAAATCGACACATTTTTTACAGTTTATCTTTGACGGATATAACGTATAAAACAGCTGAGCGACATTTTTGTTTGTTTTTGGGCAAAATTTTGATAGTTTTGATACACAACGTAAGAAACAGCTGCAGTAGTGAGCGCCATTTATGCTCGTTATCTATCGGTTATTAGCTTAGTATCTATTTTCCGTCCTTCTTGCAATAGATTCGTTACATTCAGACGTTGCATAAACGTTGCAAAATGTTACATGAAGCACGTTGCTACCTTCACACTTAACTGTCATCGCGTCCAATGAAGATTCACTTAAATAACTTGCATTTAAATTTTTAGAATGTTAACCATTGAGGTATAGTGGAATTCGCTTAGGGTGACTCCCTAGACATTGACAAATCGCTTACTGTGACGTAATTGTACTAAACATCATAAACTTATTGGAACTTTAGTCCGCTTAGAATTACTTCAGATAGTGTGATAAATCGCTCAGATTAATGTGTTGTAAAATAAATGCTTATCGTACAGGGTGCAATAGAGAGCAGTGGATGCCTATGTAATGGACCTATCCGATCAAAACGGCAACCTCTTACATGGTTGCATCAGAGTGATGGCAAGCAGAGAAAAATGGGGAGATATCGCAAGATGGGTTACATTAGCCCAAACAGTGCCAGGTGATGACCACTACCGCTCTGTCAAGAGCATATAGATATAAACTACTACAGAGGCATCTTACAGTATTTGCGATGTAGGAGGAGTACATCGCAAATTCTGCAAGAGGCCGCCAAAATATCCAAATATATCTAAAAAACTGAAACTGCTCAGCTTTCTTCAATAAACTGAAATCATTTGGTGAAATACTGGTGGTAACAACAATGCTAAACACACAGACCGGGGTTGTAACTTACTACAACAAAAGGCGACAATTATAGATAACTACTCAAATTCCTAAATTTAATATCATTATCTTCTCCAGTGAACCAATTTTCAGGATTACCGACAGAACAGGTCTTTAAGATCTTGTTACTTCCTTTGTTACAAGAGGTATTTTGGAAATACGTTATATATTACAACAAAGTCATATTTAGAATTATCATAAGATTACTTTCCCGTGATAGTAACTGTCAAAAGAAGAGTAACACAGATATATGAACAACATATACTGCACAATTGTAAAACTAACTAGGACCTTTTTCGTGACCTTATCTTCTCCAACATAGATACAGATCTATAATTTAAAACTAATGAATACATAACTGCCATAATTATTTTTTTTAATAACATTCAGTTTGAAAGGTTTCTGAAAAAGGAAAGCCAGAAAACCTTGGCTAATAATGAGGCATCCTGATAATACATAACTCTCGAAAACACGAACCAAAGCACTGAAAACGTCTTCATTCAATTAGATAGTTCAGTGGCATCAAATTACTCGGTGTGGAAATCCATCGAAACATTCCAGCAAGAAAAACTTCACCAAGCACCTTTGCGCAAATCTGGCGGCTCCTAGGTAAATGGCAATTTAGACGACACCAAAATTCGCCATGTACCAGAAAAATTCATTTAACTCAATGAGAGATCTCCTGACAAAGCCAATAAAGAAGCTATATAGTGCTTATCAACTCGAACTACCGTTCAAGAAATTACTAGTTACAAGAAATTTTGACCCATTTTATAACTGCGAAAGTGTCAGATGACTTACCTACAGAAATCTTAGCAACGCTGACTCAAATATTTAATGATATATAAAATTTATTTCCACCGCAGTGGAAGAAGGTAGAAATAATTAAGACACAAAAGTCAGGGAAGCGTCTTGTATAACCGAAATCATACCGGTCTAGAAATCTACTTTCAATTACTTCTAAACTCATGAAAACTTTATTTCTTGGTGGAGGTATGGAGTTGGTACTACAGAATAGATACACAGACTTGCTGCGAGAATAAAAACTTTCGCTCGTCAGCATTCTTCGATATAGTGATATCGAAGAATGAAATGAGGAAACTTGAAAAAGAGTTGAAAAGTCTCATAACCCGTTAGTCAAGATATTCAAATTTAAAAATCACGCAATTCAGCTCTTTACAAATATCTCACGGCCCATCCCTTGTATATCGATAGAGGTAATTACAAAAACTCTCTACATTATACACGGTATTCGGGAATAAGTGTCGGACAAAGAAAGACGTCCTTGACTGAAAAATAGTTGATAGTCGTAAAAATAAAATTTAAAAAATGACTTCCTTCAGAAAATTTAAAATATTATTCATGATTATTTGTCATATTTTTCATACACACGATACTTGCGCACATTGTTCAGCGCCGCTCGGGGGCATAACACTTGAACAGCTACGTAGACATCCCCACTGCGGGTAAGCACCGCACTCCAGCAAGTATTAGGTGTGTTAAAAAGAGTTAAGTGCAATATTTTGTTTGCACTCAATTAGAAGAAGGGCGTGTTTACTTCATAGCCAACAAATTATCTACATTAAATACAAAAAATGACTTTCCTTTATATAAACGGTTCATGTGTTCTATTATTACTTTTTAGTTACATGCCTTTTCACAATGCCAATTTTTTAGTTTTTATGCAAAACGGTTTCGAAGAAAAAACTGCTGTGATAGACAGACGGACGAACGGAGTCATAAGTAATCTTATAAGGATTACAGTTTTTCCATTTGATGTACGGAAACATAAATAACACATATTTAATAGTTGTAAAATCCACACAATTAATTTAGTTGGAAAAATCGATTTTAAAAGTAATTTTACTACTGACAAACGTCCATCAAATTTCAAACGCAATTTTTTCACTTTTTCACCTTTTCCTGTTTTTGGGGTACCGTACCCAAACTAGAATCTCTTAGAATCTCGCCTTGTCCGAATTACCCTTAAATAGATTTTTCAAACTAAATTAATTGTGTGGATTTTTTAACTATTAAATACGTGCTTCCATACCTTAAACGGAAAGACTGTAGCCCTTATAAGATCACTTACGACTCCGTTCGTCTGTCTATCTGCCACAGCAGTTTTATTCTTCGAAACCGTTTTGCAAACAATAAGTTCAGGTTGGCAAAAAAGCGAATTTCATTGTTTTTTTCTTAAATGAAGCAATATATACAAAAAGCGACGTATATCAAAAATAGGGCAAAGTCGCAATTTTTATGTCGTAAAAAATTGATTTGAAAAAAAATTACAATAAATAACTCCATTCTTTTGTATTGCTATAGTTTTTTCACTATTTTCCCTTTAATTTACAATAAGATACTACAGTTTCAATAAACATCTAAATTATATATATATATATATATATATATATATATATATATATATATATATATATATATATGTACATATATATATATATATATATATACATATATATATATATATATATATATATATATATATATATAATATTTCCAAGTAATAATGAATTTAATGCGAGATAAATAAAAAATTACACAGCATTGGAAATATTACGCCTATCTCATTTAATACCATTAGTAATATCAAAAACACTTAATTCTTTAAACCTTAAAAATTTATTTTTACTTCTTTTGTTTGATATTTTTAAAGCGCCTAAGAATCAAAAGAAAGAAAACGAATTTTAAATACAAACACAAATATATAATAAAAAAAACCATTAACTATAATGTAATGATTAATATTTAAGGTTGGCAGATGTTTTTGTTGATAATATATGAGATAAACATTCTAATTATTACAATTTTTTTTATACTCAAAGTATTTTTTGGAAATAACTTTTTTATAATAAATTAATCGCGGCAGAACACTATTTTTGAAACTCATCGTTTTTCATTTACATAATTTAATTTAAAAAAAACAGTTAAACTGAAATTTAGTCTAAACTGAACTCATCCCGGCCTTCGTAACGAAACAAGACAAGATTTAGTAGAAAAAAAAACAATAAAATAAAGAAAGGAAAATAGTAGCAAATTCATATCTGACAAAAAGTACGTTGTTCCGTCTGTGGTTTGATTAGCGCATCATTTGAGAATATCAATTAACGATTAGGTGATATACATTAATCTATGTACACCGCAAGGAGATTAAATATTCGCACAAAAAGGTCATATTTACAGAACCATGGTCAAGAAACTTTACACAACTTTGAACAGACTCCGCACTAACGTTCAACGATCCCACTGCGGCAACGTATTACTGAATATTCAATTACACTGAAAGTACCTAACCCACGTTCCCTTTCCGACCATTGATTTACTGGGGGACCGGTACTCGGCTACTGCCAGCCTAGGCAAAAGATTTGTGACAATAAAATTCGGTTTCGAGATAATAATTTAGAGCCTACAAAAAGATTCCTGTCAGCAGCGCATTTGGCTTTCGGTAATTTTTAGAGTTTTATATCCAAATGGCAAATGGTAACATTTAAAATTTTTCCATGTAACAGCATTATAGCAATTTCGAAGTGTGTGTATATATATATATATATATATATATATATATATATATATATATATATATATATATATATATCTTTTTCGCACTCTCTCTACTAGTTCACATTGTACAGCGCCGCTCGGGGGAATATCTCGCGAACAGTTATGAAGACGTCGCCACTGCGGGTAAGCACCGCATTCCAGAAAGTATTGGGTGTGTTAAAAAGCGTTATGTGTAATTTTTTTATTTGCACTAAATTAGAAAAAGGGCATGTTTTACGTTTTATCTCAACGACGATTTATTCCTTTATAGCCAACGAATAGCGTCTTTCTTTGTCCGACATCTATTACCGGACTCCGCGTATATGTACATATGGTAAATGTAATATAAATATATATATATATATATGACATCTACTGCTCTAGCACCAGACTGGTACATATGTATACCAACACATTGACCGACAGTATGATGTGTGCGTTGGACGCTTTTTGTACGAGTAAAATCTTGTGAGTTCGCGTCACCGACATGCTGTAATTAATAGTAGTGTATCTGTAGCTATAAGGGTGACGTGTTGTGCAACATTAGTGCTGGGTATATCTATACAAGTAAAGTTAAATTGACTACGTGGAAAGTTCAATGTATATACTGTGCATTGTTTAAATTGCATTTTAGTTTGATTATTATTTTAATTGTTTAATTGTAGGATCATTGTGCAGTACAACAGTGAGTACTAAATATATTAATATTTTTATATAGAAAAATGAATAATAAAAACAGAGCCTTTATTTTCCAATATTTCCACTATTTATATATCAATATTTGCAATTAAAAAAATTATATTATTTATTTCTTATTTTTTTCAATATTTGACCTCCGCTACACATCATGCAATGAGTATTTCATAGTGGCTTAAGAGTTATCGTACCAGCATGGTAAAACAGATTTCTAGTTGTTCGATAATATTTTTGTCGCGGATTTTAAAATTAAAAATTCTATAAAATTTTATAAAACCACTGTTATTTCATAGTTTTCAGTTTTGACTTCTGTCGGTAGTCCCCATGACCGCCTGTTTTTTTTCGTAAATCGTAATTTGAAGATACAAGCTGACGAGAAGGGAAAACTGTTAAATAACCTTAAAACTGACCGAGTTATACATGTTTCAACATAACGCTTAGATAAGGACATCAATACTGAATTGTGGTGTCATTTTTAATAACGTCCATTGTATTCTATGAGAGAAAATGAGACAAAAAGTGCCCCACCCTATCTTTACCATTAAGTTTAAGATCGCAACTCGCATATTTTTTTATCGATTTTTGTATTTTTTCACTAAAGATTTTTATTTAACCTGCGTTTTCCTGACATTTTTAGTAAAATTTATGAGTATTACCATACTAGAACATATAGAAATAAAGAAAAGATATGTTAATTTTTTCCTAAGACCTCCTCATACATTGAACTTTGAAATGAATATAAATATTGAATATATTTGGCGTTAATTTTGTAGAAATTCATTATTCACAATTAAATGAAACTACGTGATGTAGTATTATTTCTACTTTCTTTAATTTCTTTACCACGACCTAGGTTTCGTTGTATTACAACATCTTGTAATACAACGAAACCTAGGTCGTGGTAAAGAAATTAAAGAAAGTAGAAATAATACTACATCACGTAGTTTCATTTAATTGTGATGAATATAAATGTTTGGGCCTCATCAAGTCAGATGCCATTAAAGAAATTTTTTGAAACATAATGAAAATATCAAGTAATATTTTATTATATGGCGCACAGTGGTTTGAAACTGCCGTTTGAGAGTTATGGTATTATTTTACAAAAATAGCATTTACTTCGAGAATGGATAGAGTTAATTAGCGTAATAACAAATCTACTGTAAATTTTTCCCATAAACCCAACACTTAGGAAGAAAAAGTGGAATATCTGTAAATGCTGTATAGAACAAAGTATAACAACGTTTATTATACGTTTTGAGAGTTGAGGATTTGGCTTTACCTAGGGTTTATTCAAAAGATGTTCACCTATAATGCACATGCTCGTGGTTCCCGTTTATTTGACACGTAGATCAGAATACTGGTACTTTTTCTGGTAAATTTAGTTATTATAATCTTGAGAGCTGTGGACTTAACTTTATCTAGGGTTTATTCAAAAGGTGTTCACCTATAATGCACATGCTCGTGGTTCCCGTTTGTTTGACATGTAGAACAGAACACTGGTACTTTTTCTGGTAAATATAGTTAGAGTTTACATTATACTGTGCAATTAATAATAGGTAAAATACCCATAGAATGATTGCCACCAACACAATAATTATTTTTGTAATAGGAATCATATGACTCTCAAACAGCAGTTTTGATCCATTGTGCGAGGTCATCTACACGAAAAATTAGTCTCCGAAGCTTTTGCAGTCTTCCTCGAGGATCTGTTTGGACAGATATATCAAAAACCTATAACAACGTTTATTGATTGGTTGAATGCAAATTTATTTCGATCAATTTGCATTCATAAAAAAAACTAGGTTATTAGGAGTTGTATACCCAATTTTATAACATATTTAAACTTTTTGTATGTATCTTAGTGTAAACAGAAGCTATACGGAAGCTATATAGCCAATTTTATAACAAGTTTAAACTTTTTGTATGAATCTTAGTGTATACGGAAGCTATATAGCCAATTTTACAACATATTTAAACTTTTTGTATGTATCTTAGTGTATACGGAACCTATATAGCCAATTTTATAACATACTCATATCTAAACTTTTGTATATATCTTAGTATAAACAGAACCTACACGAAAACTATTTAGCCAATTTTATAACATATTTAAACTTTTTGTATGTATCTTAGTGTAAACAAAAGCTATACGGAAGCTATACAGCCAATTTTACAACATATTTAAACTTTTTGTATGTATCTTAGTGTATACGGAACCTATATAGCCAATTTTATAGCATACTCATATCTAAACTTTTGTATGTATGTATCTTAGTGTAAATAGAACCTATACGAAAACTATTTAGCCAATTTTATAACATATTTAAACTTTCGTATGTCTCTTAGTGTATACGGAACCTATATAGTCAATTTTATAACATACTCATATCTAAACTTTTGTATGTATCTTAGTGTATACAGAACCTATATAGTCAATTTTATAACATACTCATATCTAAACTTTTGTATGTATCTTAGTGTAAACAGAACCTATATGAAAACTATTTAGCCAATTTTATAACATATTTAAACTATTGTATGTATCTTAGTGAAAAGAAAATTTGGCCGCTTGCAACTGAGTACACGTAACAGAAGTGAACTTCTGTGCCGATCTACACCTCGATTTGCAAGTATATATTAAGAAGTGAAACAGTGAAACAGTATAGAGAGAAAGAATGAGAATATACTACGTATAAGATCATAGATTGTACTAAATTTGTATAAGCTAATTTTAATACTATATATTCAGAAAAATTAATAAAACGTCATTACAAATCGACTTATTAGATGTTTACCATCGTTTAAATCGATTTTATTAGATGTTTACCATCTAATAAAATTTTTATATATTTTCGCGTGCGTAAACTTCACCTCTTATTCTATAGTGTTCATCTATCTCTCTCGGTTGTAGCTAAGTACCTAGTCTCCGCTCTTCTTGTAATAGATTCGTTACATTCAGACGTTACAACTAAATGTTGCAAAACGTTGCATGAAGAACGTTGCGACCTTGACGTTTTACTCTCATCGCGCCCAATGAAGTTTCACTTCAAAAATATTTAAACAAGAAAATATTTTGCAAAACTAATTTTACATACAGCATTATTAACTACACATAGTCACAGAAACCTAACGCACAAAGTAGATGACCGAAAATAATCGGTCCGTCAATAATCGGACAAAAAACAACATATGATATTCAATACTGTAACACACAGCTCCAACAAAAATAGATCAAACGAAAAATCGGAACGTATCTGGCTGACTTTCATCGATCTGAGCGTTATAAATTAAAAATCGCTAACGTAAAAGGGATAGAACATAGGACTGAACACGCGCTGATGGAGACGGCAAACATTTAGTCAGTGGATTTGTTCCACAAAAGTCGGCGTGCGCGTAAGGACTACACTGATACCTCATTCATCAAACTCTATTCTGCCGTTCGGTTTCTAATAGTGATAAGGGATCGCATACAGTACATGCAAACATTAATCTTAAACACAATGCACTATTTATTGCAGAGCCATGTTAAGTATTTTGACTACAACTGAATATATATACTATCATTTGAAATTTACTATATATATATATATATATATATATATATATATATATATATATATATCCACGCCATGAGTTGAATTCTATTTTCATCATTGTTTTATAAATTTTGCCTTAAAATCTTGCGGGACAAGCAACCTACATTATAAGCGTAGAGACCCTCACGAGACCAGATAGAAAAGCCACCATGACTACATTTTGTTTTAATCGTTTTTAGGTTTTCGCCCCCAAAACGAAAAAAAATGGAACCCTTATGGGATCACTTGGTTATCCATTCGTTCGTCCATCTATCTGTTAATACTTTTTTTAGAAACGGTTCAAGGTTTTAAGTTGAAATTAATATCGTATACAGCGGTATACGATATAGCCTTACATTGCTGTAATAATATCAAGCCTTTTGCTTCATTGAAAATAAACTGATTATTAAATTTGTAGGTACTTAGGGTCGATCTATAATCGTAAAGTTCGCATAATGGGAGGTCTTATAGCTCAAGTAAAGTGAAGTATTCAAAAGTAAACGATTTCTGATTCTATATGGAATTATATATTTGTAAGTAGTTAAATAGAAATACCATGTATCTTTAAATTAATTAATTGTTTTGCACCTGTAAAATATATAACTGGCTATATATTTACGTTGTTAAAAATTCATATTTGTAAGTAGTTAAATAGAAATACTATGTACCTTTAAATATTTGTTATGTGTCTAAATGTGTACGGAACCCTCGTGCTGCGAGTTTTACTCGTGCTTGACAGCACAGTAATTATTTACGGTTGTTTAGTAACTGTATTCTCAATGTTTTAGCTATTTACATGTGCTTTACGCATAGTCGCATACAATATCGTCGAATACAATATATCGTTCAAACTTTTTTTTTGTAAAAAGCAATTTGTAGATACATTTCTTTCAAGAGTGGTTTGATATAGCTATAACGATTTAATTTGTTTAAGGTATACAACGGAAATCGTTACATCATCGAACTAATACTTCAATAGTTCGATTTTACACGTAACAGATAACAGAAAATCTAAAATAATTAGCTATATATACCGTTGTACTTTTTTTGTAAATTTTCATATGGTTTACAACATCTTTATACACTATTTTAATGTAACTATAAAGGTTTAAAATTGTAATTCAGAAGTACAAATCTGCGCTTCTCTTTATATCGTTAATATTCTCCACAATTAAATGAAACTAAGAGATGTAGTATTATTTCTACTCTATTTAAATTCTTTACCACGACCTAGCTTTCGTTTTATTACAATATCTTCAGGTCAGCAATTCGCAAAGGTCTCTGCTAATAATTTACGCCAAAATTAAAGCCAAATATATTCAATAATAAAAAACAAAATTAACACAAAATTAATTCAATACAAAATTAACGCCAAATATATTCAATAAAAAATATATTATTTGTTTGATAGAGAAAAGGTTTCTTCATAAAATAAACCTCTCAAACACGAGTAGACCTCGCGCTACGAGGCTTTAGGCACTTATAAACATGTAAAAGAAATTGTTCACAACATAAATATATTTCCTGCATTTCATAACATGAATCATAGTTAGAAATTTATAACATCTAGAATAATCGCTATAGTTGTCCTACAACCTCTGCATTGGCTTCTGGTATCTCTGTTTTTTATCATGATTTTAGATTCAGTAGTTTCGAAATAAGAGGAAGGAACATTTTTTACATATTTTTTAGTATATCTCTGAAGATATACTAACTAAAATAGAAAAAAAAGTTTTGAGACCCTTATGACTTTCCCGGTCAAAAGTCCCTTATGACTTTCCCGGTCACACTATAGATAGTGTATATTACATCAACTTTTTAGAATATTGACTATGAGATATCTGCGGTGGTCTGCTGCTGAGAGTGTTGTCGAGCTGGTAGACTTGGCCGAAGCGTATATTATGTACATCCCAATAATTGCAACAATGTATCACACGCTTGCAAGCTTCAGGAGAAAAGTGAAAGTAAATGACGCTTCAGGTGAAAATATTATTTATTTTCACAAAAAATAAATCCCAAAGATAAACTTTTAGTATGGTGGGAATCGATTTAAGCTCAGAGGGCTTCAGAGGACTATGTCGATTTGCCCAGAGAGCGAACTTCAGAGAACCATTACATTTTATTTCCGCATAATATTACTGCTATAAATACATAAATATAGATAACCTTTACCAATTAAAAAAATTACTAAAAGCCACACTTAATGTATATTTCAGACTCAAAGGTGTATTTATATGCAAAGTTTATGGTACTTGCGCGCAGTGCAGACAAACGACTTTTGTAAGTTGTAAATCGGTGACCGGCAACTTCATCTGATATGGATGATGGCCGACTTTTCAAAAAATGAATGCGTATGTCAAGAGGCGCGTGCCGTCGATTAAATGTCTCCCGTCTCCGTCGGCGCGTGTTGAATCGTATGTGTTCTTTACTTTTCTGCGTTAGCGCTTTTAACTCGTAATATTTGGATCGGCAAGATTCAGAGAGAGTTGCTCCGATTTTTTAAGGATATGTACGTTAAAGTATTAAATATATGACATATTCTGTTTTATATTGTCGAACCGATTATTATTAATCGTCTGAACTACGTAACTAACGATTATAAAGTAACTATATATATTGTAAAGTACTAACGAATACTCTTAAATATATTTTAATTATAGAAACCCTTTATCGTCTGACTGTGTTTGTGCGTACTCTCCTCTTGCTCCGTCACGCTTATGTCATTATGTTTTTTTTTATCTTCAATAGACTACAGCGGAGTCGGTTGACAGTTTATGCTTAAATAGCTAAACTGAAGTTGACAAATGCAATACCATCACGCGAATGTAAACAGTTACCGGAAATAGCCTATAATTCAAAAAAGGAAACGATGTCCATTAAACTGTCGTTTAGTGCAATTATTTTTTTTCAGATGATGTTAGGATTTAACCTGACGTTTGCGCCAGGTATGGAATTCAAAAAGAAATATAATTTCAACATCATATAGTTAGATGATAGAAAATAATTGTGACAATAGCATAATGGATGAAACAATCGTAAGCATATAAGTTTGTAACATTTTAGTTTAAGCAGAGATTTCTTCAAATTATGTAACCAATTTTTCTCTGACGGTGAGAAGCAGGCACAATCGGGATGCACGATTTTTCCCAAAACTAGCAAATTTGTAAGAGACCATAGACAAAAGGAAATACTTAAAATAGGAAATCTCACCAAGCTCTCAAGTGCCATTACGTTTCATATCAAGAGGCTCGAAAGTACATATCTAATAATAAAAGACAACGAGGCAGGCAGATGTGAATGTTTCCAGAGCCTCCAAAAATGCCTTGAATAAAAAAGAGATGAGGTGTGATGGGACAGCCGCCAAAACCAAGCTTCTTACGCATTGCATATAAAATGAAATTTTTAATTAATGTAATATAATATCGATACTCTAATAAATGAAATTTTTACAAATACTTTTCGAATCGTCCATCACACAATAAATATACGTAACAAAACACGAAAATATGTAAACAGGTTAAATATACCAAATAACTGTCCACGTGCGAGAATGATTTCTTTTTACTATTACATGGGCATGCGCTTATCACTGTATGAAGTATAATTATCCTAACGAAAGAATGCAAACCGTACACTGTCTCGTTGGGATAACTATACATACATATACACACATACGTATATTTAAAGAGAACAAGATTCGAGAGAAACACTCGCCCACTCATAAGAGCGACAATACGGACTGGAGCGTTTCATCACGGCGTTCGTGACGTTTCACTTTTTCTGTTAGGTCAACATACAAAACATCCGTTGAGAAGTTTCGCTTCAAAAAGTATAAATGTAAGAAACAAGTCTATTTGATTAACTTTATCGATATACTTTATTTGCTTTCCACGTACAATGTAAATAATAAATCTTAAATACAATATTTTTATATATTTTAGGGTTAATATAATATAAAGATAACATTTGTTAATTAATCATCTACTAAAGAACGGTGAAAAAGTAAAAAAGTCAAAATTAAAAAAAACGACCTGTTGATATCTTGAAGCAAACGGTAAGATGTGATCCTTTCAAAGCTGAAAACCCTATAGCTGAAAATATTTAATTATTTTGAGAAATTAGACTTATAGAGCCTGGTTATAAATCCGAGCCAGTCCCATAAATTAGTTACTCATAATTGACAAAACCACCGTGTTTCTTTTTATTGTAGACACCAGTTTTTTCATTGTAAACATTAACATTTTTAAGATAGATACTGAGATTTTCGAGAGTACCTCATTCATTTTTTTTTACGAATACGGAAACCAATTTCTACAACGTAGAAAACACTTTCCGCCCACGAATTTTCGAAGCTCTTTCTCATCTGATGATGAGGAAGAGATTATTTGTAAAAAAATTGTACAAAATTATCATCCACGCATCTACTTCCGCCGGAAATTGTCGATGACTATGATGATAGTCAGAATCATAAATGCACAATTGCTAAGTATTCGTCGGCATTACTCGCTGAAAATTCCTGGTACATATTATAAAACACAACTTCACTTTGTCTATCGTTGTTTCCTTTCGTTCTTTATAACTCAAAAACGTGAGACTTGATTTTAAATGTTTCCTCCTGTAAAGAAAAATGTTGCAATCTGCAGTCTTATTAATTTCACTATGAAAAAATCCATAATCCCATCTTAGAAAATAACCTAGAAATACTGCTCTCGCCGTCTTTAATGTAGCTACCGGCCAAGATTACCTCCAAACCGCCATCAGACTCCAGGACTTTTAAATACCGGAAATTTTCGATACTAAAATTGATATCGAATCTAGATTAAATATTACCGGGGTGATGAAAATCCCCTATTAGCACGGTATCTCATATAAGATGGTAATTAATTAAAATAAAATATTTATTTACCAATAATTTCTTAATGATTCGTTTTAATCATTATTTTTACATTCCTGATGTGTAAATGTCAAAATCGAAAAAAAATCACAAGTCGCTATAGTCATTAAGTAAATATATTCTATTTAAACTTTCAATTAAAAGAAATAAACTAAGTTTTAGATAGATATCACTATCTATACTTCCATTAAACTTTAACAGAGCAAATTCTGTACGTGGAAAATATTTTAAAAAGTGTCATTGATTTAGCATATAGAATGACAATAGAAGCCGAAAAACTTTTTTAGAATTTTTGTCTATCTGTATGTTATTTTACGCGTCAATCACGCAAATATCACTATTGTTCATCAGTCACACATTTCTGTTTACATAATCAATCACTATTGTTCATCAGGCAGATATTTTCGTTTACATAAACAATCACTATTGTTCATCAGGCACACATTTCCGTTTACATAATCAATCACTATTGTTCATCAGGTACACATTTTCTTTTAATGAGTTGAGGTTGAACAAATAACGGAAGAAGTCTTCTAAACCTTCTACAATACATCTATGGCAACTAATTGAATGTTGTAAGTCAAGCAGAGTTGATGACAGATGAACTTCAATCGGTTTATCCTATACCCGTTGTAAAAGCAATAACATTATGATGAAGATTTAAGTCGAATTCCTGTAGGCAATCTTTTACGTATATATTGCATACCAACAACTACTGACACAGATCCTGTAATTCTGAAAAACACGAAGTTTTCAATTTGGCATAATGCAAATTTTTATTGCATAATAAATAAATTTCAAGTATAATATTTTATTTGTAGCTGTACATTCCTCAAACGTGTGTACTTTTAAAATTATTGGAATACCTTTTTTGATTTTTTAAAATTATTATTTTATTTGATTTTGTAACGGTAATTAGTGAGGTTGGCAATTTGTAATCGGATTCCTTAAAATGTCGACCCGAATCCTCAGACGCGCAAAATTTACTCAAAGGGATTCCATCCAAAGCTGCCTTCCTGGAATTTCATCGGATCCCGACTTTAAAAATAAATTGTGACCTAAGATTCTTTCTGTACTTATTCATATTTTTATAGATTCTGATAATAAAATGGACTTTCATTGTATGGTAAATTGTATATTGACCTAGTATAACTGCATACTTATCCGCTGGTTAAACTACCATCAGTCTATAAATTTTTCGTAACTCTTACATTTAACAGTTGGTCGATCATAAGCTACTGTGAAATGACCCCATATCAAGCAAAAATTAAACTTTTTAAAGAACTTTTTATGACGTGTTCTCTGAAATCAACTTGTAGAAAAGATAGCATTGCGATACTCCCCAATATAGATTGACCGCAATATGTTTTGATCCATTAGAATTAAAAAAAAACGGTATCTTAATTTCATGAAATTGAGATCCTTTGAGATCCTTTAAAGGATTTATATAACTATATGTTTAAACCGTCTGCTGTAGTAAACTTTCTGTTTTTGTTCATAAATCAGTCTGAAATAGAAAAATAGTCTACTAACATTGGTTATACCCAAAAACAATAAAGAACGATCTCGAATGGAGCGCCGAAGGTTTCAGTATTAAACTTTACAAACCACTTCCCAATTCGCATATATTGACCTACGTAAAAATAAGATAAGAAAGGGAAGGGTTTTATTCGATATCGCAGTTAGTTAATTGCTACGTTGACCAGCCACGGTCACGTCGCACAGTGAAAGATGCAAGTGGATTCGAATATTTACGTTACAGATTGTAATACCGTAATTACGCTGTTGGATACTTAATGCGGGTGTTAAATATAACTCCAAATAAATTCGGGATCATGATATTAAAGAATACCGGGATACAGTTATCAAAATCCCTAGTTCGGGGCCATCTGTCCTAGATCGACTCCCCTCTGTTGCCCACTGTGCGTGAAAGATGAATGATGAAACTTTCTCAGTAATTGAAGCGCCCTGAAGGTAAACAATATTGCCTTGATGAAACGCCTTAATCTCTATTAGATGATACGGTGTCACATGACCGTGTAACAAAGAACTAACATCAGAATGATGGAATGGATTCTGAAAATACCACTATTTTTGTGTTATCCATTAACAAGAATTTCACAAAATTTTCGACAACAATACAAATTGTGTTAGTAGTATAGCTTGTGTGTTATATAACACGCTTTAGAATTAAAGGCATTTTTAAAATCGGTTTTGTGGTTTTAAATTTATAAGAATTTTATTATGTATGAATATAAAAGCATTTCTAAAAGTTTGTGTTGTATATACATACACTTAAAATTCTAAAACTACTACCATTAACTTTCAGTTTGTAGGCGTGTTTTATAATTTACGCTCACATTATGATACTTTAAAATTACAAAGAAAAATAAATTTGGAAATACATAACGGTGCAAATTCGAATATGGTATAGAAGGTATTCGAATTTCACGAGATTTTTTTTTAATAATTTGATTTACAAATCTTCATTTTTGGAGTATACTCAGAAATCAGATTTCTGGAGTATACTCAGAATCACTAAAATCAGAAGTTCAGATCGTACGAAGTTCAGAACGTTAAAAACAGAGTAAACGTTAGATGGCCTCTCCGCTCAATATTTCTGCGCGTCTTTAGAGTGAGATATCAATATGTTTATTTGGCATTTTCTTATGGCGTAACCGCAATCACGGAGTTTTATACACATAGGCTCGTATTAATAGACAAAACATAAAATCACATTAAATCGCTATTACGCAAATATAGATTAATATGAATTGTCGTATTATGCCTCCGACAGTTAGATATATGCATATTAAACTAGTATTAACTAATCAAGTTTGGAAAATCAAAGATTAGCCGATCGGAGATTTATGTTTTGATTCAATACTTTTGCCTGCGCAGTACGTACTGAAGCACATCAATCGTTAGCTAATTTCAGGCACATCTCGGCATATCGAATTACTTTATGACAATCGTAAGCACAGATCATACAGTAAAGTTGTAAGCGTCGTTTCTTTTCGGCTGAAAGTGTTGCATTTCACTACAAAGTAGTAAAATGAATACAAGAAAAGACTACAGGGAGATAGAGAAAAGGCTATTGTTGCAGATTTTGGTCACTTTACATAAATGTAAATGAAAATAAACGCACCGACGGAGCAAACGTGAAGATGGGAAAAAACGCTTGGAACGCTATTGCTGAGAAATATAATGCTAGTGATATTATTAATGAAAGGGTGAGTACAGTCAAGTCAGTTTACTTTTATATTTTATAGATTCCATTTTTATTTTTCCATTTTATAGATTCCATGACAATAGTACTTAAAGAGTAATCTCCAGTCGCGCGTAGGAGCTGACACGCACGATTTTTTATTGGATTATTTTCTAATTAATTTTACAATTCTTTCTTAATTATTATGATTTTTAGACGTCGATTTGATTACCGTTATCGTCGATATCAAACTTTTGTCATGTAATGACTTCTCTGGTGGATTTGTTAGGTTGTAATCTGAATTACGTATGTATGCTGGATTAAAATATATTTTAAGCTGTATTTAAAACTCATAGCTCCTTCATTTTAAGTTATTATATATTGAGGTTACTCGTATGTTTGCATGAAGTAAGAAAACAATTTTTTTTCTTAAATATTTGTTTCCTTGTTATCCTATTTCTAGTGTTTGTTTTCTTAAGGGGTTTCACTTGTATTTTATTTATTTATTTTATCTTTAAGGGCACATAAATGTAATTACATACGGCGTGCTCATGACTACACGAGCAAATATAACTAAGGAAAGTAAATAATTATATCCGACATGGACTGCAAATCATTTTAATTATTACCTATAACATTGACAATCACATTGATAAATAAATTTTAAAAAGTATAAAAGATTGCTTAAATTTGATATATCGGGCGAAAATGAGAAAGGAGGAATACGAAAGAAACAGGACGTGAACGGAAGGAGAATAGCTGCGATCCAATGAATTCCACAATTTGGCGGCGTAAACGAAGACGGAATGCTCATAAAATCACGAACAATGTTCAGGAATGAAAAGCGTAGGTTTTGTGAGCGCAAAAACCAGGCCATGGACAGATAAAAACGTAAGTCCGACACCGAGGTCAGAAAGTCTCTACGGATTATTTAAAATATTTTCAAATTTAAACTATAATTATTTCATTATTTAATTATAATAACACATTTATATCATTATGATAAACTACTTATATCATTATCATGAAAATATTAGATAATTAAAGTATGAAACGGTCGACAGCCTCAAATATGAGGTTTGATTCTCGACATCTCTGAAATTTTACGTTTTCTTTTTTTTTATTTGCAAAAGTAAGTCATTGACCTATCAAACGTATTCTTTGTTATGCATCGAAATACTTTTTGCCGATTAAATTCCGTAAGCTATAGATAAGTTTAAAAAAAACTCTGATGTGTGCTTATGATCACACACGTAAGAAGTGAAAACTTATAATTTTAAAATATATATACAATTATAATTACATTAATGTCATATGACGGATACTAGCTCAGCGAATCAGGAATAATGTAAATTATTATTTTAATATACCATAACATACGCGTATTACATTAAACTACTCTCAAATAAAATATCAAACACTGACTGCATACACTTGAATAATTACACAGATTATATATAATAACATACGCGTAGTACATTAAACTACTCTCAAATAAAATATCAAACACTGACTGCTTACACTTGAATAATTACACAGATTATATACAATAACATACGCGTATTACATTAAACTGGTCTCAAATAAAATATCAAACACTGACTGCATACACTTGAATAATTACACAGATTATATACAATAACATACGCGTATTACATTAAACTGGTCTCAAATAAAATATCAAACACTGACTGCATACACTTGAATAATTACACAGATTATATACAATAACATACGCGTATTACATTAAACTGGTCTCAAATAAAATATCAAACACTGACTGCATACACTTGAATAATTACAGATTATATACAATAACATACGCGTATTACATTAACCTGGTCTCAAATAAAATATCAAACACTGACTGCATACACTTGAATAATTACACAGATTATATACAATAACATACGCGTATTACATTAAACTAGTCTCAAATAAAATATCAAACACTGACTGCATACACTTGAATAATTACACAGATTATATACAATAATATACGCGTATTACATTAAACTGGTCTCGAATAAAATATCAAACACTGACTGCATACACTTGAATAATTACACAGATTATATACAATAACATACGCGTATTACATTAAACTGGTCTCAAATAAAATATCAAACACTGACTGCATACACTTGAATAATTACACAGATTATAGACAATAACATACGCGTATTGTATTAAATTATAATCAAATAAAATATTAATAAAAAATTAAAAGTAATTTTTGAAACGATACACACCGTGTTAGACAGTGAACTCGCTTGGCCGATGCTGAAGGGAGCCGAGTTTACCCGTAAGAATGAAGCAATAGAATTACAATTAAATATCTAAATAAGTGGCCATGGCGCACATTAAAAAATAGTTCACTTGATATTTAAAAAAGTAACCAAGGTACGTCTAAGAAAATAGTTCACCAGATAATTAAAAAGTGCGCATGGTGTGGCTAAAAATGTAGTTGTGGCCGATGCCGGAGGGAGCCGAGTTTACCCGATTCAGATTCACCGACCCAAGCGTGACGGCTCAATTTCGTTCACTGCTCATGAGTGCGCCTAAAGAAGTTTCCATTGAAAATTATAATTATTTTGGAATATGAGCTTCGTCATGTAACTAACGCGGCACAGGCAGCTCGAAGTATCAACAAAGTGTTTGGTAAGGGTGTAGCTGATGAACGCATGGCAAGTGGACAACTTGGACCACCTAAGTGCAAGGTGGATAATAAAGAATTGAAAGCTGCAATAGAATACATCTCAAAACTACCCCTGACTTAGCACTAAGATTTAACGTCACTATTCCAGTGATATTGAACTATTTGAAAGAACTCGGTAAGGTTAAGAAATTAGATGGATTTCGCACGAATCAAACGAGCATAAGAAGATAAATTATTTGAAGCTTACTGTTCTTTGCTGTCGCGACATAAAGACAAAACAATCTTCAATCGAATTATTGCGTGTGATGAAAAATGGATTCTTTTTGACAATCTCAAGTATTCGGCACAATGGTTGGATAAAAATAAATGGAATATTCAACAAAAAAAAAGGAATTTTGTCTATTTCGTGAAACTTGATCAGTAGATTACGACACATGTCTACTATTCTCAATTAGATGAAATGATGTGGAATCTTAAGCAGCTGAGATTGGTGAATAGAGTCAGATCAATTCTTTTGCAGGACAATGCTCGACCACATATGCTGCAAATAATGTTGTTCAAATAAGAAACGCTGGACTTTGAAACTTTCTGTCATCTACTGTACTCTCTGGACTTCGTAATATTGATAGTGATTTATTCAGAATTGATTGAGAATTGTCATCTGGTTCAATAATATTTTCTACACAGTTTGACATACAAAACTACCTATATGAATAAAAGACACGTTTTTACGAACATATGTGTTAAAGTGTAAAAGGGAGCGTGTCTATTTTCATACAGATGATTCTGTGTATCAAACTGTTTATATTTTTGAGGAGTGTTTTCGTAAAAAATGTTATCTTTTTTTTCGTCGGAATCGTGGCATTTATAGTGATTTGTTCAGAAATGATTGCGAATTGCCATATGGTTCAATAACATTTTCCACACAGCCTGACACACAAAACTACCTATATGAATAAAAGACACGTTCTTACATACGTACGTGTGAAAGTGTAAAAGAGAGTGTGTCTATTATTCATACAGGTAATTCTGTGCATCAAATTGTATATATTTTTGAGGCGTGTATTCGTAAAAAAATGTAATCTTTTTTTTCGTCGGAATCGTGACATTTATAGTGATTTATTTAGAAATGATTGAGAAATATCATATGGTTCAATAACATTTTCTGCAGAATTTGATACAAAAAATTAGCTATATGAATAAATGACACGTTCCTACGTAAATGTGTGTAAAAGTATAATAAGGAGCGATTCAGCTATTCATGCAGGGGCTTCTGTGCATTAATGCTTATATGATTTAAAATTATTATCGTATAATTATGATTTAGTGGCAAGTAAATGCAGTACAATTTTTTTGTAATAAGATATTTAGTAATAAAATTATACTGTAAGTACATTTTAACAGTGAACTTTAATTCAAACATACTTAAACAATTCAATCCAAAGGATTTTACTTAAATGTACATTTTCACAAATTTTTCGACAGCAATACAAATTTTGTCAGTAGCATAGCTTCTATGTCATATAACATAATTCAGAATTAAAGGAATTTTTTAAATCGGTTTTTCGGATTAAAATTTATAAGAATTTTAGTTTACATGAACATCAAAGTATTTTTAAAATTACATTATATACACTTAATATTCCAAAACTACTTGTACTAACTTTCAGTTTGTAGGCGTATTTTATAAAATACTCTCACATTACGATCCTTAAAACTGTAAAGAAAAATAAACCGTACTTAAAAAAGTAATAAAAAAAATGACGTCGCCAGTTTTATGCGTAAATATATAATATTGTAAACCTTCGTTCGATTTTTTTTAATGATATAATTTATAAATACTGTTTTTTACTTTTTATTGTATTATTAACAAATCAAATTTCTAGTTCTTTCTTAATTATTGTCATTTTTAGGTGTCGATTAGAGTACCCTTATCGACGCTATGGTACTTTGTCGTGTAATAATTTTTCTGGTAGGTTTGATAAGTTATAATCGTCTTGGTTATATGTTGGATCAAAATATATTTTGAGCTGTATTTAAATCTAATAGCCCGTCCATTTTGATGTGTTCCAAACAGGCTTAAACAAATTTAAAAAGACATAGTTACATATTAAGATTACTCACATGTTTGCATAACATAAAAACAATTTTCTTTTTTAAGGAATATTTGTTTCGTTATTATCATATTGCTAATATTGGTTTTCTTATGGAAACTCCATAAGAACTCCATTTGTATTTTATTTATTCATTTCATATTTAAGGAAATATAAATGTACTTTGATACGACGGACTAACGACTCCGCGTAAAATTAGTTTCTCACTTCTTTAAGCTGTTTTATTACAGAATTAATTATATGGATCTTTCTTTATATTCATTCTTATTCTCTATTTCTTCACCCACCTCTTTAATCCTAATAATGCAATGTATAAACGTAAGCCAATCAATAGAGCTCATGGCATTTCTTATCCTAATATCCCATATAACCCAGATACAGAACGCATCGTCTAAAGAAACCTTATCTTCTTAAATGTTCCCACACTCCTTCGCGCTACATCGTTTATTAATTTTGATGATTAATTATTTTTATTTTCACTTCATTCCTCTAACTTGACTCATTCCATTTTCTCTTCTTTCACTTGATCTAAAGGTCGCGACTCATGAGAAAAAAGACACATGAGATGTTGTAATCGACTGCAGAAAATTTAAAAGTTATTTTCGATTTTTTTTTTATTAATGAAACACGATCAATTGTCCTGATGTAGAGCGTCGTGAGACTTGAAATATTGAGAAGCGATGTGATATACGTAATAACAAAATCAAAATAGTACACACAGTGCTAATAATAGTGTAAATGTTCCGTAATTGCTTTCAAAATTGAAAAAAAAAACGATTTATTTAAAAAAAAATTTAGAAAAAAATTAAACATTCTTTGGAAAACAAAAATAATTATTTCCGCCTCAAAGTCAATAAAAAATTTTATGAGAACACTTAATAATGATACTAATAGACTATATACTTGACATAAGTACAAATTAAATGGCAGTGTCTATGGATTTTTTCAAATGAATGTAGACATAGAATGCTACTATTTATGGAATGAATTTAAAAATAGAATGCTAGTATCTAAGGATTTTTTTTCAGATTTTTCAAATCTATGGTTAAAAAAAGCATTGTCCTCATAATCAGGACTCTTAAAAATTAAATTGTGTCTTATTTCAATTTTAAGACTTGTCCAATAACATACCACTCTATGATGTGCGTGAAAGAAAATGGCTCCCACTTACGGGTACAAAAAGGTACGTTAATGTTTTTTTTTGTTTTTCTATTACATATTGATTGAGATTCACTTATAAAGTATTTTTAAACACGTATGTTTTAAAACTGTAAAAATTGTAAGGCTGTGACAGATTGACGAACGGACATAACAAAGTTACAGGGGTGTCTTCTTTCACTAAATAACTTCCAATATAGATTACCTCTTTAGCTTTAGGTTTAATTCAACTTTTTTCCAAAATTAAGTTATTGTAGTCAACAATTTCATATTTGCGGGTTAACAATAAGTACTCTGTCTTGATAAAGAATGGAGACCCGCCATATATTAGTTTCCCATAGTTTTCTGTCTATGCCGCTAGACGTACGGACGCCTAAATAGGGCAACAGACTTAAAAAAGTTAATGACGTTTAAACGTGCTTATTAATTATATATAATGAGCGCTAAAAGTAAACAGCAACGATGAATAAATTTTATTAAGCATGAGTGTCAGTATTAAAATTACTAAATTAATTTTATTCAGTCTTTTACTGATATTCGTTTATATTAAGTACAATTATTTCCGAAAATAACCACTTTTTCACAATCACCACTACCAAAATTGATAATATCTAACCCTATTAAGAGTTTAATAATTTATATCGACAAAAATTAACAAAAGGCAAAGACTTATTCAAAGACTTAAATGCAAGATTTTGTTTTTAATCTCTTTAGCGAAAGATAATTTTAATCAAGATGGAGTTGTCCTTTTGAAGATAAAAAAAAATTATCTTAAAAACTATTTGTCATCACTTGTAGGCCAAGGATATTTATGTATACAGTTTTCAAATCATTTTGGAAATTCATCCAGTAAAACCGCGGAAAAAAAAGTTTTAACAACCATTGTACCTTATTTTGTCGATCTATATAATATTAAAACTAATAACACTACATGTTTAAAAAAACGAGATGTCATTAACAATGCAAATTAGCAGCCAGTGGCACTGAATATACTAATTCTAAACATTATTTCTCTCGCTAAAACATGGAGAGCTGAAGCCAAAACGCTTACGCTAATAAAACGCTCATGCGACCATAAACAGGGATCGTAAAGTTTTTAACGAACGAACTAATGTGCCTCATGATGAAATTCTTTGCACAACATTAAAATAATCTATGATATTTAGATAAAGCTGTACGTCCAAAATAATACCGCCAAAAAGAATGACAGGTAATGACAGCAATAACTTCTCAAAAATAGCTAGCATTTCAAAACACAAGAAAGACACATATTTGAGATACAACTTAACATATTTGTTCAGGAAACAGTGAAATCCTGTGTTAAGTGACACCTCAATTATTACTTGGAAATTACTTTTAATAAGGTTTAACAAAAATCTGCAAAAAAAAAGTACGAAACTAAACTAATCGAAAAAATAGTTTACAAGGTACAATTAAATACCTGAAAAAATTAAAATATTTTTTAAATCCAAATAAGTTTTTGGTAGGTAAAATAAAAAGCTGAAATTGTTTTATCTTTACAAGTAAATGAAACTACGTGATGTAGTATTATTTCTACTTTCTTTAATTTCTTTACCACGACCTAGGTTTCGTTGTATTATATGACCTAGGTCGTGGTAAAGAAATTAAAGAAAGTAGAAATAATACTACATCACGTAGTTTCATTTAATTGTAAATAATGAATTTCTACAAAATTAACGCCAAATATATTCAATATTTGTTTTATCTTATCAACCAAATATAAATCAATCATCGGATTAATAATACTTCTGTGATGTCAGAGCTGTCAATACAAATTTTAATATTCGATGAGGATAAATTGTTTCCTTTATCTCGAGGCATAAGCTTTTTTATCCCAATGGGTACAGAATGATTAACTGCTAATTCGGAAATGGATAATTAATATTCGCAAGAATAAAATATACTGATCAAATATATTTTACATAAATATACTTGATCACCATAGCTCAAATAGACACTTAAATTTTTCAATGCGTATGGTATATCTATAACTGAACAATACCTGGGATTAATTAATTAACACTCATTTTTTAAACTTATGTAGGTATTGTCATAAAAAACAGGAGTAAATTTTTTTAATAATTTTCAATATAATATATTACAAAGTAATTGATAAAAAAAGAGTTAATAAAAATAATATTGGGTAGTTAATAAAACATTATGAATACTTACCAAATAGAAAAACGAATGAATAAAAAAATCGGTACATACAAAAAACGTTTCCAAATAAAACTATTCTTACCTGCTTGACAATAAGCCGTGCGTGTTTCGGACTTGCAAAAGTGACGAATCCATAACATTTCGATACACCAGCTCGATCGTAAATAACCCTAGCCGCCGTGACAGAGGCGAAGCCCGAGAAGAACTTCCATAAATCCTCATCCGTGGCCGTCAACGAGAATCCGCCTACGAATATCCTGTTATGAATAACAGTTCCAAATTTCGGAGCGTCTGGTGGCGGAGTGGGATCCTCGGTATCATCGTCTGGAGCATTTAGTAGCGCTCGAAGTCTTTCGTGAGGATCGACCCTCACATTTCTGCCGTTGGCTTCTTCAACGATATGAGCGCAATTGGCAGAGTCATTCCTAATATACCTCTTTCCGTTACTCTCCATGTTCCTGCTTTTTTCCTTAGATTATTCTTCGTGATTCATATAAAACGATAACAATGTATATTTAATTCGTAACAATCAATAAGTAACACCTATTTTTAGTACCCGATTAAGACTATAAATATTGCAATTTTTTAAGAAAAATATTAATTCACAAAATAATTATATATTATACTTTCAATATAACTGTCATTTACAACAACTGTTTTGATAAGGGGTTTTGAAAATTTGTACTAAAGACATAATGGTTTATTATTAATATAGGTTGAAATATAAGTATTATAGGAATTTTATGTGTTATTGATTTACTTTTATGTTTAAAGATAACTGTACGTTTAAAAAGAACTGTCGATTAGCACAAGGGCACGAGCGACAGGTCACAGCGGAGTCACGTCGAATAAAATATCGATTAGTTTATTACAATAGAACCTTACAGAAAACTTAAAACAGTGGCGATTTTCCAAAAACAAGCGCGCAGCCGTCGACCGTCACTTGTCAACAAAATTATTAATGCACTAAGTCAACATTTTATTGTAGATACGCGACAAGAGTATGGTACTACTAAAAACTATCTTACTATACTATTAATAGTAGGCCCGGCCAAATAGCGACTTTGGTACTATTTTTACTAGGTTCGAGGAAATTGGGTCAATAAGAGACATCTGACGGATGGTGGAGATGATAGGGAAATTGTCATTTGGGCAGCATAGCCTTTTGACGTAAACAATGTAGAATACGTCGGAGTTTAATTTTTTCATAAAATCACAGATGGCGCTCAAAATAACACTTGTAAAATAGTTTTATCTAAATTGTACATTATAAATTCAGCGATATCATTAAATAAAAAAGCAATTAGATTTTGTTGTTTATTTTTCCGTCTAATTTTGTTTATTGTGATTGGAAAAAATAATATATAATTAGAATCATTTAATCCATATCATTAGAAATATCAATTTGTTTTAAAGTCAATATTTAACAACAGAAATCAAATAACAATTTCTTATGAAAGTCTTTTAAATATTTATTAATTAAGTATAGACCTTATGGTGCATAATTTCAAGTTTTCTTCTTCCTTTCGAGATAAATTAATTTTGTTATTACAACGTATTATAGTAAAAAGTAAAAAATTTAAATTATAAACTGAATTATTCAAGAATTAGAATATCGAATTTTGTAAAGTAAACATTTATAATTTTATAAAGGGTTTTAAATTACAGAATTACCTATACCAGAACAGATGGTCATGTATCTGTTTTGTGTACCTAGATAACTTATTTATTAAAAACCATAGACAAATCAACGGTTGTGGAATTAATTCCATAGTGTTCTACGGTCTAATATTTTTCTTTGGTGCCGACTCAAGTAACAGTTAGTGACAGCCGACTTGAGCCGACCTTCAGTGCTATGTGATGTAGTGAGTTGGTGGTGGTCCTGTATTATTTGTTTTTATTTTGTTTTATATAACTTTTAATTGTTTAAATGGTGGCAGTGTTTTTTATTTATACACAAAGACTAATAGTGAATTATTGTGATAAAATAATAACGATACTAATGTGTGAACTTCGTTTCTTTTACACGTCAAGATTATTGAGATTGGATGAAAAAACGAGGAACTTTGTATGCACTTTAATTTAGTGTAAGTAACTGTGTACTTGTATCAAAATGATTTGTTTACCTATTGCGCCACTTCTGGACTTGTTGAAAATTTTCGGATTAGCACATTGATTTAAAAAATGTCATGTGTTCAAGGATGTTTTGTTTATTGACTACGTTTAGTGGGTAGGTGTTGTACCTACCTGCAATATTTTCCTTAGTTGCGCGTAATTTAATATTCGTTCTGCCGGTTGGCGAAGTAGTTACATATGTGCGATTTTCATAGTCTCAAGTTTCTAATCTGTACAATGTATTTTTTTTCACTCGTTCTATTATGTATCGTTGGTTTATGATGACACCAGGGTAGCTGTTGGGTGAGATTGGTTAAAATACGAATGAAGTCATTTAGGATATATTTAGATCTTGTACATGTTAGAATATTAATGAAGGCTAATTCATTGAGTATACTATTATTTTTGTCGAAAATTATAAATTTATTTCTTACAATAAAATATATTGGAAAATATTTGATATAGAATTTGTAAACACTCTTAAGAAAATGACTCCTCGATATATATTTCAAAATACCATAATTAGCATGAATTAGTCTAAATTCGTATGTATACAAATACGTAGAAGTGTTTGTTTTTCATGGTTTAAACAGATAATATATCTTTAATAATTTGCAACTGTAGTTCACAAAAATAAAATATCCAAATATATTCCTTTATTTTACAAAAGAAGATAAAAATAAAAAGGGATCATAATTTAAAAAAAGAGTAAAGAAATTTGCTCTTTAAATATGTCAATGTATGTATGTATTTGTGACTTACTTTCATAATTTCTTCACTTGGCTCATTTTCAAGAGTAAACAGAAGTTTAACACATAAGTATATATGTTATTCATTATTTATATATACTATCTAATTATTTATTGTTTGAAGGAATTGTTCCCTATTTATAAAAAAAATCATTTTTAAATAATTTGCCATATTTATATTAGTGTTTAAAATTTAATCTAACAAAAATGATTGCATATAGATATTAATTTTGCTATTTTATCAAATGCGTTTACCCTAAAGCGTTAGAAAGTTTAATATCCATGTCAAATTTCATCTGCGCTAGTGAGTAATAAAATCGACCGAACCTTTAAGCGCATACTTCAAAGCATTTATCTCATTTAAAGCATAATAGATAAAATATGCTAGTCTAAAACCTAATATTTCAGCTTTTAAACAATATAATGTTTAAACAAATCCATTTTGTTAATCCATTTTGTTACTTGTTAAAATATTAAAGTATGAACAAAACTACAGAAAAAAAGAAAAATTGTAATAAATAAAACCTGTCAGGTACAATTCTCAATTCACGTTATAAGAGTTCTGTACAGATAGACATTTAAGGGTACATAATATGTCTATCAAACTAATTAATTTTCCAAAAGCTATATATATTGTCTACTATATACTTTACAGGCATAAAAACAGGGTGCATATTTAAATAAAATTATTTCTCATTATGTAAATATATAAATATATCGCCTAGTACATCTTTCACAATCAAAGTTATTTTTGTAATAGATTTAAGCCACTTGTATGGAGTTTCAATGAAATTTTTGCAGAATCGACTACATGTAATGTAATAAGTTGGTCGACTCTTACTGAATATACATAACTGGTACAGCCTACATAGCTGTGATGATTTCCCTTTTAATTTCATTATATATACTACTATAGCGAATGCTTTTTGTATGTTTAAAAATAACGGTTTAGTTGGTACTGGGTGACGACACATAACTCTTAACAAAATTGCTTAATATTTTAGAAGCGAATTCTTTCTGTTGAAAAAGTGTTCATGACATATTCCCAATATCTTCAAGTATACAAAAAAAATATTCACCCCGCTTTACATGTAGGATAGATACCCTAAAAACTTGTTTTTAAAAGATTTTATATCAAAACTTTGTAGGCATTATAAATATGACTAATCGTGCCAAATTTCAGCTTTATAGCACTAATAGTCTGCGAGTAAAATGGCTGTGACATACTGACGGAAATGGAGATACAGTAAGAAATTCTAGTTTGGTTACGAAACCTTAAAAACAAACAATATGTACTAAATCAATGCCTCTCATAGCTGTAATTACGGCTTGTAAGCAATTCCTCATGGACCAAATTAATTTTTTGATCCTTTCTTCGACCTTGAGTTATGCCTTATATATAAACCCTTGTTATTTTTTTGGCCTGAACACTTTGTGCTCATCCCATAAAAGCTCAATGGGGTTATGTCTACACTGAACACTGACCAATCCATGCGCCACATGAAGAGAGCAATCCATGATCCATATTTAAGGAACTGCCTAGTGTCACCTAAAGTGTGGCATCGAGCATTGTCATGAATTAACCCAATGTTATCCTCAAAAATACTGTATATGTTGTTATGAAGTTGCCAATTAACATCATTTTTTTAAGTCACGAGGTGACAAGTTTATGCCAATAAATCAATTTCAAGAAAAAATTCATTTTAATGAGGGATTTTTTAACACTAGAAAGACCAACGGTGTCAACTTGACGGCACGACGATTTCATTCTTAAATATTTTACAAACTATGTTTTTGTTTCTTTCCATATTTTATATTTCAGCAAGATGAGCAGACGGTGGAAGTTCGAGTTTCGATAATGATCAGAAATGAAAAAAAATTGTTAATTTGATATCTGTAAATCTCTTTGATATGTATATGTACAAAAGTAAACTGGAATGAAAAAATGTAAGTCTTTCTGAAAAAAATTGTAGATGTTCTTAGAAAAAATTACTTTTTGAAAGATTTTTATATATATTTAATCAAATTTTATTATTGCATCCTTATTATTTCGTTTTTTAAAAGATTGAATGCCTTGCTAATTTTACATGGTTTGTCTATAGCACTGGTGCATGATTATATATAACTGATTTATCTTATTGTGAATCTTGTCACGCTTAAATTAATTTATTTCTTTACGCACAATATGTCGATTGTGAATGTATTAATAAAATATAAATATAACATGGTATTCGCAGCAATATTGAAATTTATAATTTTCTAATAAAAATAGGTAGCACTTGCTTATCAACAAAATGAAGTAGGGAAATTGATACTTGCTTATCCTCATGTGTGAGTCCACTCAGAAAACCACGTCCTAAAACAAAAAAATAATTATATATTAAAAAACTATTCAAATATTGCTTGTATTAAATATCTTACCACCATGCAATAGTATTGATGATAATATTGGAAAGTTTTAAAATATTACATTTTACTGTAAAAATGTATAATTGTATAATTTTTAGTAATTTTTGTTTGCTGGTCATCGTAATACACATGGCAAACAGTGTGTTAAAAACTCATTGATTATTTTTCATGCTAACAAATAATAACGTAATAGATCACAATTTTATCCTTCTATTAGCTACTCATCTGGTTTGCCCGGATAAAATGGAATCATGACTACATTTTGTTTTAACAGTTTTTTATATAATAACTATTGATAGTTTGCGATATTCCAAGAATGCAAAAGTAAGTAAAATTTTCAAATGTCTAAATTTAATTATTTGGAAATTCTTATACAATCTTTCATCCCCATTTTAAAAAATACCTTCTTTCAAAAAACCAAGAAAAACAAACATTAAATTTCAAGTTTGTAGAATTTATACTTTTGGAAATTTAATCTAAATCTTATTGTTAGAATCACATTTATTCAAAATTAGCTACCCAACAAGTTATTAAAGATTCATTGATAATAAATTTGTCATGACCTATGACAACATGAAGTCCAGGTCTTCATTTAAATGTAACTATAATAACAATAACAACACTGTGCAGACCCAGGTTATCAGATGTAAATAACTTTGTCACCTGACGCCACCAACAATAATGTATGCTGCTTTCTCAAGAACTAAAACAATATTATGAAATTTAGAATACTAAGAAAGATGTAATTAGATACAAGTATGAAGTAACTCATTGCCCAGCAAGAAAGAAGTATTAAATCATTATAAGAAACTCAAAATATATGGAAAGGGTGAAGGTTTTTAGTTCCTTAAAATTTTTTTTGGAGTTCCCTAGCCAGATGGCAAAAACGGATTTCTTCGCAGTCACAGCCATTTTACTAGGAGGCTATTGGTGCCATATAGATGAAATTTGTATGGTAGGTTGTTCTATGAACTGCTGTACAATGAAATAGTGGAAATATGAAAAAAAATGATATTAGGGATGGCACTCCCTATATATAATTGAAGGATGAAAAGAAATCCAATGCACATAGGCGTGTCGGGTATAGTTAGATAAATGTAACTAAATGATATAGGAATTCCAGTATAACTTTTTTATTTAAATCTATAGTCGGTGAGTTATGCATTTCTAAAGTCTTCAAAAGTGTGTCCCCCCCGCCCTCTAATTTTTCATGTAACGTGTGTAAAATTCTGAAAAAAATAAAGGTAATAGAACATAAAATAAACTTTCACCCAAAATTGGTTTGAATAAGTTGTGTTGTGTAATTTTTGATATATGGATTATTTTCGGTACAAACTTATAAGTTATGTTTGGTGTTAACCCTTTGTGCAGGTCCAATTCGCACTTGGCCAGTTTTTATTAATCTTTTTCTTCACTTATCTCCTTTTTTTTTCAAAAACAATTGCGTCATTGTTGATAAAAACGTTGATGTAATTAGGGTCTTAGGATACACAAGTAAGTTTCATATCAGTCCATTTATTTATTTAAAATTTAGGGCTTCTGATTTTAGTTAATAAATAGAAAAATAAATGTTGTAATTAATATAATAAAGATTATTCTAGATGAAATATTGGTTTTAGATGCATGAGGAACTTTTTGGCAAAAAAGATACAACATTTTTCAATATTTTGATGTATTTCTTAATATTCGACAAATATCTTGAACTAGCAAAAATCAAGTAGCACATTTTAAAAAATGCTGCCTTCATTCGCACGTTCGTCTAGCGCCACCATTCCCGATTATGGCAGCATTATATTCTATAATTTATGTTCGACCTAAAAGATTAGACTTAGATTAGATTAGAGATTATCTTACAGTGATGTTTCATTAGGGACAGTACTTAACCCTGTTAGAGTGGAAGCGTTCAATTGTAGATAAAGGACACTATTAGGCAGTTTCGAAGGCCCCTTCTTTTATAGGAGGCGGATTGTTACGGTCCCCTGGAAGAGTTCTGCGTCTACTCTGGTGGTGGCTTAGTAATAGTGAATGTTTTGTTAAAAGCAATTTTACATAAGTACATACTACTAAGGTTAAATTTCATGAATTGTAACCTGATTAATGCTTTTTATAGATAAGCCAGTGAATGACGATGACCATTATGCTGTTCTTAAAAACATGTGTATGTATATATCAACAACCTTTTTTAAAGTGAGATTTTGGAGCATACTTTGTGGAAACAATACTGATGAAATTTGTCTGGGTTATATTTGTTTATTAATTCTCTTATGAAACTTTACTGTAACTTAGAAAGCTGCCTACATACACAGCAGACTTATTGCTAATAGGGCAATTTTTTACAACCAGCAGAATGCAACATGTGAGAAATATTACCACAGTGACAGACTGTCATAGTGTAGCAATGACATATTATAGCAATAAATCTGTCGTCCGTGTGCTTAGTTTTCTAAGTCTCAGCAAAGTTTAAAAAAATAAATGAAATTAATAAAAAGTTTGGATTGAAGCGAAAGTAATTATTGAACACTTTAAGAGAATGTTGCGTACAAAATATTACAACTATTGTCATTTAATAATTTGTGAAAATTTGAATCGCACAATAAAAAATTAAAATCGCAAAAATGGATAAACTTATAAGAGAAATAAAATATAATTTTAAGTACTACGATGATTTGAAATGGGGCAACAAGATGGGATGAGAATGCAAAGGGGCTAGTAATTATGAAAGATTAAATTGTTGCCAACGTAAACATTTTTCGTGATCAAGTGATAATTGTCTTTGATAATTATCTTGATAAATATAATGTATACAAATATCTAATTTGCCCATCTTCAGTCAAGAGCCGCGCATAATATTTCTAATGAAATGTTCTTGACATTTATGGCAGGGCTTCTTGTGTTGTGTTTTGTATCTATCAAACTGTCAGTCAGTCTTCATTTGTATTGGTTATTGCTGTAACAGGGTTGTGTCGGGTATTGCTGCAAACTGTCAATCATTCTTCATTTGAATATTGATTCAAATTTAAATTTTATTTTGAATTCATATTCTTCAGATTCAGACAATCCTGAAACAGTTGATGCAGTTGAGGAGAATGAGGATGATATTCCAGGCAAACCAACCAAACAATATACTAGTATACTAACAATATAATAGTTTGATTTTTGCCTATTTTTGTTTGAAAGTTTCATTTTATAAGTTTTTAATTGCGAAATTATGGTCGAAATAAAAGATTTTCTAACATAAAAGTTGATAAACAATACCAATTAAAAAATGACCGATTGAAACAAATTTGTTTGATAATTATCATGAAAATATTGTGATAATTATCACGAGGCATATTTAACCTGAAAATTTCAGTTCTCCTATTCACATATTTTGCACATTCATTAACCTTATCGTCACTTTTGTCATCCTTACAACCTTAGAACTTATCTTTATTTGCATATTGCTTACACATAGTATGCGAATGCTACATGTTCCTATCCTTCAAAGAAATTGTGCGGCGACGGCCCCAGGGTCCGCCGCTAATGAGATTAATATAATTAAATATACAACAACTTTGTAATGGATAGACCAGCGGCTAAAAATAAAAGCAATTTAAGAAATTTGTAATAAGCAATACACTATTTAATTATTAATAATTGCTGATAAATGACAAAATGGCAGTGGCAAAATCTATTAAAGGAAATTAATTTTGCCAGGTTTAGATCCGAGGGTTTGCAGCGTAACAAAATATCAGATTTTTTCAGTCATTCTTCATTGGTTGTTTTTAAATATTGGGCTTAAATTTTTAAATATTAGGCATCTGCCAATATTGGTAGGTGTGGCACCGCACGGTGGGCTCAAAATCAACTTTCGTGTACTTAGTAAGTTAACATTTTAAGGGTTACTTTTTTTAAAGAAAAAGTCATAATACTATTCATGATTTATTGACATATTGGCAGACGTGACATTTTTGTGTTTTGTGTTTGAGGCCATATCTTCGTTTCCAGTTAGTGGTAAATACATTTTGGCATAACTATGTAAGTGTGTGCCCTGTGGTTGCAAACCTGTACTTGGGGATAAAAATTGGGGTGATTTAATAAAAACTGCAAAAATATGGGGGAGTCTAAATAGAACAATAATTTAACTTAATATTTAGGTGAGGCACCGGGTGAAGTATTGGCCAGAATTGGCTTGGCAGTCGACGTTTTAAATAGGTATCAACATTTCAGATATCAAGGTCAACAATATTCATGGGGCCATAGTATCGACACATGGACTAATATTTGTTTTTTTGGATATTAAACCCTTATTGATTATCTAAGCAACACAGTGATATCTTTTTATTTTTTTTTAAAAATTAGTTACTTCGGGAAGTTACGTTTTTAAAGATATGTATTTATTGTAGAAAGCATAATGCAAATTTTTTTGTTGCGTAAACGAGGCATTTCTTGTTTTGTGTTTAGTTCCAGAATTTATCATCAGCTTACGGATCAGTGCCAAATTGTTTACTTGTGATACATTTGTAAATCAATTACTGCAATTGTCGTCATTACAATTTGAATGGTAAATTGATCTCAATAACTCTAACATCCGGTAGTGAGATGTAGAAATGTTAAGTGCATGTTAAAACTTGTCAATGTAAATAATTGCTTTTAGTATATATGTATACAGTTTTTCAATTATAGTATCATCACTGTCCAATTCCTGGTCGTGTATGTGTCACTATTATTGAGAGAATAGCTTCATTAAAAAGGTGGATGGATTCCACAATTGTAAATGGGTTGATATTCTTTAAGGTTACGATATACTGCGCAAGTTTAGGCTTTCACAAATAAACGTCATTCTGAAGTGACCACAGATGGCACATAAAAAACAAAAAAGTAAACTTGCTTAAACGCAAATTTGCGTAAGTTTCGGAATCGAAAATTCAAACTTTTTTAAAACTTGTACAAGTTTAGAAATTAGCGCAAAAATCTTCAAACACACGTTACTGTTTACTTGTGCAAGTCTAAAGTTGCATGAGTACATCGTTACGTGTATACGTTACATGCTACCTCTAGTGTTTTTTTTATTAGTAGAGCGATAAAATAAAATTTTGTATTAGTATATTGAGACCTTTTGACCATTCCATTTTCTGTCTGTTAAAGAGTTCACATAATATGCAAAATTTTAACTGCCCTTAAATTTTCGAAGCTGCATTCTTCTGATAAATCTGTATCTTTCTTTTTTATCTTATGTCACCTTATCAAATGTTTATCAGAAATAAAAAACATTTTTTCTATTATGTCTGATTTTTCAATTGTCATATCAAAATGTAATTTGAAAACCACGGCACGCCTTGCATTAAATATAAAACAAATATTAAATATTTAATTGGAACTTAAGAAATTTGTAGTCACAAATCATTATTCACTGAAATGCTTTAACATGTTTACTACTTTGCACACAAAATGTCAATATATTTTTGAAAAATTCCAAAAAATTAACTCTGTTTTGATATAGTTTTTGACTTCGAAATTATGATGTAGTGGTTTTTGACATTTGAGTTGTCTGACATAGAAACTTGAAATTTGTCGTAGTGATGACGCATATTTATCCGCATATATCTCATAGTTAACATTCAAAATATTCATATTCATTTTATCTAAAACTACTAGAGGTTTATAGGTTCTTTTCGTTTTGTTCAGTCTGATAATCTCCGTTGCACTCTCCATTACTGGAAGTAATGTCTGTCTTGAAAGGCTTTCTTTCTCTTGTTAACAAGTTGTTTCTACACGGTTCAGGTTAACAGAAGACTTGTTAGCGACACAACTTAGTCATACTGGTGGTTAGGAAATCATTCACAATGTTGCTTTACAGTTGCACTTGTCTTACTTCATTCCTGCCCAATATCTAGCAGTGTCCCAATATCTAGCAGTATTCCACACGATATCTAGCAGTGTTTAGTTTTTAACCAACTTTTTTAAAGCTTTCTAAATTTATGATTATATTTAATACATTTATGCAAAATTACAAAATGCCACACCTGAAGCAGCACGGGTACGAGGCAAAAAAACATTGCATCACACCTCATGTGGGACGAGTGCAGAAAGTATACATCTCTAGTGTGATATAATGATTGTCCATGACTATACACAGAATCACAGAATGAATAGTGCTCTTATGCAAATAATGAAGAACAGAGGCAAGTTATATGGAAGAAAACGTGAGTAAATGTATGTAATGGTGTATTAGTCTCAACAATTATTTACAGAACAACAAATGTGAATTTTAATTGAACTTGGTTCAAAAGAGATTTTTGCATAGTAGTATAAGCAAAAAAACTTGATATGACAGAATTTAAATACAACAAGAATGCCATGTTGAAAAAAATGTGTTTGTCAAGATAAGGAAATGAATGTTGAGATGTCCATGAATGCATAGATAGAGAAATATAGATAAAAAGGTTTATATATACATGGGTACATAATAAGGTGTATATATATATATGAGAGAATCAAATTGAAGACCTCCAAAGGATGACAAGAATAGTAAAAACCTGTATAAATGTATGCGTGAGAGAGTATCGGACATGATAAAAACGTCTTCAATTGCACCAGAAAAACATTACTTCAAACATTTGTCTTCTTGATTTTTCTTTATGGCAACAGATACAGTAGAAAGGTCTTACGCCTCTGAGGTGTTGAAAAGGGAGGATGCCTTTGAGGTGTTGGCAAATTATTTATGTGGATAATAAAAAGGACCAATAAATCTATGTCTATGTAAACTTCGTATCAAAATGTGGCTGATAACAATTTGCTACTGGGACTTTCCTAGTTATATCAGTAACATGACATGGAGACATAAATATATCTGAAAATACATCACCTATAATATAGTAGGCAAATTAGAAAGCAACATTGTGAATTGTCTCCTAACCACCAGTATGACTAAGTTGTGTTACTAACAAGTTTCCCTGTTAACCTGAACCGTGTAGAAACATCTTGTTAAACAGAGAAAGAATGGCTTCCATGACAGACATGGCCTTCAGTAATAGAGAGTGCAACAGAGAAGATTGAACAAAGCAAAAAGAACCTATTAACCTCTGGTAATTTTAGGTAAAATTCTAGTAACGCTGCTTTTTTCCTTATATATGAATATGAATATTTTGAGTGTTAAAACCGCTATATCATACCTTCTAGGTCAAAATTTATGTCAAAACAGGGTTAATTTTTTAAAGATTTTCAGCAATATCTTATATAAAATTCTAAATTTTAAATGTCATCAATAGTTTTTTCAATTGATACTTACACAATATACAAAATAAATAAAATTTCGAGTACTTCATTAGATTCCTTTAAAATTTCAAAATGAATATTTTTAAGTTTCAACTGTTGAGATTAATATGTGTTAATATGCTTTATCATTATATCAAAATTTCAGTTTCTATTCATACGGTTTCCAAAATAACGATTGAGATAGATAGATGAATATATCAGTAATCTAAAGAGGGTTCCATTTGTTTCCTTTGGAAGTACGGTACTCTTACAAGTATATTAGTATAGACAGATATGGTGGTCCATCATTATTACTTACTCCACCTAAGCCTAAACTATGGAATTGATGTGAGGCTATAGATAGACGGAATAGATTGATGTACTTTAGAATAACTGAGTACAGAAAGAAGCAGTGAATTTGTCCAATAAAGATTGTTGTCTTCCTGAAATATCGAAAATATCGACTTGTAAATTTTATTTGTGTAAATAGTAAAATGAAAGATATATGAATAAGGCAAGATAATTCAGAAGAAACACTGAGATTTTTCAACTTAGGAAAAGATTTTCAGGTCTAATCTAGTTTCTTTAGTGACTGAAATTAAAATGAAAGACTGATAAATATCTAGGCACAAGCTGTTAATGGACCGTGTTAAGAAAAATTGTCAGGAAGGAGTATGTGATAAAAACCTTGCTGCCATGGCAGCAATTAAATAAAGTTGTCCTACATGAATCCGGACGTGACCCTTGTTATTGAACGATAACGATTGGATCATTTGGCCTAAATTAACAATTTGTTATTGTCGGAGCTAAAAACAATATTCATACATATCTAAATAACTTGTTTTGACCCAAGAACTGAAGCAATAAATTCACTAGAATATATTGGTAGCGTATCATTAAATATATTGACTACCGATGATGAGTTTTATAAACAAGACTTGATCTGATTTCGAATTAAGTAAAAATTCCATAATGTTTGTTTTAAAAATATTTTTCTTTTTTGTTAACAAAGTAAATAATCATATAGTGTAATAATTATATTCATTTACTGGCTGTTACCTACAGATATTAAATGTTTTGTGTATAATTCTGCAATTAATTAACATTTTTGTTTTATTAAGTTTTTCATGCAGAAAAGTTCTTTTTTAGAGTGTAGCCAAACAAGGGTCACTTATAGTTTTGCCATGTCCGTCTGTATGTCATGAACATTTACGATGCAGGGATCCGTTTCTGAAATTTTAAGCTTTAAAGTGGTTATTTTTGTTAGAGTTTCTTGTTCTCACTTCTTACCTGCTGAACTGCTATTTCTGAATATCTGAAAAGTATTCAAAACAGTAGTATATATAACGAAAAGGAAAATTATCACAGCTAAGTAGGCTCTACTAATTAGCAAATAATGGTTAACTCACGTAAGCCTGTCGGGTCTGTAAATACTTAATAGAAACTCCATTCAAATGACCTGAATCGACTGCAGAAGTAAGTAACTTTGTATTTTAAAATAACCATGTAGGCAATATATTTTCGTTCTATAAAATAAAAATTTTGTAAATAGTTTAATAGGAATGTTATGTACCATTAAATTTTTATAAATGCCTAAATGTACGGAACCCTTACATTGCGAGTTTCACTCGTGCTTGACAGGTTTTTTATTCATCTTCCATCACAAGGTGGTATATAGCCACAATATAACGCCACTTTGCAATTTTACTTTAATATCCATTGTCTTGCGGGGAAGAGGGTTTGCTTTAATTTAAATCAACATTCTTTCTTCTAAACGAGAATGGTACTTTTATTTACAAGATATTGAAATTGTACCAACTCATTCTTCATGACATTATAAGTCTTTGGAACTAGGAATATCAAGTTATGTTGATTCAAAATAAAAAGTTAGATAAATAAATGAAATATATCATGGACGCCACGCAAAATAATACTTTGACATTTGATGACAAATAAATTTAATTTTATAACTAACCATTTTTAATACACGATAATATAAATTAAAAACTAGTCATTCTAGTTGAATGAATTGAATAATTATTGACTCACTCTCGATTATAATTAATTGACTCTCTCTCGAATCACACATTTTTTCCGAAGTGTTGAAAATATGAAAATTTTGGAATGAAACTATGTAATATGTCTCCAAACTCATTTGAAGACATTTTGAAATTTAAAGCAACTTCAACGACAAATGCAAACTGGACTTGCCGGGGACAATTTAAGTGGTAGTGTATATGGGAATAATATGAAATAATCTGTATGCAAAATGAAATTTAAAGTAACTTCAACAACAAACACAAACTTTCAGTTTGCCGGGAACAACTTAAGTGGTAGCGTATATGGGAATAATATGAAATAATCTGTATGCAAAATGAAATTTAAAGTCACTTCAACAACAAGCACAAACTTCTGACTTGCATGGAACAATTTAAGTGTTAGCAGATTATTTCAAATTATTCCATATATGGAATAATTCGAAATAATCTGCATAGTCCTTGAAAATTGTGCATTGTTCTTGAAACTGTTGTGGTCAACATTATCGTATTATCTTTCTGATGATTGTGTGTTTTTGAAAGATCATCCTTGGTTTAGTTTTGAAACCTGTTTTCAAAATTTGTGTTGCAAGTGACGTATTTTTCTAGTTTAACGTATTGAAAATGGGTCGTAATTTTGAGAATGTATCTGTCATTTTTATCTTGGTGTTGTCAGATAAAGAAATGTCAGATAAATAATGTATATTTTAGTGTATCAAATTTTTTTCGACTCATGTAATTTCTGACCTAATGTCTTCCTCTTTTCATCAGTAAATTTGCATAGATGGAAAACATTTCATATTTTCTCTTGAGAGTGTAAAAGTGAACAGATGTCCCATAATTTGTGGAATCACTGAAAAGAAGGGATAGTTCAAGCTATGACTTACTTACTGACAAAATTTTACCTTATGAAAATCTCTTCGTTTTCAAGATACAGGACACTTTTTAACAGATACAGGTCTCCGTACTACAAATCACACTGTGATAGAATTGAAAAATTACAAAATTATGTTTTGCTACAGACTTCATCTTGAACGAGATTATAGATCCTATGAAATCCAACTACAGAGATTTAATTTGTCATCACTAGCTGCACGGAGAAATAGCGCTGATCTATTATATTCATATAAAATCAAACATTCGCATATTGATTGTCCCTATACCCTCTCTCTACTCAACTTCAATACTCGACTCAGATCCCGTATACCATTACAGAGATTATTCGTACTACAAGTTTATAACAATAATTCCTCTTTTTATAACCCCGTAATTCGAATGTGCCGATTGCATAACTATATTGTTTCTCAACATCCATCCTTAGAAATGTTTGATCTGAAATTATTAACATCTAAAAAGAAAATACAAAATATATTATTTATAAATTAAAACCAGCTACGATAGATTTCATGTTCTGTTTAGTATATAGAAAATAATATAATTCTAAGTTAATACTAGCTTTATTAACCGGTCAATAAATTTTGTAATATATTTAATAACACGAGTAACCCTTGAAATTGTATACATAAATACATTTTGTAATATATTTAATAACACGAGTAACCCTTGAAATTTAACTTACCCATAAATATTATTTTGTGCACACATAATTAGTTATAGTCTAGTTTTATACTCTGTTCTTTTTATTGTACATATACGTGACTGTAACTTGTTTAGTGAGCCTTTCAATAAATAAATAAATAAAACAAAAAAATTTAAAAATGTACTTTTGGGATTTTGTAATTTTTATCAGTACATTTTTTTTCATCAAAATCAAAGTTGGGTACTTGGACTGTTTTGTTAAAAAAGAAGTGTTCTACTGTGTACTGAAGTGTAGGACTGGCAAACCATTTTAAAAATAGGCCCATCAAAAAATTGTAGTAATAAAAATCTTCTGTCTTCAACTATAAAAAAAACTACAAAGAAATTAACAATTAGCCTTAATGTGTAGTCGGAGCACCCAGAACATCGACTCAGAATAGTGATTTTCACAAGCTTTAAAAAGTGTCTATATTTAGAAAATTAAGAGATCTATGGACACTATATATTGATTATAATCACTTGCTTATATTTTAAAAAGTGTTAGTATTTCCAAAATTTCATTAGAGACATGAGTGAAAACACCTCATAAGAGGTTTTGGTTTTCTCGAAAGTTGCTTCAAATATTGAAGTGATTGCCCTATCATGTGACAACTCACATGTCTATTAACTTGTTTAGGTTGGGTTTGATAAAATATATTAACATAGACAACTGTAATAAGGTGCATTTTCATGTCTGATGCCTTTTGTTTACTTAAAGAGAAAAAGTCATAAAAACTCAAAAGAAAATTTAGGCTGCGTATAGAGAGGATGTTATTACTGATTGCACATACTAGAAGTGCCAAGTTTAAGTTTCTTTAAGGTGAACCGCAATCAGGATGGTTATCAACCATTGAAGATATGGCTATAGGGTAAATAATAATTCAGTTATTATATTTATACCATTAATATTGATATTACACCATAAATATTGATAAAAATTGACCACTATAAAATAAGTGACCTTAAAAATAAATTACCACATAGTCTATTTAAGTTGTCCTTTCTATATAACCGACTTATAGTTTATTTTTTAAAAGAGTTTCTATGTGCACAATTTTTGTACTCCTAATTATCGGTAAGCTAATTCATATGAATAAAACTTAAGTTGTCCCTTCTATATAAGCGACTTATAGTTTATTTTTCTTGAGAGTTTCGATATTCACAATTTTTGTATTCCTAATTATCGGTGAGCTTATTCTTACAAAGAATACTTAAGTTGTTCATTCTATATAAGCGACTTATAGTTTATTTTTCTTAAGAGTTTATGCAAATGAAGTTCCGAACGTTTAAATGATAGAAAAAAAAATATTATAGAAATGGAAAAACAAATTGTTTAAAAAATTTTCTTTTAATTTTAACCATCTATATGGAAATTTAGACCCACCCCATCTTCGGAATCCACCCCTTAATATTTTTTTTGTATTACCATCGATACGATCCAACTAAAAGAGAGAAATGTTTTTAGTGTTTATAAACCCATCTAAATTTATATTTAATATTTTTTTATTAATTCCAAAGACCTGACACAAAATTTAAACCTACCTCCGACCTTCGGAACACACCCCTAACCTTCAGAACCCACCCCTAAATATATTAATTCCGTCTATACTTTCGACTGCAAGAGAAAAATATTCCTAATACTTTTAAACCCATCTAAATTATTGCTAAATATTTTTTTTATTAATTTTCAAGACCTAACACAAAATTTAGACCCACCCCCGACCTTCGGAACCCACCCTTTAATATCTTTTTTTGTATTACCGTCTACACTTCCGACCGCAAGAGAAAAATACTTTTAATTTTTTTAAAACCATCTAAATTTTTCTTAAATATTTGTTTTATTAATTCTAAAGACCTAACACAAAATTTAAACCTACATTCGACCTTCAGAACCCACCCCTAAATATTTTAGTTCTGTCTATACTTCCGACTGCAAGAGAAAAATACTCTCAATACTTTTAAACCCATCTAAATTTTTCTTAAATGTTTTTTTTATTAATATTCAAGACCTAACACAAAATTTAGACCGACCCCTGATCTTCGGAACCCACCCTTTAATAGCTTCTTTTGTATTACCGTCTACACTTCCGACTGTAAGAGAAAAATACTCTTAATTCTTTTAAACCCATCTAAATTTCTCTTAATAATTTTGTTTAATAATTCTAACAACCTAACATAAAATTTACACCCACACCCGACCTTCGGAACCCACCCTTTAATATATTTTTTTGTATTACCGTCTACACTTCCGACTGCAAGAGAAAAATACTCTTAATTCTTTTAAACCCATCTAAATTTTTCTTAAATGTTTGTTTTATTAATTTTAAAGACCTAACACAAAATTTAAACCTACTCTCGACCTTCGGAACACACCCCATAACCTTCAGAACCCACCCCTAAATTTTTAATTTGGTCTATGCTTCCGACTGCAAGAGAAAAATACTCTTAATACTTTTAAACCCATCTAAATTTCTCTTAAATATTTTTTTTATTAATTCTAACAACCTATCTCAAAATTTAGACCCACCCCCGACCTTCGCAACCCACCCTTTAATATCTTTTTTTGTATTACCGTCTACACTTCCGACCGCAAGAGAAAAATACTCTTAATTCTTTTAAACCCATCTAAATTTTTCTTAAATGTTTTTTTATTAATATTCAAGACCTAATACAAAATTTAGATCGACCCCTGATCTTCGGAACCCACCCTTTAATAGCTTCTTTTATATTACCGTCTACACTTCCGACTGCAAGAGAAAAATACTCATAATACTTTTAAACCCATCTAAATTTTTCTTAAATGTTTGTTTTACTAATTTTAAAGACCTAACACAAAATGTAAACCTACCTCCGACCTTGGGAACACACCCCTAACCTTCAGAACCCACCCCTAAATATATTAATTCTGTCTCTACTTCCGACTGCAAGAGAAAAATACTCATAATACTTTTAAACCAATCTAAATTTTTCGTAAATGTCTTTTTTATTAATTGTAAAGACCTAACAAAAAATTTAAACCTTCTCTCGACCTTCGGAACACACCCCTAACCTTCAGAACCCACACCTAAATATTTTAATTCTGTCTATACTTCCGACTGCGAGAGAAAAATGCTCTTAATACTTTTAAACCAATCTAAATTTTTCTTAAATGTCTTTTTTATTCATTCTAAAGACCTAACACAAAATTTAAACCTACTCTCGACCTTCGGAACACACCCCTAACCTTCAGAACCCACCCCTAAATATATCAATTCCGTCTCTACTTCCGACTGCAAGAGAAAGATACTCATAATACTTTTAAACCAATCTAAATTTTTCTTAAATGTCTTTTTTATTAATTCTAAAGACCTAACACAAAATTTAAACCTACTCTCGACCTTTGGAACACACGCCTAACCTTCAGGACCCACCCTTAAATATTTTAATTCTGTCTATACTTCCGACTGCAAGAGAAAAATACACATAATACTTTTAAACCCATCTAAATTTTTACTAAATATTTTTTTTATTAATTTTAAAGACCTAACACAAAATTTAGACCCACCGCCGACCTTCGGAACCCACCCTTTAATATCTTTTTTTGTATTAACGTCTACACTTCCGACCGCAAGAGAAGAATACTCTTAATTCTTTTAAACCCATCTAAATTTTTCTTAAATGTTTGTTTTATTCATTCTAAAGACCTAACACAAAATTTAAACCTACTTTCGACTTTCGGACCACACCCCTGCCCTTCAGAGCCACCCCTAACTTCTTTAATTCTGTCTATATTTCGTTTTGTGTTAGATTGTGAGAATTAATAAAAAAAATATTTAGGAAAAATTTAGATTGGTTTAAAAGTATTAAGAGTATTTTTCTCTTGCAGTCGGAAGTATGGACATAATCCAAATATTTAGGGGTGGGTTCTGAAGGTTAGAGATGTGTTCCGAAGGTCGAGAGTAGGTTTAAATTTTGTATTACGTCTTTAGAATTAATAAAAAAAACATTTAAGAAAAATTTAGATGGTTTTAAAAGCATTAAGAGTATTTTTCTCTTGCAGTCGGAAGTGTAGACGGTAATACAAAAAAAGATATTAAAGGGTGGGTTCCGAATGTTGGGGGTTGATCTAAATTTTGTGTTAGGTCTTGAATATTAATAAAAAAAACATTTAAGAAAAATTTTGATTGGTTTAAAAGTATTAAGAGTATTTTTCTCTTGCAGTCGGAAGTGTAGACGGTAATACAAAAAAAAGATATTAAAGGGTGGGTTCCGAATATCGGGGGTGGGTCTAAATTTTGTGTTAGGTCTTGAATATTAATAAAAAAAACATTTAAGAAAAATTTAGATTGGTTTAAAAGTATTAAGAGTATTTTTCTGTAGCAGTCGGAAGTGTAGATGGTAATATAAAAAAACATATTAAAGGGTGGGTTCCGAAGGTCGGGGGTGGGTCTAAATTTTGTGTTAGGTCTTTAATATTAGTAAAAAAAATATTTAAGAAAAATTTAGATGGGTTTAAAAGTATTAAGAGTATTTTTTTCTTGCAGCCGGAAGTATAGACAGAATTAAAATATTTAGGGGTGGGTCCTGAAGGTTAGGGGTTTGTTCCGAAGGTCGAGAGTAGGTTTAAATTTTGTGTTAGGTCTTTAGAATTAATAAAAAAGACATTTAAGAAAAATTTAGATGGGTTTAAAAGTATTAAGAGTATTTTTCTCTTGCAGTCGGAAGTATAGACAGAATTAAAATATTTGGGGGTGGGTTCTGAAGGTTAGGGGTGTGTTCCGAAGGTCGAAAGTAGGTTTCAATTTTGTGTTAAGTCTTTAGAATTAATAAAACAAACATTTAAGAAAAATTTAGATGGGTTTAAAAGATTTAAGCGTATTTTTATCTTGTAGACGGTAATACAAAAAATATATTATGGGGTGGGTTCCGAAGGTCGGGGATGGGTCTAAATTTTGTGTTAGGTTGTTAAAATTAATAAAAAAAATATTTAGTAAAAATTTAGATGGGTTTAAAAATATTAAGAGTATTTGTCTCTTGCAGTCGGAAGTATAGACGAAATTAATATATTTAGGGGTGGGTCCTGGAGGTTAGGGGTGTGTTCCGAAGGTCGAGAGTAGGTTTAAATTTTGTGTTAGGTCTTTAGAATTAATAAAAAAGACATTTAAGAAAAATTTAGATGGGTTTAAAAGTATTAAGAGTATTTTTCTCTTGCAGTCGGAAGTATAGACAGAATTAAAATATTTAGGGGTGGGTTCTGAAGGTTAGGGGTGTGTTCTGAAGGTCGAAAGTAGGTTTCAATTTTGTGTTAAGTCTTTAGAATTAATAAAACAAACATTTAAGAAAAATTTAGATGGGTTTAAAAGATTTAAGCGTATTTTTATCTTGTAGTCGGAAGTGTAGACGGTAATACAAAAAATATATTATGGGGTGGGTTCCGAAGGTCGGGGATGGGTCTAAATTTTGTGTTAGGTTGTTAAAATTAATAAAAAAAATATTTAGTAAAAATTTAGATGGGTTTAAAAATATTAAGAGTATTTGTCTCTTGCAGTCGGAAGTATAGACGAAATTAATTTATTTAGGGGTGGGTCCTGGAGGTTAGGGGTGTGTTCCGAAGGTCGAGAGTAGGTTTAAATTTTGTGTTAGGTCTTTATAATTAATAAAACAAACATTTAAGAAAAATTTAGATGGGTTTAAAAGAATTAAGAGTATTTTTCTCTTGCAGTCGGAAGTGTAGACAGTAATACAAAAAAATATATTAAAGGGTGGGTTCCGAAGGTCGGGGGTGGGTCTAAATTTTGTGTTAGGTTGTTAGAAAATATTTAAGAAAAATTTAGATGGTTTAAAAGTATTAAGAGTATTTTTCTCTTGCAGTCGGAAGTATAGACAGAATTAAAATATTTAGGGGTGGGTCCTGAAGGTTAGGGGTTTGTTCCGAAGGTCGAGAGTAGGTTTAAATTTTGATGGGATTAAAAGTATTATGAGTATTTTTCTCTTGCAGTCGGAAGTATAGACGGAATTAATATATTTAGGGGTGGGTTCTGAAGGTTATGGGGTGTGTTCCGAAGGTCGAGAGTAGGTTTAAATTTTGTGTTAGGTCTTTATAATTAATAAAATAGACATTTAAAAAAAATTTAGATGGGTTTAAAAGTATTATGAGTATTTTTCTCTTGCAGTCGGAAGTATAGACGGAATTAATATATTTAGGGGTGGGTTCTGAAGGGTATGGGGTGTGTTCCGAAGGTCGGAGGTAGGTTTAAATTTTGTGTCAGGTCTTTGGAATTAATAAAAAAATATTAAATATAAATTTAGATGGGTTTAAAAGCGCTAAAAACATTTCTCTCTTTTAGTTGGATTGTATCGATGGTAATACAAAAAAAATATTAAGGTGCTGATTCCGAAGATGGGGTGGGTCTAAATTTCCATATAGATGGTTAAAATTAAAAGAAAATTTTTTAAACAATGTTTTTTTCCATTTCTATAATTTTTTTTTCGTTCATTTGAACGTTCGGAACTTCATTTGCATAATAGTTTCGATATTCACAATTTTTATGTTCATAATTTTCAGTAAGCTAACTCGTACGAACAGCAAGGAATTAATGTATATTCGAATATGTAGTGAAGATATTATGTGTTTTATCTAAAAAATTTTAGTTGCTTAGATTTCTGATTACTTAATTGACATTTTAATCAATGTTGACTTTAATTACTTTGCACTGGGCTAATTAGTATGCATATTAACCATGTTGTCACTTTACTAGTATTATCAGTGAGAGTTTCGTACATTCTCAAATTTTTTACGACATGTTTACTCCTTTCCTTGCCCAATCAGGTGGAGGAGTCACTAGTGATATTTTTAAAAATAATTGCTATACAGTGCTTATTATGACAAGCGGTACGAATAACATTAATTTTATAATGATGAAATGATTGGAATGCTTTATTCCTAGGAGCAGTTCCATGTTGGAGGCTCTCGCTTTCAGAAAGTGTTGCAGTATCACATGTGATATATGGAAGTATGAAACAATTGAAAACAGTTGTGTCAAGTGATTTAGAAACTATTATGCAAACAACAAAAGTTTGCATATTTATGAAAGTAATTAAGGAGGACAATAAATATAGAAATTTTGTTTTAACCACGTTAATATTTTCCACATACACGCGAAAACAAAAAGATTTAAGAGAATTATGCATTCAAGTGATTGTGTACGAGATGAATATTGGTTGGAAGCAAGTGTAATAATAGAGGAGGCTTTTAGTATTTTGCGCAAAAACCCTTTTGATGAAACCACTTTCACGAATTTAGCAATACATAGGAAGCATAATTAGAAAGCAATCAAGCTGAAATTTATATTATGCTGCCGTGTTCAAGAAATACAAAATTATTTTAACACAATGACAAATCTTTATTGATTCTTCCAGATCAATTCAATCATTTTCAAATGCTAACATTGTTCCAATCAACATGTTAAAATTATATATTTGTACACAAACGCATGCAAGCATCCATGCCCGCCCCTGAGATCGCTGAAAACGGCATTGAAGGTAATAAATTGACAATGTGTCTAAATAATTGAATCATAAGCACTCAAAAACAATAAACTCACAACGTAATTACCCCGATATATCGAACTATGATTTTAATTGTGATAAACTCTCAACGTAATTACCCCGACATATCGAACTATGATTTTAATTGTGATAAACTCGCAACGTAATTACCCCGATATATCGAACTATGACTTTAATTGTGATAAACTCTCAACGTAATGACCCCGAACATATCGAACTATGATTTTAATTGTGATAAACTCTCAACGTAATTACCCCGACATATCGAACTATGATTTTAATTGTGATCACTAAAAACTTATACTTGCTTACCTAAAAATATTAACCTCTTTAAATTATTTGTATTTCTACGCCATTATGTTTCCGATTTGCAATAGCTATTTGCCTCTCAGTACAAATTTCTATATGTAAAGAGTCAAAATTTTGTAGTTTTACTTTGTACCATAAATGATTTTCAGAATTAACAAATTTTTTTATCGGAATTTGTCAAATAACCTAGATAATTAAAATTACCTTTATTCCATTTACTATATTCAGTTCCGAATAATAAACAAGGCCAGCAAAACATTTTATTTAAAATGCAACTCTGATTAGCCACCACTAATTGTAAAAATTACTGGGAAAATGCCATACACTAGGTTTATTACGAACGTATAGACATTAAAAAATACCTTCTACCTATCATTCTCAATTATGTATTGAAGTACAGAATTTGCTTCATAATGAAATGTGTTTAAATTTTCGTAAATACGTCATGTATATGTGCTAAATGTTCAGAGCAACCTACTTATAATTGCTTATAAGGCACTATGCACCTCTGATCCTCAAAATAGTTCAAATAACCAGTTTCCAGTACGACGTTCAAAACAGGCAGCAAATTTTCTTGAATCTCTTTGGTGAACTTGAAAAGGTATCCTCGGAGCAATCTTTTGAGTCGACGGAATAGAAAAAAGCCATATGGTGATGATCATTTGAATATGGTGGATGTGAAATGATACGAGTTGAATGTTTAGGCAAAAAATTTTAAACATGCGCTGGTACATTATCATTGTGTAAAAACCAATTTTCCTTCTATAATTTTTTGTGAATATTTTCACACAAAAGATGCATAATAAATAACACCAGGGTAACTGAAAAAAACTGTTAATATAACCTTGATTTTTAAGCAACTTTTTTTTAATTATATCGGTCGAAAGAATGTGTCTTATGAAATGCCAGCATTATTAACAAGGTCTCAAATTGATAATTTTTGAGAACAATATCGTTGAGATGGTCATCAGTTGATGTTAACAACAATCTGGTCCGCTGTTCGTCTTTAACATATCCTCGGCCTTCTTTAATGATTTTATATCCCTCAATAATTCTTTCTCTCGACATACATTGATAATCAATACTCTTTTCTAATATTTTCAACATGTCAGTAGTAGAGAATATTCTGCAAGCAAAATTAGATCCAAATTTTTTGCACAACGAAATAAGATAAGGTAAAAATAGCAGAAAACAGAAGTTTTCAATGTTGAAAAACTAGTGTATCTCAGCAAGTATGAAATATCTTTCACCTAGAAAAATAATTTCTACCTAGAAAAATAATTTAAAACATAAAGATCGGCTGAATACACAGTTTGTCGCACTGAATGTGTCAATAGAAATACTATGTACATTTTAAAGTTTTTATTTAAATACATATATAACTGTGTGCAGAAACTCATAGTGTAAGTTTTACTTGTAATAACAGGTTTATTCAATATTCTAAACAATAGTATTGTGAATACATATATATTTTTATATATATATATATACAGGAAAAAGTAAGTGTTTGAAAATCCGTCACTGTGGCTTATTTAACCAGTGCTACATTTTTGTAAAAGTTAACAACTGTTGCTGTTTGTTACTTAACTCTTGTATTTTTTGATCTTTTCATACTTGTTGTGTCCAAAAAAAACATTTTTTTATTAGCATCTCATTTCTGCGGTTGTTGGCTTGTAAATAAGATAAGAATAGTCTACCAATAGTGATTGTTATGAAAATATTTATTTTATCGAATTTATCAGCTACATTTGATAAGAATCAGTTTCAAAACAATTGTAAATGCCAATCTAAGTAAATTGATAGATTGAACGAACTCAAATAGCAGTTGTGTTCATAGTTCTTTTGAATTTATACTACCTTTTTTCGTGATTTCGCACATGTAGATGTTTAATTTTTTACAAATCTGTTATTTAAAATAAAAGATATTTAAAAGTAAAACTATTTATCTATCATTAACTAGGAGGAAAATAAGCTATTTTTATAGAGTGAGGTTAACTAATAAGAATGAACAGCGTCATCGTTATTTAGGAATAGCAGAGAATATTAAAATCAAATGTTTAGTTTGTGCGTAATGAGGTAGGAAAGTAATGAACTGAATTATGGTGCTTCTAACTAGAACTCTAACCTCTATACATTTTCATTTATATGTCCATTTGTTATTGTGTTTTGTGGATCCTTCTGTTAAGGGCTGAATTTTGTAAGTGGCTTCACTTGTGTGGAATTAGTATTTCATGGGATAAAAATCTTATGTTTATCTCCTTGACACGGATTATATATATATGTAAAATTTCACGATTATCGGCTGAATATTCGAGCCATGGAAGTGGAACAAACAAAATTCATTTTCGCATTTATATTATTAATATGAGATACGAGATTTTTACCAAATATATAGAGAACAAAAACATAATTAGACTTTATCATACACAAGTCTTATTGTTTCTGTTATCATTGTTTGCCCGCTTTTACATAACTTTGATTATGGCCCTTATTGATAGTTTTATTCGTACACTATTATTTACGTAATGATTAACATTATATACCTTGCTATGAATCACCAGATTAGAGAAAATCCTGACGGGTATACTATCAACTATTGATAATGTGGGAGATGAAATGAACATGTGTGTTTTAGTGATGAATGGTTACGTTGTTAAATTTCATCGGTTAGATATGCAATAGTCATGATACTAATTATATGTAGATTGGGAATATGAGATCATTAAGGAATATGAGCTTGTTTTGTAGTATTGCGTGTTATTTATGTAGATAGTGTGTGAATACAATCACTATTCTGCTGTCCTTACTTAACATAATTTTGCTGTTAATAAACATATTTTACTTATTTATTGGATTTTAAATATTCATTTATTCTAGATAATAATATATATTATGAGTGATATTATATTATGAATGAGTTTTTTTCTTTTGTTATTTAATAGCCCTTTAAGGGAACAAGTGTTCCTTAATGAATTTTGTCTACTGTAATGGACTAAAATATGGGTGACTCTGATAACGGACAAATTTTTTGGCTGGCTGAAGTTTCATGCATGTAACATTTACAATTTCCTATATTAATACATCACAATAATTAAAAAAAAATTTTACAATATGATTAGATGTTAAGCAAAATTTTAATCCTTGATTTTATAATTACTGTGGCTTTCTTTGCTAGATTAGCTAGCTTAAATTAACGTTATTAAAAGCTAATTAGCTTGTTTTTTCTTGTCAAAATTCTTTTGAGCACTAGTGTTTTAATCTGAAAAAAAATGGATAATGTGAAAATTTTCCATATAACACTATCTAAATTAAAAGCCTAGCGAGGGGCTACGATGGCAGTAACAATGCCAAGGAATCTAGACAATTTATCGATCCAATCAGCACGCAAAAAATTATTTTTAAGTGGATCTGGTTTATTACAAAAAAAATTTAAACTTTAGAAAGAATTAGTTTGTGTCATCCAAATTGGAAATGTGCTTGGGATATTGACTAGCCAAAACCTTGCCCACTATTTGGGAACCGAGATTTATAGTAGTTTTCATACCATGAAACTATATGGTTTCTTAAGGAATAATAAACAATACCTAACAAACCTAGGGTGCTGCTTGATGTTGTTGCTACTTTGCTTAACCTTCTAACAAGGTCATCCATTATTTATAATCTTTGTATTTTCACTACACAATTTTGAAACTGGCACATTTCTTTATAAACACATTTTACTGAAGATACAGACAGCAGGAATGTGAAATGCAAGCAATGTTCTACATTAATTGGTAAAGTGGAAGACTCGAAGGCCTGTGTCAAATTAGTGAAACTAAACATTATCATTGAATGGCACTACCGCAGGTGAACTAGAAGATTGACTCAAACTAAATAGAACACTCTCGGCGGTCAACTAAAATACACAAGATTAACACCATTTCTCATTACTTAAGCTTCTTTATTACACGGTGCACAGTAGAGAGCTGAAATATTCATTTACATGATGTGTGTCTGAAATCAGATTGTGGTAAATATAGTAACAAGTTTAAATACAATTTCAATATTGTATTATTATTTATACAATGGGTATTAATGAGCATGGATGTTGTGTTCTAGAATGTTCCCATTTTTGCTCTACATGCTCTCCCTCAATGTTACCCAGTCTTTGAAGATAATGTGAACACAAAATTGTCAGTTTACACTTCACACCAATTATAACTTAAACAATGTAAGTAGCAATCATGGAATGACAGATAGTTCTATTTTGGAATATCTAAGTAAATCATACAGGCATTAAAGATTTGTAACTGTTTTTCTGGCTAAAATTTAAATATGAAATTTCACACGTCTATCGTTATGAGCTTGTGAAAGTCACAGAGAAAATCGGTGTACCATCACAAGAAGTAAATTACAAGACCTATATAAACATAAAGACCTTTTGTAACATGCAATAAGTTTTCTTTTGTCTGAATGTAAGTAAGTTCATGCAATTTGAAAATGTAATATCTATACCAACCTTGAAATATTCTCATTTGCATAAATGGAACAAAATGAAAAATAAATGGGTATAAAAACACTTTTTTACTTAAAAGGAAATTACAAAATTTTAAAGAAATGTACATTCCTTTAAAATTCTGTAATTACTTTGGAACGTGCTTCTATTTTGGCAATTGAATATTTTTCCGATATTAAAGATGATTATTTTGCAGCACTTATTGAAGTTTAAATGAAAACCTACATTGTTACAATTCTTGCAGACTCCGCTGTGCTTATTATAGCTTTATATACATTTGTTTATCATTACAAAGTGTTCTACTCATTGTAAAGGATTGTTTGAAATGTTCTTCTATTAAATCATTATTTATCATACATATTTTTTGTTGTACTTAAATAATCTTTACACTGTCTTCCTCACTTAAACTTTTTTATGAGATTATTTTGGAAAGAAACAAGATGTCATTGAATTGCTGTGGCCGAGTGACCTGATGACCTTTATTTATTAATCACATTTCTTTCTCGTATGCTATAAAAGTCATTCTGAGTATCTAATCAGATAATATCTCAGCAAATTGGGGATATTCAAAGTCAGTGAATGGTGCCATTTGTTTGTTTCTTTTTTTTAATGTAAGGTTATTTATAAGTAATATTTTTCATACTTTTGAAGGTATTTTAACAAGTTTGGTCTTTATACATTTTGGCCATCAGCTGTCTTCTTTACTTTCATAATTTGACAAACTTTTTTATGAGATTATTGTGGAAAGAAACCAGATGTCATTGAAGTGACTTGATGACGTTTTATTTATTAATCACATTTCTTTCTTATATGCTATAAAAATCATTCTGAGTATCTAATCAGATAATGTCTCAGCAAATTAAGGATATTTAAAATCAGTGAATGGTGCCTTTTGTTTGTTTCTTTTTGTGGATATTTGGTTGTTTATACAGTTGTATTTTTCATACCTTTTAATGTATTTTAACAAGTTTGGTCTCTTGAAATTTTTGGTCATCAACGATTAATTCATTTGATAAATTTATATGCATCCGGAACAATTGCTAACTGAAATATTTAAGTGTGATCAGGAATTATAATAAATCCGTATAAAACAAAATTATAATCAAATCAATTTCTAAAAAGTGGTAGACGTTTTCCAACAGCCTGCAGAGCCGTTCTGTCATTTACTAGTTAATCTTAGTCCTGAGTTGTTTTCAACTGATAGCTTGATTGCTAAATTGGTTTGATATATTGATATAATTGAATTTATAACTGGTAATTCTGCTAGCATTTCTTACTGGAAAAGTTGTGCCAAGTCACACATTTCTATATATTGAAATTTTCTGCTACTGTTTGCATCACCAATAGAGTCTAATAGATCGTGATAACAGTTACTAATTCATCATTAAATTAAAAACATTTAGTAAAAATAAAATGAATACCCGCCATCTAGTGGAAAATTTTAAAATTATTTTAATGTTCTGAGATTAAAATGGTTGTCTTTAAAACAAAAAGATGTAGTTGTTAAACAATCAAATAGTAACATGTTAATTAAATAAGTACTATTAAGTAAAATTGGTGTGATTTTTATATAATAATAATAAATAATTGAAATAACGCAGTGAAATGAGACCAGATTTTCTTCTATGACCTTGAACTTTATAACGGTAAGAATTAGAGTCAAAAAGTGGATGGACAATATTTTTGTATTGTTTTAATTTCTGAAAACTCCGTTCTCTAGTTGATATAGAATGATAAATGTGTCTTAAATATTGATCTAGTATACAAATTATGACTGCACATAGTTTCATTAAAGTCCGTTTAGTAGTTTTTGCATGATGTGCGACACAAACAGATAGCAGGCATTTTGAAACTGTTATTTTGGCTTCAACTATTCCTTCAGTTATTTTCTCCAAAATATCTTTTATTTATCGATTAAACCTCTCTTATTAATTTATTATACGTATAAGTTGTAACAACTGTATTTCATTCTCAATTTCTTAATTTTTGGGTGTTACGTATATCAGGTAATAAACCTAATATACGCAATGTGTACATTATTAGTATTAATATTTTCAAGGTTCTGTATACCAAAAGGGAAAAACTCATGTGTCCATTCATTGTCTGCATGTTCGTATCTCTGAAACAATTTACAATTGTTAACACTCAGAATTATTTATTTGGTTATTTCAAATGTTGCATAATTATAGATTAAAAGAGTGAATTATAAAGATTTCTATGGTATTTTTTTCAGAGTTTTTCGTGAATATTGTCCACATAAGTCAAAATTATGAACAAGTTTTATCACTTAACAGGAAAAACATAGAAGTGTAGAAAGTAAATTAGAAACAAATTTTGTCACTTTCTGTAATTTTTTTCTACATGTTTTAAATAAATATTTTTAAATTTGTTTTTTAAAGCTATTTGATACCCTTCATGATGCTTGTTGCGTTTTTACACATTTTTTTTTATCAAACTTCATTATACAACATATTATATATTTTTAAAATGAGCTTATTGACTTTGGATTCGATACCTATCTGGATGGCTTTTCCAATTTTTATTATATCATTTTGGACAAAGTGGTGATTTTCTGCCTCCATACTGCATGGATTGTAACATGAACCATGAACCTGAGGAGATATATTTTAAATCTCATAGTTTTTAAAAGTTCATGATATTTTATGGGTTATGAAAGACACACTAGGCAATGAATATGTATGACGTGTAATAATATTAATACTAGTGGTAGCCCAGTGATCACAATTAGACTGTAACTTACTTACTCACTTTGTTGAAAAAACCAATAGGTGGGCAACAGTAAGTCAATTCACATTGCAGCTACAAAATTTTCCTTTCGCAACAGGTGTATATTAAGCAAGCTGACAGATTTTTCCTTTTGCAACATATTAAGCAAACTGTATTCTGTTGAAAAATATCACAGACTGTTGAAAAAGGAACATTTGAAATCACACAAAATTCACAGCTCGAAACTCAGTCAATCTGGAATTTTAAAATTCTTTCGCAACAATTTCTACTCTATACGTCTATTTGCCCACAGATTATTATGTGTTTAACATTAACATAATGAATGTAAACAATGAATGTTTTAATGTATTTGTAATATATAATTTAATGTATTTGTAACATGTATTATATATAAATTTTACTGCTTTCCTCACTCCTTTCTCGATGTAAATTTTAACTATGCCAAATCTTACTCTTTTACGTGCGCATAATATACTTAAATAGGGATACAAAGTTTTCTCTTCATGTAGACAGGTTAGTAAGAATATTATGTATTCTTAAATATTTATATGTGCATAAGTGTCGGAACTATCGTAGTGCAGATCCTAACTCTTACATAATAGGTTTTATTTGAACAATTCTTTTGTATATTCCTGTTAGCTCTTTCATGTTTATACTAATACATATATATGTATATAAAAATAAGGAATAGGAGAGGAACAGAATAAGAAAAGACAAGTATATCTCACCAGCCACTGTCAGGTGGGGGTATGCCATCTAGTTACATAATATTATGCAATGACTGAGTTAATGAATCACATCACGAAGCGTCTGCACAGTGCATTGCTTTAAATTAGCAATCAAATGGTGTTGATTACGCCGAATGAGAATTTAAATGTCATTATATAAGTTACATAGTAAATAGACATACCCTCAAAGTTGAAAGTTGGTGGGTAACTGTAGGATTGGTCCATGGCCTCTTAATACCTAGCATGCCTGAAAATTGTGGTTATATGATGTTTGATCATGTGCTTCAAATGATGTTTGAATATAGAAGGGATGGCAATCTACAAGGCAGTATGTTATATTTATAAATCAGGATCATTGTGATTAAAAAACATTTATGAATTACCTCAAACAATATATATATATACATATACATATACATATATATATATATATATATATATATACATATACATATATATATATATAAATATATATATATATATATATATATATATATATACATATACATATATATATATATAAATATATATATATATATATATATATATATATATACCAAAAGAATTATGATATTTATTTTTTCACATGTGATTTATATTAATATAATAAAGGAGCAAAGTTTCTGAGTTAAGTTGTAAGTTGGAGAAACTACTTAATAGAGTTTAATAATTCTTTTTCGATATGTGGATTATTTAAAAAAACAGCACTTTGCGGTGTAAAGTAATATAATACTCTGGTTATATCAACTAAAAATCAACCCCCCCCCCATCGGGCTGCTCTTTCATTGTCCTCATCTGCAAATTCAATCCACTTGAAATCTGCACGCCGTTGGCCAGTGATTGTTTAGAGTGTTGATGGACCATCGAACTTACATACACAACCATGCATCATAACAGGCCAGTTCACCCATCGGCCAGAAGCTATTCACACCATGGCGCTTGGCTCATACGAGATGCTACAATTCCTTTAAAAAAATCCAAAAACTGATAACAATCATCTATTGGCCATTGACTATTGTTTACCATCCTGTACGATTGCCCTCTGTACACAATGGTAATGACCTCTAGTGAGCTAGTTTGACTATTGTGTGTACAGTTGGCTTGACTTTTGTTTTCACTATGAGCGCAATCCACAGTGGTGGATTTTTACTATGAGAAGTGTTCTAGACCTTGTTTTGATACAAAATTTTATGTTTTATAACCTAGTTAACAAAATTGATTAATAGAATATATTTGGCGTTAATTTTGTAGAAATTCACTATAATTTAATTTTTCACAACCAACTGAAACTACATAATGTAGTATTATTTCTACTGTATTTAAATTCTTAGCCACGACCTAGGTTTCATCATACGACAACATCTTCAGGTGGGCAATTTGTAAAAATCTATCTTAAATCTTAAATTAGATCGTGGTAAAGAATTTAAATAAAGTACAAACTATACTACATCACGTAGTTTCATTTAGTTGTGAAAAATTAAAAAAATATATCAAGAAAAAAGTGTTTCCAACATTATGTTCGTATAAAATAATTGGATAGATTACTTGAAATGATGAAAATATTTAGTAAAAATGTCCTGAAAGGAAAACAGCTACGTGGAATGCTGTGGGAAATATATACTTTTCCACCAATTTTAGGAGAATTTTTTCTTCCCTTATGGACCCTTTTCCTTTTATCGAAATGCTAAAAAATAATGATGATACTTTATAAACATTATGCTAAATCTTTTGTCAAATTTTATTCATATTCAGTATTCGAACGTTATTATATATTGTAAGGCTAAACATCTAGTCTATACAACTTTTTTAAAATAAGAATGGTTAATTAACACTTTGACATTCTCACATGTAACAGAGATTTGTCTGGTGTCAATAGGTTTCGCATTGGTACTACAATGTTTCACCGGTGTTCTTGATCTTAAAATATTTTAGTGAAATATGAACTTCAATAGCATTTATACCTGTGTCTCATTTTTACAGCATTTATGGGGTAAATAAAAATAAATTAGTGGTCGCCAGTGGTCGAAGTAAGACCGTATTTCATTCAATTTTTAAGTTTGAATGTTATTGAGGTTCTTTTGTCAAAAAGTATACCTTTATAATTATTGCATTTTATTTTTTTTTAAATTTTGTTCTATTACGTTAGTTGAGAAAATGTAATAATAAATGTAATATAATACCTATGAAATTTAAAATCTAGTATTAATAACACAGATATCTATTACACAAAATATAAAATATGCACTTTTTTGGCTTGACATACACTCGATAGACTATTAAAAAGGAATATTTGAAATCACACAAAATTCACAGCTCGAAACTCATTCAGTCAATCTGACATTTTAAAATTCGTTGGCGACAATCTCTACTCCGCGCGACTGTTTGACCGTAGAATATTATGAATAAATCTTTTATTGTTGAACGTAAACATGTATTTGTAATATATAATTTAATGAATTTGTAACACATAATTTTTAACACATTGTTTGTAACACATCTTATATACCTATGTAAATTTTAGCTTTATGCAGTCCTTCTCCATATAAACTTTAACTATGTCAAATCTCACACTCCTCCATGCTTAAAACTGGAAACAAAGTTTTCTCTACACATATTAATATATAAGATATAAGATGTTTTGTTATATAATTTCACTGACTTTCGTCACGTGACACTGATGGGGCTTCAACAAACAGCATAGGGCTAAATACTGTTAGTTGATAATTCGGATTTATGGACAGTGATTTCTCAAAAATCATTAATGTCAAACTAAACTGTATTGGATACTCACTATTTATACAAAAATCTTTTGCAACAATCTTTTTAAATATAATAAATGTTGTCGCCGCAGTATATTGGGTTGATCACAAGGCATACGGTATTTGATTGCACGGCGTACCGTGGGGGCCTCGATTCCCATCCGCTCCTCGAGCAGGGCTGGACTGGTGTTCTGGTTGGCTGTAAGAGATTGCTCTCGTAGCAATAAGTCTACCATATAAATCAATTAGGTATATTAAAGTATATAAATAAATAAATAAAAGTTTATAAATATTTCAAACAAGGAACATAATTATTTTTACCTATGAATTTTTTGAGTTCGGTTTAAAAGTTTTATCATTTTATAGAATTTTATCAGCGTTGGAGCCTGTGTGTTATAAATATTCACTTGTATGTGAAAAAGTGACAGGATAGGATACGAAGGGATGCAACACCACAGTGCTAATTCATTGGCACTGTTAAAATAATTCTTCACACTAATACAATCCATTAATGGTTTGCAAAGTAATCTGTTTTCACAGCAATATATGCATCAATTCTTTTATTACCATAAAGCAGACTCGTAGCGAATACACTTTGCGTACATATGGTTGAATGAACATAGAAAGGTTGCAAGTAATTTTATACAATTTTATTTGATATATAATTATAGTCCGTAACATTTTATGACAGTATTATTTCTATCAAAGGAAGTAACGTAATCATTTTTGGATCTCTCGCGTGTCTGCCACAGTCTTTCTTTTTCAGATACCAGTTGATGTAGAAATTTTTTACAGTAATGGCTTATTAACCTGTATAATTCGCAATATTAAGAACTTAAAAAAATATCTGCTGGAGAATTTTAAAGGAGGTAAGTGTGGTATAAAAATGAATTATTTTTACTTTCAGTCAATTATAAGGTTTCAGAAACAATTTTGTTTTAATTTCTACTTAAGACTGTTCCAAAGATATTGTTAATGATGTCTATAAAAACCTCTCCAGTAGTTACAAAAAGAACTCACACTACAAGGTTTTCGTACACATTTAGGCACTTGTAAACATTTAATGGTACATATTTGTAAACATTTAATGGTACATATTTGTAAACATTTAATGGTAAAATATTTCACAATGTAAATATATTGCTTACTATGTCTTTCATAGACACAATAAATATACATTTTGAAAATACAAAGTTATTTTTGAAGTTTATTTACATCACTTATATGGAGTTTCTATGAACTTTTTACAGACCCAAATACATGTCATAACTTGCTTACTTTGCTGTGATAATTTTCCTTTTCATTTTGTCATAAATACTTTTCCAATATTGACAAATGGCAGTTTAGATAGTAGGTAGGTTAGTAATTTTAATGAAAATGACCATGTCAAATCTTCCCTGTATCAAAAAACTGTTCATGATACGCCCCACAAAATTTCTTAAAGATCTTTTCAACCATACCCTAAACAATAGGGTATATGAAAAAAATTCACACCCCATTGTTACACGTAAGGGCGATACCCTAAAAAATTGTTTTTTAAATGATTTTATTTCATAACTTTATAGGAGTTATCAATAGCCTAATTTCAGCTTTATAGCTCTAATATTCTGTAAGTATAACGGTTATGACATACAAACCGATCGTCTGACATGGAACTATAAGTTTGGCTTAAAAACTCTAAAACATGTCTCCAAAATTGTTAAAGTTAAAACTCATAAAAAAACAGATTTGCTAGAAATTAATCTAAGTTTTATCAGAATACTATAGCAATGATTCTAGGTGTTTTGCTTTTGAGATTACAATATTTTCACTCTTGTGAAATATATAATAGACAATGTATTTAAATCGAAAAAATAATATTCAAAACCAGTTTAATATAGAAAAATAAATGAATCTAATATAATAAAACACAAAATAGTGATATACATATCCGGATGGACAATGTACTTTTAATGATACGGTTATAAGCAAGCATACAAAAGAAATCATATTTAAAATTGTACAAGCTTATTGAGGTGAAAAAATTAATGAATAGACTGATAGAAACCTGATATAAATTCCCATCGATGTTACTTTATCTTTAATATTGGAGATAATTATTTTTTATATTATCTATAACTACACGCAATTACTAAGCGATGTAAGATAATCAAATTTATTACTCGAAATATACTTGTATTTTTGGTAGTTACTGGTTGAAATTGCAGTTTTATTAGATCTCTATTCAACAGGAGTTATGTTTTATAACTTAGTTTTGTTTCTCAAAAATATTTGCAATTGATTGTAGTAAAAGCACATGGATAATATAGGGCCCAGTGTTAACATACAGTTCATGTAACCACCCAAAGATTGGTCTCCCTGAATGCTTTCCGTGTAAATGTATTATGCTATCATGCCTAACTATCGAACCTCAGTGGGAGATAAACATAAAATACCCGTATAAATAAACATAAAATACCCGAATAAATAATTAATTGATGAAATCATATTTAATGCGAAGGGGTTTCCCGTACTAAACTCGTAGTTAATAATAGCATGCTTCCGTACGTCCTCCTTTATAAGTGTTGTTCGTCATGTGGCCCATAGGGTAGATAATCTAATTAAATATACTCTTGTTACAACAATATTCGTACACAATGTTGTATCCCAGAAAATTAATTATCGTTATTATAGACTACTTATCATTATTTGTTACTTCTTTACTGTCTCAAAATTTCTCCCTTGTTACGGCCAATGTTTATATGTGTATGTTTTACAATTTCAATACATAAATAAAGATAAACTTTATTTTGTCTAGGTTATGAGCTTAAACCCGCTTAAAGCTTTTTTCAAATAAATCTTTTAGGCTATGAAGTGTCAGAGAAATTTGCCAAAGATTACTGAATTCAAACGGACACATATTTATAAAAAGGAAAGTGAGACAAATTTATAATGAAAAAAATTGAAAAATGAAAGAAAATATGTCTATTAAGTAGAACTCGCATTAAGAGGTCTCTATACAAGCTTATGTATATATACAAGATATATTATCTTTTAAAACATATTTTCATAGTACATGTACGAGATAATTATCCTTTACAATATATTTTCCAAGTATATAATATTCGGCCCATTATTCTGAAGAACTGTGGAGCATGAGTGGAACTTGCACTACGAATGTTCCGTACATATTTAGGCATTTATAACTATTTAATGGTACATAATATTTCTGTTAACTGATTTATAAAATTTAGATTTTTAGAACAAATGCATTGCCTACTAAATCTTTCACAGGTGCATATTTAAAAAAAAAATGTATAATTTTACATAGAATTCAAAATCGTTTATTTTTAGATTTTTCGTCTTACTTGTACTCTAAGACCTCCCATTATCCAACTTTGCTCTAAGACCTTCTATCTCCAACTTTAAAGATTGTAGGCCGACCGGAAGTACGAGTTTTGATAATGTATAACATTTTAAAGGGCAATACCTTTTTGTTGCGTAAACCAATAAACTTGAAATTTTTACAGCAATGTAAGCCTATAGCTCTCGGTATTACTTGATATCTCGACCTGTTCCTGGGAAAAAGGACGTTGTCAGACAGACAAACAGACGGACGGACAACCAAGTTATCTTATAAGAGTTCCGTTTTCTTGTTTTGAAGAACGGAGTCTTTAAAAGAACAAAAATTTAATATTTTTTAATAAACTAACTTTTTTACTTTTTTTATTCAATATAATACCGAATCACACCTATAATGAAAATGACAGGAAAAATGTCATGTCATCGCTTTGCGAATCAATAACTAATCTTATTAGTGACGTTTAATGGAAAAAGGATTATGATTTCATATAAAAATATGTCGATAAATATTTTGTGATAAAAATTTTTATCGTTTATTTTGTTTTTAAATATACTTACTTTGTTTTTAAATATTTAACTTAAAAAGTGGTTGTGTCGAAAACGATTAGGTTTTTCTAATTTCATTAATAATGTTATACATTCAGATTGAGGAGAGTAATACACTCTGTGAAAATATTTCACAAAAAAAATACATTCTGTATAAAAATAATAATTTTTATAAATATTGCTATTTTTCACTATGTAAAAATATATATTGCATAGTATATCTCATGCGCATTGGACAAATAACTTGATTGCTTATATCACCTTAATTTAATAATGCAACCGACTGAAGTACTCTTGTGTTGCGTTGCTAAATGATAAAAACTATAAGAAGAGATGAAAGTTTTTTCTTTATTCCTATTTTTTTTCTGTAATTCAATAAATCGAAATTCATCTATTGTACTAATTAGTGCAATAGTCTACCAATCATACATGTACTAAAATGGTAATAAGGTTTTTTAATGGAACTTTGCATTTTATTATGACAGAATATCTAGCAAGACTTATTCTACTACTATAGAGCTGTTACGTTGTTCGTCTTTTGTTTAGTGTCCACTTGTCATTCATCGCAGATTAATGTAAGACTGCCTGTTTTTAATAACTTAATTAGTGTTTGCCCAGTGGTTGGAATTCGACCATAATTCATTAAATTTTAAAATTTGAACGTTATTTGTTTATGTCAAACTTATTCAGTCAATCTCCTATTTTAAAATTCTTTGGCGACAATCTCTACTCTGTGCGACTGTTTGACCACAGACTATTATGTATTTGCCACTGAAAGTATGAATGTAAACAATAAATTTTTTATTATTGAACAAAAACAATGAATCTTTTAATGTATTTGTAATATATAATTTAATGTGTTTGTAACACATATTATATACAAATATTATCTTTCTGCACTCCTTCTCCATATAAACTTTAACTATGCCAAATCTCACTCCTCCGTGCGTACAAAGTTTTCACTTAATGTATTAATATAGTGTTTGCCCAGTGGTCGAAATTCAACCGTAATTCATTAAATTTTCAAGTTTGCGTCTAACTCATTCAGTCGATATGCCATTTTAAAATTCTTTGGCAACAATCTCTACTCTGTGCGACTGTTTGACTGCTGACTATTATGTTTTTGACACTGAAAGTATGAATATAAACAATGAATCTTTTATTGTTGAACAAAACAATGAATCTTAATGTATTTGTAATATATAATTTAATGTATTTGTAATCCTTCTCCATATAAACTTTAACTATGCCAAATCTCACACACCTTTGTGCGCTCAATTTGCTTAAAAAGGGGTACAAAGTTTTCTCTTCATGAATTATTATATAGATTGTAAAAATCTAGCTTTGTATAAATAATGTGATTTCGAAAATATAAAGGGTTAATGAAAAGTACGAAGTGTCTATTTTACAAAATTATTATTAAAATGAAGTTTGAAACAAATATCATTGACAAATTATTATTGTTGATACACAAAATTTATTAAAATATTGTGGTCGGAAATATATATATGAATTCTGTAAAGTTTAATAAACGACCGGTAGTCTTTATCTGGGTAATTCACGCATACACTTGCATTGACATTATCTAGGCTGTTGTAACTGAAAATATAAATTAATTTTGTTATTCACCGTAATAAATCTTTTGAAATGATACAAAAAATTTAAAAAGAAATGTTAAGCGCTTTATTTACCATTTCTTTCATTTTTATACAAATATGTTTAAAAAGTTAAATATGTTAAATATGTGGGTTAATAAGATGTATTTCTATGCCAAATTTCAAGTTTCTATGTCGCTTAATTTTCAAGAAAATCGTATGTGACAGACGGACAGACAGACATGTGAAAGGTATTATTAAGATTTTGTTTTTCAGTTCAAGGTACAGAACCTGAAAAATTTCTGTGTCTTTCATTTCACCTTTTGCTTAACACATTCACAATGGAGCTGATTTAAGTGTCAGTGCACTGTTGTAGAGAGTTTTTGTATTGTGACATCCATGTAATATTTATTATAACTTGATAAATACATGGGTCTGAGTAGTACTCAGACTCTGAGTAGTTAGCTCTTTAGTAGTTAAACTAACTAAAGTGTTGAAGTATGATAACAGAAGATTAAGTATAGTTTAGTTACAGAAGAAAAACAGTATAGTTACAGCGGTCCATTGTTCTGTTAGATGCAACGAATCCGACACAGCGGAGATTAAAAATTCAGCAACTCCGTTGCATCCGTTTTAAAGCATGAAACGTTAGAAATTATGTGTTTGCATGAAGTATTTAATGTAAGGATATGCAAAATGCTGAATTTTAATGGAAGTTATCTTCATTCATCATAAGCTGAACCATCAATGTTACGCAGCATTAATAAAGGTTATATCCATTAAGTATTTATTCTTTCATGTGCCATAAGCAAAACCGTCTCCTTGCTGACTATGGATAAGTGGATTGCGTCAATATTTGAAATTATTCTTCTGTGTTATATAAAATAATTTGGCATTCAACTCATTAAATCGTACATTCTCTCTGGTCTGTAACCTCTTTAACCGTGTCTTATTTAATGGTGCTTATTCATATGAACACATAGGCACATACCCCAAAAGAACGAACGATTGTACAATTTGATTTGTGAATTCAATTGTACAAAAGAATACCAATTATTAATACCTGAAATATATTTTAATTGAGAAATTATTTAATACTTATATTTGTTACTAATATTTCAATTTTTTTCAGACGATTCTCAAACATTCCTATACTCAGTTTGAAATTCTTTGCAGATTACTTTTTCATGTCATGTAATACTTGTAATATTTACATCACAAGTTTATTACATCAAATATTCGATGGACACTTTTTAGGGTCACTGACTATTAGACTATTATAACACTTTGGGTATCGACCACCCCCCTACTGTCTAGATGTCCCTACTGTCAGGACTGGTTGAGGTTTCCATGTCACTAGGATATAAAAAATAAAATTCTCCCATCATTACATCAGCCATCGTTATAAATGGATCTAACTGTCAACAACTATCCATTGATATAATTGTTGTATGTTTATTTCCTTTTATTAAGTATAATTTTATTTGCAAGTCGTAAATACAATTACAATTAAACTATTCAATTTAAAAATTTGTATCATTCCAATAAGCATACGATAAGACGGTATAATGTGTAAGAAATGTCTTATCTGTCTATGTCCCGAAGAGTTTGATATCCTAGTTCAATTTATGGTCTCAAATAGATTTGAACCTGGGTTATCATGAGGTAGATGAACTTTCAGTGTTTGTCTCCATCGAACTAAGTAGTCATTAATTATAGTAATTTTTACTATTTTAATGATCGTAATTAGTAATATTACAATTTCTTGTTCAACTATTACAGTTAAATGTATATATATGGCATATGTGTTACATATAAAATAGATTTATTTTCTCTCTCATTCGTAATCAGTTCAATCTATATTTTCTTGTTTTTTTTATTTGACTTTCTTAGCCCATTTACGTCCAGAAACAAGCAATAAAATAATGAAATTAAGTTTATGAATAATGAAAAGGAAAATAAACAAATGGTATAAAAAACAATTTCCTGGTTCTAGGGGAAGTCATTAAATGATAATGCTTAGCGGAACAAACGAAACAATAAATTTCTGAGCTCGGAAATCTGATCGGCCCTTGAATTATATCATTGAAAAGATGAAAGCTATGTTCTACATAAAGACAAAAGTAAAAAGTGCATTCTATTCGTATAGAAAGACAAAGTACAGGCTATTCCTATAGGTTCATAGATGGTACCTATTGTTTTTAGTTAAAACCGGTAGAACAGTTTTGGAGACCTGGACAAAATTTTTTTTTGTTTAACGGAAAGTCACCTGCAGGTGACACGTATGTAGTAGAGGAAAATGGCTGTGACTTAATATTGTTGCTATAGTTATAACTCAGATACTAGATAATATTTTTTTACTGTTATATCTTGTCTATATACTATAAGTCTGTTTAATGTAAAATCGTCCAAACATGTTTGTGACATAATATTAACTAATTAGTATTAAATTTTAATTGTGTCATACTTTTATTAGTGTAATTCATATTTCATAAAACTTAAATAATTGTTATAAATTTTTATCAATTTATAAACATACAATTTGTCACAATATAAGTGTGATGAAAAATTAATCCTTTTTGACAGTTGCAAGCGTTTGGCACAACGGTCAGGCAAGGATAAAGTGACAAATATACTCCGAAACTAAATATTTAGCAAAAAGAGTTAATGTTGTCTATTTTGTTGCCCAACATTGTTTTTATTAAGTACACCTTCCTGAAATCTGATCAATCGACCACAACGGATGTCTACTGTAACCATTTAAATGAAATGATTAGAGAACTTGCAATTACGCAGCAGATATTGGTGAATATAGATAGGCCAATAGCCTGGCAGGACAATTCTCAACCACATGTCGGACAAACAATGTTTCTCAAACTACAGGACTTGGAAACTCTCTGTCACCCAGAATATTTTCTAGATTTTGCTCATTTTGCCATGGAAAAGGTGGTACCTTTTCCACATCTGAAAAATATTTGATTTCCAACAAGCTACAGAAAAAACCCTTCGCAATTATATCACCGTGCACTGTCCAGGCTTCTTTGCTATGGGCATTAACAAACTAACGTTAAGATGGCAAAACTGCGTCAATAGTTTAGGCTCATACTTTGATTAATTGTACTGCTCCTTCTTTGAGATATATTGAAATAAATTTTTAATCATACGTAAGATATTATACTTAATTAAAAACTTAAAATTATTAGAACGTAATTGTAAAAAATTGTTTTGTACTATTATGCCAACTTCCACCTAGGTAGGTGGATTTTGCTTCAATCATTCTCATGATTGCTTTTATTTAATATCTATTATTTATGTGGGAAAGGAAAGTGAAACTGAACACCAGTCACATTTTATTAGTCATATTTTGAGCCTTTCTTGGACGTTTCGATCTGTTATTTTTATCTTCATAGATAAGAAAGAAAAGTGTCGGAGAGAAAAACGTGAGAAATTGAGTCACTGCTTATAAATTGTTGAACTTCTCTGTGTTTGTGATACATTTAGCTTGATTAGTGATCTACAATTCTTTCACGTTTTTATGGTTTCAAATCAATTAATTTTCAGATCAAACTTACGTAAAAAAGATATAATTATGCGTTAAAAATAGTTACGCATGACTCTTCGATTTTAGTTTGATTAATGTAATGTAATTTTTCAAATTAAAATGAGAAGTAAAATCTGCAGCTCTATTCCATTGAGAAAAAATTTTGAAAGTAAAATCCCTTTTACAACCATTTAGGCAATGTAGAAAATGTTTTTACCGTTAAAAACCATGTTTATTCATAAATGATCTGCTTGTTTGTCCTTCGTTTTTGAAATTTAATTAAAAACCATTTCTGCTCCATTGGTAAGTAAGACTCAACCAGTTTTCATATCAAGTATTGGCTAGTCTTGATCATCATAATATACTCATCCACCCGTCATCCACGGGTAGGTGATGGAAAGGAAAATTCTTAGATGTATGGATTTTTCCAACTTAATTTGTATTTATCGCCATAAATCGGCTAATTTATATCAACCTACATCAATTATATACCTCTGGGGTAACATTAAGTATCTATGTCTGGATCATTTGTCTGGCGTAATGAAATAATAACTGTATCCATTGGACTGTTGCGTAGAGCTTGTAAGATAGATCAAAATACAACTGATGTGGAGTTTTCTTCTGACTCTTTTTATTCATAAAACAATGTAATGATTACTAAAAGTGAACTATGAATTCTAGTGAAGTGTATAATACGAATTATAAAAAATTATTCTAAGAAAATTAACAATCAGAAGATGTATTTTTATAAATGAATCTAAAATATTTCTTTATATACAACATTTATTACTTCCACTGGATTTAGTGCGAAAATAAACATTATGTTTTGACGTCACACGTGACAGGGCAATGTACAATTGGCCGTGTGAAAAACAGAGTTCAATTGAAAGACATTGAGTTATGTAACAAATATGCAACCTCTAATATTCTAAAAATTTATGCAGCCCATACCAGTCAAGTCCCAGCTCATACCAAATTTACATAGCTAATACTTGCCCTTTATTTTTGTCATTTCAAATGTTAATTTTGAATGACAATGTTGCCAATAATTTCCATTTAAAAAAAATTACAGGCGACATTGTCATTCAAAATTAATATGCACTCATGGTTTTTTCCAACTTACTCAACAATTTTTATTGTGAATCACTCTAATTGTATTGGTTAAAACTGCATGAAAATGCGTGAAGTAGTTTTTTAGATGATCGCTTTTAGACAAACAGATGGAGACTTTGTTTTATTCTATGTAGTGGTACCATTATTGTTGTCTAAGTTCAGTGAAAATAGGTATATCGTTTTGCTCTTTCACGTGGAAAGACTCCAAAAACCTGCCTATTTGTTGCTTTAGTCTTTTTTTTCATCTCAATGTTTTGAGAATTATATGATCTTAAAAGCCATTCCTACACTCAACTTAAAATTTATTTGGCTTACCAATTAAGGTAATTATTTACTCCTTATAAGGCCACATTTAGACCACAATTCAAGTAAATATTTTTTTCCCCGATGAGTGCAAAAACTACTGTTTTGGAATCACTTTAATTCACTAATCCTCTCAATCTTATTAAGACATATCTTACTCTGTTGTCATATCTTATTACTATATATACGGAATTACTCAAAAAATTAAAAAGAAGCTTTAACTATAAAAATTTTAGTCAAGAGCGAAAGGATGTTACTTTAATGTAAAAAAAAAGGGTAGGAAGCTCTCAACTTAGATTTTCATAGTGACTTTACAAGTAGCTAATGATGAAAAATTTACAACTGATATCGAGCACACTACACTTTTTTTTCATTAAATTAAATTTTTTTGATCATCAGAGACATCCTTTCGCTCTTCACTATAATCTTTATATTTTTTATTTTTTACTTATAATTCTATAAAAGCATGCTTTTTTATTTTTATAATGTTAAACAGTTTTGCAGATGGGGAACATGTTTTCTGTGGCCACTGTTAGTAAAATTACAACAAAATGGTTTTTGAAGCCTTATGGTTCGGTTTTTCAATTTATGTCCCAAGCAACTGAAAGCAAATTATTTTTATACTGCACTTAGCTTACTATGAAATATACGTATCGCAATAACCATTACATTACTACCCTACTTCCATTACTACTCTAAATGTTAACTTTCTTTATTAAACGGCTTCGGAGAACAACGGCTTTAACAGGCTGACATATAGGTAATGATCCTGTAAGGTTTCTGTTTTTTTCTTTTTAGATACAAAATCCTAAAAATTGTTCTTTGGTGTTAAATTGTGTATAGAAGAATTATTTCTATACATATAAAATGCAACGTCTGTCTGTCTTTCCGCTTATAACTTAAATTCTACTACAGTAGAACTCAACAAACAGACAGGCTGACCTTATATTTTATATGTAAAGAGATAATTTACATACACTTTTCACTGCCATAGAGAATACTAATCCAGGAAGGTATATAAAATATTAGCGTACAGAACTAAGTTATACTTTTTAAAAAAGTAGATAGTTTGAATGTTAAAAAGGGCCCCTCTGTAAGACTCTTTCAAGACTCGTATCTCGCGAAGAAGTTGCTGTATTAAACAATTTTCGCAGACATTTTTGATTGTATTTTAAAAAACAGCTTCAATGGAACTCCACTTGATGGGACGTATGAGAAAAACATTTTGATTCCCAAGTAAATTTTGAAAAATTTTTTTTACTTTAATTCATTGGCTCCCACACCAAAAAATTAACTTCTGCTTAGACTTACCGGTAACTTGTGGGAGTCAGCATTTTAAAAGAAAATTTATAACATTTTTTTCTTTATTTTTACGTGTCCATATAATTTGACTGTCCTGTAATTTTTCATCACAATCTGTCTTAAACTGAAAGGGCGATGCTGGTGTACCATACGAACGGACAGAATGAACATTACAAAATTATAAGGGCTTCGTTTTTGCCATTGGCTACAGAAATGATGAAAGTATACCCACCATGAAAGTGTACTACCTATAAAATACACCTACTTATAAAACACAGTACAGTGTCTCTACTTATAAAATACATTTAACGAGTATTTTGTGTCAAGATTTGCAAGTAGAAAATGCAGTTGAATGTAACCCATGTAAATCTTATGTGTGTAATAAAATCATGCCTTACATTTCCTTGAATTCTACCTAATAAAAAATGCACATAAAAAATTTATACAAGTACTACCTAAATTAAAGGAGATACATTAAAACAATATCGTAGAGATTGTAGATATTTAATTGCACTATAAAAAAGTCTACAACATTATATGACTATCTTCTTTCGATAAGTGACAATAAGCAATTTGATGACATAAATGACCTCTATCACACTACCATGTCTAAAGTAAATGAACACTTATTATGATAAACTGTTAACAAAAGTTGTCTTTAATGTATCATGAGAACCAATCATGTCTCCTACAAGGAATGTATGAAAATTAGAAGATTTTAAACCAGTTAGTCAGTTCAAAGGAGATAAAAGTGCTTTTTTCTAAAGTAAGTTGCATTTAGGAGACCTGGACATCTGAGAGGAGAAAAAGGATGCAAATTCAAAAAGTACTTTGAACTCCAGATAGATCAGAATTTTAAAAATGGGGTCTGTTCCTCTATGTAAAAACCTCTACCAACAAAACCATAAGAAAAGAGGAGATATGATTGGTCCAAGGAAATTATCACTAAGAATGAATATTTTGATGATATAATTTTTTCTTATAAATCACGGTATTGTCTGATTAGTGACAGTGGAAGTGTATGGAAGTGCCCGTGTATGAAACTGGTAGATCTGTCTTCACACTAGATTTAGAAACATAATGGCTTAAATATTAGGGCATAGGAAGTGTGTTGGCATTGTGGGTGGAGATATTTAATTTTTTTGCAAAAATAAAGTTAACTGCCCACCATACTCTTTCATGACCTGGCTTATCGCCAGATATGGATCCAAAAAAAAATGTATGGCATATCTTTCAAGTGAATATTGGTAAAAGAATACCGATGTCATCGATTGAACAGGAATTAAAGATAATATTACACGAAGGATGGTATATAAAATACCCCAAGTTGATGATTGACAGGTTGATGAGTTAATTCGCCTTGCTGTGGGTTCATAGCAACAGGAAAAAGAAAATGAATGTCCACAAAATATAAGTGGAGTTCCATGTATGCGGACCCCATTTAGACAAGTCATCATAAATATTCTGGCTTTCCGTAAATAAAGTATTACAACCGACACGGATTGTGTGTACCATAGATGTGCAACTAAATTACTTGATGTCATAAAATTGTTTAATTATCTGTTTTGTAGTGTGCTTTATTTATGTCCAGGTTTTTACAAGTTTCATATCAGATATCAGCAGCAATGCATCACGTGCATATGCGCAGTGAACAGCAGTCCATACTTATTGAAACCAAAGCTTGGCACAGACTCATTCTAATTAAGCATTATAAATAAGAGTATTTCTTTTTTACCATCATTCATTCTAAAAAAACCTTATCATAATGAGTTGCATTATGGCATCTTAATGAGTTGCAATATGTTGAAGAAAATTTATAATATGTAGGCAGAGGTTCTTTAGACAAAAAGCAAAGTGGTCTGTGGGGCAAACATTTTGATAACCTCTGATTTAAATGATAGTATCCAAGGAGAGTTAAAGCCTTATATGATAATAAAAAAGATACTGAAATACAAGTATTATATTTTATATTTCTAAATTGTTATTTCTGAATCTAAATCTTCATCTACTTGTGAAATTGTAGTGTATATATTTTGGTCCAAGCAACACTTCTCCATATTTACTTAAAAAATCTTAATTTTTGAAGGCTATAAATCTTAAATAATGTTCGAATTTATTACAGAAGGAGCATGTCTACCGGCGGTCTGTCTCTTGAGGTACGTCGTGCGGAGATGCACACGCGGCGACTTCATGCTATAGTACAGGATACACGACGCACATTGGTGCCCGTCGCTGATATATTCACCCTCGGTTAGTTAAACTTTGTATTTTAAATTTATATAAAAACTATCTTTTACCTGTGGCTTCACTCGTGTGGTAAGTTACAAAATTAAAAAGAGAAATTTAAACATGCAGCGCTGTGTAGAACGAATAATGAATCAAAATTGATATTGGTGATAAAATGTTCCGATATTTGAAAGCTCTGGTGGTCGCACACAAAACATATCATGTCGGTACACAAAACATGGTCTCAATATGCTTCAGATATCAATACGTTTTCAACTAGGCAATAAGAAAGAGCATCCCATATTTGCATTTAGTTGTAAATTTTACTTTAAAAATTATCAAGTATTATTTGAATTTGATTGCTGACATTTTTGTAACAAGTCTCTTGTAAAAGTTTAAATATTTATGTGGACTTTTTAAACTATGAAAACTGTGAAATTTTTAAAGTTAACAAATAATTATGATTTATATAGCCAATAAGTGAAAGTTTATTTTCTTGAAAAGGAAAGACAGAAATTTATTTGAAACTGTAAGCGAATATTACTTACAGGAAGACTGCTTATAATGGTATTGAAAGAAATATCAAAGAAAATGAGAATAGCTTTACGTAATGGTGTATTAGTGTAAAAAGATGTATAAAGAAGTGAATCTTGGGTAATGCAAACGAAGGGTTGAAGTTAACTGCATACAATTGAAATGAGTTAACCATAGTCAATTAGAAATGAGTTAGTAGGAAAATAAGTGGAAAAGTTTTATGCAATGGAAGGAGAAATATTCGACGAGTGTAATGTTAAAAAAGGTACAGGTGTGAAGATAACATTTTCACTGCTAACCATCCCAATAATCAGCCAAGCGGCACAAATAGTGTCCTTTTCTTCCTTCTCCCACCAGTTTTTCCCATCTTTATTATTTGTAACAGCTTGTACTTGTCATTTTAACATGTACCGACAGTAAGTGAGATTATTAAGATGTGTTTACAATATTTTAAGACGCCCTTGAAAGAACGATTATGAGTTTAGGTGAAAGAGTCAAGTTCATTGTGATATATTTACAAATCATTAAGGTGAGTCAGGTTACGGATTGGAGACCAAGGCCATGTGCAAATTATTTTAATGAAAGATACATTTAATAGTTTTCAACACCTTTAAAATTTTTCGAACTATTATGTGACCAATTACACGGTAATAAATTAAGATTCTTCTGTTTGATGTTAGTCAATAAGAAAAAGATGGAATATATAGTTCTTAACTGTGATGAATCTCGCCATAGTTTGCATCTGGAGTTGCATTGGGTCCATGTATTTTGAAATTGATTATAGGTTATAATATATCATGGTCATCATGAAATTTATCATGGGTGATAAAATGTAAGAGTGTTTGGCAGTGATGGGCTAAGGATATATATTGTAATAATTGAAAATCGGAAATTTAAATAGAATTAAAAGAGTGCTTTAATACATAATACGCCTATAATTAATTACTTTTACAGAGTATACGAGTATGTAAGTAAGTTTATTAAAATACGTCCAGTCCGAACTGAGGCCGTTCACCGTTGCTCGCGTTGAAGTTGGCTTCGGGAGAAGCGAGGACCGCAGCACTTTTCTTAGCTCAACTCCAACACGGCCTCTCCTGACAGGAGAACGTCCTCGTTCTCGTGTGATGGGTCGACGGTCGGCTCCTCCTCAGTCAGTTGTCCATGTGGACTCGAAATCTTCTTGATCTAGAGTTTTCAAAGAAAATAATTCTTATAACATTACTGTCAAAACTGTAGTTAAATGTGAGGTCTGCTCACTTACACGAGATCTGCTCATGTAAATAATAGCGAGGTCTGCTCGCAAATAATGGTTTGTGAGGTCTGTACACAAAAGGCAATCTGCGAGGTCTGCTCACAAATATCAAGCTGTGAGATCTGCTTACAAAAGTAATATGCGAGGCCTGCTCGCAAAAGTCAAGCTGCGAGGTCTGCTCGCAAAAGTCAAACTGTGAGGTCTACTCACAAAAGGCAATAGCTGCTAAAATAGGCCACAACGCGCTTGTGACCCGAATCGTGTATTTGAAATAAAACTGGATTTCAATGGGAAATGCTGGGTCATAAATAGCAAGGACTGGCATGTTAATTAAGTGCTCTATCACATCTATTTTAGCAGCTTCCTGTTCGGTGCCCCAATAAAAACGAACATCTTTCTTCGTTAGACTTGCAATACACGCTATCTTTGATGCAAAACCGGCGATATACTTTCTAAAATACCTGGCTCGGCCTAAGAACTGACGCACCTGCTTGACGTTTTTAGGAATAGGAGCTTCAATAAGAGCTTTAACTTTGTATACGCTCGGCCGTACCTGACCCTGACTAATTGACCGGCCTAAATATTAAAATTCAGTGGACAAGAAAGTGCCTTTTTTTTAAAATTTAATGAAAAGCCAGCTTTACTTAAAGTTTTGAGTACTTCACGTAACATTTTGAAACACTAATCGACAGAATTACTTAAAATAAGCACATCGTCAATGTAAACCAAGACCTTACCAGAATTAATGAGATCACGAAGAGTATTTGAGATAATGCGCTGGTACACTACAGGAGCGTTAGCCAGCCCATATGACATCTTCAAGTACTCATAGTGGCCTTCCGGTGTTATGAAAGCTGTCCGCGAGATTGACTCTTTTTCCATTGGAATCTGGTGAAATCCGGTTGCCATGTCAAGGCTAGTGAAAAATTTATGACGTCCTAAACGGTCTATATGATCATCTATAAGTGGCAAGAGAAAACAATCTTTAATTGTAATTTCATTAAGCTTTCGGAAATCCACGCACATACGTTCCATACCGTCTTTCTTCTTGACAAGAAGAATTGGGCTAATGATGGCCAATATATATTTATTAGAATATTCACTAATGATGGCCAATAATTTATTTAAATTATCGCCGCCAAGTCTCGTATTTATCGGAATATGCCCATCAGACTCAACTTTTAAAAGCCTAGCGGTCTCCTCAACCCTACAAGTAATACATTGTCGTTCTCGAGTTCATACATATGTGACGCCCTCGTGGTTAAGTACGTCGGTCCCTACTATGATCAGGGCGCTCATATACTTTGCCTCAATCACAAACAAATCAACTTCAAACATGATATCGTCAAACTCTATTGGCAAGGTCACATAATGTGTAGACTCTACCTCCTGACTTCTAATACCCTTCAAGATGCGGAAGGCCCGTTTCCGGGGGCAATCGAAATGTTTCACTAAAGAAGACGAAACAATATATATGGTCGACCCGCTATGAATCAATATGTCTATCGGCAGTCATACTCTGTATGACTGCAACTACGATATCGGTTTCACAAGTACTTTTTTTTTCACAGCAGAAATTAACATTATTTTTGTTTCGAGATTCGGATTATGACCAGACTTATGACCAGGTTTCTTATAAAAGGAACACGTTTTCATTTTACCTTGATCAATTGTAATAAGAGTGTCAGATTTCCGTGTAGTAGAAAAACTATTCATGTTAGGTTTTATTTTGTCTTTTATGGCAATTAGCAAGTACGTGTCCCTAGAGTCCACATGAAAAACATTTGTTACCATCAAAGCGCCGTTTCCTACCAAAATCGGTACGTTTCACTTTCGAAATGTCACGTTGCTTACGAGACACAACTTGGGATGTGTCGCTAATAAAAGTGTTAGGACTGGGTTTAACATAAATTGATCAACTTTGCGTTAGTAACAGTTGCTCGTATTTGTGAATCGGTAATTCCCCGAATAACTATTGCGGAAATTAATTCGTCATTCAAACCAGTAACGATTCGTAGACGCAGTAATGAACGGCGTGCATAATCAGTATATGTTGAATAGTGATCAGAGGTGGTATTCATGACATCAAATAAAATATTACCAATGTTAACGTTTTTGGGACATAATGGTTTAAACTCTTTTTTAAAATTACTCCAACTACGATCATTTGTGATCCAGTCATTGAGCCATGTTCGAGCATCACCCTTCAAACAATTACCGATCCGAGAAAGACACTCATTATCACTCCAATTATTAGTTGTTTTGGCACGATCTACCTCTTGGCACCATGTTTCGATGTCGTGCAGACTAGGATCAAAGTTAGAAATATAATACGGTTGATTAGATCGTACTGCTGTCTTAATCGAACGTATCGCGTTAACTAATACATCTGTTTGATCTGATTGTACCGCGCTATCAGGGAACGGAGCTCCAGATGGTCATGGGTACGGCTGTCCCGTCGCGATCAGTCAAATCGCTATTGTGAGGTATAAATCTAGAAGGCTTTCCACTTTGCCATCCCAAATGTGTGGGCTCAACTAAATGCTGACCTACATCAACCTGTGGGGACGACTAACCTATAATATACTGCATTTGTTGTTTAAGATCCCTACCCAGCGATAAACGTCGACTCTTCATAAATGTCCATTCTTATTACCATGACGGCTTTTATTACTACATCTATTTCTGCCTCGAGATTTGATTTCCAAATGCGGACTCTTGATAAAGACTCTTGATAAAGGTCGACTCTTATTACCATGATGGCTTTTATTACTACATCTATTTCTGCTTCGAGATTTCTGGTCAGACATAATTAAATAAATTCAAAATATAAGCAGTAGGCAAGGAATATAAGCAGTAGGAAGGAACAAAGTATCCTTTATCAACAATAATGAATAAGTCAGCAGTGCATAAACACTATGGGCATGTAATGGAACCCTGCCATGTAATGTAAACCCTAAAGGGCTGTATAATGTATGGCCTGGCATGTAATGTATGGCTGTAATGTATACATGCAGGGAACCTGGCCCATGTAATGTAAACATGCAGCCATATGTAATGTAAACATGCAGGGTGGTGCCTCACCCACTTCAAATTTCGACCACCATGAACGAAAAACAGTAAAACTACAGCACAATGCACTGATTAACATTTATGTATTTCAATCACGTATTTTTAAACTTTCACACAAATCAAAAATACTTAAAGCTTTTAAAACTGAAAATCGAATACCAGATTTTAAAAAAACGTATAAAATTAAATGATTAAAACGTTTCAAATTGAAAACTTTCACGTCCTATCCCACTTCTGATGTAAGAATTGAAAATCGGAAATTTAAATAGAATTAAAAGAGTGCTTTAGTACATAATAAGCCTATAATTAATTACTTTTACAGAGTATATATATATATATGTATGAGTGTGTGTGTGTGTGTGGTTAAGAGTAAAAACTATTCGCACAAACAGATAACACGAGTGGAAAGAACGTAGTGCCAAAAAACAAGACCTCATATGCTATTTTGCTACATTTTACCATTTGTGTCAAACAAAAGCCACTATACAAGGAAGACCATTTACCTTTGCATTTAATTATTACAAAAAATGTATAACCTACGCAAGGGTCATGAAAAATCTCTGTCTATAAAAATTTACAGCCAAGAATTCCACAAATTAAATTTTTCTTAAAAAAGCCCCGAACAGACACAAGTTTCACTTGTGAAAACTTCAGAAAGAAAATAGTATACCGAAAATGAAAAAGTCAAGGCTACTGTTGTAAATAAACATGAGCAGTACAAGATGTTAAGGGTCAAGGCTATTCTGAGAAGCCCAAGATACAAGCTTATTCAAAAGTGATGAAATAATACAAGAGTATGATTTGCAACATTGTCTATTGACACCAGCACTAACTTTTCCAATTGCATTTTATGAACATAATTTGTGGATCTTTAATTTGACTGTATATGACAACAAGATGGGTAAAGCTGTGTGTTATGTACAGTATGAAACCTTCGCAGCAGGGGTTGCAAATCAGGTCGCATCCTGCCTTTATAAATATTTGCAAATCATACTCAGCAATGCGAGACGTGATTGTATACACATATACACTTGTATTATTTCATCACTTGTACACTTGCCCTAACATCTTGTACTGTTTCAACCAGTTGAATCAAATACAGAAATAACTTTGTGTTTTTTAAAACATATATTTATTATGTCTGTCACATATTCAGTAGGCAATGTATTTATATATTTACATGGTGAGAAATAATATTAATATTTCCAAACAGTTTAATAGAAATTATATACACTTAAATGTTTATATGCACTTAATGTGTACAGAGTCTCCATAGTCCGAATTATATACAATTAACAAGTTTTCCAATATATGGTTAATAAGAATCCCAATTTCTTGTGACGATAATAAGGAATCATCTAAATAGATGGTTCTTTACTGTGCAGTAACGTCCACTATAAAGTAGTGCAGCTTCCTAATTGCTGTTGTTGTTTTGAGATATTAAGTCGAGGTTATCACAGGGCTTGCCATTAAAGTGGTGATAAGGTGCAGTTAGGTATGATATTGTGCACCCAGAGTGGCTTGTTTCAATTTCTTTCAGTAAATTGTTATTGTTAGTTTACGAGGACGAGGTATCATTGTAAGAGTATCAAAATGGTTCTTTAAATTAAGTAAAATTATATTGTTTTTAGACATCTGGAAAAGCTAAAAAAGTCTGCAAATTTTACAGTATTTGGAAACCATTTTCCTGTTTGACGGAACAATAATTTTAGGGACAATAAACAAAACTTATTACTGTATCAACTTATTTATTTTCAGTTTCTAATTGACATATGATTAATCCTTATTAACTGGTAAGCAGCCCGAGCACCAGATATTGGGCTTAAGTAGGTGGCACGAGCGATATCGGACCCGAAATGTATGCAAAATCTACACTGGAACCGTCTGCATTTATTTGCTAATTTTAGCCTGCACTCTATACGGTTTAATCAGAATATGATATTATATTGAATTCCAATAATCAAATGTTTTGTTTTCTATTTATTAAATTGAAAGTGATATGATGCAACATGATATGATGCATTGCATCAAAGTGATAAAATGCAACGAGCGATTTATACCAGGTCGACGAGGCTCCTTATCGGGATTTGAATATTGATTATTATTGAAAAATAAATATAGATTATTATTGTAATTCAGTGATTTTCTTTAGTTTTCTAGGGTTCTGTACCTCAAAAGGAAAAATGGAATTCTTATAAGTTCACTGCTGTAACTATTTCTTTGTCTCTTTATCACAGGCGTTTTTAAATATACAAAATATGCAAAAAAATATCCACCAAGTGAGAATCCACCCAATAAAGATAACCGCCAAGTGAGAGTCGAACTCACAAAGGGTTACGTAGCACCAAACAATATTAAAGTGAAGTGAAGTGAGAAGAGCACGGCGCTGTTTTAGTTTGTTGCATTTTTTGTAAATATAATTTTTGTATTTTTAACGATTTTAAAAAGATTGGAAGACTGGTTATTTTTAAAATAGTATTTGTATTCACTTCAATAAAATTCGCTTTTGAGCTGAGAACTGACAAACTAAAAGAGTGATCTAGTTCGCCAATAATCTGTGAACTAAACTGATCGCTTCTAGCTACAACCTATAATGTCTACAGTAAAGCATACCAATACTTTTCTACAGTAATGGCATCTGCTGCTAGTAAAGTGCAGAAAAAAAATTAAAAAATGTTTATGCAATACACGCAATACGGTGCACATGTAAGTACCTCTTATTTAACGCTCGAGCTGTTTAATAGTACACTTGTGTACTGTTGTGCTGACCTATTCTGGACGGTGGCATTATACAATGAAAGTGAAGTTAAATAGGTAATTAACATGTAGGCAAACAAGTTAGTTTGTTTTGTTACAGCCTGGCTCAGCAATGCAAGATAGTATAATGTAGCCTCTTGTATCACATTACCTTTTTAACAAACGTTGTTTAAGTCTTCATTTAGATGTTTTGTAACGAGTTCTCCACACGTCTAAGATAGGATACATTGAAGTGAAATTGTTAACTGGTAGACTGACTACCTGAGCTCTGATATCGGCCATAGTACAAATTTACATAGCACAAACTCTAGTTCTTAGCGTTAGGAAAAATGTGTTGTCATTACTTGTTATTTTAAGTCTACAAATTGTGGTGTATACGAATCAATATTTATAACAGTTAATTTTATAACCTTTAATTACTCACACAATGTGATTACGTATTTAAAATAACGCAAAAATGCTGTGATTACGATTGCTGGTATTTTGATTAGCCGCCTCTATAGCATTGGTCTATTTTTTAATTGGCCGAGGACATCTTGAGTGTGGTTTTTTCTTTGCTGTAGTGGTAATTGATACGATGCAAGTAATTACATACTTAACACAATAATATATTTTCATGTATATCGGATTATGTTATGGAAAATTAGTGCATTTAACTTATTTTGAATAGATGCATTATGATTTAATTTACTTTTTTCAGGTTACTATGAAAGTGTAGAAAGTTAAATAACAAATACAAATGGAACAACGGCTAGAGGATCTAGGGATGACCAGGTTGAGATAGGAGGGAATGAATTTGAGAAAGCAGATGTTATACATCGAAATTATCATGATACGAATAGTGAAATATCACAAGGTTTAGATGTAAATGAAGACATACCGTTGAATGCCCTGTGAGATAAATTTCATCTCATTAAAGGCAAGTAGGTAAAGGTCAGAATGAGATATAATCCAATCCTGTTTTCCACAGAAAAGAAAGGCTTAAAATATAGTTACAATTAGGACTGAATTGGGATGTCAAATAATGAACACCATTGGAATGTTTTTTATTATTTTTGATTATGGGGCTTTGATTCAATTCATAAAGTACACAAATATTTACATTTGTCAAATGAAAACAAAATTATCAATGTGAAGGCCATGTCAAAGCTTTATTGGCTCTGTCGATTACAGCATTTAAATAGTTCTCACCTGAACTTCAAAGACCTTTGGAAAAGCGTTGAGATATTTTTATGGATTATGTCGTACAACAGATTTGTCTTCCCTTCATGACATCTGAGATATGACAACATGACTATATGTCAAGAAAGATTACATTGGATGAGTTACAGACAAATCCTCAGCTATAAGAGAATTTTATCATCGCTTATCAGAAAGCTTCACATCTTCCTGTGAAATAGGAAAGTATACTATGATCGATGAGAAATTACTTGATATACAGATCTCTTCAGAGATAAAGTTTACTTGTATAAACCCAATAAATAATGAATCAAAATATTTATATTTTGTTGACCCATAAACTCTATTTTTACGGCTTTGAACTTTATTGCGGTCAGCAAATATATGGAGCAAAAAAGTTGTTTAATAAAACAAGTGATGTAGACAAGGTACAGTAAATATTAAGATCTTGTGTTAAATATAATATCTATAAATATCATCAAATATTATAATATAAATATTATAATTATACCGTTATATAGTAAGGATAGTCATGTGGAAACTATTAAGAACACAGGATCAATTGACTACTAACAATTGATATGGAATTCTGCAATTGACCATTAATCTATTGGAATGCAACATTACATCAGTTGGCATTGTGCAAACAAACAAATTAGGTATAGTTAGGTTCTATTTTATAAATGTTGTGTAATCAACTAACTACTTGTTCACAAAAGTACTATGGACAGTAAAGATGAAATTTAAAAAAAAAATTTAATATGAACAAGAACCTCTTTATTACTGTATCAGTGCTTAAAATACGCATTAAGTTGATGGTTGGTATTGCAGATATTGATGTTTGGTATAGCAGTATCAACTTCACATGCTAACAGCGGCAAGTGTTATTTTTACCCTTGCAAAGACGACAAAAAGGTTAATGCTAAAAATTTGATTGCATTTCCTCTGTGTCAAATGCATTGAAATTGTCAATAATGAAATAAACAATTTAAACTATGTAAAAGAATTCTTTCAGATCTAGATAATCACAACTAATTTTAGTTGCTCAACTTCTAGCAGCTCTTAAGCCATAACTTAGACGGTTCTAAAAAGATTGATTTCGTTATTTACAGACTTTAATATTTACTTACTTACTTTAATATTTTTGGATTTAAATCAACATTCTGTTTTATAAGTTCACCACTTGGGTCACAATATGAAGATGGCCACAACTAATATATGCTATGTGATGGGTGAATCAACAATGTCCGGCAGAACAATGAAAATTTTATTCCGGAAATTCAAGAATGAGGGCTGCGATCTTGAAGACGAAACCTGCTGAATTAGATGTAAAATAATTATATCATTCTAATTGTAGAATATCCTTGGCTGATTACTTATCAAGTTGGCCGAGCATCTCAATTGTAGTCATAAAACAATAGAGACGCATATGCAAAAATTAAGAGAAATTTCAAGATACAGTACTCCCAAGATTAAGTTGTCACTGTGGTGTGTTGGGTTGATCACAAGGGAAATGACCTTTTTGGCGTGTTGCTTCGCAGGGCCCGGGTTAAATTCCTAGCCGCTCATCGAGGGGGCAGGACTGGCGTTCGGGTTGGCTGTAAGAGATTACTCTTGTAGCAATAAGTTGCTATATGTATTAATTGTATACATTAAAGTACAAAGTAAATAAATAAATAAATTGGGGTTAAAAGACTTATTAGGCAACTAATGTATCTTGTTTTCACTAATGTAATTTGATATATCGGCTGTAGTTTAGGTTAGTTTAGACTAAAAAATTACACTTGAATCACCTAAAATCAGTTACAACCACTTAGTTTTTAGAAATTTAAATAATTGGTTTGACGTAACATTAATCGGGAAATTAATTAAAGGCAGATAGAAAGTGTGAATAAATGTCCGAGATCAATATTACTATAAGTAATATTGATCTCGGTAATATTACTATATATATATATATTACTGTGTAAATATGGATGGTAATTATGGTGAGGTTAGCAAGTGTTTGATATTTCATATAATCTTCAAATGAAATGTGAAATAATTACATCAATGAATGCACACTTAGTCTTTATGAATATCTGAAAAATTGCTTTTGTGTATTTGCCCATGAAAACTGTAATCCTAAAACCTGCACTACACTACTTGCGAAAATGATCAAAGTTAGGCACAGAGAATAGTGTAGAGGTACTTCGATTCGCTTTGTGTGTACTTCAGACATACTCAGACTGCGATCAACTTCGACGAGCACTTCGCCGTCGAGGTAACTTCGCAAGTAATGTAGAGGCTTTTTATTATGGGAAGAGATACAATTACATTCTGCACATTTTACCATTATGTAAATAATTCAATTTGCACTAATAATTTGGTTACTATTATAAATAAACCGCAAACCTCAATGAAGGAGGCCACTACGGGCCGCTAGCAAATACATGACCACATGTTTATGATGTTTCATTCCTTCTTTTTCCAAAAGTTGGAAAGAACTATTATAATGCATTTACACTTTCATACAGATTGCCCAACTATAAAGAATATTCTATGATTTTCACAATGTTTGATAAATAGTCAATGAAATATTTTGAAAAAAACATGTTTTTAGGAAGCTCCGACTTGCTCTACAACTTTAGGTGATTGGTTGCTTTGATAAAAATATGCGAAATGGAGATTGTAGGATAATTTATTAATATACGATATTGCAATTACTTACTTTTACTTCTGATAGATATGAGATGTTTCGCAAAGAAACTGATTTTTATAATTTTATAAATTGGCATATGATAAAAATTGTACAAAAAAGGATTTTATTATTTTTGTTCTAGCATCAAGTGTTAATAAGGTATTTAGCTTTGAAACTTTTTCAAAAATGGTTGTTTCAACATAAACTCTCGGACAGCGGCAGTTCAGGATGTGATCCTTAGTAATATTGTAACAAAAGTTTACTTCAAGTGACCACACATTATAAGCCTTTATTTTTAGGCAAAAATGATTCATTATTGTGATTTTGAATTAATGTGCTTAATTTTCTTCTCTGAACATTCCAGACTCAGATATTGCAGAAACAGTACACGAGATAGGCTCTAAGGCGACCCGGCAAATAGCATTAGTCGTTCTCGGGCAGAATTGTAATGCAAGGGCACGACTCGTCAATTCATTACTTGGCTCTGAAGTGCTGCCAACGTACACACGTGATGTGGGTTGGAGATGGGTATGTTGAGTTCTTTTATGTCATTTTACTGATATACTAGCACTTATAAGAATATTCCCACATTAATATATTACAGTTTTGAATCTTTCCTAGGTCTTCTTACAAACAACTTCATTTTTGTGTACTATTTTAGTCAAGTTTTAATGGGAACAAATGTTTTTTTCTGATTCTTAAAAATGTTTTTTTTCTCTTCAGATAAGACTCCAGTACGGACCATCAAAACAAGTTCATTTGAATCTTGGGAATTCTGAATTTGAAATAATGGAACCATTGGTTTGCCACCACAAATTGTGGGATACTTTACCAGTAGAGGTGAGTTGATATACTGATTTTTATAAAAATGTGGTATGCCTTCTATACTGTGAAACCAAATTCTTGTCTTTTTGCTCTGTATGTCAATTGCATGCCGTGTCAATTATCGGCACTTATCGTCATTACAAAACATACGTACCTCAATAAGCGAAATCAAATAATGAATCTTATCTTTGTAATTAACATTGTTTGAAAAAATTTGACTCATCTGTTGAGTTAGCTCAAAATGAAAAGAAAACACAGAAAAATGGTTAAATATTTTTAAAACTTCTGTTTCACAAATATTTAACCATTTTTCTGTCTGATTTGTTTAAAAAACGGTTAAATACCTATTTGATGTAAACAAAACAAAATGTTAATTTCCATTTCTTCAAATTTTATAATTTTTTTACATATCTAATAGATTGAACAGTTTTAAAGAATATGTAAAGCTCCTACGATAGGTAGAACTATGAGAAGGGATGGAGGTAAGATTATTTAGACCAACAGACATCCTTAGCTAAGATTGTGTACTTGGATATTTTTACCTGTGAGAAGTGTTGATGATACCAGGATACATATATCCAATGGATGACATATTTTCCTTTTGATTAAGATAAAAACTCTGAATTTAAAATAACAGACTCATTGGTTAATAGAGAAAATTTCGATTTTTTTAACTTTCCTGGTAAGCTGGTACCCTGTCTCTTAAACAACAAATATTGTTGACTTTTAAAGTCAAATTATTATCAAATACATATAAATTTTGATGTGCACGAGGCACTTATACTAATGTTTTGAAACATATTATAAACATTTTCCTAATTTGTTAAGTTACAGATCTCCCTATAATTAATTATTGTAATGGAATGTATCAAAATTAAATTTTATTGAACAAATAAATATTGGCAACTTTTAAAATAAAATTATTATGAAATAAATATAAATGTTGAAGTGCATGAGGCATTTATAGTACTAATGCTGTGAACCATATGACCATTTTCCTAATTTGGTAAGTCATAGACCCCCCCCCCCTCCCCTATAATTAATTTTATAAAATGTAGCAAAATTACATTTTATTAAACAAACATTACTAACTTTTAAAACCAAATTATTATCAAGTACATAAAGATGTTGAGGCACTTATAAATACTAATGCTATAAAACATATTATGAATATTCTCCTAATTTGGTAATTTATAGATCCCCCTATAATAAATTTTGTTAATTGAATGTAGCGGAATAAAATTTTATTGTCAATGTAACAGAAATTCCACAATCAGATGTTTGCATGCTTTCTCACTTGTGGCAATTGTGTTATTTATGTTACTTTGTTTTTACAATGTGTCTCATTTACAATAATAGTTGTTTTCATATACTGGTGTAGTAAGGCGATAAATTTGTAATAATAATAAATAAATAAGAGGCAGAAAACAAATCTATTATTAGTCACATTTACATCTTATTTGTAACGTGACATTTGACATTTCTTAAATTTTTTTTACATTCGTTTAATATTTGTGTATAATAATCCATTATTATCATGTTTATTTTTTCTACTTCGGACAGAGTAAAAAAATGTAAAAACACTTTCCAATTAGAAAAGGAAGTGTCCAACTTGTTAACATGTGACCTGTATACTAGAGATTCGGTTGATTAATATGTTTTTATAAAGACATTAATTAGAAGTATGATTGGTTTAATAATAATACTTTTCATAGTCGCGGTAATTTGTACACCGAGTTGAAACTGATAAAATTTGTTATCCAGTTAGTGAATGTAACGCTATTTTTGAAGTAAAACTTCTTTACACACGCTTGACTTGGGGAGTGAGCTGGTGAATGCGTGACGAGAGCGTTACGAAAAGTGTGATCGGGCGAAGCAAACGGAAGTTGAGAGGGAGATATGAGTTAGTGAAGACAGAAAGAGAGAGAGTTACTTTTCGTACTTCGGGGAAGGAGAAGGGGTAGGGGAAGGTGAGGTTTTATTTTTAGTTTCCTATAGAAATATCAGTTTGAAATTTCAAAATACAGTTTTAAGTTTACACTTCTGCCACATTCCTTCTGCATAAACATTATCTGGAATCATTAAAAAAACACACAAATTAAAGTTTATTCATCAAAATTTATTTTGTCACCTTCAAAGTTGGTTGGGATTGTTTGCAATACAACTGCGATAACGCCAGGTCCACTCCGCCATACATTTCTCATAGACAGAAAGCGGTATGGTCCTTAATTCTCACAGCAAATTCCATTTGATGTCTTCAATCGATCAATTGATGTCTTCAACCGATCAATTCAATCAATCAATGTCTTCGATCGATGCCCTTTTTGCAAGAAATTAATCTCTTTCGGAACCAGTCTTGCGGCGACACATCTCATCTTACATTGGCTAAAATGCCATGAATGGTCATTTTATCAATGTTCCACTGTCAATGGTGGTGGCTGTGTCATCTTTGACCTCTTCACGCCCCACTTTGAACTATTTGTACAATTTGTATGCCTATCTTTTTGACATAGTTGAGTCCCTATACACCTTTTTTAACACTTTCAATGATTTGGCACAAGAAATTTCAGTTGAAACACAAACTTATATATACTTTGTTCAACTAATTTATATATATATATATATTAAAATTCGTGGAACAACTTTGAAGTCGATCTATTATGACAGCTGCTGCAAACACACTATTTGATAGGTTGCTCAAGTTTGTCTAGGTAATTAAAGAAAATTCTACTTAATCTGGGTAGTTTTTATACAGAAGGCATTACACTATGACACATAGTTTATTATTATATATATAACTTAATATATTATAACTTCCCTTCAAATTGAAATGACTGCTTATTATTTATGAATAGGTGTTCATTTTAGTATTTGCCTATCCTATTTATGATACAGAGCACACTTACTGTAGCTTGTGGCAATAATATTGTAATTGAATTGCTTTTCCAAGAATGACTTATTTTACTGCCTTTTTCATCTGATATTATGCTGAATTCATCAGCTAGCCAGTAGGTATAATCAGCAGTTAGCTTATAATCAAGAAAAATGTGTTTTTTGTATTTTTACCAGATCTGATATTAAGCTATTTGTAAAGTTTGCACACGCCTGGAAAATGTAATCCTGGAAGCCAGGATTTTATAAATGTCCTGAGTTGGTTCACAAGCAACGAAAAGAACTTTTGTTTGTTATTAATAGATTTGTATAACTATAGGGTACTTGCAGTCAGTTTGTTAGTTACGTAACAACTTGTATAATTGCAGTTGAATTTACTTATTATGATTCCATATAAATTGATAAACCAATTAACCCAAAAATATTATTGTATTTTTGGGTCGATTAGTCCTATTTTAACCTTCAATCGTCATTTTTATCTCTCTAGTGTCAGAATTTGAATGATGATGTACAGAATGACAAATTTGAATGAAAGATGATGACAAGATACTGTTACCTCACTCTTTTTATAAATTTTTACTATCAGTCATGACTCCCAGCTGATGCGTAAGGTTGTTTGGTTGATGCTGACTGAACAATATTTTAAATCTAAAGGAGCCATAGATGAGAATATTGTGTAAAACTTCAGAGATGAACAATATGAGAGTGGGAAAGAGAATGAGGAGATGACATGCAACATTCTCATCGTAGAAGAAGCCTTGAAATCAACAGATATGTTGAAGAAGTTTGCGCGTTGAAATATTGATAAAAAAATCCTTACAAGTGTTTGACTTCTTTCCGTGGGCAAAAAAAGCAAGGGTTGACAAAAATGAATTTATATGTAAAAATTAAAATATGTGGATTGTAATTATAAAATTATACTTTGTTATTTTTGTAAGTATGTAATTGTATTTAGATTGTATTACAATGGGGAAAAAATATTTACAATGTCTTATTTGTTCTAATTTACATATATATTTTACACGTAATTTTAAACTGCGTTCTATTGCATCTGCTTAGTATGACTTTAATACCATTACCCTTTTATATTATTATAAGCGGACTCTACTGTATATGTTGTCGATTTAGCACAACTACATATTTTCTTAAAGTAATACAAATTATTAAATTACTATAAGTAATACGAAAGAACTTACAACATATGCACTTCACACTAATCACTACATATCTATATGAGTAAAAATAGTTTGAGTATAGATTGTTAACTCTTCTGTTGAAATTGGTAATCAATTTCATCTTCCTGGCTAATAATATCTGACATAGTCAACTTGACACTATTGTAGAGGAAAGGGTATTTTTATCTTGAAAAAAATAATAATATCTGACATAGTCAACTTGGGGCTATTGTAAAGGAAAGGGTATTTTGTATCTTGAAAAAGATAATAATATCTGTCATTGTCAACTTGGAACTATTGTAAAGAAAAATGTATTTTTTATCTTGAAAAAAATAATAATATCTGACATAGTCAACTTAGGACTATTGTAAAGAAAAGTGTATTTTTATCTTGAAAAAGATAATAATATTTGACATAGTCAACTTGGGACTATTGTAAAGGAAAGTGTATTTTTATCTTGAAAAAGATAATAATATCTGGCATAGTCAATTTAGGACTATTGTAAAGAAAAGTGTATTTTTTATCTTGAAAAAAATAATAATATCTGACATAGTCAACTTGGGCCTATTGTAAAGGAAAGGGTATTTTTATCTTGAAAAAGATAATAATATCTGACATAGTCAACTTGGGACTATTGTAAAGGAAAGGGTATTTTTTATCTTGAAAAAGATACAAATTAGTTCTAAAAAAGTTCGAAATCAAGGAATTTTCCTTTTCACAATATTAATTTTATAAATAGGCTAGTTCTGTATGCTTGTATGTTTTTTAGATTAAAAAGAAAATAGGTTATCAAATTGACTGTGAAACTTTCATAATGGTACATTTTGTAGTGTCCAGATGGACATAGAACATATAATATCTCTTTATAACGTATGGTTAAAGAGGAATAATTATTATGTGTAGGAAGTAGTGTGCATTTGTGCAGTGGCGGCGCTAGGCGTCGGCGACGTCGGCCACCGCCGACGGCCTCGCGCTGGAGGGGGCCTCGCAGAAAAACTAGTTACCTACTTATTTTCGTTTCGCCAATCATCCTGGCTTAGGTTGCCGACCCTGAACAATTCGGGAAAAAAGCTAAGCAGATGATAATGAATTTTATTGTTTAACACGTGCCCGATGGAAGTGAGTACCTAGTAGGTACTTTACGGGTATTCAGAATAGTCTGTCTGGCAACACTATGAAATGAAAGTTTTGCCCTAATAAGCGTTCTCACACACACTGCCCGACACGATATATGTATTGGGTGAAAATGTTTGTAAGTAATGTGTATGGCATTTATCATTTATTTATTTATTCAATTCATGGGTGTAAGTAAACCCATGAATGCAATAAATAAATCAGTTATACGTGCAAAAGATCTTAATTTAGCACACATACAAACATAATGTGTGTGTGTGTTCTTCATTATGAACGTCCGATACCGATATCGTATTATCGGGTAGTGTGAAAACGCTCAATTTCGAGCACGGCGCACGAGACTCTGGACGGGGAATCCCCGTGTTGTTTAGTTTATTTATCTATATTTCATTTTTCTGTGAGAGTAATTTTCTTCATACGGCAACTCGCAGACTCGAAAGCGCAAAGTTTTCTTTTTACCGTATTGTAAAGTCAACACCCCGATGTTCTAGTGCACAGTTCTAGTGGATAAAAGTTTTACGTTATTTGTTATTAATTTCATACCTAATGTTAAGGTAAGTCAACATCAACTTTTTAACGACTTTAACGAAATTATTTCGTCAAAATCAATAGTTACCTATATCTTTTATAAGTCGTAAATACTCGTAATATTAACCAAGAAATAGGTTTGATTTTATATTTACCTAGGTAAGTAAAGTACCTACCTACCTACTTATTAAAATATAGGTCACCTATTTCTCCATAGAAACCGAAATAGAAAAGTGAATAGGTACCTACCTACTTATTTTTAAACCTGCGCTAGTGTTTTTTCTCGAGATAATAGAAATATTTCGCCTCTCGATCAATGCCTTCGAGTAGTTTTGTATGTGTCAAAATTCGTAACAATTATTTTCACAGAGTTCTTTTTTCATAGGTACCTACACCTCGTGCGGTGTTCCTACAATAAGTACAAAATAATATGAATGAATAGATACCTACAACAAATTATTTCACTTCTCCAGAGAAAGACCTTGCTTATAACAAGTTGCTCCTGCATTACGTATTTAACAAAATAAGTAGGTAGGTAGGTACCTACTTACCTTTGCCTTCTTAATAGTGACTAAGTAGTGAAATATTCGATCTGTGGCATGTACGTACATACATATACAGAGTGACATACATATACAGAGTGGTCATGGATAAAGTGCAAATACGAAAACCATAGATCGAGACCATTACCCTGAACACATACCGACATAGCTCGGAGGGTCAGCACGTTGAAGTGGCGGTGGGCAGGCCATATCGCTCGTAAAGCAGTTAACCGATGGGGAATAAATAAAGGTTCTCGAGTGGCGGCCGCGTACCGGTAAACGAAGCATCGGTAAGCCGCCCAGGTCTGATGACCTGCCCGCCTAACATGCGTGGTTTTGTCATGCGTGAGATGACTTTCTATCTTGTTTACTCCAACGCAAATCGAACGAGTTAGCTAGAGTTATGTCACTCTCTCGCGCGTAACAAAGCCGCTCATGTTACGGGTACTGGTGAGTGTCGTCGGGAGTCGCTGGATATAGCTGGCCCGCGACCGATCAAGGTGGCGCTCTTAGGGGAGGCCTATATCCAGCAGTGGATGCCTACCGGCTGAGATGATGATGATACAAAGTTGGCAGCTGACTCGTAAATTTTGTATAGTCGTTTTTTTTCATTTCCGACAAAAAGTTTGACAAAAAGTGTTCCGGGTATGTATTGTAATCCATGGTTTTCGTATTTGCACTTTATCCAGGACCTCCCTGTGTAATCATCATCAACCAACTCTTATAATCTGTATTCTGTAACATTGCGTTCTTACCAAACTTAACTAACAAATATTTTAGGTCATCATATCTGGAGGACCCTCTAGAGACAGAGATGTAGGGAGAAAATGGAAATCCAGTGCGTCAAAAAGAAAAAGAAAGGCTGAAACGGCTATATCCAACCGAGCTCTAAGTTCCAGCATGATGAAATTTCTTAAAAAGCCTTCTTCAGGTGTCACTGCTTCAGAGTCATGTGATGAATCTTTATTTTCTGAAACAGAACCAGCTTCAGAGTTGAATCAAAATTTTAATCAAATTTCTGATACAGCTTTACCTTCAACATCGACTGAATCTGCTGTGACCCAAATTTCTGAATCCAATAAAGAGTTAGAAAGTGAGTATATGTGTGAGTCAGAAAATCAAGAGCAAGAAGTTCATTTGAGCGAGCCATTAACAGACCTAGATCTGGGGAAGTGGGTATTGCCACTAAACGATGCGCAGCGCCATGACTTAATTCAAAACGGTCCCGATCAAGACCTAGAGAAATCTGATGAAAATTACCCAAAAGACCAAAGTAAAAGACATTATTCTAAATTTCATTTTATGAAAACGAGATGGGAGAGTAGAATCGGAGCAGTAAAAGCAATATTTTTACAATTTGATGATGTCATCGAATCCGTGAATGAACTGAAAAATAAAACTGATGATTCCGAAACTCTAAGTGACAGTGAAGCAGTCCTGAACGAAATGTTAACTTTTGAGTTTATTGTTGCAATACACGTGTGGTATGAAGTTTTGCTACGTGTAAACAATATAACTAAACTATGGCAATCGGTTCAAGTCAACTCGAAAGTTGCTATTGATACTTTACGTTCATTTTGTAGCTGGATTCCGTAATCCTGTATCCTGTATTGTTTGTGGAGAAAAGTACTTATGAAATTCAGTCTCAATTTAAGGAAAAAAGAATAGCCAGGAAAAAACGAATGTTTAGTTACGAACATACTGATGAACCAGTTGATCTCCTGAAATGCAGTTCAGAGTTAATTATTTTAACACAATGGTAGATGCTATAATAGTCGACACTGAATGTCGATTTACAGCGCTCAATGAATATTTTGAGCAATTTGGTTTTATTTATGATATCTATTATTTGAAATCTATGCCAAAAGAGGATCTTCTCAAACATTGTAATGATTTAGGTACAATACTTCGGGAAGGCGAAAACAGTGACATACAGCCTTTCGAACTATATGAAGAACTTCAGCTTTTAAAAACTAATTCACTAGACTCTATCGATGACGCGAAATAACTCATCCGATACATTTTAGAAAATAATTTAGAAGAAATATATCCAAATGTTTATATTACAATTAGAATCATGCTCACAGTTCCGGTCAGTACAGCTTCCGCTGAGAGAAGCTTCTCAAATTTGAAATTGATAAAAACCTATTTGAGAAGCACGATGAGCCAAGACAGACTATCCGCGTTATCAGTTCTGTCAATCGAAGCTGAAATAGCGGCTAGACTTAACTACGACACAATCCTGAAAAAAATCAGTGAGGCTAAAAGCCGAAAAGTTCGACTATTTTAATTTCTATGTGTGTAATTATTTTTTGTCATCATTTTATTAACAATAAAACTCGTTATACTCATAAATTGTTTTATAATTTGGCTCACTTAATTTAACGGTTTTTTTCACTGCGAAGTAAAGAGGCCTCGTGAACTTGATGTCGCCGACGTACACATTTGGTCTAGCGCCGCCACTGCATTTGTGAGTTAAATTTTCAAACCCCATCGTACATTAAAATATATGTGAAGATATTGTAAATAATTTCAATATCTTCAAAAAAGTTTAATGGTTGCAAAATTGAGTCATATAATTATTTTTGAGTTAACCAGGACAAATTTATCTCTGTTATCTACCACAAAATAATATTGGAAAAAATATATATGGCAAGAAAGTGCAAGGATATAAATAGCTAATTAGATTGTTAGTTATAGGCATTTATATATTATAAAATTGTCGTACAGTTCTGCACTCGACTGAAGTACGGTCCAAATAACTGATTTTGTTACAAATATTGTTAATACGTTACCCATAAATAATTATTATATAAAGGAAATTATCAAAGCAATTTGCAGTTATTGTCCATTTTTGGCCTCGCAATGTATGACAGCTACTAACCTGGACTATTACAGTTTCCATTCTGTATTAGTCACCAGGATTGAATGTATCTTATACAAGGAAAAACCCTTTCAAATTAGTGACACATGGGAAAATTCAAGCAACATACTTAAACTTCAAAAGCTCACCATTCAGTTAACCAATGAATTTTTTACACAGGACTTGAAGAGACGTGACCCGTCTGACCTGAACACCATCTTGGACATCGAATTAAATAATGCTTTTCTAAAAGATGGCCTCAAAATTATAATTCCGCCTGATATAGGCGAGGATGTGCCTTGCTCGTGCTCTCTATTGGATAGGCATAAGGACTTCTATGCGAAGCGTGCATATATTCTCAAAAGTACTACTCCTATTTTTATATATGCCCTTAACTGCATCGGTCCTGCAAATTTAAGTCCAGAGGTTTCACTGAAGTCATCCTGCTACAGTGAGAAAAGTATTAATTGTGAAGACAAAGAAGAGGAAGTGTTTGAGAAAATAAATAATTTATATTATATGAAGAAGAGCGATGCTGTAGAGTCGGAAACAGGTTCTATCGATATGAGTAGCGGTGTTTACGATTTAGGTGTTAGCTTGGGTTGTAACATAAAGTTGGAGTGTGAGTTCGAAGGTTTGGAGAGAGTGAAAGAGGGGATCGGAGACAGTGGCGGCCTGTGTATGTCGTGTAGTGAATTGATGGAGTATTCTGTATTTTCTGTGGAGGTGAGTCAATTTCTTCTGTTATAATAACATCTTCACATGTCTTTGGCATACACAATATTTAACTGGTATTCTTTCAATTTACAATCCTAGGAAATGTGCAAAAATGTTATGTTTAAATGTTTTTAATATCCTTTCTAAAATATATATATTTGTCATTTCTGAGTGGAAGAATAGAGACAAAATCCTAATCATAAATAAAATAAATGTTTTTTATGCATTTAATTTCACTATTTTAATTTTTTTTATGGCCGTTTTTTAAAAAACCCAACCGTTTTTTTAAAAAATTGTCGTTTTTCTATTAACACACACATCACATTTAACATTTTGCAGAAATTCCTTTGATAAATATTTTGAATGACTAATACTTGAACAGCTCTAACACTCTAATTTAATTGTGGTAAAAATTGCCATTTTTCCGTTTGAAAATACGTCTGTGTCATGTCCTTGATTTTGTAGAAATTCCCTTGATAATTATTTTGAATGATTAATACTTGAACAGCTAACACGCTAGTTTGATTTTAGTAGAAATAGCTGTTTTTCCAGTTGGAAATATGCCTGTCTCATGCCATTGATTTTAAAAAATTCCCTTGAATAAATACTTTTGATGACTAACACTCAAACAGCTAACATACTAATTTGATTTTGATAGATATTGTCGTTTTTACATTTGAAAATACATCCGTCTCATGCTCTTCATTTTATAGAAATTCCTTTCAGTAAATACATTTAAATGACTAATGCCCAAACAGTTAACAGACTAATTTGATTTTGGTAGAAATTGCCGTTTTTATATTTAAAAGACATTCGTCTCATGTTCTACATTTTACAGAAATTCACCTGACTAAATACTTTGAATAATTAATACTCAAACAGCTAACAAGCTCATTTAATCTTTCTTCATTTGAAAACACAGATTTTTCCAAAAATAGTTTTTTGGAAAAATCTGTGTGTCTGCTTTTTTAAAATTTTTGATTTTTTTCTTCTTTGTAGTATGTCACAAAATTTAGAAATTTTTCAATTTTCTACCAACATATTCTTTTATAACATCAATATGCAATAAGTGTTATTAATTACAATTTCAGAATCTAATGGATTTGAAGCAAGCCAACGATATCCACCCCAACTGCCAAATACAAATTGTCCTTTTTGCCGATAGCCAAATGATGCGACCTAAACCCCGGCATTCAATCACTAGTTCCTGTCAGGAAACTAACATTGAAACAGAGGCTACAGAATCGACTGAAGATGTCCTTTACAATTCTGAGGAGTTGCCAGAATCAGATCGCTCGTTCAATGGAAATTTTGATTTGTTTAATGGTGTCAGCAAAAAAAATATTAATAAGAAAGGAATGACAAACAGATTCGGTATAGAGGAGTTAGGGTTTCAAGGATTGCGGAAAGGAATTGATGATGTGGACAGTGGAGAGGAACCGGTTTCTATGGAGGACAGGAGAATGTTCATGGTGGAACTCTTAGACAGATTAGAGGCTATGGGTACGTTTTTATTTTATTATTATCGAGCATTTGAGATTATGATAGGGGATTGAGATGATGATAGGGGAGCTGATGCGCTGCAAAGATCATCTTCATATATGTTTTATGATTTTTTTGTAAAAAAAAAAATTTGGTTAAAAAAAAATTTAAAGAAATGCTAATGCTGAAAAGCATTAGAATTTCTTTAAATTTTTTTTGTTTAACTCACAATCAGCCAAGATTGTTACGCTGTATTCTTTTTAACAATTATTGGATCCTGATTTTCATGGTTCCGTGCCTTAAAAGAATGTTTATGAGATCACTCACATATCTGTCTGTTTATCTGTCACAACTGTTTCTCTCAGAAATCGCCTGTCATATAAACTCGAAATTTGGCATAGTAGTAAAACATGTTAACTGGCACATATCTCAATGGCTAACACTCAAAAATATCTATATGGAAGTTTTAGGAGAAAGAAAATAAATACTCGAAAATGTTATTTTAATTCCATATAACTAAAAAAAATTTTTTCTGAAGAACACCAAGAACTTCCACCTCACCACTTAACCCCATTAATTTCTTCTTTCAGTTGCTTCTAAAAAAAGTTGGTGTAACCGTATAAACTGGTTTGAAAGCTTTATTTATAAGGGTCTTGAAAATATTAATTTTTTTCGTAATTTAATAATATGCAAAAAAATTAATATGCAAAATAAATAATATGCAAAAAAAATTTGTATGCCCTTGTTTCCGAATCTACTCATTTAGAAATTTCAAAAAAATTTGGTTTTGCGAAGATTCAAGAAAACTATGGCGATTAGCCTAGGTGTTATCATTTTTTAAATATGCACCATGCTTTTACGCCTGTGCAAGATGAAGTATTACGTTGTGAAAAATTAATATTTCTAAATAGTTTAATAGAAGTACTATGTACCCTTAAAAGTTTTATAAGCGCCTAAACATGTATAGAACTTTCGTAAGGGCTATAGATTTTATTTTATCCAACATTACTCAATAGCTATCATAATTGATGCAATGACAATATTATTATAACTTAATTTTTGTTAAAAAAGAAGTTATGTTTCGAAAAGTACATGTGAAGAAATAGCAAGTGACCCACTGATTAGTACAAGAATGATAGCTCGTCGACCATTGTACATAAATCAATGATACACCCAATACTGCAACAGGAAAAATCTTTATCGCATTCAAATTGTATAGCACTTGTTACCCAATGATTATGATTGGAGAGTGGAATTTTATTAAAATGACCACTCGTCAGTGCGAAATACCGACTTGGTGTGGACAATTTCCAGCCCTGTTCCGATTCAGCATTAAATCATGATCATAGCCCACTTGAGTTACCGGAATATTTGAACAGAGTTGCCTATTCAAATTTGTTATCGAACATCCTTCCGGTATTGCTTGGTATGATATAAATTTTGCTTACGTCGTGATTTTCTAGAAAGATGATGTGCCACGGCTCTAGGCACAAAATATGAAAGTTTATTCAAATGCTACCCTGAAAGGCCACGATAGCTGGGTAAATTGACCAAGGATATCCCACTTAACCCCATAGATTTCATCTTTTGTGTGCTTCTATAAAAAGTTGGTTTACTCAAAAGAGTATAAAAATTTGCCTCAATTAAAGCTATAACTTCAACATCAGGATAACAGAGAAGCCTTACGTCGTTTAAAAGAAAACTGTTTCTAAGAAAATGTTTTTATGTGTTCGAATTCAAGAAAGATAATTTAAGCATTTATTGCAATTAATAATAATAATATATCTTTATTTTACTCATTTTGATGGTTTTACATGCAATTTATAAAACTTGTTTGTTTCTGGCTCAATAAAATTTGTAGATTCAGTACAAGGGTGCGTTTTTAAATTCACGGAATTGGTAATTATGTCATTAGTGAAGATAGTTTAGTGAGCCGTAACTAGTTTAGTGACTCATTGTTAAAATAAATAGCAAGTATTATCTCAATCGGGTCATTAGTCTTTGCACTATCCTCAACCAAGCAACTCAATCAGAAAGAAAATGAGAAATATGAAGAAAATCAAGCACCATGCTGTTATAAATTTCTTTACCAAGCAAGAAAACTCTTCAAACCTTACTGGAAGAGATGGCATACATTTATGGGGACTCTTGCCCGGGTAAAACCATGATTTATAAGTGGTACTGTATTTTTAAACAAGGCAGGGACTCACTTGAAAACGACCCATGGCCGGGATAGCTGATTGAAGTGACTACTCCGGAAATCATTCAAAAAGAAAAATTAATGTTGGAAGATGCTAGACTGAAAAGGAAACCACTCACAGAAATGGTTGGAATGTCGGATGCAACCATTTTTAAAATTCTTCATGCGCAAAGTGGTTGCCGAGATTGTTTACTCCACCTCAAAAACAACTCCGCGTGGAGTGTTCTTGTGCGTTTTTGGACCTCTGTAGTGAAGACAAGGGTGAACTATTGAGTTGAATTGTTACTGGGGACGAAACTCGGGTTCATAATTATAAACCTGATTCTAAACAGGACTTAATGTAGTGGCACATACAAGAGACACCACCACCCGAGAAGTTTAATATCATAGTCAACTGGAAAGATGACGGTGACAGTTTTTTGGGACTCGGAAGAGATCCTGTTGATAGATTATAAAGATAAAGGTGTTTCCATAACTGAAGAATACTGTGCTTCAATCTTAAAGCAATTGAAAGACTCTATTAAAGAAAAAAAAAAGGAAAAAGTAACTAAAGGTGTCGTCCTCCTTCTACAACGCAACACCCCTATTCACAAGAATTGTGGTGCGTTGACTGCCCTGCATTGGGTGGACTTCGACATTTTGGATCACTCATCCTACAGTCCTGACCACTTTTGGTTCACTCACCTAACAGTCCTGGCTCCCAGTGATTATTATCTATTCCCAAAGTTAAAAAAAGAACTTCGTGGGAAGAAATTTTCAAGCGATGGGGAAGTGAAGGGCGCAGTTTCAGCTTACTTTTCAGACAAAGATAAAACATTTTTTTATGAAGGTATACATACGCTAATTGAACAATCGGAAAAATGTATTAGGGCAGCAGGTGAATATATTGGAAAAGAAAAATAAATTTGTATTTTTATTCTCACTTCTTACTTCTCACAATGGCTGGGTTGGGGGGGGGGGGTCATTCTGCGAAATTAAAAAGGTACTCGTAGTTAAGTTATTATGGGAGTTTTTGAAATGTGCCTATTGATCTCTGATTTGATTTTTGCCTGTCAGGAACAGTTGAGATCCTCCAATCTTTTTTTTAAATGATAAGTTGACTTGTCCTAAAAGAGGTAACTATTGAGGTATGATGTATAAAAAAAATTAAGGCTCTGTCATTACTGGTAAAAATACTGTAAAAAAACCATGATTGAAAGTTAAGTGACAAAAAATAAAACAGAAAAAGTTCTAACTCTGAAAAGTTTACAATTATTTCCAATATTTTTCTTTTTATGTAATAATGTCACATGGGGCTTGATGTCACATCAGTCCTGATGATCTGTTATTATGACTCATAATCAATGAGCCATAATATTTTAATACTATTTTAGATAATGTTTCCTGGATAGATGTATTTATTATAAACTTTTTTAACAACACTGACCCAAGAGTGTTTTAACACGTCCAAAGCCTAGGGTAAAATTGGCATCTAGATGCAGAACGCCCTAGTCTAGATTTTCCATACATTTCAAGCCTGATATCGGACAATCTGTGTAAATTTTTGTTGGACCTTATATTGGGTTCTCAGGCGTTTGTTCAGTTAATGCTTGCTGCTAGTATTAGAAAACGCCATGTGTAAATGAAATCTTTTAATAGATTTGTAGAATTTAAATAATTCGATGTTGCAAAGAATTATACAAATTATATTTTTATACCCATCAACTCAGAGTTCTGTCAATAAATATGAATTTCTTAATTCATTTGTCATTCCTACAGTGATAAGCTTCCCCCTTAGTGTGAATAATTTTCCATCTTAGAGCTAAAGTTTTATACAGAAAACAATAATATAAATAAACTTATTTACAGGCTATACAAAAAAAACTTTTGGAATGAAAAATCTGTGGTTCATCTTGAACGACGCAGAAGTAATGAAGAGGCATACAGAGAAACAAGCGGTAGTCATTCCAGGGAAAAACAGGAGCCACTCCAGACGGCGGCTAGACTTTCAACCGGATGAAAAGATTACTTTCAAGAAATGCGTGGTAATTATTTATATTAATAAATAGAAGAAAGTGTCTGAGAGTTTATATAATATATACTTTGAAATATTACCATTTCTAATTCAGTATTATGTAAGTAAATGATAATGCATTCTTATATCATAGTGAATATATCACATAAAAATATCCAAATAAACTCGTAAGGTTACTAGTCCTTATTTTCACTATTACGGCCATCTCGCAACTAGTGCTCGCTTCGCCCAAATATCATTTGAATATTTGAATTCCCCAATAAGCTATTTTAATACAGTTATTATTATTTGAATTTCTGACTTTCTATTTGTACAGTGTACTTGTACCACTAGCCCCACCTAGTTTACTTATATAGAACATGATCTTACTTAAATTATACGTAAACCATTTTTAAGAACGCTTTTTCTTTCACTGCTGATCACTTTTCGATTGCCAATTGTTTTCTCATAGTCAGTTAAAAAAGAAAACCGGTTGTTAGCTATAGCAAAAGTGCTGTTCATCTGTTTGTCACAACATTTTGACGAGTTACTCAGTTAGTCAGCTACTAACTTGCATAATTATATATATATATATATATATTGCTAACCATAAATATATATATATATATATATATATATATATATATATATTTTTTTTTTTCTATTTAGAGTAAAGGATAATTATATTATTTTTATTTTAGTTTACATGTGTTTGATAGATTTTTTTTATTAATTGCTCTTTGCTATTTAGGTTTTCTCAAACATTTGCTCGGTTGATTGTCATGGTTGAAATATTTATCTACATGTAGCATATTAAGAATATCACTGGAATTTCTTCAGTCTAAAAAAAAGTTTTAATCATGACTAAACAAAAATGAAACTGTAGTTAAATACTTTGAAATTCATTTCAATAGCCATCAAGGAAGGAAGAATCAGATGTCATCAGCACTCCGCAGAAACTTCAAACACGTGTGGTGGAGTGCTTTGTTAACTGCATACGGAGCAATCTACTTACCAATTGCACCAGACTTAGTGAGGTAGGTTTGTGTCATAGCAATGTTTTTAATTGACTAGTAGGTAATGTGAAAAAAGTTTCATTGGTGGATGAGTCCAATCATTTTGCTCCTTGTTTTTAAAATTAAAATCTGTTTTAGGGTTTTGTAATTGTAACCAGGAGCCCTTAAGTAATGTGTAAAAAGTTTCATTGGCGCATGAGAAATTAAAACCTGTTTTTAAAATTAAAACCGGTTTTGTAATTGTAACCAGGAGCTCTTATAACTATGTCACGTCTGATTGTTTTTTTGATTTGTTCATCTGTTACAGCCTTACTGTTTTTGTAAATTTACATGGAAATGAGCGTGAAATTTATAAATAAACGCTTCAAATAGAAATCTCAATTAGTATATAGCAGAATATTAAAAAAAATTGTTACAATGTACCACCGGCCAGTACATTTTGGTGAAATATTCCTTTTGCAATTTAGGTACAAATCAATATTTTTCTTTTTCAAGCCAATTCTAATTTTTCAACTGTAGATTTGAAAATCTAAAAAATTACATGTATCCATTCATCGTAAACTCTTCACTTAAAATAAACATCCCGTAAAATAAATTGAATATCATAATAATAAGCCACCCATAAAATGAATGAAGCTAAATAAATGCTTAAAGAAAGTGGAATTTATGCCAAATGTTAACCCAACAAACTGGTGTTGACTAATTTTGAAGATCAAGTGCTCGAAGCCAGTCATAGAACAGATGTACAGAGCACATTAAAAGAGATACATATAGTGAAGAAAATTACATAAAGAATCGACTATGAAGGAAAAGAACGTTGAATTCCTGTCACATTCAATGTTCTTGCTACAGATTTGACATTCCTTGAAAAAAAATATTTTCTTTCAACACGGTTACTCTGTTGAATTAGACACAACATTGTTTTAAATGCACCTATTATGGAATGGACGTTTGCACAGTTGAATTAAACGTGGCATTGTTTCAAATGTGTCTGTTGCATAATAGACGGTTGCACAATTTAATTAGACATTTCAAATGACCCTATTGTGCATATTTGTTATACAAATAACTCTAAATTTGTATGCCTCTCCTTAAACTACCATGTAGTTATATATGTGTATGTACAATATCTATAAACTTCTAACCTCTGTAATTATGTACACTCCAGAACACAGTTTCAGCATATGATTAGCAAGCAAACTTTGCAGTTAGTAAAAGAAAAATTTTGACGAATATATTTGGAAACTTTTAGATCCACGTAAGTCTTCTTCAACACTTCATTCTGGCATCGTTCGATATGGCGCGAGAAATGCAGGTTGTGCCCAAGCGGATACAGTATGTGGCCGTGACTGAGCAACAACTCTATCAGGTACCGTATAGAAATTATTTATATAAAACATCTGTACATTAAAAGGCTATTTCGGGTTATTGCGACTATTAGAAATAATATGAATTGATGAATGATTTACTAGAAGGGATAGGTAAAAATGAATGAGAAACCAAGTAAATGGTATTTGAATCAGATTCAGAAGTTATTGAAAGAAAATGTTATTATATATATTCCACTAAAAAACCAACAGTTAGGTATTATAATTAAACTCGGCATATACATTTTTGACCTTTCCATTTTAGATTTTGTTATCAAAATGATGAATCCATGGAAACCCTTATTATGAAACTTTGGTGCCTGTCTGTCTGTGCGTACCAAGTATTTTTAAATATTTCTGTTGTTATTTTAGATACAAGCTGTTTGTATGGGGTGCAAAGTTGAATACAACAAAACTGTAAAGATATAATCCTATCTCAATACACTTAAGAAAAGAGTGAAGACTGTTTTTTTTAAACTCTACTTAAGGAAAATTATAATGACCACTTGTAAAATTTAGAAAAATCAGAGAGCTTAAGGCTTGAATACATAATTGTCAACTAATTTATGAAATGGACAAAAAGGTATGTTGTATTCTGAACCTAAAAATATTTTTGATTTTATAGAAACAATAAAAATTGATTCATAAGAACAATTTTGATTTATTAAATAATGATGACAAGTCTGATTTAGCTGGATAAATTTTAAATTTCTGATTTCTACATATAACACCTTACAGACGCTACACGAGAAGTTTTCTGATGGCGAGAAGAAGGAAGAACTGGTCAATATGATGCAAGAAGTGCTCCTCGATATGAAGGTCAAGATTAATAGCATGGACTGGAGGGTAGACGGTTAGTAAATTTATAAATTGTTTTGCATTTAACATTGACTAGATTTAGAAAGCTAGTGAAAACTAAATAGTTATATAATGAAACGGAGTTCAAATGAAAAATTGAAAATCTCTTTGTAAATGTATAAATAAATACATCTTTATATTATTTTATGCATGCGAACATAAATTGTACTAATTTTATAAAGAAAAAATTTGTATATTAATACTTGCATCACTAAATATTCAAATCATACTAATTAATGATTATTTATTTGATAATTATTATTATTATGGATTATAATTTAAAAATTCAAATTAAAATATTACTTTACAGTTGATAGCTCTGTTGGAACCAATTTTTCTTGGAATGTTTATTTGGAAAATGTCAATTTATGTACTCACACATTGCACACATTGTTAGTGAGTTATAAGAAAATTAAAATTGTGTATCTGAATTAGTAATATTATTTAAAATATATTCATTTGATTATATATGAAAATAGTATACATTCTCATATACAGAATAAAATATTACATTTTATACAAGTATAATCAAATTTATTTTTTAATATTCATTATTGAGAAAACCATTTGCTTAATGGCTAACATTATCACAAATATATCTCTTTGAGCTGATTAATTTATACTACTTTTAAAAACTTTGGTGTCCAAAAGCGGCCATTTTGTTGAATTTTAACCCCTTGCAATAATTTCGCGAATCTAACTCGTGATAAAAATATTTGAATGTACTATGACATCACCAGTCTGAGTCTTGGAACCAAACTTGGACTAAAAACATAAACACCGTGTTTCTTAAAAAAATTCCTCATTGTTAAAAAATTCTGCATATAGACAGCATTATAATATATACATAAAAAACTTTCATTAATAAAAATTAATTTTTTATGCATTGTTTACTTTTGAATGTAATTTAATATCATAGTGCGAAATAGTATTTTAGATATATTTATTTGCCACTTTACATTATAAATTGTTGATTGTGGGATGTGGGGTAGATCCAAAGTTTTTTTGCGTTTAACTTTGTACACATATTTAACAAATAAACTACAAAAACAATAATAACAAAATATCAAGCTGTAACTATAAACCTAAAGGCTAATTAATACTCCATAATATTAGTTATATTATGCTGTTAAAAAATGTTACTTTTCCCATGCTCCAAGTATAGCTTTCGCAATCGACTCATTTTACAAGCATTGTTGCTCATTACTGTGATCTGTTCAGCGAGTGGCTCCTGGCTACCAGTTGGGCCCTGATTTTGTCGAAAAGAACGGTAGATTAATGATACCTTATGTATCACTATTGGTCCAATCGTTGCAGCTCTACAGTGGATTAATTAAATATATGGCCAACGATTAAAAATGTTACCAATGTATGTTATAATGAAAAACCTCACACATACAACTTTCTGTTTATGAGTTGGAGATGTTATTATATGTTATACATGTATTCACTCTGAATCTGTCAAAGTTATGAATTCTGCTATCTATATGGATCGTTGAAAATATTTCTTATTGTTGGTCAGTAAACTTTCCTGCTATTGTATAGAAAATTAAATTATTTTTCAGTTTTGAAGTAAACGATACGGAATATAATTTTTAATCTTCAGTAGGGTATTAAATAATTTATTAACAATTTTGGAAATCCAGTATTTTTTATAACATGGGTGAACTTTAAAACAGTGGCTGATCACGTGGTAACACACAATGAGTTTAAACAAACTTTAAAAATGTTTATTTCACCAGCCACGGCGTTTGATTGGCCCTTATGTAATTGGCAACTTCGACAAGATACAAACATAAAGTAAGCGTTGTTGCTTAGTGCACTTATTGTCATCACGCTGGCCAATTTATTTTGAATTGTTTGTTATGAGTTTTGTCTAATTCCAACTATTTGTTTTAGTTCTTGTGTTTTTATGCATGAAATAAGTTACTAAGACCAAGAAGTAGTCGATCTATTTGTGTACAAAAAAAAGAAGCATATGACGCGGACCATATAGTTCAATGATTCACATTTCATTTCTCTGGCTACCAAGATTAATTCCTCATTAGAATTTCGATTAATTAAATTATCCATATATTATTTATGTTTTTGGTTTGTTTTATCATAGAACTATATATTATACAAGATGATTTGCATTTAAAATCCAAAACGGTTATGTGCTGAAAGTAAACAACTACAGCCTCTTGTATATTTCTTCTATTTATTTCTTTATATAATTTAAATTACTACAGCTTTGTATGCATAAGAATACCTAATCTCGGGGATGCAGAATCGAATCTGACCTGAAACGGAAATTGATTGCACACTACTTAACTCTCTATAACAATAACCATCATACCCTCTAAATGAAGAGTCTACTTACTACTAGACTACTGTTACTAGAGCGGTGTGGCCTGGGACACACTTGATGTAACTTATAATATCCCAGTTGTAACGAAAGTAGGTCAGTCTCCATGCTGTGTCCTGGGAGAAATTCCAAAGTGATTAGTTGCCTCAGAAAATTATCAATATAATGTGGCTGCACTGTTGCTTATCCACTTTGATAGATAATAGCGTAAATGTACCTATAGATAGATAAATTATATCCTCAGTAAAACATTTACAAAATCAACATATTCTTTTCAGGGATTTAAATTGGCACTCTCAAAACTTAAGTTTTATATTTTTTTAAGAAACGCAATTAAACTCTTATAAAATATGATAGTGTGATGTAACTTGCACAATTTTATAATCTAAACATTTAAATGCTGCAACACAAAGAAAAAGTCTAATTAAGAATTCAGTCACCTACAGATATGAATTCAGAATTCTGATCATCCATCATCACTCTCAATGGAATCATCATCAGCAACGTAAACAACTTTGAGTTATTGAGGAATTAATCCCTCGTCCTTGACAATGAATATGTAAATTATAAAATACTTATAGTTTAAGGACATTCTTTCACATATTGTACAAAAATATTCAAAATTCCTATTTTCAGACCTTCCATGCCACGATGAGAGCATAATAGCTAACTCGGTGTTCTACAGTTCTTCAGTCGTTCAAGCCATTCCATTGCGCCATGAAACACCAGCCTTCTCCATCAACCGGAGTACAGACGGGCAATCGTCTGACGAGGATGCGGAAGAAGCCGTTCCATATGAAGATTACTCGTTTGGGGAATATGATGTTATTCCTTCGCCAGTGAAGCCTTCCAATGATGTGACAGAGATTACTGTGCAGGCAGATTGTCAGGAAAGCCAGAATTTGCTCGATCTAGATGGTAGCGGGGGCATCAGTCCTATTAGTTTTATAGGTAAATTTATGTTTATAGGTAATTTTGAAAGATGATTAAAAGATTTTTTATTGACTTGAAAAGCATAACAGAAAATGATTGTTGTCTTCTCTAAGTGCAGTGGCGCGTAGTGCCTTATAAGCAATAACACGTCGCTTAGCCTAAACATTTAGCATATATTTATAAAAATTAATTAAACCTATAATTAAACTATCAAGCAAATTCCGTACTTCAATATATGATTTACAGTTCGCATGCACAAAGCTAATGTACTGGTATGTGAAATTTTAGATAAAATGTACAAATTTCACTCCAATATTACATATAGTTGCAAAGCAGGTTGAAGCTTGCTAGACTACCTTCAGCTGTATTTAGACTGAAACAATCCCTTAATTATGACATTCGCATACAAACTATGAATTATTGTGTTCGTAGTATGATTATGTTATTATAACTCTTTGCTGTCAGTTTATCATTTTTCATTAAAAATATATAAAATAGTTTTCCGGTTTTTAAATACATGTGTTATATTTTGTCATTGAAATACTTATTGTGTTATTCGTTTTCTATATGCATTAAAATTAATATTTTATTTGTTTATTTTTTGAAGTGAAAATAAACCAACAATATCGACTATCAAATGTTGTTCTGTTTATTATGTAATTAAGGTGGAATTTTTCAATTTACCTTTTATTAAAAAAATAGTATAATTGAGAAAGGTAGATCGAAGCCAATTTCGAAGCTAATACATTCATAATAAATCTTGTGTATGACATTGTCACAGTAATTTTTACGATTAGTAGTGGTCGCTAATCGGAAGTTGCATTTTAAATTAAATATTTTTGCACTGGCCTTGTTTATTATTGGGAAGTGAATATAGTAAATGGAATAAAGACGGTTTTGATAATCTTACCTAGATTATTTGACAAATTCTGGTATAAAATATGCTAATTCTGAAAAACATTTATTGAGCACAATAAAACTATAAAATTATACTTTTTCACATACAGAAATTTGTATCGAGGGGCAAATAGACATTGCAAATTGCGAATATAATGACATAGATATACAAATAATTTAAAAAGGTTAATAGATACTATAGTATTTTAAGGTGAACAAGAATTAACTTTTTATGGTCACGATTTAGGTCGTAGTTCCATATGTCGTGGTAATTACGTTGAGAGTTTATTGTTTTTGAGTGCCTACGATTCAATTATTGAAACACATTTTCAATCTATTACACCTTCAATGCCGTTTTCAGGGATATCAGGGGCGGTCGCAGACGCTTGCATGCGTGTTATTATGTCTATATAATTTTTATATGTCTGCCCCTTTGTAGCTTTCCCTTCCCAAAAAGCACTGCTTAAGTGTAATATAACATTTTTTTTATATCTAGCCTATAAATATAACATTTTTTTTTCTTTGCTGATTTCTGTATTCACTTACACTGCTTTGTAATTAATATGTTCATTACCCTGTGACAGAACAGGATTCGAACCATGTTATAACTAAACGAACAAAAATTCATTTCACATTGATATTTAACATGATTAGTATATAGGGAAAGTGGAAGGAATATAGATAAATTATATGTGTGAGCTCAATAATGATTTTAAAACTATATTTCGGATTAATAAAGTAGTGTTGAATATGTGTTTCTTTCAAACTTAATACTTTGTTCGAACTGATTACTATGTTCAAACTTATTACTTCGTTCAAATAATATATTAATACTCACTTACATCTAATTTGACACTACTGACAGAATGGAAAGCAGAGACAGACAGCACAACTTTAATTTCTTTTGCTTAACTTATATTATTCTTGACTTTAACATGAAAAATACATGAACAACTTAAAAGTTCATGAAATATTTAATCATACATATCATATCTAATTATAATTAATTACATATAGTTGTATATAATTAAAATGTTATATGAATATATTTAGTAAACATACACTTCGTGAATCGTGAATTTTCTATCTTGTATACGTTATAATATAATATCTTGTATATATTTGTATATTAGACAATTGAACATCATCTATGTCAAATTGAAACTGATTTCTTGTAGCTATTTCACTCCGTGTTATAAAATAAATACATGTATGAATAGCATATTGGTAGGAAATAAATATATGTATGAGTAGCATATAGGCATATACTCGTAGAGTGTAGACTTCGTAGATGTCAAAATATAGAATATTTTTCTCAAACGTTTTATACCTCTGAGTTTTATGGGATCAAGAGCAAGGGTTTTTTTAATTACACCATTATTGTACAATTTGTATTAGTACAATAATGGTGTAATATTAATATTTATAACATTATTTAACATGACAGTTTATCAAATAATTGAATGATTGTGGTATATTGTTTAATAACCTTTTTGAGGTTCCGTTCCTCAAAATGGAAAAACAATATATTCCTTTTTTGAGGTTCCGTTCCTCAAAATGGAAAAACAATATATTCCTTATAGGATTACATGATTGTAAGTCTGTCTCTCTGTCTTTTTCTCAGAAACAGCTTGAGATATAAAGTTGAATATTGTATATTGAGGCCTATTGCCTTATATTGCTGTAAAAATTTCGAAGTTTCTTGGGTCACACTATTGCCTTACATTGCTGTAACAATATCCAAGTTTTTTGGGTCACACTATTGTCTTACTTTGCTGTAAAAATTTCCAAATTATTTGAGTCTCATTATTGCCATACATACAGTGCTGTAAAAATTTATATTTTTATTAGGTCACGCTGTTGACTTCCATTGCTGTAAGAATTTCCAAGTTTTTTGGTTCACGTTACAAAATGATACGGCACGTTGAGGCATATTTATTTTTTATTCATACAAGAGTCCCGCTCACTGATCGTCAAAACCTATAGGGTACTTCCGGTCCACTATAATCTTGAAAGTCGGCGTAACGGTATGTCTTACAGTACTAAAGAGGAAAATCCAAAAATAAATGATTTGTAATTCTATATGGTATTATACATTTTAGTAATTAGTTTGTTTTTCGTGAAAGATATAGTAGGCAATATATTTATGTTGTGAAAAATCAATATTTGTAAATAGTTTAATAAAAATACTATGTACCCTTAAATACCTATAAATAATATAAATGTATACTAAACCCTTGTGGTGCGAGTTCTACTCGTGCTTGACAGGTTTTTCTGTTTCCTCTTATGCAACTTGATGACTCTTCTGGAATCTTACCGTGTTTTTCTTGTGTTTCATTGAGACTAGTGACAACCAAACCCGTTCTACACTACATTATATGTTATAAATACATTATATTTACTGGTTCTTTTCTTAAGAGGAAAAATTGATAACCCATTATTGTACATATATGGGTACATAGTAAGATAACCAATAAAAACAGTTGTAATCCTGTTTTTTTCCCTAAAATTGAAACTTTTATTGTTTTTTCAGTTCAGAACAGTACTAATTATTTATCTTTTTGTAGAATATCTTAATTCATATTTCAGGTTCATCCCTGCGCACTAGCGTCAGATCTTACGTGAAGTGTACAAGCAATTCGCAGGTCTCCATAAAGCAGGCGTCGCTCGATGTCCAGAAGACAGTGCTGACGAAACTCGGAGAACATATCAGCAGAAAACTGGTAAAATTTGTGGATTGTTTACGTGATTCGTACTACGGCACTTTACAACGGTGAGTTATTGATTGTATGTTGTAATGAAGTTTGTTATAATAATACAATATATCTTTTTACTCGCATTTGTTATGCTTTTATGTACTTATTTATTATTACATAATACACTAAAATTTGTCAATAACATAATAAATGAATAAATCATTTAATGTCATATGAGAACAGTGCTGCTCTAACTGCTCAGCTCTGAATAATGCATTAAAATTTTGGAAGGGCCCACCATCAGTTCTGTTGCCACTAAATTATAATGTATTATCACTGAAGATTATATTGAATGAAGAATAAGTATTTTAAAAAAATTTACGTGCACTCAGGACACATGACAGAACTGAAATTTCTTTGGTGATCTAAACCTCAATTTTTGAGTATATATAGTAAGAGGTAAAATGGCAGAGAGACAGAGAAATAAATATTAAATAACTAATGTTACTGCTGAAATATGTACCGCACATGCGCATGCGTACATTTACAAAGTTGCAAATGTGCTTAATTTGCTTAATGTGTTTAATTATTATCAGGATAAGTACGTTGAGCTAAATATTAAAAAATATACTAAGTGTAAGTTCATAGATCATACTAAATTTGTGAAGATATTTTAATTCAGAAAAGTTAATAAAATTTCAGATTGAGAAAAGTTAATAAAATTTCATAATAAATTGACATAAACATGTAATAAAATTTTATATAAATTTTCATAGACATAGGAGGCAGTCGGGATGTATTGGTCTTGTTGTAAATTATATTTATGACAACTATATCTACTATTGTTTTTGCTGAAACCAACAAAAAAAGGTATTGACATAGGTATGTTAATGACCGATAAAGGCAAAGGTAGTGCGAATGCGTTATACTGATTTTTAAAAAGAAAATTAAGACAACTGTTATTGTTGTGGTTGGCTAACGTATACCTTAAGAAAAGTAAATGATACAACGAAATGTTGGATCTTAGCAAGGGAAATGCATAAGTAGTTTAAATTTCATGGAATCAAAGAAATGGCTTGAAAAGATAGCACTATCTACTTACTTTGTAATATCTCTACTTATATTCACCCCTTTGCCTCTAACAGGGCAATTTTTTTTATTAAAAGGAAATGTGTCTCTCTCTGTGATACAGACTACATTTGTGCAAAATTGTGTGGAAGCGAAACAAATAAACAGTCAAAGTTACTTTCGCACTTATATTACTTGCGATTAATTCGGATTCCGCAGGATTAGAAGCAAACTGCTCTTAGGTCTGACTTTTTTCAGCCTATTTAAGAAAATGTTTCTTAGTATATGTAAATATTTGAGTCGTAAATAAAACGTGGCATATGGATTACTTACTCTGTTATATTTTGCTTCATTTATAAACCTTTCAAAAATGATTGCTATCATAGAGGTGTTACTATCACGCTGGTGCATGGTGGTTTTTGCTGGAGACGCCATCAATATATACTTATATGGATTTCATGACGGCAGCTCAAAGAGGAAGTGAAATTAGTGAGAACAAGGCTTGTTAAAACAAGGCTTGTTTTATTCTCTATTGTTCTATTTGTATATGTAGAAACTGATGCATGAATTATTTGTATTTCGTGATAAGAAATATCACTTTCAGTGCCTACTGTGAATCCATAGCACACAAATAGATGTTCCATTTACCTTTTTATGGGGTCGGCGGTCAAAGAAAAAAATTAGAGACTTAGGAAATACAGCAAAGTAGGATGACTTTATATTTAAAAAAAAACAGCAAAAAACTGATATTTAATCATCTAGATAAAATTTTATTTATTTATCATCTTTTATGTGTAGTACATATGGTGGAGTTATTGCTACATGAGCAATATCTTCCAGTCAACCATAACAATTTGTATTAAAATTTACTTGGTAGACTGTAACCATGTAAAAAATCGGGCAAGTCACACATAACTAGCCTGTATAAATTAGTATTAATTTTGTTAATTGTCTTATATTGTCATTTTTAAAACAATGTCAATTTCTAAGTGATGTTTGCAATTATTTTTAATTTATTTAATTTTTGAAAATTTTGTACATTTTATTTAAGATTTTTTTAGTTTGAAAAAAATTTAGAATAGTTTTATGTTCATATGTATGTAAAACTTGAAGTAAGAATTTAAATTAATAGTGCACTAAACCTAACTAAATGAATGGCTTTCAAATGTTAAGCAAATAAAAATATAAGATTACACTACGGTAGTCAACTTTGTCTAACTAACAATATTAGATAGAATGGGACACTAGAACTCTTTCTGTTCAAAATATTTCTCATGTTTATATTTAATCCGACAATTATCTCATTCCAGCTGCCTGGAATCTCTGGAGTCCTCATGCCGCACAGCTTTGGAGCGGCCGGCAACGGAAGCCATGCGTCAGCTGCTGACAGTTACACAGGCGGTGGACCTTCAAGACTGTGCATCATTCTCAGTATTGCGCACCCTCATGGAGCATCTTCGAAGGCTATTTTATAAGTGAGTTATTATAATACACTTATATGAATTTGTTAACTAAGTGAAATCCTGATTAAAATTAGTGAGTTGTGTAGGTACACTGCCCATGAAAAGTTTCTGCATGAGGGTAAAATAAGAAAAAGCAAAAAATATCTATCGCATTAGAAAATAAAGTGTTTTTATTTATTTTTATTACAAAAAACACTTGTAAAATGTGAGCTTTTGATTATACTGTCAAACTTTCTTTTCATCAAAGAAACCTTTGTAAGATTGGATTTTCTTGTTCATAGGTCGACCTGAAAGTTGCTCTGCTAATTTTATAATTGATAAATTAGTTGAACAAAGAGTTTGCCTTAAATTCTGTGTTTCAAATGAAATTTCTTGTGTGGATTTAAAAATGTTAAAAAAGGACTATGGTGACTCGACTATGTGGAAAACACAGGTATATGAGTGGTACAAATCGTTCAAAGATGGGTGTGAAATGGTTGAAAATTTTCCTCAACATCGACCACATTGAAAAAATCAAACAATGAGTGCTTGAAAATTATTATTACTATTATTTATTCATCATTTCAGTATTAGAGAGTTGAACAGAAAGAGTTAATAAAATGACCATTCATGGAATTTTAACCAATATTTTGCGCATGAGACGCGTCGCCATAAGACTGGTTCCAAAAGAGCTTAACTTCATGCAAACAGAGCATGGAATGAAGACATTGATCGATCGATTGAATTGAATTAATGAAATGAATGATTGAATTAATCTATTGATGTCATTGGTTGATTGATTGAAAAAACAAAACAGAATTTTTGACCTATGAGAAGTGTATGGAAGACTATGATACAAGTTCTGCATTATCACAGTTGTATTGTAAACAATGGGGCTATTTTAGAGGTAATAAAATAAATTTTGATAAATAAACTTAAATTTATGTGTTTTTTAACAATTCCGGGTAGTTTTTCTACAGGAGGTATTTGAACATAGTAATTTTCAGTTGAATACTTAGGTTTAAACATGGCAAGTTTTTTACAGTTGGGAAGTATTTCAAAATTCCAGATTCCTCGAAGTTCACATCTCAATTGAATACTTTCTGAATATAAAAAAATTTCAAAGTCCAAACCTCAGTTTTTGATTGAAAACATATTTTACTTTAACTTTATAAAACTTTTCATTACTAGCTCGATAGAGGAAACGAACTTGGCTAAGTTTTAGATTTCAAATATTTTTCATTATTGACTTTATAGTCTATAGTATATTTATAGGATAGCTTGATACGTTTTTTCACATGAATGTTTTTGAACAGATAATTAATTTACATTTGAAGAATTGGTTTTATTTTTAAATGACTTCCTGAATAATCTCAGATTACTTTATTTGTTCTGGTTAAACATTTTAATAATGAATGTTGTTTCCTCGTAAAAAAATATTCCTCTGCTCTATTCTTATTTCTTCTTATTTCTCTTTTCTCTTTGATATGTATATTGCTTTCTGTAGTTTAAATGTCATTGCTGTTGTATTTGTCATCCATAAAAATAAGCTCATCATATGCTTGTAGCAACATTGTTCTTAGGAAATGAATAGAAAAACCAAGAACATCTGTCATAATTGGTTAAAAAAAAAGAGGTTAGTTGTGTGGTTGTTAACAACGTCTATAATGGAAGGAAAAAAATAAATAATTGGTTAAAGAAAATTTTCTTCTCAATTTTCGAAGTTCACTTACACTTGTGCACAAACTTTATTTAATATTATTCCATCAGTGATTTAAATTTTTTTCTGAATATAACAATATCGACTTGTCTTAAATCAATGACATGTGCAATTAGAGTGCATCGACATGAATTAACTATGCCTTCAAGTATCACGTTGCAAGCTAAAGCCATCCTCTCCTAACGGTGCCTTCCGCCAGTGTAGTTTACAATACTCAGTGAAAGAACATTGCCCGATGAATAACAATGAACTGCAACGCCATCTAGTTTGACCTTATGAGTATTATGGGTATTATGCCATTATATGTATATAATTGCGTAATACACCATTTTGACACAATACCATTTTTGATACCGTCCTTAGCTTTACAAAAAGCCGATGATAGACAAAGAAATTATCGTAATGGAAACTTTTTGAACACATTGGCCTATAAAATGAGATGTTGTTACGTACTTATAAATGTACGTACTTATATACATTGTACTTATAAACTGATTAACGTAATTAAAATTAAAAATTTCAGTATTATAAACAAATTTGATTAAACATTTATAGGGATGTATTATAAAAATATTATAAACATCTGAGTTATATGCATCCTGAAGCATATCACTAAATTATGGAGGAATGACCGACATGGAAGAGCATCAAACTAAACTACCTAGATAATAACATCCGTACTTTCGATGCTCTATGTGGGATATAGAGGTTATTGAGCAGAATGAATTTATGGGAACAGATATGGAGTTAAATATGTTAAAGGTTTTTCATAACATTCTCTGCAATACTTTTAATTCCAAAGTTCTAATTAAATGCTAGTACCTAAAATTTTCTTTCATTTTTTAAATCTATAGTTAAACAGTAGGTTTAAAATTTTTTGAAATGTAAAAAGCCTACATTGTGATATTTTCCCGAAAAACATATTTTAAATCAAAAAAATTAGACATTCATAGCATTATTGCAAAGCTTCGTGCCAAAACATTAACTAATGATGTTTAAATTCCATAATGTCACAATGCCCTAGACAAATAATGAAATTGAAAAGGAGAGGTTCTATCGCTTTCACGTGCTTCGTCATTCTAGCGTGACGGATAAATATTGTTTATGGAATTCAATTTATAGAATCACCCTATCTTACTTACACAATTACTTGAAGTTGGTCATTAATTGTGTGGTCCATTCCAGCATGCACCACACAATTAGTGACCAACTTCAAATAATCATGCATTCTGATTGGTGGACTATTTGTGTTTTGGCATTTAACTGCAAATCTTTAAACACAATATTATCTTTGATTATAATCATTAATTGAAAATATTTATACCAAATTTATTGCAATTAAACATTGTTAATCATTATTCTTAACTTGAAAACTATGGCATATCTTAATCAGATATTTATTTTTATACATGTTGTAAATACATATTTGACAGAAGAGGTTAGACATATAAAAAATTGGGCTTGGAAATGAAAAAAAGTAATATTAAAAAAATTGTTTTTAATATTGAAAGTGGCTGTCCCAAGTACATTGAAAACTGTAGATCCTATGAGGCTGTAACAATTGGACGGATAGACATGACGAAGCTATAAATTTCCAGGTTTCTCAAGAGAATCCAAAAAATGAAAGTTTGCTATTTTTTTGACATATCTGTTTCTACAAATGAAAGAACGCAACACAAATATGGTTATTCATTTTCTAACTGCCATTTAATAAATGACACGGACAACAACGAAATCTGAAAGAGAAATAATTTTATGCATTTGAAATGTGTTGCTGGCACATTAAGCATATGAAATGTGTCACTATGGATACTACGGACTTCGAAATGAACTAATGTGTCTATACTTCAAGAGTAGAAATTAAAAATAAAATTGTTGCATCATCTGCCTACAAACAATATTCGCATACTTTGGCCACGTAACTCCACGTTGAGAAGATAGCCTAGAAAAGCTCTTCATAGTGGCAAAATAGCGGGAAACACACCAAGAGGCCGTTTTCCTGATAGATGTTCGGATTAGATATGAAATCTATTCGGTATGCCCTTCAATGACAGGCCTAAGATCAGGAACAGTGGAAAGACATAATAAAATCTCACGTGAGTCAACAACTCCAAGTGGAGACAACCCTCAGTCAGTACTAGACTGAAATGATTTAATAAAATTAATATCAGAAGTGTTTGTTTATTCTGTGTTACTTTTTCCACAAAATTTGTTTATTCTGTGTTACTTTTGTTTATTCTGTGTTACTTTTTCCACAAAATACCTTATTTGATTCCAGATGAATAGGAAAATAAATAATAAACACAGTTGAAACAGAGTGAACCGACAAACCTATGTATGCATAGATAAACAGAGCGCAGAACATTATGATTTTTATTATCACTTTCCATTTCTTAATAATAAAATCAAATCACGGTGCATTTATTGTCTGTACTTTTATTCTTTGCAGACTATCAGTAGCTAGTACCGGGATCGCTTCTGGCACCTGCTGCACCCACAGCCCTCGGTGGCGTAGGCAGGTCGCTCTCGACACTGTGCAGTCACTGAGCGGTGGGCGACTGGCTCGGCTCATCTCGCGGCAGATATTGGAGAGATTGCGAGCCAGCCACGAGCGTTACCAAGCTGCTCTAACGGCACTGGAGGCAGAGCTGGCTGGGCAGCTGCATCGAACGGAAGATGTTAAACTGGCTATTAGAAAGAAGTGAGTTGTCTGCTTTCGTGTTTTTAATCTTTTGTATCAATGTGATTACATTTTGATTTTAAACTGATTTCATATTTTAGTCTTACAAGCAACATATATGCAATTGCTCCTAATCTGTAGCAACCAACTTTGATAAAATTGCATCGGAAATACTAACCTTGGAATATTTTATAAAGCGTAAACTAAAAATGACAACAAGGCATTTGGTTATTCTACTAGATCTGAGCTCGTATAATATATAACTTTTTCTATCTTTATCGTTGAAAAGTTTAATAATCACCTTGACAAATAAATATATGGACACACAAGTGAGAATTGTAGGATTTCAGTTCTTTATCGACGACCCTTTGAAAATATGTAATAACTTTTTACATGCAAGAAACATAGAAGCCGTTCGAAAATGACAGAAATAAAAACTTTTAGTTACATTTTTGTCAATATCAACATATTTTTTATCGATGGAAAATAACAAATGCTATTGAATATAATGACTATAATGGTTATATTAAGACTGAATATGAGATTCGATTTTTGCCAAAGTAAACACTATTGTTTTTATGAATTATTAAAAAGCTTCCATGCGACACACTGCACCCAATTTAGCATTATAAATAATTTTGATTGACTACGATACGTATGCTATGAGGACTTCTCCCAAGAAAATGACAGCAGTGTAATCAAAAATATATTCATTTGTCACCAGTCGGCACCGTTAGCATCTCGCACAGTCCCTATTATGAGAGACTGTAAACTACCATCAAAACTACCTGATGGTAAGTCAATAAACCCTCGGTTAGGGTAATGATAATTTTTACACGAAGTCCCTGCAGCAAACTCATTATAATCAGTCAATAATATTGAAATAGTCTAAGTATAGTGTAGCATGTTGTACAAGAGTGTTAAAATATCTATGAAAACTCCAGAAATTCACATTCACCAACATCTTTATATATATTCAGGAAGCTCATGTGTTCGCACTGTGGAAAGAGACAAATTGAAATTATGGACCAACGCTATCTGAAAGTGTTCAACAAAACTTTCTTTTCATCGAAAGTATTTAAATAAAAAATTAAACACTGTACTGTTGTAAGAAGTCAGTCAGTGTTTAATTTTTCAAAATTACATTCTAAAATTATAAATAAATATTATTTATTCTGCAATTTTTAGGGTTCCCCGTACCTCAAAAAGAAAAACTGAATCCTTGTAAGATCATTAATGTGTCTATCTGTCTGTCTGTCGACATTGTTTTTCTTAGAAACTGCTTCTCCTAGCTTAAGTAGTAATAAAACATATTAACCCGCACATATCTCTGTAACTAACATTTAAATTTTATATGGAAATTTTAGAGGGACAAAAATGGCTCTCAAAAATTGTACAATTAACACGACAACTACCTAGGAGAAGCATACATCGTGTGAACGCACAGCGTGTGCATAACATCAAAATGGGTTTTGAATTTGATTTAGCAGTAGTCATGAAATTGATTCCAAATATGTATCACACTACAGATATTTTATGTGGAACTATTCTAATAGAACAGCCGTGGACATTAAAATTTGACTCTTACATTTTCAGAGATAATCATATGAAGCACCAGATTAGCTCGGAGGTATTCTGCCTTGCACAGTGTCCAGGTATTAAAAAAAATTTTAATCATTTCAGATATGCACCAGCATTTGCCAGACTTTGTCTTGAAAGTACCTCGATGTGTGATCTCCTGAAGTACGGTACACCGGAACTTGGAAATGAAATAGGTACTTGAATCAGTTATACATCAACTTACTATAAATATATATGTATATATATATATATATATATATATATATATACATATGTACATATATATACATTTATATATATATACATTTATATATATATACATATATATATATATATACATATATATATATATATATATATATATATATATATATATATATATATATATAAATGTATATATATATAAATGTATATATATGTACATATGTATATATATATATATATATATATATATATATATATATATATATATATATATATATATATATATGGTGACACATACAGATGGTGACTTAGAGAAGGAGAATGCACAGCAGATCATGTAGTATATTTATTCATGAGCATATTCATGAACATAGCAGATCATGTAAACACCACAATTATTTAAAAGTGACATCCTTGCAATAGCGAAAATCAGATAAAACTTAGAGTAATATTTTGTAAGCATTTTATTACATATAGTGAAAAATTGAGAAAATATTTAGAAGCCTGACATAAAAATGTAAAAAAGCAATAAAAAGAACTATTATTTACTTTCAATACATAATAATTTTTTATTGCCTACTGGTTTTTAAAAATATAACTGTAACAATATTGCATATAAGGGATAATTATTAACTTTTATTATAAACAATTATACTTTTAAAATGTTCTGTGAATGTATCTAGAAATAGTTAATCTGAATTATTATTCATCTATTATATATCCATCACCACCCATCTCTCAATTCTTTCCCATCTCTCAAATCTTCTCAATTTTGAGGTTATCTGATTATCAAAGCTTGTTGTTTGTTGGTTTTTTGGATGTTTTTCCTGATTACAACTAATTTTATTTGATTAAGTTAATTTTTTCTGTCACCCTTTCACATTTAATTTATTGTATATAAAATCAAAGAATATCAAAAATATATGTGTAGATGTATGAAGATAGTTGTTCCAATTCACAAGTTATCACAACGTTATTGACAAATTTATGATACTATGTTTTAAAAGTATATCCATTTTATCAACCTGTCATTTTTTAATCAATGTAATTCTCATTTCCACATTATTTTAATTTTTTTTATATTTTTACATATTATATATTTTTTTTCATATTTAGATTGATACCTTCTGATGAAATGTTAATACAAAAATAAAAATGAAATTTTAACCAAATTTCTAAACAGATTTTCTGGGAAAATTTAAATTAATTTTTGCTGTCATTATTTTGTGTGAAGTCCCAATAGCGCACATATTATAATTAATTAAATTTATTTTTAATTCCTAAAAATACTGTATTATGCAGTATAAAAGCATTTTAATAATTCACGAAAGCTTCACTAATAGAGTGTTTAGTTTTTCAAAAATTTAACCTCATATTCACTCGTACCTTACTAAATACAGTCAAATCTATTAAAATAATACGTTTAATTTTTAAAAAATTTAACCTCATATTTACTCGTACTTTACTAAATACAGTCAAATCTATTAAAATAATGCAGTGTTTAGTTTTTCAAAAAATTTAACCTCATATTTATTCGTACCTTACTAATACAGTCAAATCTATTAAAATAATGCAGTGTTTAGTTTTTCAAAAAATTTAACCTCATATTTATTCGTACCTTACTAAATACAGTCAAATCTATAATACAGACAATCCATAAAAATAATATAGTGTTTAGTGTTTCAAAAATTTAATCTCATATTCACTCATACCTTACTTCATACAGTCAAATCCATAAAAATAATACAGTGTTTAGTTTTTGAAGAATTTAATCTAATATTCACTCGTACCTCATTTCATACAATCAATAGCGCTTACTGATATTGATAAACGTGTAACTAAAAGTTCTGATTTCCATCGTTTTTAAGTGACCTCTGTGTCTCTTGCACGGTCCCTATACACAATATGCACGTGATATCCTTATACTTCTTCTCAGTAAGTAGCTGCAATGCCAAGTATTTCTTTCTTCTTTAGAAGACAACAGTGAATTCGGACATATTTATTCAACGCATTCAGTCTTCATATCTAACCTAACAAAAATTTCTCATTAATTCAATAGCACACTGTACAAGTTTTGATTCAATCAATGTGATTTGAGTTAATCTAAACTTTTAAATGTGTACACAACAGATATTGTTATGATTATTTATTTATGTCAACTTTATTAAAGCATTTTATTTAAAATTTTTCAAAATCAATCTTCGCATCAAAATTAGAAAAACTTTCCAATTATTTACATAACCCATAGTTTACCAGGATGAATTTTATTTCTTTGATTTTTCATACCTTAAAAAGTAAATTTGAAAGTTATTATTTTTGTGATTCGCATTACCTGCTTACGTTTGACATCCATATGAAGAAAAATAAGTTTTTATCGGTATGCTTTAATGCAGTCTGTGAATTAGAAAGAAGCATTTATTTTCCAAAGCATCATTTTCATTAAATAATTTGAAAATTATTGAAGACATGTTTTGATATTTGACTAGATTTGATTTTATATTTTGCAATGATTAAAATTGTTTTAAATAAATTACTATATTAAGTAAGTAAAAAAGTTAATAAATATACCAATGTGTCTGTAGTTCACATACACTTTTCCTCATTTTGACATATTATCTACATCCATCATCGGCAGGTCGTGGACAGTACGGAGTGGTGTACTCGTGTAAGCGACCGTGGGCCGGACATGAGCCTTGCGCTGTCAAGAGTGTGATGCCAGCCGATGAGAGGCACTTCAACGAACTTGCCATGGAGTTCTTCTACACCAGGTCAGTTAGAGATGCTTGTTCTGTAATATAGCCTTAGCAAACCCTATAGGGACCGTGGAGGAAACATAGCGGTCGCTTGAAAATGACAGAAATAAGAAGTTTTGTTTACATGTTTGTGAATATTGGTGTAGTATTTCTTCGACACAAAATAGTACATGTTATTGACATAACTTTTTTCAGGATTGTAGCCTAATGGCAAAAATGTAATAGTTTAAGTTAATCGCTAAATCACCAAACGTATCATTCGCTTAATTGATATTAGACAATTAAATACTTTTGAGCTCTTTATTAGCACTATTTAAACACACGTTATGTGATGCTTGAACACTACAAAATTCAAAGTTTAATCACAAATATTGAATCAGAATAGGTTTTATTTTAAACCTCAAAAACTTGTCTAACTATCAAAAAGTTACAAAATGCGGAGAAAATAACTTACCTATGTACCATCAAGCATTTACTTCTTTATTTTCCGTGTATTCAAAGACATTATTCTTAGGAAAATAATCAGTCGTAATGAATATGCCAGGTAGGTTTCCCAATGACCCTTTTAAATAATCTGTGTTAGGTCTGTCACAAAATATTTGTGAATAAACTACACACGCTGTTAAACTAAATATTCAAATTCCTATTGGGAAACTTTTATTTCAATACTTTTCTCGGTAAAATTACTACATTCCAATAAATACCAGCTATGTCACATTGATTTCTGACATGCGTGATAACATGACCAATATGATGATCTCATGATTTGAAACTTTCAATTGGCGAGAAATAAGATTAATTGACAATAAAATAAAACAATAAGTATCAAAAGGAGACCTGCGGAAATGAGCCGGGTGTTATAGAAATAGCGTATAATATTTAAAAAACTGATATATTTTAGAATATAAAATAATAAACAATTTAATACATCTTGAATTATATTACAAACAAAAACCAGTACGAGAAAGATATTTTCATAAACGTGCATATATTATATTTTTAATACATCCAGAATTAAAATTAATTAAAAGCAAACTGTTAACTGACATTGACATTCATTCTGTTGATTAATGTCTGTTCTTGTTTTCGAGTTTTACGGCATTTTTTTTGACGACCCTGCCCGGACAGAAGTTGCATAGATAATATGTTACATGTGTGTATAGAAGATGCAACGAACCATTATCTGTGCTTTGTTTCACCCTCCTAGCTCATTGCTATGAAAATATTAAAAATAAACTGAAAACATAAAACAATGCAAGATTTCTCATTATTCTTATTGATGATTTAAATAAAACTTTTAAAGTGCCTATTTTTTCTATTTAAGTGTCATTTTTATTCTTGCAACACCTGAACACAACAGTATATGAACTTTTGTTGATCTCCTTCATTACAAATGTAGAATGTTTAACCTTCAAAAGGTCACATGAAGACGAAAGAATCTCCAATAAAATATATTGATAAATAATTAGATAATGGTACCTTGGTTTTAACTTAAGTTGCCAATAGCTAGAGATTAGTTTATAGCTCATATGTGTATTGTATTGTCATTTCTTTTCTGTACGTTTTAAAACTATACAGATCAGTTTTTCATTTTAGTTGCACATGAAGCGGTGTAAAAACCCACAAGCTCCTACATGCTATATTGTTAAGTAATATAATTAATTTTTATGGTTCTTCATCATCGTCTAATTTTTTTAAATAATAGTCTGAAATAGTGCACTTTCTTACTGAAGAGTTCTGTCTGTCATCCACAACACAGTTCCAAGTGACTATCGAATTATAAAAAATGTTTGTTATCACCAAAAATGATTAAAAAATGAAAGAATGAGAAGTAACATGTCGCTTAAAATGAATAATTATTAATGAATTAGCTTTCTTATTTCACTGGACATAGCCACACCGCTTGAAGTTTAAAAAATTATTTTATAACGTCACGAAAAATACTCGCATTCCTCATAGATTTCAATTGAAAGAAGATCACAGTTATATACTTTGTTAAATTATGTACTAACGCATTGTGGTATGTTTGTATGCTATTATAACTTGTATATGTGAAGGTGGGTCTCCTGCGCCAAAAATCTAACAAAACATAACTGTCTCCTGCATTATAAATGAAAAGTCAATGCAGAATGTGAAATAATTTTTCATTGGAGCTAAAAGAATTCAGACAAGAAAGACGCACTTGGAGTTTTGAAGTAATTTTTCATAGAAGAAAAAGAAACAGATTAGATTAATAAGTAACGATGTATTGTCTTTATTCCAATTCATATTATCTTTAAAGCACCATACACAAAATTGAATATTTCGCCAACTGACGATATAAACAACAGGGGCGAATAACGTGTGGGATATTGAATATATTTGGCGCTAATTTTGTAGAAATTCATTATTCACAATTAAATGAAACTACGTGATGTAGTATTATTTCTACCTTCTTTTAGTTCTTTACCATGACCTATAGTCCATTCAAATTGAAGATGGAATGTTTGTAAACAATCGAATTTGACAGTTAAAATATGGTTGGCACAAATATAATATTCGATCAGCTGACAACTATTTATAAAATTCATTGCATTATTCCCTGAGTATTATTAAAGTATATACATAATAAAAATATTAACTTCAGAAAGTTTCACTATAAAAAATGTTATAAGTACAAGTATTATACCATTATTTTATTGATACAAATTCTAAAATTTTACACGGAAAAATTGGCAACCCTCCATTTTTTTTGCGAAATAGTCAGGCGTTTCAAACATTTTGTGAAAATAATCAAAATCTCGACGCTAAAAAAATCTAGACCATATATGCTATTCATTAATTTTATAAGGCGTTAGAGTGAGATAGCTACAATGTGTCAGCTTACGCTGCTATATTTCTAGATTTGATTACCTTATATGCAGATATAGTTATGATATATTTGGCGTATAGATGATTAAACAAACATTGTGACAAGTTATATTCTTTACAAATAAATGTTGGTACTAAAATATTTTTCAATGTAGTCTACAAATTATATATGCAATTTAGGATAATGTTTTTTCAAAAGCTTTAATGTTAAAATCCGTTAGAAATTTGCCGCTCATTTAAGGATAAGATGACCATGTAATTTCTGACTTATTTTTCCTCTCCCTTTGCCTTTTCCGTTACTTTTTGCTTTTTTCTCGTGCAAGTTTTTCTTTTCCGTTTCTTGTTTCTTAATTTTCTTGCCACAAGAATTACAATAATTGTTGAATAGAGTGCAATTTACATGCGGCCATAATTTACAAACAATTCATTGCAGCTAATCTTTTATTTTTTCAGTTTCGTAGTAATTTTCATCGCATTCCACGCATCATATATATTATTTTCGGGACCGCAAATTTCACCGGCTAAAACGTTTATTCTTCCTCAGAACTTGAATGTAATTTCATTTTTTGCTTTTCAATATTAAGATTTTTCTTCATAATATTTTTATTTTTACTTTCTCTTTTTTTTCTCTAATGTAATCTTGGGATGCGAGTACCTTTGCTACTTGCTTGCACATGTTTCCGAATGCTATTAAGCAGTTCTACAATTGGGTACATATCAGTCAGATACTCTGAAGGCGGGTCTTTTTGTTAGCATCCTCATTAGATCCTTATGTTAAAGGCCCGGTTGGTGGTAGTTCTATTTGAACGCGTTCAGACGTAGGATCCTCAAGTATTATTGAAATCTCTTCAATATCTCTGTCATTTTTAAGATTACCAGATATGTAAGCATAATCTGGAAAGATTAATCCGGAATCTAAATTTAGCACCATTTATGAATTTTTTATTCAATTTGAAGTTATGTTATCGACAGGTTATTATATTCAACGAAAAAATAGTAAAAACATAATAAATTTTAAAAATATTAACATTGCAACATCAAATATCAACGTACTAAAAAAATCTCAGGTAAATAGAAATTTCGAAGTTTAAAAACACTTTTTAACTTTTTTTTCAATAAAAAAATATATACAGCGACATACACGTTCGAGAAGCAATCGCTCACCAATCTTAGCTCACGACATATAGAGCAGCAGTAAAATTTGTTGGTTGGTCGTTTCATCGAACAGGCCTTATAATATTGAATTACCCTACGCTAATACCCGGAAACTCAGCCTTGATTGTATTTATATTTATTATAGTGCATTCGCAGTGATTCCTTATGACGCATTTTAATAGTCGTACAAAGAGAAAACGCATTATGAGCGGCATAGTGTACTAAGCGGAAAATAATATAATAATTGAAATATTATTCTGAAAAGAAAACATGTATCTACGTTTGTGTTTCGTACAAGTAGTTTAAAAAAAATATATTTATGTTAATGGCTGCGGAAAATGTAATATTTATCTCATCTCAAATCTTCGACAAATAATTAAATATTTATTTCATACTGACATACCTATATTCATTTTTATACTACTCGAATAATTTGAAAAACATTTGAATATATATTAGAAAGAGAAGAAATGTAATACCCATTTTTATGGTCAATACACTTTGAGACTAAGTTAATAATATTATTTTGACACCGTACTTTCGTTCGACTTTCAAAAAATCATCAGTTTATCAGATAAAAATGCCGATTTGTGCTTATGAATTTTGCCGGACAATAAACTTTATATGTACATCTGGTAAAACTAAATTATTACTCTTTGGTTTGAGGACAACCAATGCGGGTTCGTATAATTATCTATCTGTCCGTCTGTTGCACAAACACGAAACCTAACAATTGTATTGAAGTGACCATATATAATTTTACGTAGGACCAAAAAATCTTAATTAAACCGAGCGCATAGCTAGTATAATTATTTGCGACATTTATTATTTATATGTTCACAAATGACACACTCCTTGTCCATAGGCATATAGATTCAGGAGATCAATTATATTTTTTTGTTTACTGTATGCCCACGTATGGCAACTTATTTATACAACGTATATTCAATGCTTGCTTGCAACACTTATCAACGTAATGGCGGGAGAAGTCCGTACTCTTGTTTTCCAACATTGCTCTCTAAATTTTTGGTGTTTCAAAAAAATATTTTGTATTATATTAAGTTTAATATATTATTATGTGTTTAATAATGTTAAATTCGTTGTGTTAAATGTGTGATATTTTTAAGTACGAGTGTAATTAAAATGGTGAATGTTCTTCTAAGGACCGTACCTGTACAGCTGTCATATCACTGTAAGATAAACAGAATCAAAATGATCTGGACACAAAATAAATTATATGTGGCGAAAAAACACTACTTTTAAATTAAATGATGTCAAAAGATTTCTACTTGGAGCAATGTCATTTAATTAAGCCCCGCGGCATGGCTGAACGAACATTGTTATCGTTGATATACGATGTAATTACTGTTGATATACGATGTAATAGATAGATTTATGATGAATAAATTCTGCTAATATGTTGTATAATAGATATGATATGTTCTGTAATACTATTTCTCAGTGATATCGGCAAAAGGCCGGCCTCGTCAGCACAAGCATTAGGCACAACCATCTTTGGATATCGGTGTGAAGCCCAGATGCATTGTGATGTAATTGTATACGTATGCAGTGTATTTTGTCTGTGAAATGTTAATGTATTTCGTATATTTTTATACATTAGTTCGTTTTAAAAAAATATTTTAATGATTACTCAAAAATTAAGTATTTGCGGTTACTTTGTAAAAATGTTCTGTATAACTTAACATTTAATTAAACAACTATTTCTATCGAAATTTTTGGTATTATTTTATTATATGTCTTTTTTATGTAATACTTTTAACAATTAAATGAAACTACGTGATATAGTATTATTTCTACTTTCTTTAATTTCTTTACCACGATCTAGGTTTCGTTGTATTACAAGATCTTCAGGTGGGTTATTAGCAAAGATGCTAATATCCCACCTGAAGCTGTTGTAATACAACGAAACCTAGGTCGTGGTAAAGAAATTAAAGAAAGTAGAAATAATACTACATCACGTAGTTTCATTTAATTGTGAATAATGAATTTCTACAAAATTAACGCCAAATATATTCAATAATACTTTTAAATTGTTCGAAACACATCACCTTATTTATCTGAATTTCTCATAAATATAAAATATAATCTATATAATATAAGCTACGTGCACATCACATCACATGTAAGCTACGTGCACAGCAATCTATGTACACAGTGTAAATATGCACACTAATTAAAAAAAATATTTTTCAATCACAAATAGCAAATAAATCCACAGTAAATTACTAACGTGAATGTAAGAAAAAGGTTTGCAATACCTGAACTGTCAAAAGTTATTGTTTACAAACATTCCATCTTCAATTTGAATGGACTATAGGTTTCGTTGTATTACAACATCTTCAGGTGGGCTGTTAATAAAGATCTTTGCTAATAACCCATTAGCAAAGATCTTTGCTAATAGCCCATTAGCATTAAATTGTGAATGTGTGGGATGTTTGAAAGTAACGGCGGAATAAACATTTCCCTCGCCTCCGGCACGGGGGATGTTATCCATTTGTCTCGAATAACATGTTTGCATGTTTTTGTTCAACAAAACATTTTGACCACGCCCCTATTTTATTAGAAATACATGTTAGGGCTCAATTCTAACAAAAATATGGTCACAATACGAGACCCGGCTTAAGAGAAAACCTGCTTTAGAGTATCTGGGAACATGAATAAAGTAGATTTCTGTAGTTGTCCGTATCTCCCAAAAATTTTTGATGCATGTGTACTTAAATTTATTTTTTTTTATTTTATACATATAAATTGATATCTCTATTTGAATTATTTGATTGCAAAATTTTATACACATACATAGGTCTTTTTTCCACTACAAAAGCCAAAAGTTATATATATATATATATATATATATATATATATATATATATATATAAATCTGTTGAGTAATTAAGTAGTATTCGATTGTTTAATTGGTCAACACCATGGGGAATAGTGAGATGATTTTTGTGAGACGTGTTTATAGACGCTCTAAGGTATAAAATAGACAAGTTTGATTAGAGTTCACATAGTGATTTTTGCGTCATGTATGTTTATTGTCATGTTTATTGATATATCCATAAAAGGAAGATTTAAATATATTAATTTAATATATACTTCCATTAGATATTTATTATACAAAGTGTATTTGTTTATAAAATTACATGTGACACGATATATTATTCCAATGTACAGGAGCATCCCTCCTCACGAGCGAATAGTGCGCCTGTGGGGATCGGTGGTGGAACCTACGTGTGGCGGTGGCGGCCCTGCTGTACTCCTTGTGTCAGAGCGACTGGTACGTGATCTCTACTGCGCCGTGCGGCGTAGCGACCTCAGCTTCTCGCAAAGGATCAGGATCTCAGTGGATATTGTGGAGGGTTAGTTGGATAGTATTTCCTTGGTAAATTCTGAAGAATGAATGAATAAAAAATAAGTAAGGTCTCTCAAATTTTGTTTTTTCTTTTTTTAATTACCATTATTACGTCCAAAAATAAAGCTTTTCTTTAGGGAAAAAGAAAATTTGATAACTAATAAAATAATCTCATAAATATATAAAAATAATACAATTTTATATAAATCTCCTTTTGAAAAAAATGGTTTCTTTCAACATAACTCACATAGAATGTGCCGTGGACAGACTGTTGTTTATAATTATTTTTCAAATACTATGTATGTTTCGAAGGATATGTTTCTATAAGGAAATAAACAAAAATAAAAATTACACCACTTTTTTCAGAATTTTATGCCAAATTCAATGTACTTTATTGTGAAATTAAAACATAATTAATTTCACTCGAAAAACTTTTTTTTTCATGCAGGGCTAATGACATACCGATTTGACATGTCGCTTCTTTTTTTTCAGAATGTTTAAGAATTCTTCTCAAGTACTTGTATGTAATTTGGATTTATATAACTTATAACATTGCTTTTAGAAATTTATTTGTGATTATTTTAACTTTAAAATTAGTTAATTGGAAAGAATTGAAAACAGGGCGAAAAATAAATCTTTTTTTTAAATTTCCTAACATCTTTGGTTATTATTCCTTTATATACTCATAAATAAAAAGAAATTATTTCAACATTTAGGAAATTCTTTTCGAAAATATGTTGTTATAGATAATTTTCATTGAAGCAATTTCCGCAATACGTTGATAATGAAATTTCGGCTGTGGAGCTGCCGCAAATTACTCCTTGTATTAGCGTCCAGGCCCTAATTGGGATATAACAGATGGCCTTCACCCATTGAAGATATGTTTATAGTGACTTTCATTCAGGGTAAGCAACAATTCAAGATATTACTAAAATTTTGAATACATTCCAAATATCAGTTGATCTGAGATATATGAAATGAACGAAATCTTTTTGAACATTTTTATGTTTGTGATTCTCTTTCAAAACAGAATGAAGATGAACATTTTTAATGAGATAGCAATATTCAGTGCAACAAATCGTGGGAAAAGCTCAGTTATCCACCCTTGTTGAAAATTAAACCTTATTTGTGTTAAAAATAAACTAATTTCTGTTTGGTGAAATAGAAACGCCGTTATGATATGTCTACACCTGGATAATTTGAAGACTGTAGTTATTACAAAATACCTGTGTCTATCTATTACAAAAATGTTAAAATCCATCCCGATAATACAAGGCCTCATATGTAATTGAGTGTACCTGGTTAATATGTTTTGGGCCACGCTATATATTTCCAGGCTATCATGTTTTAAACCACCCTGCATATTTCCGCCTCTTTTTCATTCACTGCAGGACATTGAATTCATGATGAAGAATTTGAATATCTAGGAACTATAAAAAATTTCTTCAACCGTGAGGTTTTTTAACTTTGGGTTTTTTAATAAATAAATAAAATAATCGATTTATTTATTTCTTAAAAAAGTCCATGTCCAGCTTACAGTTGCTCTAAAGTGTTGGCATGTGCAAGTACCAAAAGTTGTAGAAAATAATGATGAATATACTGTTGATTAATTATTTTTTCTATACTTCTTTAAAAACTAAACAAGTTTTTCATTAAACCCTACTAACCTCAGCACAATATAAATATCCTTAGACATTACAAAAATGTTTATGTATTTATTTTGCAACAACCCATTTTACTCACAATGGCAATATTTCTTATGAAATATATTTTCTGTATTTTAATTCTTTTAATGATATTTATGCTACATAACAATGCTTATAACTCAATTGTCTTACTTTATGGTTTCACTCTACATAATATTAACTTTTTATAATTGCTTACATGAAACCTCTATTGGGATGATGTAGGAAAGTTACATGTCATTAAAAAAACATTCACAAAACAGTAGACGATAATAATAAGAATTTGCCGCTTTCTTACCTTTTAATGTCTATGCAATATTTTTGTTTTTAAGAAATGGATAAAAATGATAAAATACAATTTTCAGTTAATAAATATTAACAAAATATAAAAAATATATGAGTATTATATCTTTTCAGAAACTTTAATATGACAAAATTTAATTTTCTTTCTAGAAATTGGAGATTAAAATTTCTGGCCACATTGTTGCTAAAGTCGATGATAAATGCTTACTTAAGTCGAGTGCTGGAAAATCCCATTATAGATAATATGAAAGTTGTAAAATAAGCATTAATTATTGTTGTGTGTTTCAAAAGTCTGTATTGAATGTAAATACTGATATTCTCTTTATAACTTTCTGTTGTGTGTTTCAAAGTCTGTATTGCAATGTAAATACCGATGTTCTCTTTATAACTTTCTGTTGTGTGTTTCAAAGTCTGTATTGCAATGTAAATACTGATGTTCTCTTTATAACTTTCTGTTGTGTGTTTCAAAGTCTGTATTGCAATGTAAATACTGATGTTCTCTTTATAACTTTCTGTTGTGTGTTTCAAAGTCTGTATTGCAATGTAAATACCGATGTTCTCTTTATAACTTTCTGTTGTGTGTTTCAAAGTCTGTATTGCAATGTAAATACTGATGTTCTCTTTATAACTTTCTGTTGTGTGTTTCAAAGTCTGTATTGCAATGTAAATACTGATGTTCTTTCAGAGTAATTTTTAAAATTAAAAATTAAAAGATTACTCTGACAGAGAACATTAAAAATTTGAAGATTACTCTGAAAGAGAACATCAGTATTTACATTCCAATACAGACTTTAAAACACACGACAAAAGACAATAAAGCAAAGAGGTGATATTATGTATGAATCAGACAATTATTTTTGAAAAACAAAAACGTATTGTTTTAATGAGTTATTTGAATATTTTCAATGAAACCAATCTAATTTACCAATATATTCTAATGGTATTAATACATAATTTTCGTTTATCTACTTTCGATTGTGCAAACACACTAGCATTTGGAAAGCTGTAGAAAAACATTGGGGATTTCTGTAATGTCCCCATACTTAGGCATTATAAATAATTTTGCTTGACTGCAATATGTACGCTATGGGGACTTCATACAAAAATCTACTTTATGCTAACAAAAGTTACTTGAATTTTATTTTATTTTATTTACACACACCCATTTTTTTTTTTAATTTCTTTCAGATAATAAATTAAAAATTACATTCTGCTCACTGTTAAACTAGAGTTTCATTTGTTAGAGTTAGCGTAAATATGCAGACGCCTTAACTTTTTATAGAATTCTAGGCGACTTCGGACCTGTCTTGGTCTATTGATTATAAGCCAGTTATTTCTTACTATCAGAGTAGATTAAGCCAATGTGCATACAAAAAACAATCTCTCCCCGAAATGGACAACATGCTACAGGCAAAAATGTCTAAGCCTAAACACCCTGACACAAGTCATTTGCATTAACAGTGCACATTTACATTATTTCAGATTATTTATCTTAAACACTTTCAGATAGCGATTTATTTTACGTAACTTTACATAAATATCACTTGCTTCTTAAGTAAATAAGCATATTCACTAATTGCTTCAGTTCGTCTCTTTTATATCCTCAACCAGGTATCCGCTACCTCCATTCGCTGGGCCTCATCCACCGTGACATCAAGATGAAAAATGTGCTCCTGGACGAGCATAACCGTGCCAAACTTACCGACCTTGGCTTCTGCGTGCCGGAGGCTCTCATGTCTGGCTCAGTAGTCGGCACACCCATTCATATGGCACCAGAGCTGCTTTCTGGCGAATATGACGGATCTGTCGATGTATACGCGTTTGGGATACTATTTTGGTGAGAAGTTTTTTATATTTTCTGCATCGTGTGCATCTAGCCTTCATAATACTGTTATACATGGATTAAAAAATAATATTTAGCTGGAATGTCTGCATATGTTTGTATACAATTCACTCTCATATTTGCCAAGAGTATATTTCTGAAAAATTCCACAAACTATAAATTAGTGATTAGGTAAGGTAAATTTGTATTCCAAGCATTAAAAAACATTTTTGGAAGAAAAAATTAGTTTTAATTAGATGTCAACTCTTCGGTTTTCGTTTTGGTCTGTCAATTTATGAGGAACGTATCTTCCTTCCTTCTGTATTTTCCCATTGCATGCAATCAAAATGATATAGCTTGGTGAGTAATTCCTAATTATTTTACAAGCTCTTCTTGAGTTTGACATGGATTTTCATCCAAAATCTTGAAGTTCTTAGTCTTCAAATTTTTGTCTTTGTTTTCTTAGTCTTCAAACCATCAAGACTAAAATTTCCATCATGAAATCTTGCAAACCACTTCTTTTCTGTTGAATGACTCACAGAATATTCACCAAAAGTCGAATACCTCAATTCCATAGGTTGAGCAGCATTTTTTTTAAATTTAAAAACAGAATAGAATACAATGGCATAAATGTTGCTTGTAGACATCCATTTCTTACAAACTTGATACATTGGAAAGGCAACTCGTAAATGACCGAAACAAATATTCAAAATGGCAGGTGAATTAGATGCGTTCAAGTATGTTTTTAATGCAACCAACTTCAAAGCCGAGTTTCTACTTGCACACCTTTTATATATATATATATATATATATATATATATATATAAATGTATATATGTATATATATATGTATATATGTATATATATATGTATATATATATATATATATATATATATATATATATATATGTACTTTTATTGTTGATGACAACATATATGAAGTGGTATGCTTCTTAATTTGCCATTTAATATAGTTTAATTTTTTTTTAATCTTTGCAACCACAAAATAATTTTAGGTATCGAAATATTCCACAGGTACGTTTGTGCTGGCCATATCAATCTTCCGTCAGCGTTTGAAGTTTTTCAGAACAAAGAGCAACTGTGGAGCAAAGTGCGGAAAGGTAAGTTTTTATTTGAATTCTTAATTGTCAATTGCAAGTTGTTTTTTATTATTTTGTTTAATATGAAGACAAAAGACTGACTTTTTTCATTCTTTCTTATATTTTAAACTATTCTTCTAGTCCATATTCATGATATGAATATGGACTAAAAGAATAGTTTATTCAGGAAATTAAGAATCAGAAAATTGTTCAGAAATTATTTCATACTCTTCATGATAGATTCAGTTAACTTATTTCTTTTTATAATTATTAGTCAACATTTTCATATATGACATGTATATTTTTGAAGTGGTCTTTTAAAGTCTTTTTATTTCGTGTACGGGGACATTTGAAGAATGTTAAATTCATATGGAATGTTAATGTCATTTAAAATTTTGTTATTTATTACAAAATAAAAAATGTATTCCATTTTAAAACCAGATTTTTAATTCGAATACTACCCAATGCCAAATTCTAAGCAATAAAGCTTTGGAGAGTTTTGAACAATTTTTTATTAAATATATTATTTGTTTTTGAAATCTGCTCATCCAGATTTTAAATTTCATAGCAATCTTGATAGTCTTTTCTGATTTTTATTTTCTCACATTGAATAATATAGAGAATTTTAGCTGTGGGGAATACCTGAAAGGGTGAAATGATCAAATGATACCGCATGTGTTTAAATCGAATTATCCATTTTGCTGTAAATAATATTAACTGGACATATGGACGTACATCCACACATACACATTCTGAATAATTGAAAAAATACAAGATTTCTCATTTGTCTGATGGACAATTTTAATAATAATTTTAAGGAACTTGTTTTTTTTATTTTCTCTATTTAAGAGTGTCCTTTTTATTCTCGTTCGGAATTTACTCGTCTCCCATTTTAACATCAGCGTTGGAAATATTTATGGAGATAAATTCAGTATTTGCAATATAATAAATACACGCATAGTGTAGTTACGCTTTAAAACAAAAGTATAAAGTCGTGCATCCAAATCATGAAATAGTGTCGCAATTAGGTGTATCAACTTTTTTCAAAACATTTTCATTCTTTCGGTATTGGCGTGTGTTGTGCAATTTTATTATTTCAATAGGTTACGTTGTATCGTTTAGATAAAGACATGTAAATGTTTGAAATTTCATATGTCATGTCACCAATAGTAGGTTAAGATACCTAATCGTACAAAATTGAATATAACAGGGCTCCAAGACAGGTGATTATGTATAAAGATATGAAACGAATGGTACAAAATGAACCTGACATTACAGAAATAGAATGTAATTTTTTTTTAGGTGTTGGAATTAATTCATAGCGTTTTACGAGAGATTGCATGGGTGGGTATTACAGTATTTCTGTTTTACCTCCAGAAACAAATTTTTTGTAAATTAGCTGTTCTTAGATGTTATTTTTACGACACATCTTATTTTTCAATTGTTACTAACGACAAGTTGCAATTATTTAAATATGTCGAAATTTGTGCTAAAGAAAGTGTTTCTGCGGGGAGTTTTACTACATTACTTTAATATGAACAAAAGTGCTGCGGGGGAAGTCATTGGATTTTAGAGGAAGTTTTTGGTGAACATGCTTTAACTGAACAATCGTGTCAGAAGTGGTTTGCACGTTTTAAGAGTGGTGATTTTGACTTGGAAGACAAGGAAGACCTGGACAGCCAAAAAAGTTTGAAGATAGAGAATTGGAGGAGTTACTTGAAGAAAAAACTCATCTCAAACAATTAAAGAGTTGTCTACATTGTTGGGGTTGATTTATCAACTGTAAGAAAATGCTTTAAAGCTTTGGGAATGATCCAAAAGAAAGGAAATTGAGTGCCATAAGAATTAAAACTGAGAGATGTTTAAAGGCATTTTTTAACCTATGAATTACTGCTTCAATGGCACAAAATGAAAAGTTTTTTATATCGGATTGTTACTGGTGATGAAAAGTGGATACATTATGGATAATCCTAAGTGTAGAAAATCATGGGTTCAATCATCAAGCCCAGACAACCATCATAATTAATTGCAAAATGCATGTTCATGGGTCTAAGCTCCTCCTTTGTATATGGTGGGATCAACAGGGTGTGGTTTATTATAAACTGTTTAAAGTGAATGAAACCATCTCTGGGGATTATTACCAATTACAACTGATGCGCTTGAGTCGTGCAGTGAAGGAAAAACGGCCGGGATGGAGCAAAAGGCAGGATAAAATTATTTTGCTGCAGGACAATGCTCGAACGCACGTCGCAAAACCAGTGAAAACATATCTACAAACACTGAAATGGGAAGCCCTAAACCACCTGCCGTATTCTCCAGAAATTGCCCCTTCGGACTACCACCTGTTTCGATCAATGGCTCATGGTTTGTCGAGGGAGAATTACACTTCTTATGAAGATTGCAAAAATTGAATCAATTCATAGATTGCCTTCAAGGACGAAGCGTTCTTTCGAGGGGGTATTCGTCTCTTACCCGAAAGATGGGGAAAAATAGTGGCAAGCGATGGGCAGTATTTTCGTTAATGTATTTTTTTATTTTCATTTAAATGAAATTGTTATTTGTCTCTCAAAAAATGCTACGAATGAATTCCAATGCCTAATAGAATATCAAAAAGTAAACAATTCAGAGTTCATGAAAGAGCAAAAAATAAAATACATATATATATTTTTAACGTGTGAAGAATTGTTAATAACAAATGAATATAACAATCATCATCATATATATTAATACGCTAAGGTTTTAAGATGTTACACTCCCTTTTTAGAAAAAACCTCACAACTAATCCACATAAATTATATATCATTTTATAGATAATTGCTTGCTCTACCGGTATCCACAACTAAAAAATTTATTATTGCTATTGTTTTTGCAAATTAATTAATTATTAAAATTATATACACAAAACAGCAATGCTGCCATCTAACGGCTCAACGTCAATATGATTGACGGTCGGTAAAATTTTTGTTTAATTTCAAATCCACTCGCGTATAAATAAAGTGGCGCTTTAGCTCAATGCTTTTGATACTTGCGCCTCTATATGTCAATTTTAGTAAAATGTTTGTTTGATCTGTCATCTGAGCTTCATAATGGAATAAATAATGCGAAGACTTTGCACGGGTCACACTAGTAAAATTATAATGACTTTAGAAACAATTACAAGAATAATCAATACTGCTTGTTTTTTTAAAATGTCGCCATTACCTAAATTAAGTAAATATGAATTTTTTACTCTTTTCAAGTTCTGCATTTGTTTTTTCCACGAACATGTGGAACTTGCTGGAGTTTCACGGTTACGTCTTATAAAAGTTTATAACGAGACACAATGTGCACTCTGTTTCATCTAGCTGGTTTAAAGAATTCCATAGAAATAGTATTTACAAGCTCTTATGAAAAATGTTTAGGGGCTTATTTTTTAATTTTCTCTATTTAACGGTGTGATTTTTATTTTTAACACCTGGTCCCAACACTATATTGATATTTTTAGCCTTCTTCTTTAATTTACTTGAATGTCTCTTTCAAGGTCTCCGTCCAGAACGACTGCCTCAATTCCGGGACGAGTGCTGGAATCTGATGGAATCGTGTTGGGCTGCAGAACGCACCAGCAGACCATTACTAGGTGACGTTCAGCCCATTCTAGAAAGGATTTTGGCAGAAAGCATAGCCGATGAAGACTGGCAAGGTACCACTCTGAAGCAGCAGAACGCTTTTTCAGATTTCATGATGGATATGCTGGAGTTGTCGTGAGGCTATTTATGTTTTACCAGGCTATTTGTAAAAGTCAGCGTTTTTATAAAATATCTCGAAATAAAGAGTTAAAAAGACTAATAGAGTTAAGTGGTATTTGATAGTGTGTGATATGTTTCTGTCGTTTTAATCGAAAAATTTGTGGGAATGTTCATTGCAATTATATTTTATGTCAGATATTGATATTTTTACACAGATATTTTTACACAACCAAAGAGGGTTAATGCGTTTTCCAGTTATGCAATTTGTATGTGACTTTCTTCTTTTATTAATTTTTCGAATGTGGTAGCTAACATAACTTTTTTTTTAAGACTTCTGTTCCATTTATGATACTTCTGGCAATAATTTTGACAGTTTATCTAATTTTATAATGTTGCCAGTGAGAAGAAAAATTATTTTTTAATATGCAAAGTCATATCGCTGTACCGGAAGAACATTGATACAACTGCTAATTTTTGACAGGCATTGACACAATTTCACTAAAGATCGAAAAATAAAAATATTAACATTTTTTTATAAATAATTTTATTAAAATATAGTTGGGTAATAAGAATGACGTAATTTATTCCTTTTTTTATTTTAAACTTCCAACATTTTTCTGAGATTTTAACAGTTGCATCTATGTTTTTATGGAAGAGCAAATTGTTTTTCTTTGTTTTTGCCAAATATTCATTTTGTTACATTTATAAATTATTAAGTAAAATATTGTTTTTCCGCCGTTGTTTATTGATGTTTTGTCAACAATTAAAATCTATTTATTTTATTTAATTTGGATAACATTAAAATATTGTGTACTTATTTCTTAAGAGTTTAACTGAAGTCTTAGCGTCTCAGACGTTACGTAAATAAGTGAAAGAACAAATGGTCGTATATAATGCTAGGGCCACATTTAGATGGACTTAATACATAAAAAGATGGAAACATATGAAATGATCATCATCAGTAAAAGAACGAGAACAAAATTGTTCCACCCTTAGTGACACTTTTCTTTGTGAAGTCAATCAAATTGACAAGTGTTAAGATAATTAGGCTATGTTCAGATCTAAGTCATAGATTATATGGGGCATTACAGCGCCAGAGAGACTTGTTATTATTAATTCTCTTTGAATTTTTGCATTTGTCATCTCTGTTCTGAGAGATATTCTGGATTTATGAAACACGTAGTTCATTAAATGAAATATTGTTATAATAAAAACAATAAAATTTTATCTGACTGCACCCACTATTAATAGTTCACTAAAGATACAGTAATGATCCTGTTTCCGTCGTAGTGAGCCAACAAGTCAAGGTTAAATTGTTTGCGTATTTTGTTGGTGTCAAAACATGGTCTATTTTTAGAAATTTTTAAAAAAGGGTAAATTAATAAAATTTTGAATGTTTTAATACAAATTTATCAAGGCATCAAATTATATTAATTCGTTTATTCGGCTTCGCAACGGAATGTTCGATTTGAAACGTCAATTTTTTTTTCATATAATAAAATTGTGTGAGAACATATACTTAGTTTCATTACTTTACCAGTGTTAGTTCCTTTTTAAAAAATTCTCGATTATTGATTATTTTTTCAAATTGAAAACTTCCCTTAAAAAATAGTCTCACGATTGCCTGAAATATGACAGTTGAATGCCCCATTAAATATGCAATATTCAAAGAAAACCTATATATATTTTTTGTATAGTTTTTATGAATTAAACAATAATTAGAATTAAATTTCAGAACATTTGAAGACTATAAAGAAAAAATTTTAAACGCGAGTTTGTACATAGCTTTGGTATTTCATAGTTTTGTTTTTATTTATTAGAAAATAGAGCACTAACCATGTGGCAGCACCTTACATATGTATTAGAGTGGAGGGAAAACATTTTTTATTTTATTATCATGATGGAATCTTTGAAAATAGCTGACTTATTGATTCATTTAATAACAGAAAAGATACTTTTGTTCCAAATTTATATTTAGATGTTGCCCTGATATGTCGTAGCTCAAAATATTTGTGACCAGCTTTTTACTCATGGCATCATTCACATGGGTTTTTAATTAAGACGGTGAGATTTGTCTCTAAACATTACAACATCTGTCTATAAGCAATGTTAAATCTTTAATAATGCACATGTTACGTCATCTATTACTAGATGTATTGCTGTGTTGAAATTTTATTATTGAACAAAAGCACCAAGTTCTCGGTTAAACATGACCAATATTTTAGTTTAAATCAGAAATTATGTCTGTGCCAAGTGTTATAAAAATAAGCATGATTGATTAACAAACATCCCACATACTTTTTGTAGTATTAATATTCTATGCATTTAAAGCTGCGGATAATATGTATAGCCTATGTGTCGCTCTGATATTTGAAATATACAAATTTAATTTTGTTAGCGATTTGTTTCTTGGTTGCAGAGTTATTAGGGTAGAAATACCCAAACTTTCTCAATAACCATTTTGCCATTATGCAACACCAGGGGCACCACATCATGCGAGAGACATCTCTAAATATAAAATTGGACCGATATTACCGATATAAAATTGGACGGATTGATTGGATAAATTTAGTTATCAAATGGGTCGATAAAATAACTTTTTATAAGTATTCTATAATAATAATCAGATAGAATATTTTTTCGCTACACGTTAGCATGTATATTGTTTATAATTACGGAAATGTCTGTTATTATAATGGTATAATAATGTTTGCCAATGTTGTAACGTCCACGTTTTCTTATTGTAATCCTTTATACAGGTTACATTATTATCAAGTAATTATATGCTTTTACGTAGGAAATGACTAATATTAACATGATTAAATACATATTAAAGCACATTATCCTTTGTTAAACTTAAAATATTTTTTGTGTATTTTTTTTCATTGCCATAGAGTCAAATTTGGGTCAAAACAATTTCATTAAGAATAGAGTTTTGTTATTTTTTTTTCTATTTGAGAATAATCATTGAAGTCAAGTCAATAAGATGGATTGTTTTAAGTGTTTGTATATATTTATTTCATTGACCACTTCAAAAGGGGAATTTAATTATATCATCGCTCATTCAATTTGGATATATTATTTTACAATATGCAATATGGTTGCTACACACTGAAAAAAAAAGGTAAAAATTATGAAATTAAATTCAGCCTTGAAATATTCTGGAAAATTCACGAAATTTTCATATATTTTCTGGAATTTGTTTTAATAAGTTAATGGACATTAAAATTAGGCGAGTTGAAGTAAAAATGTGAATTATGATATTGACGTAATGTGTAATGCAGTGCTATCTTTGCTGCTGCCTAGAAAGGCTTACAGTTACATTTCTCACGATTAAATGAAACTACGTGATGTAGTATTATTTCTACTTTCTTTAAGTTCTTTACCACAACCTAGGTTTCGTTATATTACAATATCTTCCAGTGGGATTAGCAAAGATTGACCTTTCTAATCACCTAAAGATGTTGTAATACAAGGAAACCTAGGTCGTGGTAAAGAACTTAAAGAAAGTAGAAATAATACTACATCACATAGTTTCATTTAGTTGAGAATAATGAATTTCTACAAAATTGATGCTAAATATATACAATAGTTATATTTCTCAATTAACATAAATAATATTATATTTGAGAGGATATTTAACATTCTTGCACCATACATTTTTTTAAAAAATATATACTCAAACAATTGTTTACTTCTCGTGTGCCGCTGAACGCAGGAAAGCTTTGTTACCAAGTCGCTACTATTTATTTTCAAAACCTAGATTGGGATATCAAGAAAAAAAAATTTCAAAACCTAGATTGGGATATAAGTTTTATTCTACATAGAAAACAGTGACTTCTTTCTGAAATTTGACTCATTGATTGTGGCAAGCTTGACGTGTTCGTTTTCTAACGTTTCTAAACATTTCTGAAGCCAAACGTTGAATAAAAAGTTATGTCAACCCTGTTGGAACAATTTGTGAATAAAAAGCTGTTTAAAGAAAAAGATTTGTAAGCATTTTATTTTTAGGAAAAAATATGTACAAGGTAAAACTCCATGGTATGAAAATAAAAAAAAATATATTTTAAATGTAGTGTTTAAATATATTCAATTTCGACGTGTTTCAGTGCAAATATTCTTGAAAGGTGCCCCTGCACAGCAGTGAAATGTCTATTATGATGCAAAGAAATTCATTGTGTATGTCGCAAGCTTTAATTACTCAGTTTTAATTTAATATGAAATAATGCATATTTTGAACCCGGCATTATGGAGCTTGTGCCATAAAAACCCGGTATATTTCGAATATTAATAATTCTTTAAAGTAGCCAGTGAATGTTGCTGAAGTTCTCAATAGCTGGAGTTAAGTCCCAATTTTCTCTGACATGAAAATTATCTGCATGTGTCAAGAGGGTATGACATTTATTGAAAATTATAATTTTTTGCAGTAATTGTGTATACAAATATAATGAGTTTAATTAGCTACGCTGTGGGATTTATTCCATTTATAATTTTCAAAATAATTCATAAAAATGCTTTATTTCTGTTGGAAACGTCGGGCAAATTGGAAAGGCACATTACATTCTTTTAATGATTATTTTAGAGCAAAAAGTTCATTTCCTATGTTCGGTATTATTTAATTTTTTAGAATGCACATATCTAAGTATTTTAAATCCTAGTTATGCTAAGGGTCCCATAAAAATTATCAAATAAATTAAAATATTAGTTTGTGGGTCGCAGTGACCCACGTCAATGATAGTGTAACAACTTTCTACGAAAATAACGCTGGGTTAACACTAAAAATTTATTTATGTATAAATTTTTAGAATTCTGTATTTAAAAATTGTGCATTAAAGACTTGAGTCAGTTCAGTACTCCTTATTGTTTTAAAAAGTTATTATGTTTTCCAACGGCATGAAAATTGTGAAAAGTAAAATCGGAATTGCATCTACACTAATGTCTCCATTGAGATGGTCAATATAAACCATTATGCAGATGGGCTATTTTTTGTACGGTCATCAGTTTTTTTTATTTCAAAATGCTGTGATTTTTTTAGTGAGTATGATGGAATGGATTTCGAAGTATGACTGTTCTTATTTCGTAGACTTTAATTCCATTGTGAACACCTATATTATTTTATCATTTAAATAAACATATTTCATTTTATTCTTGTTTTATTATTAAAGGTAATGTGAGGGTTAGAATCGTTTTTGAGGTAGATGGAAATTAAACGTGAGAAAATATCAGGGTTTCATTCCAATTATGAACTTTGACAAAATTATCTCAATATTACTTTCAGAATTATTCTCTCTTCAATGTCCCATGTACATTGTATACCTGAATTAATTTTTAACGAGATTGTTTAAAATCTTCAAATTTTACTTAACAGTCTCTAGGTATTCACATTTGTTTTATATTGGCGACAAGTTATATTGGATGTGAATACACCTTCGCTATAAAAACTACTGGAAATTGTTACAAAAACACAGAAATAAACTGAAAGTGGGTATAACCTTTAATTCCATTTGATGTCTTCAATCGAGTCAAAACGGGTTCCACGGAGTGACAATTTCAGTTTTAGCAATAGGAAAAAGTCACACGGGGCTAAATCCAGCAAATATGTTGGATCGTCGATGATATCAATTTAGTTTTTGGTTTTGTACTCGGTCACAACTGTTGCTCTGTGAGAAGTCGCATTATCGTCATGCTGAATCCATCATATTTCCTTCCAAAAATCTGGCCTCTTGCGAAGAACATTCTCGGGCAAACACCTCAAAACATTCACATATGCTTCTTATTCACTGTCTGTCCCTGTGTCGAGAGTGTACCACAACGGCAATCAAAGAAAACAGTTAGCAACACCTTCATTTCCGGACAGCTTTGGTGGGTTTTTTTTCCGATATGGCTCGTTTTCGAAGCGCCGTTCGGTCGATTGTTGGCTCATTAATGTATCATATTTACAGATGCATGTCTCATCTCCAGTTATGATGTGTTGTATGACATCTGCACCCCAAGAAATCATGTCTTCAGAGACCTGCTGTCGATACTCTTTTTGCAAGAATTTGGAGTCTTTTTGCAAGAATAATCTAAGAATTTGGAATCTTTTTGCAAGAATAAGAGTTCGGACCGAGTTTTGCAGCAACACATCTCATATGCAAAACATTGGTTAAACTTCGATGTATGGTCATTTTATCAATGTTCAACTCTCGAGCCAACCATCTAATACTGAAATGACAATTTTCAAGCACTAATTGTTTGATTTTTTCTATGTTATTGTCAGTAGTAGACGGTGAAGGCTGTCCGGGACGAGGCAAATCTTCAACCATTTCACACCCCTCTTTGAACAAATTATACCACTCGTATGCCTGTGTTTTTGACATTTTTAATGATTCAGTGCAAGATATTTTGTTTGAAACAGAAAAGTTAAGGCAAACTCTTTGTTCAATTAATTTATCCAAAATAAAATTCACAGAGCAACTTTGAGGTCGACTTATTACGACAGCTGAAGTAAATACAGTTTATATACAGAAGGTAATTTGTCAGTTCCTTATTTTGGTTCCGTACACTTAGATCCAAGCAGAATCCCACAACTTCGGCACAATTTTCGATCTACATGTTACCGCCCTCTAAGGTATATTGCTATATGTATATTGCAATTAATTGGCACAGGTTACGTAAATTGATAAACCAAAACTTTCTAAATCCAATCATATCCAAAACTTTCCTGGGGAGATGTGAAAGAAGGTTTTTAGTACATCTTAAGTTGTAAGAGAAAAAATTTTAAAGTATATTCGCCTGCAGTACATTATTTCACAAAGGATTCTAAAGTGAGTTTAAAAAGTATTTTCTCGAAATTTTCAGTTGCAATTTGAATGCCAGACCTCCCTCTATCTTTAAAATTACTTAGAATAAAATTCTAACAAAATCCATATAATTAGTCCTTTTTGGGCTTAACAACTACAAAAGGCTTTAAATTTTGTATTCCATATTGTTTGAGAAACATTATTTTTTAAATTTCTTTTTTTACTCCTGTAAAATATCTACCAAGCAATATACTTGTATGGTGAAAAATGATATAAGGTATCTTCGGGTATAAAGGTCTACCAAAGGGAGATTTGAAATAAAATGAAATTATAGCAATTAATCATAAAATTTTAGTTATAATCAGTCTTGAATATTGAATATATTTGGCGTTAATTTTGTAGAAATTCATTTTTCGCAATTGAATGAAACTACGTGATGTAGTATTATTTCTACTATCTTTAAGGTCGTGGTAAAGAAATTAAAGATAGTAGAAATAATACTACATCACGTAGTTTCATTCAATTGCGTATAATCAGTCTTCTAACTTTGTAACTACAAAATATAAATGTGTAATGAAAACTTCTACCATAAACAAAAACAAAATTAAACGTTTTTCAAAACTATGCCAGTGCATCATAATTTACTACGGTAGGGCAAAAAGGCCTATAATTTTAACATAAATAATGATTAAAATTACTTACTATATAAAGCAGTTAAGATCAACAGTTAAGTAAATAAAGTAATTTAACTTTCAATACTTAAATAATACTATGAATTGCTTTGCCTAACAGCCGTTAGGGCATTGAAAGATCTATCAGATATTTGCCACATCTCATTTCGGCCATCCTGTCTTCCTCACAACCATAACAAAGCCATCCTGTTTGGCTTCGTGAGTTATTATTATTCTTTTTGTGGTCAGTGTGCTTCTTCTTTTCCATTTCACTTTTGTTCTGTTCAAAAGATCTTCTGTGACTGGTGTTCCTCTGTAGTTCATGACTTTTCCTCAAATTGTTTTAAAGATTTGGATAAATTAAGAGATTGGCATAAATTAAGTAAGTAAGGTAGAAAGGAGCCCTTCTTTCAGCTGAGAAAGTGGCAAGTCATCTTGATCAATTGAATTTGAAGAATAAACCATGCGGTAATAGCTTCTTCTTACTTGTGTATAATAGGTCTGACTAGTGTCTGCTCAGTCTCTGTAGATACCGATGCTGACGAAGCCACACCTCTTTTAGTTGGTGTGTGTTACGTAGTTCTGAAGTGCCCTAAAAAATGTCAGAATAACAATTTCTGTCCATGTAGATGGTACGAAAACTGTTTCCAGCATTGCTTCGGGATTCAGGCCAGTTACTCTAAAGCCACTTGTTGTTACTATACGTCATGCATTTGGACCAGACATTTCGATAATATTAAATCGTATCTTGGAGAACTTTCTGCCACAAGACTTCAGCATTCTAGTGATGTTTAAATGATAGAAGACATCTTTGTCGAATGGTTGGAACTCAGGCATGATATTTGATAGTGAACAGTATAAAAATATATTGAATGAATCTGCAATATAAACAAATTTTGTATCTACTTTAAAAAATCCTTGCAAAAGCTTGTTTGTCATGTAACCCTTAAATAATATGTCTATTAACATTCCTGGTGGCAAATCGGGATCTTGGGGGAGATTCTAGGGATCTTGAACCTCTCTATGGCTTTATACTTACTGTGAGTACATAACACTTTGAACTGTACGAATTGTTGACACCAGGTCTTCTATTGACAATAACGCCCATTTGGGAGATATTGTGGTCCCACTGAAATTAAAGCAACAATCAATGTTCATTGTGTACTATTACATACGTAAAACCTTGAAACATAGTAATGAAAAGCTAACAAAATAAGAGGATTTTGTTCCACATTGTCGTGATTTCCTGTCACAATTTCGTGATTGTCGTGATTTCCTGTCACAAAGTATTGCACAATACTGACGACGAGGAGTGGGGAACTTCCCAACCTCGAGTTTGTAGCAACTTGTCCACGCATAATTCATGTTTCTGTGTAATGTTTGAGTGTGGTGCCCATTTTAAGTACGATTTCTGTGACTTAGGCCTTATTTGCTGATAGTCCTTAATACCCGCAGGTACCTTATTTGTAAATAGATGGATAGAAATACTACTCTTACCCTCAGATTGCTTTTATCCATTTTAATGGACAGAAAACATGTTCACACAGAGACAACTGTAGGGTCTATAATGGCCTCTCGTGTGTTGCATATACTTCACTAAGCTAATCTTAAGACAATTGTATATTTTAGTGAAACATAGTTGGCCAAGGATTGGAAACTATGCTGTTTTGGAAATTGTAATGATTAGGTAAGTTTATCATTTGCATAAAGTTAAGGAAACATAAAATTCTACTAGTGGCATTGTATCCATATTATATATGCATATTAAACAGCCGCAAGTTTTACAACGTAACAGCACAACTGTCCAGTCTACCTTAGAGTGTGCAGCAAGTTTGCCTTAAAACAATGTTGCCGTCTAGTGTGAGTTATGATTAGTTCATTTTGTTTTACTTTTTTGATTGTTTTCAATTTGTATATAAATCATTAGTTCACTTGAAATCAACATATATAACATAAAATTGATCTCCAAAGTATGATATTGTCCCAATCTGAAAGAACCTGATTCGTTATTAACAATCTGAAACAGTTACTACCAAGAAGTACACCTTAACTACACAAAAATAATATAAAATTCCCATTGCTATTTCAGAAAAAACTGACAAGTTGTAATATATCTATTGAACGCATGTTGTGTAGAATCGGAGATATTGCTAGAATATTAGAGAATAACGTGGGAATATTCAGTCCCAAGAAAAAGATAATACTAAATTTAATATTAAAACAGAGAGGGAAAAAAATAGCATAGAAGAAAATGCCAAGAACAAAACCTAGATCATGGTAAAAAACTTGAAGAAAGTAAAAATAATACTACTCATTTAATTGTGAATAATGAATTTCTACAAAATTAACGCCAAATATATTCAACATTTGAAAACTTCTGTGTGCAAGTCCCATATGACTGACATTGCCTGATTATTATTAATGACATTATTACAATTAACGCATTGTATTTTCCAGAAAAACACCTGGTGAGTCCAGAAAATTCTTACCCTTGTACCTCCTGACGATTTTGAAAGCTCAGAATGTAAATCAGGCAAAGATCTGTAAAATAAATTAGTAGCCCTGTGAGATTTTTCCATAACGGTTTAGAGATTTTTTCATCTACGCTCCCCCGAGAATCTATGACTTCCTTCAGGACCTTTGTGACTGTGAAAAAAGAAATCAAGAGGTAACAGAACTTAATAAGCATAGCGTCTCTGTAAACACATGTTTAGTACCGAGAGCATAAAGAATCATACTCACAATTGGCCCCACATGCATCATACTAAAACACCACCTCCATACCAAAAACTAACTGAGAATAACGCCTCTGTAAACACATCTGTAGAACCAGTAGCATAACAGATATTATTATCATAGCCACTCGTAAGAAAATCATCAGGTCTACTGCCATGCATCACACCACATCCAAATCAGAGGTTAACTGAGTCTAATGAGAATGGCGCGTTCCTAAAGACATCTGCAGAACACACTGTCCCAGAATCTTTGCACACTTCTGAAAAGACTTCCAAAGGAGAAACAGTAACACAACAAACACTAGATAGAATCATCGCTACTTGTTGATACAGGACAGAGTCACTGTCACTTGTTGTAAAGATCACCATCAGGTCTACTGCTATGCATCATACCAGAAACTCCATAAATAAGTTCTGTGAGGACACCAGCTATTCCTGCAATAAGAACTCGTCAGACTTGAACACTCCAAATAGCAATACCAAATCGTTGGTTTAAAATCTTGGAGGCAAAATAATTACAATATGCAGGCATATTCTGGAGGCAAAATAATTATTAGATTATGCAGGCATACCTCAGAGGCAAAATAATTATAAGATTATACCAGCATATCTTTGAGGCAAAATAATTATTATATTATACAGAACTTATTTAACCTAATTCCATCTATAGTGCAGAATGATATCTAACACAGCTATATTAAGTACAAAACTAATACTACAAAATATAAATAAAATAATACAAAACTATATTAAGTATAAAAATGAAATAATAGTATAAGTACACGTAGACATAACTAAAAATCATGAATATTGCAAAAATGATAGTTTTTAATCAGAATTATAGAAATAAAAACAAGAAGGTTTGGAATATAAAACTAATGAGAAAGATTCATTCGGTACAGTGACAATAATTTATGTCTGATTTAAATTTTCATACAAAAATATGAACATTTTTATATGCAACTCTTTTTGCAGTGTAGATGAGATAAAAAAAATAAAAAAATACAGATAAAAAATACGTGATAAAAAAATCTATATCTTTTTAATTAATTTACTATAATTAAAAAATCTATATCTTTTTAGTTCCCTATTGAAATCGTAGATACTTTGTACTAAGAAACAAATAATAACAGTTCAACTGTCATCATATTAATTGGCTATTATTCGTCGTGACCACACACAGGTTGGAGTAAACAAATTGCCTGTGCAACAGTTTGCAGTTCGCAATCAGTGTACAGACTGACCTTCCATCGTTGAAAATAAATATGAAGCCTCACAGTTGTAGGACGCATGATTGTTCAAGCCCAGCTGCCTCATTGTAATGATCATATTCTAATATTTATTTCGCAATATCTTTGCCACCTTTGCAATAGTTAAAAGACCGTTATGTGCTTGAAATGTGTGATGAGACTTTGTTATATGGACAAAAAAATTGTTTTTTATTATTTTATAACGAAAAAAAGTTTCTTTCAACCAAATGGTACGAGTTTTGTTAGTTTTTACTTTGTTTTGTTCAGCTTCTGAAACTTCATTCACTGGTCTCCGTGGTTGATATATTATTTTATGCCTGGGTGTCCTTAGATTACACGGAGGTTCCCACTATTCCGATTATCTTTCTCAATGTAATGCTCTCAATATTTCAATATTAATAGTAGAACATAATTTACATCTGGTCTTCTTTGTAATATATCAGAAGATAGAGTTACTGACACAGAAAACACTGATATAGAAAGATCTTTTTCGCCATATTCGAGGTTATTTTCAACCTCGGACACAATCTCTACTTCGGTTTTATTATCGGCCAAGAATACAGACTTTCACAATATTAACAATCAAAAAATAAAGTTACATAAGCAGAAGAAGGCAGAAGTAATAATTACAAAAGTTATGAACTAAAACAGAGGGCTGAGTCTTACCGACCCATGTGCGACATCTCTCGAGTTAATGATCTATGAAGCTGAATATTGACTAAAACTAAGTGGATTGTAGATGGCATACATAATTGTAGATGATGTAACAATATACTTGAAACTGGATAACATTTTTTAATAAAAAAAATATATTTACAAATCACTAACTTAATTTGATTTCAAAAATTTCATTTTTCATTTTCAAGATATAGTTTAGCAATTTACTACTGAATAGTAAAATTTTAAACGTGAAAATCACCACTTCGATTTTCTTAGTTTTGTGTAATATGTAGTGCATTATTGAGAATTTATAGTCAAGATAATAAGGAATAAGAGTTTTGCATAGGAAAATTGCTCTAAATAATTAGAAATTATAATTATTTATTCATAAAACTTGTACATGGGAATATAATGTGAAAAGGTGAAAAGATGGCTGACAAATAACAAAATGTACGCACAATTTTAACAAAGAAAGAATCAAAAGGTATTTATTAAACGTAATTAAATATTACATTAAATCAATCAAACCAACATGCGTCAAACTTAACTAGAAAAGGCTTAAATTAGACTTAACATAATTACAATACATAGACACTTAAACAAATGTGTTAAATGTGAATTTGTGACAGTTCATTTTACATCATATACGAATTGCTATTACTCGTTTAGATAGAAACTATTTAACCTGTCAAAATTGTTAACTGTCATACTGACAGCAGCTTTGAAAATAGACTTACATAAACAACAGACTACTGCAAATACTTAAAAAAATCCATTCAAACTTTTTAAATTTGTAAAAAAATGCATTCTTTCAGCCCTTAAATGGCTATAATGACTACATACCTAATTAATCTCAAACCGATAGATAGCAAGAGAGCTAGAAGGCAGAAGTGAAACGGTTTTTTTAGGAAGCATAATATTTTAATAAAGCCATTCTAGCATATTTTAGTACGCCCCCATTTTTAGATATTTACCGTCACATTAGTTTATTGAGTGAAGTAACAGTGTCTTCAACTTTTCAGTTTTTTTATATGCTGAAATGGATAGAAGTTTTGTAACTATCTACAGATACACAAGACATTTGTAGATGGAAAACTGATTTTCATGAAAATATGGACAATACTATGGCCGTCTGCCTGAAAGAAAAAAGAAACGGATACACGGATACGGTGGGTAAATATTGAGACAAGTTATGTTTCCTCACACATCCATACATTCAATGTGGGAATCGAACCACATAAGGAACAGGTACATTTTAGCTAAAGTGAATTTTTCACTCTTTTCCTTTCTTTATTAAAAGAAAACTTACAATAAATCTTGTTTGAAATAGTCACGAGGGCCGTTCATGTCTCTTTTTGAAAAAAAATAGACAAAATAAAATGTTTTCAAATGATAGTATTGTTGGAATGAATCATTTTTTATATCCCTTTTCAATTTATTTAATATTTTTATCACTAAATGCTTAATATGTAAATAAGAACAAAAATTGTCAAAAATTAAATAAAATTACATAAAATAATGTTTTGACATTTGACGGATGTATATTTGAAGTAAAAGCACTTTTCAAATACTTTTTTTTTACTAAATTAGACATGATGGTCTTTGCAACTGTACTATCTTTTCAAGATTTTTTTATTTATAAAAAATCAAATAGTGAAAATTCACTTTTACTAAAGGGCATATATAAATCACATAGTACATCAGTTGATTTGTCCCATATTTCATTTTACAAATGTTTTAAGCTGGGAACATATTATTGGACGCCACTTACAGTCACAACCGGCGTACGCGACTGTAAGATGACGTGTTCAGATGTAGACGTCGTGTTCAGACATGTTGCGTGAACATCTTACAGATTTCGAACATTCCTGTAGTATTTTGATTATTGTTATGTTAATATTCTTATTTGCAAACTGTATTAATTTATTTTTCGTCACCCACCATTATTTGTGAACAGCTGCAAAAACGTCTACACTATCCGTGCACACGTGACCGATGCGTCCTCGACTGATAGAAATATCTGGCGAACTAGATTTTCGTCGGACGTATATTAGTTACGTCCACATAGCGCTCAAGTTGACATCTGCGACTTAACGCGTACTGATAGTTTGCACATTTAGATGTAATAAGTTTTGTAACTATATGGATAGGAATTTTGAAACTATACAAAACTCCTATCACAATAAATAACTGGTCAGATATGATATCAGTCACTTCCATTGGTCGCAACTATAAATCGCGTCCGATAATATGTTCCCAGCTATATTGAGGAATTCACGATGACCTACATTGTAAATACTATGACAGATTATTCCCATTTACATTGCCTGTAGGGCATCCCCTGTTTTATAAAAAATAATTTTTTAATGTTTATACATGTTGGAAATAATAATATTATTTCACCAAATCACAAAAATATGATCAATAATATAGGATATATATATGATTCTAAGCCGAAATAAATGTATTTAATTTGAAACATATGAACATTTTCAATAGATGAGGAATTCGTACAAATGACGTGAAGTTACAATTTTTATAACATTCGACTCCAATTACGTCTGTATTAATTTAAAAAAAAAATCATTCTCCCTTTCCCCACTAACCAAGCATTAGTAAGATGTTTAAGAAGAGTTATTATAATCCTAATATTAACGATAAACTAACGTGACATTTGGTAGCCCCTTGATATTTAAACTCTTATAATTATAGTATTACTTCAGTTCGGTTTTGTTGACGTATAAAAAATTTTATTAAAAAAACACTAACCATTTCTAAAAATCTTCATTCCTACACTAAGGTAACATTCAATGGTCTGTATTACAGAAAACATTTTCTAAGTCCTTTTTTTCAGTCTGTACTTTAAATTGATATAAAAACCCAGTGTTGTTAAAAAAATGTTATGAGTCAATAAGTTAAAAATTATCAAAACCCTGCAAGGATTAAATAGCTTATTTTTGCTTTATGTCTTATTCCAATTATTAAGCATGTAATAAATAACCCATAGAAAAAGGTTAACGGCATTAAGAATCAAGATTTTGAGAATTAATCAATTTTGACATTTAAAAGATGGTGTTGCCATAGTGTGATAAATTTACCAATATTTAACATTGATACATTAATTAGCAAGCTTTGAAGCAAACTTACTAAATAGACGACATGAATTCTGTCTCGCTTACATTCATTGCATTTTATATGCTAAAATATCGAAATGTCTCCTAATCTATTGGCAGCATATGTAAAGTTATTATGATACCGTTTTTAATGTATCAGAAATCTTTTTTCTTAACTAGATTTTAATAGTGCAGACTGCGCGCACTGTATAGCAAGCCTTCCATGAAACACGTAGTTCAAAAAATGATAGTTTTATTTTTTAGTTGGAAAATCTTTGGTAACAAAAACGTCATTATAATTATCACCATTCGAAACCTGGTAACTTACATTTTGTTATAGAGAAACCAAAATTACCAATTTGGATGTTAATTATCATAAGCTATTATTAATTGTACTTAGCAGTATAAGTAATACCATTACTTTATTTCGATTCTGTATACATGGTGTCCGTAAATATTTAAAAATTTAATTATCAGGTTATTTTATAATGTAACAAAAATCTATTAAGCATCAACTTTTTTTCTTAAAGAACTGCGATGAATAATTCTAAAAATACATTGATTCAAAAAAATTTTGTATTTTCACATATTTGTCTAATTCTTTTTCTGAACGAAACTATTTGGACTGTAAAAAAGTATTTCCAGACACCGCGCACAATATTATTAGAAGTATATTTGGTTATATAAGTACTCACAAGATGATAAAAGTCAAATTATAAATGTGTTATATGAAAATACATCCGTACAAATATCCATATAATGTTATTATTTATATATAAATGTTTACTTTTGTAACTATGTTACTTAACATGGTGAATACAATATCATACCAAAACAAATTAGATAAAATTATAAATAATAATAACTACCTTCTTTATTTATGCAGTATAATTTTGGTAAATATTACAATTAGCGTTGACGCAGTAATGCAGAATACGTAATAGAAAATAGTTCGTCTTTGACAGAAATCTGATGTAATTTATAATGTCTTATAAAAACATGAATGCCCAAAACTTTGTTACCATTTGCAAATTTGAGACAACCCTAAGTGAACAGAAATTTGTGTTTGTATCTAAAAAAAATTAACAATAAAATAATGAAACATTAGATTAATATTTCAGGCCGGCTTTCATTTGCTTGTTGTTTTACATGAACTTTTGTAATTGTTGATTCATTAAAATTTTTTAAATTAAACCACTGTCAAAAAAGTGTAACAAGTGAATCATTTCAATTACAAAACTTACTTATGACAAAATATTAACATACCAACTGCCACCTCTAGCAAATATAGGATCCAGTAGTGTTTCCAACGATGCTACAATATTGGCAGACAGGATGCCATGTCTACCATACCCCATAGGTGGTTAACACAATTTTTAATTATTTTATTTTATTTACTTTAATGTATACAATAGATACATGTAGCAGGTTTATTGTTACGAGATCAAGTTCTCACATCCAACTAGAACACCAATCCAGCCCGCTCGACGAACGGCCGGGAATGAAACCTGGATCTTCGCAGTGCGTCGCACCGTTAAAGACCATATGACTTGTGATCAACCCAATACGTCATAGAGATAACAATTATTACACAGGTATATAACTGCTAGGTGCAAGCCAGCAAAAAATTTAGGGTAATTGAATAAAAATTGTAAATAATATGAGGACCCATATAAAACAAAAATTAAAATTAATATTTCGGTGTGGCTGCAGGTGAAATACCGATAAAATTGGCCTATGAAATATAAAAGAAATAACAGGTTTACGAATTTTGCAAATAATTTATCATTAAAATTATATCAAATACAATATACACGTACCATGTACCGGGTGCTGCGTTACATACGCAACAATATAAACATTTTGCTTAGATATAAAGAGCCGCTCCTTAATATATAATGATACAAATTAATGGGCATTATTGGTTTTTTTTTTAAATATTTTTGAATTATAAATCAAGTCATGATTTTATATTTTTTGAATTAAGAAATAGGCATGATATCAACTGTACAAAGTTTTGCCAGTGGGTTATAATTTTACCAATATCAGACTGCATAAAGATTAAGGTATACGACAGTACGGCAGGTGACTGCAAGGGGTGGGGCAGCCAGTTCACCAGAGTCCAGAGGAAGCTCCACCTGGAGGGTTGCGGACGCGCACTGAAGTACGCTTCTCAGAAGTATCCAGTTCCTCTGTCGGGAAGAAAATGTGACAATTAATGGAGAAGTTTAGTGAAATACAATGTGCAAGAAAGCGTGAAAAGTCTTCTTATGTAAATACAGACCGAAGGTTTCATTGTATTTTTTATTTTTCTCAACAATACAAGTAGCAATTTAAAAAAAGATGTAACAAAACAATAAATAACAGTCAAGGTATGACATTTAAAAAAATATGTATGAAAAAAGATACCTATGGCAAATAAGTTCCAGCATGTAGCACGGCCTAAGGTACAGAAATAGCATATAAAATAATTGTCCTGTTTTTGAAAGTTTCTCAGAAAAAGTCACTCAAATATTAAATTGTTAATGATGCTTCCTCTTCTCACTTCCCTCTTAGGGAGAGTATAATTCATCTACTACGAAAAAACTAGCAAAAACTATAAAACATTATTTACCGTTTCAAGAAAATAAACTTTTAGTTAACAAAAAAATAGGATGTTCAAAAAAAGCAATTCTTTTCTTGCTTGTAAAAAAATTTATGCAAAAAAGTATTTTGGGCTATGAGTTAGAAATGACATACGGATCATCCGGACCCTTGCCGCACATAGAAAGAATCTTCGTCTCTTCATTTTTTCCATTCTGCAGTTTCTTTATGTTTAAGTTAGCACATAATTGAATAAAATAGAATTGAATATTTTCTTTGTTATCCTGTTTTACATTTAGGGATTACCTGTATTAGCGCATAATTGAATAAAATAGAATTGAATATTTTCTTTGTAGTCTTTACCCTGTTTTACATTTGGGGATAACCTGTATTAGCACATAATTGAATAAAATAGAATTGAATATTTTCTTTGTATAGTTTTTCCCTGTTTTTTACATTTGGGGATTACCTGTATTAGCGCATAATTGAATGAAATAGAATTGAATATTTTCTTTATATAGTCTTTACGCTGTTTTACATTTGGGGATAACTGTACTAGCGCATAATTGAATAAAATAGAATAGAATATTTTCTTTGTATAATCTTTACTCTGTTTTACATTTGGGGATTACCTGTATTAGCGTATAATTGAATAAAATAGAATTGAATATTCTCTTTGTATAGTCTTTACCCTGTTTTACCTTTGGGGATTACCTGTATTACACATAATTGAATAAAATAGAATTGAATATTTTCTTTATATAGTTTTTACCCTGTTTTTTACATTTGGGGATTACCTATATTAGCGCATAATTGAATAAAATAGAATTGAATATTCTCTTTGTAATAGTCTTTACCCTGTTTTACATTTGGGGATTACCTGTATTAGCGCATAATTGAATAAAATAGAATTGAATATTTTCTTTGTATAGTCTTTACTCTGTTTTACATTTGGGGATTACCTGTATTAGCACATAATTGAATAAAATAGAATTGAATATTTTCTTTGTATAGTCTTTACCCTGTACACACAGTAAAATTAGTTTTAAACTAGATTTTGACTAGTAAAGGCACATCGGAAATAAGTGCTTGTCCGAAAAGAAGCAAAGATGATGGACAATGTGCTTAAAAATGTTTGAGACTGAAGTTTCACAGGTACAGATACATGATTGTTGAGTGCGATGAAGACCCAAATGAGATTATTAGTGCTAAAGTATTATGCAGAGCTGATAGTGACGTCATTGCAAATCCAATGTCTTATTAAAAGTATGATTAATTTCTTATAATTTATTCAACAGTGATAGAAATTTTTAATATGTAAACAATGTAAAATTTGTCGAGTCGAATAAGGCTTCTCTTTATCACAAACTTTCATCATGTTATTCTCTAAACTTTTTTGGAATTGACGTACAAAATAAAAAAAAACTTATTAACCGATCAATTCAGTCTTGATACACTGTCAATAAACTAAAAACACCTCAAAAAATAAATTTTTTCACAACATATTTTTAATAGACAAATGAACATATCGAATCAAAAATGAATTTTTCTTTCCAGACTTCATTATTATTTATTTTTGGGTAATTCTCTTACAATTTTTTAGTTCATCGACAAATAAATATGATTAAAATGGAGACGATTTTTGTTTTTTTTCAAACTTGAGCATAATTTATCAATTAGTGTGTTTACAGGAGCTGTTATTATTAAGAAACATTTAAAATCAGGACAATTATTTTAAATGCTATTTCTGTGTCTTAGCCACATACCGGGGCTTATTTTGCCCTGCGTATCTTTTTTCATACATATTACCATTTTTCTAAGTGTTATATTTTGAGTGTCATTTACTCTTATTACGTTTTTTAAATTTGCAAATGGAATTGTTGAAAAAATAAAAAAGACAAGGTTGAAAAAAATAGAGGGCTCAATAGGAATCAAACATACCACTAATAGAGAAAGTAGTTCCCTGTATGTTCCGCTGATCAGGGGTGCGCATCTTGCGGCCTGTCGGTGTGCTGCAAGTGCTCATTGTGTCAAACTGGTCTCGCAGAGCATCAACATCTAACGAGTATGTAAACATTTTATTAACAATAATTTTAAAGTTTAAAGAGAAATATGATTTTTAACCAAAAAATAAAAATGTGACTTTTATGGAATCTGAGGTCTGTCTAAGAACTGGTATGTTTTATAACAATCGGTCTCCATTATAGATACTCTGTAGGTCTTATAAGACTAATCGATGGCATCAAATTGGTCTATAGAAGATATTAAATAAGCACAAATGCAAATTTAGTTTAGTACTCCAAAATGATTGTCGTATATTGCAATTGTTCCAAACTATGAGATGAATAATTTAATTATAGTTAATTTAAACAGAACATATCGTTACAATATTAGATATATTCAAAGAATTATGTCACTGTCTAATAAGGTAATCTGTCTTTGATGTCATCAATATCGTAAGGTAATCTTTAACGTCATAAGGTAATCTTTCTTTGATGTCCCAAAGTCACTAAAGGTGTCGCCGATAAATATTATACTTCAAACAAATATCAAAAATAATATTGGGCTTTTAAAGTAAGTTTGGTTACTTTTCCCACCCTTATCTTAAAAATAACTAGAATAAATACTGCGTAGACTTTTTGCATCGCAACTGTAATTTAATGAAAAAAATGAGACTAGAATTTGTTCAGGCTAACTAGCATTTTGGCACAATTTTTGCACAAAATTTTAACATTCTCAACTCTTATATAAGGATGAGACGCACGGTTTCTTATTTCATTTTGGTGAACTCAACGATGTTAGTGACCATAAGGCAACAAAGAGAGTTGATGGCTTGTTTAATTTTCTGCTCAGAAATGACATTAAGAATGGTGAAAATATACACCAAATGCTTATCATCCTTTGATGAATTTCTCTCTTCTCTGAACTTCACCACCTACTTGAAGAACCAACTTCGCTTCCTAAGATCTCCTCTGTAAACACAGTTTCTCACTTCAAGAATATTTGAGTTTGTTTCTCCATTTTCACAAGAAATTTCATCCACACTTGCTGTTCTTCAAAATCACAGTCGCTTTCCATTGTCACAATAACAAACACACCTGTACGAAAACAGAGTTTCTAGGGAACTCAACACAAAGTTTTCTAGGGAATTATAAATAAATGGATGTCAGTGTAGTGTACATATACAAACACAGCAGTATTGTCGACCACCTCCTGGTTTCGGAAATTTCTTGTCATATCTTATATGCTAAAGAACCAAATACTGCTGTCAATTAACCTAGAAGAATAGTGGCTTTATACTCTGTGATTTCTAAATCATATGTTGACGAAGCCTCAAGATTTATACCTAACTACAAAGTTTCATAAAGTTCCGTTCATTAGTCCTTGTATGATGCATATAAAGATGCAGCCTCGTTACCATTTTATTATACACATATCTGGTTAAAAAAACAAATATTAATTACATCTCAACCCACCTTGCTGGGAATGGTGCGAACCATTGGTGACATATGCGAAATCATCATGGTCATTAACAATGTTGACCTCTTTGGGTCTAGATGGATAGTTTCCTTCCTCACTTTGGTAAATAAATGGGGCGTTCACAGGCGTCTTCAGGAATCGTCCATAACCTGTGGATACAATCGTCACATTTATTAATAACATGTATAGTATAAATTACGTCTGCATACTGCTTTTTAATTGTTTGTTGATTTCATACCTCCAATGTGTCTATCTTTTTGCATCTATTGTAATATATTATTTTTTGGAATAAGTATCGTAAAGTAACTCTGCATAATTGATTTTCCAAACTATCAAATAGTGAAGTAATCTGTGAGTACATTCCACAAGCCGCTCACAACGCTCATGCTCATATCCATCGTCATACCTATTCATATAGTTTGTCAGCGTTGCACCTTGTCAGTCCAAGTGGAATGGGTTAGGAACAATGCATATTTGTAACTGTGAGAAAATGACGGGTATTGGACGAAAATAAAGAGATTATGGTAACACATTTTTTTTATGTACTAATTGTTAGATAATAATTTACACTTACAGTAACTGTAAAAGTGCAATTTAATTTCTATAAAAATTTGATGATTTTCGTATGTTTTGCGTCTTTTGGTGTAACCTTTACTTCTATTATATTCTTCCCAGAGCTGCAAAAATGAGTCTCTCAGTCACCATTTTTAATCTTCAAACGTGATACAAATTTCTTTACGTAAATTTCATATATCAATGTTTCAAAGTCAAATTAGGTATACAATTGCAATGACCCACGTCGATATGTGGATCAGAATGGGTACGAAGCGGTCGTGAATAATGACATCATCATTGACGTTTTGATCATAGCTGCAATGACCACAATAGGCTACGTAGAACGATACAGTGAGGATTTTGAGCGTTGCAATCGCTTAGTTTAACATACTCTGTATAAACAATTTAGCGACATTGACAAGTTTCAACAGGTTAAAACTGTAGATAATCCTCTTCATTATTCTTAATTGCCCTGGACTATATCCTTTGTAAAGCTTTTAAGATAGAATAATCAAGTGATAAAATCAAATAATAAGAATAATAGTACGATCTATTCGTTTAAGATGAATAGATCGTACAATATTTATCTGTGCGCTAATACTTATAAGGATAATAAATCTGAAAAAAATGTCAGTCATTCAGGAAGGATGTAAAACCGAACAATAAAAATACATGCAAAAAAGTCTCTCAATTGGAGTGCATATGACGTGACAAATAAAAAACCAAACTGGCAATACTATTTGCTTTATTCAAAATTAACATACACAGAAATTTAGCCTAGAAAAAAAACTAGGAAACTGACTAATTTGAGAACTAACTTTTGAGAAATGAAGTGAAAGTAGCAAATGAAACATTTTTTTAAATATATTACAATTATATAGTGGCAAGGCTACTTCATTCATTTTTCAGAAAAGCTAGAAAAATTGTCTAGAAATACATGTCAAGATCTTTTATTTTCTAAAAGTGACCGAATTAAATATGATTTTATGACCACATCATTTATTCCTGTCGACTTCTAAAATGAAATTTCGTCGTCATAATTTTTTTTCCGTATTTACTTATATCTAATGTAATGACTGATTATATAACTTGAATAAATTATTTAAAAATATTAATGGCTAAACACGATGAAATGTAATCCATTCAAGCCACGTATTTCAATGATATAAGAATAGGTAAAACTAATTAGTTTAACAGTTTCTGCCATATATAATAAATTTAAAAACATTATTATTACTTTTTGTAACGTCAATAAACTCCAAAAATTAACTATAATGTTGATTTATATTTATAGAGAATTAGATGGTCCAATTTGTAACCATATAAATTGTTATGAAAGTTTACTAATGCTTCTTTCTTACATTTACCCCCAACCAAACCACTTCTCGACTGTCAATAATAACTGAGATAAAATTTCATATAAAAAAAATTGTCTATTGTTGCTTTTGTTCTATATGTTTCAACATTGCTGGAAAGATTGTGTGAAGTTTCACACATTTTCTAAAAAGCAACTTAATACTCCATTTACTTTTTCCTCTGTACAAATTTGTTTTTTATTAAAGTTATAGCTGTATTTTTCTAGTTCTTTTTTTGCTATCAGTTTATAGAGCATAAGAAAAATATGACTGTATTAGTCATATTTTCCTTATTTTTCCTTATATTTTCCATTTCTTCACATGGCTCATTTCCGCATTATTCCAAATGTTCTTATTGAATGGGAAAAAACTCAACCATATCTAAAGTGAAAGAACCCAACCATTTTCAAAAGATGCAATAAAAAAAACTTAACAACTATTATAAAAACCCTTTTTCAAAATGTAATATCACTGATAAGATCAGCCGATGGTTTGCAGTGTTGACATGATGTATTAATTTTCATTATAGGTGTGATTCATCACATTATTCAGAAGAGAAAAAACTAAAAAATAAATTTAAAAAACCATTTTAATATTTAATTTTTTCTTTCTTCATATTACTCAGAAAAATGAGCTGAATCATCTGCGAAGGAATGTCGTAAATCCTCCATATTGTTTAAAAGAATGATTAACTTCAAAATATGTATATTGCCGAGGTTAAAAATAAAAAATTGTTGTATACTGTCTGATGCTGATGCGCACTGTAACATAGAGCTAATCTATTGAGTTCAGAAGCTTTGAAGAGGTTGAGAGTAGGCTGCACATCCTTATGTTGATGCAGCCAAGTTAGACTAGCACACGTGTGGAGCACCAAAGCAATAGAAGCTCAAATCAAATCAATCAATCAAACACACATGCAGTTCACCCATTGATGCATAACAGATAAAAATTGTTCTTAATCCCAAGCATTTTTTTTGTGGCATTTAAAAGAACTTTTCTTTCCTTGAACATGCATTTAACGTAACTTATTCAATTTTAAAAAGCAGAAATTACCTTGTACCACTTTCAGGTCTCCGTCGTCCACACAAACGCGTCCGTTGACAATGACGTACTGAGGTCCGCCAATTACTTCTTTGCCCTTCAAATTTATATTTTAAAGTTAATGTTAATGACATACCAAAAACTTACAGCTTTACTATATGTACTTCATTAGCTTCTGAGAAAAGCAATAAAATGTGTCTATAGAATAAAGTCAAATCCCTTTTATTTCCGAAAAAAGTATTTTTGTTTACCGTTCACTGATTTTAAATGTTTTGTGAATTTTAAATCTGTTTATGTGATAAAACCCTCTAATTGTGCTCATTTATAGGTTTACAGTATACTTAAACTCAAACAGCTGTTTGCAGAAATTGTTTCTGCCTATATGTTTACGTGAGTTAATCTCAGAAATGGCTGAACTTAATAGGCTAACAGAAACATCAATAGCTATAATGTGTAATTCGTTTCATTTTTCTATCTCAAGGGGTTTCCGGAGAAATTCATGAAAACTTTCTATTTTAAAGCGACAAAAGGTTGATATTGGAAGCGAATCTCTGTATAGAGACAGCATCCAACCACCACTCCACACTGAATGTTGTTACTCTTTTCTCGACGGAATTATCATACAACATCCTAAACTTTGTTTACCTATGGTTAAATTACTGCTACAGGTTTTTTCATCATGATCTCCCATCACCATTTAGAGTCTAAAGTTCTTAACCAAAATAATATTTCGTCGCAACTTTAGCCGAATAGGCAGGTCATCTTTACTTGAGAATACAAAGTATTCATGTATGAATAATGAGAATAATATGGTGTATAATTTCCTCTCTGAGACTTCTAACTTATTGCATAAACATCCACTACTAAAGTGAATAAAATTAAGAAAAAGGGCCACTCCCTTACTTAACCATTCCATAACGTGTTTCAAGCAGAAACGATATAGGGCTAGATCCAAATGTAAAAGGGACACTACACCTTTTTGCTGGGAAACTTATAGAGCACTAAGAAACAAGGCATAATAAATATGCAGAAATACAAAAAAGGATTGTGTAAATACAAATTAACTAGTGTACATCATCTTGTATTTGGAAATTTCTAGGTGGTCTGGGTATCGATGAAAAATACGAGATAATCAATACCCAATCGAAATTAACGATATCAACATTTTCTTTGCAACCACTTCTGGTATCTTAGACACTGTATTGAGATTGGGAACTCTGTACATCATAGTGTCTATCCCACTCAGTGATGTTGTATTTGCTATTTCAAAAAGTTCAGTACACAAAGTAAAAAAGTGTCTTCTCGAAATTAAATCAAAACCCATTGGCAGTGATTGTCTAGTATCGAGGCTCTTGTTCTCGTTAATCACGTTGTAGTAACCATCATCACTACCATATTGAATACTTTTTAATTAACCTGTACATTCCCTCGGGAACGGAAGAAGGCGCATATTATTCCTTTACCCAAAACATCTTCTCCAAACCAGCCGAACGATTGTCGATATATATCTATATTACCACTTCTATCAACATTTTTTGAGCAGATTGTACATTCTCAACTTGTTAATTTATTAAATATTTAAAATTTACTAAACCCCTTGCTATCTGGTGTTAAGTCAGGGTATAATAATTAAGATGCTCTGCTCAAAGTGACTGACGACGTATGCCTAGTCACAAACAACACCGAACTACCTGTTTTGATATCACTCAATTTCATTAATGCATTTAATTTTGTGGACTTTGATATTTGAATACATTGGTTTAAATCATTAAATCTATTGTAACCATGTGTTGATAGATTCAACTTCTATCTTCGTGACCGTATTATATTCTATATATTTAATGACTCACTGCTGACATACTTCTAGATGGTGTTCTTTCTGCCCTTCTTTTTTCTATTTTGTTTGATCCCATAGTTAAACTGCATACCTTACTTTGCATACCTACTTTGATACCGTACTGTCCTCCAACTATCATTTATATATTGATAATCTTTAAATATACCCTGAGTGCAATGTTAGGGGGGTAAGGGGTGAACGGTTCATAACATCTTAACCGACCCAACTGTCAACCTCACCTGCACGCGCCGAATGGCGGCGGCAGCCAACTGGCCTCCGTGGTGCTCCCTGCTAGACAACAAACGACGCTCTGGCGACCGAGTCAATAGCGGTATAACTATATTAATAGGCTACCACAAGCCCTGGGGGACTAAATACCTCTCAAAAAAGAGTGGCTACAGGTTACTGAGACAGTACCAAATTAATTATGGAAGCGGAACATAAAACTAAACTACCCCAGGAGGGTACTGGTATTACCGGAGAATCCCTCCCCGAGTCAATCTCGGGCAGCCCCTCAGTATCTGGGGTGGCAAAATTTCGCTCTCTATAGAAGATGGATATATTGGGAAGGCGACTACAAATAGTAAGGCAAAAGAAAGTATAGACTTGACGGAGACAAAGGAAAAATCAAAATCTGAAAATTAACGACAATTTAATCAGATTGAGACAAAAAAAACGTTGACACAACAATTATTCCACACAAGCAAGTTCCACAGGCCAAGATCGTCATCGACCAGTGACATTCGAGCAGAACCCCAACAAACCACAGAAATGGTAACGGACTGGGCTCAAGTTACAAATAAAAAATTACTACGGTCTAGCCCTGAACCACTAAGATCCCAGAAACAAAGCAAACTTGATTCTTACTGGCTATCTCAACCCTCACATATACCTACATCAAACAGCTTTGCTCTCTTGGAAGATGAAGCAGTACAACATCTTAATACGGATAATGACACTAAAATTGTAAAAACAAGTAAGCCACCTCCAATTTTCGTTGATAGAGTGAGCAATATCCAACCACTAATAGACCTATTAGAAGCTCATGCTCTCAATAAATATGAGATGAAGATACTTCATAAGGAACAGGTAAAGATTCAACCCAAAACGTCAGAAATGTACACCAAAATCGTCAAAGAGCTGGAGAAAAAAGAAACTGAATTTTACACATACAAACCAAAAAAAGATAGGAGCTTCAAAGTGGTCTTAAAAAATATGCATCCCTCCACAAACATTAACGAAATAAAAGAAGCATTAGCAGAACTTGATCATGAAAGCACCAATATTTGGAATATAAAACAACATGCGACTAAAAAACCACTACCAATGTTTATAGTGGAAATAAAGCAGAAAGAAAATAATAAGTAAATTTATGACATAAAACATCTACTGCACTGCAAAGTAGTATTTGAACCTCCTAGACTTAAGAGAGAAATTCCTCAATGTGGAAGGTGTCTTCAATATTACGTCCATATTCAAAACATATATACAAAAGCTTACTGTAGGAGAAGCCCAAAATGCATAAAATGTGCAGGAGATCACTTGTCAGCTGACTACCCCCGTAAAAGCAGATCTGACAATGTAAAGTGTATACTGTGTGAAGGTAACCATCCAGCAAATTATAAGGGTTGCAAAGTCTACAGAGAGCTACAAAATATTAAATTCGCTCAGCCACCAGAAAGAATTAAGAGACCTCCACAAATCGATAAGACAAAACAATTATCTAACATGACAACAACAACAGGCTTTAAATATGCAGAAATTACAAAAAATGCAACTGATAAACAGCAACCTAAAGAACCTATGAATAAAATTAGTAATAGTAATGACATAAGTAATAACAATGACATAAGAGAATTAATGACATTAATGAAACAAATGATGCAACAGTTAACAGCTATGACAAATCTTATGCTAAATCTCACGTCCAAATTAACTCCAAACTGGATTCCATAAAAATATCTCTTTGGAATGCAAATGGACTGTCAAAACATACCCTTGAGGTTAAACAATATATGTATTTAAATAACATTGACATAATGTTAATATCAGAGACGCACTTTACTAGGAAGAATCATATACTGAAATGATTCTTCCTAGTAAAGTGCGACTAGGACACAAATTCTATCACACAACGCATCCTGACGGTAAAGCTCACGGAGGAAGTGCAATTTTAATTAAGAATAATATTAGACACTACTTGGTTAACCACTATTGTACAGAAAAACTGCAGGCTACTAACATAGTGATAGAAGACTGGTCTGGGCCTGTGACCTTATCAGCTGTTTACAGTCCCCCTAAACATAAAATAAAACAAGAGGACTACAAGGAGTACTTTGCAACATTGGGGCCAAGATTCGTAGCAGGTGGTGACTTTAATGCTAAACACACGCACTGGGGTTCTCGGATAATCTCACCTAAGGAACGGCAATTATTATTGACTATTAAAAAATTGCATCTTGGAGTCGTTTCTACTGGTGAGCCAACATACTGGCCTACTGACACAAAGAAGAAACCAGATTTAATAGACTTCTGTGTCACTAAAGATATCAACAGCGTATATTTTAGCTGCAATTCCAGTACAGATCTCTCTTCTGATCACTCACCTGTTGAGATAAAATTAAGTCGTACAATTCTTAGAAGGGAAAAACCGTGCAGACTTCATACCCGTAGAACAAATTGGAATTACTTCAGGGAACTAATAACAGACTCCATTAATACAACGATACCTTTAGAGTCGGACGAGGACATCACACAGGCAGTGGAATACATTACCAATAGTATCCAACAGGCTGCATGGGAAGCTACACCTCAGCCTCCTCCCACCACCACTTTATTGTTCTCTAACTATCAGGGAACTGTTGGCTGAGAAGCGTAAGGCTAGAAAAAAATGGCAGACTACAAGATATCCAGGTGATAAAACAAAATATAACAAATTGACGGCACAACTTAAACAACTGCTAAGTGATGACCGTAACCAAAGCCTTACGATGTATTTACAAGAGCTGGATAGTAAACCCTCGACTGATTACTCACTGTGGAAAGCAACCAAATATCTCAAACGTCCTATAAGTCACCAGCCACCCCTTCGCAAGGCAAATAACTCTTGGGCCACTAACAATGCAGAGAAAGCTCAAGTATTTATGGAATATCTACAAGAAGTTTTCAAGCCCAATTCAGATGTCGGTTCCACAAAAATTGAAATGGTCTGTGAATTTTTAGATACAATACACCAACTAGAGCCACCAATTGAAAAGTTCAACAAAGCCGAAATAAAATCAGCAATCCGAAAACTAGACGTAGGGAAAGCACCAGGCTACGACCTCATAACAGCGACTGTTTTAAGAGAATTGTCTGATAACGGTATTAGAGTCCTAACACAGTTGTATAATGCCATTATAAGGAGAGAAATTGTGCCACCACAATGGAAAGTGGCAAAAATTATCATGATTCCTAAGCCAGGTAAAAGTCCGCAAGAAGCTAAGTCATATAGACCAATTAGTTTACTTCCAATTCTCTCCAAAGTCATGGAGATCTTGTTCCTGAAGAGGCTTAATCCTATAATCAAAAAGTCCAAATTGATACCTGACCATCAGTTCGGCTTTAGAAGACACCACAGTACAATCGAGCAAATTCACAGGCTAGTTGAGGGAATCGCCAAAACATTTGAACAGAAAGGTTACTGCACAGCCTCATTCCTTGACATATCCCAGGCGTTTGATCGAGTTTGGCATGACGGCCTGTTATATAAAATAAAAATGACATTGCCAATAAGATTCTACAACTTTATTAGATTGTATCTGATTGGTAGACACTTCTTTGTCAGCCAAGGAGAAGTAACAACAGAGCTAAAAGAAATCCTAGCAGGAGTGCCGCAAGGAAGTATAATGGGACCTACTCTGTACCTTCTGTACACAGCAGATTTACCAATATCAGATGATGTCATTATGGGGACATTTGCAGACGATACAGCTATTATGGCTTCTGACGATACACCAAATCGGGCATCTTACAAACTGCAGGCCAACTTAGAGAAAATAACAAATTGGCTAAAAGACTGGCGCATTAAGGCGAACGAAGCCAAATCTGTTCAAGTCACATTTACTACCCGAAGACAAACGTGCCCGCCTGTAACACTAAATGGTACAAGCAGAAGAGGCCAAATACCTTGGAATGTATTTAGACCGTCGTTTGACATGGAGGAAACACATTTTTACTAAACGCCTTGCAATGGGTCAACAAGTACGCAAGCTGTACTGGTTAATTAATAAAAACAGTCCACTGTCAATGGAAAATAAACTCCTAATATATAAAGCCATAATAAAGCCAATATGGACATACGGCATACAGCTGTGGGGCACAACTGCGAACTCAAACCTGGAAGTCTTACGAAGATTCCAATCAAAAATATTAAGAATGATAGTTGATGCACCATGGTATGTCACAAACGAGAGACTTCACCACGACCTTGGTATAAAATCTGTGAAGGAAGTAATAAGAGACACCATTAAAACTTACAAAGAGAGACTACAGATACACCCAAATGAACTGGCACACCATCTTATGGATGACATATTCCCAAGTGTTCGGAGACTGAAAAGAAGAGTACCACAGGACTTATATTAAATTAATTAAGGAAATGTCATAGGATGTTTACCTTGCAAAACCTATAATATTGACACAAATATTGCTGAATGTCTCTTGGACAGATTGTAATATGAAAAAAAAAAAAAAAAGAGTGCAATGTCAATGAAATTTCTTCCTGCATTGATATATTGAATGCAGACCAACATTTGGCCAGTCAGTGGGCTGGTAAAGAGGGTCTTCTGATTAACCCAGTTAAATTTAGTAGCCAGAAACTTCTGTTGAAAGTATGTATAGCTGAATTATCACAGCTATTCATCAACGGCTATGTTAACCCCTTTATTTTATCAGTAAAATCTTGGCCTACTGAATGACCAATATTTCACATTACATCCTCAAGTAAATAACAAACTTTCTTCAAAATACAGTCTCTCAAAGAGTTTTAACGTTTACTTAAGTTTCAAACCAAAGTAAAAAACTTTCAAACTCTCTTTCTGCTTATTTTTGATTACGGTGACGAGTGTTATTGTAATTAAAATCAACATTTACTCAATAAATTGTAACAACTTCAAAACTTGTGTATTCTATACATTTTTAGCCTTTAAAAATATGACCATATATTTTAGTATCCAGTCATGACTTAAATGGCCATCTTCTGTTTTTATATAATATCTTCAATAATCCCGTTACAACTTCTTAACTCAGATGTACATTCCAATACATATCATCACATGATCGTGGATTACATTCTAAAAACAACTACGTCTTCCTAATACCTCAGCGTAGAATTTAATTCAGTGGAGAATCTTCCACCGTACACGCTGCTAGTTTATGGAATCAACTGGACACCAATAAACAAAGTGTGCCCTCATTTCTATGTTTAGAAGTTGTCTGTAATTACCTATCATAGTCGGCAGATCAAAATCATTTTTGTAAGCCATCTTTATCCTTACCGTATCGTTTTGTTTTTATTATACTCAATTTTAAATTAGTTTTGTACGTTTCCTCTTTATACCATATACATTTCTTATTATCTACTCTATTTTGTACATATTGTTAAGGTACGTTTATAAGTCACTTAGAGTCTACTGCAACACTTACTTTTCACACTAAATGCATTGTGGTTGACTGTAAGAAGTTGCTCATGTAGCAATAAGCCTGCCATCATAAACTTGGTATTCTAAGTTTACAGTAAAGTTCGATAAACACATAAATAAGGTGTGAGAGCAGCCCCATTTTAAAATGTAACCACGCTGTTTATAATTTATAATATGCAAAATAAACACACAGGAGGAATATAACTTTAACCAAAAATGTATGTCATTATGATGAAGTCAGGGCTGGATTTAGATTCCAAAAAATTATTTATTACAGTATAGGCAAAACCAATGAAAGAACTATGGGTGACTCGATGTAAAAAGTGAACATTAAATTAAGTACCTTTTCATTTAGAATCAATTAATATGACATTTATTATTTACTATTATTGGTTCTTTGTTTATTACAAAACCAAAATGCAAACATTTGGCATGGGCGTTAAATGTTTGTGTATCCATAAGTGAACAACAAATTATCTATGACTTTTGTACATGAGAAACTAACCTCAAAAATATTGAAATTGACGGCATGATGATGCGTCTTAGCCGAAATTGTCTTCTTTAGCTTGGGATCCCAGATGACAATATCTGCATCGCTGTTTACCACGATGCAGCCCTTCTGTGGGTATATATTGAAGATCTTGGCTGCATTTGTGCTTGTCACAGCAACAAAACGACATGGGTCCATTATACCTGTCAGACAAATAAATTTTTGTTTACAGTATAAATTTTACATAAATCCTACCAAGTTTGAACAGGGAGTGGGGTTTATTTTAGAAGGTGCTCCCACAACTTCGTCATCCCGTGCTATAACTGAATATGCAGTATACCATGCAGCAGTATACTGAAAGTCTACTTTTATTTATTGGACTGTACCCAATTGTCCTTGATATTTGTACCATAATACTACTAAATATTTTTATACATCAGCAACTTTAGCAGATGAAAACTGTCATAGGCATTCTACAAAAACTGTCAAGTCGTTAGACTGTTAAGTTAGGCGCTATTTATAAGCATTTATATTATTTTTCACCATATAAATTTTAACACATTTTTCATAGTTGTAAACAAAATAACTTGATTTCCCATATCTCTTCAATTTATTGATTCAAAATTATTTTACATTGACGTGCTTACTATATACTGTTATCCAGATTAGAAGATAGAAATATTTTGTTAAATAATCGTAAAGGTTAAAAGTCGTAAAAGTTATATCAAAAAATATGACTAGATCTTCTTAATGAAACCCAACTCCATGGAATTCAGAAAAAAAACGTTTCATCTCAAAGTCGGAGAGGTACTGGAGCGAAGTATGAAAGATACTTGTGAATGCTAAATGATGATTATCAAAAAGTTGTTTTAATTGTGATGTTGGGATTTTTAAATGAGAATGCCAAGGTACGGTCTGATGAGAAAATAATTTTTTTGTAACCGAGATAATTCAGGTTATTTAAATAGGTAAATTATTCTCTTTAAATAAAGCCTTAGGAAGTTGCATATTAATTTTTTAAATAAATAAATCGACCAACCATTTCCTCTTCCTCACAATTCGGAAATAAAAAATATTGCCATCCATAATAGGCCAACATCCATAATGGGCCAAATATCTAAAATTATAAAAAATTGCTTCATAGATTTTTAAATCAAATTTATTTGCATAATATTAATATGTGTTTCATTTATCACATAGATGAAATATTATTTGCCTCTCAGTAATAATGAAAATAATTTGATTTCATAATAAATGTTACAAGATTTATTTATTATTATTTAAAATGGCGACACTTACAATGTCTTTTCAAATGTCAAACTTAAAACTTATTACTTTCCATTGTGTGCAGAACCTTCGTGTACTTATTGTGTTATAAGATTTTTATTTTCTTTTTTTACAGACTGCCTTGTCCCAAAGGACCTCAAATTCTCTTTTAAACATGACTACTTTGGAAGTTGTTTTGGGATCTGAACCCACTGTACTCCCGTACAACCCGACTTATTTTTGATTTGTTCTTTTTGGGTAAAGAACCGTACGTTCTCAGGTGCATACAATGACTATACTATGTTATTTAGATTGAACAAGACACCAAATGAAAATGACACCTCCAGCTTAATTTGTCAACAATTTGTTGATTAAATATGATAGTATTGTCGATGAATAATAAATTGTAAAGTGTATACACTTTTTCTGTTACTTTGCCATCCTGTAACAATGATTTTCCAGATTAAGTCTTTTCCATTTTTTTTTCATTAAACTTAAATGTCAATAACTATCAACTTTATCACTATTTATTACTATTAGTACCAGTATTATATAAGATTCATGTCACATAAGAAGAAAGTAGTTTCATATGATAAAATGTAATATAAAATTAATTATCATATTTATCGTTGTTAGTATAGTATCACTAGACATTTAATTAATTAATATTTATAATATGTGAGTGGTTAAATATCTAAAAGCAGTAATTTTAACAATTTTATCAAGGGATAAATCATTAGATTCTCATAAAAATATAAATAAAGCACACTGAACTTGTAGTAAATGCAACCTATATCTTTCTTTGATAAACTTTTACCCTAAAAGTAATTTTACTTTTAAATTCTTGCAAGTTAGCTCTATTTAATGATAATACATTCATGTTTCTTGGTGCAGGCCTAAATTTGTATAAATTCTTGGCTTGTATAAGTTTCGACACATTAAATTTTTATCTCATGAATACACTACTTCAAAATGTAAATCACAGAATCCATACGTATTAGAATGATCCAATCTACACATTTTTCGTATTTTCATATCACATTTCGTATTTTTATATCACTGTTTCAAATTATGTGTGTGAATACATATACACATGTATATATGAACGATCCTTGCTTAGGTTCACTAAGAGCAACTACTAAATATTGTTTAAATTCAATACCAAAAATAGCTTAAATAATAATGCCCGTTGTTTATCTATAGCAGTTAGTTTAAAATTTTCAGAGCTAATTTTCCCCAAGAGTTTCACCCAGAAATAGTCTAAGAATGCAGAGAAATTTAAAAATCATGCTTTTTTTCTGAACAACTCTACTGATATTGTTTTCATTTTATATATTAATAGCATCTTATACAGTTACAGAGCATAAAACGGTAAGTTATTTTAAAGCATGCGTTATTTAATTTACTTATATAAAAATAATTACATTACCCACTTTTGCACGTGCAGGTGGATAAAAACTAAATTTCAGTAGAAATTATGACCTTTTCAGGCAAATAATTTAAACAGGAAACGACAAGCTACCTTCATGAACAGCATTCGTCCATAGCACCGTCATACGGTCCTCTAGGCCGTTGACTCCGTTGGGAATCTTAGCGAAGTTATCTTTTCCCATTTCCTTGTCTTTCTCGGAGAAGGTGCAATTATCACTGCCAATCACCTGAAGGTCATCGCTGCAAAGGGATATAGAGTTATTTATTTATAAAAAAAATGTTTACAATGTATTTGAAAAACTGAATTTTAATTTATTTACGAATGCCCCCTCGTGAATCTGCTCTATGATTATCACAATATTCCCCAGAAAGAGAATATGATGCACAAGTAATTAGATACATTGTGCCACAAGTACGCATTAAAAAGGCAAAATATAGAATTTATTAAAATACATACAGCAATCAGGTGTTTGTTCGCAACTGTTTGTTTAAATCTTTTTTAATTTATTTCCTTTAAAAATGCTGCAGAATGAAAGAATTTCCCAACTCAGAGCTTAATTTTGTTTCTAATCCTTACAAATATCGTTTGGTCTATTTTAGGTACAAAATTAGCCAAGTCCTATCAAAGATTGCATGACAAGAGCTTTAGGTCTATCGAAGAGTTCGACCCTAAAAATTTTCTGTTCATGAAACTTTCTACTTTCTAAGACTAAAAAAACTGTCTTAAATGAGTATAAATGCAGTATATTTGTATTGCACTGGGTGTTGTGCTACATAAAACTTTGGCAGGCTATGGGCGAAGTACAATTCTCAACAATGAATTTATTAACAAATAATAAGGAGACTTACTTGGTTAGAGCGTGGATCATGGCTCTGGGAGTGGAGGGATCGCTTCTCAGAGGTGGAGAAAGAACGTGACCCGCTGCATGTCGGAAACAAGAGTTCTTGTAATGGCTTCCTATAATAATGAAAAAAAATAGTTTCCTCCTTTATCTGGGCTTGCAGTAATAATGCAGAGTATAACAAATTTGTTTTGTGACTTATTTTCATCTTAGGTAATTGTTTTCATATGTGATACTTTATCATTTTTGGCATTACTCTTGTGAATAAATTGTTACAGGAACCATGCAAATTACACTAGGAAGGTTCCTTACACATTTAGCTACATATAAAAGTTAAAAGATTTAAGTATACATAATATTTCTATTAAACTATTTACAAGTATTAATATTAATTTTCACTGTGTAGATATATTGTCTATATATTCTTCAGAGGCCTGCGACAAATAACTTGCTTGTCTCATATCTCTTTAATTGACCAAAATAATTTTCCATTGAAATATGTTTAATGTAATATCTAATAAGGAAACATAAATCGATCGATCGAATCGCCACCTACTTTATAAAAAATAATTTCTTGATTTGGTTGCGAAAAGGAACTTCCGATGTATTTCTTCAATTAATATATTATATGTGATTTAAGTGCGAAGCAAAACAGAAGCCTGCTCTCATATTTGGTGCCCACATGCAACTAAATACAACCTGATTATTGTACATATCCAAGAAATGGTCCTTCAATATTTATACATGGTATGATATGGTTACTTCCCTTTTCATCTTCCTTTTTCCATCCCTAGCTGATGAATGTCAAGGGAAAGCGATTATTCCTGCATTCTTCCACAATTAATGATCTTTGGCGACGCTTTTGGCTTCTTTCGGAGTAAAACGTTGGTTTTGGAGATCTATGCCAATGTGATTAATCCATGTCTTTTTAGGTGTGTTGAACTTTCCAGGCGTCGGGCCTACCCGCCAGAGAAGTTTGAGCGGTAAACGATCCAGTTTCATCCAGAAAACTATTTCCTAACAATTTGCAGGGCTACCATAGATTGCAACATAGAAGAGAAGTTTCTTTGGTAAAGTTTTTTGGAAAAATTTTAATTTACCTGATAATTATCTGCGCTAGATAGTCATAATCTTTTTGCTATCCTGACGACTAGAACTGAATTACATCAAACTTTTCCACTTTCCCACAGTATAAAATTGTTGTAACCACCTGATCACGTTTGCACCAGAGTGTGTCATGATTGTAATCAGTGAGAATAAATTTCTGGAAGTGGGTCATCCTTACATGTTGTATTGTTATTTAAGTTAATTGTCTTGTTGTCATTATTAAAATGCATAAGTATAATAATTGCAATGTTTCCATAATTGTATGTAAATAAATAAACAAAATACGAATTTAAAAAATTGATTGAATTTGTTATTTCAATTTTTAAAGAAAATCATTCACCACCGGTTCTTAAACAAGCAGCCAACAGAGAATGTCACGAAACAGAATAAATGTATAAATTAAAGACCTAATTTAATTAATTTCATTTCTTACCTATTAATGATTAAAAATACCTTAATTATATCAAACACCTTTTAGCACAAAGCGATACTCACTCTTCGCTACTTCAATGATGATTGTGAATACACTTGGAATAAATAAATTAACAATCTTTATAACTAGAACAATATATTACACAGTATTCAGCGCCAGAACATCAAGTAGGTAAAAACAAATTTTTAAATTAATTTCATAAATATTTTAAAAAACTCCGCAAAGGAGCAAGTTCTAACCTTATATGTGAACCAAACAAACTAATGAATTAAATAGTAGTTAAGAATTTTCAATATATGTTTCATACGAGGACTTGACAAATGCATGATGCGTACATAAGCATAACTTGTTGAAGAAGAAACAAATTTGTAATAATTTTATGAAACAATCTTTGAAAACACGGGTCGACAAAAGTATTATTTTATTAAGGCATTCCTATTCAATCTCTCCGTTAAATTCCAAATAGTTCTTAAACTCTATGCTATTTCCTACTGATGCTAAGTGGATTTAGGTACCATTACTTTAACATATTCATATCAAACAATTTTTGCTAGAAATTTATAAAACATGGTATTTTAATGACACAATATTGTTTCAATATATGTGTATCAAAATTGCAATATTTTTTTGTAATTTATATACCTCCATGAAATTATCAGAAAAATATACACTTATCGCAAAGTAAAATTTCCTGATGCGAATATTTCAATTAAGTGTATATCACAGTTTTGGCATCTGAGGTAACATTTCATTTCTTAGCTCATATTACTTCCCGGCACTACATACCATCAGTTCCAACAGTAGCTGCGAGGGTTTCTCCGAACACAGGTTTCGTTTGGCCTCGATTTCGGACCTCCTTTAGAGCTCGGACAGCCGCCTTTGACATCATATGTACGATGTACAAGGGTGTCTTCGCCTGTCGAATAGATTGATAATACACGGTAAACTTCACAAGTTAGTTAGATTTCTTCCAGCTTCACCAGCTAACTTGCAAAATTGATGTACTGTACAATGATTTTGTGAGTGACGTGTGTTACTATTTTCAATAATTTAGATAAAAGAATATCCTGAAACAGTTCAAAAATCACTCCCGGTTATCGCTCTAGACGAAGTTGAAAGAACCATACAACAAACGAAAAAAAATAAGTCCCCCAGGACCGAATGAAGTGAGAGCAGTAATTTGGAAATACCTAGGCAACCAGGGAGTGTCTTGGCTTCGTGAATTCGACAACAAGGTTGTGCAATACCCAACTCATGGCGAAAATGTCTCCTGATACACTGGTAGAGAGTGCTTCAGTTATAGGGTTATTAAATTGATATCATACACTCTTAAAATTGGGGTGTGTATCCTAAACTACAGATTGAAGCATATTATAATTCTAACTGGTAATCTTGTGGCTTTATAGCTGAAAAAGGCACATCAAATGCAATTCAAATAGTTTGAATAATGCTGGAAAAGGCAAAAACCAATAAAAAAAAACTTACACATGGTTTTTATAGATTTAATCATATCCCCCTGGATTTAATCTGGGAATCACTCAGGTAGTAATTAGTACCTGAATATTTTATCATCCTTATTCAACACATGTACAAATCCATCACTACCCAAGTCCTATGTTTTGTAGGTACATAAGTAGTGTTTGAACTTGAAGTTGGATTGCACCAGGTATCTACTCTCAGCCCAATGCTGTTTAATACTATCATGGACCATTAGAATCAACACTGTTAAAAGTATTGATCTCCAAGAACATAGATAAAAATTAGCAGAAAGCACACAGAATATCTACATTTGTGGTGCCACCGAATATGTCATGCATTTTCGATGGCATCACAAATGCAGATAACGTGTAGATCTCCATAGAGACTATGCATTTACCCACGGTGACCCAATATTAATTATTTACACTCAATAATTACAATAAAATTGATAGCAATTTTGCACATAAAACTACAAATGTAACTGTATCAAATAATTGATGATGTCTGTGAATTGTGTCAATTCACAGACATCATGTGTAATGGAAGAATGCCATTTAAAGTGAAAGAGAAAATGTACAAAACAGTTACAAGATCTGCACTATTGAATAGTTCAGAATGTTGGACCACCGACAACACATCGACAAATTACAACACAACAGAAATATGCATATTACGTTAATTATCAGATAACATTCCACTAGATAAAATTAAAAATCACTACATAAGAGGGAGCTTTAAAGTCACCTTGATAATAAAGTAAAAGAAAAACACCTTCGATGGTATTGATATATTCAAAGAAACCTGGACAATCATACCATGAATCTTTTCCTAAACTTGCCAACGTTGAAATGTGGATGTGGAAGGCCGCTCTTCACTTGGTTAACGATGGTCGAGAAAGACATCTAACAAGCCTAACTTAACGCCAACACAGCACAAAATCGTGATCAGTGGAAGAAAAGGATGAGAAATGCTGACCCCAAGTAAATGGGACAAACAGTTTAGGATAGTAGTAGCAGATAAAGTAATATCGATTTGCCTGCACATATATACAAGTCGCATCCCACATGCCAAATACTTTACTCACTGATCACAATAAGCAACAAGCCCGATGTATGTACTATTAAGACATTTAATTAATTTTCTACCGTACTTATTGTATTTGCAGAAAAATCAGCCATCTATAAGAGATTGGCTGTCTAATATTGATGTCAACTAAGTCATTTTGAAGGTGATAGTATTAAGAAAAGAGTTTTGGTTTCAGATCAACAATTCTTCAGAGAGGCTTCATTCAAAAAGTGACCTAACGAAAACTGTCTGCAACTTTGCATTGCGTGTAAAAGATTATAGAAATGACGTTTTAATGACAGCTCATTACAAAAAACCTTTTAAAAATGTGATCAAGAATATTGTATGCTATTCAAAGTACTGTGTGTAAAGTTTTCTGCTGACGGACAGCAGTCTATAGGAGATTGGCTATTTTGAGGGCGAAAGTGTTTAAAAGAGTTTTGGTTTCAGGTCAACAATTATTCATACACGCTTCATTAAAAAAGTAACCTAATGAAAACTATATGCAGCTTTGCATTGTATGTAAAAGACTGTAGAAATAACGTTTTAATGACAGCTCAATGCAAAAAAACCGTTTAAAAATGTTATCATGAATGTTGTAAGCTTTTCAAAGTACTGTGTGTGAAGTTTTCTACTGACGGACAGCGGTCTATAGAAGATTGGCTATCTAATATTGATGTCAACTAAGTCATTTTGAGGACGAAAGTGTTTAGAAATGAGTTGTAGTTTCAGGTCAACAATTCTTCATAGAGGCTTCATTAAAAAAGAAACCTAATGAAAATTGTTTGCAGCGTTGCATTGTATGTAAAAGACTATAGAAATGATGTTTTAATGTCAGCTCAATGCAAAAAACCTTTTAAAAATGTGATTGAAAAAATGATAAAATTTTCTACTGAAGGACTACATAAAATTTATTAAATTTATGTCTATAAAGCAAAAACTTTCTTCGAATCAGTATAAAGTAAATATAGTCAATTCAAATACTTTTTCTGTATTAGCAGCTTCAATTTAATATTTATATTACATTTAAAGCTTCACATATAGATTCCATTCACCTTTTCCCATTAAATCATAAAACAGTATTTTATGAAAGAAAATACCGACCTGATTCGCAATAACGCAAGCTCGATTGACAGCTTCAGCCTCAACTTCTTCATCACGTGACAGCGAATGTCCTTCTGGAGAGGTCACGCCAGCCGCCAACAGTTTCTCCGTGTTGCGCGCTATGATGCTACCATTTTCCGCATGTACCTGAAGAGTTAGTCGGCAGATAAATTAAATATAAGTAAATTGAGAAAGACTACTAATATTTCCATAAAGGAAAAATTCTGTTTTATAATACAAAATACTGTTTTATAATAAAAAATACTGTTTTATAATAAAAAATACTGTTTTATAATATAAAATACTGTGTTATAAAGGAAAAATTATTTTTGTTACAATGGAAGAAAACATTTTTCTGCGTTTCAGTATTATGTCAACATTTAGTTAATACAGTGTTCTAAAAATATAGTATTAAAAGTAAAATTTCAAGGTCGTCTAATTATTGTGCCTTTATTTGTAAACACTAGCAGGTTTTCAATGAAAGTAATGATATATACCAAGCTTCATTTTGTTAACTAATAATAGCTGAAAAGGGAAGGAGCCCAATGCCAATGAGCCAGCCAGGTGTTACAGAAATAGATTATAATACAGTGATTATAATACAATGTTACAGAAATAGATTATAATAAGTAGCGAAAAATAATATAAACTTTATAATCAAAATACTAACCAAAAGTTATATTTCTAAAAGTGCATAATACATGCGATAAAGATAGTTATCGTGTATGAAATATCGTATCCATATAGTGTATGAAATATCAAGAAATAAAAATAACAATAAAAACCTAACAAAGTACATAATAACTTTTTAAAAACAATTCCAAAAATATTTAAGAACACTATTAACATCTATCAGTATTCAAATGTGTAGCCATTGCCTAAATAAGCTAAAAAGACTATTAACTGACAGTGATATTCGTACAATATTTTTGTGCAAATGATTGTGTTGTGCGCTCTCTTCAGTTATTATGGGGCTTTTTTCCACAAACCCGTTTCACTTTTAATGAATGATTTAACTAAAAGTTTTTAGATGGTGTAAATTTTTTCAGTTCTCTATTCAAAAATGTCCTTTTTATGCATGTTTCACCTGGGTCTCATACTATATGGACTTTTGCCAGATTTCTTAATAATTTTATCCATGGTACATTCTTTGTAATGGCATTATAAAACCAGAAACAATCATAGATACTAGATGGTAACTATAGTTAAAGATTCACTATGACAGCAATTTTAACTTTGTGGTGGTTTTATTAAAGGCTACATACTTAAAAAATGTTTTTATGGATCGATTGGAATTATAATTCTGCCTGAGTTCTGGTTTAAAAAGTCACACTATAAAGGATAAAACATATTTTGAATCTTGAAATTTTACCTTACTTCTTCTATATATATATATATATATCACATGAACACTGCAATAAAATTGCCACAGAGATGTTTATAAAATGCAAAAAATTATATCCAAATTAGAAATTAACGCCTGAATAAATATAAAAAAATTCATGTGGGTCTGTGAACTTTTTCCTCTATTCGTTTTGATTAAAAATTTTACCTGAGCAAGAGCCCCGAGCTCTTTGCAGGTCTCCATAGCTCGATACAGATCATAATCGTTCAACATCCAGGCATCCTTGTACGCCATGAACATCTTGAACGAGTTGACGCCGTGCTCCTCATCACATAACTTTTCCATTTCCTGACGGACAGACGGTGACCACCAAGTCACACCGACGTGCAATGCATAGTCGCAGCATACCTACCACACAAAAAGTTAAGTTCAATTGAATTCAATTTTTTATTTTATTATGGTAACCATAACTCATTTCAAAAATCAAAATATTTCAAAGTTGCTGATTTTTGCTACCCTTAGTTATGCTAATTATCTTAAAGTAAGAATGAAAAAGTACGTAATGAAAAACGATAGCTGTAAATACATTATGTGAATGGATAACGTTCAAATGGAAACAGTAGTTTTATTCCATTATTTATAATTCCATTTTATATATGTCATTCGTTTTCCAGATCATTGTAGGCAATGCCTTCGCTCGTACTGGACCAGGCAGTATCTACATACTTAGGTTTTTTCCCTTTTGTGAAGCCTGTTCCGTTCAACACCAGCAACTAACACTCTCTATTGAGTCATCATGAACTATCTTCTAATCAAATGTTCAAGAAATTTATATTGTATAAATTCGCCAAATACCTTGACAATATCAAAATTATGCACTAACTTTTGCAAAGTTTTCTCACAGTTGTTACAGCATTAAAAAGTTTGAACCACTGTTTAGATAATCTGTTATATTTTAAACAAAATGAAATTAATTTTATTGAAATCGGTTACTGTGTTAATACAGTCTCTCAAATTAGACTAGGCATCTGAAATCAATTTGTCGAGAGAAAGGATAATCATATATTGTGATCTTACTCTGACTGACTCTACAAACTAACGTGATCATCTCGACAATAATAAAAGCGGTTAATATTTCATAATACTTTGGAACCTCCCCTATGTTCCTCTTGCTCGACTTCAGAGAACAGCCACTGCAAATGCTAAATTTACATTCAAATTCCAATGCTAGATTCACAACCATGCATTTATTGAGTGAACAAACTTAAAAGAAGTACATTCCGATTATATTAACATAATCTGTGGGACGGCTGACTGCTCACTTCCCCTAATGCAGGACTGCACACTTAGAAGGAATCCAACAATGTTTAACAAAAATACTCTTAGCAATGTACTCACTGGAATCACGTAAATTATTTTTGAATGGTTAATAGAATTTTAAAAATAATCTTGGATTAAATATAATAACCCATGAATTGATTATATTTGGCATTAATTTTGTAGAAATTCATTATTCACAATTAAATGAAACTATGTGTTGTAGTATTATTTCTACTTTCTTTAAGTTCTTTACCACGACCTAGGTTTCGTTGTATTACAACATCTTCAGGTGGGCTATTAGCAAAGATCTTTGCTTAAAGAAAGTAGAAATAATACTACATCACGTAGTTTCATTTAATTGTGAATAACCCATGAATTAAAAGAAAATTTAATTTTCCATTACCTGGCGATTAAGTATTAAATTAAAAACCAATCTTTATTCAAAGTCTATTGATATCCTAAAATACATTCTCCAACCAAGCTATCTTACTTTATTATATCTCATGTTTTGAAATGACCACATTTTAACAAAAAATTTTCATAGAATGATTTTTAAAAAATAGCTTTAAAAACTTGCCCTTCTAGGTTTTTAATCATAAGAAAATAATTTTTTTTTTAATTTTAACAATCCCTTAATTTCATTTAAGTATTACTTATTATAATATATATAAGTATACTTATTAATTTTTACCTATGCAAAGATTATCTAATTTAGTTAAGTAATTTCAAGAGCTTACTAACAGTATCAATAACTCGTCTGTCAAATCACCAACCAAACTGCGGAAATTAAATTTAAATAAGAATTTTATTGACAAATGTTTATATATAAATTGCAGAAAATTTTTATATGGAAAACATTATCACCTCAAAATACTAATCGAAATATAAAATGAACTATAATTAAATAAATGGTCTACACCATTTTGAGTTTTGTTTCTATGCTAACTACTTTCTAAACGTTTTGATTTTAAATTTGATAATATGCATATAGGTAAAAGAAAAAATATTAGAAAAAGTTTTAGAAAGTCAATTTACCAACCTTACTATCGGCTAATTCCCTCCAGTGGTTGTACGCTTCTAACAAAGATTGGCCTTTTTCAGGAAGCACAAAGTCAACTGGAGTGCAGAGTAAAATAAATTTAATTAGTTGTGATCAAGTAAAATGCAAAAGTTTCAAACATGTGTTAATAAAATAATAAAATAGTTAATAACTTTTAAACATATTCTAACTTAAAATATTTATCATTTTCAGAATTCTTTTAAACTACTCTAGGTTAAATTACTTAAAACGTTTTTAAAAAGTGTTAATGTTACCTATATGCGATGTATATGTGCTATAAATTTAATGCTATGATTGTTTTTTTAATATAATTCATTACGGACCCAATGTAGATATTTCTGTGTATATTTATCTTGACCAATTTAGAATATCAAGAGCTTCTTCTTGAGTGAGTGGTTTAATTGTTATGTAACAGCTGATATGAAGTAAAAACTTCAAGTCGCATCTTTAAACAGACAATGCATCTTGGAAGTTTTAAGAAATTGTTTTTAACAAATATACAGATCATATTTATCCGACATATAGTTAATTGTTTTCTTATAAAACTTTATTGTTATTATTTTCCCTAATAACTTTAATTTTCTCAAATGCAACACTTTCCACACATTACCTTTCTGTTAAATGAAAATATTATTCATGAAATCAAGTGGTTAATCATAATTGGTTATCATTATAGAAAGTGCAAACAGATTTATACTAATCTCTTTATACTTTCTATAATTTTCATACATAACATAAAAGAAAAATTTGCATATTATCATGAGCCGTACTCACTAATAGTGGTGGTCCCGCCAGCGATAGCCGCCTTCGTGCCATGGTAGAAGTCATCCACCGATTTGGCACCCATCATCTCTAGTTCGAGATGTGTATGCGGGTCTATACCACCCGGCAACAGCATGCAGCCGGCTGCATCTATCGTGCGTGAACCTCCAGGCACTATCAAGTTACGGCCCATTTGTCTGTAAAAATGTGGATATACCATTAAATTTAGCAATGTTTTAATTGTACTTTATCTTATTGAACAAGTCTAACGTGATACAATGTCATAGTGAATCAAAATAATCAAGTTTGGGTCTTTGTCACAGGTCTATACTCAAAGCTTTGTTAAAATTAACCAAAGACATCAAGCAGTCTGATTCAATAAATCTATTTTGGATATAACAGTAATATTTTTGGGAATATTTATTATCACAGGTATTACTTTCTCATTTTCATGAAGAACTTCCTATCGGTTGTACAGCAATATTCCTGTATGGTATTTTTGCAGTCTGCATCGGAATTCTTCTTCTTTGGCTGACTGGAAGTGATTGCTCTTGGAGCAATAAATCTACGGTATGTATTCACATGTTACATTAATGGCTTGATCGGTTTTGTTAACGTATTTTGATTGTCCTTTTTGAGTAAAATAATTAGTTTTACATTCTTTGACTATGAAGTTGTGAAACTCCAATAAAAGTGCTTTGTGGAAGATAGATTTACATTAGTTTACTATTATTTTATGTTTTAATTTTTTAATTGTATATCATAAAAAAGGTGTGTTAGAGTTAAAATTACGAAATCGGGAACAATAAAATAATTAATCAGAATTACGAAAAATTATTCAAAAAATTCTAAATTGAAAACAATCAGATTCCACGAGTTACATGTATTTTACATAATGTTGAGAATGGCTTAGATCGCACATATAACATGAAAGAGGCAGAAACAGTCAAGGATGCACAGAGACGTCCAAACCCTGACAGTATGTCGGGACACTTGGCCGAGTCGCTCTCCTCAGTTTACTCCTATATTTTTTTTGTTTTGTGCGGAAAAGCGCCATAAAATGTTCACTTTAAAAATGTTTAGAAATTTAAAATACCTATTTGAATGTGGCAAACTAGATTGAACTTTGTACAAAATAGAGTTTAAAAATATAAGTTTAATTTCTGAACATGTCAAAAATATTCAGAATTAATACAGCTGAAGAATATATCTACCAGCATGCTGGAGTCCACACTACATCTCCATTAAGTTTTAAAGTTGAACTTCTAATTTACCAAGACTATTACTTGCCCTAGTCTGAATGTATCTATGTACATATATTTATACGAGAAAAGTTTTCAGGTTGCATGGCCAATTAAATTTTTTATAATCTTGGTTTTTTATCCAAGTGGGTTTTTATTAAAATTAATTCATTTTAAGCTTTGATTTTTGGTGGTATGTCTTCCAAATATGTTTGTCATATAGCATATCTGATGGCCGTTATTAGCAACATAAATATTCCTGAAAACTGATAAATACAAAAAATAACCTAGACTTGTATAACTCCACGCTTTCATACAAATACATCCTGAAGTGTCATTAAAAAGCCTGAAAAATAACCTTGATGAAATTACAGAAAATGCAGTGTCCTCAGAAAGTTTTAGTGCCTAAGGGAAAAGAAAACATCTGAAAAACATCCATAAAATAGAAGTGTGTTCTCCATCTCTAACAATGGAACATTAGTAATCTCTTGCTTAATTTGGGTCGAAAAATTAAATTGAAATTATCTTTAATAATACATATACACAATAACATTGGAATTGACACATTAGCACCTGTCAACGAACTAGCTTCTCTATAAATGGTTGATTTGTAATTAAAATAGTAGAATTGTTATAAATATTAATAATTGTAATGAACGTTTTTATTGTTATAAGTTTTATTAATAATTATTTACTTCACTTTCTTTTTAATTATCATTTCTTATTTAACACACGATACAAAGTTGTAGTTTTAGAATATAATGTCATTGTGCTCAAAATAGCTTGTTGTGTAAAGCATTTTATGTCATTTGTATTTCAAAAAATTTTGTTTTTTTTGTTACCATCTAAACGGAACATGAGTACCACATATTTCAAGATCAGAATCAGGTGAAAGTTACATTTGTGTAGGTATTTCACAAATGTAACTTTCGCCTGATTATTCAACTGAGCACTTTAATCAGCCATTTAGATTCACTGACCACGAACAGAGATTATTTAAAAAGATGTATAATTAAATAATTGAAACAAGGTATTGAATGCAACTGAACAAATGGCATGTGTGATGTTTACACACCGACATGCAGATAAAATTTGAATTAAAAAATCGCAATGCACTGCATCCTGTTGTTAAATCCGTGTTCCAAATGATGTGATCACATGTAATATCTGAATAATTTCCGACAAGAGTTTATATTACATTACAGGGACTTCACACAAGCAAGAATTTATATAAAATAGTTAAATTAATAAAAGAAATTAACATTTTATCAAAGGTGATAAAATGTTAAAACATTTTAATTTGGTCTTAACTTCAAATTTAAGAGTCGGACCCAAAATAAAAGAAAAGTTGTAAAGAAATCTCTTTCTGTGTTTTTAACATCTCTAAATAATTATTAAAAAAACATGACTTTAATTTTTTTTTATTTTTAATTATCTTTTTATACGATTTTATTTATCTTTTTATTTGATTTCGTATGTATTAGTTTTAATGTTTTTGAAATAAGTACTTTAGAAAAATATAAAAAAATTGATTTAATTTAAAAACACAAAAAAGCTAAATCAAAATAAAAAAAATGGACAATTCCTTTCATATATTGATCTGTTGAACAAGAAGTGGGAGGCTTCGATAATTAAAGTTTATAAAAGGCAGGATTTTTTCAGTAAACTCTGGAAACAATTTTTATTAAGAGTAAATTCAAATCATATAAACATTTTCCATTTTGAACTGAAGAAAGACTGTAGAGTACAAACTAGTCTACAAAGTATGTAGTCTATAAGTGTAATTAAAAATATTGAGACTGAGAAGTTTTTTTTGACATAACCAGATCCGAGGTTAGGTTGTTTAGACTTAGTTTATGCCCAAAATTTTCCTTTATATAGATATATTGTATCGAAGTATATCGTAATTTATTATATATAGTGTAGATGGAATTAATGTATGTATTGTCAAAGGAAATACTGTGTAATATTGAAAATTGAAATGAACTGAAGTTTAATAAATAAAGCTAAGATTATAGAAGGTTCTCCTTGGTACCTAATAATGTCAAGATTAAAAATGACTGTCTTCATAATCTAAATATAGTTATGCCGCCTCTGGTATTAAAGAAGTTGGTTTACATTATCTTATGTTACGAGTATTATGTCAGTCTAAGCTTAATTTATAATTGAAATTATATAAACAAAAATAAACCTTGTGGACGTAATGCATATTTGAGTTTGCAAAAAGTTCATAGTTTAAAAGATTCAATTCTTTTTCAAGCAATACGACAATATTGAATCCTTCTATCGATTCAAAATATCGTAACGTGCTGTAGCTTTATTTAGACAATTCAAATAGTATGGAAAAGAGAAATATCATGAACCTGCACCCGTTTGAATTCCAATCAGTATACAAGCAGTGTAAATACAGTGCAAATTTTATGGTGTATATTTCAGTAAAGGTATACAACAACCTTTCACTGCACATACCCCAATGATACTATTATTAAGTTATACTTGCATTAGTATCTTTTACAAAACGTAAAAAGTTATATTGAAATCAGTGCTATCAGTATATACTGGTTCAAAAGTTGTACTTAAAAATATATTAAAAACCCGGTAAAGTATAAATACAACTCTTATGATAAAAGTTCCCTACCACAAAATTAATCTGGTATTTATTTACTATATTTTAAAATTTTTCTAAATTAAATTTCATCACGCACATCTCGGCTTTTTCCACTTTTCTTACTATTATTTTTTTTAAAAAAAAAACTTGTTCGCTCGGTTCGCCGTCTCCCTAAAATTACCTCTGAATTATCAAATAAAATTATTGTATGAAACACGTACTGTAGTGTGAAATCTCTCCTAACGAAATCGGTTATGTCACATAAATACCAGATACCAGGTACTCTGCATAAATACGGAGTACTTATATGCGATATGTACTCGATGTGTACAGGAACGCTTTACGCCTAGTTTACGTGGGTTCTATACACACTAGTCTATATATACAAATGTAAAGATTTAAAAGTATCTAGTATTTCTATTAAACTATTTGCAAAATTAATTACTTATTTTTGCAATTTAATATATTGCCTAGTAAAACTTTAGGTGAATTTTTAGTAAATTCAGATTTTAGAACCATTTATTCCTACTTCTATATCATCACAAATAGTCGCAATGGTTCATGATATCACAAATGGTCGAAAGCAAAACCAAAATTTATATCAATCTTGACAAATATTGTTTAGTCTTACTATTGTTAAATTTGTGCGATAATAAGTTCAATTATTATGCCAAATTTTAATTTTCTCCCTCAGTTTTCGAGGGAAACGGCTATGATATGAGACACGTAATTGCCCCTAGGAGATAAGAAACCCTAAAATAGATACGGAGTGCTACTCGAATTAAAGTACCTTATTAAAATAGTTGCCCCTCGAATGAAAGTGCCTTATTAAAATAGTTATCCCTCGAATTAAAGTGCCCTATTAAAATAATTATCCCTCGAATTAAAATGCCTTATTAAAATATTATACCTCAAATTAAAATGCCTTATTAAAATATTTATCCCTCAAATTAAAATGGCTTATTAAAATATTTATCCCTCGAATTAAAGTGCCCTATTAAAATAATTATCCCTCGAATTAAAATGCCTTATTAAAATATTATCCCTCGAATTAAAATGTCTTATTAAAATATTTATCCCTCGAATTAAAATGGCTTATTAAAATATTTATCCTTCGAATTAAAGTACCCTATTAAAATAGTTATCCCAAGAAAACATGTGAAAAAATGTACCAATTTCTCCACAGATTATAAAGTGAGAAATAAAAGTAACAGGTATTTAAGTCTTTGTTAAGTTTATATGTTTTCAATTTAATATTGAGGTTTAGACTTGGCAAGCTTTTCTTATTTAGTAAGTATTCCAGAATTTCAGATTCCTGGAAATAAGTTTGAACCTGAATTGAATAGATACTTAATGTGAAACCCTTGCCTAGTTAAAAGTTCAATATTAAATAGCATAACATATTTTTATATATCTTTATAAAAGCTTTTATTACAAGCTTGATACAGAAAACGGAACTTTTCAAAAATTTAGATTCCAATTATTTATATTGCCGATTAAATAGCCCGGTTGATGTTTAATTGACAATTTGACATATTTTCATATAAATATTATGGCGATATTTAATTTCTTTCTTTTTTTATTTAATATGAAATAAACATTTTCTAATGTCAAATTCTATACTAAATTTATTTACGCTTTTTGCAGCTGGGATAGGAGCAGAATTATCTTACCAACACACATTACACCTATATCTGTGTTTTAAACTCATTTCAAGGTTTTAGGCAGATTGAAAACAGTCGATAGGTTTTTATGATCTGTCATTGAAGACTAAAATGAATTATTTTTGAAGGTTCATATCTCGAAACTCAATAAAGTTATGATGCAGAAAATTTGAGATTCTCGGTAATATTATTTTATTTGGTTACATTGGCAATATACTGGCTACGGATTCCAATTATTACCTAGATATACATATACAGAGTGGTACTATGAAAGGGGAAGGGGGGTGGAGGACAAATATGACTCGAAACGGTTCGTATAAATAAATAGAGCACCGCGCACGTGTGGTCAGTTTTGCGAGAAGTTGGCTAGCGCTGCCGTGCGCTTTGCTACGTCAAACCAAAAACATTTATTGTGAATGTTTAACGTTTAATCGGTAACAATGTTGAAAGGAAATGACACTTAAAAATAATGACTGAGGATCGGAATATTCTAGGAGTGTTATTACAATTAATTCGAACCTATTCACAAACGAGATACCTAAAATTGGGGAAGGGTACCATTAATACTGTGTCAAAAAAAATTAATACTCAATTATTTGAAATCTAAAGGGTTTGTGATAAACTCCTCAAACTATCGACCGAAAACCGTCAAGGATATTGGAAGCTAATAGTTTCACTCCACGAAATCTCAAATTTTATCACTCAAATATTTATGTCACATAGGTTGATTATATATATAGCATATACCCCGCCGTACTACAAGTTCCAAAATCCACAACAAGTTCACACATACAATATATACACAAGTTGCAAAATTCACATATACAATATATACACAAAAAATTCCAAAATACACAACTAGTTCACACATACAATATATACACAAGTTCCAAAATTCATAACAAATTCACACCTACAATACATACCCAAAAAGTTCCAAAATACATAACTAGTTCACACATACAATATATACAAGTTCCAAAATTCACAAGTTTACACAAACAATATATACATAAGTTCCAAAATTCACAAGTTCACACATACAATATATACACAAGTTTACACATACAATATATACATAACAAGTTCCAAAATTCACAAGTTCACACATACAATATATAGACAAGTTCCAAAATTCAAACTTCACGAAATGGTTCTAATTTCTCTCGTAAAAAATTCTATGACCTTACATTCCGGTCACAGTATTATTGGATAGATCGAGGACGAAAGGCTTGTTATGCACGTCAACAGTCTTCACGGTCCTAGCACATCTCGCATTTCGCCACGTAAAGCCTTAACGCACCATTACTAGAAGGTCAGAATCAAGTTCATGGAAAAGGCCGAGCGGCCATACCTTATAAATATATAGTGCTGATTCACTATAGCTTATTATATATATATATATATATATATATATATATATATATATATATATATATATATATAATAAGCTATAGTGAATCAGCACTATATATCAAGAATATATAGTGCTGATTCACTATAGCTTATTATATATATATATATATATATATATATATATATATAGCTTATAGAGTGCGAAAACGAATACGCGGTCTCTACAAATGCAACTACCTCTACGCTAAATCCGAATGATGAACCAAAGTTGTGATACGTAAAGATAATAAAAACAAAAATAAGGAAATACGTAACCGTCTTATAAGGCTTACGGAGTGAGAAAACGAATACGCGGTCTCTACAAGTGCAACTACCTCTACACTAAATCCGACTGATGAAACAAAGTTGTGATACGTAAAGATAATAAAAAATAAAGTAAGGAAATACGTAAACGTCTTGTAAGGCTTACGGAGTGTGAAAACGAATACGCGATCACTACAAGAGCAGCTGACCTCTACGCTAAATCTGAATGATGAAACAAATTTTTTTAGTACGCCTTTTTCAAAATGAAAAAATGGAACCCTTATTGGATCATTTTGTTGTCCGTCTGTCTTTCTTTCAATCTGTCTATTTTTCACAGAAATTGTTTGAGATATCAATTTGAAATTAATACCGCATACTGAGGCCTACGACCATACATATGCTGTGAGTTTTTTAGTTCAGGCAAAAAATATGCGGTCCTTTAAACTATTTTTTTTTATTTACAACGTCATCAAAACCTATCGGGTACTACAATTCTTAAAATTAGCATAACGTGAGGTCTGATAGCACAAGTAAAAAGGAAAAATCCAAGAATCAATGATTTCCAATTCCATATGGAATCATATATTTTTTAAAGTAGATATTATGCTCCTATGAAGGACATAGTAGACAATATATTTAGATTCTAAAATATTTAAATTCTGCAAATAATTTAACAGAAATATTATGTAACATTAAACACTAAATGCCTACATCTGTACGCATCCCTCGTAATGCAATTTCTACTGACGCTTGACACGTTTTTTTTCTATTATATCAGGTACTTCTAGTAACATAGACCTATGCTCGATAGATTAAAGCTAAATAATACCGACAAACCTCTTTAAATCATACTCCGCATTTATTTCTTATGATCCATAGACACCTGTTTTCTCATTAACCATTGAGTTTAACTTTCTTTAAAATTACATTTTCAAACGACAATTCGCGACAATATTCAAATTAAACTCTGTCGCGAATCGGAAGTTGAACATGGCGATGAATAGAAGCCACGCGTCATTTCCGTTTCTACGCGTTACGTACAATAGCCAATTAACAAAGTTGCTCGTGCCGTGAAGCGGTTTTTTACTTGACTCACACTGATCGAGCGAAGTACTAATTAGTTGGACAAACGTTGATGCAGGTCAAAGGGAAAGTATGTGTGCTAATATATTCGTAACTGTAGAAACTGTAGAAGACTGTTATAGAGAACAGTTTAGAAAACATGTATTTACTTATTCTTCAAAGCAGACTTTAATGGATATAAAATTTAAATGGTTGCATGATTTATTTATAGATAATTTGGATCGGATCGGTTTCATTCAGTCAACTACGGAAAAAAATGGTTGTTGGGTTAATTATGAGCATGAAAGATTTCGCTAATTATTATGCAATTACAAAGCAAAGACATTTGGTTGTGGAAAATATGACTCTACCAGACGACTTCTGTAAAATATTTACTGATGATCAGATCTTGAAACTCAGGTTTACAAACGACTTCATTCAAAAGTTTTAAAAATTGGTGTCTAGTGGAGAACGATAAAAATGAATTATTTTTCAGAACGTAGTTCAATGCCATGAGCAAATGAGTCTTTCAATATCTTCTAATGAGATAATTTAGTTGTACTTCAAAAGTAATCACAGCCCATAAACATGAAGTTTCAGACTTTTTTTAACAGACTTCAACAATAAGGAGGATTTCTCCAACATGTATTAACAGATTTACATCATTCCTTTTGTGCTGTATTAAGTTTAATCTCAAAATGGTTCCGCAGAAATTTCATCAAGGTCTGATCATGGAGCCCACAAATGAGCAACACAATTATTCAACTATAAATTATACGCACGTTTAGTTTAGCGTATTTAGGGTCATAATAAATGATTCCACGGGCGATAACACCTTCCTAGTATGGATGATGAAGTTTAGAAGTCAACAACGATAAACGACAACTCTCCAATGATAAACGACATTTCTATTGGATTAAATTATTTTATCTACGTTGATTTGCATATATTTTATTATAATTTAGTTCTAACCAGACATAATTTTAGTGATGTAGTTATGTAAACATTTCTATATATATATATATATATATATATATATATATATATATATATATATATATATATTTATATATATATATATATAGCTTTTATATAAACATTTTAAAAGTTCGTCTTCTGAAAAGTTCTCAGAGAATTGTAGCAACCCTATGCATAACTGAGGATGGTATAAAACAATAGAGTCCATCCGTAGGCCTTTTTAGGATGACGATGACGGCAAAAGCGTTAATGACTCGCCGTTTACTGTTAAGGAAAGTTTGAGTTATGGTTTCGAATATATTAATCAGCGTTGTTATTATTTCAATATTTTACTTACGATTACACAATGTAATTTTGTTGTGTTTTTTTAATGTGTTACCTTACTAATGTTTGTTCTATTTATTCAATGTCATTTATTGGGTAAAAGGCAACATCAATAACTTTAATGTTTAAGATTTTTTAGCTAAATAAGGAACCGCTTACAATTTCGCCATAGCCTTCCATTCCTTTTTTCAGTCTTACAGTTTCTATAGTTCTAAGATACACGTATATGATTCAAAAAGGATGTTAATAAATGTGCAGCAAAATTTAAAAAACAATTAATATACCCCTGTACATGTAAAATTATTTTGCGTACCCTGTCGAGTGGGATATGATTAAAGAGGTCTTCCAGCAGAGTTAAGAGCCAATTTTATTTCCAATTTAACCCCGTTCTTACAATTTTTTGACCGTAGATTCGAAAAATCGGAAAAAAATTCTACATCTAAAAAAATTAACCCCGTTCTACATTTCTACATTCACATCAGATTATAGCATTCCGTGAAAATAATTCTCAGTCAACGTGGAACAACAATTTTTTGATACGTTTTAGCGTGTTTTCAACACGTACTTAGCCAATTTTTTTTGGATCGTAAAGGAACATGAAGAAAAAAATAGTAATTTTGGAAAATCCTTATTGCTACAGACATATTGTATTACAGCATGTCGGTGACGCGAACTCACAAGATTTTACCTATAAGATGTGCGCGTTGGATAAAAAGCGTCCAACGCGCATATCATACAGTCGGGTATATACAATGTGTTCGTGTGTATATGTATATACGCGAACTCACAAGATTTTACCTATAAGATTTGCGCGTTGGATAAAAAGCGTCCAACGCGCATATCATACAGTCGGGTATATACAATGTGTTCGTGTATATATGTATATACGTGTATACAGGCGTGCGCCAGTGTGGTGCCAGTACAGTAGATGTTTATCATTAATTCCATCCCAGATACTTATAAGACAATGACCCAGGCAGTGACGTAATGGACGCAATATGGTTTAGGATTGCCATCTGTCCTCTTTTCTCCGGACCTTCTCTCTTTTTAAAAGCTTAGAAGGACCTTCCGGGGAATTCTTTTGAATGTATCCAGGATTTAAGTAAAAGCAATTCCATATCATTAACATATTAATTTAATCCACAATAAAAGAAATAAACAGAAACCAAAAACTGTATCTTAAATTATTGAATAAATACATTTTTATTATGACTTTCATGGAATTTTAAAACTCATATGAGTTTTAAAGCTACAACTTTCAAAACGTTATGTAGTCGTAACATTATAACAATATAAATAAGATACGTGTCAAACCAAAATATAATTAATAATAATTTGCTGTGAATTTACTTTTTAAAATTAGTTACTATTAATCTTATAGTTCCACTCAAGGATGAGAATTGTAATTGATTTTTTTCATTTATTCCAGCAAAGATGAAATGTTATAATTAATATTCTTTATATATAATTATAGGCAAACTTTCCGTTTGCGTTTAGTAAGGAAAAATAAAACCTAGCGAAGAAAAAATAATTTAGTGTTTTCTAAAAGTAAAAAAAAATGCCCTGGTTTTACCCCGTACTAAGTAGGCACACCATTGGCACTCTAAAGGTTTTACCCCGTACTAAGTAGGCACACCATTGGCACTCTAAAAGTATTTCTGAAAATAAAAGGGAATTAACTTTATCCTCTCTGAGATTTTTTTGACTTTCTAAAGAATCTTTATAATCTCTTATCTGAGAATTTATAATATCGGATCGAGTAGAATACTGTCTATCTAATATACGTCATTGGATCTTGATATGTTTCCATACGTCAATGCAATGTCGAGGAGAAAGATTCGATCAGTGCTGATAGCAAGTACTAGTTGACTTAAGAACCGTCACACAAACGACAAAATTCAGAAAAGTACAACACTGTGTAAGCACGAATATGATATACGTATAAACACTAATAATACATTTTCCATTTCACGCCAACTCTAGAATAAGTGTAAATCTGAATATTTAAATATTGCATTGAAATAACTAATTATTATAAAACAAGCTTTGAAAATGGCAAGAAGCATCAAGTGGAAAACATTATATTTAATATTTAATTTCAATTCTATATTGAAATAAAAAAAATGTTAAAACACTAGCTTCAAATTTGAAGTAACATCACCGTTACTACCACTCTTCAGCAAATGAAGAGAGAACCACGTGGAAACAACTCGTTACGTCACGATGGCGTTTCAAAGAGAGCACGACGAAGAATAGGTGCTAGATTTAATCATATTGTTTAATTTTTTTTATTTAAATAAAAAAAATATTCTAACACAGTTTATATTTTGTGTTTTAAATAAAATGTTAACCCTCGACTCATGACCGTGTTTTTAATTTTTACGAATTATCATACTACTAAACTACAAGTACAAAAAACTACAGTAAATAAGAAATATTTTACTGCATAGTTGTGCTAAATTTTAAGGTACAGTTTTCACGAAACCTGTAAAGAACCTTTGCTATTTGTATACTTAATACCACAACAATGCAAGTTGCTTACAGGCCAGCTATATTGAGTTACTAGATCTAAAAACTTAAAAATTAGGACAAACTACAATATAAACTACAAACTACAAAATAATATTATGACATTAAACTTTTCAGCTGGACAAAGGAATCGGTATAAATAATCATGCTTTAATATATGTATTAAAGCAAGTGTTGAAAAAAAAGTCGATTTGAGATTTTTTTATGTACTTTAAGTCTCAAACTGACTTTTTGTCATTCAAATATTAAATTCGCATCATTGTAAGCTTTATTGCCATCGTGTCAATAGATTTTGTACAATCAAAAATAAAATCAACAAATCTAAACTATGAGTCTATTCATCTGACACGGAGAACCGGGTTGATATTCTCTACGAAAAGTTCGGAAAGTTTACAGACAGCGAAAAAACGAAATTCCTAGCGAAATTGGCCAAAAGCAAAACGCCGGTCGGTGTCTAGTTATGATATTTTCATAACACGCCGAGATGACAGGTGCGATTGAGAGAGTCGGCTCATAATAAAGTGTAGTCATATCGAACTCTTTATCAGCATGGGTCAGTAATATAAGCGATGATGACTCAGCTCCGTTAAAGGTGGAGTCGCACTAACTCCGGAAGCGTAAGTTATTATACTTTTGTACAATGAGAAAAATGTTGTTTGTTTTTTATTATTGATACAAAATTGTTTTTCCTATTGATATCGAATTTTCATCATGGTGCAGCATATAGTAACAGGATGAATATAGTAGATAAAACATATTTTCAGAACGTGTGTGTATTAAAGTGTGTTTAAGTTGGAGGAGTCAAAATACGTTAAGTCCATTTTTAAGTAAATCTTTAAACCCTTATCCCAAAATGTTATGTTCTCATATTGTAGATAACACAAAAATCTCCAAAAGGTCCAACCATGTATATTGCTAACTATTATAAATTGTTATAACCCGTTTTCTGTTGCCAAATCGGACCATATGAATACTTTTAATTAAGAACTGAACCTTTAGTTATAACAATATTAAAGAAAACTGCACGCGATAATACAATCTACAAAAAACACTTCCAGGATGTATATGGGTAATTATTACAGATTGCTTGTTATAAGTATTTTTATATTGAATACATTTGGCGTTAATTTTGTAGAAATTCATTATTCACAATTAAATGAAACTACGTGATGTAGTATTATTTCTACTTTCTTTAAGTTCTTTACCACGACCTGGGTTTCGTTGTATTACAACATCTTCAGGTGGACTAATAGCAAAGAATCGAAAGAATAATTTTACGAATCTTTGTTAATAGCCCACCTGAGGATGTTGTAATACAACGAAACCTAGGTCGTGGTAAAGAACTTAAAAAAACTAGAAATAATACTACATCGCGTACCTTCATTTAATTGTGAAGCATTTTTATGTTACAAGATTGGGCATTACAGTTCTGTGCTTGACTAAACTCATATACTAAATAAGTAAGCCATCTATAAAACCATTAATAGATTAACCGTAAATAATTATTATATAAAAGATCCTTTCTCTTTTTTGCCCATACAAAACCGAGACGTAGTTTCCATTAAAATTGGTTGAAATGAAAAAGAGGGACTCACTTTGAAGTAAGAAATTTAGGCAAAAAATTATATCTAAAAGCTGTGATTATGAAAATAAAGAAAATACATTGATTGTATGAAAGAAGTCTAACAGATAGTGAAAGACGGGTTAAGAATTGTATAACAAATGGAAAAATCTAAAACTTACAAAATATGGACGATAAGAAATAAGGGAGCGTGTGTACCTGGCTTAATATATAGCTATTACATATAACGTAGGCGAAATTAAATTTTCGTTGCACAGATAATATAATAAAATATGGGGCTAATAATAACCGACATTCATTCGACTAGTGAAATTATTTAACAGACATTAACACACTTGTAATATCGCAGCGGTGGACGCAAAATAACAATGTTTAGAGGGATACGCGTGACAGAATTTCGTCGATGAGAGATTACATAAAGTGGCTATAAACGTGTATAATTTCCGTCTATAAAATTCCATATAATAAAATTGTACCAATTAATTCTGTACATGGAAAATATTTAAAAGTGATTTATTTAGCATACACAAAGATACTAGAAGCCAGAAAACCTGTTTTTGGAATTTTTGTCTGTCTGTTCTGTTAATTTTTTCTTCAATCACACGAAATCTACTGGACGAATTTTGATGAAATTTGGTACGATAATAGAGCAACAGAAAGGGCACTTTTGTCTGGATTTTACAGATTAAAAAACCCTTGACTTAGTAACTATACAATATTGGTACTGTCAACGACATCTATTAGGGTTTTTAGTAATAGCAATAATAATAATAATAATAATAGTAATATTTTCAACAGTGAAACCGTAATTTTACGCGAGTGAACCATACAGTAAAAATAATTTTATGAACGCCAAGAATATGACGTAAAAGATAAAAGTAAATGACATTTTTTATGCTTTGTTTTTTATGAATATTTATATTTTTCACTATGTAAATACATTGCCTGGTATATTATGCGGAAGTAAGTAATATCTTTTTGCTTATATCTTTAAATCCATTAATTCAAGGTGACAGAAATAATTATGCGTTTCTTACAAATTTCCATCATACCAATTTTTCAGGCTTTTGACATACGTGCTTAAAAAGTCAGAGGGTATACTGAAAAATGTTTTGGAGATTTACGTACAATGAGATCTGTTTGAAAAAAAATTCATACCCGAGTTCAATGTACAGGAATGCTTAAAAGAAATAATAGGAAGAAAACACTTTTTCTTTACTTCTATGAATTCGAGTAGTTCAACTACGTCCTTTTGCAAAATTGCATTCCAATTGATCTTAAACTGAAAGAGCTACGGTGCTCTTGCCATATGGACGGACAGATGGACAGACGAAATTAAAAGGGTTCCGTTTCCGCCATTTATCTACGGAATCTTAAAAATGTACATTTAAAGATTGAACTAAATACATATCAGGATAAAGTACTGTTGCCGCTTACTTCAGTTGACTACTGAAATGGTAATTACGGATAAATCTGGTACTATAAGTCTTCAGTACGTGCTCTGACACAGGTAAACGTTTAAAATACTATATACTTTATACAGTATTTTAATTAAACTATTTACAAATATTAACATATTTTCCAACATATAAATATATTGCTTAGCACTCGCACTCTTGACATTCTAAATATTAACATTTTATAAATCGTTTAATAGAAATATTATGTACCGTTAAAATGTTTATAAATGCCTAAATGTGTAAATAACCCTCGTAGTGCGCCTTCTACTCGCTCTTAATAAGTAAATATTTTTCTTACAACCCCACTAATAAACCCTGCTAATAAATATAGTCAAACAAATTAATTTGCGCTATGCTGGTAAAAACGATAATTAATCATAATTATCGCGATAGGCACGAAAATGTATTTAAAATTGTAAAGTGGAGGGAATTAAGCAAAAAATAAAAGTGAGAAAATAATATATACATTCTATTTTATTTTTAAACAGATTTTTCATTAAGTACCCTTGGAGTAGCAACCTTTCGCTCTTGACCAAAATCTTTATATTTAAAGATTATTTTTAATTTTTCAATTCATATTACTACAAAACGTGTCCTTAAGTTTCTTTCCACTATAATTTTATTCACAAGTTTTACTTTAGCTATTTCATAGATGGAAGGGAACATATCTTTCGTGGATATTTTTAGCATTATCTCTAGAAATATTTTGCATAACATTGTGAAAAAATTAGATTTAGAAATTTAAAAAAGTCTAATACTTTATCCCCTCTAAAATTTCCTTCTGAACATTTTTGGGTGTCAATTATTAATAATATGCTATGTAACTATGCCAAATTTCAAGTTTCGGCTGCAACAGACAGACAAAGGTACAGGTAAATGATCTTATAAAGGTTCAATCTTTAATTTCAAGTTAATTGTAGTTACTTAGACGGTTCAGCGATTTATATTTTAGTCAGTAAAATAACGAGGCCTCATATGAGCCCGTAGTAGTACAGTGTTGAGTGTTTGCGGCAAAGTGATTCTGAACACTTTGATAACACACTACGCGTATCGTTGTTTACTTTGCGTCAACGCTTTTAGATATAACAATTCGAGTGCTTATAATTAATTATGTATACATACCTTATATTCGTTTCGTGTTTGACATCACACGATATACAAAGCGGTTGTAATTATACGTACTTGGGGGACCTGTCATTAGTAACTTTAATCCTTAAGCTGTTCCACGACAAATGTATATGTAATATATATAATTTTTTGTCACTAATAGTATCGATGTAACTCGTGAACGAAAGTGGTCTGTTGTATCTTGGTTACAGGAACATTTTTTTTGTATTATTATACCATACTTTACAATGGTATATATCTAAATAAGGAAATATAATTTGTGCTTCTCAGTTGATACGCTAGTAATATGTGTATCTCAGTTACCTAATTAAACCAAATCAAACGGTATGCATCGATTGGTTTGATTGAACTAGACAACGGACCAATGAGAATTATTAAAAATATTGATCATTTTATTAGAAACTAAATATGCCCACGACTTCTTTCGCGTGAACATTCAGAAAATAATATTAATTTAACTATGAAATTAATTATTGGCATTACTCTAAACCGTTTTGTGAATATTTCTAAACCATTAATTTACTCTAAACCATTTTTTGTCGTAAATACCTCCAATGTACAGACTGGACAGTTCTACAATTTTATTACATGCATAGATATATTTTATATTGTAACGGGTATATTATATAATACATGGCAAAAAAGACAATATCTGCATTTTGATTTTATAGCTTTTTATATAATAATTAATTACGGTTAATTTATTAACAATATTCTTAAGGGTTTAGTTATTCATTTTCAACTTTAGAACAGTCTGTGGACAATCAATTGCCCAATATGGATTTCGATCTATTAATGGGTAGACACTTTCTGTACAGACTGTATGCCCCTATATATTCATACAATACTAAAATAAAATTATTATTTTTAACTACATTTAAGGGCAATAATAAAAACTAGACAGAGTCGAATTTACATATCGCCAGTCTAGCCGCACCCTGACTAACTCCCGCTACTGGCGCGTTAATTGATAACAGGAAGCGAACCTAAATTGGGCACCTTCCTGCGTGGCGCGCACAGCGCATACGAAGCGGCACCGACCTACCGAGCTACCTACCGAGCACATACTGCTAGATACCGACGCTCAATTGGATCGGAGCACGCTCTCTCATTGCAGTTAATCATTTTATACGTCGACTAGCCAGTTATACGGGCGGTGTTAATCGTGAGTTAAATCGTTGTTAAGTTAAATTTAATTTATTGATAATCGTTACGTTTCAACACCCGTTAGTAATTTCTTATACTTATTAAATATGAATATAATAAACGCGATTTACTATTCTACTAAAACACGCCAGATTATAACCAATTGAGTTATTAACTATTAATTAAATCTATTTTTCTTTTTAGTAAATCATTAAAATAAATTTAGTATTCGCTTGAGATTGTCATTGCAACATCTTTTATGATGAATGATAGCTTTTAGCAAATAACTTTTACATGTAATTATAAATATTTTAATTCTCTAACAATTATACAAATTAATTTAAACTATTGTTAGTTCTTAATAAAATAAATGTTAATTTTGAATTAATAGCCATATATTGGTCGTAGGTTATTAGTCGTGATTTAAGTTATTCATTTATTTCTTTGTTTTCGGTGTACGAAGCACATGTTTTGGATAATTGAATAGATTTGGATAATTAAAAGATGGATATTATTGAAACATTTGTGATATTAGATAACGTTCCAAAAAATGAGATTAATCAATTTTTGTGTTTCAAGAGAGTTTGGAAAAAATGGATTCTTAACGCCATGTGACACTCGTACAAATAAAATATGTTTCGGTGGAAGAATATATATAAAAATAAAGAGAGATAACGAGGCGAGACTAGACGAATTTTGCTCTACTATATTACAAGAGAGTATAATATATGAGGCAAATAAATCTCTTCCAACTCACAAAAGCGGTAGTATAAATACATGTCGACCAACTTCCGAAGCGAAGACTGGGATTTTCAAATAAAGCTAACCCATAAAATAAATCAGTTACTGGATATATTGCAAATATTCAAGAAGAAAATGGGATATAAAAAAACAATTTATTTAAATGTGAACAACCCTTTATCTCTTGCGTTTTATCCTCTGTACGATTACTTAGGTATATTTTGCGTATTTTAGAAGTTTACTGTTGTCAAATTGGGTATAGATTTCAAGAAGGCTATATCTTTTCTGACTAAAAATCACAACAATGTCTTCTTAATATATTTTAAACATACCAATATAAAAAACGCAGTAAAATAATTTAATTACACGTACAAGCTTCAATCTTGGTCTTCAAATAATAAAGACATCAATACTAATTTTGTTTATTGACAAAAAAAGTGAGAATTAACATCGGGGCAACTTCATGTTAAAACGTGGCCCTTTGTTGAAGTTTCCATTTCAATAGAAGAAAGTAATTATCAGTACATAAATATACATACATGTGTACGATTTACAACTCCCCGTGGCTTAGTGGGAAAGAGCAAGCAATATATAGCCCAGTAAAAGCCTAAAGGCAATTTGAGTCAACTAATCTGGAATACATGTTTACTTATAACAACAACACCAAATTGTGTTATATGAAGTATACGTTACATATTTGCGTTATGATAATAATTTTATATACATTATGTTGATATTATTTTTAAAATATTTTAAAAGTACTTGAGCAGAGGATTATAGGCATATCTGGCTTTTCAGCATCAGCCCTACTTACGCTATAGAAACCAAAATTATTTCGAAGAGTGGAAGTTAAAAAAAATTTTATTAAGTAGGGGTAGAACTTGTGCTGTGAGGGTTGCATACTTACGGAATTTAACATTTAGGAGTATGTAGGTATTTCCATAAAACTATTTACAAATATTAATTATTACTTTTAAATATTCAATTATATTGCCTAGTACATCTTTCACAGGCGTAAGAATATTTCATAAATTTTTCAAAAAATAATGGCGTTATTTTAAAATTATTACTCCAATTCTTTGCTCAATTTTGGGTAAAGTTAGAATAGCCCTGATTATTTTGACTTTAGCAATTTCGTAGATGGGGCGATGGAGAAAGGGAATGATTTCTCCTGACGTTTTCAGCAATATCCCCGAAATCAACTTACATAAAATTCTAAAAAAGACAATTTTGGAATCTTTAGAAGTCGTTCTTTCAATTCCTGTGAACGGAAAATATTTTTTTAATACCAAAAATGCCAATCAAAAATTCGCAGATAAATATTTTATAAACTTTTACTACTGCAAAATGCGAAAATCAATAAGATCCATTACTGTCAAAATTTGAAGTTTCTACATCAAACAGTTTCTGCGAGAAACAGCCATAATATACAAACGATTTAGTGCGCCCACAATGGTCCCGTTTTTTGTGAGAAAGAGATCGAATAATCAAATTTGAGACTATTATATGCACTGCAAAAACAATAAAAAAGACCTCCTCTGATTGATAGTTTAAAAGTAAATAGAAATAGATTAGTTTTTAATTTACTTATCCACAAATTTTCAAATAAACTTTTTTTTGGAAGTCACTCCTAAAAAATAGGTTATTTTAAAAATGGTTATCGCATTTGTTTCGTAAATTTATAGATATTGTATATTATTTTTTTGTAATAGCGTATAGTGCTAGTAATTTATTTTTTCCTGGTAGAGTTGATGACACTCGTTAATACAGTTTGTTTGGTGCCGAAGTCAGTTCAATTTCTTTGTCAAAAAGTGTTATTTTTCCTTTAAGATTACGATATTCAACGTTACGGAAAATGTTACTATTTCACAAAGAATTCAATAATATCTTATTTATTGAAAAATAAACAACCATTTCAGCGTTAAATGAGCATGGTAACAATCATACATATTTACATAAATACTAGTAATATATAGTAATAACATGTCAATAATGACTCCTTTTTGGCTTCACGGTAGTCACTGCTTCGTGCCTTTACTTAACTACTTTGTTACTTTCTTGCTTATGTCAAAGTAAGTTATATGAATTCAGACTCTATGGGTATTACTTTTCATCATTTAGGAGTTCTTGTCACCATTTTTCGCCGCTATCATCAGATTCTGGCCACCATTTGTAACCAAACGACTCATCAAGACAAGTCAAATAAGCTCAAATTCGATTAATCTACTCCTCACTATTGAGGAGTTCTGCCGCCACCTTCTGGTTCCATCGTCAGATGCTGGCCTCAATCTACGATTTGTGTATTTGTAAAGATAGATCAAATGAGTTCAAATAGGTTCTCAATTTTTCCAAAGGAGCCTTGCACATTCGTTGAGGACCATAAGTTCCTGATCATATTTACATGGGACCACCACCCGGGAAGTATATCCTAACATTTATAAAAAGAATATCCAAAATAGGTCTACCTAGTAAAAATTATGGGTGAACATACGTAAATAATTTTAAAAAATATATAATAATAGAGAAATCTCCCGTTTTTGAATTCGGTTAAAAAGGGTGACATACACAAGTGCACCATTGACAACTTACAAAGGTACTCATAACACGAACAAATTGTAACTGAAAGACCAGAGATGATTACAATAAAATAACTCCAAAGGAACTCAATTACGAATAAAGCTATCAGTACAGGCTTGCTACTCTTTCAAATCAAAACGAATTTTAGTTCAAATTGTATACCATGCAAGTAACAAAGCGCAGCGTCGGAAGTCGACAATGGCGCTTGTGGCATTGAAATGACACAATGTGCACGCTTGACACATGGCAAGGTCACAAATCGACCTGCGGATCCGCAAATAGAGGCGACGGGTCAGGAAAGGATAAAAGGGGGCTGCAGCTTACGAGTAATGCATAGACCATATCATTATACACCGTATTGTTAAAAGAAATTGAAACGTTTGAAACTTTGAACTACCGTGATGACGCTAGTTAAGTTGACCAGTGGAGTATGTTTTTGGTGCCAATCCTAAGCAATATTACAAATACAAAATTGTGACGGAATCGGAAAACGAATCGATGTGATTCATTGAAGCGCATATAAAGCAGCAATAGAATCTCTCCCTATAAACCCTGATTTAGAGGAAACTAGTTTTGATTTCATTGTCATTTTCTCCACTCGATTCATTTGTATTATAAAGTCACAAGTGACAACGATGAATGACGTTAAAAATGAGTGGGTGACGTTTCCCTCGTCAAGTGATGCGACACGTCCCAGTGATGTACACCGTGAGTATTGTTGATTTATGTAAATTACATATTAGGAGTTTCTTGTCTAAGTTTTTCGTAGTTTTATCACCAAACCGCTAAAGTATAATTTATAACAATAATATTGACAGGTGGCAGAACAGGAGTTACGTTTTTCAGAGACATCTTCCAACCTTCATCCTATGTTCCGATAAATATAGACCTTTACACAAGTAAGACATGTTTCGCCGTAGCTCCAGCAGACGGTAGCTATTCATAAAAAGTTACTTATTTTCTTCAGATGCCTAATCATAAATGCGACGTTCTGTTTGTATAGTCCTCCTTTCTAGTCGCAACGGAGCAACACGATTTTTTGAAAAGACAGTTGGCAGCCCGGGTAATGACATTGGGTAACTTTTTATCCCGGAAAATCTTATTTCTTTCGGTAAAATTCTTATTTGTAAGTGAAAAAAGTACACAGGCGGAATAACAAAGTCCGACGGAGCGATGAATTGATCTGATTTTTTGAACAGACAATCGGCGGGCCGGGTAATGACATTGGGTAATTTTTTATCCCGGGAAATCATTCCCAAAAATCCCGAATTAGAGGAAAATATGTTTGTTTTCATTGTCTTATCCTTTCATTCTCATTTTGTACTATAGAGTTACGAAAATAAAGACTCAGTATTTTAGTTACGAAAATAAAGACTTATTATTCTAAATGATGCTACATATTTTAATTTCTTCCCATAAATATGTAACCATAACCACGCGTGCGACGTCGCGGGTAAAGACTAGTGCGTTATAATATTTTGGGTGTTATTTTTCTACAGTTTTCGGTTCACGTTCTTCCCGTACTCAGAAAATGGCGTGTTTTGCTCTTATCTTCGACTTATCGGGGTGGATGCAACATAACAAAACTCTATTTATATTTTGTTAGGAAACGATCTTAAATAAAATGAAACTACGGTTATCTTATAGAAATGACCAATATCGGTAATCTCCATATCATTAAAGTAATTTTGATATGGAGATTACCGATATTGATAATTTCTATATGAAGACAACTTTGTTTTTCACGATGTCTGAGAAATAGAAACTTCGGTCTAATCTTTTTGGTGAGGTGGTCAAAACCCTCGCTACTTACCTAATATTTAGTTTCTGCGTCTGTTTGAATTTATTCGGTGGTTTTTCCAACCAACTAGCGGAAGCTTCATGGAAATCTCTTAAGTTGTTCTGGCGTGATGCGCGAACAAATAAATATGTTTATAAACAAACAGACAAACATTTCAAAAATGATCTTAAAACAATGCAAATATTTTCAACGTAGAGACATGAAAAGTTTAGAGTTGTGTTACATGAATAGATATTAAATGGTTACATATATTGTATAAACGTCCCAAAGTACGCTTGCAGTCTACAAAAATTTCAAAAATGATCTTAAAACAATGCAAATATTTTCAATGTAGAGACATGAAAAGTTTAGAGTTGTGTTACATGAATAGATATTACTTGGTTACATATATTGTATAAACGTCCCAAAGTACGCTTGCAGTTCACAAAAATTTCAAAAATGATCTTAAAACAATGCAAATATTTTCAACGTAGAGACATGAAAAGTTTATAGTTGTGTTACATGAATAGATATTAATTGGTTACATATATTGTATAAACGTCCCAAAGTACGCTTGCAGTCTACAAAAATTTCAGAAATGATCTTAAAACAATGCAAATATTTTCAATGTAGAGACATGAAAAGTTTATAGTTGTGTTACATGAATAGATATTAATTGGTTACATATATTGTATAAACGTCCCAAAGTACGCTTGCAGTCTACAAAAAAATCAGAAATGATCTCAAAACAATGCAAATATTTTCAACGTAGAGACATGACAAGTTTATAGTTGTGTTACATGAATAGATATTAATTGGTTACATATATTGTATAAACGTCCCAAAGTACGCTTGCAGTCCACAAACATTTCAAAAATGATCTTAAAACAATGCAAATATTTTCAACGTAGAGACATGAAAAGTTTATAGTTGTGTTACATGAATAGATATTAATTGGTTACATATATTGTATAAACGTCCCAAAGTACGCTTGCAGTCTACAAAAAATTCAGAAATGACCTTAAAACAATGCAAATATTTTCAATGTAGAGACATGAAAAGTTTAGAGTTGTGTTACATGAATAGATATTAATTGGTTACATATATTGTATAAACGTCCCAAAGTACGCTTGCAGTTCACAAAAATTTCAAAAATGATCTTAAAACAATGCAAATATTTTCAACGTAGAGACATGAAAAGTTTATAGTTGTGTTACATGAATAGATATCAATTGATTACGTATATTGTATAAACGTCCCAAAGTACGCTTGCAGTCTACAAAAATTTCAGAAATGACCTTAAAACAATGCAAATATGTTCAATGTAGAGACATGAAAAGTTTAGAGTTGTGTTACAAGAATAGATATTAATTGGTTACATATATTGTATAAACGTCCCAAAGTACGCTTGCAGTCTACATCATATTCATCCAGTCAGTAAATATAATTTTTTTAATATTGTGTGCATAAATCCTTTTATTGGTGTTTATGTATGCGGATATACAGTAATCAACAAAATAAAAACTGAAAAATACAAAGTTTTTGAAGTGAAACGGCTTTGGTGACGTCTGAGCCAGAAATAGTGTCACGTTAAATTTATGTAACGCGCATTCAGCGCACTCGTGAAGGCTTGGATGACGTCGTCATGTCAGCTGTAATGAAAAGTTTTAAACAAACATTTCGGCCACGTGTATATGCCATATTTTAAATTATTAACTAACATAGGGCGTTAAAGAAGTAATGAAACCGATTTCATCCATGAGATCATATGTGTCATGAAACCGATTTCATCCATGAGCTTATATGGGCTCATAACTTTTAAAATATGTTGTATACATTCAATACTAAAGGTCATAGGAAGTGATAAAACTGTCACATCTCACTGAGTGGTATCTTTTTAACTGTCACATCCTTGTGAGAAAAGACACTCTCAATATGAGCTTCATGAAATTTGAACACGGTTTTGCTTTTATTTCTTGGTGTGTTTTAATAAGCTATTATTATCTTCGTACATATTTTAAATGAAGAAAGTACTTCAAATTTATTTCTATAATTTATATCTATTAAAGTATTGCATATGATATAATAGTCTATTTATTTCAGGGAATAGAGTAGACGACTACTCCTAAATTTGCTGCTTTTAGTAATATGTCGCAAAACTTTTGGTTAAATAAAAGGCAGAAGTGAAAAATAACGCGTAGTATTTATTAAAACTTAATTATGAGCTTATAAGTTTAATTGTAGTGACAGAGGGGAGATATCTCCCTGTCTCATTCATTCTCGTAGAATACAATGACACTTATACATCACAACTCAGTATTGCAGTCATTGTCACGACACTGAGTTTAAAACTTTATATCTCGATAAACTTTTATGGCTTATTATTTCTTTATTTTGAAACTTGGAATTAATTTATGAAATAAAAAAATATACAAATATCCTATTACGTTCAATATTGCAGGCATTAATAAAATTTTGTTCATCTGCAATTCAATTTGCGTGCTTATAGAAAATAAAACACGTAATGTTTCTTGATATCTATGCCGATGCAAAGTATTCGTTGTAAACGTCATAATTAATTAGAAAGTAATCAATTCGATACTGAACAAAGTTTTGAAATCTCTTTATATTGTTTCACTATTTTATGACTACATTATTTAAACTGTCAAATGAAAATTATATTTTTAACAACGTTCATAAATATAAACTGAAAAATTATTTTTCAGCCTAATCGTTTGAAAAACTCGGTAAAGGAAATTTTATGGAGCTGCAAATTAGAAAATGATTTGTTCAATGACCATTCTATTTGAATATATTTCAGACAAACAACGCACAGCGAACTAAATTTGGTATTGAATATTTATTATTCAATTACATATTTATAGACAAATTTGTCCATCCCTAAAATGTTCCGGATCTCTGCACAGTACTGCCATCTTTCATTTAGATTGTTTACATTTTTAAAACTTTAAAATAGCAGTCTTCTTCAGTGTTATTAAAAATGTAATGTTAATTTTTGGGCAGTTTAAATTTCGATAATACCCTAGTTAATGCTGTGCTATCTACGGATATTTGTGGTTTTCAGAATATAAGTATCTACGTTACAAAAAACGCTTGTTTTCCTGCTCGAATCAATCAATTTCCGTATTCCACTTGCCACGTGCCTTGTGCTTGTATATTTTATTAATGAAAAAACTGTGTATATTGGGCAGTTTAAATTCAGATGATACCCTAGTTAATGGTACGCTATCTACGGATATTTGTGGTTTTTAGAATATAAGTATCTACGTTACAAAAAATACTTGTTTTCTCTATACGAATCAACCAATTACGTAACTTGTGCTTATATATTCTATTTATGAAAACTGCGTATATTGAAGTCACTCTCTCTTGTATATCGTTGAGGCACACTAAGGTATTGCCGTATTTGCCATCAACCAATATATTTGTATGCCGTTAAGGATAATTTTCCATGGCTGGTAACTCAATATATCAATTACGTATTGTAAACAGGACTGCGTCATATTAACTACCGCGCCATCTTATAATTTATTGATTTAAGTAATATTTACAACACCGTGATAAATTACGGACATAAACAACATCGCAATATAAGAATGAATTCTCAAAATTGTTACAATAACCAGAAAGACACATTTGTCTTAAATTAACGTTTGTGTAATTGACGCTGAATGTAAGAATAATTTCAATTATTGCTATATTAGAAATTTATGAATATTACCTACATGTACCTCCCTCAGATTTGTGGGGTGGCGTACCTGAAAAGAAAAAAATAGGAGCTCTTGCAAAATCACTCGTTCGTCGGCGCATCTGTCACAGTCGTTTGTCTCAGAAATCGTTCGACGCAGAAATTTGGCATTATGAAATTTAGCATAGTTATGAAGGTATGAATATGAAGAACACGAAAAATATTTGTCGGAGCTTTAACTTGCCACTAAAATAGGCAAGTTAGCTATATTTTTTTTGCTTTCGCTCGTGTGGGATATCAACCAAAAGAGGAGTCAAAACTTTGGATGGCAAGACGCCCCTTTCTATTCGATCAGCTTCGCGTCTTGTCGATCCCTTCCGACTTAACACTTCCCTCTATACTACACTACACACACGCTACTTTACGTTTGTGTAACTTTACTCGGTGTTTACAAACTCCGTTATCGAACGTACAACGTCCTAAAATATTGAATATAAAAATATAAAAAAATTAGATGTTACACATGCCAGGTGCCCAATGACCAATCACATTATTTTTATTAGAATTTTATGTAACACAATTTACATAAGACATGGAGAAAATTTAAAAATAAGAGATAGTACTGAAGGTATTCAGAAAAAATATGTCAACCTCCTACCTCTAAAACCGGAAAACTCTGGCGACGACTCCAGAACTCATTTGTTGAAAAATTCACGATAGTTTTAAGTTTATAAAGTAAACTATTTGCCTATAAAATTATCAGCCTGTATATGCATATCCCATACTTTCACCGGTAATATTTAACATGTCGTTTTGTTTTACATATGTATATTTTGTAGGAGCGAGGATTACAAGCAAAAATTAAACGTGTACGAACGCACACACACAAAGGGTTCCTTTTTAGAAGTCATATTTCCAATATGCGGGTACGTAGTACTCCCACAAAACTTTTTCTTCACTTACTGAACGTATCAGAACCGAGTCGAAGTTGGTCAAACGTTTCTCTCAGAAATAAATCAAACTTACATCAGTAGATAGAGATCTGCCACCGACAAGTTTTGTCAAGCTAAAACAATATCTTAACAAAAACTAGATTTACCTTAGTGAAAAAAAAATTGGAAAAATAAAGGAAATTATTCGTTTTCTTTTATATTTTTCGATCAAATATTTTTGGGGAACATTAAGTTTTTAAATTTAACCGTAATTTTTCCATATAAAATTTAAGATTAACACATGGTTTGTGACCCGTTATCTCCGACCATATGCTTCTAAGCAATTAATCAAAACACGCCTCTACTAACTAACATGCTTTCCGATGTCGAGTTTGCTACGCAACTTTCACCCTTGTCTGTGAACTAGTCGCGGTGAATTGTGAGGTTACAGGCGTATAGAGAGCGAAATCATAATGTTTATATATTGAAGTATGAAATTATATCGAATATGGATGTCCGTTTATACGAACGACGAGAATGGGATATGCACGTATATGTTTTTAAATTTATATAGCAAGCCAGATTCTCTGGGTTTCTGAGAACAAAATACGATTAAAATCAATATTTTTCTTCCGTATCCCATCCCGTTCATGAGATAAACTATTGCAACCTCAATGCAAAGGTTAAGCGCCCTGCATTGATGAGTACACCGGGCGCCACAGAGCATTAGCACATATAGGACGCAACGCACCGAACACCTTATTCGGTATGGAATAGTGATTATAATCCGTGTTCTTTAAGTTTTTTCTTTCATGAAGATTCTGTTTACGATAAAGAAACGTTTAAATGTTATAATAAATGAGACACATTGAAAACAAAAAAAATATTTTGTAATCAATTTTATCATAAGAAAAGCACAAATCAAGAAAGGATTATTTTCGAGGGGGATAAGAAACAAAAATTCTAACTGTATTGGTTAATTTTAACCTACACTTCTATAATCAAAGTAACAAACGAACAAAGCAAACATACAACCTTTTAACCTCTAAAAACCTCTAAATCCCAAATAATTCTTACTAAAATAATAACTGCGCAAGTGAGTTTATTTATTTGTTTGTTTCCTCTGCTTTTCAACGGCCCAACTTTTTAACTGATCTCAGTGAAATAGAGCATACAAAGTATATTCTAGGTTTAGAGCACACAAAGTATAGTCGCGAACAACTGCTAGTGAAATTATAAACGCAAATACGTGTTTGTTTGTTACCTAGTAACGACAGAATCAACCGTTACTAAATTGTTCATACATATAGACCTAGTATTTAGAATATAACAGTTTGTATCTGTGGTTTTCATCCCGTAAAATGTAGCGGTTGCTAAAGTAATAAACAAAACTATTTATTTTTTCTGATAAACGGCGCCGTCAGACGTCTAATTATTTACCTATTCTTTTATCGAGTTGGTTCGCAAAGTCCAACAGTTCCAAAGGTTTCCTTACAATAAATGTTTTCGAAAATCTCTGTTATTAAGTACATATCGCCCCTGAAGTTATGAAACGTCTCTTTCATAATTTGATACAAAACGCATTTGATAAAAAGCGGTTTTTAATTTTCGTGAATTTAACACGAGAAGCCAAAATATAATATGTAAAAAAATAGTTTCCTATGAAATCCAACAGATGTCGCTGACTCATATTAAAACGCGATAGTTTAATATATGTTTTTCGGATTTATTAAATACCCGGCTGGCAGATACAAAAATATTTACGTGCAACACAGATCAATGACTTTCGTAGGTGGAAGTTGGCGACCGATAACAGCCAATTTTTGTAGGACAAGATTCACTTTTCGTAGAATTGCCACACAAGTCGACGCAGGCTCCACCGTCTGAATTACTGCCGTCTCCGTTAACGCGTGTCCAGTCGTATATTCCATCCATTTCACCTTTAGCGCATTTTATCTTGGAATATTCGGATCGGCGAAAGTCGGTCAGCGTCGACTAGAGTCGCTCCAATTTTTAGGAGTTATTTTTGTGAGATGTATCCGTTTGATTATAAAATACCATATTTTCCATAGCTTCCTGTTGTTGTCTAACCTATTATTGTCTGTTATCTGTTTTGCGTGTGAGTCCCAGTTCCACGTGAGTGGAGCCGCAAATATGAGCCAATAGAAAATAATATGACTCACTTAATGATGCCGTCCTCGATATAGACATCGACGTCTTCCATGCCATCGTGGTTGACAACAGTTCCATTCTTGATGATCAGCCTGTTCTGCGAGCTCTGAAACAATGAAAAGTCATACTGATCATTGCATCCTGAGAGTCATATCTGGCAATAAAAATAATCTCTCTTACTATCTGATTATCAAAATCACGGAACACAACGACTTGAACCGACCACAACGCAAGAAGTATAAACCTGCTCTATATAAACTCAAACACACTTTCGATACAATACATTTACATTTTTTTAATTCAAAGAGCATTATATGGTTATGACACTTCCTCGTTTACACTGCATCATAAAGCGAAGAAGATTGTGATAACTAAAAAGATACGCTTGTACTACTTATAATTTACAAAGTATTATAATTGAACATGATCTTAGTGTTTACTGTTTAAATACAGGCTGTTTTCAATAGCGACTAGAATTTTAGGTAGTATATTAGGGTTATCAAGATACACATAGTAATAAATTAATTCTAAAAGCGGCATATTTGGTGTTATCCTATATCTCAGATCGGTGACGCTGTATCGGGTAAACTCGGCTCCCTTCGGATGCCGAAGGGAAAGTGAACTACTTTTTAAGCGCACTATGGGCACTGTTAAAATATCAAGTAAACTACTTTTTAGACGCATCAATTAGATGTTTAATTAAATTTGAATTTAAGGTATTTACACCATAGTTAAATTCTCATAACTCCATAAACCTATTGTTCCGTAAGAATATAGGTAAATTCCGCTCCCGTCGGTATAGGCCAAGCGAGTTCAGTGTCTAACACGGAGTACATCGTTTGAAGAATTACGTTTTATATTGATTTGAATATAATTTAATACAATACGTGTATTTTATTGGTTACAATCAGTGTAATATTTCAAGTGTATAAAGTTAGCGTTTAATATTTTATTTTAAAATAATAATCTCACCAGAATTTTTGTTATAATCTGTTTGTATATAATATATGATATTCTCAAATGTTTCTGAAAAACGTACTGTCAAAGCTGCGTTTCCACCAACAAAAAATATTTTTAAACACGCATACACGGTCCGCCAAGGAATACATATTTATTACGTGTAAATTACAAATCTCTACATTATTTCGTTTAGAAGTTAAAAGCCTCTGATATATCGAAATGCCCCTGTGATAGGGTTCGGTTCGAGCCATACGTATTATCGATTCGGACGAATGAACGAACGAACGAATCAAATGAGTAGTGCGATAAAGGTTTCTTCTTTTCGAAAAGCGGAACATCGACAATAAAAAAACGAAAGGTTTTTTTTTATTTTATGCGTCAAACATACTTCCTTTCTTTTTAAATCATTCTTGTGATCCAAAAATGTATTTTAATAAAAACTTTTAATAGGAAAATAATTCTAAAAATATTTATTCTTACTTATGTGTAAAAACCGGAAGCTATTTCGACAGTAAAATAATAAAGCAACGTAATATAAACAAGATCGGTTTAATTGACAAATCGTTTATAACTTCATTCTGGCGGCGTACGAACAGTAACATAGGATTAACGTTATTGAAAATTGAGACTTCGTCCCGTTTCACGCTACCACCATCAATTTGTCAAAGTGACAGCGATGAATGACGTTACTAATGGGCTAGTGACGTTTCCATCGTCAAGTGATTTGACTCATCCCGTCTAGTGACGTACAACGCGAGTATCGTTGATTTATGTAAATTAGGTAGTAGGAATCTCTGGTCTAAAGTTTTTTTTGTAGTTAGTCACCAAGTTGCCAAAGTACAATTTATAGCTTAACAGCTGTGTATATGTGTTTTAATTTTAGAGACATCTTTCAACATCAAAGCTATGTTTCAATAAATATAAATCTTGATATAAATAAAAAATATTTCATCATAACTACAGAAGAATATAGCGTTAAGTACTATATTGATATTGTGTTAGCGCTAATTAGGCGCTTCATAAGACGTTACTTATTTTCATTAGATACCTGTACTAATCCTAACTAATATTTTAAATGCGAAACTGTATTTGTTTTATGCCTTTTTTTTGTCGCAACGATCCGACATGATTTTTTGAACAGAGATAGTTGAGGGGCCGAGAATTGACATTGGCTAGCTTTTTATCCAGGAAAATCTTATACCTTTCGGTAAAATTCTTTAAATCTGCGAAAGAATATAAATGGGATAAATAAGCAGCGTCACGACGAAGGGACGGATCGACCTGACTTGTTGATACGCTACATGTGCAACATGAAGCAGCAACAGAATTACTCCCTTTCATCCCTAATTTAGAGGGAAATATTTTTGTTTTCATTGTTATTTGTTTTATAAAGTCACGAAAATAAATACTTAATATTTATTTCCCCTAATCATTCTAGATGGCGTTGCATTTTTTATTTTAAATTTCTCCCTACAAGTTTATAACTCTAACCACGCGAGCGAAGCTGTGGGTAAAAGGTAGTGGTAAATAACTTCATAATTTGCATAAAGCTTCATTAAACCTGGTAACAATTGTTATAAACTTAACGCGTGACAAATAAGAAAAATAATGACCTAAAACTCACTGTCAATTATTTGTTACGATATATAAGCATGTGCTGACCCGCGATCTATAAACTTAACGCGTGGCAAATACGTAAAATAATGACCTAAAACTCACTGTCAATTATTTGTTACGATATATAAGCATGTGCTGACCCGCGATCTATAAACTTAACGCGTAGCAAATAAGTAAAATAATGATCTAAAATTCACTGTCGATTATTTGTTACGATATATAAGCATATATTGACCCGCGATCTATAAAATTAACGCGTGACAAATAAGTAAAATAATAACCTTAAAACTCACTGTCGATTATTTGTTACGTTGTATAAGTATATGCTGACCAGCGATCTATTAACGCGCTTTTATTTTCTTTAATTATATATAAGTATGTATGTATGTATGAATATAACAGAATCTTTCAATTAAATTTTCACCTATTTCCAGACGTCCGAGCTATTTAGAATTTTGCATACATATCAAGAACCGACGACAATACAATCATTTCATAAAATAGAAAAACAAATTTTAAACTAAAAAAATAAAAATATAGTTTTAAAAAACTAAAAAAACACATTTGAATTAAAACATTATCTTCAAATGTAAAGATTTTGATCAAGAGCGAAATGTGTCCCTAATGACAAAAAAAATTCAATTTAATGTAAAAAAGCGTGAGTTGCTTGATATCAGTTGTCGTAATTCTTTTTATTATTAGCCATTTGTAAAGGTAGAGTTATTATGAAAATATAAGTCGATAACACCACATATTTTTTATTTGTTCTTTCGTTCTTGACCAAAATCTTTATATTTACAGATTATTTTTTAATTGATTTAGCTGCAAAAGCGTGTTAATTTTTGTTTTTTTTTAAATAAATTATATTTATAGTCAAAAGTACATATTATTGGGTTGGCTAATAAGTCTACATATTATAGGGTTGGCTATGAAGAACATATTATTGAGTTGGCTAAAAGTTTCAGCAACTAGTTCGGAACTTTTCTAGAAACTTTTTCGAAAGTCAGAGCTAAGTCTTCACGTACATTAGATCAAAGAAAATGGATGTGAACTGACTTCAAGCATGAATAATCTTATTTTACGACTTCTATTTGGGCCACGTTGCGAAGACCATCACAAATAATACGTGTATGGGGTGGTCAAATTTGCTCCGCGAAGTTCAAAAACGACCGTTATGATCTCGAAGACGAAACCCGTTCTCGATGTTCTATTGAAAAAAAAAACAACTAATCACTCGCCAATTTAGAGACACATTTGTATAAATTAGAGAATGATCCAAAATATGATACTTTGATCGACCCCAAGAGCAAGTCAGTGTTAAAAACTGATTAGTAGAGGGGGTGATTATGAATAATACTAATGATTTCATTCGATTGTGAAATGTCTCGAGATATCCCGATAATACTATTAGTAGTTACTAACCGGTAACATACAAACCAGAGAGAAGGAAGGCGGAGCATTCGATGGAGAATATGCTACCAACTTAATGAACAAATTAGAACAACATTGGATAAATATACTGCGCTGGTATGTGCTTGTTGTCGACTAGTGCACCAACCTCAAGTTCTAACGATATAATTAATCGTAATTAGGGTAAATTTTCCAGCAATAAATTTACAGTACAGTTTCATAAAAAGAAGAAATCTTCTTCTAAAAAAGATAGCATCTTACAATTTTTTTCAAATACTTATTATGATCTTGCATTTCAAACATGTCATACATCTACGTCCATTGGTCTGTGCGTGTGTACGTATGAGGACACGCTACAGGTCGCAATTCGTGACCGATATTTGTGATTATTCTTTCTATCGACTGAATAACTACTAGAAAAATAGATTTGTAAAATAGTTGAATTTTTGTCGTCTATTGTTCTTAGCCGTATTTACTTGACCCTTCACTCTACTAACTATTGCTTTAAATTTTTTATTTTCAATTTTTTTATGACAAAAAAATGCGTTGCATACATTTCTGATTTTTCCGACTATTTCGTTTTGTTCTCCTGCACGCACACTTAGATGCCGCCTTACAGCCTGGCATCAAATGTTAAACAATTAAATTATGTGGTTGTAATGTTAATTTAAACTGTAGCGGCTCGATTAAACTATATAGTATGAGGTATGTTATAATAGAGGCATAATTTTATCCGTTTGGGAACTTTACTCTATTATGAATTCAGAGTTGAAACTATATAATATGAGGTAAGTTGTTATCAATAAAAGCATGACTTTGTAACATCGTTAGAAGGAGACACGAACTACAAATAATCTACGTTAACTTCGACAGAACGTAACTTCAAAATGATTCGATGTTTCTTAAAATAAAATCATCGAAAACAGGAAATTGCACGCGACACGTACTTTTTCTGTTATCAAATTCGACAACGAAGTTTCTTTTAAATAAAATGATTCTTTTTTATATTTATTTGAAAAATGTACTATTTACAATTAACCTATACCATTAGCGGGTATTCTCCTTGTTTAATTAGTTTGAACGGCGACCGCCCAGTGAATAAAATATTTTTCGTCGAAATATTTTCTTTTTTATAGCGACAATTGTCTGCGTTCTAGAAGTTACATTCTTATTTTCGTCTTGCTTTTTTTGATAAATCTATAAATATACTAAAGTAACTAACAATGGACTTAATAATTAAATATAATGCTCAGAATATACTCAGAATTTAGAAGTTCGACTGGATTATATTTATAATGCGGTAGAAAGTGGGGTAAATTCGATATAAAATTATAGAAATGTGCTTAAATTAGTATAGCAAGCTGGATTCTATATGTTCTTAAGCACAATGTAAGACATTTTTCGTATATTTTCCAACTCTCTGGATATACTATTTCAACGTTAGCGCAAGGGTTAAACATACTGCAATTCACGCACACCGAGCGTTGCGCGGTATCATCAAAGCGACGCGGTGAACCCCTTATTCGGCTGTAAATATTGAACGATACAAGAATTGTCTTGCATAAAGGAAAATTTACTATACTGGTAATTCAAAGTTTTCCTTAAGTTTTGTTATTAAGATTTTTTTTTATAATAATGAAACGTTTTAACACAATTATGATTCAGAAAATGTTGACAACAAAAAATGTAGGTCTGCTTATAGAAGTGAAACTTTTAAACCATTAATATAATCGTACTATGTATATTAGAAATTGTTAATACGAAGATTAAAAAACAAAACTAATTACCATTAATCGTTTACCACCTATACATTCCCTGAGAAAGGTGGACAAACAATACAATGGAGTGCTCATTAATTAATCATATTTTATCTACTTTGACACAAAATATTATCATAATAAATATGATATATCATATTAATGCATACAAAAACGCTCAATTAATTTATAAACGTTTTGCATTTACATACAAAATATATCACATAATAAAAAAATAAATACATTTGTCTAAAGATAAAGTGTAAATCTTCATAATAAACACGAACTTTATATACTAGTATACCCTGGCCGTGGGAATAAGTTTTATTCGAATTCTATTAATAAATCATATTTTTGTAAAGAAATAACAAAAAATTTAAAAAAAAACCAGATTCAGACTTCCGTCGCGTTCCGTACATAACCTAGCTCTTATCACTACGCCAATCACTGACGGGCAAAATTATGAAATAAAAATATATTTACTAACTCGGTCGCTCTATGTTCCTCTAGTTTGACCATAGTCGGCCTAGCGACGAGTATACTCGAAGAACATTGATGCGTTCGGCCGTACTCGGCCTACCGCCGAGAAACTCTAGGCGCGTTACGCTTTTGGCTTGACATGAAATAGCAAATCTTTTTCTATGAAACAATTTTGGATTAAGTGGGCCAATTAACTTTACTACGCTAATTAAACGACCCTTATATCGGTAGCGGATTATCCAACGAAAACGGCGCCTTTTGCTGCGTTGACATTTTGTCAATATTGTTTACTCCATCTTGACATGAGTCTGTGCGGAGGTAGAGACATAGATCAATAAATAAAATTGTAAAATAATTAAAAGAAAACAAATAAAAATAAGTAATACCTGCAGTAAGATAGCTCTGCGTAAATGTTAAACTCACTTCAATATATACCTATGTGTATAACATGTGATTTGACCATTCGATATGATATGAAAGCCCAGTTCTAGTTATCATAAATATTTCAAAATAGTTAAATTAATAATTACGCCAAGAAAAAAAATTTCACGAGACTCGTATCGTATGATGACTCTTATGACACAGACATAATGATTATTTTACTATTTGAAAACACATAGTGTCCGGAAATTACAAACCACTTAAAACTATTTCTGTCCTAAACCTAAACTACTGAATTTTGTTAATTGGTTTTTTTTTGGTGTACAATTGAGGAAAACCATCTAGCATATGAGGATTCATTTAATGTCGAACGGTCATATCCACATTATATAATATAGTTTTGATTAACACTTAATTGTCCTTGCTCATCTCGAATTTAGAGCAATTTAGAAGTTAAAGTATTCTTATCTCTGGTAAACTCGTACCGCTGGGTCATTAAGTTATTATAATTAACGTTTTGTGCCGTAGGCATGTGTCATTAAGTGATGTTACTCGCTCCATTTTGTGATGTCCCCGAGTAATAAATTTATCTAGGACAAGCTTATTAAACGTGAGAAAGAGCAGCATGAGCTTAATCGAAAATAAAGAAATACACTACGATCGTACTTCGAAATCCTGCCAAGGAAAAGAAATCTAGGTTTCACGCTCAATACCAAGTTGAACAACATTTCTAAGTAGGTAAAAGTGGTTTAGACTGATATTTGTACGCCGCGTTGATATATAAAACAAGGAATATTATCAATTCTACGACGGGTTATTGACATAACTATGTTATAGAAAAATATCACGATGGTAGCATTTAATAGTAACTGCCTATAGACAAAAACTCTCTTTCTTAACCCGCATTAATAAATTAGATATCAAGCTATTTTTCTTACTCCTATGAAATATATAAAATTTACTATTTACTATAATTATATATAATTATTTACATAGAGACGAATAATATTAATATATGAAAAACAGTAAATGTTTTACAATAAAAACGTATTACGGACTGACATATAGGAAAGTATTTAAACCTGGAAAACAAAGGAAATAAAAAAAATGTTCCTCCATTTTTCTGCGTAGTTTTCAAAAAAATAATTATCCACACATCAACACTAACTACATCGCTTCGAGAGATGATATAAATAAACAAAGGACATAGTTTTCGAGGCATAAAGATATAGATGAATAAACTACATAAGTTTTCAAATCAAGAGATGATAATAATTCCTTATCTACTACAAACTGGGAGACTTCTGCGTGACGTTTCCAAATAAGGTAATGTCTAATTACGTAGCATGTGACGTTGGTTGCATAAAGTGAGTCCTTGAATGAATGTATGTAAGTAATACATCAAACGTTAAACGAGGGTCAAGTTCAGACCGTACCAAATTTTGATAAGATAAGACTAATAGATTTAGCGGATTTGGACGATAATGGTAAACAGATGTATCACATGAAATTCCTTGTTGTTGGTGAATTCAAATATTCACCTACATTTGCTACATTAGTTGTTACACACGACTTTTTCGTGTAAGTATTGATATGTGACCGTATAATAAAAATATATTTTTTTAATTATAATTTAGCAAAGTAGTCCAGCTCCAACTAACAACGCCCTTATGATTTTCCTTAAGAAAATGTTTATTTTTCTGGAATGAAATCTATTCTATATATTAACCCGTAATGCATTCTATTAATATGTATTTGGTAAGGATCGGTTCATTCCTTAAAGAGATCGTAATTAACAAACAAATAAAGATACTTTTACATCTACAACGTTTGTTAAGATTTCATACTTTCACCAATCAGAATAATTCATATTTACAAATTGTTATAACTAGACAGTTTATAAAATTAACACCTTAGTCCAATAGGGTACCTGAACAACTAATTGCCATAACAAGACAGTTTATGAAATGCACACATCGGCCCAATAGGGTACCTGAACAACTAATTGCCATAAGACAGTTTATGAAATGCACACATCGGCCCTATAGGGTACTAGAACAAGAGATTGTTATAACTAGACATTGTGTAAAATACACACCAATAGAGTATATTACCAATAGAGTCCAATAGAGTATATTAACAACAGATTGATATAAATATATAATTTATAAAATACACATCTCGGTCCGATAGGGTATTTATTATATTATATTATTGCATTTAAAACTGGAACAAATAATTTATTCTTTGGGATACGAACGTTAAATATATTAAAAAACTTACCAACTTTTTCTGCAAAATTTTAAGCAATTTCATGTAAACGATGTCATGACACAAATTTGTCGCTTAAATTCACTGCCAATTTTTAACACGCGAAATAATTACTCGCGGAGTTGTCTTAAGACAAATAATTCAGTTACAGTATAACTAATCAGTGTAACGTTGTAGTTCACTAATCTATATCTTATGTGTAAATTAGGCCACAATTAAATATGAAAATAGATATAAATATAATTTATCGGACAAAATAGCACAAAAGTCACAATTTGGTTTTGGTTCCTAACGAACTAAATATTTGGATCTGGTTACAAGAAGGACTTCTTGTAACCAGATCTTCTTTATACCAATCACATAAGCCGCATTCAGCCTTGATTTAATTTATTGAGTTACCTATTACCACTGAAAAATTACATCCAAATTCTCACATAATCGACAGACTCACTACTAAAGCTCCGAGACGGAAGTAGACATTTCCATTTTTTTTGCTAAACATTATCCAATCTCTTTAATATTTCAACTGGGGGCACCATAATTTTATGATGATTACAAAAATGGAATAGACTGCAGTATATTAAACTTAATTTTTTTTAAACTTAAAAACACGTAAATAGCATTGTAAAAACCTGGCTGATTAATTTGGTTTACGAATAGGAGGAATATTTCAGATCAAACCCATATCATTTGGTAACTTCACATATCATTTGGTGACTGGAGTCTACCAATTCCTGTGAGGTGGAAAGCGTGTGAAAAGAACCTTATTTTCTTCGTTTTCTTCAATAGTTAAAATTTTAATGCATATTGCATATTTCGGATGCCCGAAACCTTTAGCGTTCCTTGTTCCTTATTTAATTGGGCTTACAAAGATTAAAAAAATATTCAAAACCAAATCTCTTATTTATAAAACCCTTATTATACATGTATTGACTTATGCTTCAAAGACAAACACTAACAAAAATGATAAAAAGCAAATGGTTATTATCGCATGAATAGTTTTCATAGGTATTATGGGTGGTATTAATGAAAATGCGAAGAAGATATCCTTATGAATTTTACAGATTATTTAAGGAACCAGATGTTAATTAAACGTATTAAAATAAATAGTATGTTCCAGACTGCATATATCTTGTGTGGTTAGACAAGAAGTGGCTCGTCACCAACTATTATACATCACACTTTTTAATGGACTTGTTGCATTCCGTGCCAGTTTATATAGATTCGCCCTAGGATATATCCCGGCGTGTACCTGCGGTGTCGAGACGCAGTTCGCAGACACAAATCATGTTTTGTTACACTGTAGTGAGCACGATGATGAGCGTAGAGTTTTGGTAGAAAACATGCGCCCTAATATTAGAGTAGAATCACACGGAGCCTTAGAACATGGTATCTTTAGTCACAATGACTCGGTTGGGAATGGGTCAATCTTTGAGTAATTTAGAGCCTTTGCCAAGAGCGTTCTTGGAAATATGGAGATACTAAATGACTCCTTGGGAAGAGACAGTCATTAACCAAGTTGGATAGAAGGATTAAGTCGGGTGGATGGACAGGGCATATTACACTATAAAGAGTTTCACGGCGTTTTTAAGTGGCATTATTTATAAATGTATGTGATGCCAATATCGCATACATTTACATCATTTACAAAATAGGTTTTCAAATATCGTTTCAAAACCAAATATATATGTTTGCTGATTGTTTACCCCCAAATACTATTTGTCGATTAAAAATATTCATTTATCAAATGTCATAAGACTGGAATTCGTTTCCGTACCATATATTATACGATCTGATGATAGGCAGGCAAATTGACTAACAAGTCATCTTATAAGGATTTCGTTCTTTACTTGTGGGGATAGGGTCTCTAAAAGAAACAAAGCACTTAGTCTCCCCATTTAATATGAATTCAAATAAAGTTGCCTTGTTAGCACCTGATAACAAAGTCTATTGACGCTGATGTCTCGGATGTTCAGAGAGCATAGTATGTGAATGTTGCTAAACATAAAGTGAAGGCGGTGGACAACAACAAATGCAAATCGTTGTTTGAAATAAAAGTTACGAACGTGGTCATTGAACGGGTTAATTTGTTTATATGTTTGAAAAGTTGATTTGAGATTGTCGAGGAATAAAGTACGGAATATGGAGATGTTTTTCGAAGTAATATTTTTACCAGTAAATATGATAGGGAAGGCGTACCCTCAATGTGAAATATAAAAAAAACTTAGGGACTTAATCGTTAAGTTTATCTATTAAAAAACAAATTAATCTAATTTCTGTGTAAAAAACATTAATTTTGTTTTTTTTCCAAATTGTACCCATAAGAAATTGGGGCTGGTCGTTGTCATTTATAAGAGAAGTAGGAATAGTCCAAACTATATTTACTTTATGCAGATAAAATGAATACAGTATTGCCTATTGTGTGTATTTTTTCAACCCATTTACGTTTTTCTACATGTGTATTTTTAGACCGTTTCACCTATTGTTTATAAGAGAAGTAAAAAGAGGCAAAACTATATTTTATTAATCTACATTTTTGTGTTTTTTTCAGACCTTTCCAATACGTGTACTTTTTCAGACAACTTTATCCACCCATTTTCTATATGAATTTTTTAAACAATTTTACCTACCCTTTATAAAAGAAATAAAAAAAATGCAAACCTGCATTTACTTTACCTGCATTTGAATAAACAAATTGTTTAAGCAAAGTGAGTAATATTTTATATTTCTGATAATTTCTCACAAAACTCTTCAAACATTCTTTTCGTTAATATTTTAGAAAAAAACCGCTTTGATTTGGATCATGTTTACTACGGTAGCTCAAGTTAACGTCGTAACGAAAAGTGAAACACGTCGGTAATTGAGAGAGCGAGCGATGGATTTTTCCTCCTTCGATTCCATTCACTCGGCGGTTCAGTTAATGAATAGCAGACCGCCGGTAAAGTAAGCCTAACTCGTTTAAATTTTTGTTACGCGCTCAATAATATCAGAGTGTACTTTAACCTTTACATACTAATAATCTTGAGATAATTAGAGATATTATTTGTGCCAATGCGTTAAATAGACAATTAGAATTTCACGATTCAAAATCAACGGGACGTACCCTATAGATTTTGATTTATTGCGAGTATCAAAATATGTGACATAAATGGCGTATTTTTAGGATTCTTCTTGATTACATTGACTTAGAAGTTTGATTTTTTTACAGCTCCAAGGGCCCGTAGACCCAAGTATCTGCTATTAATTTCAACTTGATACTTCTATGCACTACAGAGATACACTACTACGTTATTACTGCATATATCTGACCGGATATCCGACTATAGGCACCCCGTGCATGTATCCTGTGGATATTATGGTACACAGGATTAGAGGTCTACACAGTCGTTTCATTCACGGGCAGCAAATTTGGAAAATATTATTGATATTATTGCTGACGAGTTATTGCATTGGATTAAAACAACCACTATTCAAATTAATTAGTTAAAATAATAAAATATTTTGAACGAGAAGTATAGCGTTACGATGGATCATTTTGTATGTATGCATGTATACCATTACGACCAGGAACTCGCATGGTAGTCAGAGGTATTGATAGTCATCCGCATTTTTAATATGCCTGCATCTCCATTAATACTCACTTTTACTTAGTGATATCTATTTCTTATAACAAGTTGCTAGTCTTATCGCTTCTCTCTTATAGATTATGTAGGTAGGTTATTACCTATATTCATTACTCACGTTAATAAATGTTTCAATTTTTGTAAACTGAAGTTTTAATCAACCTAAAAAGTAAAAGTTCAAACCGTTACATGTTATTTTAAATAGAACTGAAAGTTTAATTAACCTACAAAAAAATGTTCAAAACTTCATATGTTATCTTAAATAGATGATATGCACTTTAATAAATGTTTTAATTTCTGTAAATTGAAGTTTTAATCAACCTAAAAAGTAAAAGTTCAAACCTTCACACGTTAATTTAAATAGAACTGCAGTTTTAATTAACCTACAAAAAAATGTTCAAAACTTCATACGTTATCTTAAATAGATATGCACTTTAATAAACGTTTTAATTTTTGTGATCTGAAGTTTTAATTAACCTACAGAAAAATGTTCAAACCATCATATGTTATTTTAAATAGGTATGGAATTCCATAAAAGTTTCAATTTACGTAAACTGAAGTTTTAATTAACCTACAGAAAAATGTTCAAACCTTCATATGTTATTTAAAATAGGTGTGCACTTCAATAAAAGTTTAAATTTTTGTAAACTGAAGTTTTAATTAACCTACAGAAAAATGTTTAAACATTCATGTTATTTTAAATAGGTATGCACTTCATAGTCAATAAACGTTTTAATTTTTGTAAACTGCGGTTTTAATTAACCTACAGAAAAATGTTCAAACCTTCATGTTATTTTGAATAGGTATACACTTAAATAAAAGTTTTAATTAACCTACAGAAAAACGTTCAAACCTTCATATGTTATTTTAAGTATATATGCACTTCAATAAACGTTTTAATATTTGTAAAGTGAAATTTTACTTATCCTACAGAAAAATGTTCAAACCTTCACATGTTATTTTAAATAGGTATGCACTTTAATAAAAGTTTCGATTTTTGTAAACTGAACTTTTAATTAACCTCAAAAGTGATTGTTCAAATCTTCACGTGTTATGTTAAATATGTTTGCACTTCAATAAACGTTTAAATTTTTGTGAACCAAACTTTACAATTAACCTAAAAAATAAATGATTAAACCATCACATGTTATTTTAAATAGGTATGAACTTCAATAAACATTTAAATTTTTGCAAACTGAAGTTTTAATTAACCTAAAAGGTTAATGTCCAAACCTTCACATGTTATTTCGCATAGGTATCAAAAGTGTGGATGTAGTGCCGCTACCGGGCTAATTTTTATTGAATTATCCTTTCAATACGTGACGAAAAGTCTTTTCCACGAATCTTTTTATTCTTAAATATCTAATAATAAGAATTACATAAAGTAATTACATTTTTAGGGTACTTATGGATACAGATATCTCACTTCTCCGGCACCTCAAGAGCTAGGCACCGTTGTAAAAATGAGAGCTTAATCAAAGGCCTTGTACTTGGATTGTAAACACTGACAGATCAGTGCACGTACAAATCTGGCCATGATTTTTTTGTTTGTGCTTAATTCCTAGTTTCATTTCCCTCAATTCCTAATTTCACGCGAATGAAGCCGCGAAAATCAGCTTATTTAACAGAAATAAATAAATAAGTGGAGTCAAATGCTGTACCCTTAGCATGTACTTCTAATTCATACTTAATTATTCTTTCTAGCTATCTTCACGGAAATGTCGCTGCAAAAGAGGTCTTACCTTTTCGAAGGAATATCCAGGAAATCGCTACTATTATCTTATCACTTTTAGATGCGCTTTTTTGGCAATCTTGTCATGTAAGAGGGAAACTGAGTTTTTGTTTCGATAAACCAAGTGTTATATTTATTATTACACTTTTTCATGTTACCAAAAACTTCTCACAATTTCCATGTCTTGGAAAATAGCTCATTTTGAATAATACAAAGAAAATACCAAACGCACGCGATACAGATTATAATTTAGAATTACCCAGAAAACGTAAGTGTAATAATACGAAATCCACCCTACTAGACGCACTCATTGCCGTGTTATCCGGGAAACTTGGTGTAATAATACGAAATCTACTCTCTTGCCGTGCTAGATCAAAATTCAGAATGACCCGGAAAATATAAGTATATTAATATAAAATCCATCCTACGGGACGCACTCATTGCCGTGCTAGACTAATATCCATAATTACCCGGAAAACGTAGGTGTGATATTATGAAATCTACCCTCCTACTGAAAGTGCTCATTGTCGTACTATATTAAAATTCTGACTTACCCGGAAAACATATGTGTATTAATACAATTTCTACCCTGCTGGATGCACTTATTGCCGTGCTAGACTAAAATTCAGAACTACCCGGAAAAAGGTAGGTGTAATAACACGAAATCCCCCTCACTGGACACACGCATTGCCGTACTGGATTAAAATTCAGAATTACCGAGGAAACGTAGGTGTAATAATACGAAATCTACCCTATTGGACGTACTCATTGCCGTGCGAGATTAAAATTCAGAATTACGCGGAAAATGTAGGTGAAAGAATATGAAATCCACCTTCCTTCTCGACGCACTCATTTTCGTACTAGATTAAAATTCGGTATTACCCGGAAAACCAAGCACAGTATATTAAAACAGCATTATAATTTTCTACTTACCTAGAAGGAATAGTACAGACGGAGTTAAACAAAATAAAGAAAAATTCAGACAAGTAATACTTACTTTGATACAAATTCCAGTGAGATTAGTTTTAGATGACCCGTTCATCTTTTCTGCGCTTATTGTCCAACAACGTATATCAACAGATAATTAATATTAAATTTACAGATTATGCCTTACTGCGTATCTCGAGGTGACCTCAATTTATGTCTCGCAACGTATCTAGATAATGCCCCAGCCTACATCAGACCTGGAGTAGTTCTTTTGGATTATGCGTGCACCGGCTTTACCTGACTGCGAATATTGTCTTTGTTACGTCTTGTGTATGACTGCGTATATCGAGGTTTATTAGTGTAAATCGCAAGCGGCGCGGCACCGCGCGAGCGCCGCGTTCAAAGTCAAGATCGGACTGAGGGACGGCGGATGGGTGTACCGAAATAGAGCTGCCGGCGCAACGTCGGTACAGATATCGGCAAAACAAGTCGCTTTCTCACAAGCAGGCTAGCGGAGAAGAATCGTGGCTGATTTCACTCAAGAGGTTTAACCAGCTGTGCCAATATGGAGAATTGTAGCGAGATGAGACGAGACGACATGCATGGCGTGAGGTCTTAAAGCGCTTTCGTTTTCGATGAAATGACGTTTGGGTACTCGGGGAGTTCATTGCATTCTTTAACTCGTTACTAAACCACAAAGGTCTGTCATGGAATAAAGACTCAAGCAGATGATCTTTAAGACGTAAAGCATTGAACTCTGCGGTAATTCAATTTTCCAAGTCATTACGTAAAAGTCTACCCTTCAATATTTTATCTATACCACCAAATGAAACTCAAGTAAAGCTACTCAGTTAGTTATTGGTAAAAACTTCTGAAATAAATTAAGTACAGAAAAAATTTACAAATAGTTTTATACCCTTACTACTAATTAAAATTAAAAATTTAAATAAAGAGGATACTAGAGACTAGCCAGAATATCAGTTCCAGAATAAAGAAATTTTTAATTATTTATTTATTAATCGTTAAAAACCTAGAAAGAAATAGTTTTATACCCTTACTACTAATTAAAATTAAAAATTTAAATGAAGAGGATACTAGAAACTAGCCAGAATATCAGTTCCAGAATAAAGATATTTTGAATTATTTATTTATTAATCGTTAAAAACCTAGTAACAAATAGTTTTTTACCTTTACTACTAATTAAAATTAAAAATTCAAATAAAGAGGATACTAGAGACTAGTCAGAATATCAGTTCTAGAGTGAAGATATTTTTAATTATTTATTTATTAATCGAAAAAAACCTAGTAAGAAATAGTTTTTTACCCTTACTACTAATTAAAATTAAAAATTTAAATAAAGAGGATACTAGAGACTAGCCAGAATATCAGTTCCAGAATAAAGATATTTTTAATTATTTTATTAATCGTTAAAAACCTAGTAACAAATAGTTTTTTACCTTTACTACTAATTAAAATTAAAAATTCAAATAAAGAGGATACTAGAGACTAGTCAGAATATCAGTTCTAGAGTGAAGATATTTTTAATTATTTATTTATTAATCGTTAAAAACCTATTAACAAATAGGTTTTATACCCTTACTACTAATTAAAATTAAAAATTTAAATAAAAAGGATACTAGAGACTAGCCAGAATATCAGTTCCAGAATGAAGACATTTTTAATTACTTATTTATTAATCAATTATTTATTATATATAAGTGACTTAAACTAAATTATATAAATGAATCGTAAGTTCAATTTACATTTTATTCACGTTTATAATTTGTTCACATAAATATTTAACAATAGGGAAAATGAACGTCATGCGCTATATTCATTTAACTGGCGTTATTTTATGCATTTACTTTTGCGAATGAAAGAGATTTGTACTCCAAAGAGTTCAAATCGCCAGATAATATGAAACATAAATTGTTTACCCCTAACGATTTTATGCCTTTAAAAGAAATATGTAATATTTTTAAACACGGCCTATTTTTAAGTAACAAATTGCAATATCAACAATTAATTTTTCTTGGTTATGAATATTAAATATTTAAAAGAAAAAAGTTTAATTTCAAAATAATAAATTGTTTAATGGAAAATATTATTTGTACTTTCACTACATTAGCCATTTTAATAATTTTAAATAAATTTAAGTAAACAGTAAACTGTCCACTATTAAGTTCAATTTTCGTTTTGAAGCTATGTTTTTTTTTATATTTAATGTCTTTTTGTTAATAATTTTCTTTCTACTATTTAAGATATTATGGAATCAAAATTTATACGCCCCCTCCTAAAGCTAAAGTTTATCGTAAAGCTTTATCTTCAGACACCATTGAATAACTGAATCAATGTCTTAATCATACATCAGATACAATTGGGACACCAATATTTCTACTGGAAGATTTATATAAAAAAACACATGTTCACAGCTTATTGAAACATACTAATAAAACAGCTTATTTATTTAAACGTCAGTTTTATATTCCAATAAATAAAAGATCCAAACTCATGATTAAAATTTAGCAAAGACACTCCATCAAATCTAAATGTAGCGTGCGCTTTCCGTTTTATGGACAGTAGTCACGGAACTGTCTGATAACTAAGTTAGGTAACTATCCTCGACCTAGATGCCACCAAACTTATGATATAAAATGTTCTAAATCTGTTATTTTCTAACGCAACGCCATTCTCAATATGGCTTTACACATCTTAATAATGTTTTGAATACTTTCTAACTGTTTTTTAAGATTGCATGAAATCAAAGTTTCTATGCGCTTCACAATAATTATCATGCTCTGCTTTATCATCTATACAATAGGACACAATATAAATTTAAAAGAATAGACGGATTAATACTTGGCCCCAAAAACCTACGGTCACTTGGAGAACTAGGACTTTTTCTATTATCCGACTTAACAACAAAATAATAAATCAAAAATAACTTTTATTTGAGTAAACTCTACACAAAAATTTATTCGTTACCCGCAGAAAAATAAAGCCATATTTCCTCTAGGGCAATATCAAATCTGCACAGAAAGGAAACCTATAGGTCACAACTATCTGCAGCAAAAGTACATGAATTTATTAAAAAGAACTATTGGTTATCACTAACTGGCCAACGGCCACAGTTAAAGAGGTAATACCTAATTACGAGCAACTATCCACAAATGACCAAGTATGCCAAATAAAGTTGAAGTGGGCTCCATAAAGCTGAAAGAAATAGTCATTGCATTACATAACAGACTCTCAATTGAAATTGACGGACAATAATCACCTGATAGTACGCCGTCCTACAGGAATGCTTTAGTCGACAGAAATTAGAGTAACTGAAAGTACAGAGTTTCAAATGTAATCGTATTCCAAAATTATCATCAGCAGGAAGACGTCCGCTTCTCCTATAAATCCCCCAAAGACTAATCCCGTGCTGCTTTTATCCAATGGCTTTCCGCGACTTTTACCAGGTCATCGGTCCAGATGACGTGGGACCGTCTCGCAGAGCGTGTTCCAGTATGTGGTTGTCGTTTGAGAATGTTTCATCCCCAAAAGTGATTGATTCTGTGCGTGATATGGCCGGCCCGAGACCACTTTAGCCTTTCAATTACACGAGTTATACCGGTAACTTTAGTTCATATATGGATTTCCTCATTACGAATCACATTTCATAGAGAAACCTCGAGTACAGCCAACCATTCTATACCTCGTTAAGTGACTTGGAGTCTTTTTGCCAGGCCAAAAATGAGTCTTATTTCTAAATACAATCAAAAATAGGGTTACAAAGACCGGAAACTACTACTGACTATTGTATATTACATGGTAAGATTTATTGTTACCTTAGCACTAATTCAGATACCGACTTTAGAAATTTTTTTTTATCTTTTAGGAAAAGTGTTTTATTAATATTTCTAAACGGTATAACTGGATACAAATGACGAAGTTATTGCTACTATAATGGTGTCTTTAATATGACCACAACATTTAGTTCACTCGAGTGTCGGTATTATTATGAAATAAAATTATTTTAGACACATTTTTTGATTTGAACAATATTCAAATTATCGTTTTTTTTAAATTGAGGCTACTGAAATTATATTGACAATAAAATGAAAATCGAGTAAAAGAATTAATCATAAAAAATGCCATAATATTTATTTCATTTTTACTATACACTGATCATCATTGTCATTTTTACTGATGAATCATACGCTATGCCAGATTCGTAAAATATATATATTATTTTAATTGACTAAGAATCAAAATCACTTAAGACACTGATATGCAATTTGTACAGAAACTCTGTCTTTGCATGTGCAAATTCATTTGCAAAAATAAAAATTTTGAATATCTCGACATTCATAACTGACCTCCAGCGATCAATAAGTTAGCAACACTAGTGACGCGACCATTAACAAACACAGCACTATGGACGCATCACAAACACACATGATCAAATACACGCACGAATAAAAAGTCTTTCCTTAAACGAAATACGTTAATTGCTAATTCTTACCGATATTCTTTTATAATGAGTATTTTTTTAAGATGTACATCTTTAAAACGAAAAAAGAAACAGATAAAAATCATTATAATGGCTACCGTATTAGCTTTATTGAAACGGTAATTTTATGCTGTTAGTGCTTAAATAAGATTTCAGGCATATGAGTGCCGCGGCTAGTTCGAATGGAGCGCAATCTGGAAATCCAGTTCCCAACCACTTTTTCGAGCAGTTGGGGTCGTATATTGACAATAACGCAGCGAATGTTGTTTTCCAAGTGGTCCAACGTCTGTGGTTTATCAGCATAGACTAGCGACTTCACATATACCCACAGAAAATAATCCATAGGTATGAAATCACATGATCGTAGAGGACAATTCACAAAGGTATTATGGAGAATTATGCGCTCATCGAATGTTTCGTGCAATAAATTAATTATGTCGCATGTTGTATGGCATGTTGCACCGTCCTGTTGAGACCAAAGCTCTTCAAAATTAAATTCATTCAATGGGGAACGATAAAGTTAGTAATAATGGATCTAAGGAGCTCTCCGTTAACTGTAACGCTCTCATCGGCATTATCTTTGAAGAATTACGGGTCATCGATTCCACCAGTCCATAAAGCACACCAAATCAATACTTTTTATGGATATAATAGCGTCTCAATAACAGCACATGAATTTTCTCGCTACAAATCCTGCAATTTGGTTTATTGTCATAGCCATTCAACCAAAAATGTGCCTCGTCACTGAAAAAAGTAAGCGCAGTTAAGTGTTGATAGCGCCGCCGAAGTAAGACGCGTAACAAAGGAGCTGTCAAAAAAGCGGTAGATTTTTGTAGGGTGCAAAATTTAAAACTTCTATGTAAAGAGACAATATGGCGAAAAATTATAGATATTTAACGATGTTACAATTAAAAAATGAGAATGAAATGAATGCTCTGAACACAGCCGAAGCTTCGTTTGGTTATCTTGAAGTTGTTGCGAAACACAGCTATTTCCCATAGCTACCAACGTTGTTTGTCCTTAGGAAATAAATGGCCAACCATATTTTCAAAAGGTACGAAATTTTATGCTGGAAGAAAATGGCCTTTTCCTTACACTATCCGCGCATTTGTTTCTACCTCATCTAGATTTGAAAAATTATTTTTGTCATTATGTCATCAAAATGATTTTATGTCATTTATGACATTATGACTAACATTTCGGAACATACTTATTTCCAAGGAAGTTTAAAATCAGAGTTACGACACAGGCTAGCCATGTCCTTTCTTACAATTTTCGATTTCATTATTTGAGCGTCTATTACTTAGAGGTCAACTAATATTTTAATTAATTGAATCTATTTAACACGTTTACAGAGGAGCAGATTTTATGGATAAATTTGGTGATGGTCAAATCACCTAACTTAAAGTACATAAGTTTGATAGCAGAAATACGGTTTAGTTATAGAAGAAAATCATAGATATACCATCTATGATTTAAGGCCAATTTTCTTGCTGTAGTCGACCAGTTCAACATGAGAATACCATGGTTTTAGACTAGCTTCAGTAACAAATTACCTTCAAATAACTAATTCCAGCTGTTAATATAATAGGATAACAGCCAAAATGAATATAATACACGTAAAGCCAATTGAAAGCTTCGTAAAAGCAGGCAGAGAGTAGCAGCGTTAGTAGTAACTAAGTTCAAAAAGGGGAAAATTACCTACATTTATTCTTCAATATTCCAATTATTTGTCCTTGGAACTTGTCAAGTATGAATTTAAAGGGCTGGGGTTCATACGAAATGAAAAAGTTCTTTAAAAGTTGGTAAAACATTAAACAGTTTCTTAAATTTCTAAATTAAACAATTGACTCCATGCATACTTTGATGCTTTTATATTCACACAACGGTACAGAACACTAATAACGAACTTTAACTTGCACTTAGTCGGTTTTTTGTAACTTGCATTTAGTCGGTTTTTTAACTTGCACTTAGTCAATTTTTTTTATTTGAAAATATTCTAATCATACATATAATTTCGGAGATTTTATAAAAACGTTTACTAACAAATTAGATGTCGTCCGTTCTGTTAAGCGACTGACTGTATGCCGGTTTGCGTGGCATTTGCGCGGCGACGATCTAAATAAAGATTGCAGCGTCGCTGTCGCGTGCATTGCCTCGTGTGTGCGTGCGTCTTTATCGGCAATGCTTTAATGTATTCGTTGCATTGGAATTTCCCTAGAAGGGAATTCTCTTCGAATACTTAGCAGTACTAGTTTTTGCCTGCGGTTTCGCTCGCGTGGAAACGCGATAAAACGGTGTTGTAATATAAAATTACTTACAAGATTAAAACGTTATTATCCAATTGCTATTTAATGTACTCACGTTCACGATTTTATACTTAACGGATTAATATAGTTTAATTCACGATCTTATACTTAACGGAGTAATATTATTTAATTAGCACAAAATTATTCCCAGACAAAAACAAACCAACTGACTTTCGCATTTATGATGAGTAAGACAGCCCCAAGGGTTAAGCGAAGAACATAAATTGGATCGATACATAAATACCCTAAAAAGTTTTTCTTTGAATGTTCCAAGATCCTTTCCTCTACTCTATTTATCTTTGGTATGGTGAATTATAACATATCTTTTAACTTCTTACGGTGCCCCTCAGCACGAAAAAAACACATGCAAAAATACAGTGGTGAGAGCGACATGATCGATTGTCCCGACATATCGTGGTCGGACATCTCCATGTGTTACGAAAAAAAATTTCGTATCGTCAACCTCTTTTAACTTCTTACGGTGCACCTCAGCAAGAAAAATACATGAAAAAATAAACTGGTGAGAGCAGTGGAAGTGTAAGGAAAACAATTTTAATTCCTATTGCTGAAAATTCATTTTCTAAATTATTTTTGATTGCGAAATCCTACTTAAAGAGCAGAAAACTTTCGGAAAAATAAAGGTTTTACTATCTGACCATATTGATAATTGAACGTTCCTGGGTCTGAAAGACGTATTTGATACGAATAAAATATTTCCCAGCTATTTACATGAAACCTTTAGTTAAAATATACTGTAAGAATCCACATACCCGTAAGTAATTGAAAATAAATATGGTGCGTAATAAAAATATACCTAACTAAACAATTTTTTATTTGGATATACTTCCTAAACTATAAGATTGCACAATATCTCCAAAAATACCGAAAAATTAAACATCTCTTGATAACGTCAAGCTTAACTTTGTGAGCGTCCTACCCTAAAATTGACTAAGGTCTCCACACTGTATTTTCACGCCATTGCTCTGCAGGAACACAGTTTGACATTAAGTCTTAACCAACTTCGAAAAACTGTAGAAATTATGATCTACTAGTTTATACATTTAAAATTGTCACTTCAACGTTATGTTAAAAAAATTAAATTTGTTAACAAACAATTTTAACCGTCTTCAATTAACCACCGAATAAAAAGCGCACTGAAAAGTATAAAATAATGAAAATACAAGTACTTGTTGGAACTTTTGCGGTAAAACATCATTACTGACCATAAATAAATTTGCGAAATACTGCTACAGTTAGAGATTTTTGAAGTCGGTGCTAAGTCGACCCTTACCTTTCTCCCTAACGTACATGCACACCACATACACAGATGTGTATTACGCGCACACACTACCTACCTGTTTACTAATATTCTAGTTACTTCATGATTTATATATATCTGTACATACGCACTTACCTATATATATCTATATATATATATATATATATATATATATATATATATATATATATATATATATATATATATATATATATATATATATATATACTTATCTATCATCTATATTTTATTTACTTTTTACATTTGTTTATACCTGTACATATTTACTTATCCGCCTACCTATTAATATTTATTTCATAAGTTGCTTCATGCCTTTGTATATACCTTTATATACTTATTATCTATTTACATTGCTACTTTCTTGCTTACACCAAGCTAATTCACACGACACCAAACTCGACGACTTCATCGTGTCGATTTTCTAAAGAAGTATAACTTCGAAAAGAATCATCAAAATTGTTTAATAAATGCCGGAGATATTAGGTAACATACACAATAAATACAATCCAATTGAAAAACTCCTTTTTTAAAGTCGGTTAAAAGGAAAAAAAACGCTTTAACTGGGATTTGAACACTCTCAGTTCAATCTTCGTTATTACCCGTGTTCATAATTCTAACCTATTTCCAGTAAAATACCAAATGAGGCTGTCATAACATAACATGTTCATTCTCACACCACACGAACTCTGGCCATCGATCATATTCGTAAACGGTAATGAACTACACGTTTGCAACACACAATCGGCCCTCCCCGTGGGCGCACAAGTCTCAGCGGTCTCGAAGACGCTTCTATTTCCAGACATTTTCTCGTCTATAATTCTCGTTTAGGGCAACGGCGCGCACAACGATCCGCAGCTAATCTGCTTCATATAAAGCTATTTTTACGATCGATATAAAGCCACGGTCACGCTTACTTGAGTAATTAATTCTGGTAAATTTGTTTGTACTGTTAAAATAATATTGTTACGTCACGAGACGATCTATTTTTCATCGTCGCTGCACTTTAATCGTTACATGCTGCTCATATAATATAAGACAAAATTAAGATACGATAGATTTGTTGTTCTTACGTAGTTCTAAAAAATATGACTACATGTCTTTTTCGTCGGCGCTACAGCTCAGAAGTAAGTGCTATATTCTGGAAGAGATTATTCCGATTTGACCTATTTGTGACCGTTAATCTCTAGTTCATTGCCTTCGGTATGCTAAGGTCTTTCACAAGGAAATCAATGAATCTGAACTTTAGTCTACCTTTTATGCGAACTTGAATTGATTGCGTCACGTATACTAAATAGTGTCTCATGATGACATATGTTAAATTGTTTTATAAATGTTATAGATATGTCAAATTGTCTTATGAATTTCATAAATAAGTTAAGCTGTTGTCTCATGAATGCCATTTTTAGGTTTCCGTAGCCAAATCACAAAAACTGAACCCGTATAATTTCGTCCTGTCCGTCTGTCCGTTCTGTCTATCTGTCCGTTCTGTCTATCTGTCCGCCTATCTATCCATATGTCACAGCCATTTTACTCGGAGACTATCAGCGCTATATTATTTAAATTTGGATGTTAGGTGTCTTCTAGGAACCGCTGTACAATGAAAGAGTGGAATTATAAAAAAAATAATATTAGCGGTGGAAGTCCATACATGTAACTGAAGGTTGAAAAAATGATCCAGTGAATATAGGCGTGCGGGGTATCGTTAAATAGGTCTTAAAAATTATATAGAGGTTCCAAAACTTAGTGCGAATTACAGAAGTTCCAACTTTTTTATTTAAGTCAATAGTTGGTGAGATATGCCTTTCTAAAGTCTTAAAAAGTATGTCTACCTCCCTCTAACTTTTCAACTAACAAATCCTGAAAAAAATTAAAGTAGTAGAACTATTTTAAGTCTATTATTTTTAACATATCCATTGTAAGTTTTACCCAAATTCAAATGTATGCCATATTATATGACATAATTATACTACTGTGCTCTTGATACGCTAGTACAACAATGAAACACGATAAAACACGAAACATGATATCGAAAATATCTTACTCCCTTCTTAAGAAAATTAGCATTAGATGGACGCATGTTGATGGATGTATATAGACGTCATTCGTGTTCCATTTTGGGAAAAAAATAGGATTCGTACAGCGTTCCGGATAACCGCAGTAACCAATGCGATTGTCGGACCGCCCGTGGGTACATAACCCCTGGCGTGACAACCGGCAGCCGCACAAAGGTTTCACATAGCAGCATATAAGAGAAATCACAACATTGTAAAAATCATCGATTAGTACAACAGTACAGTTCAGTTCAACATCCCATTCAACATCAAGTTCAACATCGATTTCAACATCGAGTTCAACTTCGAGTTCAACTTCGAGTTCACTTCGAGTTCACTTCGAATTCACTTTGAAGTTCAGTTCGACAGTTTGCTGCAGTTCAAGTTCAAGCATTCGGTAGTTTAAGCAATAGTCATCTTTGTAAACATAATTTTCATTAAGAAATTGTCTCACATCTGACGAAGTGTATTCATTGGTAATCGAATCGACCCATCGAGCTCCCTCCCGACTTCATAATCAACAAGTAAAAGAGATCTGGTGAGCGTCAAATCCTCCAACCCAACACCAGTAAAGTGTGGGACTCTAATTACTGCCTGTCGTCCTGCATATGCAGAATCACTTTATTGTCTATCCGCCAGTCTGTCGAGACCCTTTTCCTCAGGAACAACCATCAATGTAAAAAGAAGTTAAAAGTGTAAAATAATTATTATAATTCCGAAAATAATTCGTTATAATTGATATATAAAATTATTAGGTGATAAAGTACTATTTTTATTTGATTGATTTACATTTTTTATATATTTGTAAAATTCTTATTTATAAGCTTTTCGATAATACAGAATCCCCAGAACGCGAGTTCCGAGTCGCACTTGAACTTTTTTACTCGCGCTACGGAATCTTCCTTCGTGTCAACTTTCAAGAAGGAAAGTACTCCATAGGTTTTGATGAGTGAGTTAGTATTAAAATACGAGATGCTATTTGAAAGGTTGTATTGTATACATTGAAAAAGAACTTTGAATTTTGTAAATGCAATTTTACAAATGAAATTTAAAACGGTTAAATATTGTTTACGTCTTTTAATCTGAGGAATTAAATAAGAATTATTACTTTTCACTCTCACCAATATTTTATATGTAATTTCGATTAAAATAGTTAAATTTTTGGAACATTACGTATTATTTTCTCTCCATGCTGATTTAAGGAAACACGTGTAACATTGCTTTCCACATTTATCCGAAGAGTACTTTAGGAGATAAAGAAAAAAGTGATAAAAATATAAAGAGATAAATGAAATAAAGGTAAAAAGAGAAAAATTTAGATAAAAAGAAGTTTTTTGCAAAAAAATTTTATTGAACAATTATTTCTGTATATTTGTGTACTCCTTTAGTACGTCACACGCTAAAAATATTTGTTTTCGGTAAATGGATTATCCCCCCCCCCCCCTTTAAACACACTTAAACAATAATATAATAATTTATTTTCCAGAAATAGTTTTGAATCACCAAACTCTTTAATTATGTAAATTTTAGCTTTCTAGATTAAATGGTTTAGATTTCAGAAGATTCTGACAGACAGACGGACAGACGAATATCGAGGTGAAATCATAAGTATTCCGTTGCCAATATCAAGGACAGTAAATAGAAAATCTTTAATCTTGGTTGAGAAACTTGGATTATAAATAGTAAAGTATTATTATATATACTAAATAAAAAAATATATTGGCAATAATTCCTAAATATTTTCAAGCTAAAAGGACATAAAAAAAGGAAAATACTTTTTGATTAAAGTTTTCAGATTGAACATTTTCAGACAATCATACAGATACTCGTAAAATTCAGATAGCATACAGTGTTTATCTGTTATTTTCGAATTTTCAGATTTTAAACTTTTCCGTTTGCATATTCGAATACTAAAACAAATCTAAAGCTAAAAAAAGTTGTGTGCATTTATCTGTCTGTACGAATGAATTTAACTAGATAACTATTGAAGATATTGATATGAATTAGTCGTCGCCCAGTAGTCAAATTGCCACCCTAATGTAATGGAGTCAAATCAGATTGCTGATACAAAATTTTCCTTTTGAAACAGGTGTATATTAAGTAAGCTGTATTTCACTAATATATAAACTACAGAAATAAATGCTTTTTCGCCTTGACATACACTATACAGACTATTGCAAAAAGGAACATTTGAAAACACACAAAATTCAAAGCTCGAAACGTATTCAGTCAATCTGACATTTTAAAATTCTTTCGCGACAGTATCTACTATGTGCGATAGTTTGAACGTAAACAATGAATCTTTTAATGTAAATGTTAGCTTTCTCTATACTTTCTCAAACGCCAAAACGCCAAATCTCCCACTCCTGCGTACGCGTATTGTACTTAAAAAGGGCTACAATGTTTTCTCTTTACGTATAAATATATAGATTCGTAGATAGTAATATTGGGACCAACTTAGTTTCCATTGCATCGCACTATCTAAAACTATTTCAAAGTTAACATGATGAAAAGCAAACAAAATCTCCATCAAAAATTAAACGAGATCTCTGCCACAATCTCTGGATGGTGGGCAGCAGTGGGCTGCAGGAACACGGGGAGCGGGTAGAGGAATGAAGGGGCAAGGGAGCGCTAGTTTACTCGCGCGGTATTTAAACTAATTAGTTGTATCTAATACGAGAGCATAAAAACGCATTAAAACGCTCCACTTGCATTTCGGAATTCCAAAGCTCGCAAGGTATACTCGTAAGAAAACTGTAACAGACTGAATTTTGTGCATGGAAAATGTTTTAATGAGTGTTTAATTTATATACACGCGTATAATGATAATAGTAGCCAGATAACCTATTTTTCGAATTTTTGTCTGTTCATTTGTTCTTCAATCATGCGAAATCTACTTGATAGATATTGAGGAAATTTGGTATGGTGATAAGTTATATCCTCGAGCAATATATAGGACATTAAGATATTAGTATTACCAACTTCATCTATTAGCATTTTTAGTAAACCTTATGCTCAAAGATATGGTTCTGCTAATGCCACCCATTAGCATTTTTAGTAAACTTTATACCCATAGGTTTCTAAGAGAAATTTTTTTTTAAAAAAGAACAAAAAATTACTAATAACTTTTCTTATTAAGAATTCTACGCGAACGAAATTGCTATCAGAGCTGGTTTATAATAAAATTATAAGTCGTGACGTCCAAGCCCTTGGATATTTTCATATCTATATTTTAAACTGATCAATTCAATCATATTTTTCGTATCGCCATAACAAGTACGAAGTACTCTTTATAAAAGAGTAAAAGAGAAGCTTTGAATCAACTTAATTGTTAACTAACAATAAAATAATTTATACTGAAATAAATCATCTTATCTACAGATTAACTATTGTTTAAGATTAGATTAAACTATTATTTATTTTGGATACTACCGCTTACCCATAACGCTACAGTTAAACGTTACCGTAATATTAAGCCATTTTTAAACTCTACATACCGCAATTATTGATAAATTTGCGTATTTCTTTTTCATTTTCTTTAATTTCTAACTTCTTGTACTGCGAGCAAGTTTGAAGCACAAATTACATGCCAAATGATAGAATGTGTTCAAAAAACGTTCCTTCGATACATTTACATGAAACAATATGGTTACTTTCCTGTTTTATTTCCTACCTATGTTCTCTTGGTTATTTTAAGTTGCCTTACACTGCTTTCAGCAGAGAAGAGGCATTTTTTTATAAAATGTATTTGGCGATTGCCAAATAAACAGATGTTGGCCCTAATTTATTAGAAAAAACTCTCTACTTCGTTTCTAATCTACCATAGTCATCAACGTTTTGCCATACCGATAACTAGAACCAAATTTTATCAAAGTTCCAACTTTGCCACGGTTGAAAACCGTTGCAAAGTTGGAACTTTGAAATTTTAAAAATTGCCAAACTCTTGATCGCGGTTGCGCCACAGTGTAATAATATGCCTGTGATGTGTATTCCTGTAGTGTATCATCACTATGTTTTTATTGAATTTATTTTTCTTGTTTTCATAACTGAAATACATATATGTCAGAATTGTAACATTTATATAGCTGTACGTAAAAATAAATGTATTATTAAAAATGGAAATCATTTTAAATGCACTATTGTCAGCCTTGCAGACCGATTGTTGCAAGCAATTATTTAGGGAAACTTGCACTCGGAGCATTGCAATAGTTTTTGTCTGCAAAATTAGAAATACACAGCTTCCTTGGGAATCTTTCTTAAACAATAGACCGCAGTCAGAATTATCATAGACGATAAAGATCAAATGTTGCTCTATTCTATTATTAATATTTAATGTGTGTAAACAATTTGAAAGTGAAAAAAATGTTGTTTTTTTATTGGTTGTAGGCAGAAATTTTATCCGTTTTTGTGAGTATATAATAATTACAAATTTTAAGGTAAAAACTCAATTACTATTAACAATATTTTACTATTTTTGGAAACAAAAGGCGGAATCCTTTTGTCAAATTCTTATACTCTGGAATCAAAAAAAGCTCTTTCGATTTCTTTGATTTCATCAATTTGTTTCTTAGCAAAATTATTTTGCAAGGATGAAAATCGTTGATAGAACCAAAGTACACCTACTATGTTTTTTGATGTGAAAGATCTAATGGCGCGTTTGGATAGGAGTTAAAACGTTCTGATGGCACGTCGCGTCTTACCATTCAGCCAGCTTCGTGTCTTGTCGGTTCTTTTCGACTTAATTCGGCCAGTTTCACGTGTCGTCTGCCACTCGGGCAGTTTCGCGTTTTATCGACTCTTTCCGACTTAATTCGGCTAGCTTCGTGTCCCGTCGGTTCTTTCCGACTTAACGCTTCTCTTTCTACGGACACGCTACTTTACGTGTGTTTTAGTGTATCAGCATTGTTTCTTATTTACTAAGCTTACAACTTTACTCGTTTATATCGGTGCATTGCATTAAACTGTCTTAAAACGTTAAAAGCGTTTATTAACTAGAAAATACTAATTACAGTAAACGTGATAGTGAAAAAGAAATTTTATATTTCGCATATGCCAGGCGTCCCATGATGATTCGATTTTTTCTTGTGTGTTAAGTAAACAATTGTAAGAAAAAGTTAAAAAGGAGAGTTAAAAAAGCAAGAAGCAGAGATATGGGGTAAGAAGAACAACACAAAACGGAGATCGGGAACAGTCGCCGAGAGCGAAAAATAATTTAAAATAAACAGGCTTCCATTCTGATAGTTATTCAATCGATAGAGTATCACAAAAATCGGTCAAGAATTGCGACTTGTAGCGTGTCCCCATTCGTAATACGTAAATACGTACAGACAGACGCGACGAACGGAGACGTATATCCTTTTTCGAAAGCAAATTCATAATAAACATGTAGACAAATTAAAAATTTGATATCATTTTTAGAAGAAGTAATGAAATCAAACATGTAAAAAAAATTATGAAATCTGAATTTTTGGTTTCATCAACTATCACAAGTGCGTTTTTTTTGTTTTCTTTAAACAAAACAAATCAATTGGCAAAACGGAAAACTCATGACATTAACATAGTACTCCCCTAAAGTGTTTTTTAAGGGGTCGTCTGACGAAAAGGGCTTGTATTTGGTATTATTACGGTCAGTAATAGATCAACCGTGAACATAAGGTTCACACTTATTAGGTTGGATATAAATGGAAAATTTAAAAATACATGGTTCATTTTTAAAACGAAAACTTACATTAAAAATGAAAAGAAAAGTCTGAAAACATAGAAGGTTTATATAATAAAGCTCACGTGGAAAGGAAGGAACACCGGCTAAGTAAAGAAATAAAACCGACTATTAAAAAAATCGTAATAGAGTGAATTTTGTACATGGAAAATATTTTGAAAAGAATGATTGATTTAGCATAAAGATTGATAACAGAAGCCAGAAAACTTGTTGTTAGAATATTTGTTTGTCTGTACGTTAATTTGTTCGTCAATCACACGAAATCTACTGGAGGGTTTTGATGAAATTTGATATGGTAATAGTTTATACCCAAGAGCAACATATGAAGAAAAAAAAATCTAATAACTTTTTTCATTCCGAATTCCAGGCGTGTCAAACCGTGAGGCGCAGCTAGTAATCATACAAGCATACGCTCCAATGAAACTGCCTTAATTTCGTATAACTTAAAAATATCATATTGAACTGACGAGCTTTTGCCACGACGGTATGTAGAGCGAAGCGGCGTGACGTGACAATTCCGCAATGACACATATTTTATAGCTGCAACATTACGTGTCAAATCAAGTGCACGGCCTAAACGGGAAATAAAGAAGTCCAAACCGACAAACCTGCCGGCGCACCACATTCGTAATGGTTTTCCATCTCGTTAAAGATGGTTTACCATAACCAGCTCAGTGAAAGCGAGCACGAGGCTTAATGTAAATATTTATATTCCTTCCCACGTTGTAGACACCGTTCCGTTGCACCGGGGAACACCATCACTTCCTTGTCGTAAATCACTCTTTGATCTATTTTCGTAAGTGCATTAAAGTGTGTAATAACCGCTGAGGGCGCCTTGCTCGACATGGCCCAGTTTTAGTCAAGATTTGTTAGTTTAGGGAACATAAAATAAAAATACGCGGCCGTCCTCTCCCAGGTTCAATGTACACATATATATTTTACATTTAACTTTTAAATCTAGCGAGCGATGTAAGAAAATACATAGAGTTTTATGCACTTTAACTGTGATCAATAAGATTTGCGTTCAGTTAAGCTGCAAGTGTTGAAACTACCGAAAACATCCAATATTTTTTCGAGTATTTTATTTAGTCTCTTTAATTCTTACGTGCATTTTTAAATGTAAGAAAACACATAGAATTTAATGCTGTGAGCTTATAATGTAATGAGAGTTTTATGATGTAAGAAAATACATAGATTTTTATGCATCTTAACTGTAATCAATAAGATTTGCGTTTAATTAAGCTGCAAGTGTTGAAACTATTGAAAACATTCAATGTTTTTTCAAGTATTTTATTTAGTCTCTTTAAGTCTTAAGTGCATTATTAATTGTAAGAAAATACATAGAGTTTTATGCTGTGAGTGTATGATGTAATGAGAGTTTTATGATGTAAAAAAATACATAGAGTGTTATGCATAAATGTATGTTTTATGCAAAAATACAATGTTTTTTCGAGTATTTCATTTAGTGTCTTTAATTCTTACGTGCATTTTTAAATATAAAAAATACATAGAGTTTTATACTGTGAGCTTATGATGTAATGAGAGCTTTATTATGTAAAAAAATATATAGAGTTTTATGCATCTTAACTGTGATCAATAAGGTTTGCGTTCAATTAAGCTGCAAGTGTTGAAACTATCGAAAAAATTCAATGTTTTTTCGAGTATTTTATTTAGTCTCTTTAATTCTTACGTGAATTTTTAATTGTAAAAAAATACATAGAGTTTTATGATGTGTGCTTATGATGTAATTAGTCTTATGATATAAGAAAATATATAGAGTTTTATGCATCTTAACTGATCAATAAGATTTGCATTCACTTAATTAGTATTTAATTTAGTCTCTTTAATTCTTACGTTCATTTTTAAAAGCGTTAGCTAGTTACAATATATGTGGGTTAATAAGATGTATTACTATGTTAATTTTAAGTTTCTACGTCGCATTTTTTCTGAGGAAATCGGCAGTGACAGACAGACTGACAGACACGAAAGTATGGTAAAAAGTATGGTAAAGTATTATAAAGGTTCCTTTTTGGATAAAAAAGGAAATTATGTTTTTTTTTCTAATAAACAAAGGCACTATTTATTTAAGCAAATACAAGGCTATTCTACACTACCTATGCCCACGACTTCATTCGCGTGTAATTCGGAATAAAAAAAGTTATTAGGAATATTTTTTTCCTCTGAGAACTCTATGCGCATAAAGTTTAATAAATGGAGATGGCAGCCAAATCGGTTTTGCCCGTTCTGATAACGTGTTTAATAATGTTTGGTTTATGTTCATTATGCACTTACACATATATTGGCACATATACCACGCCATTTGCAAGGAACTTTTATTTTTTATTTGTGAACCGAACAAACCTAAATGTTGGCCCAAGCTAATCTAAATACATTGCTTAAAACCACATCCAAATCGGTTCATCCGTTGCTGAGATTGAGGTGCACAACGAAGGTGCGTACAGACAGACAAAAATTCTAAAAACTGTAGCTTTAAGCTTAGAAGCATATTTTTAGTAGATAGCACTTAGTTTTACTCGAAAATATTCAATGTACAAACTCAGTTTTTTACGGTTTTATTGTATGTAGAGATGTGTTATAGTACTTTTTCATTTGTTTGTGTCAATATAAAACAAAATAGCAGCGATAATATTTTATAAGTCAGTTTCTAACGTAGGCTTTGCTCAAGAGGATACAGCATATGTGCCGTAAAGAATCATCTTCAGCATACTACAGAAATTTAAACATAATAGTTTTCATATAAAGTTTATTTTTCGTCCAAAATGTTGGCAAAAAATTACTCAGAAGAAAGTTTTCCGTATATTAAAAAACCTTACTTATGTATAAAGCTAACTTTTGACGGTATAGTGAAATTAACAACATGAAAACTTTTCGAGTTATGCTGCAAGCCAGTTCGAAATTAGATTCTTCGAGCCCTCTGCAGTGATATTATTCCTAAACCATTGTGTTCTCAATTCAGTTCAGATGCTCCAAGCGTTTTTGTTTTCAAAATCCTTGGGATTTTATGGCGGTATTTTCTTCACTATCGACTTAATGAAGGCAAAATAATGCTTGCTTCTATTTTATATTTAAATATATATATATGTACATATTGATAAATACATAATCTTACAGGAGAAGCCTTAAAACTTAACTTATAATATCAATGCAACAAATTTGAAAAAGAAAATCGAAGCGGGAGCAACGGGAGGGAACTTCAGACTTCAATTATTTTCAGAGAGACAAACTCTTGATGATGTTACATAAATTGTTTTCAGTTAAAATTAGACGAATAATTTCGATAAATAGTGTAGTAAAAAGGTCGATACAATTAAATTATTTTCTGTATGGCCAGCTCATCAATTATGATAAAATATGAAAAATTTGAATATTTAATTACGTAGCTTTCGATTAATTCCGAGTGTATTCCATTTTCACCCTTCATAAAATAAATTTTATTTGGATAATTAACAAAATTTAAAAAGCAAGAAATTGCAAAAGAAAACTCTTATTTTGGTTACAATGCATTATGTAAAAACAAAAAAAAATTAAGGTATACGGAAGGAATCAATAGCGTTAGAAAAACATGTGATCGGATTCTGAAGACGGCACTGGAGTATAATCAACAAACTGCTATGCTCAGGAGCTGCCAAAGAGCAGAATAATAAAAACTAAGATCAACCAACACCTGGACAATATTTCTATAGCTAATTGTAAACATGTCCTAAACAAATATTATTCGATTTGATCTTGAAAAAAGTTTCTGTAAAAAATAATACTTACATATCCTGAAATCTACTCATGCACGAAAGCGAACAAAAGGAAATAATACATTAACATTAATTGTGATTGTAAAGAAATGCACGCAAAACTGCACAATACATGGGACGAACCAAAGCACATATTAACGGACGTAACAAGTCAAATATACTAAAATCAAACGACGCGGCATTCAATCATTGCTGCCTACATATTCTGGATACCGTAGAAAAAATAATACAATTCTTCTAAATGCTAACATGATAGTATCTTAACATCTAAAATGTGCCAAAAAGGTAAAAGTCTATGCTAATATTATATTTAAAGTCGCATTAAATAAAAATAGCCTCTTTAGTAGTATTGATTAGAAAGATTTCTCGATAAAGTAGCTAATAAAATTAAAGAATATTTTGATTTTCGTACACGATAATACATTTATTATTTTAACAAAACAATATAATCAATGGGATACAATAAACTAAAGTCAAAAAACAAGAAATACGGTATAAAATTCTAAGGAAAAGAGCAAATAATTAATTGCAGACACTTGGTCGAGTGTCACAGAGTAAAAGCTTACTCGTATACATTTCAATGCAAACCATAATTCTTAACATTGGAATTCGCACGAACCACTTTTATGAAATAACTGGAACGAACGAACCGCGACTAAAAAGTGAAATTATGCATACCTCTCAACGCCTAGTACAACGCTATGAAACAATGACTGTCGACTGTTGACGGAAGAAGTGAATAAAATAACTTTAAGATTTCATTAATAACAGGGATTTCTGCCAGTGATGTTTATTATTTGTATATCTTAAACTGATTCATAATAGGAAACAATAAATGCAATTTAGCACCAATGAAAATACACAGTTTATTGTCTATTAAATGTAAACAATTCATTAAAGTGATGTATTTACTAAAAATGATTTTCGGTCGCCATTATTTTATCATAAAAAATTAATTTTAAAATAGTTCTCTTACACCATTTTTTCAACTAACTCTTTTGTTATATTTTTTTTGACTAATTGCCATTATTAGTAACACTAAACGCTGAATATGCAAATTCAAACACGAATTGATATTTAAAAAAAACTTACCAAAGATTGAAATAAGCAAAGAGAAGCTATAAATGTTAAGGTTTGACAACTACTTGACAGCCGTTTCTTAATATTGAGAGAATTTACAAACCCTTTTTTTTATTAAATACCGTGTTTTTATGTACATTCTTCCACTTAAACAAAAAAAAATGTGAAATTATCATCGATGCCAAAACTGCGGTTGTACCATTATTTGTATATCTCAGACTACTTGGTAATAGAATCTGGGTATTTGTAGCCGATAAATTTTTATCAATAAACAAGATTTTATACAACCAGGTTACATTGGGCACGTCATTATTATTCCGAAATTAGGTAATTTAACCATATTTTCCTTTTTTCAACTTAACTAAACAAGGATACTAAGAAATATCTTAATCGTATTGGAACTTTAAATACACTTATATTTTAGAAAACAAAACTTATTTTGCGCTAGTTAGTGATATCGAAAAGAAGTTCAGAGAAAGATGCAGTACTTTTTCTTCATTAAAATAAAACATAATTTATCTAGAATAACCAGCGTAAACGGAATATAAGTATAAGTACTTCGAATACCTAACAGTATTCTACAGTAAAACATTTTATAGATTTCATTAATTATTTGTCGTAAAATGCTCCATAAAAACATACATTTCAAACACGCGACGATACATGCTAGCCGCGAACAAATTGAATTATTTACCACTTGACGATACTGGCACGAACGAGATCGAGAGCTGCACGTGAAAGTGAAAATAAAAACTAGTTCTCAACGTCCAATATGGCGGAGCTCTTCGCGCCAGAAAAGCTGTCAAAACATTTTGCTTTTGCCGTGCCTTAACACTGCGCTATATTGCGATGAGTGTGAATTTGGAGATATTAAAAGGTAGACGTGACTTTAGTTGATGATTATTTATAATGCTGATTATTGTTATATTATTTCATTAATCGATGCTAATAATCTGTAGGCCACTTAATTAAATTGTATTTTACTTGCTTTATATGTCTTTCCGATTAAAAATGTTAATTTAAGTTACTTCTTATAAATCGATAAGAATATCGACTGAAATTGTGCGTACGTATGTGGTTTCCACGGTAATAAAATTTTATATTGAAAAAAACATAAGATGGCGTCGCCAACATGACAGAAAAGTATTGTTATATGTAGTCCGACCCAACTGAAATTCAAAGTCAGGGAATATCAAATGTCGCATATGAAAAATATGGAGTAAACATTTTGAAATCCAAAACAACAGCTTCAATATGACCAACAAATTTTTGACTATTGTGTACCGTTTCGACTACAAATTGGTATCTGGGAATATTAGAAGTCTCATTTCATGAATTTGGTGTCAAAATCCAGAAATTCTGAATATCTACGTTAATACAGCGGAACAATTTTGGCTATTATGATCCGATTCGTGTAAAAATTGGTACCTGAGGATATCAAGGTCACAAATCAGGAAGTTCATGCCAAAATTCGGAAATGACAAAAGCCAGCGCTAATACGGCGGACAATTTTGGTAATTGTGATCCGATTTGGCTAAAAATTGGTCTCCAAGGCCATTAAAGGTCACAAATCACGAATTTCAAAATTCAGAAATTCAAAATGGCGGCGCGAAATGAAAGCTGGCATTTCAAAATATTTTGTTATTAAAATTTATTATAATTTGTAATGTTTCATAAAATAAAAGTTTTAAAATTCTTTCCTACTTTCATCTTACTCAATATTTTTCAACATTGTGTCGATATATAATAAAATCTATGTGTAGATTGAGTAGAATTAAACAGATGATTGTAGAACAATCTTTTCTAAACGATATTTCTTGATAGATTAGATAGATTATTCAATAGCCTATTGATTGAAAACACATTTTTATTCCTATAAATGTAATTTCTGGGATAGTACATAGCCAATGTGTTGAATAATCTTATATGTATAATTTCAGTACATAAAATTTTATCATTAGACGTTCAATAGCTTTACTATAATATATAAATATACAAATTATAACGTTTATATATTATGATATAATAAGGAAGATAAGGACAGCAACAATTTTACTTTTGTTTTATATATATATATATATATATATATATATATATTCATGTAATGTTGTCCAAGTTAGCCAAAAAGTTAACAAACCAATGATGTCCAAGTTAGCCCTATACTTATATTTGGGTTATAACCAAAGAAACTAAATACAAAGGAAGGATGCGAAATTTGGAGAGAAACTGGAACAACAGATTGATTATTGCAGAAGAAAAACCTGGAGTAATAATATTTTCTTAAACCCAAGGAAAAACAAAACTTTCAAGGACATTTAAAATAGTATCAAAATATCTACATCGAACATCTGAAAGAAAGTAAACAGTTTTGAATGATGGTTTGTAATAAACTGGCAACTGATTGAGCTAACATCCTTTATGCAATATAAGAATTGAATGTAATGAAAATAAATAGCAATTACACAGCGCCAAATCAAGTGATGCCTATGTCGTAAAATTAGAGATGATGAGATAAAAAAGTACATATTTTGATATAGTTTTCTCAAGGGAAAAAATTATCAATAAAATATAGCCTGAAAAAATAATTAAATTTAAAACATAAGCCACCTCCATATTAAAAATATTCATCCACGCTTATTAGCTCAGTGATGTTAAAAATATAATCTTAATATGGTTTTGACATCGACTATTAATATTGGAAAGCAAGCCACGGTTAGAGGCAGCCCGTTTACACATTTTTATTACACCTTAGTTTGAAATGTCAAAATTGTTTTCTGAATTTTATCATAAATAATGTAAACAGATTGCGGCAGACAGTATACCAAACGCGTAAACCAAAATAGATAGACAGTAAAAAAGCCAGAATATACAAATATTATATAGAAAGATTCTAATTTCAGAAATACAGGAAGGGATAGAAGTTATCTGTCTTGGTGTCTACCCCTCTCATTTTTTGACCAATTTATGTTAAATATGGACGTAGAAAGATTTTACATTGATTGAAAATATTATAGACAATAAATAGGGGAACTATTCGCTTATTTTGACCCGTTATTTTCCAGCAATTAGTAGGCTTAATTTAAAATATTTATTATTATTAAAAACATTTATTATTAAATTTAAAATATTTATTTTAGGTTAGTGACAAGAACAAACGAGGCAATGAAACGCTCCTCATTAACTGGCCAGCGCGTATTGTTGCCCACGTGAGTGCGCGAGTTGGAGTAGAAGAGAGACAAAATGCAACAGACAGCGCTTAGTGCTACCTCTCTCCCACCTTCGTTATATTTAAATACATGAACAATAAGGAAAAGAAATCATGGTCTCACGTGGACAGTTGTTTGGTACACTTAACCTGTGTATGTATTTTCGTTTTTTGTTAAGTGTTTTTATTGTGTGATGGATAATTTGAAAATTCTTTGTAAAAATATCTATTATTTATTACTGTATCGATATTATACTATATAAATAAATAATTGAAATTTGAATTTTACATGCGATGCGTAAGAAGCTTCGCTTCTGTCGGGTGTCCCACGACACATCATGTCTTTTTAGAACAAAAACCTGTTATCATGAAATTTCACTGTCGTTTACCATACTTTTTAGTATCATTACAGTACTTAGATGAACATATGATATTAATATATTTTTAGAACGTATGAGTAATAGCCACATTATATAACCACATTACTGAGTACATTTTTGAGTTAAACTTTTAAAGCTTTGTAACTACATTAAAGTAACGTCCGAAGATGTCGTAGACCATAAAAGTATACAAAAAAGTCCTAATCTACATACGGCTAATTATGACATATCATTTGTTATAAAAAATTTTACATTACAAAATTAAACCCTATTTTCAAAGTGCAATCATAAATATATTTTTTCCCGCGCAATGTCGGGACTAGCAGCTAAAAGCCAATAAACGAGAACATATTTTTCACCAATCCATTGCCTGCTTCCACACTCGTATAACGTTACGTCGCACACAATTCCGGCGAAAGTAGGTTAAACCCACGACACGACATAAGTCAATTTCTCACGGCTGTGGCCGTCACTAAAGTAAAGATAACGTCTATAATGCGAAGGGCTAAACGAGGAAGGGCACAAGAACAGACGATTGTGGGCGGAACGGAACACTTCAAATAACCTTGTTTACTTCGCTTTCACTTTCAACGGATGCTGCCGTCGATGGAGATTATCTTCCATAACCGCCTCGTTACTCTGATTGCTTTGACACAGAAACTCTAGTATAAGAGATGACATAGCAAAACTACAATTGACATAGTATAAATTGTCACACAACTCTTGTAAAATAGAATAACATTTTATTAATAGACTTTTAAAAAAAGATTATAATAAGTATGTGCATTTTAGTAGGTTGGCCAAGAATATTTGAATTGATTTGAAATTACCTTTTGAACTGTTGCACAATTTTTAAGTAAATTTTTATTTTTATGATTTCTTAATTAATTACTGTCGTTGAAACTGAAAACCTGCTGATTAAAAATAATTAATAACATAATACACACAGGCGTTAAGACTTTGTATGAAACGTTTCTCTTATGATTTTTAATCGTTTCGTTATGACAACTTTGCAATTATACGAATCGTTTAGCTAATGATCTCACCAGTGTACCAAAAAGATAGGTGTAGTATAGAGTAAACAAACGAAGTTGTTAGCGTTTTTCCACTTTTACTTTTTAGTCCGAAGTTACGTATACTTCGAACTAAAAAGTGACAGCACAACGGTCGATTTAACGTAGCTATGTCTGTCAATAAAGTAGAAGGTACTATTAGAAGGATCAAGAGAGAGATTTATTCTGTTTATATTTAGTTCTTGATGTGAGAATGCCTTATAATAGATACCGGGTTTTGGGGAGACAATCGCGCCAAAATGAGCGACAGTTTCTGTGAAAGTATTTTCAAGCTTCGTTAACTCGACTAAAACAGACCTCTTCATCTCGTCTTATAAAAGAACGACGAATGTTCGTGTGGCTGCTGGACGTCGCAAATAGCGCATACAAAAAGTGGACACACGATTTTCGACTTTACGGATTCGACACGTGTCTACGAGAAAGTCTTATAATCGATGCCGGGTTTTGACATGAGAACGTGTTATAATCGATACAAGGTTTTGGGGAGGCAATCGCACCGAAATGAGTAACAGTTTCTGTGGAAGTATTTTCAAACTTCTATATCTCAGCTAAACACAGAGATATCACCACCATTTTCATCTCATTTTAAAAAAGTAGGACGAAAGTTCGTGACAGAATTCAAACTTTCACGGGGGTTGGACGTTCCGAACTGCGCATACGAATGTGGACCCACGATTTTAAATTTTGCAGATACGACACGTGTCATAAACGATATCTTATCCCATAAACTTATTTTCCGATAAGAGTAAACCAAGTATTTTTGGACAAGGCTGTACATTTTAGAACTCATCCTAGACTCCAAAACTGTCTCTCAATAACTCAAAAAGATACGAATCTGTGAATTTGTATAATTTTTAAAACTTCCCGATTTTCATAAATTTTGGTGATATACGGGAACAAAGTACAACTAGAATTCCAAAAATCGAGCATGAATATGTAGAGTACGAAATACCAAAGAGACTAACACCAAAAACGTCAGACTCAGACCCAAAACCAACAAAGGGTACTATCACGAATAAAAGCAACATAAGGGCTCTCGAATAACTCAGGCGGCATCTGATGAGCCTGCAACAAAATCAAAGAACAGATGTGGATTTTGTTGCTGATTTTTTTCAATTAAATCAACGTTAAGGTACAGAGATAAAATTGTTTTTAATAAAAATAAGGAGCATTTTCATTAACCAGTAAAGATTACACTGTTTAGGGCATTCTGCCAGACTTTCTACTCGTGCAGTTTGTGGGTTGATTATAGGCGGCGGGCATTTACGCCCTGCGGGTACAATATAATAACGCGTTCAGGGTCTTGATGGGGCTTCCGCGGCACTGCAGCGCCAGTGATATGTTTGCGCAGGCGCGCGTGAACGACTTTCACGCTATAATGCGCAAGCGCAGTGCGTCCATGATGGCGAGGGTGCCGGGAAGCTCCAGCAATATGCTGGTCACGCGCGCGGGCCGACTGGACCTACCTCTTTTGACACACTGGATAGGCCTACATGCGCCATTATGATTTAAGTTTAAATGAATTTGTGATTGAGTTAATTAAATTAATTGATTTTATTACTATTTTACTTTGAATTTGATTTGAGTAGTTTTTGACTTGTTTTATTCAATTTTATTTATTTTGACCTGACTTAAGTAATTTAATTTGGTGTAGTTTGAAACAGTTTAATTTTATCTGATTTAATTGACTTAATTTATTATGATTTAATTTGTATTGATTTTAAATTTTATACTGCAATTGGGTTTGACTCCATTTAGTATTGATTTTATTTTATTGCATATTTTATGATTTATTAATGATATAATTATTCACTATTTATACTAACATTAGATTAAGAATATTGTTACCTGTTAACACAATTGTATGGACTATGTCTGAAATAAAATCTTATTATTATTATTATTATTATTATATAAGAACAGAATTAATTAAATAAGAACAGAACTATGAGATCCCCGCATACACTGAAGCATAATATAAATATTCAAACATTATTTTTCACTGTGTAAATATTATAATTTGACTAACTTCCGCGACTGTTAAGAGAAATAACTTGGTGACTTAAATTTCTTTTAATTTATTAACTCAGGTTATTTCTATATATTCTAGTAATTCGGTTATGTCTTCTTGTAAAATTTCATCACAATTGATCTTAAAACGAAAGCACTATCTATGATGCTATGACAAACAGATAGACGGATATGACGAAATATAATTATGTTTATAAGATATCCTAAAGAAAGCATTTAAAGTATCAAAATAACAATGGCGTCATGTTTAATGCCGTGCTTAAATTATGCCTACCAAACCTGGCCAATTCACAAAGAGAACTCTCTATAGTATACCAATTCACAAAGATAACTCTCTATAGTATACCAATTCACAAAGAGAACTCTCTATAGTATACCAATTCACAAAGAGAACTATCTATAGTACACCAATTCACAAAGAGAACTCTCTATAGTATACCAATTCACAAAGAGAACTCTCTATAGTATACCAATTCACAAAGAGAACTCTCTAGAGTTATAAAAAGAAACTTTGTCAGTCTAAGACTGTGGGATTAGATAAAAAAAAATACTATAAGAGACAAAAAATAATCAAGAGATAGACACACATAAAGAACTACACACGAAAAATGGCCTACAATACCAACAAACTGGTACCTTTCAGACACAAAACGACGAGACGAGGAAGTCCCTGTATGAGACGTAGTGACGACACAGTGGAGACAACTGGAAGAACGTGGAGCAGAATGACGAGAAAACAACGACAATGGAAAAAATTGGAGACTTTTACCTTTTTTAGCATTTTTAGCATTCTACAGTGGTTCTTACACTAACAACAAACGATACTAAAAAAACAGAAAGATAATTAAAAAATTAAATCCATTTTCAAACTCTGACATTATTAGTACTACAGTTTAATTTTTTAACAAAAGTATATGGAATATTTAAAACGATAAATAAATAAATGAAAAATAATATACAGAATTCAGTATTTGCCACTTCGCTACGGATCACTGAGAACGAAATATTCATACGAACTCTGTCGCAGATGGTGTTGTTCTTTTTTCCGTATAATACCACACAAGCAAAGGACGCTAAAATTATATAATTACAACTAAATTATTGTTTTTACCACAGTGGCAAGTGGATATCCACTAAGTTACACGTGGGTTAGGGAGATAATTACGTGTTTCATGTAAATTATATGACGCCGGAGACGTTTGCCCTTCTCCGTGCCACTCCCACAAAAGCTGAACCCTCCTATGATGACATTACAAAAAATAAACCTGTTAATTATAGGCAGAACTCCCACACGAGACATAAACTTAGGTACGTACCACAGTTCAAACATTTAAGGGTGAAATATATTTCTGCAGCTATAAATTTATTAAATATTATATTAGAAATAATATTTTTACAGAGAAGTACGTATATCTTGGAAGAGGATCAAAATGGGTAAAGGCAACTCGCTTGACGTAACTGACATACGCATCCCGCAGGCTTGAAGCTTGTTCTGATTATGAATAACACTGATTAACAGAAAGCTCGAATATTCAATACATGTATCCAGCCATGCCAGTAGTATGCCAGCTCTCACGTACTGAACCGAAACTTGGGTCTATGCCAAAGAATCCGTAATCAAATTGCGAGTGGTCTGAAGAGCAATGGGAGAGAAACTGGTAGAAGTAACACTGCATGACCGTAAAATGAGCAAGTGGCTGAGGCAATAAAACAAAATTATCGATGTTGTCAAAAGAACAGGTGACTGAAATAATAAAACAAAATCATCGATGATTTAAAATGGATTAAGTTTCATTATTGTAGAATAAACTTAATTTCAGTATCAATGCCCTATAAATAGTGACAATTCTCCTTAGATTACGATGAAAAACTTTCACTACGAACTGTTTAATGTGCCTCAAAACATCTAAAGAACTCCTGAAGTGTGGTCTAAAGATCTCCTCAAGAACGTGACCTAAAAAGATAAGAGCCATAGTTGAAAGTACAAAGTTAAAAACTGTTTGAGAAGCGGATATTAAGACACGAGTCAAATATCGCATATTTTATATATCTGTAAATTAACCTATGTAAAACCACACTAGATATTCAAGTAAAAGAAAAACATATAGTATTAAAGTAAAACAATTTACAATGGCGTAAGTTTCATTCTTATACAATAAACTTAATTTCAGTACCAGTGCCCTATAAATAGTGAAAATTTTCCATAGATTATGATAAAAAATTTTTACTACGAACTACGAATGTGCTTTAAAACCTCAAAGCGTGATCTAAAAACGCCTCAAAAATGTGAGCTAATAACGGAAATACAAAAATAAAAACTTTTTGAAAAGCGGAAATCGCTTTAATTGAACTTGCCGATTTTTAGTTGTTACTCTTATAACATAAAGGATTTCGATTAAAATAATAATTTAAAAACAAACTTAAAGGATAATCTATAAGACGATATAATATTTTCAGTAGAATCCGAAGAAACCTCGTATAATTTTGTGAAATTCAAAACAATGACACGTAATTTTGATATCGTCATATACAGCACAGGGTAACACCTCCTACCAATTTCACCCCTGTGCAATACACACTACTAAATTAGTAGTCGGTATTGCTAGGGGTACGTTCTTTTATTAATAACTAGGGACATGGTGCAGATTCGCACATGTAAACTTCATTGTGGATGTAGATAGTGTTTGAAATATTTCTTTACACAAAGTGTTAAGTGTCCCTCCCCCAGGTGTCAGAAAGAAAAGGTTATATTTAGACGTAACACATGACAACTGAAAAACAAAACTGGTCACGTGGAAAACATTAAACAATGCTAAGATATTCTTCCCTGTCATCGACCCAACACACCACGGCCGTCGCCGTGACATATTGGGTCGATCACAAGGCATATGGCCTTTGACGACGCGGCGCACCGCGGGGACCCGATTTCAATTTCCGGTTCTTCGTCGAACGGGGCTGGTCTAGTGTTATGGTTGGCTGTAGCAGATTGCTCTCGTAGCAATAAGTCAGCCATATGTATAAATTAAATACATTAAAGTAGATAAATAAATAAGATATAACCGAGCAACGTTTTAAGTTCGGCCCTGTGCTTTGTTGATGGCTATCGAGAAACATAGTCTTACGGATACTGGAGACGTTTTAATTGGAACAGGAAGTCGGTAAAATCGTCCTTATGAACGTACCAAGCAGTAGCGCGAGTTTCTAACGTCTACTCAAATATACCCTTGTTAAATCTATACTATTCATCGAAATAAATTTCCCCGCTCTTGTTTTTAAAACTCTTTTTCTGATAATATGAGTTAACTTATGTAGATAGATATATACACAGATACTATTTGTGGCGAATAACATTCCTTGCACATAGAACAAATAATAAGATAGAAGTGGCACATCCATGAAAATGTATTATATAACAATATGAAACCAATGTAGGTAATAATTGGAACCAATGTGGCCAAACTGTGTTTTGAATGCGTCATTACACTTCATAGCACATCTTCACGTTCGCAATCATCTTAAATGTTGAATCTTACTTCACATTCTTGTGCCGTACATATCCTATCCTAACCTCACAAATCGTTGAACATTGAAATCATAAATGTTAGGTTAACTTTATCACTAAACGATCCATATTGAATTTTATGAATCACAAAAAACTGTTAAAAATCAGAAGAAAAGATCGGAGTTAACATGTCAGTATCGTTTACAACCATTCCGATTATAGTATAAATAAATGGTCATTTTTGTTCGATTTTGGAGCATTCAGAAACGATTTTTGACAAGTTATTGATTCATTTGAGATATTGATATATACTGTCGAATGAACCTCAAAAACCAACCAATTATTTGTGAAACAAATAAATGATAGGTTTTCTTACACACATACCGATAGACAACCTTTGACCAAACCTTACGTCATCTCGCTGTTGCCCAGTGAGCCTCAAAATGGAAAATGAACAGTTAGTTTCTGATGTGCAAACATTTTGAAACATGTAAACGCACCATAACGTACACATTGTACATATCAGTAACGCAAACAACAAAAGTAGAAATACGCACTTTAAGAGACGACGTACATGCCTGCTAACTCACCATATACGTGTTACGATAGTATGAATGGCGCACCGTCATCACAAACGTATCGCCGGCGCGCGTTATGCAATTAGCGAGCTTAGGTCGTCACGGCTTGTTGACCTGCGCACCTCGCACCGTCTTATTTAATGACTGATGTTTTGTAACCTGTGCCGTGGCTTTACTTGCATAGAAGCTGAATACTGAAGACCATGCCGTTAGCTCCAATAACGTTATATTATATAGTCATGTCATTAATGCTCCAAAAATTGTCCTCAAAAGAACAAGTTAATAGCGTGCGAGCGTGCGTGTGTGTGCACAAAATCGGAATGCAATAAAAATTAAAACTATTAAAAAGTCAAAATAGAAATTCATGGCGCGTTATTAGCTTCTAATCACATCGAATATTAAAACACATCTTGGTTATTAAAGAAAAATCTGATAATATTAAAAATACATAATAATGTAAAAAAATAATGTAAGGAGTAAAATTTGTGGTTCTTTTTTGATTAAAATTATAAAACGCAACAACGTTATATACATAATGGTACTACTAGCGACACGCGGACGTTTATTTAGCATTATTATTAGAGTATGTCCCATTCTTTATGACGGTGAAATATTAGTATTAAACTAATCAAATTTTACCCGGCAGGCCTTATTTTTCACAGTTACTTATTAAAGAAATCGAACCGATTTGTTTTTAAAACAAATTATTTTTCTAAGCTTTTTGTTATAGACACTTTATATTGCCCGTACGGCGCTGTAAGTATCGTGGCGTGTAACAAAACCCCTACTACGATATTAATCATATAAAAACATCTAAATTCACTGGTAAGACGGCGCTGCTTGGTGGAATACGCGAATAAACGCTTCGGTGAGCAATGTTCTAGTATTCATAGACGATAGAAAAGTAGCCAAAAATAACCTATTTACCTCAGTAGATGTCATTAGCTGTGACCTGATACAGTACAGCTTGTAATGTTTTCATCGGTGAGATTTACAGTGGCATACGTTAAGTAACACTGAAGTTTTTAGAATATTAAAAATGGGACAAACAAGCAAGCTCGTCATTTATTTATTATTTTTCATAATAGTCTCCGTGGCACACAAAATGATTCATTGAGGAGGTACAGACTCCAACCCTGTTGGGTGAAAGTGCTGTGATTGTAGATACGGGACACTATTAGGGGACTTTCGAAGGTCCCCTTTTTGTATGAGGGGGGTTGTTACGGATCCCTAGAGCGGCCCTGAGACTACCCGGGTGGATAAGGCGGAAATAGTCTCCATGGCACTCGATTAATCGTTTCAATCGATGTGACCACTGAGAGAAACAACCGGCTCACTCTTTCTCGGGCGTCTCTTCTACGACCTTTACGAAGACAGTCACTGCTCCTTCGGCGTCCGGGAATCATATTCCTCAATGTATTCTTGGAAATAAATAGAAATCTCATGGTGCGGGGGTTGGATCGGTATAGCGAATGACCCATAACTTTTAATCCTCACGAAGTCAAATATTTGACCATTCATCTGGCTAAGTATACAACCAATAACCCGTACGCACAGAGAACGAGGCGACCATATTTTCCCTGGCACTTCATCCTTTTTTCAGGATCCAGGCTCAGGCAGCTCTTAGTTTCGGGCTCGTAACAGTATACCCAGATTTAGTCACCCGTAACGATGTCGAATACAGCATTTGAGTGATCTTCGTCGAATTTTTCTAAAATTTTGCGACACCGATCAGTGCGACGGTGTTTTTGATCTTCGGTCAAATCAGAGAGTATCGACCTAGTACAAAGCATACTAACGCATAAATGTTCATGCAGAATTTTCTGTACTTCACTCATACCAGTGTCCAAATTTGGCCGAATCTGTCGACAGGTTTTTTTCTCTCGTCAGCCTTTTTCATAAGCCGCTCATTATTTATATTATCTTCAGTTATAGCTATTGAGAGATGGTCCTAACGCAGATCATCAATAAAAGTGGTACGACTTTGCTTGAACTCATTCAATCATCTGTAAAGAGTAGTACGGGCTGGGGCTTATAACAAAATACCAATCAAAGCAGAGAGTAACTTTTCGAATGGTTCTTAACGGACGTTTTGGGCGGAGACCTAACTGAGAAAGGTGAAACGTCACGAAGGAACATGGCGATGAAACACTCATCATTTGCTCGGCAGCGCACATTATTGCCCATATGAGTGAGCGGGATGGCGTAAAAGAGAGACAAAATGCAACAAGCAGTGCTGCCTCACTTCCACCTTCGTTCTCTTTAAATATAAAGAGATGTCTATTATTTATTACTGTATCGATATTATATTAATAATTAAAAAAATAATTTTATATGCGATGCGTAAGAATCGTCGCTTCTATCGGTTGCCACATGAAACCTCACGTCTTTTTTTTAAATTGAGACCATAATGAAAGCGATAATACATCAACGAAAATTTTCTCATATTAAATTCTTCTTGACTCAATAAAGTTTTCAAATTGCCATCATTTTATTAGAATAAATAACAAATTCAAGCAAAGTACCTCAATGGATAACCAAAGAGATCGATTTTCGAAATTTCAAATTTATTTTTATTACCATTATTACAAATAACCAGCGTGCTGCGTGGGTAGCACCTGAAGAACGTTCAGTGCTACCCACGCAACACTATTTTCCTCTAGGGACTTGGTATTATTTCATAATATAATTTCCTCTAGCAACTTGGTACAGAAGTTTGCTACTCAATTAGCTACATATCAAGAATTTACACATAATATCCAACTTAATTTAATCACAACAAATCCTTGAATTTCAATTCCAAGTTAATCACTTTTTGTCGTGAAACTTTTTCTTTGCGTGTGGATAATAAAGCAGTCATTAGAGGTGAAATCACCCAATCATAGTGCGATTATCGAAATTAAACACCGTAGAACGCGGTCGATACCGGAATGGGTGAATGCATCGTGCAAGCTAAACATAAAGCGATGGTTTTGATTCAGGAACTTTCCACTTCCACTTGGCGTCTTCCACACAGGTACTCGTATCAGCGTTCCACTCTTCAGAATAAAAAGGTGAAATTCTTATAGAATCACTTTGTTGTTGATCTATCTCCCTATTTTGTTACAACCTTTTTTCTCAGGAACGATCTGAAGTATTAATTGAAATTATTTTCAAACGCTAAGATCTATGGTCTTATACTCCTGTAAAAATTTCTTCTAACTCGATGAAATAAAACAATATGGCTTTTCGACACGCTCATCAAAACTATTAAGGGGACTCTCCATTGACTTTGAATCTTGAAATTTGGGAAGCTCTCGTATCACAAAGTAACAAAAAAATCCAAATAAAATCATATAACGGTGGGGAAACTCATTTACAACGTAAATAAGAAAAGATATTTTTTTTCTATTCTGCCTGATATTTGGAAATAGATTTGTATTACCATAATAGATTTACGTCTCTTGAAAATTACCCTTTACATCTTTCAAGACTTCCCTGAACTGTTAATAACTATAATAATGAATGAGCTTATGTCGTTATACAGCAACTGTTATACAATTACATTTGTTATACAGCCGCTACGCCGGATCAAGAAAGTTTCCAGAAATTTCAGGTGAGGATAATTTCCAATTATTTCAGATAAACATTTCCAGACTCCAAATAGATTTCTAAAATTCGCCTCGACTGCTAATAGTAGTCACTGGCCATGAGATAAATTTGGAGCTTCAAAATGGTAGCTGCGAAACCAATTTGTAAAAAACAAAACCCGATTATTTTGATATACATATATGCATTCAAAAGAACAAAATAATGATTTCTTCAATAGTTAGTGATGATAAAAGAAAATTTTGCTTTTCCAATCTTCGTTATTAGACTAACCTACTCTCTTCCTACCGAGGGTTATAACGTCTACAATATGTAGAAATAAATTTTTTTTAATTGGCGCAATAGACTAGGATGAGCCATGGCCTTTTTAAGTATTTCATCAAGTTTTGACCTGCTTTTTATGCAAACTCCATTTGATTTCGTCAGGAATATTTTTTCTTATCTTATTTTATCCACCCGAATAACCAGTGGATTTTGCTAAATCTTACAATATCCAATTATCTAGGCGCTCAGCAAACTTGTGGACTGGTTCATCTTTACCACGTTTCATTTATTGATATGCCATCAATTATGCTATATAAATAAGGCAAATACCGCGAGTCTTTATACAGCAATAAGGTAATTTATCTTTACATTTATTCCGGATGTTGATGCATATAAAATTAGGAAACAAATTCAAAAGATCATATATTTATATTCATGACGGAAGAACTAGGATATTTCAAAAAAAGCCTAATTTTTCGATAATACTAACCAAGCCCATAAAGAGTGACTGCAAAACAAGTATTTTTTTTTCTTTAGGGATGGTATAAATGTTAATTTAAAATGACACATTATCCCCAAAAAATCGTAAGTTGGGCAAGGAATGGTTTTTGAAATGTATCAATGTCCGTATACTTGAAACAAGTACCATTCAGATGTTAACACAATTCGATCAGTAAACACTTTAAACATTTATATATATATATATATATATATATATATATATATATATATATATATATATATATATAATTTTAAAAAGTTTTAGTAGCTTAGATTAGTAGCTGCAATTATTCTGTGTTTTTCTGGTGTTATATTGTTATCTATGTTAATGTCAGGGATTGTAATAAATATATAAAATAAAACTGTAGAATTGTTTGTTCAGGCCAATTCTATCGAAATAGTCTAGCGAATGTACGAAAGAAATGGTTATGTGGAACATAAGTAGAAACAAGACACAAAAAAAATGTCTTGAAATTTTTGTTTGTTTATTAATTTATTTATTTACATATTGGTCTGTTTTCTGTTCGCGTATCAAGTAATTTATTGGTAAATTCTGTTTGACTTGAGACAATAGATAGATTATATTTTATCGCAATCGGCTAACTAAAAAGAAGATATGATTATTTTCCATGTCAATACAAAGCGCGGTTACTGAAATAACAGCTTATAACTTTTATAATTATTATAATAATTAGCGTTACATATATTAAACTTACAGTTCGCTTAATGATATATTTTAAATGTCCTCGCGAGCCAAGTCGCAAGCACAGCTAGTTAGATATATGTAAATAAATCTTCTATTCTTCTAGGCTATGAATACGGGCCGCGGGGGGAGGGAACGCGTGCAGGTCCACAGAGCGTGTCCGGCGACGCGCTCTGTGGCGCACCGCGGGCGGCTCGTCCGACAACTCTACGGGCGCCTACGAGTTGTAAGCTGTTTACTAGCTCCTGTAATTAATGCGCACGGTGTACTGTGACAAGTGTCCAAGTTGATACGTCGATGTGAATCCACGTCATTCTCCTAGGTCCAGAGATAGTCTTATCATTTTGTGACTGCGAACTGATAAGAAGATAGTTACAGGCAATCAAACACATTAGCGTAAAGTTTACATATTGTTTTGCATGTTCGACACAAAATGAAGAACTACTGAATGTATTTTAATTAAGCCTATTATACTGTCTTGAACAACTGTGTAATAAAATAAGCAAGAACAGAAAATAACGCGCATACTTAAATTTCCATTGAATCGAATTGCATATTAGCTTATGTGAAATTTTCGTATTTATAATAAAATTAAATTACTTTACCTGTATATTACAGATATTGCAAGTATAAATGTGGTTCCTTGGAGCAGACAGTTATACATTGGGAACATAGTTAAAGCTGACAGTTAGGTTAAAAAATTTAATTTGGCTCACTTTTTCACTTAAATTCCCATTGAATCCAATTTTTAATTTCCATTGAACCGATGGAAATTTATAGATATAATTTAAAGTGGACGTTATAGTGAAGTTTGAATTTTTTCAGGTTTTTTATACTGATATTTAGGAGTCATATTTTGCATATAATTTTGAAGTATTTAATTAATTATATATTAATTGAAATGTCGCCAGAATTATCCAATTGTAAAATATTATTCATATAGATCTAATATTCTACAAACTGTGAGATTATGATTACTTTAATTTCCATTGAATCGAATTTCATAGTTTATGTGAAATTCTCGTATTTATAGTGAAATTAAATTACTTTGCCTGTATATACAGATATTGCTACATTTAAATGTAGTTTCTTGAAGCAGACAGTTAAACGTTGGAAGAATAGTTCAAGCAGATAGTTAACGTTAAAAAAATTGTTTTGGCTCACTTTGTTCAATTGTTTACGGGATGAAAATTGCGATATCACGTCACGCCATGAGCGTAACGCGCTTCGGGTATACTCGACGGTACACCAAGTACAGCCGAACAATTCGACGCGCTTCGGGTATACTCGGCGGTAAAGTACAGTTGAACGAGAGTTTATATTTTTTTCTCCTCTTCCTCTTTTTTTCCTCGTTATATTTCGATATATGTATAAATTCTTTATTACATTAATTTCCAAATAATAATTTTATCGGTACATACAATCGTAATACAATGTAAACTTTAATGTTGTGGTTTATTCAACGTATGTAATGAAGATTTTTTGTTAGTGGTATTAATTGGATTGCTGAATTCAGTTGAATGCCAAATATTCAGTTTAATGCCAATATAACATTTTGGCTAGAATTTTAAATATATATGAAGTCCAAGTTTATAATAAAGACGTAAATTTTCTCTCTATATTTCGATAATATAAATTGTTTATTACATTAATAATTTTATCGGTACGTACAATGGTAAATGGTAATGGTTGAAAAGGTCAATGCTGACATACCACTTTGGCTAGAATTTATAATGAAGACACACATTTTTTCTTTATAGATAAATTTTGTATTTATTCATTTAGTATGTAGTATATTTTACATGTAAATGAATAACTTTGTTAATATGATTAAGCTTATTTTTATGAATTATCATATCATATTAATTATAATATTATTAAATAAAATTTCCCACATACACACTACGATTATATTGGTTACCAAAGTTTTCACTATAAGTGAAAACTTTGGTAACCTGTGTGGTCTTAAGCACACTCAGTTTTTTAGCTATGTAACTTTCAATGCAGAATTACACCATTGTTGTGTCTCTTTCAATCAAGTTTAATACTGGCGAAAATAAAGTGATTTTTTTATACTAGAGGGGACACAATATATTTGTGTATTTAAAAAATGCTTACTTTTTTATCATATTAAATAATATGTGTGGTATGTTTGAAATCCATGGTATATTGGATATATTTGGCAAAATAATTTATCAAAAAAGTGATATTCCATGCAACGACTGTTTGTAAATCTATACATATAATAAAATTGCAACATAATGCATTCTACATATGGTAAATATTTTAAAGAGTGATTGATTTGGCGTATAGAATGATAGTAGAAGCCAGAAAACCTATTTTTAGATTGTTTGTCTGTCTATATGTTAATTTGTTCTCCAATCATGCGAAATCTATTGCACGAATTTTGATGTAATTTGGTATGTTAATATTTTGTACCCTCGGGCAACATATAGGTTACTTTAAAAACAAAATTAAACAATACAAAAAAAATTCTAACAACTTTTTTATACCGAATTCCACGCGAACGAATTCGTCACGTCAGTACAGCTCGACATATCGACCACTTCAGCATATCGACAACTTTTTCTATACATCACAAAGTTGCTATATGTCAAATAACTTTTATCCTTAATTAATTTTTAATAAACAAAAATTTGGTTGTTTATAGTACTCATTACTTGATATAAGATTATTTTTAATTTGAAATTATTGCAATATTTGTCTAATAAATAGTGTTTATTTTTTGTGTACCAAAATCGTAATTGATTATGGATGTTGCCAGAAATCTAGATTACGAGACTAAAAAATACTGAGAATGTAATTTAATGATCTGTTAGTTAATGTTATGTCAAAATCATTATCCTCTTTGCACTCGTACGCTGTGGTTATATTTTTAAATATTTTCTTTATCTCATAACCAACAATATATATTCTCGTGTGCATTTTCATTGTAGTCCACTGACATTGAGATCACAAGTGAGCCTGATTAACTATGAATTTTCATTGGGCTCCCTCGTTTAATTTCTTTTCTTTTTTATTATAAAACATAAGTCCATTGACATTTACATGTTGGCCTGATTATCTATGTTTATTATACTCTCGTGTCTGCATTTTCATTGTAGTCCATCGAGATTGTGATCACAAGTGGGCCTGATTAACTATGAGTGTTCATTGGGCTCCCTCATTTAATTTCTTTTTTATTATAAAACAAAAGTCCATTGACATTTACAAGTGGACCTGATTAACTATGTTTATTACACTCTCGTGTCTGCATTTAAATTGTAGTCCATCGACATTGTGATCACAAGTGGGCCTGATTAACTATGAATGTTCGTTAGGCTCCCTGATTTAATTTGTTTTCATTTTTATTATAAAACATAGAGCTAACAATATCGGAAAGACGGTTTTACTTCTTTTACGATTCTCAGTTTAACTATTCTACAAAAGACTACTTCTACAATCGTGTGTAATTTAATTAAACTTTATAAGACAGTAATGAATTTGAAAGTTAAAAAATTAAGATATTATATGGTACATTTTTATTACAATTTAAACTATACAGTAAGTTTAATAACATATTCTTGTCGCTTTGCGATTCTTATCTATTTAGACCCTTTTAACTAGCCCTTTCAAACGAAACCCTTCACTATTCATAGAATTAAAAAAAGGATTCGTGTACTTACTATGCCCAACAACCCCTTCTAAAATTTCCCTACAAATATTTTTGAGTGTTAGCCACTGAGACATTTGCGTGTCTAATATCCATTATTAATATTAAAATTTCAAGTTTCTACGTCGAGCGGTTTCTGAAACTTACGACGGACAGACGGACGGACACGCGAACGATCTTAAAAGGGTTCCAGTTTTCCTTTTGATGTAATGAAGTCTATAAATTGTGTACGTCTAGGTGCGAAAAGGAAATTTGCTAAATTCTGGAACTTATCCATTTCTGATTTTTCTTCATATCAGTAAAGCTAATAATTTTCAAGATTAACACTTTTCGAAAATAAGTAAAACGGTAATGTAGATTAACTACTCTTGACGTAATATAAATACGTTTATTTATATTTTTAAATTCTTTATTACATCCTCTTAGTACCAAACAAATTTTTTCATAAATAAAATTTTGAATAATTTTGTTGCCAAAAGGCTCGGTCCATTTAGCTGAGTTGTACACGGGAGTTAGTGTTTTTGCATTTCCCTCGAAACTAAAGGACGAAAATAATCCATAATTCTTTTCGTTTGCTTACTTAAAAAAAAAACACACATTTTTCATTTTCTGAATCGTAATTACATTTAAGCCTTTTATTATTATAAACAGAACCTGCATAAAAAAGCGAGAGTAATATTTGAGCGCGTGCAACTCAGTACACTTGACAGAAGTGAAGTATTTGTGTAATATTCGTTCAATTAAAGCATTCAAAATGTGGTGTATATTTTTTTTCAATTGAAGCATTCAATGTATGGTATATTTCATTTCAATCTAAGCATTCAATGTGTGGTATATATTTTTTTCAATCTAAGCATTCAGTGTGTGGTATATATTTTTTTTCAATTTGAGCATTCAATGTGTGGTATATATATTTTTTTTAATTTAAACATTCAATGTGTGGTATATTTTTTATTAAATTTGAGCATTCAATACGTGGTATATTTTTTTTTCAATTTAAGCATTCAATGTGTGGTATATTTACGTACATGATACTCTAGACGTGACTCTAGTTTAATATCGGATAAGACATAGTTATACGTGAAAATGAAATTTCCCGCTATAATTCTTCCAGTTTCAATTTTCTCCAGCACCATATTATAAAACAGGTATCGTTTCCATCGTTTCACTATTTCATTTTTTGGACTTCCTCACATAATCAATTTCTTCGGCCACAATATAAACCATATATATGGCAGTATAATAATTTGTGACTATCGGCTACACGTTAATTGCAAGGGAAATTCGACGAATTGATGTTATTTTCTTCACTTGGCTTTAAGCCGTATCGAACGAGCTACGCGTCTCCGAGTTTAGGTCGTAAAACGATAACTAAAATTATATAGGTTCATTGAACTCGAGAAGCATTTTGAAGCGTCATGCACGATGACATTCGTCTAGGTGGTCATCCGTTGCTAGCTGTTAATAAATCGTGGCCAAAGGGTCCCTTGGTCGAGTTAAAAACAATTTACGAACCGTGACTCGATTCATTTCGAGCGTTCCAGATAAGGCAAAATAATTGATGGGTTTAACGAACAAATTTAGAGTGTCATTATTATTTCACAAAATAACTTCTTTGTTAAAGAACCGAGATAAGAAGCTTTCATTATTGTTTTCAATTATTATCACTTTCACGGAAAATAGGAAAAAATTTAAGGCCTTTAAAAGAAAAACAAACGTGATACTTACAAACACTATGAGCTGATGCAGTAGATATTAGGGATCTATCTCCACTCAAACAATGGATGTTATTGACCCCTTGTTTTTTAGTTTTTTACTCGTTTCAATTTTTGTTTTCGGGGTAACCCTTTTGTCATGGGCAATCGCCGATTTTGTGACAATTTCAAAGTTTGCATTGGACTTTAACATTTTTTAATTTTTATTGCCATCAACTTAAAACTATCTAAATTTAAATAAAATTCCCTATATTATATCTGAATATTTTAAATGAATTCTTTTAAAAAATATTTCAAAATTCGCCAGAACATAAAAAAAACTATTTCAAAAATCCATCTTTTGGCCTACATCGTATTGAAGTGACTTCTCATTTTTCAGGACTTTTATCATGAAAAAGAACGCATGAAAAAGAATCAACTTCATAATAGAAATCTGCAACTGTTTAAATTGAATTGTTGAATGTAACAACCCGACAAGCACGTTACTTGTGTGACTTGCTACATAGCGTGTACGTTACTTGTGTGACTTGCTACATAGCGTGTACGTAGCACGTTACTTGTGTGACTTGCTACATAGCGTGTAATTTATATATTTTAACGAAAAGAGAAAACTTTGTTTGTACCCCTTTTAAGCATATTGGGCACACGGAGGATTGTGGGATTTGGCATATTTAAAGTTTATATGGAGAAGGAGTGCAAGAAGCTAAAATTTATATATAATATGCCTATATATTAATACGTGAGGAGAAAACTCTGTACCTCTTTTTAAGCACATTGCGCGCATCGAGGATTGTGAGATTTGGCATAGTTAAAGTTTATATGGAGAAGGAGCGCAGAAAACCAAATACTTATATACCTACAATATATGTTACAAATACATTACAAGATTCATTGTTTATGTTCAAGAATAAAAGATTCATTGTTTACATTCATACTGCCAATGTCAAACACAATAATTTGTGGTCAAACAATCGCATAGAGTAGAAATTATCGCCAAAGAATTTTAAAATGTCAATGTGAAAGATTGAATGAATTACACGTAAACGAATAACGCACAAACTTAAAAATTTAATGAATTACGACGGAATTTTGAGCACTGGATAACCACTAGCATCGGTAAATACTTAAATGAAAGTGAAAAATATAAATGGTATGAAAGAAATACATGCCTAAATAAAGAGATCGGGAAAATAAACAAAGACTTACTAAAATTGTGAGCGATAATTTCTGAAAGAGGAAATCGCTAGTGACAGCACGCGTGGAGTAACTCACGCGAAACGATGAACTTTATATTATTTCTTGAGTGTCATAAATAAGGAGTTCTACATCACTGGATTAAGCGATGACAGAAGGATAAAGCCTTTCATTATGCAGAGGAGATGACAAAAATATAAAAAGACCGATTTACGAGTGGAGCTTGCGTTGAGGATTCCGCATGTTTAACCGTTTGAGTGCCGACGAGCGCCATCGCCCTCGTGCGCGTACTAACTAAATTTGCCACGAGCGCGATGGCGCTCGCGAAATCAGTTGCTGTTTTCCAATTATAATATTATTAGTAATTACAATATAAAAAGAATCCCGGAAAAGAAAATGTTTAAACCGTGATGTCGGAATACGAAAATAATTCGAGTGAAAATGATCTTTTTTCAAGTTGTGAAGAAAGCGATAGTGGGAGTGACATTGTGGTGAGCACACAATTTGGCGTAATGCAAATTTTGAGTGATAGTGATGATAACAATTATTTTGCTGATACGGAGGATGTACCGGACTGCGAAAATACGATGTGACCTTGATTTCAGTTTTTGTGATAATTTTTGTTCACAATATATTTTTCCATAATTTTCTTTGTATTTTATTATTCTTGTAAAAGTTTTTATTAAGAAAACACCGAAAAAATTATTAAAGTTGATAATTTTTGGAAGAGATGCAGTTTTTTTTCGAGACAAGGGTAAATGACATGAAAAACAAAAGATTTCTATGGCACTTTTAAGTATATATGAGTAAAAAACCATGACACTAAAACGGTTAAAAGTGAATTTAAAAGTGAAAAAGAAAGTTAACATTAAAAATCAATTTAAAAAATGTAAAATAACTTTGACAAATATTAATTATTTTTGTACATGTATTATATTGTTTAGCAGTGTCAGAGGTACTGGATCTTTACTGATTGCTCACCTACAAGAAAGTAGAAATAATACATCACGTAGTTTCATTTAATCATAAATTAATTTCTACAAAATTAACGCCAAATATATTTGAAACTTAAAATTAAAAATAAATTTAAAATATTAAAAAAAATGTAAAATAATTATCACAAATATTAAATGTACATGTAAATATATTGTTTAGCGCGTATTTCGCAGATGTGAGAAACGAAAAGAAATTAAAAAACTTATCTGCCGTTGTTAAGCCTAAAATAAAGCAATTAGTTCTTGTAACACTTATAAATCATGTACTTATGAAGAAAAAAGTGGTGAGCAATTTATCAAATTAGCAAAAGATGGCGTTAATTTTTTAGGAATCTTTCTCATTTTTATAACAGAACATAGTGTAAAAAATATTAGATTGTGTCAGTTTCTTACGACTTAGTTTACTCATTCTATAGGGAAACATTAAGTATGCAATGCTACCCCAGTAAAGTGTAAACAATAGAGTTATTTATTTCAGTATAACCTGTTACATTTTTTAATAGTGGTTTGCCCCTATGAATAGATATACGTACATTGATGAAAATTATCTTCATCAAGTATGGGCTTTCTAAAACAAAAATATTTTTAAAATCAAACGTGATGTTCCAGCGAATTGGCACAAACAAACAAATAAATAATACAAATTTTTCCGCTTTATATATTGGTATAGTTAAATAAATACAGTGACGATGTTTTATATTAACATAGGCTTTCTAAAACAAAAATATTTTCAAAATCAAACGTGATGTTCCAGCGAATTGGCACAAACAAACAAATAAATAATACAAATTTGTCCGATTTATATATTGGTATAGCTAAATAAATATAGTGACGATGTTACATATTGACACGGGCTTTCTAAAACAAAAACATTTTTAAAATCGAACTTGATGTTCCAGAGAATTGGCACGAACAAACAAATAAATAATACAAATTTTTCCGCTTTATATATTGGTATAGCTAAATAAATACAGTGACGATGTTACACAGTAACATGGGCTTTCTAAAACAAAAACATTTTTAAAATCGAACTTGATGTTCCAGAGAATTGGCACGAACAAACAAATAAATAATACAAATTTTTCCGCTTTATATATTGGCGAAGATAAATAAATACAGTGACGATGTTACATATCAAATCATTCCATAAGGACGCATTCCTAATAATGTATTTATGACGTTCCTAATACACCATCTATTTCAGGCACAGTGCTCATATAATGACGACCATAATAGATATTTTTTTAGTACTGCGAAAAATAAAAAATACCTACGCATCTATGTGAATTTTTTTACAGCCTACTAAATTTGTTACTGACTACTTTTTCGTTTTTGCCCCTATTGTGATAAAATTGGTGTATTCGAGATAAAATCGGTGTACATGCGTAATATAATGACGCAAAACAAAAAGTAAAATATTAAAACTTCTAGAACAATTTTTAGACAAACTCGCCCTTAAATGAAAGGGGTGAAAATTAAAAAAGATTGCCTACCCCATCAAAAAACTGCCGTGGGGCAGGTCTTCCAAAAAGCAAAAAAAAATGTTTTTGAACTAAGTAATCTTAATGTTTTGGTTTCGAGATATTTCATTTCAAAATCATCAGTAAGGTGCCATTCTTCCTATCTCCTAAAATATCGTTTAACAAAATGGAAAAAATGCTGGAAACTACGTACTTTCAAGCTTTTCATAAATAGTTTCACTGAAAACTATAACGGATACTGAATCAGATTTATAATTGCCAATTTAAAAAAAAAATCTTTCCATATCGTGGTGATATTTTGCCTAAATGAAAGTTAGGATGAAGTATGATTCTATATGGACAGAGTTATAAAAACTACCTGCTTTTATAATATTTAATACGTATAAATCAAAGGTTACAAGACCTTATGTATGTCAGAAACAGGTATATCAGAAGCATATTTAGCCAGTTTTCCATTTAAGGCTGGGAGCACTAAAAATTAATAGAATAGTAGAATAAAACAGAATACTCTTCATTTTAAAATCGGTAAACCCTGACGTCTACACCTCTGTAATAACATATTTTTTAGGAAAGCCATGGTTTTTAAGATACCGAGATAAAAATAATAAGAATTTTTGTATATTTCAGCAAAACTTCGTTTTTATTTCAATATTTTTTAAATAATACTAATAGCAATTGATTAATTCGTACATAAAATGTGAAACCTATCAATCAGGCTGGAGTATATTGAAGACCCTGCTGTGCTAGTAAGAGCTAAGGACACTAAGTGTTTAAAACGTCTGTACGATTTCTAGAACAACGAAGATCTCATATAAGTATCCCCTAAACATTCGTATTCAATCTACTTATATTATTCATTGTTTGGAATATTATTATAGCTCAAGTAAACTTCCCCTCTCTAAACAGACATCGACCAATACGATTTTATTTACACGCTCACACGAAGGTCACTCAAAGTCGACTCACTAAATGGGTCAAACAAACGGAGTGCAAATCCGCTTAGACACGTGACGTCGTCGACTCTACGTACGATTCATCGCTAGCAGCATCTGCCGCCGATAGGGTAACCATTTTTATCGGGTCCTAATCTGACTTCCTTTATTACAATCGCTAGCGACCCAATCCGACTTCGTTCAAGAATTGAAATTACTTCTTTGGATTTCTTTTTTTGTCTAGGAAGGGAAAATATGAGATTTATTTGGGACTTATAAATAAATAGTTGCGGTTTAGTTAGTTTAACTCAATAGTACTTCTACCTATCAATTTTGCGACAGATCTACCTATCAATTTTACATACAAAAATACATTTAAACCATTGGTTTAAATGTTTAACTCACAAATGATCCCAGAACACTTCCGACATCCTACATTTATATCGTCATTACCCGTTACATGTTCGAAAACACACTATTTATTAAAACGCACGTTCATCCGGACACTATAACTTTATGCTTTTTGTGAAAATTTTGTTTATTGGTGAAAACTGCATGTCAGTAGCATAAACTGTTTTTATACAAAACCCTAAAAAACAAACAAATAAACAAACAAAACTTTCATCCTTATAATTTATGTGTCATGATGGCCCAATAAGACCATTTATTATAACATAAAGCAATTTAGATATTTCCTCGTCATTAGTTTATACTTATCGCCTCTCATCAATATCATTACGTACTTATAGCGTACGAAGTTTCCTACATATTTAAACATTGGATGCGAATGGTCATCCAAAATGCTTGAATTTTTTATATTACTTCTTATATCGACTTTACACGTAACGCAGATGAACGGCTTTTGTGGTTGACGAGGGGGCGGCCGACATCTGCCGACTTTTGTCGGACAAGGTCGGCGGGTGATTTCTCATCGAGTCAATGCATTCATCAAGAGGCTCGCGCCGTCAACCAAACGTCTTCCGTCTCCACCAGAGCGAGTTAAGTCATGTCTTTGTATCCTTTTCACCGTTAGCGCTTTTTAACTAGTGTTCATAGAGTCGATCGTAGTTGCTCCAATTTTTCGTACAACCCATTTTTGTAGGATATACACATTACAGTATGAAATATCATATATTGTATTTTCTCCGATTATTGTCGAAGAACCAATAAAAGAAGCATTAAAGAAACGAATTGTTATAAGAACAAAGTCATTTGCCAGAAAGGGAATTATAATGAGCGTGAGAACCATCGAGCGTCGCTTATTTATCACTGAATATGAAAAGTTTCTACATGCCACATACTCTTTTGTGACTCTAGTTGCTATTACTTGCTAGATATATTCATTGCATTAATTACACGGCACATTTACCTAAGAAAAATACAAACGGATGAAATGATCCAAGTGATCAAAATAATTAAGAGTAGATGCAAGATATATTACAGATTTCGAAGAAATATCTCGATAGCGATATGTGATGATATCGCTAACGAGATATTTCTTCGAAATACGTGATGATTTTGAGCCAGTCTTGAAATTCGTTCTGAAAACATTCCCCTACTTCCTATTTTCAAACATAATGTGTACACTATAGAAATACGGAATGTTAGGTTCTGGAGTTGAAAGCGTACCCTCCGAAAGTACGTGTCATATAACAAATAAAAAATAAAAGTTTTTTTTTGTATGAAACGTGTTTCCGTACTTAACTTATTTATTACACTAACACCTTCTATATCTATTAGAGTTTTTCGTAGTATAAATTACAAATTATTTTTTTACTTTCCTGGAAGAAATTATTACGGGGCAACTAACAAAACTCATTACTATTCTCCAACAATTTCTGCAATGTTAATGAAACTTTTTGAAGTCTAAGTAGGGTATATAAAGGCGCAACGGGCGACTTTCTTGTTAGTTAGTTAACTGGTTTCGTAACTGGTTTCGACAAGTAAAGGACTTCCAAAAAATTAATCCCCACGTGATTTGATTATTAAATTTACAATAGCCGTATGCGAATGACACTATCACTTGTTCTAATTTTTGCGGCGCCCGATAGTTTACGTTGGAAATGTTATTTTTCTTTGTGTACTTATTTTTATGTTCTAATTTTTATAGTAATATAATAATAATAATACTAAAATTAAAATAAGTACCTGAGTACTTATCCGTCCTTCAGCATAATTCGATTTTATTCATGTGGTATTTAGAGAAAACAACTGGTAACGTCTTATTTATGCAGATGTCTACAGCTCATGCAGTATCCAAATACGAATAATCAAGTTCGTATCCCAACTAGAAGTTCAAAACTTGTGTGTTCTAATCTACTCTAAACGAAGAAAGAGTGTTATATTTTAGGCAGACAGAGTACAAGCTATAATATTTTACACCAAAATTCCCAAATTTGTTTGGCAATTTTTTCATAATGGCACCCCGCACATGTGTAACATCGTCCCCAGCATCTGTGCAACGATCTGTCCGGCCGGCAACGTGACAAGATGTCATGATTCATCTCATTAAATACGAGAGTACGTATCGTAGCCATATTTTACCAGATGCGATTACATCATAAACGTGATAATCGCCGTCCGCTATTCGTGAGCACACGCAGTTTTGTAGTGTCGCTTTTGACAATCATGTATATACTCGTACATACATATATGTGTGGCAGATAATTTTTTTTGTAAGTTTTATTTCTAAAGTTAGGTAGCTAATTCCGGTTAGTTTATTGTTTTGAAATGTATCTGAACACGTTGTCAAATCGAATGTTATAACGTTTACGTTTATATAAAAAACCGTAAGATTTACATGAAGAACATAATAATATCTAGGTTTCCACATCTCTAAAATTTAGACCTTTTTAGAGTTCCCTATTAAAAAAGTATAACGACCGAACAACTGTCTATCTGTCTGTCATAGTCAATTTTCCTTGGTAAACTACATGTATGTGAATAGCTAATACATAGAACAATTTTAGGGAATCGTTAGAAAGGGCTATTTATAAAACCTCAAAAATAATTTTAGGCAGTATATCTTCAGAAGTATACCGAAAAAATTTAGTTCATTATTTTCAAAACTACTGACTAATAAATTAGGAAAATCATTCTAAATATCATAGTTTTTGCGATAGTCACGATATTTTTAGGCCCGTTAAAGATATGTGTTTATGTATACATACGAAACTCTAAGCGAGTCAAGTTCTATATATAATAGACTATACTTCGTATATATATAGACTTGTCAACTTGACAAGTCTTTTATTCAAAATCTGGAATAATAAATCGTATCCGGTCGATACAAAAATATCACCATCAAAAATAATCATAATTTATAATTGGACATCTTTCCAAGCTCTACCTCTACTATGAGCGACTAATTTACCTTTCCATCGTCAAACCGATTTGGATGTATGGTATCCAGCTTTGGGGATGTACCAAGCAGTCAAACCGTAATGTAATCCAACGAAGCCAAAACAAGTTATTGCGTATAATCACCAATGCATACCGCTATGTAACCAATCAAGAAATTCACAGCGGCTTAGATATAAAATAGATTAACGAAGTTATCCAAGAATATGCTATTAAACACTCCTCAACCATATCAACGTAGAAGCCATTCGACTTTTGGACATTACCCATGAACTGTGAAGGCTAAAATGTATTAAACCTCAAGAATTAACTTCATGAATAAATTTAATTTATCTAGGAGCTGAACATTGGTACAGTAAACCTGCATACGACTTACTTGAAAATAAAATCCAGTACATTTCATCAATGATTTATTAAAATTACAATCTTCATGAATATCCAATAAAAGATGTTTTAAAAAAGAAAAAAAAATTATCACCATACACATACACTATAATAGTCTCTAGATAGGCATAATATGTATATATATTTGTATATATGTATATATGTATATATGTATATATGTATACATGTATACATGTATACATGTATACATGTATACATGTATACATGTATACATGTATACATGTATACATGTATACATGTATATATATATATATATATATATATATATATATATATATATATATATATATATATATATATATATACTTTTTTAAACGCCTGCGTAAAACAATATCCATTATGTGTTTGGTGATTCGAGGTATGCTTTATACATGTTGGAGTTAAACTTTTAAACCGGTGTAGCTACATCAAAATATGTTATTAATATTTTATAAACAACATGTGACCCTACAAACAATTCAGCGGTGTATATTGCTAACGATTATAGTTTGTCTGTTATGACAATTGAGGTATTATTTGTATAGAGAGGACATTTCAAACAATATCGAAATACAGTTGCATTACAACTAACCATTCAGCAATCTTCGTATTTTTTTTACTTCGGCTATTTCCGGCAAGGCTTTTGATTTCTCGTTCACTCACAAGGAGAAGCAAGAGAAAGTAGTGTTTAACCTTTTCGCACTGATTATCTTACTTTTCGCGCTGATGGCAAATACGGGCAGAGTTGGGTGTGACAGCATGAGTATAGAAAAGGGCCGTCATTGTCAATAAATAAATAAATTGCATTTAAAAAGTCAAATCAATAATTAATTTAGACGTGAACATTTCTATTTACATAATTTATCTTTACTTCTTGACACTTTCTACTGTAATTAGTACTGTATTTATCGCACGCGCTGGCATTTTTACATATCTATGTAAATTGCTGGAACGTATAGAAGCGTCATACGCTCGCGAGCGACTAATGTAACTGCGGTCAGTGGACCGCAACTAGGTTTCGAATTCCCACGGCATCTTTATGCAAATAATCCCTCATGATTATGACCCGTTTTCTTTTACAAAATCGGATCAAAGAAAGTATTTTTAAGTTAAACAAACTAGCGTTAAAAAATTACACGACTATGGAATTTACAAAAAAGTGAAAGAATGTTTATAACTAATTATTATAGATAAGTTATTTCATGCGTTTGGACTTCACAAGATTAAACTCCACAATTCAGTACATAACTAAAGCACAGAATAAATAACGGGGCCGTTGAGACGCAAATTACAATTATTAAAAAAAGGTTTTAAAACAAAATACAGGAATGTTCCCTTTATGTCCGAGCAAAGCCGGGACAGGCAACTAGTATTTTTTAGAACTAAAAATATAAACATTTTCTTTCTATATATATTTAACACAGATAACTAAACATTAAAACAAGACTACACGTTTGTCTGAGTGTTTGTATATAAATGTCGTCACTCTTTGCCTTCCGCTTCTTGTATTTAATACAACGGAACACGGGTCTATAAACTACAAAAACGGACATCCAAATTGCATCCATATGCGTTAACTATAATAATTTTACTGTATATTACGATACAATGACGTTATATCATGTAAACATGTTATTAGCGATCTCTGCATGTGATACCCAAAAAATAGGCTAACCTATCTAAACATAATTTGCGATTTATTTTAGTTATTAGTATGTATTATGATTCATAGTATCATTGTCTTTTGTTACTGGCTTATTTAAACAAAATATTCATAAATATACCTTTCTGCGTTATGACAAAGTGTGTTAATTACACAGCTATCGCCAGAAAATATCCCATATTAATATATCTTTGTAAGTACATGCAAATAATATTCAAGTTAATTTTTACAATGTTTTCTTTAAATTTATTTCATATTGTCTAAAAGGCAAAATCAGATAACAATAGAGATATAGCAATATTTAGTTGTACTTGTCGCACTTGCACTATATCAGCAAACGTGGTGAAACCGCTCAGAATTGTGTGTAGGATTATTCCGCTGTTATCAATGGGGAATAGGCTAATCCGACTGGTCTTACTGCAATGCTATCCTCTTCACAACTATATCGTACCCTTTCCCCCATTATATAAACATAGACCTTTCAAAATTGTAACTATCTCTTTTTTATACACGCTTTTTTGAGTCAACATCGCAGTCTTCTATGTGTTATACAATAGTTCCATGAATATGTACAATTTCATAGTATTTGTGTACTCTCGAGCTTGTAATAGTAATTAAGTACTCATTTTAAAGTGTAAAGTCTCTATATAACGTACCGTCTCTATTTCATATTTTATATCTACACATGTAGATGTATCTAGTGTAGATACGAGCCAAGTGACATGAAAAAAAAAACATTAATTAGACAGTGGATAGACAAACGAGTAACCAAGTGTTTAGACAAACGAGTAACAAATACCTAACCTATAACTTTTACGTATTTTAGGAAATCCCAGAAAAATTCAACGAGCACTTTAAGTATATGCATGTAAAGTAGACACTAATCCTATAACACGTCATTTCTATACACCCAACCGCACGCAAGCACGCCAACGTCGGGGACGGCGAATAATAAAGGCCATTCGTCAATACTCGCGTCGCTATGGTTACCGAGCGTCGCCATGGTTATGGAGACGTTTGCTTCATGAGTAAGAATGGAAATACCATGACATTGAATTTTGGGTTTCCGGGATTTTCCCTGCACGAATTTTAAATTTAGAAGCGAAGTCAGCAAAGAAATTTACGTTACGAAATTCATATTAATAAAAATTATTAAGTGCAAGTGTTACAATGGGTTAATCAACTTAGAAATAAATAAAGAATAATAAACTATTTTTATACAATTATTATCAATTTCTACTTTCTTTAAATGTTCATTTCTGCAACACAGAGAATTCTGTATTAAACGTCAGTAAACATCGAACTTATTAACAAATTCTAAATATGAATCATTTATCAACGACTATTAAATATATTTGTCGTTAATTTTGTAGAAATTCATTATCACTTAATTTTTCTTCACAACTAAACGGAACTACGCGATGTAGTACTATTTCTACTTTATTTAAATTCTTAACCATGACCTAGGTTTTGTCGTATGACGTCTTCAGGTGTGCAATTTGGAAAGATCTTTGTTTGAAAAGTTAATGGAGAAGTTTTCCGCGTTTATGTAATCAGATTATTGGAGCAGTTTTAGTTGAGCTAACAAATTGACACTTGGTATTTGAATAGAACATTAATTATACATATCTGTAAAAATAGATGTTACCAGTTCTTTACCTAATCGGCAGAAAAATGAGAACAAGTGAAAAGGTCAGTGCATACTGAGTACAATCTTTACTTCATTGCTTACCTATGTGCGTTGTTTACGCGGCAATAAAATACCTGAGCCTGTATTAAAAAACCCCGGGTTTGAATTACTGAACGAATTTCTTTTTTGAGGCTAAAATAAAAAAGGTCCTTTAGTCTATATTCTGATATAGAACTTACCTAAAAAAAAAACAGAAAATAGATTGTACTTTTGAAACAATTAAAGAAATTTTTACGTACATTTTTCAATTAATTTCGAATATTAACTATTGTGTTCAACGAGCCACATTTAGTTCAAATGACCATTTATTTATTAATATATTAATATTAAATAAATATTTAATATTAATATATTAAATAATTATTTAAAACTGAGAATAAACACATTAAGCAAACTATTTATTAATTGTTTAATTAATTTATTTAAAACTTTAATGATAAACACATTAGGTGAACTTCTTTCGGTCAACAAAAATTCTATGACAAGTGGATTAGTCGTCATAAATACTTTAAAATAGTGAAATAAACAATAACGCCAAGGATGAAAAAAATGTGTTTACAAACAATATAATATAAACAAAACGTAAACACCATGTGCAATGTTTATGTTACTGACTTCTGTTCGACGTGCGGTCGCGATCTAATCAAACAAAAATAGTTAAAATTACGAATTAAAAATTCAAATTTTGTTCGAATAAATCAATCAAAACACTCATTTCGCTTTCACTAAGACTTGCCAGTAATTAAGAAACAAAATAACTTCATGCAAAGGTGTCGATGTGGCAACATATATTCGCCAAGCGAATTCTTAGTGAAAACACATAGTGTCCGGAAGTTACAAACCACTTAAAATTATTCTTGTAACTAAACTACTGAATTTTGTTAATTGATTTTTGGTGTACAGTTGGCGAACACCATCTACTATATGAGGATTCATTTAATGTCGAACGGTCAAATCCACATTGTGTATTAGGAATCATGGACTATAGAAGACTAAAATAGAAACTATGAAAATAAATTTTGGTAATTTATAAAATGGTGAACATTCATGCCCATTAAAGTGGGGACGCAGGACGGAATAAGATAAGAGAGAAAGTAGTTATAAGAAATTTAAGAAACTTTTCAGATAACGTTCAGTCAAGTTCATTCACAATTTGGTAGCATATATACTGAGGGAAGACTCATAGTATGTACTACTGTGCTTCGTTGAAGTCTCCAGCTTTCAAACTCTTTGAATAATGTGCATTTGAATTGCAGAACGTAACCACGATTAGGTGAAGATATGCATTTGAAATTAAAACAAAATAGAATGAAGGATTTTGCTAAAAACAATTCCAAAGAAACGAAATATGTAGAATACATGATTTGAACATTTTATATATATATATATATATATATATATATATATATATATACATACATATACATATACATGTGCGTGTGTGCGTGTGTGCGCGTGTGCGCGTTTGCGCGTGTGCGCGTGTGCACGTGCGCGTGTGCGTGTGTGTGTATGACCATATAATCCGCAGCTAATGATTTTTATTTTTATATTGGATTGGATGATGATAAGTTTTTAACTACGAGTTCAGGACTTTTTTATGAATGTGGTCGAAAATTCCTTAGTTAATACCGTTTAGCGCCAAACCTTCAAGGGTATTTAATCAAAGAAAATGAAGTTTAATGAAATACGGACTCTACCACATTATAAATCGACATTCAGTACGGCCTCTTCTATTTTATAAATCCACATCCAGTACGGACTCTTCTACTTTATAAATTAACACCCAATAAGGACTTTTCTACTTTAAAATCCACATCCAGTACTGACTCTTCTACTTTATAAATCAACATCCGGTATGGAATTTTTTATTTTATAAATCCAAATCCAGTACGGAACTCTTCTACTTTATAAATCCACATCCAGTACGGAACTCTTCTACTTTATAAATTCACATCCAGTACGGAACACTTCTAGTTTATAAACCAACATCCAGTACAGATTTTCTACTTTATAAATTCATATCCAGTATGGACTCATCTACTTTTAAAAGAGTTTCGCCTGCGTCACAAGGTGATGATCGTCATATGTAAACTGTGTAACTGGCCAGTTAACAATGTCCTACGAGATGGTGAAAATTTTATTCGGAAAGTTCAAAAACGAAGATTATCTTCAAGTCGAACACCGTTCTGAAAGTTCTGTCAAACTATACATACAACGATTACAATACTAATTGAGAAATCGAATACTCGTCAATTAGTATAAATTAGGAAAATATGCCTCCAACAATAAGTCCATATTCTCCTAGGCCACTAATTGTCGTTTGAACTAATTTGTTGAAGACTAATTAATAAGAATAACAATTTAATAATAACGTTGGACTATATGTCAAATCAACGGTCCAAACCTACACGTGCCCTCGTCTTACAATACCGGGCGAGTAAATGACAAGGGCTTAGTCATTGTCATTCATCGATCGCTATACGCTCGGAGCACAATAAACCTACTTCGCACAAAGCAGAGCCTTGATAGCCTACGTGACGTAAGTATGTAATCCGACAGATTGCAATTAGTTAGACGCTTCGCCACGGGCTGCTGCTGCTGGTACAGTGGAAAGTAAAAATATCGAATACACAAAATCATATAAACAAAACGTATGTTGTTACTTTTCAGTCCGTAATTTGAAAAAGTCCAGCCATATCTGGAAGTAATTCCCTTAAAGTAGATACTTTGAACATGTATAAAACTAAAACGTAGAAATAGCATATCAAAAATCAACATTCATACATGCTATACTAGTACTCTTTCTCTTTTCTTTTTCCTCTTTTCCGGCCTTATTTCATTAACGGTTTGTAAAATCAAAAAAAGTTAAAGAGAAAAGTTGAATATCAATAAAATATACAACTTTTAGATTATACTAATTTGTTACCTATCTCTTACGGTTTTCGAATAATACGCCGAAATAAAATTCAGAAAACTGGTATTTTTTAGATTTTTGAGAGTCTAATATCAAAATAAAGTTAAATGCGTGGATTAATATTAAAAATGAAATATTTTCTCGTTTTATTTAAAAGTTTACCAATTTTTTCTTAAAATTTTAATAATTTAATGTTTTCCAGTCAACCTCTGAACTAATTAATTGAGTTCATTGACTGGAAGAGGATGCTCTTGTAGCAATAAGTCCGACGTTAAACAAATGTTACTGAAAGACTAATAATAAATATTTTGAATCCTAATAATTAAATATTTTTTTTAAATAATATTAAAAATTAAGGTATAAGCTATTCCAATTATATTTTATCAAAAATTCCTCGTCTCAAAGATTAATTATCGTCTTTAATGTTATTTAAATAACTATAATAATAGCTCTTAAAAATAAGGAATATATCAATTTTCTGATTGTTATTCTGGCTTATTACACAAAAACCGTAAAACTTAGTTAAAGTATTGTCATAACAAAAAGATGTATTTATATCTTTAACATTTGTTAAATTTTTTTAAAGCTTTCAAACCGTTCCAAAATTATAGCCAAAAAAGTGAAAATAGGCCGCCATTTTCCAAGACTGCGGCCGTAGCATAACATGTACGAGTATTGATTTTTACATGTACTTTTTAGTACTAGTACTACAGATGTGGAAGTACCCACTTTAAAGGAATTACTTCCTAGTTAGGGGGTTATTTGTGACCTAACATAACTCGACTAACAAGTATACTGTAGCAATCAACCGTAGACAAAAATGCAAAAAAATCTTTAATTTCTTTAATTTATGCATGCTAATATTTAATTATGTACATAAGCGTTATATTTCCTATCTCCAGAGCTTCCCTATATTTTTTTTCCGATTCAAAAATGGCCTATCAGCAAGTAAAAAATTGTCTGGACCATTTTCGTTTTATCAAGGTTTATATAATTAGTGGTCAGGTACTGAACAGCAACACTTATCCGCGTTGAATAAAAATTCAAAAACTCTTAATTACCGAGCCCCGACAGTATTGTCGGAGTACCATCAAAGCTCGTTGGTCCTAATATTCATAATAAAAAAAATCATAACGGAAAATGCAAGTTCTATCTTATAGTAACATTTGACACTTATTCGTTGACAATATAATAGTATATTCCATACCAAAAATAGCCGCCTATTTCATCTTTTCTACCAAGTCAAAGCTTGAAAACGTCTAAAAAAAATTGTGCGTGTCAGCTCCGACGCGCGACTGGAGTTTCCTAGGAGTACGATTGTCTTGGAATGTATAAAATAGATAACATTGTATGTAAATATAAATATCAGTACTATTAAATGTAAATGAAAAATTATTTAATAAAAAATGCTGACAATATAATTATTTTCAAGTGAAACACAAGCAAGATCAAATTTACACAACAAAATTAAAAACATTTAATAACGTCAGACTAAGAAGTTAAATTTTGTAGGACAGAAGACACCAAATATTCACACATAATGACATTTAATGATTATATCTTGATGTGATCGAACGATAGTAAACTATATGTGTCATTGCGATTACGTCATCAGAAAATATTAAATAAACATATTGATATCTCACTCTAAAGATGCACAGAAGTGAGGCCACCTAACGGTTACACTTTTTTAATGCTCTGAACTTGTGAGTTTACTCCCCTTAAAACTTCATACCGGGCGCTATATATGAAAATCAATTCTTAAGGAGAAAATTCCAAAAACGTTTAAAAAAGCTGTGGTTTTCAAATATATCGTTTTGACCCAATAAACCTCTTTATACCGTGGAATAGAAAATAACACGGAGATTGCAACAAAATCGTAGCATATATTCAAAAAAATTGTACACATTTTTCATATATGATTATGGAAAAGGTACAATTTACAATTAAAAAAAATATTTTACTACATGTTATTATCTTCGTCGTTAAGTTGAAGCCTCTACTTGCAAAAATTTATTCATATATATACAAATTGTAAGACTATATGACAGATGGATGGATATAATGAAACTATCAAGGCTTATCGTTTTGCTATGATATCTCAAAAAAGTATATCTATGTTTGGTTTATAAGAAATAGGTATCCCCAATAATGGTACGACCAAGTCGCAAACGCACGATGGGCTTACCGAAAACGCCATCGTTAACAACTTTTATAAATACTTAGTCAGCAATTCAAAGGGGAGGTGAAGTTAATGAGGAGCGAAAAAATTATGGTCTCTCTATTTATACATGCGCGAATGAGATAAAAACACACAACACTTGAATTAATTTTATTTCGAATGATTTGTATTTTATGTAGGGAAGTGATAAAAGTATCACATTCGCTGCGCACCGTGAAAGTCGCTTTGGCTTCTCCATTAGAGGCGGATTACGGCGTAGGCTTCACGGTATTTTATCTCGGTTGAACCCCCGCCGTTCAACTCTTTTTATATCACTTTTTTTCATAACGCAGTGTATTTTTTCAATAGTTCCTAAGCATGATTATGAATTTATTTTGATTGACTAGCATATTTCTGTTAACATTTATATATTTATATTTATTTAATCCCATAGATAATATAGGCGGGTGAGAAAACTTCCAACTCATTACACATATTACTCTACAGTAATCTGTGTAATTCAAGTGGTGTTCATTTATTGTAAGAAAGATACGTCATATTTTACATCTGAAAAATATCCAGTTTTGCGATATTTTTGAGATGTGAAATAATGACTTATATTTCTTACAATACCTGAACACCATATTCCTAGGATAGATAGAATTTCTACGCGATTAAAATATCAGTTGCGTTTTGGGGTATCAGACGCAAATCACTATGTACGTGAATTGCAAGCGATAATGACTACTATTAGCTGAATAATAATCGCTTAATCAGAGAATCGCTTAATCATATCGGCGTACACGATCTCAATCGAATATACGTACATACCGATAAATTTAACGAACATCATTATTTCTTTATTTACTTAGTCAACTCCTTCCTCAACTGACAGCTTAGTGTTAATGCGTTGAGCAATTTAATGAGAAACAAGAATAGATATCTACACATCAGATAAATACACAAAAACAATAAATAAATTACAATGAATAGAAACATAAATGAAACATAGTGGAAATAATGAGTCGGCCACGAACTATTCAAATAACACACTATCTCGACTCAAAGTGACGAATCGAACAGGAGAACAAATCGTAATGGGGAAATGCTACAATTAAGTAAGTTGAGGGCGTGGGCAAACGGGATGACAAACAGATGTTGGTACGTGCATGTGGAATATGAAATAGTGGACGTTTTCCTACTGGCAAAATTAATTTCCTAACTAGTGATTCTACGAAATAATGAAAATACTATCATCGTCGTAATCAACCACTAGCTGCAACTAAGCTTTCTGTGGAAATCGCGCCATTTTTTAGGGAAAAATAATAAAATTACAACTTTACAAAAACTAAACAAGACGCTTTCCTAACCAAAGGACGCATTGAGACAAATCGAACGAGCCCAAACTCGATGGGTTACTGTTAAGCATTAAACATTCCCATGATTGGCTTCCTTCTCTATAATGAAAACCAATGTATGCAATATGCAACCAAACGACTCACTGAGCTAAGTCAAACGAGCCTAAACTCGACGGGTCTACTGTTAGACATTGAAACGTTCCCGTGACCACCTTCCTCCTCTATAATCAGATCTTCGTGTTTACGATATGCAACAAAAGGAGTCATAGAGCTAAGACAAACAAGCCCAAACTTGATAGGTTTACTATTAGCTATTGAGAGGTTCCTATGACCACCTCCCTCCTCCATCATCAGGTACTCCCGCTTACAATATATAATCAAAAGACTCGTTAAAATGAGTCGAACGAGTCCAAACTCAATGGGTATACTATTAGCCACTGGGAAATTCCTATGAATACTTCCTTTACCCTATCATAACAGTTCGATAATACCATATTATTTTCATCAGGTGTGAAAAGTGAGTGGTAAGATTTGCTTAAGTACAAAATTAAGAAGTTACTGATCAAGCTAATAGAAGCGTTTCAATACACGTATATTTTTTGAAATAATAAACAAATTAACTTTTCTTTCATAGGAATACCGTTTCGTATTATTTCATGCTTAAAAAATGTGATCAAAAATGTTAAAAAATGTCATCAATTCAATAACGGAACTTTCCCAAACTTTGACCTCAATTGATTCATGTATGAACGAACGAACATATTCGATAACCACTACAGTCAGTTAAATACAATAAATCGTACAAAATGACACTTCCTACAATTCATTTAACATGACTGTACGAAACGCAATTTGACACGCAGCCGGCCTGTCAAACCTATCTGTCAATAGCCAACTGTCTATTCTTGTCTATTTTCGATCCTTGTCTATTCATAGATCGCTAGTGCTATGACCGCTGATTGGTTATGGAAGGCCATTCAAGGGCCGTGATTGATATGTTCTGAGCACATCATTTTTGTCAAGTTTCAACATCATTATATATATATATATATATATATTTTTTTTTTTTTAACTAGATAGGTTTCTATGAAAATTGTGAAAAACACCAATACTCTAAAATTATAACATTTACTGTGATCTTCTTTTAACAATTTCTCAGTATGACTCATGAATCTCGTATATGACCTCTTAAACGTTATTTTGACTATGGTGCACTTTTGTGGTCTCCTGAATCATCTCCAAAAACATACTTAACTTTTCAGAATTACACTCTGTCGTGCCCGCTTTTTCGTGTTATGTATATATAGGTATACAAACAATTATTACATTGGTATTACAAGCCAACTTCCTGAGTACAAAATCATTACTAACTTTCTTGAATATTATCACCATCAAAGCAATACGATGCGACGCGACGATCCCCTTATTGGGCTTTGAATATTGAACGATGCGAGTATTATTTCAAAGAAAGAAAAATCGACTGGAAAACCATGTATTTTTCTTAAGTATTATTACTTAAGAAAAATACATGGTTTTCCAGTATTTTTCTTAAGTATTTTTTATAAAGGTTCCGTTTATGAAACGATTAAATGTAATTATCACTGAGGAACTGTTGAAAATAACAAAAAAACATTTCCATTTAGATATAAATTATTTATCCGTAATAAATGCTCATATCAACAATTTTTATATTTTTGAGACTAATCAGAAAAGTATTATAATAAATATTCAAAATATACGACGACAGTAATCTATAACATTTTTTGATTCGTTTTTTTTAATACGGAGAAATCATTTATTTTTTCGATAATAAAACATTTCTCATTTTCCACGTTTCCTCAAATAATTACATTTAAATATAGCATAATAATAACCAGAACCTACCTGAAAAAAACTTAAGAAAAAACATTAATTACCAGTATAGTCAATTTCCCTTTCTGCGATAATAAAGTATCGCTCACTAATAAAGGCCGAATAAGGTGTTCGGTGCGTTGCGTCGTATATTGCTTTTAATAATGTGCGTGCATTGCCGGACGTTTAACCCCTACCCGTCCTTTCATTGCAATAGTATATCCAGAGAAGGGAATGATTAAACAACATATATTTAAATAATGGTATTAATTATAAAATATTTATTTTTCAAACCCTTGATTTCATAAGAAACTATGAATACATAATCACATATCAATATATCGAAAAGGAAATATAAATTTTCACATGTTCACAGCGCAGTACTCATTCACAAATTGATTTTCGCTAAATTATACTAAAAGCTTCTAGTTAAGCGCATTTTCAAAATCATATTTCCCTTTACTTCCCACTTTTCCCACAGCTTTTTCTATCCTTGAAAATAATTTTAATTATACTCCTTAAATATCTTGTTTAATAAGGTAGTTGTCGTGTAAAATGCGTTGTCGACGGAATTCGCTGAATTTTTCATATGTTGTTCGAACTATAAATATCTAGCTTATTTTAAAATTAAAAAATTATTTACGTTTATTTCGTTTAGTTTTTTTGTAAAATTGATGTCAAAAAATATACAATTAACATTACAGGTACATACAAAAGTAATAATTTCACCACACTTTTCATTTTATTTCAGAAACTCATGAGCGATTTGTCTAAAAAATAAGTCTATGTAAAATGATGTTATATTAACATTTTGAAAAATAAATATTATTTGCCGTTTAGTTTCGGTAAAAATCGCTCTCAAAAATTGTACAATTAACATTACAAAAAAAGTGGCAATTTTAGCACACTTAATTTTTTTAAAAAGGCGCCGATTTGTCTACAAAACTAAGTCAATGTAAAATGATGTTATATTAAAATTTAAAAAAAATTATTTGGCTTTTACTTTTGGTAAAAATCGCTCTCAAAAATTGTCAATTAACATTACAGAGAAAGTAGTAATTTTAGCAGACTTAATTTTTTTAAAAAGGCGCCGATTTGTCTAAAATATAAAGGCAATGTAAAATTTAAATTTTGAAAAAAAAATATTAACCGTTTAGTTTTTGTAAAAATCGCTCTCAAAAATTGTACAAATAACATTACAGGAAAAGTAAGTATTCCGCCACACTTCATTTTATTTAAAAATCGCAAGAACAATTTTTTCTATAAACTTTTAAAACGACCTAACAGTTTGGAAAAAAAATAATTTTCAATAAAAAAAATTAAAATTATTTTTGTATCGTACCGTTACACAAAACTTACCTTAACTTATTCTTGTCTACATTACGATCAATTATTTAATTTTGTTTGTCATAAACAATAACTTAAAGAGCACGTCCATATGACAAATTAACTTTCTTATCAATATTTTAAACACTGTGTATTGTGTTATGGAAATTACATCATAAATTACAAACAACAATTATTTACCAATACAAAGTGTATTGCTATACAAATCAAGCGCATTGATTACAACGATTATAGGCATTAAATACACAAGCAGTTATAATTAAAATCGAAATCAATTAAATACGAATTATGATAACGAGCTATTCCAATTCGGTTTCCATTAACCAGATCGATCTCAAGCAACATCAAAAAGCATAATCACTCACCATCTCCGCGGCCATTCTCGCAAACAAAACAACTCTTAATGAAACATTTATCAAGTCGTACGCTGTCTTCGCATAGGAACGCTGCAGCTAGCAGATAAGAAGTAGCTGATAAGACGGATATAGGTTATTACTGCTGTCAGATGTAGGCACTTATTAGCACAATAAAAATCGACAGCTTTACAAACAAACGTAAGGTCACTGACGATGTTATCTTGGACGAATCTTTGCTGGCTTTTTTTATAGTGACCGATTGTTGTGATAATATTAAAACATCGCAAAAAATGTTTTAATATTATTTCAAAACTGTTTAAAGCAAATAATATAAATTACAATATATAAAAACGAAATTTTTTGTACTCAAATCCTTGCGGTTAAATGTGATTTCTGGTCTTGTAAGTTACATCTTAATAATGTTTACATATTTAATACAGTGTATGTATTAGTAATCTGGGCTTAACCAAAGAAATAGCCCAAAAACTACATATATTCCACAGAGCAGCAGAGAGGAGTATGGGACTTAGATTGAAGAACAGAGTAAGAAATACAATGTATAAAAAAATATTTTGTTGTACTCAATTCCCTGTGTTTAAGTGTGATTTCTGGGCTTGCAAGTTACACCTTAATACCTAATGTTTACATATTTTATACATTTTATGGATTAGTAATCTGGGATTTAACCAAAGAAATAGCCCAAAAACTACATAGACTCCAGAGAGCAGCGAGGGACTTAGATTGAAGAACAGAGTAAGAAATAGTGACTTAGGATATCTACGGATCTAACGGATATGGTAGAAGTAGCCTGTATATTATAAAGTGACGCTGGGCGGCTCACGTGGCATGATGGCCGCGTATCGAATCTCGTCACCGCAGTCATCCCCCATCGCCGCTGGAGTGACGATATTGTACGTCTCACAGGCGAGGATCGCGAAGGACAGAAAGGAATGGCAAGACATGGAGGAGGCCTTCATCAGACAATGGGTACCCCAATGACTTGAGTATAAATATTATTTTAACTATTACAAAATTATTTAATTATTGAAATTAAGTATTTTTTCTACATTTACAAAAACGTCATTGTTTAGTAATTTAGTAAGAGGATTTTTAGATTAATATTCATATTCAAATGAATATAAATGCGATTTATATATCTAAATACTGTAAATTTTTTTGCTTTTTTTATTGGGAAATAAAGGCTTAAATAAATAAATTAAATATATATGTATTAGTACACCTCCTTGGCATTTGGCATTTTGGAAAGAGAAACGAGGTCCATTTTAACAGAACCGCATTTCATATAATGTGAATGAGCGCCTCAAAAAATAAATCTTACAGTAAATTTATAAAAATATAGTTCTGTTAAATATAAAATACTTCGCGTCATTAAAGAAATTAAACTCGTCGACTAAAGAAATTAAAGAAAGTAGAAATAATACTACATCACGTAGTTTCATTTAATTGTGTATAATGAATTTCTACAAAATTAACGCCAAATATATTCAATAAAAATCTCATTTACAAATCAATTTTAGTGTCCGTTTTCCTGAAGAATAATTCGAAAATTCTCACAAAATCGTAAAGATATTGAGCAGAGGTTGTTAACCTCTCCCATAACTTTACGATAAACCGAATTGCGACCCTGACAAAGCGAGTCCCATATTTCGTATATATGATCGTTTCTACATTTTTAAACATCTATCAACAATAAAAATTCCATTAGCGAACTAATTTTAGTGTCCGTTTTCCTGAAGAATAATTCCAAAATCCCAAAATTCACAAAAAATTGTTAACCTCTCCCATAACTTTACGATAAAAGAATATGCTTTTAGGTACCAACTGTAATTCTTAGAAAGGGTAATTCTCAGAAAGAGGCTTAGTTCTTAGAAACAAGACATTACTACGTGAATTAAGTTCTTAAAAACCTGTCCCGTACAAGTATAACTAGGGCTATGGGGGTACGTACATATGATGGCTCAGAAAGACGACAAAATAAGAAAAAAATATTAATTACGACTAGAAGTCATCATACGAGTTTTCCATACATATTTAGGTATATATAAATGTTTACGGACTTATATTATTTCTGTTAAACTGTTTAATAATATATCCATCTAAGTTTTTTTTAACTATCTAAGAGGTATAATGTCTTACAAATTACAATATTTTCCTTCCAGTCTTCAATCCTTAATCTATAGAAATAAATAATCAACGAAAACTTAGTTCTTAGAAACAAAACATTACTCCTCGAAATGAGTTCTTAAAAACCTGTTCCGTACAAGTAGAACTCAAACTATGAGTGTACACCTTTAGGCACTTTTAAACATTTAGGTGTATTTACATTTCTATTCAATTATTTACAAATATTAATTTTTTAAAACGTAAATACGTCGTCTACTATATCTTTGAGGGGCGTAATAATATAATGCTTCAAAATATAAATTTACTTTCGCAATTGATTTAACTTACTTCTATGGAGTTTCTATTAACTTTCGACAGATTCAAGTACACGTGATTAGTCCATTTAATTTCGTTATATATAACAATGACCGCTTAATATTTCGTAAATGAACCCCTGTATCAAAAAAGTCTTCATGACATATTTTTATAAGACCTATTCAAGGATACACAAGGGATATGTGAAAAATATCACCCCCACTTCACGTGTAGGGAAGGTACCCTAAAAATTTTTTTTTAAACATTTTTATTTCATAACTAGCAATACCGACGCGACTTCGTTCGGGTGGAATTCGGTACAAGAAAAGTTTATTAGGATTTTTTGTTTTTTTTTCCTCTCAGAATTCTATGAGCACAAAGTTTAGAAAAAACGCCAATAGATGGCTTTGGTAATACCATATCGTAATATATCTATGAGTATGAAGTTTACAAAAACACAATTAGATGGCGTTAGCAGTACCAATATCGTAATATTAACCAAGTCATGGTGTTTTTTTAAAATCTGTAATACTCAGATAAAAAGTACGCTCTATGTTGCTCCAGGGATACACTATTACCGTACTAAATTTCATCAAAATCCTTATAGAGATTTTGTGTGATTGAAGAAGAAATTAACACACAGACAGACAAACAAAGTTCTAAAAACAGGTTTTCTGGCTTCTATAATTATATACGCTAAATTAATCATTATTTTTAAATTATTTTTCATATGCAGAATTCAATATTTTACAGTTTTATTATATGTATAGATTTAGTATAAATATGTACAACCCTGCCAAATATAAACTAACACAGATGGATAGACAGACAGCCATGGTGAAATTGTAATGGTTCCTACTTTGGCTACGGAACGCTAAAAATGACACCGAATTTAACATTCTGTCTGGCAATGAACATTAAACTCCAGTTCGTAAAAAATTCAGAATAGCTACTATGCGTGTCTGAAAAAACAGAAATCCATAGAGAAACGAGAAAATATTGACGAAAACATTCATTAAAAAGATTCTAAAATAATAAAGGGTTCTTGGAATGTCAGCAGGGTTTATTTAAATTAATGCCAATGTTGAGATCACATTGTCTTCTTCGTTTTCCTTTAAATTTGTTTGAGACTTTTAGAGACAATGTTATCGTAGAGTATTGCACAAAATTATTTTATTACAAACTTAACATTTTTAATAAAATCTAATTTGTTTTCAGCGAAGTCTAAACACAACTCCTTTATACACACTGTTCCATAACGAATTGAGGACTGCTCCCGCATTTTAGCGCATAATCAGGTAAACAAGTGTCTAAAGGCAAATCAAGGAACACTTATAAAAAACAGAATAATTTATCGCTCCCATAACAAGCAAACCAAAAATCAATGACTGCATTAAACAAATGATTTATTGACAATTATAAGCATTTCATACACATAGTTACATAAAAACCACTGCAATCTGCAATCATAAATAACCACCGTATAAGGTGATATTATAGCGGAGTATTATGATTAATTTATTTTAAATTTTCCTGCCCTATTCAATATTTTTTTACAAACGCTTTATTTGTAATAATCTCATTTAAACATTTTTATTTGTAATAGGCTCTTTTAACCATTGTTATTTGTAATAGCCTCATATAACCATTTGTATTTGTAATAGTCTAATTTAACCATTTTTATTTGTAGCAGCCTCATTTAACAATTTTTATTTGTAATGGTCTCATTGAAACATTTTTATTTGTGATACCCTCATTTAACCATTAAATTAACCAGTTTTAACCCACGGCTTCACTCAGGTAGAAAGCAGACTTTTTGGATTAGGAAAAAAAATAAATTTTATACCGGCACAAAAAGTATCCTATGTTAATCTCCAGAATGTGGACTTCGTAAATACGGAGTGTCTACGGTGTGTCTTGCAAATCGGTAAAGTAGACAATTTTGCATTTAAAATATTCATAAAGATTTTTGTACCACTATTAACTAAGCCTATTGTAAAAAATTAACTAAGCCTATTGCAATAAAGGAAAAATTCAATTTATTTATTATCAACTTCAAATATAGGCTGTTTAAGTAAACGGTACAATGTACACTTCAAATCAATGACAGCTGCATATGCAGTGTTAACTCAAGTACTATTATCGAATGATTTATTATGTACTTAGTGAACTAGAGTGACCATACGAAATACGGCACTGCTATTTTAATAAAAATAATTATTATGAAGCTTTAGTTCCACCAATTGTGTTAATACATTGGTGTTCTACTCCAAATTGTATATCCAAAACATCCAGGCATTTTGAATTACTCATCTTTTTCTTTTAGACTTGTAATTAAATTTATTTTATTTATTTATTTAGATAATTTAACGTAATTAACTGATACATACGGCGGACTTATTGCTACGAGTGCAATCTCTTACATTCAACCAGAACACCAGTCCAGCGCCGCTCGATGACCGGCCGGGAATCGAACCCGAGTCCCCGAGGAACGCTACGCCGTCAAAGGCCGTATGCCTTGTGATCAACGCAACACACCACGGTGAAATTATTTTACAGATATATTATTATGTAATTCCTAGAGATTTTTTAAACACAATTGCTTGTATGGTCGACTAACAACAAATTGTGACCTGATATAAAATTGGATGATTATTAAGTTCCTTTTAGCTTGTACGTCACTATGATCGCAGCCTATCGGTTGCAGGTCAAACCAGTCAGGTTTGGCAGAGGCTCGCGTGACATGCATCGATAAGCGAGTGCGGTTCGGTCCTAAAGCCAAATTGCCGCACGCGGTAGCACACCATGAATACAGATCTTCTGTACGGTAAGTATGCGAACACGTTCAGTATTTTAATAATTATTATTTTTTCGTCTTTTTAAATTTTCGTGGATCCTATGGGAAACTCCATAATTTCATTTAATCAGCCCCAGGTCAAAGTTCTTTAGACCCCAAAACGCATAATTTCGTGTGAAATATAAAATTATTAACGTAACATTGAATCGCAACGATACATATGATCATATCACCTTCGCTTATAATCTCTCTGTCATCGATTGGGAAATAAGATAAATAAAAAAAATACTAAATAATATCCTACAGGAAACAGATAAAGAATTAAGAAACATTGAGGCAAAATGTTATATTGACTTATTATTTTTTCCGTAACTGAACAACAAAGTTTCTTATAATCACATATAAAAATGTATTATTAGAGTTTCGCTCCTCAAACGGAGAAATGAAATCCTCATAAGATCACTGATGAGTCTGTTTGTCTGTCTGTCACAGACGTTTTTCTAAGAAACCACTTGACACAAAAACTTAAATTTGGCATTGTAATAAAACATATTAAACCGCACGTATATCAATAGCTAACACTCAAAAATATTTTATTAGGAAGCAAATTAAATAAACGATTTTTTTAAATTACATAGTTAGTGTGGGATATCATTTGATAGGGCTAAAAATAAGGACCTCAAAAATATTTTTTATATTATATTTATATATTTTTTTTTTAGTATATGTTCCGAGACATACTGAAAAATATGCAAAAAATATGTTCTCCCCTTTTTTCAGAAACTATTCAACCTAAAATAGACAAAAATAGGCTAGAACTGGAAACCGACATAAAGATCGTAGGAAATCGATAGCAATTATTCTAGATCTTATAATTGTTTAAATATACTTCATGTTTTAAAGCCTGTGAAAGATGTACTAATGATGTACAATATATTAATATATTTACGTCGTAAAAAATAATATTTGTAAATAACCCCTCGTAGCACACACACACACGCACGCACTCACACACACTCACGCACACACACTCACGCACACACACTCACACACACACACTCACACACACACGCTCACACTCACACTCACACACACGCTCACGCTCACACTCACACTCACACACACGCTCACGCTCACACTCACACTCACACTCACGCACACGCTCACACTCACACTCACACTCACACTCACGCTCACACTCACGCTCACGCGCACGCGCACGCGCACGCGCACGCGCACGCGCACGCGCACGCGCACGCGCACGCGCACGCGCACGCGCACGCGCACGCGCACGCGCACGCGCACACACTCGCACACTCGCACACTCGCACACTCGCACACTCGCACACTCGCACACTCGCACACTCGCACACTCGCACACTCGCACACTCGCACACTCGCACACTCGCACACTCGCACACTCGCACACTCGCACACTCGCACACTCGCACACTCGCACACTCGCACTCTCGCACTCTCGCACTCTCGCACTCTCGCACACTCGCACACTCGCACACTCGCACACTCGCACTCACACACTCACACACTCACACACACACTCACACACACACTCACACACTCACACACTCACACACACACTCACACACTCACACACACACTCACACACACACACACACGCTCACACGCTCACACGCTCACACGCTCACACGCTCACACACGCTCACACACTCACGCTCACACACACACGCTCACACACACACGCTCACACACACACGCTCACACACACACGCTCACACACACACGCTCACACACACACGCTCACACACACACGCTCACACACACACGCTCACACACACACGCTCACACACACACGCTCACACACACACGCTCACACACACACGCTCACACACACACGCTCACACACACACGCTCACACACACACGCTCACACACACACGCTCACACACACACGCTCACACACACACGCTCACACACACACGCTCACACACACACGCTCACACACACACGCTCACACACACACGCTCACACACACACGCTCACACACACACGCTCACACACACACGCTCACACACACACGCTCACACACACACGCTCACACACACACGCTCACACACACACGCTCACACACACACGCTCACACACACACGCTCACACACACACGCTCACACACACACGCTCACACACACACGCTCACACACACACGCTCACACACACACGCTCACACACACACGCTCACACACACACGCTCACACACACACGCTCACACACACACGCTCACACACACACGCTCACACACACACGCTCACACACACACGCTCACACACACACGCTCACACACACACGCTCACACACACACGCTCACACACACACGCTCACACACACGCAGTCACGCAGTCACGCAGTCACGCAGTCACGCAGTCACGCAGTCACGCAGTCACGCAGTCACGCAGTCACGCAGTCACGCAGTCACGCAGTCACGCAGTCACGCAGTCACGCAGTCACGCAGTCACGCAGTCACGCAGTCACGCAGTCACGCAGTCACGCAGTCACGCAGTCACGCAGTCACGCAGTCACGCAGTCACGCAGTCACGCAGTCACGCAGTCACGCAGTCACGCAGTCACGCAGTCACGCAGTCACGCAGTCACGCAGTCACGCAGTCACGCAGTCACGCAGTCACGCAGTCACGCAGTCACGCAGTCACGCAGTCACGCACGCACGCACGCACGCACGCACGCACGCACGCACGCACGCACGCACGCACGCACGCACGCACGCACGCACGCACGCACGCACGCACGCACGCACGCACGCACGCACGCACGCACGCACGCACGCACGCACGCACGCACGCACGCACGCACGCACGCACGCACGCACGCACGCACGCACGCACGCACGCACGCACGCACGCACGCACGCACGCACGCACGCACGCACGCACGCACGCACGCACGCACGCACGCACGCACGCACGCACGCACGCACGCACGCACGCACGCACGCACGCACGCACGCACGCACGCACGCACGCACGCACGCACGCACGCACGCACACACACACACACACACACACACACACACACACACACACACACACACACACACACACACACACACACACATATATATATATATATATATATATATTAAATTTCTCCTAGAATACAGAAATGTGTTAAAATATATGTAGTTCCTAAGACAATATATAGTCGTCTAAAATTCTTACTGTAAGCGCGTTGAATGCGGATGATTTAGCAGTAACCGAACGACATACAACCAATGAACGACATTATTTATATAATAAAAATGGTAACGAGGCTTCGTTACCATTTTTGTCTGTGCGCACATCACGGAGAGACCACTGGCTTAATTTTAATGAAACTAAACAGTTTAATCCCTTAGAGCTGGAGTTCCCAACCAGGGGGGCGCGCCTCCCGATGGGGGCATAGAGAAATGTCAAGGGGGGCGGAAAGCGTTTGCATTTTAGAAAAAAAAAAACAAAAAATATACAAACATCATTAACAAATAACATTACAATGTAATGTTTAATTTACATGCATAAAATTAATGAAATTAAATATCATATTCACTATTATTACCACAAACTTGCGAAAAATTTGACGTTTTGGTGTACATTTTTTGTTGAGAAATCAGTTTGAGTGTGTAAAATTATTGTGTCTCACTGTTAAAAGGTAAGTTTGTGTATTTACAAACTTCAGCTCCAGTTTTATTTAATCTACTAAATCAAAGGGGGGGGCATGAAAATATAATTTATAGTCCGGGGAGCCTCAACAAAAAGAAGGTTGGGAAACCCTGCCTTAGAGGTTTAAAAAAAAAACGATCGCGCTAGTCCTCATAGGGATAAAGCAGTTAATTAATAGAGTACAAATCAGTAACATCTGTTTAGAACGGTCATAAAAAAATTATTTTATTTGTAATAAATTTTTAATTTAAAAATGCATCCATATTTATAATACCTGTAACCTGGACCTGACACGCGCAGGCCACTGAAAAACGTACCGATGCCGTTTTTTATCAGTATACTTCCATACTTCATTCGCCACATGCAATGTACGTCTGCGTAAAAACTTCATTGCGCGATTTAAAATACATGTAGCTCCATTTATTTATGCACAAAGATACTTTTATACATTTGTTACTTTTCTTAGATACTTTTGTACAATTTAAAAATGCACCCATATTTACACGCTACCAGTGACCAGGACTTGGCACGCACAGGCCACTGAAAAACGTATCGATACCGTTTTTTAGGTATATTTCCACACTTCACTAGCCATACGAAACGTATGTCCGTGTGAAAAACTTCATTGCGCGATTTAAAACACACGTAGCACCATATATCAATATGCAAAGGCACTCTATGTAATTATTACAGGCACTCTGTGTATTCTACTTAATTATTACGCATCGAGTAGTTAGGCATTTTCTTATTTTTGTGCTAATGCAATGTAAATGAATTTGTGAAAATAATAAATTCGCATATCTTCGTATTTAGTGAACCGATTGCGATAAAATAAAAACTAAATGTTACTTCAAGTTGACATTACGTGTTTCAAAAAATTCCTTCCCAATTGGGTCAGTAGTTTTCACGCTTTGCCAAACAAACAGATAAAAAATTTTCCTTCATCTCCCAATTATTTTTTTGCAAATATTTTCAGTACAAAGACATGTAATATTTACTGTATAAGAGTCTATGTCACTGTCCTGGTTCTCCAGAGAACAAATTTGTGGATCTAGAAAATGTTTCATATGCGTCAACTTTGCTCATGCGAATAGAATGGCAGTATTGGCAGTTTTATCTAAACGCGGATTTTTCAAATATAGCAAAGTTTAAATGAAACATTTGTATATGCACATAAAACCATAACTTCTTGAAAAAACATATATCTGAAATTAAAGAAGACACTAAAAGCAGTTGCGTAACAAATCTATCGGGCCACAAACATTCTCGGAATTGTGCAGTATAACAGACACTGAAAGTATTATTTAATTCTGTACACCTAATATAATCTGCACTGCAAGGTTGTTCCTATTTTATAGTTATAAACATGCCAACTAAAGCAATAAAATTCAGTCATTTATTGCAAAAAGATTTGAATGCACAAAAATACATATGCACCTCGGGCTATTAAGTAGTAAAACAAAACAAGATAAAATTACAGACAATTTAAAACTGGATTACGGCTGCTTTTAATTACGGCTGCGTCCATTTTTTATTAGTCGATCAAAAACCATCGCAAGATCGATAATCAACGTCAGTACGTCGATAGCTTAGAATAATTTTCATGAGTTAAGGAAGTATATATGGTATTACGACTTGTTACAAATATCATGACTTGTTTTATTCTACTTGCTAATATAAAGATTCGTAACGTATTAGTCGTGACTTGTTTGTTACAAAGAAGGTAGGTACTTGCGGCAAATAAGGCCCTGGGTGTATCATTAAGGAGGAGACGGACATATTTAAAAATATAATAGTTTGATAATTTTAATATATACTTCACACTCATAGAATGGGACGATATTATGGTAGCAAAGAGGCCGCATATTGCTACCATTTTATCAATAGCTCCACGTTCTTTTTCAGTGTCTATTGCGGGTTATAATTTTAAGCTATAAACAATATTACGTTTTACTTTTTTTATTTTTCTTTGGAATATTATTTAATTTTTTTTCTTTAATAACCAAGAAACATTTTACCATTTTGGAGATATTTATTCCACGAGATAACATTGTACTGTATTTTTTTTAAATCAATAGGGAGAAAGGGTTAATAAAATATCTACTTACGACATAGTAATCGTATTTAAATTACTTTTTGTTGAATATCAATCTCAGTTTATTTCCATGCAAAAAGCGTTACACTGTTTTTCTTTTACTGAAAAACTTCATTTATTTAAAATGCCCTATTAGGCTACCTTAGTTAGGGAAGCCCAAAAAACGGTTTTTGCAAAAAAATTATTTAGTGCAAGAATTGTTTTGAAAAAGTGCCAGTTTTTGTACATTTTTTTAAGTTTCCATAATAAAAAATTTCAAGAGACTCAAGTGCAGACCTTGCAAGTGTTTCCAATAATGTAATTTAACGGTACGCCCTAAGGATTAGTATATTATATTATTGGAAAGCTTAGCAAGCTGGTACTTGATAAATATACAAAAAAAAGGGAAAACTAAAGTTATTTGGTATCGTTCATATTTATATTGTTTATTTCATTTTTTTTGAAAACCGAAAGTTTGTCACTTAATTAGAAATGAATGATTTCTTTTCCATTACATGTGTTATGATGTTTCCCTTCGTGCCAAATTTTAAGTTTCTGGGTCAACGATGGTAAGCGATGTGCTAGAATCTTGAGTTTTTTTACAGAACTTTGGGTCGTAGACCTTCGTATTGATATAATATATTAATATTGTACATAATTTAAACTCGGTACTTTAGCAGTCCCTGAGAAGAAGGGTCTTAACGGACAGACGGATACATAATCAAACAACAATATATCTTCTTAGACTTCCGTTTTCTCCTCTCCTGTAACCTTCCGTTTTTTTTTATTCTAAGGTACGGAACCCTTAAAGCGGACTAAGCGTGGCTCGCAATATTTACAACAATGGGAGTATTTAAGAAATTATAGATGTTAAAAATATTAAAAGAAAAATCGGAACCCGCTTTTTCTGTTTATGACGTGTTTATGTGAAAAAATTAAACTTTTCATAGAAGGTCTTCGATTCAGTTTTTTTTCCATATTCGATTGCACGAATGAATTATATAAAGCCGTTTTCTTTATAATAATTATGAACACAATCGAACTGCAAAAACAGTATGAGAGTAGCTTTATCAGTTAAAGTGAAATTAAAACGAGCTAAGATTCTATAAGACTTTTGAATTTTTCGAATTTTAATGTAGAAGATCGTTATGGATGAGAATTATCAGAAAGATTAAATTTTCCTCCTTTCAATCTTTTAGAACAATGACTGAGCTGAGAGGAGTATATGAGAAGAATACATATATTGCTTACTTTTTCGTTTGTTTTTGCCCTAAACAGAATTCATGAAGCAAGAGTACCCTAAAGTCTTTTCGTGACATTTACATATTTTGTTAGCTCTGTACTCATTGATCTAAGTCACCAACTGAACAGAAGACTGAACGCTGCGCTCTTTATATAAGATACCAACACTTTAGAACGATTTCTGGAATGTTATAAAAATTCTCGATGAAAGGTTCGAGAAATGTTTATAACATTCCAGAAATCGCCATAAAGAAGTGGCGAATTTAATACCTGCGACTTAATATTTTCATTCGTCATACAGTATTATATTGTGTCATTTTATAAAAAAAATAGTAATCTGGCCACATTGGCAAAAATTAAATCGAGTGCAGAACCGGGCTTGTAACTGTTACCACAGAGCAGACTCTGTTCTGGTACCGTTGAAATAAAATACGTGGATTTCATAGTGATGTATCTTCTGGCTTTTATTGAATTAATATGAGGCCACGGTCAGTGTACACGCAGTGTTGCGTGACAGCCGTAATACTTTTTACTGGAAATAATTAAGTGTACTTTTGAGCCTGCCATATCTTTCTCTGGAGTCAGTCAGAAGTAATTTTTTTACATTATCAGATTTAATCTTTCTACGTTTTATATTGCTTTAGATATTTAACTACAAATTTATCCGTCTCGACAATGACTGACTCAAGAATTATCAAAAAACTGAAATAATTCCCGCAGCCACATAAACTTGGAATTTGGCATGGAAATAGTATTTAGCATAATGACAAAGGAAAACTAATAAATTTGGAAAAATCTCTATTTTACTAAGTTTTAGGACGAATTTTCCAATACTACATAATTGTCTAACACACAATTTTCTTTAACCTTCCAGATATTTATGAACTTTAAAACTTGCTGATATATTTGAATGAAAATGGTAGAATTAACAAGAGGCTTAGTTCCATGTTTAGATCTCATTATGTTTATGAACAAAGCACCTAGACTCTTGGTTTTTTTCTAACCTGATGTGTTTTGACGACATTTTATGATTTACCGATACTGAATTGTAGACGAAATCCTTTAGCGGCTAAAATTTGTGAGGCGTAAAATTGATCCCATTTTTACATTAATTGAAATGGCGCGTAGCAATAAAGGACCAAATAGTCCTGGATGTAGACAATAAATCAAAAAGAATGACAAGAATCAAATACACTCGAATACATTGAATACGTAAAAATGCTCTCGCGAGCAGACACACTCATCTGTGGTGCCCGAAATAAATCATTTCTGGGCAAATAGGACCATTGAAAATTTTAAGTCTAAAAATAGGTACCGTGAAAATTTCAAGTATAGCAGAACTTGTACCTTTGTCTAGAGATGTCAAACATTTTCCTTTTTATCCATATATCGTATCGAAATATATTGTAGTTCATCGTGTCGATATACGATAATATCGCATTGTTTTATATCGATACTATCGATAGTTTCTATTATTTTGTTAGGGGTGTAAATGAAATAAAAAAAATTATTTAAAAAAGCTAAAAAAATCTTTTGTAGCAATATGAAATAAAGCTTAATCTTTATGTATAAAGATTTTGGAAAAGAGCGAAAAAATGTCTCACAACTCGGTATGACTTAATTTTTAAGGTTCCGTACATCAAAAGGAAAAAAGGAACCCTTATAGGACCCCTTCGTTGTCCGTCTGTCTGTATGTCTGTAGAGACCCTTTTTCTCTGTAACGCGTGGAAGTATCAAGGTGAAATTAATTCCAATACTTAGGTCTACGGTCCCTCGGAGCTGTAAAAAAATCAAGCTTGGAGCTGTGAAAAAATATGGTCATGTATGCTGCATATTTTGATACCGGTAAATAAATCAAAATCCATAGGGTATATTCCGTTCACCTAGAATGATGAAATTGGGCAAGGAGCAAGGCCTTACAATTCAAGTAAAGGAAAAATAAAAATCGTTAATTTGTAGTTATATCACAAAAAATAAATATTGTTTTAAATATGCGCCTGTGAAAGATATAGTACGCAATATACATTTGTGCTAAAGTAAAATTTTGTAAACAATTTAATAGGAATATTATATACAGTTAAATGTTCATAAATGCCTAAACGTGTACGAAACCCTCATATAGCGAGTACCACTCGTGCTTGACAGGTTTTTTTTAATAAGCTTGAAATAGAAGTAAAGTGATTGACAAAAAAATTAACTTTAATGTAAAAAAAAGTGGAATGCTCGATATTAGTTAAGTCGAGAGCGCCCACCTTTCTTTTACATTAAAGTTAATTTTCCGTGTCAATCACTTTATTCTTATTTTAAGATTATTAAAAAAAATTAAGTTATATCAAGTGGTTGGACATCCTTTCACTCTTGAGCAAAATTTTCATATATTTGGCGTTAATTTTGTAGAAATTCATTATTCACAATTAAATGAGTAGTATTATTTTTACCTTCTTTTCTTTTTCTTTTCAGTTCTTTACCACGACCTAGGTTCCGTTGTATTACGACATCTTCAGGTGGGCTACTAGCAATATCTAGAAGAAATCTTTGCTAATTGCCCACCTGAAGATGTTGTCATACAACGAAACTCAGGTCGTGGTAAAGAACTTAAAGAAAATAGAAATAATGGTATATCACGTAGTTTCATTTAATTGTCGAAACTTTTATATTTAAAGATTATTATTTATTCCATATTGCTACAAAAGAGTGGTTTTCCAGTTTTTCTGAACCATAGTTTTATTTTCTAACGTCTAAAAGTGGGTGAAAATTAAATTTAAAAATGTTGTTACGATCATACATATATACATACATATGTACATGTGTAACTAACATTAAACGTGTCAAAAATATGCACGCTTACAAAAAACTTACCTAAAGCTCGCTATACTCAAGTAACAGAAAACATTATCATTTCCAATCAGTGTGACTTAAGCTACGTAAGAAATAATGTTTAGAGAGACGTTCTGGATTTAACCCCTTGCGACGCTCAGAAAATGTATTTATAGTTAAACAAGCAGGCGTTCAGAGGACCCGATTCACTGGCGGTGACATAAAAGAGATACGTGTATGTATTGATCAAAAGAAACATCAAACAAAAATGAAATAGAAATGAAACTAATCTTAATAAACAAAGCTAAGATACCATACACTACGTCGATATCAGCGCTTAACAAAATAACATATACCTTAATCTAAACAAAATTAGGCCACCGTCGGTATGAAAGAAGTTTATTTACATCACCTTATATTACAAATACAAGATTAGTCTAAACTTAATTTATAACTGAAATTATAATATAAACAAAAGTAAACATTGCCAGCATAATAGATTTACTTATAATGTCTCATATTTTAATTCTGCAAAAAGTTCATACTTTGAAAGATCCGATTTTTTTTAAGCAATAGGTACTATAATACTGACTCATCAAATCATCGTGTAAAAACTTCTATTTAACAATACATGCTATATCGATATTGTTTAAGAGAAATAACACTCGATAACGACAGGGAATTTATCCAACTAAGACTAAGTGTATTAAACTGTTATATGTATCAGATAATACTTCGGTTACAAGTATCAGATATACTATAATACCCACACATCAAATCTTCGTGTATTGATTCAAAACTTCCATCTAACGAAACATGCTGTATTAATATTTTTAAAAATACATACGTGTATCAGGTATCTTTATATTTGTCTAAGGAAATAACACTCGATAACGACTAGGTATTTACCCAACTAAGAATAGGTGTATTGAACTGTTACAAGTATCAGACAACACTTCGGTTACAAGTATCAGATATACTATAATACCGACACATCAAATCGTCGTGTATCGATTCAAAACTTCCACGTAACGAAACATGCTGTATCAATATTCTAAAAAATCGATACGTGTATCAGGCATCTTTATATTTGTCTAAGAGAAATAACACTCGATAACGACAGGGTATTTACCCAACTAAGAATAGGTGTATTGAACTGTTACAAGTATCAGACAACACTTCGGTTACAAGTATCAGATATACTATAATACCGACACATCAAATCGTCGTGTATCGATTCCAAAACTTCCATGTAACGAAACATGCTGTATCAATATTCTAAAAAATCGATACGTGTATCAGGCATCTTTATATTTGTCTAAGAGAAATAACACTCGATAACGACAGGGTATTTACCCAACTAAGAATAGGTGTATTGAACTGTTACAAGTATCAGACAACACTTCGGTTACAAGTATCAGATATACTATAATACCGACACATCAAATCGTCGTGTATCGATTTAAAACTTCCATGTAACGAAACATGCTGTATCAATATTCTAAAAAATCGATACGTGTATCAGGCATCTTTATATTTGTCTAAGAGAAATAACACTCAATAACGACAGGGAATTTACCCAACTAAGAATAGGTGCATTAAACTGGTTTAAGTATCAGATAATACTTCGGTTACAAGTATTAGATATACTATAATACCGACACATCAAATCGTCGTGTATCGATTCAAAACTTCCATGTAACGAAACATGCTGTATCAATATTCTAAAAAATCGATACGTGTATCAGGCATCTTTATATTTGTCTAAGAGAAATAACACTCGATAACGACAGGGTATTTACCCAACTAAGAATAGGTGTATTGAACTGTTACAAGTATCAGACAACACTTCGGTTACAAGTATCAGATATACTATAATACCGACACATCAAATCGTCGTGTATCGATTCAAAACTTCCATGTAACGAAACATGCTGTATCAATATTCTAAAAAATCGATACGTGTATCAGGCATCTTTATATTTGTCTAAGAGAAATAACACTCAATAACGACAGGGTATTTACCCAACTAAGAATAGGTGTATTGAACTGTTACAAGTATCAGACAACACTTCGGTTACAAGTATCAGATATACTATAATACCGACACATCAAATCGTCGTGTATCGATTCAAAACTTCCATGTAACGAAACATGCTGTATCAATATTCTAAAAAATCGTTACGTGTATCAGGCATCTTTATATTTGTCTAAGAGAAATAACACTCAATAACGACAGGGAATTTACCCAACTAAGAATAGGTGCATTAAACTGGTTTAAGTATCAGATAATACTTCGGTTACAAGTATTAGATATACTATAATACCGACACATCAAATCGTCGTGTATCGATTCAAAACTTCCATGTAACGAAACATGCTGTATCAATATTCTAAAAAATCGATACGTGTATCAGGCATCTTTATATTTGTCTAAGAGAAATAACACTCAATAACGACAGGGAATTTACCCAACTAAGAATAGGTGCATTAAACTGTTTTAAGTATCAGATAATACTTCGGTTACAAGTATCAGATATACTATAATACCGACACATCAAATCGTCGTGTATCGATTCAAAACTTCCATGTAACGAAACATGCTGTATCAATATTCTAAAAAATCGATACGTGTATCAGGCATCTTTATATTTGTCTAAGAGAAATAACACTCAATAACGACAGGGAATTTACCCAACTAAGAATAGGTGCATTAAACTGTTTTAAGTATCAGATAATACTTCGGTTACAAGTATCAGATATACTATAATACCGACACATCAAATCGTCGTGTATCGATTGAAAACTTTCATTTAACGATACATGTTATATAGATATTCTAAAAAATCGATACGTGTATCAGGCATCTATATTTATCTAAGAGAAATAACACTCAATAACGACTGGGAATTTATCCACCTAAGAATAGGTGTATGGAACTGTTACATGTATCAGATAATACTTCGATCCATTAGATAATTTAAATCGCCTTTTAAAGTTAATCTAATAAAGTAAGCCCATCAAATCTTAGACCTTTATAAATTTGCAGATGTCTACACGCGTTGTCATCAACTGTCGGCAGATGATGTAGTATCTCCCAAAGCGGTACTGGGCTTAAGCGGTGTATACAGCCGCTTGTCTCACTAACAAAGTTCTGACACAAGCATTGTAATATAGAACTCCAGAGGTGGTATGGACGGAAAGAACCGAACATTGGTTATCTGAGTGTATTCGGGTGTGAAGCAATGATTCATCTCCCAAAAGAGAAGGTGAGGAAATGGGATCACAGACCAAGGAAGGCAACATTCATCGGATATTGTGAAAACACAAAAGGGTACCGACTTTATAATACCCAACTCGCGAACTATATTCAAAAGTAGAGACGCAGTATTCCTGGAATCCACCGTTAAAAGAAACTATGTTCTGGTAATATAACAGAGTCAAGGCGATTCAGGTACGTCTTGCGCTTAGTAAGGTTCCTAAAACATATTAGAGTCGGCATAAGCGGCTATCGACTGCGAATCTGGCGGAGGCGACTCACCTCCGAATGAAGCCTCGGCAAGTTAGAACTTATACTAGCCAAATACAAGAACAAAGTGTCCAGCTTTGTTCTTGCATTTGGCGAGTATAAGTTAATAGCAACACGGCTAAGAACACTTAATAACAACACGGCTAAGAAATAAACCAACATGACCTAAGACACTCACACAAAATAATTACTTATATTATGATGAAGGTTTATTTGGCCACACACCCCTAAATTATCAGGATGCAATCAATTCAGCTGACTCCTAACATTGGAAAACTTCAATAAGGTAAGAGCTAAACTTAAACAAAGCATTGACACTAGGTCACAACACAAGAAAGCCTCAAAATGTTAAACTGATAGGGTTCAAATGGGTATTTCGTATCAAAGATGACCCGACAGGTGCTCGGTACAAAACTGCTTCAAACCTACAATGACCTCACTACATAAAACAAATTTACAATAACGACTCTTTAAGCATATACGTTTGAGAACCAATGCTTCATACTATTGCGGACCAAGCACATACAAAAAACGAAACATACGTTTCCTTGGTTACATTGCATGTCAACATTTAAAAAAAAGCCCGGTCAAGCACCGAATCTATTCACGCACTAATAGTCTCGATAAGAACCCGTGATTAATTATAACTAGCCACCGGGCTCGACATCTACACGGGATTTCGGTTAAGATTTTAATCTTTTCTCTTAATATAAGAATATTCATTTACACACTCTAATAATAACATAGTTCGTTACCAGGGTGTGTATAATCAAAATACTTTTGAAAAATTAATTGATACTAATTATATTGAGCCATCTTTAGGGTTACGTACCTCAAAAGGAAACAGGACGAAGTTACAGGATCACTTCGTTGTCCTCTGTCGGTATATCAAGGCCCTTTTTCTAAGGAACCCGTTCATGTATAAAGTTGAAATTAATATCAAATGCTTAGGTCTATGGTCCCTTGGGTCTGTAAGAAAATCAAGCTTCTAAGTTAACGCAATCAAGAAGAACCCTAAAAATACCGCCTTTTATGCCGTATATTTTGGCACTCGCAAGTAAATCAAAACCTATAGTGTACTTCCCGTAGACCTAGAATCTGAAATTTTGCAAGAAGTAAGGTCTCACAGGACAAGTAAAGGAAAATCGTTAATTTGTAGTTATATTTTGAAATATGCTCGATGTTTTTACGCTTGCGGAAGATATGGAAGACAATATATTTACGTTGTGTAAAATTAATATTTGTAAATAGTGTAATATGAATACTATGTACTTTTAAATGTTTATAAGCGCCTATGTCTATACGGAACCCTCATAGTAATTCCATTCGTGCTTGACAGGTTTTTCTTTATTATGGTGGCACAACTATTCAACTCATTTAAGTTAAATTTAAACTATCAATTTTCCATTGTACTTCAAATAACTTGCGTTATGACATTGGGTAGTTGAGAAGTATTGTAGAGGTTTATTCCTATTAAAAAGCCATTAAAGTTTCGGATAATCTGAAATATGAAGTAGAAAGCAAACATCGCTAACATTTGGAAAATAATCTTTTCTAATTATAAAAATTTACATAGGTTATTTTAGCAAAACAGTAAATATACTCAATTTACAAACATAAAATTACAAACGTAAAAGAAAATTTAATCCCCACTCCCATTAATATAATAAATCATCTGAATGTTGGTTTGTTTGACAGTTTGTTAACCTAATAACTCTGCAAGCAAGCAGCGAATCGCTACCTAATTTGCGTGTGTGACGGAGCAACATATACGACATACTTCATGTTCATTTAGAGCAGTGATTCCCAAAGTGATTCAGGTGGACCCGGAGTGGTTTGGGTTTGGAAATACGGGAGAAATCAAAAGAAAAAAAAAGTTTGGGTTTGGAAATATGGGGGTCCACCGAAACCTGTAAAATGTTGAAAGTGGTCTACAAGAAAAAAGTTTGAGAACCTCTGATTTAGAGTACAAACTTCCAAGTGTAGGTATATATTTTTGTGCAGTGGGGTTTTTACTGTACGTTATTATTATTGGTATTTTTTGAAATTCGAATATCCTACTACCATAAAAAAGACGAATGCTTCTTGTTTCTTTATTTTATAGGGATATATGCAGAGTACTAATCCAATTGACATACAACGCTATATCATAGCTATAATTATGCTATATCATAGTTCATAGTGTTTAGATTACGGTAGGCTATAATATTACCATATCTTGTATAATTTTTTATATATACATAATAATATCGAAATATGAACAAAAGTCCCTGATCGGGCGCTTTCGTGGTCCCTGATCTGAGCACTTTCGTGACAAACTCTAGTAAAACTATCACAGACACACTAATAATATGTGTGAGGGAATTTCAGGTATAAAAAGGTCTAAAGAAAAGTCCGGACAGCATTTATCTATACTTCATAGATAAGCCACGGTAACTGGTTTTGAGGTAAATAAGCTCGCAGGATAAAAGTGGTGACATCAAGGTAAATTTATTAATCCTCATTAAAATAAATATCATAGTCATTCTAAGCGTCTTCTATAGATAAAATATTTGAACACGAGACAGAAGTGAAACTTCTTTGGCGATCTCAACCTCGATTTGTAAAACTTTGTAAAGGGTAAAACGGGAGAGAGAGAGAGAGAGAAATATAATTAGTGAAAGTCCATAGATTGTACATTCATTTGGCTACGGAATCCCAAAAAGAAATAAAAAAATATTGCTATTGCTATTTATAATAACCCACAATGTACCGTACTTACAATAAAACGTTCTATCACAGTCGTATACGTTATGTCATCTATTAACATATTTCTGTACTAACTTTTTATCATTGAGTTAAAAACGCCGAGTTACATCCTACAAAAATAAAGACAACTTTGTATTAACATTTGATGTGAGCGAATTAGTGGGCCTGTGTACGGGGCTGAGTCGTTGTTTGCCGAGTTGCTCACATAACCACGAAAGCATCAACATGTCGAGTGTTCACGCGACTTTTTAAATTTCTGTAGAGAGGATAAGGATGCAATTTTGAGCCGAATTGTTATGGATGATAAAACTTAGATTCCTGCGAGCTTGAATCCAAGGAGAAATCCATGGGAAAAAAGATTCTCCACTCCCTAAGAAGTTCAAGGTATTGCAATCGACCGGAAAAGTCATGGCGACCATTTTCTGGGACACAAAGGGTACCTCCTCATTGACTTCAAAGATGAAGGTTTTTCTATAACGGAAAAGTACTTTGCTGGTCTAATGGAGAAAAGATGATGGGTTAAAGAAGTTTTGAAGGAGAAAAGATGATGGAATTTAGCGAAAGGTGTGCTGCTTTTAATGCATCTTATACACAAGAGCCATGTTGCAATGGCAGCCCTTGACGAATGCGGCTTTCAAAAATTGCAACACCTACCTTAGAGCTTAGACTTGACCTTACAAATATGATTTGTTCCCAAAAATTAATAAAGATAATCGTGAAAAAAAAATGTTAGCAATGATGAAGAGGTCATTTCTGTAATTTTTAGCTTATTTCCAGAATAAAGAGTCTACGGTTTTTTATAAGTAAATTAATTGACAGACCTGAGAAATGAATTAGGGTTAAGGGAGAATATGTTGAAAAGGGAAACAGCACCACTTTTTTTACCTTCCTTCACATTCAACGAACTTTTTGACCTCGCCTCGCATTACTTTTTAATATAAACTACACGCATGCCAAAGGGTAATAATGTTCGCGCCACTATGGAACACGGTATCGTAACGAAGGGAGTTGTACCTCAATGAAATGTCCTTCATTATTTTTATTCGATCAATAGATTGAATTTAAAAAAAACACAGTGTAAAGTGATAATTATATATTAATATTTTTTCAATAGTGTTTGAGTGTAGTGCAACCAATAAAATCTTTATTATCTTGATACATTACGGAATACGCCAACCTCACTGAATGTATACTATTAATAAAACTGTAACAGAGTGAAATCTGAACATTGAACAAAAATAAAAAAATAGAATTAATTTAGTGTATAGAATGATAGCAGAAGCTAGATAAACTTTTTTTTAGAATTTTTGTCTGTATGTTAATTTGAACGAATATGACGCAAAATCTACTGGACGGATTTTTATGAAATTTACTATGGGAGATTAGAGGGAAAAGAAACAAAAAAACGATTCCTAATTACACGCGAACAAAGTCACAGGCACAGCTAGTAGTAAATATAAGGTTTTACTCGATTTGGAGTAAGTTTAAATTGTTTTTTAACTACTAGTATTTAATTATTCTATACTTTCATGACATTTTACTAAAACAGTAAATTTAGGAGTAGTCAACTGCCCAAGATTTTCTTTTGCAAATATAATTTAGGTGAAAGCATTAATCTATATATTAATATGTGAAGTTTGTACTCCTTTCTTAAGCATATTGCGCGCACCGAGGGGTTGGCATAGTTAAAGTTTATATGAAGAAAGAGTGCAAAAAGCTAAAATTTATTTATAATATGCGATACAAATACAATAAATTATATATTACAAGTACATTAAAGGACTCATTGTCTACGTTCAACAGTCGCACAGAGTAGAGATTGTCGCCAAAGAATTTTAAAATGTCAAATTTTCACTCAAACGAATAACGTTCAAAATTAAAAAGTTTAAAAATTACGGTCGAATTTTGACCACTTAGTATTAACAAAAAATGGCACCTACTATTTTGGACTTAAAAGTTAAGTTTGCTAATCTATATTTTTATTCTATTCTAATTGCTTAGTGGCTTGAAATCTATACGGAGTATATTATAATAGGTTCAATAGGTAAAATCAGAATGAAGCCTGAACATGTGAAATGAAGTCCAAAGTGAATTAATAAACTCAAACAGCCTCGCACTGCGAAATTTCAAATTGCTTTACTTAAAAATGCGTTATGATTGACGTTTGCCGTCACATGTCACACATTTAATTTTTTCCGCTGTAATTAAAAATACAATTACAATCTCATTTTAATTCAGTTTAAATTGTTTTTATTTTAACCACTGTTAAATATCCTTTTGAAAGATCATTGCCTTTTCCTAAAAATAATTCATTTTCACGTGGACAACAAGTGGTCTTATCTAACTGTATTGGCATCGTCATTGTCACAGCTCGCAAGTCACAGATATGCAAGTAATTAATCAAAATATTGACAGTACTTCATTGCTATCTCGTCCAACCCACTGAATACGTAACAATAGTCACAATCTTACTAAATACAGTTCAATTCCAAATACCGCTTATCAATCAACAATAATGTTTGGATTGGACTTATCAGACATTCCTAGCGCAACTTTAAGCCACAATTGCGTGACTGAGGACCGTTTATAGATACTTATTGGCAGCAATAACTTTAACTCGCTGCAAATACGGATGGCCATATTGAAGTGATGTTTTCAATCGGAGTGATGCTAAATCAAGCAGATTAATGGTCGAAATAATATCGTGATTTCGATATGATTCCACATTGGAAATTTTGTCGATATTGGGCGGCGGGCGTTCCGTTCATCGATGCTTAGATAGTTGCATATCGAGTTACTAGTGATAGTAACCGAACTAAATATAATTTTATTTTAATTATTCATCCCTAATCCAGATATACAGATAAATTACAATTAATTTTAAAAACAAAATTTATTAAACTCTGTATGGAACAAGTACTTGAAAAATTTCATATACATAGGTCTATAATTGTAGAAAGTGTAAGTCTATGACATACGGACCGACGTATGTATGTACATGACTAAATTATAAGAGATCCTTGTTTCACAACGGAACTCTCCTTTTTCATCATCATCGTATCTTCATTAATAAAGGTCGTGCCCTTCTTGAGTGCTCTGCTAGAGAAATTAACTAGCTTCTTCTTTGCTCTTTTGCTTCAACTTGTCTCAATGCGGCAGTGCAGGAAGTCTCGTGACAATCTTAACCTAATCAGACCAGCAGCTAAGATATAGATCACGAGGTCTTTTGCACTTTACTTTTTTCCTACAATAACCGGTTTGTCTAGGTTATCTTCCTGTTCAGGAGCTATATGTACAATGTGAATGACAGCTCGTTTGTAGCAGATAGTTGATAGTTTGATATTAACTTAGAAACGGTCGCTACGGAACTCTAAAAAACTAGAAATGACTTCTAAATTTGAGCGTGATTCTTATTTAATATGGTCTTTTCCTTTCCTCTGCAGCAAAGTTCAAAAATCATTTTCTAGTTCAATAATAATTTTCTATGACACTCTCTTCTTAATTATAATTTACACAGAATCCAACCACCACATTCTCTTTATATTTATTTCTTGATACACTTATAAAGTCATGAAAAAGACATTACTACATATTATATTGCTCATAGTATAAGAAACATAAAAATCCGTTTTGTTCAATCTGTTTATACACAATGCCGTTATATTACAGACAAAAAAATCACCCAATGATTACAACCATAGTGTCAGTTTTCTGATTTAATAACTGAAAATTTTCTAAATTAAAAAAATTAATTAGAAAAAAATATATAAAAAATGTCTGCCAAAATTGAAAGATGTTTCCTGAAAATTGTTAGACGCAGTTAGCAGGTTCTGAAGCTATTTAATTTAAATACAGATAGAGACGTACGAAATATTAAAGCGCATTACTTGTGTTCTAAAAGTGGCCTTCAAAAAGCACCTTCTATACAACTATCTCTTTGTAATACGTGTGTTTGTTAACTCTCCATCTCTCTCTTCATAATCCGCACTTGGCGTCCTGCAATAATTATTCCTCATAAATAATCATTAAATGTTATGAAAATCACTTAAATATAAGTTAATAAACAATTAGGTATCAGTGAACAACAGCAACAGTGAATCTTTCCTTTTTCCTTTTTTTAGTTGACAGAAAAGTTACAAGTTTCTGATGTTATACAAATTTATTTGGGTTATTCAGTTTATATTGGAATAATATTTGTGTCGAGTATGACGTCACTATTTCTAAACATTTCAATTTCTAACATTTATTTTTCCCCAAAAACGCAATTTTGTCATAGTTATACTTCCCTAAATCCCGAGCTGCACCCCTATCGGTAGGCATTGAGATAATCCAACAGGTACATATTAATTATGTTATCTACTGCGTAAACCTGATAAAAAAATTCCATTCGAAAACTGATGCATACATTTCTAGAGTGTGCCCTGTGTTGGTGATAATATAAAGTTCAAAATGAGACACCGCGTCATTGCTATCTACTCCACCTTAGTAAGAGATAATGAAAAAGAATATATGATTCATACAGTTTCAAAACTCGCCAAATGATTTTTTATTTAAATTCATGATTTGGATGTTTATCACCAAAAATCATCTGCCGTTCACAACCGTAGTGTCTGATCCTAAACCTTCTAAAAATGAACTAAAAAAATATAAAATAATGCTTGTCGAAGTTCCTTTTGATTCTTGAAAAAATTGGTTAAACGGAATTAGCAGATTTTGAAGCATATATAGGAACATATAAAATATTGAAGGGCACGCGTCAGTATTTCCGTCTAAAAATGTATAAATATAAAATAAAACAAAATGCTTCTTTCGAAGGAATCTCTTTCTATATTCAAGCCACTTGAGGTTATAATGGGGTAAACCGTTGTAATTAAGTCTTTCACAACATCCTTAGGAGCCGAAACAGTATCTGACATCCCATGACATCGCTCGAGAGACAATAAGATTATGCAGTGATAAACTTATTTATACCACAGTAGAAATCAGTGTGAAAAATGTTGGCTCCTCAAAATCCGTCTTCACAGTAGTTTTTTTCACAGTAGCAGTGGTGGCATGCAAATACTGTCTTCTAGATAAGTTTGTAGATAAAAAAATACAACGGTGCAATGTTAATGTTAGGTTTTGAGTACTTAGTAGCCGAGACACATCAATTCCAGACCAATATTTACTATCAAGGCAGTTTTTATAAAACAACACTTCCCAGCTCGTACTCGGTCTGGAATACTCCATCGCCAGGAATACGCTCAGTATTAGATCAAATTGAATGAAGATATTGGCACTGAGATATGGCGTTTTGTTGTATCGAAATTCTGTTACAATTTTTATTTGAATATTTTCACAAATTTCATTTTGATCTTGTGACTAGCTGCCCATGCCGACTTTCCACAGACAAAAAGCACTTTGTTTCGTTCGCTTTTTATAGAAATAATTATTTTCGTTAGCAATTTTCCAAAAGCGCTGAAATAAGTGTTTCTCTCTTTTCTATACGAGAGTATAAATTCACATTTTTATATCTCTAACTTTAATTATTTTGAAATTCCCGTACAATCTTCACCATCATTTTTCCCCTTTAAGAGTTGAACTTCGAAAAATATTTTTTTTAACAACCTTAGAAGACAAGAGGTATATGTATCTTAGCCATTTCAAGTTTGTAGATCTTATAGTTCAGGAGATTTCGTGATAAGTCAGTCAGTGAAAAATATATGGCTTCCGGCTTTCATATGTATAGATAACGAAACTTTCGCTATTCGCAGATGGAAAGAGCGAAGAAACATGAGAATTCAAGCACATTATATTAGATTAACAGCACTTTACCTCACGTTGATAAACATAAATATTAAAAGTAATCAAGTCTGAAAAATAGTAATGTTTATGAAAATACTATAGCAGGATAATAATGGGCAGCCAACCATGAGCACTCATCCTAGAAACCTAAAAGAAATATATGTTGTTTAAAAATACCCGCAACTCTTTTATATTTAAAGTGCCTTTAAAAATAATCTTATTAAAAAAGTTAATAAGAAACATACATTTTTCCAGTTTGTTGTATTTTTTTCTTCTGATACTTTTATAAATGTGTCTTAGAGGCAATAACAGCATATTTTTTGCTAATCTAGACAGGTTCAACCGTTTCAAATTTGACTCAATAAGAAGTACCATCGATAGCAACTCAAACTAAAAAATAATCAAAATTGGAGCTAAGACAAATTACTCATATTTATTCAGCCATAGCCTTTACTGTTTTTGTATGCAATCTTGCAGACATAACAAAAAGCAAATTTTCACAAAAGAAATAGATTTATTCTATTTTACGGTCAGACTTTAATCAAAAATATGCTCGGTGTGTTATCATTTTTCGAGACAGACAGTGTGACCAGTGCAAAATAACGTGATGTAGACTTCTATACTTAGCAGGGATAAACACCTGCCAAGCACGAGTAAACCATAAATGCATTGTCTGCCATATCTTTCACAGGTTCATATTAAAAAAAATACATATATGTTATTCCAATAAGACCAAATCAACAACATAGCCTTGAATTTTTTTGGAACATAAGAGCAAAGAGTTACGTTGTCTTGAAATCCAAATAAACTGGATTGCTCAACTTGGGTTCGTTTTGGCAGAAAGCAAAGTGGAATTTCTGGTTTGTTCTTACGCTTAGTTCCAACCATAGTGAGCTCAAAAGTGTATTTACAAGAGGAACGCTAGTAAACCAATTGTCCATCATGATATTTCGCCCAGTACCCGAGATGGGTTCGATCATCCACTTCATCAGACTCACTGTTTTTGGATATTTCCCTTTACTTTTGATTTAAGACTTCAGATTATGTCAACTTTCAAGATTGTAAATCGATCGGAAATACCCTATAAGTCTTTGATGATCAGTGCGTACAACTATGGCAAAGACAAAGAAAAAATACGTTTTAAGAGACCACATCTTTTTGTTGTGTGAATCGAAAACTTTAAATGTTTATAGTAATTTAAAGCTATAAGGCTTCAGCAGTATACGATAGTAAATTCAACTTAATAACTTAAACGACTTCTGAGAAAAAGGGGTTTGGCAGACAGACGGATGGACGGACGAGCGTTCATTTGGTTGTCCCAAATGATTATATTATAGGTTCCATTCTTTTTTTAATTTTAAATGAAACTATCTTTACAAAAAAAAGGTGAATATTAAGAAATAAATAAAATGTTAAAATTAAGAAATAAATAAAGTGTTACCAGCGATAATTAAAGCGGTGAAAATTAAAAACTAAATAAAGTGTTACCATTGATAATTTAAGAATTCGGAAACGTTTCAGCTATTAACGAGTCCGCGATCGTTATTTACGAGTATCGGCTACGCATTGCCGATAACGCAATGCGTTGCCGAAGTGCGCCCCATTATCGCTGAGCGCGTAAAACCGAGGTCAAGCAATCAATGTAATTCAATAAACGTAGTCGTTAATACGAGTTTTCATTCTAAATTGTACAGCAGTTCCAGCTTAAACAGACATACTCTTTGTCGCAATTCACGTTATCATCGTAGTATTTCAATGGTTACCGGTTAAACTTTTCATTATAGAATAAACAAAATCTTATTCCGATTCACTATTCATTATTGGCGATTATTTATTGTAAATAAACCCCACTTATAAATGTGAATGTATGTTTTTTTGTTTTTTTTTTATAATGCTATTAACTAATAGCTACCAAACAACGAAGCCAAACAAACTGGCGAAAAATGGGCCTGGAGTCACAGAAATAGAAAACTGATATTTTTTTTAATATATAAAAACCAAACAATTCATCGATTGACAAAAAGGACAGAGTAAAAAATAACTTATAATCATAATACAAACAAAAAGAAGCTTCATACGCGTGCATATACTATAATTTTAATATGTCAATAATTGTAAATAATAAATAAAATTAACAATAAATATCTATCGATACACCTAATAACTTTTTGGAAACTATTAAAAAAAATCAATACGGATAGCTTTATTAAATGTGTAGCCATTGCCTGAAACGGATAATTAAAAATAAATTGTTAACTGACATTGACAGTTGTTCTGTTGTCAAAATGAATGTCTTTTTTGATCTTTTAGAGTTTTACATGACTTTCATTTGTCAGGTTTACGATTTTTCATTTGATTTTCATTCGATTTTCATTAAATAAAACATGTTTTATTTAATCAATAATTATTATTATTGATTAAATAAAACCTGTGTAAAAATTTGTTTTTTTTTATTTTTCTCTAGATGCGTTATGAAAAAAATATGAGAGTGAAATTTAACGATACACGCACACGATGCAACAAAAATTGGACAGGATGAAGTTGCTCACTACACATGCGTGTAGTAACTGATACCATATTCATGATAGTTATTGAGTTATTTGTAAATACACAAAACGTGTTTTATATTTATACAAATTTAAATCATATCTGTGCTTTAAATAATATTTTTTTATAATTTAATGGTGGTCCATATAATAATAAACTTTTATTTATTGTGAATATTCGTGATAGAAATAATCCTTACAAGCTTTTTAAAATATTTTTTAAGTATATTTCTCTAATTGAGATTAAGTTTCGGTATGTATTTATTTACATTATAAATTATTTAAAATTTAATTGTTTGACTGAATTTCGATTTTACCAACCATATTTATAATCACGCTCCAGACCTTTTATTTTATTACCATTAATTATTTGCGGGCTAAATAAAGTTATTCTTGTATTATGCCAAAGAAGTATAACTTCTATTGTGCGTACATAAGTACATACACATTATTTTTTTTCTATTTGAGTTATTTTTAGTCTAGAAAGAATTGCGCTAACACTATATTGATGGACTATTGATTTACAAGCACCTAGTTCGTGTGGCGTACTAACATACTCATAAGATTACAGGCGTGACAAGTGTTATCGGAGGCTTCGAACGCATGAAGTACTAACATCATAAAAATGCGTTTATATGTTTGTTACTCAATTACAAAAAAAAACGAACACGCAGATTTTCAGGAAACTTGGTATAGACATAGTCGTGATTCAAATATACGTATATGCTTTTTAAGCAGAGAAATATCATAATTAGTGTTAGATAAAAATCACTGCTTTGCTTACTAATAAATTAAATCGACAAAACGTTTAGAATTTTTATAGAGTGGTACTGCAATAATCTCATTGAGTCAGCGGCAAATACTGTTGCCTTGATAAAAAAATCCACGCAGGCGAAGCCGCGAATACTAGTTTTTTTTAAGAAATACGTATTTTTTCGTATTCAAAACTAGGTCGAAAATATATTTTTCATTTGCGAAAATCAAAATTTCTGTGGCGTCTTATACTTTTCTATATATTGGGTTGGTTAATAAGATTTTAGCCATTATTTTGGGGCATTTATCTATTTATTTATCACACATATTAATACTTATATATATTACAGGTAACCTATTCGTAACGATAAAGAATCGATGGTTTTACAAAATTTAAATTCACAGATTATATCTGAATATAAAATATATTTCTACAAATTTTCACTCAAACAAATCACACTCTGGTGCGACCGCAATCAGGTGGTTGAGTAGTTAAATACCACGGGTGACGCAGGAAACTGGAGAGTTCTAATATAACTTGGTTATGTAGCATGGTACAGTAAAGAGGTAATGATTGCGTGAGCGCATGTAATTATCGAGTAGGAAGAATGAAAGTTTACTCAACAATACAAGGCATAGATTTGTTCCTTGGTAAGCACGATGTCTGTTCTAAGTTACAAAGAATGGACAGCTGGCATTCCCAGGAGGAAATCAGTAGAAATTAGAAAAGTAACCATATTGTCTCATGTACAAATAATAGGAACATATTTTCCAGAAATGTTGTTGAAAATTCCAGACTTATTTATTATAAGGTGAAAATAGGCCGAATTGCTGTCAGTTAACAACATTTAGTTAACAAATTGCCAATCCGCAGTGCCTTTGGTAAAACTAAAAAGGTGCTTTGCAATCGTAGCCTTAAAATCCCATTTCGTCTTCACCAGTGCTATTTTTGGCCAATACTATATGGATTACGAGTGCCGTCGAGCTCTTTCGCCTTGCCAAGGATAAGACCAAGTACGCAGAGCTGACTGCCAATATTCATTAGTTGAAGAGGCACCCTTAGAAAAGAAGAAGAAGAACGACATGTAGAACCTACAATTTTACTCAATCAAACGGATTTAAATCGACACCAAGCACAGGTTCATGAGTTCCGCTTGCGCGACAATGTCAAGACTGCCACAATTGATATATGCCATGCGACGGATGAGTCAATGGTGTCCTATGGGATGATTAAAATTTAGGGAACTCAAAAACAAGAATTTTGATCTTGAAGATGAACCTCGTTCCATATACCTTATTTAATCAGATGTAGAATGATTATCACACCTAATTGAATAAGATCCAAGGTTGACAACTTGTCAATTGAATGAGAAGCTCAATTGCAGTGGTGGAATAAGACAGGCGCATTTGCATATATTAAGAACAATTCGTAAATGTAGTCTATTAATCAACCCATTAATATCATACTAGATATATTTAGAGAAAAATACATTTTTAGTTTTTATTGTACCAAATTAGACTTTACGACCGCTATTCCGGTTCTCTAAAATCTTCTTCGACACATTGACCTTTGCGTGACTCGACAGACTTAAAATATATCAAATCGATTTAACCATTTACGTTGTAGATGCAAGCAGGCAAATATTCGTACAAATTTACATATGTAGAAGTATAACTACTAACAAACAATTTGTTGACAAACATAATAACCACCAAGTGCTACGTAGTTTCAATAAATTTTACACCCAATAAAATTTATACCTGAAAGGCAAATTTTTACGAAAGTAGTTAAAGATAAATTCAACTTAGCGAGCGGAAAACTCCTACAACAGCTAAGTTTTCATAAGCCATAGCAACAGCAAACTAAGGAAAATGTAGGTCAAAGCTTATCTTTATTTTCCTATCAGTTACGACGTGAAATTATAATCGCATTTAAGAAAGAGAACGTAATTTGGAAACTTTGCTATTGAGCAAACAAACGTAATGAAAATAATATTAATATCAAGTTTCTGTTATTGAAAGGAAAATTCGTTGGCTTTATTACGAAGCTCTAACGGTCAAATTATATTGACAAAGACTTTGTTTTATCTACATAAATCGGAAAATCTACATATCTCTTTGTTTTCATATCTACCAGCAATAAACTCGAAAACAAACTGAATCGATCGCGATGCGATTTACACATGACTACAAATAATCCAGGTATTCATAGTTTATAATATTCCAAGCATTTCGCCAGGCATTCATAGTTTACAAAAGGTCAAAAACACTTAAATAATGTACACATTTTTTTATTATTGTTTGGTTGCATCAATACAACATTTTCGGAAAATAGCGGGACGTCAGGAGCTTACTAACTCTCATATGCACCACACATGATCAAGACTGTCAGTCAGACTTACTAACAATTAAAAATGTATTTCAGTTTCTCATTAACTGTCAGTCGAGTCGGACCAAGAGTCTACTATACCGATCGTGCTCTAATGCAAGGTCCAGTCGGCAAAGTTTCCAGACAAAATATGTTTTTAACAGTCAGTAAATCCGACTGAGAGTCCTGACCGTATGTGGTGCACACGAGCATAAATTCGTCATGTTGAACAATGGAGATTGTGTGATATCTCTTAAACTATAAAATTTTACAAGGAAAAAGTGAAAACCTTTTTCAAATAGCATTTAATTCTCTACAACTTTTATTTAAAACATTTTTTCCTAGAAATATCTTTTCTTTATTTTGCGTACTAAAAGTTTACAAAAATAGTTGTCGGAGTAAAACTCATAAACAAATGATCAATTATGAACTTTGTATAAAAAAAAGTTTCAAATGAAAGTTGCAGACATTTAATTCTCTATAAAAAATGTTATCATGTATTTTATTATAAACTTCCGTCGTTTACGCGATGTAACATAATTTACACTTTTCGAAATGGCGGATTTAGAAACGGATTTTTGTGAAACTTACATGAAAGATATTTTTTCTGTCTCAAAATAGATGTATTTCTGTCATCTACCTGATATCTAGACTAAAAACGGATTTTTGTGAAACTTATATGAAACATATATTTTCTCTCATAAGAAAAATATTTCTGTCACCCACTTGATGCCAGCATTATAAAAGCATTTTTGTGAAACTTACGTGAAAGATATTTTTTCTGTCTCAAAATAGAAGTATTTCTGTCACCTAGTTGATTATCTGGATAAGAAACGGATTCTTGTAAAACTTACATGAAATATATTTTTTCTGACTAGTATTTCTGTCATCTACCCGATATCTAGACTAGAAACGGATTTTTGTGAAACTTATATGAAACATATTTTTTCTCTCATAATAAAAGTATTTCTGTCACCCACCTGATGCCAGGATTATAAAAGCATGTTTGTGAAACTTTCGTGAAAGATATTTTTTCTGTCTGAAAATAGAAATATTTCTGTCCCTACTTGATTATCCTACTTATTATAAAAAATGTTATCATGTATTTTATTATAAACTTCCGTCGTTTACGCGATGTAACATAATTTACACTTTTCGAAATGGCGGATTTAGAAACGGATTTTTGTGAAACTTACATGAAAGATATTTTTTATGTCTCAAAATAGAAGTATTTCTGTCATCTACCTGATACCTAAATTAGAAACGGATTTTTGTGAAATTTACATGAAAGATATTTTTTCTCACACAATAAAAGTATTTCTGTCACCCAACTGATGCCAGGATTATAAAAGGATTTTTGTGAAACTTATGTGAAAGATATTCTTTTCATCTCAAAACAAATGGGAAAACGATTCTTAAGAACTAATTGGCATATTGTTTTAAAAAAATGTTTACAATATATTCGTGATTTGATTGACATAACTAAGAAAAAGTAAAATATATTTACCTTCCTGGTTTTTCCTGTTTACCTATATTTTCTGCATTTAGTTAATGAGACTTTCTACTCAGTTATTTTTATATCTATTGTACGTAAATTAGTTCCCCCAAGTTGTCCTGGATGCGACGTACCGTATCGGGAAAAGTTTCTAAAGGTGTTATAAGAGATCATAGGGAGGATAATGTTTAGTTATGAAGCATTCAAGGAATTTCTTCAACTTCCTCACTCCTAACAACTTCGAAAAATTTTTAACAATCCATTTCATGGAAGACTTAAGTAGTTTTTAATAACTTTGGTTATTATTTCATCTCCTTAAGGGTGTATCCACGCGTTCTATATCGATTTGTCGCCGAAATTAATTTCCTGCTTTGCCCGTAACCGAAGCTAAAACGCTATTAATAATAAAAACCTAACGATACCAAATCAAATTTCGATGTTAAGTGTCTCGAATTCCGTCACGAGCGACCCGACGCAGCAGGAGAAAAATATAGAATTCATGTTGAATAACATTTCTAGAATCGGGTTACACAAAAAGCGCTGAATTTAATATTGCGATATGGACAATGCATCCTTAATGCTTGTGCATTATGGATGCATATGCATGTTTTATTTCGGTAATAATATTGAAAATCTAAAAGCAACATCATTTTATGTCCACATATTTGTGCCGTTATGGTCGTACACTGAGTAATAAAATACTATCAACAACTAAATATAAAAAAAACGTAGAGAAAACTTATCAATCTTCTGACACTTGAGTAATCTTACGAGAAGACTAAAAAGTTTTTTGTTTTTATTGTAGCAAATTAGACTTTACGACCGCTATTCCGGTTCTCTAAAATATTTTCCGACAAGTTGGCATTTGGGTGACTAGAAAGATTTAAAAAATATCAAATTGATTAAGCCATTTACATTGTAGCAGCAAGCAGGCGACCATACAATACATATTTTACATAAGAGAAGCATTGAACTAAAAAAATTGTCGACAAACGTGTAATAACCACCAAAAGCTACCTAGTTTCAATCAATTTTATATTCGATTAAATTTATAACTGAAAGGCAATTTTTTACGAAAGGAGTTAAAGATGAAGTCAACTTAGCGAGCGGAAAACTCCTACAATAGCTATTTTCATAAACCACAGCAACAGCAGGCTGCAGTTTTAGGTCGCAGCTTATCTTTATTTTCCTCTCGGTTACGACGCGAAATTATAATCGCATTTAAGAAGAACGTAATTTGGAAACTTTGCTATTGAGCAAACAAAAGTAATGAAAACAATATTAATCGGAAAATTTATTATATAGATTCAATAATCGTTTTGTCTATCATGCATTAAATTTATTCGTTGTTTTAATGATACGTCACAACCACTCTGATAAATGTCTCCACTGAGTGCACTGGTTTCAGAAATTATTCGTCGATAAATATGCATATATTTATAACCCTCATAATTCACATTTAAAGGAGAATGCCCAGTTTGTTAGTTGGACTAGTTATGGATATGAATGACTGATATATCATAGTTTAGAGTATGCATATACACAACAAAATATATTAATTATGACCCAGTGGAACAGCTCACGTCTTTAGTATATGCATAAATATGTATGATTTTGAGGTTATAATTAATTGACAATTAATTTTGACTCAGTAGAACAGCTCACATCATCATTAAAAGCATAAGTATGTATGATTTTGAAGTTATAATTAGTTGACAATTAATTTTGGCTCAGTGGAACAGCTCATGTCTTCATTAAGAGCATAAATATGTATGATTTTGAAGTTATAATTAGTTGACAATTAATTTTGGCTCAGTGAAACAGCTCACGTCTTCATTAAGAGCATTATTAGAAGAAATATTAAAGTAATGTTGTCAACAGTTAAATTTATTTTGGATGTTATATTTTAATTTTATAATGCTATTTTTCATTAACTTCGTTCCAAATATTAATTTTTAGGCAATATTGACCTGTCCGATGTTACTATGAACGGACATCAATAATTTACTTTAATTATATTAATTTACCAGTTGTTATTTCATTTAAATGTTATATCAATGGTCCAGATGAAAAACAAAATTGCTATTGTTATACTTATTAATACTTCCAAATCTGTCTACCTGTCACAATAGCTGTGACAGTTAATAAGTAGGGAATAAATAAAGTAAGTTCATTTGATGTCGAAATGACTTCATTTTTATATTATTATATCATCACATGTATAAACGATATATTTTATAGTTCTTGACATTTCTTTAAAATATCCTTGACATTTGTATTAGAAATTAATTAATATTCACCACTTTATGCAAGTATTTAAATAGTATCGAGAATAGCTTCCGAAACTAAATAATGACTGCAAAATATCGATAATACAAGATATATAATTACCACTAACCTATTTCTACTTTCACATTATGGCACAGAAAAAACTTTTTTCTCGAGGCAATGGATCTATTTGTGCCCGTCATATTAAATATTTAGATGGCATTTTTTTCATTTTAGGACAATTCTAAGGGCAAACAAAAAAGAATATACATTTTAAATAGAGGCAAAGAATAATTTTTTATGTTTCATCTTTGTTCATGACTAGGCCCAAATTGGGCATTCTCCTTTAACAATATTAACATATGACTTTAACAATATTAACATATGACTTTAACAATACAACACGTTATATTAACATATGTCTTTAACAATATTAACACGTGTCTGTGTCTGAGCGTACATCACGCAAAGACTACTGGACGAATTTTAATGAAACTTTCCGTGTTTATTATCTTAAAGCATTCGTCAATATCTGAAATAGAAACCGCGACATTCCTCTTGGGATTTGAACAGTTAATTACAAATTAATAATTAATTATTTAACAGTAACATCCGTTTCTTTTGCAAACAACCATCATAATCTTACTACATTAAATGTAGTTTTATTCTCTTAATTACCCCACTAGAGATTGATATTTATTTTATTTTTAATAAATGTTTTTAATCTAGTAAAGCGTTTATATTTGTATGCCAGTTAACATAGTGTCGTTATTATCAATCAGACTATAGGATACCTTCCTGATTGCAGTCCAGGGTACATCGATTTGATATATTTGGAAAAAATTGGAAAAAGAAAATATATTTGGAAAAAGTTCAACAAAAAAGCGGGCGTTATCTGATAATCAGCCCTATCATGTTACTTTATGAATAACGTAAATTTTACGGAATTATTAGCCTTTAAGCAGACGTCGATATATCATTATGAAGTATGTTAAAATGGTACCTTATTTCACCTTACGTAAAGGTAACTAAAGCAATTAACGTTACGGCTAACTTTATAGGTTACTTAAATATTTCTTTAGGTAATTGAGTAAATTTAGCCTTACTAGTATAATAAATTGAGCAAATTAAAATGTCAAACGTATATTTTTTATAGTTACCTTCCAAAAATTATGTTATGTATTAAATTAGATGCCAATGAACGTCATTATATACTTCATCTCATTAAAAGTATTTTACATTTGCAGAAACGCCAATAAAGTATGGACTCGAGAATTGAGGGATGCCTCTGACACACTTACGTTATCAACAAAACAAAATAACCTATAAAAATGCATCTCCTGACAGGAGACTGCTGTCACAAATAAATAAAGTATAGAACTGTCATTATCGACGAAATAGCTCCATCCTTTTCTTTCTGCTTGTAAAAATACACGATGCTATTCTTTTTCTCAAGCCACCAAACTTTAAAGGAAAATAATGGCAAGGATTACGCAAATGCAATACGGTATATCAATTTTAAAAGCAAACCTTATGACAACTATTATTGTCGTGCGTTAGCATGTATTATTGTCGTGCGTTAGCATGTATTATTGTCGTGCGTTAGCAGTAATGTATACGTTAAGTGAAATAAATTGTACAACAAAACCTAATCTTACCTAATCAAAAGTTAAACAGATTAATTTCAATGCGCTTTTTATGTTTTAAGTGGTTTATGAAAATAGCATAAATTTTAGACAATTTAGTGAGAAAAGCTTTAAATGGATGAAGTAAACAGGAAAAGCGAACGCGTTAAATCTAGAAAAAGTGGACGAACTAGACTGACGAATGTTTATAAAAAGCTGATCGAGGAATTATAAAAATAGAAGTGCATATGCCAAGGATAGAGTTGCCCGTTAGTTGCTTTGTTTTTGATCTACAATTATCACGTAACACAACACTTGTTAAATCTAGAAAAAGTGGACGAACTAGACTGACGAATGTTTATAAAAAGCTGATCGAGGAATTATAAAAATAGAAGTGCATATGCCAAGGATAGAGTTGCCCGTTAGTTGCTTTGTTTTTGATCTACAATTATCACGTAACACAACACTTGTTAATAATGTAATGAATTATGAGCCTCAAAAAATAAATACGATGTAAAGTTTTATATCTTGTTACAGACAAATAACAGCACAATTGAAACTTGCGCAGCCGTATAATTACTTCAACCGTCAAAACTCGAGACTGACGCGCTAGTCGACTATAAATCACACCCGCGGGAGTGCAATATGAATGTGGCAATAAATTATGAGCCTCAAAAAATAAATACGATGTAAAGTTTTACATTTTGTTACAGACAAAGAACATAACATTTTAAACTTCAATAACCGTACAATTACCTTCTATAGTCAAAATTCGAGTCAGTCAACAATAACGCACACCTGCGGAAGTTCAATATGAATGCGGTAATGAATTATGAGTTTCAAAAATATGATAGTAAAGTTTTACATCTTGTCACTGACGAATAATATCACATTTTAAACTTGCACAACCATATAATTACTTCAATCGTCAAAACTCGTGGTTGACGCGCTAGTCGACAATAAAGCACAACTGCGGAAGTGCGATATAAATGCGGTAATGAATTATGAGCCTCAAAAAGTAAATACGATGTAAAGTTTTACATTTTGTCACAGACGAATAACATTACATTTTAAACTTGCACAACCATATAATTACTTCAATCGTCAAAACTCGAGGTTGACGCGCTAGTCGACAATAAAGCACAACTGCGGAAGTGCGATATGAATGCGGTAATGAATTATGAGCCTCAAAAAGTAAATACGATGTAAAGTTTTACATTTTGTCACAGACGAATAACATTACGTTTTAATCTTGCACAACCATATAATTACTTCAATCGTCAAAACTCGGGGTTGACGCGCGCTAGTCGACAATAAAGCACAACTGCGGGTGTGTAATGTGAATGCGGTAATTAATCATGAGCCTCAAAAAGTAAATATGATTTTATACCTTGTCACAAACAAATAACATCACATTTTAAACTTACACAAACTTATAATTATTTCTATCGTCAAAACTCAAGGCTGTCACACTAGTCGACAATAAAGATGTGCACGTGTGCTGCAGGAATGCAATATGAATGCTGTAATGAATTATGAACCTCAATAACTAAATATGATAGCAGAACCGTATATATTAAAATACATACGTTAAGTGAACCAAATAAGGTTCATATTTATATGTTAAGGCAGATATATCTCTCTTCCGAGAAAATTTTCTTTAAATTATTGCTGGAAAATACGCATTTTTACATTTAATTTACTACAAAACTTTACTTTTTTACTATACTAATTACTGAACTATGGAAAATTCCACGTATTTTTATTAGTGAAATAAAAAGTACAATATTAATTTTCTAATAAGGGCCTTATTATTCGAATTCCACGTATGCCTTATTAACATTACCGAAACTATTTTTATCTTGCCCATTAAAAATGAAAAAAGAACCTTTCCTTTTGGCAGAAGTAAATAAACTTTGGCCTTCGTATCTTTAAAACGATTAGGTTTGTCACACCTCTGATAATGTAATTTAAAGCAATTTATAAAAAAAAAGTGAATAAATTTATTACCATTATGTAATTAAGTTCTGTTAATTTATCGTAAATGGACGACTCCAAATATAAATACTGTATTTAAAATACAGAAGTGATGCTTATTAAAATATTAATATATCTTAAAACATCTGGACCGTTATTGATTATTTTAATCTTATAAGAAATAACACTTTCCAAACAAGCGATTCATCAACATAACCATAAAATACAGCACGCTTTAATTACTAAACTTTAAGTTAAAATTAAGCGCTGCTCCTGCCAGAATATATACATATAAATTCAGCTAAATAAACAAACAAATAGTTTTAATTATATATTAATAGAGCACATTTTCAAGAGAATTAAATTTATCTTCACATTAATGAAAGTTGTTATACTCGTAAAGTAAATATGATTACACTATCGATATTGGTAAGTTATATCTATCATGTTATACAATTTATAGCCTTTTATCAGAAAAGTACTTGTCACCGTAGCTAATAAAAGAGATACTGACAACAGACCGGATAGTGGGTCGACGCAATTGTCATATTTTATTTTATTAAATATGATATATAAAATATGATGAAAAATTATACTTTTTATCATTAGCTAATTACATTACGCAAGTGCACTTTCGACCAATTTACACCTCAAAAAGGAAATATTATGAAAATTTAGAAAATCTTTTTAGAAAAGTCCCAAATTTGCGGCTGAAAAACCAATTCTACAAAATAACATACACTCAGAAACATTAACAAACCGTCATTGTTAGGATTCCGTATCCCAACTGGAAACCCTTCTAAATTCACCACGTCTGTAGATCCGTCTGTCCGTCTGTATGTCACAACCGTTTTACTTGCAGACTGTTAGTGCTATGACGCTGAAATTTGGCATGATTATACAAATTTATAATGTCTATAAAGTTATGAAAAATATCTTCTAAAAAAACTTCAGGGTTTTATTTGCATCCCTCATCATTGAATAGGTCTTTCAAAAATATTTGGGGTAAGTCACGAATACTTTTTCGTTAGAGGGGTTCGTTTATTAATTATTAAGCCTTAAAGTGATCATTATTGTTTAGAGTTATGTGTCCCCCCTCTCTACCAGCTAAACCATTATTTTTTTAATATCTGAAAGTATTCCCACGAGTAGTATATATAAAAAATTAAAAGAAACATTATCACAGCTAATAAGGCTCTACTAGTTTAATTATCGACCAACTTATGACATGTTGATGCCATTTGTATGGAGTTTCTATGATTTTCTTGCAGGCATATACATGGATCTGTAAAAAGTTCATAGAAACTCCACACAAATGATTTAAATCGATTGCGCAAATAACTTTGTATTTTAAAGTGTATATTTATTATGTCCGTGAAAAATATATGGGGCAACATATTATATATTTACATTGTGAAGAATAATATAAATATTTGTAAATGTTTAACAGAAATACCATGAACGCTTAAACATTGATATGGGCCCAAGTGTGTACAGAACTGTCGCATAAATAACTTTGTATTTTAAAGTGTATATTTATAATGTGTGTGAAAGATATATTGGGCAACATATTTATTTATTTACACTGTGAAGAATAATATTCATATTTGTAAATAGTATAATAGAAATACCATATACGCTTAAAAGTTTATATGGGCCGAAATGTGTGAAACTTCTGGCATAAATAACTTTGTATTTTAAAATGTATATTTATTATGTCTGTCAAACATATATTGGGCAACATGTATATATTTACATTTTGAGGAATAATATAAATATTTGTAAATAGTTTAACAGAAATACCATGTAGGTTTAAAATTTATATAGGCCCAAGTGTGTACTGAACCCCCGCAGTGCGAGTTATACTCGTATTTAACAAGTTTTTATTTTAAAAATTCAATTAACGTATAAAGTTTTATAATGGTCTGCCACAATGAAACTCACGTAACACTACCTTTTTAACGGAATTTACTCATTACGTACGAGTAATGAACGTACGAGAATAATGAACGTCGTACACTGTCTACTGAGTTCTCAAAGTCAAGGCCGCGAATACAAAAAATACAATAACAGCTCATAAACTTTGGTCTAATCATATCGTCACACGTTGCTCGTATGCAAACATTAAATTGTTTTGTACCTACCCATGTAAACATGCCGAGTGCCCATTTAACTTGTTCAACATATAATGAAACGATTCGGATGTGATGTTAATAAGATTAAAAGAAATTGGTCGAGTGTATGTTGGATCGTGCAATATAGTTCGGTGGTTAGATACGTAAACGTTTTATTTTATTTTCAGTGTTCCATCTGGAAACAAGGGCCTTCAAACCTCACCTTGTCCGTCACATTATCTACATATACTTACGTGATATATGAATAACAGTCTCAAATTTTCTACAGTTTTATACCTATGTCATAAATTAATAATAGCCTCACATTTTCTTTAATTATATACCTATGTCATATATGAATAACAGCGTCACATTTTCTACAATTATATACCTATGTCATATGAATAACATCTTCACATTTTCTACATTTATATACCTAGGTCATATTTGAATAACAGTCTCACATTTTCTACAGTTGTATACTATGTCATATATGAATAACAGTCTCACATTTTCTACAGTAGCATACCTATGTCATATATGAATAACGGCTTCACATTTGCTATAGTTATAAACCTAGGTCATATATGAATAACAGCCTCACATTTTCTACAGTTGCATACTTATGTAATATATGAATAACAGCGCTTATTATATGTAAACATATAATAAGCGAGACTATCGTACCTCTGCGATGTAGACTTATTTCATCTTGATGGGTTCAAAGAGTTCGATAGAAGTAGCATTCACAACACTATTGTGGAAAATAACATGACTGTATATAATAAAATATTTTTATACATTTTTTCAAAATATTTGAAAATATTATTGAATCTTATCCAACAGTAACTCTTTTTAAGCGGTCCCCAATTTTTTATTGACATTTTACTTATAGCGGGAGATAAATTTTATCTATAAAACTGAAACACAATAGTTCTAGACTGTGGGAACCGCAAGCTGTGATAGACAGACAGATAGACATGATTTCCCGAGGAATTATGAAAACTTGATAAGAATCGACAATTACTTCACTTCTCTCAAAAGTTTCCATATATATATATATATATATATATATATATATATATATATATATATATATATATATATATATGGAAACTTATATTAAAATATATATATATATATATACATATACATATACACATACACATACACATACACATACACACACACAAACACAAACATTTTTTTTGGGGTTTTGGTACCCGTATATAGGTATGGTTACTGTCACATAACCATTAGATAAATACATTTAATTGCCAGTAATAATAGGTTAACAACTTTAGAACGTTCCTCGAGTCGAACTTCTGCAAGACGAACACGACTTTCCACACAAACGAATTTTATTGTTGCAATGCCGTCATTTCCACAAAATAAAACAAAGAAAAAGGGCCCCTTGAGAAAAATAAACTATCATAGCAAAAAAATACTGAAGACTCTTAAGAAAAAAGAATATTTCACCAGACAATGACGGAATGCGATGAAAAATATTTCTGTCGCTGTTCGGGTTTTTTATACAGAGGCGGCAAAAGTTATGGCTTCCTGCAGGGGAAACGGGCACAATAGAGTCGGTAAACACTGGGTCCCCTCGCGTCGCATTATCTTTAAAAAAAGAGAGTTGCGTCGCCAATTCCGCATCTCTGGTTTCTTTACCACTAGCCTCGGGGGAAACTGGTAGTCTATTTCTACAGTTTTATACCTACGCGTATGTCTGAGAAAGGAGTTTTATACCTACGAGTATGAATTTATGCGGTATTAGTGTAGTATTTTCTCAAGTACTGTCAATTAAATTTATTTATCTAATAGAGATGCGACAGTAACCATAATTATATACGGGTACCAAAACCGCGAAAAAATCGAGAGATCTTGCTAAAGCTGAAATCAATGTCGAGTTAAGGTATTTTTTCTTTAATTTCACATGGTTCTTAATTTTAGGCAGTAAGTATAGATATAGTTACAATTATACTGAAAAATATGCAAAACAATATGTGACCCCCCTCCCTTTCTGAAACTACTGAAGAGAACATTATGAAAAAAACAGTGTTTTTAAAACTTTACGTAAAGCTTGTAGGAAACTCTAAAGGTGATTCTAAATTTCATAGTTTTTGAGGTATTGACGGTAATATATACGTCGTCACCGTTGTGCGATGGGTTGACTACAAGACATACGGCCTTTGACGGCGCGGCGCACTGTGGGGATCCGGGTTCGATTCCCGGCCGCTCATCGCGGGGCCGGATTGATTGTAAGATATTGCTCTCGAAGGAATAATTCCTCCATATGTATAAATTAAATGTACATAAATAAATATGCACATTTATGTATTTAATTATACGGCGCAACTTATGCAAAATAATCTTTATACTACACTTATAGCAATTGCAATCAGTACTATTTTTATATCGCTTACCGTTCTCCATATACTCGTATATTATTTCAACGCTAATCCAAGCGTGCGTTCGGTGTGCGTACGTTGTAGGGCACAACGTACGCACACCGAACGACGCACGGCATCGTCAAAGTGATACATCGCGACGCGGGGAAAGCCTTATTCAGCTTTGAGTATCATTGCACAAAAAGAAAAATTTGTTATACTGGTAATTCAGCGTCTTTCTTTACTTTTTATTTATGTTTAAATATAATTGAACAAATGTTCAAAACGAAATATTTTGCAATTGAAAAATAAATTACTTCTCCATATTAAAGGCAACAAATGTTACCATCAAAAAATGTTATAGATTATATTTTCGAGATAAATCGAAAAAATCTTGTTATAGCAAATCGCTAATAACCTTGTATAGGTATCTCATACAGACACTTCATCAATGATTTCATTTATAATAAGTACATTGAATACAAATACAAATACACTCAGTGAAATTTTAAAAAAACTAATCGGAGATGAATAAACAAAATACCAATACAATTATTATTTTTAACTTACATTATCTAACAATTCGCACTGGCACACCCCGCACTTTGAAATTGAACACCGTGTCGATCTTTACTTATCTTTAATATAAATCTGACGTCATACTGTTGCCATACTGCTCCCACGTCCCCACTATCGCGCTAGGGTTTGCTAACAAAGGGGCCTCCCCTTTCATAAAAGCGTGACGTCATTTGTGCTATGTTTGCAATAGCAAAAATGTAAAATACAGTAATTTCGGAACGATTTTTATAGTTAACATATCTATACATGTACATGTGTACACGGTTTCATAAAAAGTATTTCAAAGAAACGAATTAAACTTCACGAATTACATTATATTTATGTTCCGTTTTTGCATATCTGTTTGTAAGGAAGATGTCTCCGCGAAATTTACTTTGGTTTACATCAAAAAGGCAAACACCGAAAGTTACAAATAATCTCAAATACGTAACGTTGCGTCAAAAAATTACATTTGAATATAGAATTCTGAAAATTCATAATGAAATTCAAACAAATATTTATATAAAAAAGGGTGCGTGTACTTATGTACGCGCGTGAGAAGTTATACTTCTTTGGCATCATTAAATAATACATACGGATAGATAACCTCAATTATATTGGAGCACTTGAAAAAGTCTATAAACACAATTTTTCACTAATATTTACGAATAGTAAATATATTAATCAAAATATTGAATTTAAATCACTACTGAATATAATTTATCAGCACATATATAAATCGCACTTATATGAAGCTAAAACACGTGTGTGAATGTAGACACTAGAAACATGTGGATAAATACTATGAATATGAAAACAATGAACAGAGGCGACGATGGTGCCAATAGCTTTTGTTTCGAGACTGCAACCGCTGCAACTTCATACTGTAACTTTTGTGTGACGAATCTTAAAATTTCACTCTCATCATTTTTTCATAACGCGCCTAAAGAAGTATAACTTCAATAATAATTCAAACGAATACATTCTGCAATTCAAAGTAGAATGCCGTCTTGCAATCAACTATGAATTATATAATGATCACATAATAAATGTAAAATACCTTAATACTATCATAACTTCATTCGAATAATTCATAACTAAATGTGAGAACGTGTTCATAATTAATAACTTCATTCGAAATCCAAACAAAAATTTGAGAGCGTGTTCACAATTCATAACTTCATTCGAAATCCAAACAAAAATGTGAGAACGCTTTCGAATTTCGAATAAAGTGGGAAATTATTTGTGCGTATCAGCAAACCAAGTATTTATTAAATGATCATTTTATAATTCGGAGTTGAATGCCGTCTTGCAATCACATTGCATGTGTAAAAGCATCATAAACGTCTCTTAAAGTAATTGTTAAGTGTTCATATCCTACTAATATAAAGGCAAAGTCTACTGATACACAACTTTCGCAATATGATAGCTTATACTTTCCAAATTGTCATAGTAATGTCAACGTAGTCGTTAAAATATTGCTGGCTGGGCGCTTTCGTGATGAACACTGGCAATATTATCACACATACCTACACTAATATGGTGTATGAGTGAACTGTACGTCTTAAAAGAATCCGCCAGTACGCGGTAACTGTTTTTAAGTTGAAAAATGCGTGGGACAAGAGTGGCGATATTCAGGTAAATTTATTAATCCTCATTATAACTTATATCGTAGTCATTCAATCAATGTGTGAAAATTGATCTTCCGTATTTTATAATTCGGATTAGTAGTTGAAGAGAAATGGAAAGGTTATTGAAAATTCATAAAAGTAGAAACGCGTACTTTAATGACATAGGTATTATATTTTTATTAATTAAAAAGCAAAATTAAAAATTTTGAAAAAACCCGCGACAAATATAGTCGTTGTAATTGAAAAAAGATTAAATAATTTTTGAACTCACGACTAAAAGAAAGTAAGAACCTATTAATATAATTACAAACCTAAGAAAATCCGTCGGGACTGCCATGCCCTGCTTATGCCTAAAATTTTTTAGTTTATCAGTTCGTCACCAATTGAAATTCTCTTAGGTGCACAAATAGCTTTTCTATGCTGTTCCAATATATTTGATATTGGGAACTGAAATAACAGTACCAGCCCTGACGGATTTTCTTGGGTTTGTAATTATATTAATAGGTTCTTACTTTCTTTTGGTCGGGGGGTTTTCAAAGTAAGTATTCAATCGTTTTTCAATTACAACGACTACATCCGTCGCAGTTTTTTTTTTAAATTTAATTTTGCTTTTTATTTTATACTTTTTTTATTAAAACGTTTTTACAGAAAACCGTGTCTGAACCGGTCAAACCATTTTGGAAATAAATGGGAACATTCGTTTGCAATAAAATCTTGCAGCGCCCTCTGGTGAGCTAACATCATACACCTATCTAACAACCATCGCCGATTAGTCACAAATATTTTGCAGAAAACCATGTCTAAATCGGTTGGAGACAAATGGGAACATTCGTTTGCAAGAAAATGTTTATTGCAGCGCCCCCAGGTGAGCTAACACCATAACACCTATTTAAGGACTTTCGCCGATTAGTCCCAAATATTTTGCGGAAAACCGAATCTAAATCGGTCTTCCGTTTGGGAGATAAATGAGGACATTCGTTTGCAACAAAATGTTTATAGCGGCGCCCCCTGGTAAGCTAACACCATACCACCTATCTAAGAACTATCACCGATTAGTACCAAATATTTTGCAGAAAATCGTATCTAAATCGGTAAAACCGTTTGGGAAATAAATGAGAACATTCGTTTGCAACAAAATGTTTATTGCGGCGCCCCTTGGTGAGTGATCACCGTAACAACTATCTATGAACTATTACCAATGAATCGCAAACATTTTACAAAAAATCGAATCTAAATCGGTCAAGACCATTTCGGAGATAAATGGTAAGATTGGATTGCACACGCAAACAAACAAATAAACAACCTCTCACCCTAAACGCATATACCTCCTCTGTTCCATCGTGGGTAAAAAATAAAGTGCAGGACTACGTTCATGAAAAGAGAAATAAATCAAAAAATATCAATCGAATAACTTATTTTACCGTAAAAATTCTTCGTATGGGTCATTTTTGGCACTTCTGACGTTTAACTGGGGGAACTGGAGAAAGGAACTCAGTCTTAAAAGGTACTCGTGACAAGCCAGGGTGGGAAACTAGTTTAATACAAAATTAGCTTATATAAAATTAGCTAGTTTACTCGACCCAAACGTTATAATTTGGTATTTAATAACTATATTTGTACCAAGTTTATGAAAATCTGTTAAACCGTTTAGGCGTGATTGAGTAACAATCACACACAAATGAGACCGCGGATCGTGTCCTATATTACACCGTCAAACTACCTTCAGAACAATTTGATAGCGATTTGTTGCTTGTTTGAGTAACAAACAAACAAATACAGACACAATAAACTCTGAACATACAAATCGCACCTTCAATATGAAAGTGACTCAACTTAAAAACCATAATTTTTTGGAAGCGGTGTTGCAAATTTTAACATTCAACGTATTTATTACCGTTATTAAATTGACAGGCTATGAAAAATGCTTTAAGGTTTTTTTTTCTACTAAGGACTGTTTCATTCTAAAGGTGCGCGATATGTCTAGTTAGAAATACATATATCTAATCGCTGATTGCACACGTACGCTGTCCGCCGGAAATTTACACGCCTTAGCTCCATGGTGCGTGTCAGTATTGTTCAAACTTTTCACCTCTATAGCACACATAGGGTTCGAGTACGAAAATTGTACAACTGTATAGAGAGTTAAAGAAATATATTTGTAACTAGCTTCCCGACGCAACTTTTCCCAGGCAAAAGAAGGGCCATGAACAATGTATTCATTGTTTTAATCGTTGTAATTGTATATTTAACTTTAATTTATTAATGGTTTAGTTACTTATTATGAGTTTAATGAAGTACGTACCCGTAATATGGCCCAATCATGTAAAGTAAAAAAATATATAATAAACAATCTCTATTAATGATTAATAAACATCCTGGAACGTTTTTCAAGTGAAATTTCTTTGTGCGCGATAAGAGTAACATGTCAAGGTTTCGTTGCAACGTTTCGTTGTAGCGTTTGAATGTAACGAATATGTCGCGAGAAGGATGGAAACTTGACACTACCGAGAGAGATAGGTGAATAAGCCAAGAAGCGTACGTATGCGCGAAACAAACAAAAAATGGCGCTCACTGCTGATGTCAGCTGTTTCGTACTTTACGTGTGTCAAAAGTAAATTGTCAAAATTATGTTGATTTACTCGTCTGTTCACAACTGATTTATTACTAATTCTACATGTACGACTTTCTTCAGCCGCATTTAGCCCTGTTCTGGCGCTGGCATCGCGGCTATTTTTTCAATTGATAATTGTCTATATAAATTTATATAAAGATTTTATTAGATGTTTACGTCGCGATTTGTAATGACATTTTATTAATTTTCTGAATGTATAGCATTAAAATTTTCTTATAAAAATTTAGTACAATCTACGCACTTGCATTTAGTTTATTTTTCTTCTCTATCTCTATACCGTCTTACTATATACTTACAAATCGAGGTTTAGATAGCCAAAGAAGTTGCACTTCTGTCACGTATGCTGAGTTGTCAATTTTTTTTTTGTATATTTTTATGGTTTACTGCCGATTTTAGTGGGCGGTATATTTGTTATCACCCACACAAGTCGGACAGAAGCCGGTGGTTGATATTCCACCGACTCGACCACACGTTAAATACCTGCCGCCAGTCTATGTCTAATACAGTAGTAGAGTAGAATCACACAAATCTTTAGGACGAGGTATCTTTAGCCGCCCTGACTTGGTTGAGTGTGAAGTGTTTAGAGTGTTCGCTAATAGCGTTCTAGAAGAAATGGGGATACTAAGTGGTATATATGGGATACTATTAGGGGGTCGAAGACCTTTTTTTGTCAGAGACAAGTTGTTACGGGCAATCGGAGGGACTGTAATACGATTTGAGTGGTGGCTTGCGAACAGTCTATACGCAAAACTCTGGCTAATAAAACGTTATGAAAGCATCAAGACATTGCGGTGTGTTTTAATAACACATTTGAGATTCAGAAAGAAAAGTCATTTCAGAGAATATAGCGCCTATTCGGATTGGATCTATAACAATTGCCCGACTTTTTTAGAACCAATTTATACGAGACGGGTGTCTTAAAGTGTTAAATATCATATGTTCTATTTTCTGCCATTATTGTCGGCAGTTTGCGTTGCGCTTTAAACGTTTAACTCGAAAATGCTCGCAGCACGCTTAGAGTCCCTTTAATTAAACCGTTATTGTTCATTACACACACGCATTCTAAAAATATATGTATACTATATAATCTATGTCCGCCTGGACACTGTAAGCTATATTATGGCGAAAGTTTCACCTCAATCGAATAAGGCGTTTTTATGCCAAATCCTAAAAAACCTGTCAAGCACAAGTCGAAATCGCACTACAAGGATTCGCCACGCACTTCGGTACTTATAAATATTTAAGCGTACATGGTAATTCTATTTAAAGTGTTTAAAAGTATTAATTGTTCACAACGTAAATATATTGCCTACTATAACTTTCACAGGCGTCAAAACGTGGTACATGTTAAAAAATGTTAGATCTAGGATAATCGCTATAATATTCCTAAAATCTTTGCGAACGTTTTTAAAAAGCCAAGTTTTTTAATTATTATATTTTGAGTAAACAATGGAGGAATAAATTTTTAGAATATTTTTAGTACCTTTATCTCTAAAGATGTACCACCTAAAATTGAGAAACAAATACTTTTAAGACCCTTATTATTAGCCCTTTAAAACGATATTCCACGCAATATAACATTTGCGTGGAATTAAAAAAAATTATAGTATTTAATTTGCTCTATATAAAATTTCCATATAAATATTTTGGAGTGACAACTATTGAAATATGTGACAGTTAATATGTATTATTCCTATTTCTAGTTTCTTGTTCAGTTCCTGACAAAAACAGGGTTGCGACATACGGGCAGACAGACACGTGAGTGATCTTATAAGGGTTCAGTTTCATCTTTTAAGATTTGGAACCCTAAAAGCAAAGCCTTTCCTCTTTATAGAATTAATATTAAATATATCATTATTAAGATATTTGTATTAAAATAATTATTATGACTATGACGATTTCATAGACACAATAAGGATTGGCAAATTCGTTTGCACTATAAGTATTAAAAATGATTTCTTATTAATATGAATATAAATAAATAAAAATACGTTGCTATCAAAAGAGAAACAAACAAAACGTAAAGAAAAAAGTTTTTCAGTAATTTTTTATCTTTATTATTCGCAATCTGAAAATTAGAGTGAAAGTAATTTTTTTTTAAAAAAGTTCTCCATTTTCCAATCACCAGTTTTAAAATATTTTTCCTGAACAATAATAATTATTTCCCAAAGCAATTTCAACGTAATCGACTTAAGAATTTCAGAAGTATTTAAAGGATTGACAAACATACAAAGCGTTAAAAATTCTCACTAAAGGAATTTATCACATCTGTGAAATAGTTTAAAAAATAAAATGGTTTAATAAGCGACTTTTCGAAAAATGATAATGCAAAAATTGACAGCGAAAAAATGACAGTCATTTGAAACGAAGATGGCGGCGTCATCGCTCAATCTAAGTCTATCCGCCAGGGAAAAGTTTGTCTGGTGATGAGTTAAAATTGTCTATTAGCGACGGCGAGAAATTTGCGTGGTGAAAAAAAGTTTCTGGCCTCTTTTAGTGTCTTTGGCACATTTTATGGTCTTTAACTTACATTGGCACGATATATCATTCATCAAATGTGATTTTTAAGATTCCATAATGAATCATAAAACCCTTTTAACTTTGCCGTGTCTACTCGTCCGTCTGTCATGGCCTCACAGTTTTCCAGTTTTATAAAATGACATTTTACAAGTAGGTGCTTTAGATGAAAATCTGAATTGCTATACAGCAAATCATTAATGTTTTTAATGTAGCTTCCAATACATATAGTATTTACAGGATTTTTTTTTAATTTTTAACTCTCGTTTAAGAAATATTTTAATTCATATTGACGTACAATATACTCACCCATCTCAAATGTTTGAACAATGGATTTCAAACATTTAGAAAAAGTTTAGGCCTAGCATTTATTTGCATCTCTCATTTAAAATTAACAATGTTACGCTTTGAAGAGGAAGATGTGCACAAACAGTAATATCCACTAAATGACAAGAAAATGTAATTATTTTGCTGAATCCATTATAAAATTGTCCATTTTCTCGTAACGTTGTTTTTCGAAACAATGCTGGCGACATTTCCGAACGTAATTAGTGAATTTAATTATATATCAGAAAGCACGTGTTCAGAAAAAAAGTGTTAAAATATCCTATTGCTGTTCTGTAAAATGTATCTCTTAAATTGCTGCTATTTCTATGTATTATTGTAGAGTAACCCTTAGTGCTGTGACGACTTTATATATTAAGAACTATGTAAACTTAAACTCTAGAGAATTAACTACAGTTTTACAAAAAAATGTAGCTTAGAAATGAATATTAAACAATTGCCATCAGTTTTAAATTAAAAGGAATTGAAGCCACTCAACTGAGCGGATATTAACAAACACTACATTAATTTGTATCATTAACTTATATTTAGTAAAGTTACCGCGCGTATTGAAGTGGTTAAATTTTTTTTTCTAATTTATCTGAAGTTTCGCAAATATAGAACACCTCTGTCTACTTTTGCTTGGGTTAATTCAAAATAAACATTGATACTAAATGAAAATGTCTAATCTGCAAATGTTCTACGACCGGTCGACAAATAGCGAAATAATTAATTTCGGAAATTACTTCCATACAAGGTCGCAATACAAATCAACACCGCACCCACAGGCAGAGTGGTGCGGGGAAACGTATGAGTAATCGTGTCTGAATGTCTGCAATGGAGTTTTTCACTCAAATATATGAAATACCTACTAATTTTTTGGCACTCGCCGCGCTCTCGGACAACTCTTTTTCATATTAGGTACCGATTTGACGCAATGTTGTAGCCAATACGTTTATTTAAATGCTAGAAGTCAATAACCGAAAGATAAAAATCGTCCTGAAATCAGTTCAGTAATCTCTGCGAAAATCGGGAAAATAAAATAAGAAAATACACATGTTAGACTATTACAAGAAAAAAAGAAAAAAAGCGAAAAGAAATATTTTATGAAAATTATTTTCTATCCATAAGTTGTTTTCGTTAATTACAGTTTTATCAGCGAAATAAGTTTTAAATTTTCCGTATAAATTAAAAGTAATTTGAAGGAAAAACCGAAAATATTTGTTTACCCACGCAATTTTTAAAACCGGTAATTTTTAATTTAATAAAAAACTGGCCTTACATAACTTTAATAATTTATAACAAAAATGTTGTACTTATAGACAAAAGTAGCAATTATAGAATTAAATTTAATGATATCTAGCTATTTATTTTTACTTCTTTAGCTGTTCCATTTATTATATTATTGAAAAGAGGGATTGAACGTGTGTACGCATAAGCAAGTCATATCGAGAAGCGCGACAATCTCTTTATACAGTGTTTTGCCGCAATTTCTGTCATAAAAATGAGTGAAACACGCATGTTTACCGGTAGGTCCCGTGAAAACGCCGGTCGGGAAAATCGGGAGCGAAAATGAGGTCATTGTCTGCTTCGGGAAGAAATTTTTCACAAGTAATATTCAGTGTAAACTTATATTTTACGATATAACATAACGTTTTTACGAACCGTTATAAAGGTAATGATTAAATTAAGCGATAAAATTAAAACGATTGTCGCTTTGAAGTGTTATTTTGTATAAATTAAAAAACGTAAAAGCTTGTTTTTCTAAATTAAAAATAACTTACCTGCAGGTGAATGGGCACTTTTTTGACAGGAGCGGACATTTTTAAACACTGTAATCCTTTCGAATCCAACCGCCGGCTAGACGCTCGAGCACGATTTTCCCTTTTTGATAACCGGCACAGCCCGATCGTTAACTAACGAGAGAAGGCGTAGTTTGATAATTCCGCTCGCAATGCACATGCGTGAATAGATTCACATCACTCCACCCACACTATACTAAGGTACAGTATACACAAACCATAGTGTAGCTTAGCATTTGTTGTACTGCTGGGCGCTTGTCGAATGCGGCCGAAAACTGAAGCGTGTTAATCTTCGGGCGCAACATTACTACTAACTTTCCATATTGATCAACAGATGGCACTAACATTCAATATTTTATTATTTAATTTTTTGCAAAAGTAAATGCTTCGAAATTAATTATTAATATTTTACGTAAACCAATATTTTCTTATGTACACGTTACCAAAAAGATTTTATTTCGATGGAGAAGTTTATTGTAATGTAATTAGTTTCATCCGCCGCTTCTCTCACATAGATTTATTATTAAAGGGGCGGGATTCATAATAATGAGCCCATTTTAAGCTTTAGTTATGAGAAATAATATATTTAATACGAGCCATTGGAGCGCCATCTATTGACATTGTGGCACTGCATTTTTATTGTGATGTAAACTTTCAATTTAATTCTATAAGAATTGTACCATTTCTCGGGTTGTCGTGTAGATTATGTTAATTTGATCTATATAAAATTAACATAATCTACACGATAACCCGAGAAATGGTACAATTCTTATAGAATTAAATTGAAAGTTTACATCACAATAAAAATGCAGTGCCACAATGTCAATAGATGGCATTTGAATTAACATATGTGTTAATTAGAATCATAAACTATGTCTATACATAGTTTATGATTCTAATTAACACGTATGTTAATTCAAAGTATAAACTATGTCCGTGTAATGTTTTATGAAATTTTGTAATAAAAATATAAACACACATCGTGGTATTAGCAGATCACACGAGTCATCGTTATTTGTGTTCATAGTTACGGATTCGTTATTTGTGTTCATAGTTACTGGATAACAAACATTCAAACTAATTAGAGCAATATTTTATATCATGGTTAAAGCGCCACTTCTCTTCAAAATTACATAACCAATTTAAATTCACTTTTTTTTAATAATACACTCCTAATCACATAATTCATCCGATCACACCGTAATTACTATTTTCATCAACAGAAGGCCACGCAATAAATTTTTTTTTCTTTTCGCCGTCATGAAAACCTAAATAAAGCATGGCTTAGCCCGACATATAATAATATTATTACAATAAATACATACAATACTATTATTACAATAAAAAAATATTATTACAAGTAATATATGAATAGTTTTGATTATATCGTTTTTACGTAGAGTACCCAAATGTCAGTTTCCTCATATAAGTGGTTTTGTGTCGAAAATAGACGTAATTTAAAATCACATTTAATGCCAATAGATGGCGCTTAAGTGTGTACAAAAACACAGTAACGATTCTTTTCCTAAAGCTTTTCACAGCTCAGTAGGTATTTTTCTGCCGTCTGTAAAAGCTTCTATACTATATGTATACCGGCTCGTTCACTACATCGCTAGGTTTATCACAATGTATATAGCGCATTTATACTCGGACTACATATAAACGAGTACATAAGTTCCTTTCTGCATATAGTACACACAGATCAGTGCCGTTGGTGTAGTACTACAGATAGGATAGTATTTTTCGCGCTGTTTTAGTTGATCCATTTCTCCGTTTTACTCAAAATATTGCGTTTCAAAATGTATTTTTATGCTGGAAAATAGTGATGTGATTGTGTGTTTTCTATTTTAAACGTATGCCGACTCTACATATAACGCCACAGGTATATTTTTTCTAGTCCTATATTAATATTCGACAAAATAATACGCACATTTTTCGCGCACTAATATTTTTTTAGTTCGTGATAACAAAAATACTATGGTCAATTTGACTATGTCCTGTGTCATTTCCCCATATTAAATTTAAATTTTATTTACTGAACGTATCAATAATATTTTACGACTGTTTTTGAGTGAAGCTTATTAGAATTTATCACATTTTTTATTTTTCATTTCGGTTGAAAGAGATATGTCACAATTTTGTTTTGGCTCATTTTATGTCATGGAATTACATTAAATTATTGACGTTTTCATATTTTTATATATGATCTTATATTTGTTTATGTTGTTCTCTGTAATTGTGGGCAATTTACGAGCGATAGATCTATACGGTAATTAAATTCTTAAATGGTTCGTTATGCGTATTATTGCGTCCAAATCGTTCGTCTAAATCGTTCATATTGAAGTCAGAAAGAATAATAATTTTCATAATAATGAAATATAATTTAATAAAAATATTTACTGACTCATAATTCGAATGTTTTGGAATATATTAAATTGTAAACAAAATGAGTTTACATTAAGAATAAATATTGCTGAGCATATATATGAGCATATATGAAATATTATTAAGCATATATCATCAAAACACTATTGACCTTGAGCTGTAATTTAAATGTCTTATTTTTTATTAAAAGATAAAGAAAAAAAAAAAAATATATATATATGTATATATATATATATTTATCACAATATTTCTGTTTACTTTTATACATTAGAAAATAACATATTAATACAATTTAAAAAATTAATCGAAATTAATTTTAACGTTAAAATATTTATGAAGTACCCGCTAGGAAAAGAAATAAAATTTATTTTCTTACTATTATCTTGGTTTTTTAATCATTTAACTCGTGGTTTTATACATATCAATAAAATAATTAGCATTTATTCAGCACTGAAAAGGAATATGATGATTTATTCAAAATTATATATAGCTATGTAGATTGTGATTATGATAATTACAGTTTGTACAGGTACCATGTCTTGGTCAAGTGATAAAGTTCAGAAAACGTCTGAATTGAATAAAGGAAACAAGTGATCTCAATACATTACATTTTCTCTCTTGTCTTTTAAAATATTATACAACTTTCAATTTTCCCTTTTTTTGACTTTTGTCTTCTTTCTCGCTTTCTATTCATATTCCTTTTCTAATTACTGTAAAAATAATAGTAATCTGTACATGAGGGTGTGAGTGAGAATAACTACAGTGACAGAAATATTTGATTTTCCATCATTGTGTTATTTTTATTATTCATATATCTAAATGTGTTTATTTCTATAAAATTTCTTGAAAATATTAATTTAATTACCACAGGCCTTTACAAAATCCAATCAAAAGCATGATCACATTTTATTTTTTTTATATTGCTTTTTTTTGTTCTACACTAGGGCATAGTTTCATTGAGCGGTAACAATAAAGAGACCACAGAGCATAGGAAATAACAAGAGATATATTAGAATATTTATAAACTATTGTGAGCATCATTTTTTTTTAATTATGTGTACATATTTAGAAGGATTATATATTTTTACTAACATATTTTATTTGAATCCGACATTTTAAGGAGAAATTTTTTTTTTATATAAATGTTTTTTTTTTTACTTTGATTCAACTAATTTGTCAAGTGCTATGTAAACACATCTTATAAATTCACAAGATAAATATCTTTTGCTTTGTTGTGGGTGAAAAGTAGTTGTACAACAATATTTCTGCATTGAAATATAAGTTTACATTAAAATTTTATTTGTTTAACAACAAATTTAGGTAATATTTCATTAGTTTTTTAAATGAATTGTAATGTAATTATTACATATATATATATATATATATATATATATATATATATATATATATATATGTATATATATATATATATATATATATATATATATATATATATATATACATATATGTATATATACATATATAGTATATTTATATAGTATAGAATAAGTGTATTTATGGAAAATTATTATACTTAAGTATATCCAGTCAGAAAAAAAATTAGCTTTATTTTCAGTTTATGCTACAAATTTATTTCATATATGCATCAGCATTTTTTCATATATGAAATATAATTTCTACTAAAATTTCGAAAAAAGAATTAAAAATATTACTAGTTTTGTATCATTTTAAAATGATATCAATGGTAATAAAAAACTTGTTGTACCTGCAATATTACTATGTTACCACTGACACTTTACAAGGAAAGATGGAACCCGGATAATAGGTCACTCCCGTGTCTTTCTATATGTCAGTCACAGCTATTTTTCTCAGAAACTGTTTGAAGTAGAAACTTGAGATTTGGCATATAATAAAGCATATTAACTCACGCATATCACAAAAATACTAATTTGGAAATTTTAGGAATGGCAAATTAAAATTTTTTTTTTATTCCATAAATATTGTAAGGTGTAATTTGAAAGGAATTCTATAAGAATCTCGAAAATTTTTTTTTGTTATTTTAGGTATTACTGAAAAATATCTGAAGAAAATGTATTCCCATCCCGTATTTCCAAAACTACTCGACCTGAAGTTATAAAAAAAATATGGGTTTTAAGAAACTCACACAAAAGTTGTTTTCCTACAACTTTTATAGCGATCATTATGTTTAAAATATTCTCCATGTTTTTGCGTCTACTAAAAAGTTAGTAGACATAGAAACGTGAAATTTCGCAAATAGTACATCTTATTAATCTACATATCCTACACCATTAGCTTTTTTAAAATATTCGTTCAACTATTAAAGAGAAAAGAATGAAGGGCTCAGAAATATATTTTTCTGTTCTTTTATATACCATGTAGAACATCATTTGAAAAGGCTTATTATGAGGAGTAAAACAATATATTTTCTCAATTGTTAATTGCATATTTAAAAGAAACATTCTAAAAAAATATTTTCAAAACTACTGAGCCAAAAATCATGAAAAAAATGAAGTTGGTAAAGTCTGACTAAAAGATTATAGGAAAATTATGACTAGATCTTACAATTTTTAAAATCACATCATGTTTTTATGCCTGTCAAAGATATGGTATATGATACGTTGTAATATATTTACATTGTGAAAAATTAATATTTGTAAATAGTTTAATGGAAATACTATGTCCACTCAAATTTTTATAGGTGCCAAGATGTGTACGGTTCCACCGTAGTGCAAGTTTTTCTCATGCATGATAGTACTACAACTCTACCTGGCAAACATTAAAATAAATGTTATACTACTATCCCTATCCAATGTATACTGTGCATTAAATTCTTATTGAATAAAAGTCGAGGATTTTAGCACATTATAAGCAATCATTATCATAATATAAATATAATCTTCCATTACAATCTAATTCATAGTTTTTGTAGAGAGCAAAATATTCCTAAATAAGACTAATAAACCATTTCCAAGTCCACAACCAAGTCCAAGTCCTTTAAAAATAAAAATTTTTATAGTGATTAACATCAATTAAAACTTTTATGGTGCTTTGAAGTTATAAAACGAGTCATTCCAACATTCTGAATATACACTGATGGTTAAGATGGGTTTAATTTTTTAACAAGTGTTACACTAAAACTTATGATCTATTTACGTACCCTGAGTGAAATGCCAATCAAATTCACGGTCAATACGTAAGGCAGAAAGTTGAATTAAGACAATTTTGGAACAGAGCCAAGTAATCTATCTCCTTAGTGTGTTTACTTTAAGAAAATTTATTACTGTTGAGCAGGAAATACACGGAATTTCTTTATAACCTGGTGTGATAAAGTGCAATACGTAGTTAATTTTCGCTCCAGCACCAACGTTAGTAAGATTGTTTACGCATTATATCAGATAGACTTGCTTTCTACGAGGGTATGATCAAATATAGAGTTCCTCTAATGTTTATATTCAATATGCTCTTAATCTATTTGTTGTTATCATTGTTATAAGTTTCCTTTTAACACATCTATCATTAGCCACGTCAAGATTGATTGTTCATTTACTTACAGAGATAACTAAATAAAATGAATGCTTGTGCTCTATGTGATATATAACTTCAAGACTGACTGTTCATTTACTTATGGAAATAACTAAATAAAATGAATGCTTGTGCTCTATATGATACATAACTTCAAGATTGATTGTTCATTTACTTAAGGAAATAACTAAAGAAAATTAATGCTTGTGCTCTATGTGATATATAACTTCAAGATTGATTGTTCATTTACTTAAGGAAATAATTAAATCAAGTGAATGCTTGTGCTCTATATGATACATAACTTCAAGATTGACTGTTCATTTACTTACGGAAATAACTAAATAAAATGAATGCTTGTGCTCTATATGATACATAACTTCAAGATTGATTGTTCATTTACTTAAGGAAATAACTAAAGAAAATTAATGCTTGTGCTCTATGTGATATATAACTTCAAGATTGATTGTTCATTTACTTACGGAAATAACTAAATAAAATGAATGCTTGTGCTCTATATGATACATAACTTCAAGATGGATTGTTTATTCACTTACAGAAATAACTAAATAAAATGAATGCTTGTGCTCTATATGATATATAACTTCAAGACTGACTATTCATTTACTTACGGATATAACTAAATAAAATGAATGCTTGTGCTCTATATGATACATAACTTCAAGATTGATTGTTCATTTACTTAAGGAAATAACTAAACAAAATTAATGCTTGTGCTCTATGTGATATATAACTTCAAGATTGATTCTTCATTTACTTACGAAAATAATTAAATAAAATGAATACTTGTGCTCTATATGATACATAACTTCAAGATAGATTGTTCATTTACTTACGGAAATAACTAAATAAAACAAATGCTTGTGCTATGTGACTAAATAAAACGAATGCTTGTGCTATGTGATAAATAACTTCAAGATTGATTGTTCATTTACTTACAGAAATAACTAAAAAAAATGAATGCTTGTGCTCTATATGAAACATAACTTCAAGACTGACTATTCATTTACTTACGGATATAACTAAATAAAATGAATGCTTGTGCTCTATATCATACATAACTTCAAGATTGATTGTTCATTTACTTAAGGAAATAACTAAACAAATTTAATGTAAATAATTAAATAAAGTGAATGCTTGTGCCTATGTGATATTTAACTTCAAGAGTGATTGTTCATTTACTTATAGAAATGACTAAGTAAAATGAATGACTGTGCTCTATGTGATATATAACTATTAATAAGGGATTTTCAATGAGATTTTAAAAGGTATGGTGCAGTGATACAAATAATTTACTGTGTGTATATAACGAGATTTACAGCTTGATATATAGCTTCCACTTTTATTAAAAACTAACTGAATTAATGATAGTATTTGAAAATGAGTTTAGTTTGTGAATTATATTTCTGTTCTGTCATTATAGTTAGTTTTTAACGTATATACCACTGTTGCAGCAAAAATCATCCTCTGAATGCTTTCATTGTCGCTCTCTTGTCGTCCTACTCCATAATTTTCATGCTGTTTCCATTATGTCGTCACTCCATCCCTTCCTTGTCTAAGTTTTGTATCTAAAGTGTACCAGTTTGTTAGTAGCGCAGATCATCATTTGCCTGTATTTCTTTGCATGTGTTCAGCCCTTTCTCATTTTAATTTTAATATTTGCTTTATTGTATCACTTGCTTTGAGTTTCTTCCTTATGGCATTTTTTATCTGATCCTGCAGTTTTAGATGGATATAGCCTCTTTCTATAGCTCTCAGGTATACTTGTATTTTGTTGAAAGTTCTCGTGGTCAGTTATGGTTCTTAAATTAGCATCACTAAATTGGTAAAACAACTAGTAAACTAGTTTTTGTTAATCAAAACAAGTTAAAGTATCGGACACACTTATGCATTCGATAGATTCTAAAATGTCTAAAAATTAAAAGAACAGTAATGTTTAAACTAGAAAAAGTATAATGAACAGAAAATGACAATGTGTTACACTGCATCCCATGTTATAAGTATGTTATGACTGCATATTGGCTCGTAATAAATTCTGTTTATTGCTCAGACTCCATTGCAATGCTGACTCTGTATCACTATGGAACAGTTTCAGTAAGATCAGTATCTACACCTAAAAGCAGTTATAATTTTTTTTAAATTTTGTATTATTTATTCTTCACCTTCATGTATTTATAAATAAATAAATGATTATTATAATTATTTGAAGCCAGTTGCGTAAAATTGTAAATGTACATAATGACTAACGTATACACTCGTATGTATGACTATACGAACATCTATATAGTACACGTGAGGCACATCTATTAGTATTCATAGTACTAACCCACTTGTTACCGAACACAAAAGGTTTATATTGGTTACTATAATGACTCGTGTGGCAATGTACATCTCACTACACTGCTGTGTATACTACAGCTATCATGTACTTACATCACAGTTCTATGAGGTAGACAATCTGATTTTGTGTTCAAACTTAATATCTTTTGATAATTTATTTCTTTGTGGTAATTTGGTTTAAAACATACATATGATGAGTATATGTCACTTCGATTATTTAAATGATTATTTAATAGAGTAAATGAATCGATTATAAGAAAACTCGGATTATAAGGCAATTTTCCCAGCTAAATAGTTAACCTACCCATATATATACAAATAATTTGATAATAGTTAAAGTAATATCACTTCCTACATTCACCTACTATACTACATTCTACCAACCAGTCATACCATCCAAAGGTTATATCAGAACATCATAGCAATAGCGGTTACAATCTAATAACAATATTGGTTGCCAGTATTAGCAATTTTTGAATTTTATAAAATAATTTGTCTATGTTTTTAATTCAAATTTCAGCCACGGGTCCCATTAACACATTTGAAACGCAGTGTGAAAATAATATTATGTGATTTTCATGAAATTAGTAGATTATAGAAGCTTTAAACTGAATGACAATCAGAATTACAATGGATGGACACAGGTGTCCAAGTTAAATCGTACCTAAAAATGAGCATTGACCCTGAATTTGGTTCCAAGGCATTAAGCCTGAATTTGGTCCCAATATGCAAACTGAAAGAATCCTTTGAAAAAAGATGAATTTTTTTTGTAAAACATCTAATGGCATGTTAGGATGGGATTTAAAATATTGTCATGGCACGTCGTAACGTATCTTTCAGACAGCTTCGCGTCTTGTTAGCTCTTTCCGCTTAATGCTTCCCTCTTTACTACACTACACACATGTTACTTTACGTGTATGTAGTGTATTAGAATTCTTGCTTATTTACTAACACATACAACTTTACCCGTTTATATCGGTGTATTGCATTGAACTGTCTTAAAACGTTAAAAGTGTTTAGTTAATTAATCATTTTTATTAATTTTGTGTTTATTAATTTACAATATGAACATATTACAGTGATGGCAAAAGTAATAGTGAAAATCTAAAACTTTCGAGTTATATTTCAACTATCATCGGCCAATTGACACTTTCATTTTAACAAGACCAGCATCAACAATTACTATCACAGAAATTACAGGGAAAGATACATTTGATCTTGAAGAAATATTTCTGTGATAAATTATTAAATAAAATAAAATAAACTAAAATAATAAAATTAAATTAATATTTTATTATCAACAACTATCTAAATATTTGTTTTTTCATTTTCATTTCGTTAAAAAAAATAGTTCAATATAAAAATAAAAATATTGCACACCTACCAGGTGTCCCATGATGGAAAGTTCGGTCTGGAAGAGGTAAGAGTGGTAGTCTGGTGTTTCTACATTAGTGTTATCTTTACAGCTTCTTGTAATCTGGCATAATAGTCAAATCAGATGTTTGGCATTGAAGTTGCAAATAATGATGGAAAGCCTCGTTATCAAATAGTTTAGAGTAGACAATTGTTCTTTGCTAATGCTTGCAAATGATGTAATAGACAACTTTAAAGTTGTAAATGCTACCAGTGGAAAACCTTCCTTCTCCATCATATTACCAGCCGATTACTACTTCTTTTTTTCACATTTGGACAATCTTTTAAAAGCCAATAATCTTATTTACAAGAACCAGAGGAAAATACTTTTAAAGCCTTTGTCTATTCACATTTAGCTCAGTTTTAGTTTAGTAGCATAAGTTAATTGTCATTAAAATGGTAAATTACTTTGACATTATTATTCAATTCTTACACTGATCAAACTTTTATAAAGTTTCTTTTGAATTGATGCCTATAACTGTAATGACAACATTATACTTAAAAATCTAATATTTGATTTCAATATCAACAATGAATCTATTATGTGTGACCTCCCAGTTTTATAATGGGTTCCAGAATAGAACCCTGTAAATTTTATTGTGTCTATTTGTCTCTCACAGCTTCATAGTTTTTACAGTTTTGGACTCACGTGCATGAAATTTTGTGTATGCACTTCATATAGAAATATGAATCAATACTTACAAAGTATTAATATTCCCTTTTTCAGTGTACGGTGGGGTGTAAAAGTTTTTTTCCCACATCCCATCTAATGGAAAAACCTTTCAAAATGGAAAAACCTTTCAAAATTTCATTTTCCAATTTCATTTATAATTTTCATTTTTAAGCCCTGTTTGTAAATGCATTTAAATTGGAATAAAATGTGTCATCCATTTTTATTTTTCAACTGTGGATTTAAGATAATTTTGATATTGGTGAGTATTATTCGATGTAAGTGCAATTTCAAGAGATGTAAACAAGTACGGACACCCCACTTTATGCGCTTTATGTTTACTTGGTGATTAAGAATTTTAAATAAATCTAGACTTAGACGTTTGCAAGCAGGTTTCCCGCCATGCTGTTTAGTTTCAATAGCTTAATTGTTATTGCCAACTATGTCAGATGTTGCTTTGTGACATGGTTACATTAAAAATAATTTTTTTCATGTTTACTTTTCTTATGGCATAGTTTCAGTATGTATGTTTAGTAACGCATGTATCTAAAAGCACAGCAGAGGATGTTATCAGCAGACCTTGTATATATATCTTTTCATGATAACATGTCATATTTCGTAACAGAATAATACGAAAACATAGCTGTCCTAAAAGATGGTGTGTACACTTTGAAAATATAAATGCGTATCAAAACAAACAGTACAGACACAGGCAACAAATTTTAATGATTTTATTATTCTTTCACGCATTACAACCTTGTCTTTGTATGTATTAAGCTTCCAAAAATAAGCGTGCTGGCTAATGAGCTTGGTCAAACACATGTGTGTAATTAATGATAAAATGTTTGGCATCCGGTGGCTAAATTAAGTGAAATATGATCCAGGATGAACTTCATTTTTATCAAGCTACTATTAATATAATCCTACTCCATGGCCTTGACTTAATGAACAATGTGGAATGGCCATTTTAATTGATAGATCTAAACAAATATACTGTTGAATGTAATAATAAGAAAATAATTTTTTTATGATCATTTCGAAATTTTATTAAACGTAAACAATAAATTGGAGAACCCTTATTGGGAATTCTTATTGTGACAAGAGAAATTACCTACTCCTATATAGTAAACAGTGTTATAAGAAGTTATTTTCTATGATGCATAAATATGAGACATAAAAGATAAATAAGAAAGATAAATAAGAAAGAATTATAAATTTTGAGACGATTAAAAAAAAGAATAATCCTAGAATGTAATTTTTTTTACAACACATTTGGTAAATGGAAGGTAATGTTGTTTTTAGGAATGAGGAAAATAAGCTAGTTCAAACTAAAAGTATTTATTTGTAAATAATAAAAATAATTAATGGACAATTGCAGAAATACTACACTTCAATCATAGTAAATGATCTATTATTGCAAAATTCTTTATAAGTAGTGATGACACATTTCAATAAATAATTTTTTTTCTTACTAAATTATGCTCTGAAAGAAATGAGGTCAGGTAATTTAAGCATTTGAAGACTCCGAGAAAGTGAACTGAGTTCATGTATTTCTGATAAATGTTTAAAACTAATATTATGTTAGATCCTTTTTTCCATGCTGAAATATGCCTTCCATAAAGCTTCTCTACTGCACATAATTTCGCAATAAATTCTTCACTTTTCCCCAATCTATCACTGCTTTTTTATATATCTTGTGTAGGCAGTTGCTGCTAAAGCTCCAAAGTTTCTGGATGGTTTGTATATTTGTTTACCAGGTTTAAAGAGAATTAAATATATTATATAGTTGAATGGCAAGTAAAAGTAAATGTATTGGCAATCATCAATTTCTATAATCAGTTATCAAAGCTAGATTTTAGGTTTAGTCGCATCCTTGTGCTTATATGAATTAGTAGCTCCTATTCAAAACTTTGTGCACAAAAGATTCGAAATATGAAGAATGGGAGCCACATATGATAAAGTTTCTTATTCAGTTTCCATGTTCAAGTACACTTGAGCATGTGTGGCTGATATTATGATATGATAAATGACTTGAAGGCTGTTCCGATTTTCGATCCTGCCGGTTTAGTCTAAATTCATGCAGTGTTAATGCAGAGCTTGTTATAAATGAGTTCATTTATAACAAGCTCTGCATTAACACTGCATGAATTTAGACTAAACCGGCAGGATCGAAAATCGGAACGGCACGTTCCAATATAGATGAAGCGGTATCAGTTGATACCGCTTCATCTATATTGGAACGTGTGTAGTCTATATAGTTATACTGAAAACTTCATTATGCTTCAATATCATGTAACTGGACAATAAAACTTTATCGTGTGTGGCTGTTGTAAGGATAATCATGATCAAATAAAGATTCATCTCGACAATCTTCATATTCTAGGTATAGTTCTTTGTTGATGATGTTACTAGTGACTAGTTAGAAAACATAACATAGGCTTGTGGCAGTTTCAGTCCAGTTATATTAGGTCAAAATAATCTTCTACCTGGAAATATCAGGTTGGCAACTTATAAACCCGCCATTTCTGTTCATAAAATTGCAACTTTTTATATGTAATTAATTATATAAGCACCATCGGTATCTAACACTTGTCACCAACGTGTAGGAAAAGCTAAAGTTCCACCCTTATAGAAAAATTTGGACCATTGACTGAAAAACCAGTGAAGTTCGATTTTGATATGACTTTCATCTTTAAATTTTTTATCACGTAAATTATTAGACAGAGAACAAAACAGATGGTAATTAGATGGCTAAAGATCTGGAGAGTATGGTGGGTGAAGGAATATACTCCATCCAAGTGAAAATAGTTTTTCATGCGTTACTTTTGCTACTTGGGGTCGAGCATTGTCAAGTAAAAAATAAACTTTGCTTTGATTTGATGGAAGTTTAGCGTTGACTTTGCCCAATTGTCCATAATAACTCTTAGCTGTAATTGTACTGTTAACTTGAAAGAGTTCCCAACGAATATTTCCATTTATATCCCACCGTGCATTCAAAAGTATCTTTTGTCCAATATTGTATTTTGGTGTAGTTGCATCTTTTTCTCCAGCTTCTAGCCACTGACGTTTATGCTAAAAATTAAAAGACCCCTTTCCATCTTCTGTAACCAGATACTTTAACATCTCATCGGCACGATGGGAACTCAGTAGCTCCAAGCACACATTAGCTCTCCTCTGAAGTTGAAAGAGTGTTAACTTATGTGGTAGCCATACAGAGTATTTCCACTTCTTTCGTAAAGCATGAAGTTGTCTTTCCATTTTAGTATAAGAGCATGAAAATAGCTCTGCCAAACAATGAGAACTTAATCTGGGATCTGTTTCAAATAGGCTTTTAAATTTTTCAAAATCTTTTTTATTTGCTTTGGAGGCGGTTTATCGGATAGGTCAAAATTCCCTTCTTTGAATCTTTGGGACCAGTGCTTGGGTGTGTTGTAAGAGGGACCTTCAACCATCGTAGTCTACATATTGTGTGATGCTTTGCTGGTTTTTCACCCTAAACAACATTCATGAAGAAAGAGTCCTCTAAGTTCACTTCAAAATACTTCCATTTTTAATTTATTCTTTATGCCAATTACTCAATTACAAACTGAACAGAAGCTCAATCCCATACTCTTTATATACCTTATAAGAAATATTTGTATTAGTTGCCAACCTAATAACTAAACTGGATACTTTGCGTACCTAGGAATAACATCGCAAATGAACACTTGTGTATGTCATACCGTCATATTGAATAAATATAATTTTGCTACTATTTTTTTATAGTTTTGTACGTTGCAAGGTAAAAAAACGAAACTCAAATAAAATCCATGCGTCTTTCAAACCTGTGTTTCCAAAAAACTGTTTGACATAGAGGCTTGAAATTGGGCATAATAACAAAATGTATTATGCCACATACATTTCAATTATTACCACTCAAAAATTTCTATGTATAAATTTTAGAGGGCCAATAAATAAAAAATAAAAATTTTAGTTTTAAATGTTGTTAGGAGTATCAGTTGAAAGAATAAGTAAAGTTTTGGAATCCTTTTAGAATTCTAAGACTATTTTTCCAGAATTTTGTAAAACTGCTCCTGTCAGAAAACAGAAACGTTTTTGTGGAATTTCTGAAAATGTCCACAAAAACGTTTCTGTTTTCTGACAGGAGCAGCAAAACATTATTCCGATACAGAATTGCATTTGTCATTGTTCGATGTACCAGATATACTATGTGGTGTGGTATAGACTATATAAATATGGTGATGCATTTCAGTAAGAGTACTGTAATAGTTTTATGTAATGTTTCACAACTAAATGAAACTACGTCATGTAGTCTTATTTCTACTTTATTTAAATTCTTGAACCATGACCTAGGTTTCGTTGTATGACAACATCTTCAGATGGGCAATTTGTAAAGATTCGAAAAATTTGGAAAGATTTATAAGAAATCTTTATAAATGGTCATACAACAAAACCTAGGTTGTTGTTAAGAATTTAAATAAAGCAGAAATAAGACTACATGATGTAGTTTCATTTAGTTGTGAATAAAAATTAAGTGTATCACATTGCTTTATAATATTATTTGTGTTTTTTTATTTGTGAACTTAACGCTAAATATATTTAATGTTATACAGTTTAGGTCTTCGATAGCATGTTAAGTAATTTTTTAAAACATCGTTAAAGTTGACCTATTGGATCTTGTATTATAAGCAAGTAAACAAAAAGAAAGCTTTTCTTTTATTTCACAACTTCTTTTTGTTGTAGAATATTAAGAATCATATCCTAAATTACATGCAGCTGAAAGCCATAACAAAGTTGATTTAGTGTATCTTCACTTCAAGAAGATAGACAAAAACTTTATGTTCAGAAAAATTAAGGATATTCCCTTCTAATATACTTCCCATGTCTGTGGTAATCAAACACCAAATTATGTGATTGCATTTGCATTATCACCTTATTGATTGGTTATCCTTATATATATAATAAAATAATAACGAGGCCATGTCCATATCCATTGTGTGGGCCCATACTGCAAAAGCTGCTAAGAGTATTTTAATGAAACTTTATAATTTTAAATCTTGGAGAATTAGTTAATATCTGCATTAGAATTCAAGATTACTACTTAACAATTGATTATGGCATTTATTTTTTTCATAAACAATCATGCTCAAGGTGCAGTTTTATAATTTTCCAATAGATGGCAGTATTCTTTTTTTCCAATAAATGTTTTCAATTTATTAACTCATTTATGTTTTTCAATTTTTAACTCATTTTTGTATTAATAACTGCAGTATTATCATTATTAGTACCTAGTATGCACACTTGGAAGATCTAGAATTGTGTAATATAGCATAATTTTTAACAAAGAGCAGGCAAAATAGCTAGAAATATTCAACAATAAATAAAACAATATATAAATTGATTTCTTTTTATTACATATCACTTACAATATATAAATAAAATGACATTATATTTATACTATATTAAACACTCCACTGTATATAGCATATTTTTCCATCACTATGTACATAAACATACAGTATATGCTGTAAGATTATAACGATAGTGTACACTTCAATCTTATGTTATTGGAAGTGATGAATGCTATATTGCCCAGAGCACTAAAATTATATACATACCAAACAACATCCCAAACTTTTATTGCTTCAGAGATCCATTCCGAAGCCGTAATTTTGCTACTACAGAAATGGAGTGAATCAATTTCAGATAAATTGTGTAGGAGGTAAAATTACCTTTGGATCGTTTGTTAAAATTATTGACTCTGTACATAATGTCTCTGTGCATGAGGAAAACCTTATGTTAAAGTTTTGTTTGACTATATCTGATTTGTTGGTGTTCAATTTAAAGATATCAAATTTAACATATAGAAGAAACTAATTGATGAGTTGTGTTTTGAAAAATAATTTCATAATTTATTTGCTTTTTTTTTATTTTCTTTTTCGGAAACATTTTTCTCAACTTGCTTTACCATTGAGTTATTGAAATATAATGAACATGTTTTATAAAGTCTAGTCGTAATATTAATCAAAGATGCAAGTGGTTTTCAAAATGTTAAAAAGATGTAAACCTTATTGCTATTATGTTCCATATTGTATTGTGTAATTTTATGTTTTATAAAAACTTTTTATTACTCCTACATGCATCGAACATTTTAAAAAATACTTTATTTCTGATTGTGAAATATCATCACAATTTTCCACTAATATTGGTTATAAAGTTGGTTTGCAAAATATAGAAAACAATACAAAGCCCATTGCCACTAAGTTCTGTGATGTATTAAGAAATTTTACATTTTATAAAATACTCTTTTTATTCCAGAATGTGATACATGTAATACACAGTTGTATTCCATTTTAGGTGACAATCATTCTGTAACCAAAATTTCATATGAACTATTCATCACAATGATTAAAATGTAAAGTAAAGTTTGTGAATTTTAAAAAACCTGTCTTTTAATACAGATCAGAAATCATAACTTTGAAGATTGTTCCTTATATGAACATGACGCTTTCTCATTATAAACTTTGATTTTTGGTGTACTGGTTAAATTATCATTAGTCACTATAGCTTGATATGTTAACACTTCTGATTTGCATAGGCGAGTCAGAAATGTTAAGTACTAAATAGCGTAAAGAATAAAACTTTTGCCTGGAATATGCAGAGTAATATTCCAGCACACTGTAAAGTTTATAAATATATCTGTAAACTTTTCTCATGCTTTGCGCATGGGTTAAACTATTTCTTAATTTTTCCCTATTGCATCACAATTGAAAATTGAAACACACAGTTAGTTTGATTTGCATCCTACCTTCAGAATAATTGGCCCTTTAAAATTTTATAACTATTCTCAAATCTGTGCATCTTTTTGTGACATGAAGATATTATCAGGAGTTGTGTACTTGCCTCTGGCATTACCTCTTATGGTTAAATATTTATTATTGTCTTGATCATTTGCTAGAGCTTTATTATATTGTATTAAATTCTGGTTTATACAAACTATTACATACTCCAGGTCAATTGGACCTTTAAAATTTTATCACAATCCTCAAACCTGCCCATCTTTTTGTGGCATAAAATTTTACCAGGAGTTGCATGTGGTTTTTAGATCCTCGTGTTGTGTACTCACCTCTAGTATCGCCTTTAATAGATAGTTATTTATTTTCAACTTGGTCATTTGTGGGTAGCTAGTATTTATTATCGCATTGAACTGTATTTTATACAAACTATTCTATATTGCAGGCTAATTCGATGTTTAAAAGTTTATCACATTCCTCAAGTCTGTTCACCTTTTTATGGCATGAAGATATTATGAGCAATGGTGTACTTGCCTCTGGTATCGCCTCTTATAGCTACATATTTATTATAATTTTCATAATTTTCCAAATAGCTAGATATTTATTATGGCATTAAATTCTAGTTTAGACAAAACTAGCTATTACCTGTTTTTTATAAATATTTATTTATGGCCTAATTTTGGAGAATAGTGCAGTGAAATTTCAGATTATTATATGTTTAGAACTTTTGGGTGTTATAAGCATAATGTTGTAAAAAATTCTAAATATTCTAATTTAATTATTTCTTTGGAAAAAAGATGTTTTTATCATTTATGTATTATGAAATATTAGTTAACTAATAAAAATAAAAACGTAAAAAAATATTTTTACTAGTATTCCATGTTAAAACATTGTAGAAAGAAATGAGGCATCACAAGGTAGTAAGTATTGACTTTTTAAGTTTTATTCCTGACCTGAATTCTCTTTTTCTTCTCCTTATTTATTTTCTGGCATCGAGAGTGACACTTCCTTGATTTTTATAATAACTGTACGTGTTTGCCTTTGTACTTTAATCAATAATTCAGGTACAGAGTTAGTCCCGAGTGAATCTAATAATTAAAGAGAAATTTATTTGCAGAATTAATTATTAATGTTTGGTAACATCGATCGAAATACCAAGTAAACGGTAGATTATTTCCGGAGAATCCCGAAAATGTTTCTTACCCCTAATCAAAATAGAGATTTATTTAACTTTGCTTTTACTTATTTTAAATTATGAAGATATGTGCTATTTACATCTATTTTAATAGTTTCTTCATAAATTAAAAATACTCCAAAATTGTTACGTGATCAGAGATTCATAATTGGTACCATCAATCGTTACATTATTCAATAATACGTTGGCTTCTGATTGTAATTTTTATCAACACGTAGCTTTTAATTGTATTCCACAAATCAGGACATTTTCCTGGGACCTTAAGACAGACTAAAGTATTGTGGTGAATATTTCTCTCTTCATGCTATCGCACTGTGGTAGTAAATTCTTTCTCGGTGTCTGTATTTAAGCATTGCATCACATCATTATTTTTCCTAATCTAGCAAAATGTATCATTTCATACCTTTTTTTGTTTTCTATTTCGTTATCCATTTCGCAATCGAGATTTGACCCATGTTCCTTATTGATTTGTTCGCTTCCTTAAATTAAAATGTCTTTTAACATTAAAATTCACATTTCTAAATTTAATTTTTTTATACTTAAAATCCCTACTAATATTATAAATGTGTTAGTTGGTTTATTTGTCAGTTTGTTGTTTAATAATACTGCAACCAAGTAATGAATCGTTATCCAACATGGCATGCACGTACTTTGTGTACTTTGTGTCGAGTAAGACATAAGTTATTAACATTACTCTGTTTGCGTAGTATAATTATACCTTATGTTGAAAGTGTGTTTAGATGATTGCTACTCAATTAGAAACTTGGTAACGCAGATAGTTCATCATTTGAATCAAAACAGAGGCTACTACTTAAATCTAGAAACAGCATATCTCTTGTATGATGAAGCTTGACATTTTAACACAATAATAATGATTGAGTACTAAAATATATCAATAGGTGGCATATTGTATACATTCAATTGAATGCTTACATGTCTCAAGATCTCAAAATCTGAACATAAATCCCACTGCCTTATAAGCAAATCCACATATGTGGAGGATTGCGTAATAATCAGTTAATTATAAATTTAATTTTATTAAAAATTCATTTTCCATTCTACAATTTACCATGGCACATTTTTTTCTTCACATAGCTTTCAAGCCAAGAAGGCACAATGTTATGAATAAAAAATTAATATTTTAAAATCATATAACACTAAAAATTCTTCTTACTTAAAATATACATATTCGTTATAGACATATTCCATTGACTTTCTTCACTGAGAACACTTAAAACCAACAGATATGTAAATAAATTGAGCAATAAAAGTGTTTTAAAAATTTTTTAAATTTGTCGGATATTATATATATATATATATATATATATATATATATATATATATATATATATATATATATAATATAGTATTTTGTGTATACAGTGTTTCACATGTATATTTTGTATACATTGTAGCTTGCTTCAATAATCAGGTTGTTTATTTGGGAATGCGACTATTTTACTTCACTTTCGTCATAAAGTCTTTGTTTCCAAACAACATAATTTATATTAAAGAAAAATTAGTATGGTGTCTGATAAATGCAAAATTCATATTGTTTTGAAACATTATAGCAAATGAAAATTAAAAGCAGATGTATCTGAAGATTTAATAGAGGAGCAATCAGCACAATGCCCATTTCTTTGTTACTTTAGTGAGGATCTGACATTTTAATTAGGGTGCTTTTGGGTTGTTTACCTGTTAGGATACTGCGGCCACTAAACAAGCAGTTGAAAACGAACCCAGTATTAGGACTCATAAATACCAGACAAGCTTGGTCCTTCAAAAGACACCATGACATTCGAAAGAATTATATAAAACAGTTGTTAAAGGTTGTAAATGTTTTTATATTACAAGATTCAATGGTGAATTTCTAAATTCGCCTAAACCAGTGAGGGTGACATTATTTGGTTAACAATAAATAATATTATAAATCATTATTTGAAATCAGTAATAAAAAAAATGTAAAATCTTTAAGAGCTATGAAGTAATACAGCACAAAAGACGATTAATCTGTCAAATACAAAAGACGATTAATCTATCAAACAAAGCAGAACGCCTGATGAAAAACGGATTTATTTAAATAACCAGAATATGACAAGTCGGTCAAACTACTGCTTTTGATGAGTAAGACCATCACTTTTAATGAATTAAGACAACCAATTCAGCTGAAAGTTTTATTATGTATCTAGTAGGATTATGAAGGTAATTTTACCTAGAGTTTATTCCATCTGATTGAGCTATCACTGTCCAGGTTTATTTTGAACATCTGACAGAGATGTATTAAATCTTATTGAGGAAATACCCTGTTAACTAATGTTAATGAATACTCCTAAAACAGAACAACCCTGAACCATATCCTGCAAAAAAAAAACAGAATAATATTACAGAATTTGATGGTACCAAATTCTTCTGAATCTTGCTCCGTTTAATTACTATTTATATGGTTTTATGGTATGACTTTTGCTTGCAAAAAAAGTCACATCTTGAGAAGAAGTTGAAAATGTTGTGAGGGATTTCTTTGCTCCTAAACAAAAAGAAGGGTTTTATAAAAGATTAAGAAAATTAAGTGACATTGTTTATGAAAAACCTCTGTACTTTATTACAAATGATTTTATATTATTAAATAAGTGTTTAATTTTGTAAAATTATACATGTATATATATATATATATATATATATATATATATATATATATATATATATATATATATATATATATATATATAAAAGTGGTTGAAAGGGCAAAATAATACCTTCACAATATAGACACCCATGATTACGAGAGAACCTCAGGATCATACAACAGATTGTTACTTTTGTTGCTGTAGTGTGGCTGGTCAGAGTTCAAAAACCAAAAACCAAATAAGCTACCCAAATGTACAGTTGATAACTACTTTCCGGAAAATCTAGGAGCTGTTAGTGAAGAGCAAGGTGAAAGATTTCATTAAGACTTGAAAGAAATAGCACGTCAGGAAAGTGTAATAGAAGCATCTCTTAATAGAAGCTTCGAGCAAAAAAGGGCAAAATACCACTGAGATTTTTGTTATATAAATATGTTAAGAGATATAACATATGTATTTTAACCACCTATGTATAACCTATGTATTTTATTTGTATTTAACTGATAGATGTAAGTAATTTTTTAAATATACCACTTTTACTGCATGAGGTGTCTTTTTATCTATTTTTCATAGTCCCTTTTCCGAAAAATTTGAATATGTTGGAGAAAAACTTTACATATTCGTAATTAGCCCCCCAAAATACCCCAAAATCTTAAAGAGGAACTTAACTTCAAGGCCAACTTAATAATTATCAAGTTATAAAAATTGGCCAAAAATTTGTGTCTGTAATGGTCTGTAAGAAGATCTGAACTGCTGCTATTGTTTTTTCAGCAGATGTTTTTCATACTGATGAAAAATCATATTGAAACAAAACATTTTTGATAAAATAAATAAAAGAGGAAAATTTAGTTTGTTTATTTTTAGGGTTCGGCACGAACGCGGCTTATCCAACTGACATGAAATTTCACCATCCCATAGCTTATAATGACCAGATATATATATGATATTTTTTTATAATGTGTAGGTCACGAACAATATGGATAGAAGTGATGAGAGTAAAAGTGAGCCAAATGCATTTCGACATTATATTTTTGAGCAAAATAGCTACTTTAAAATAATATATGAACATATTGTAGGTAACATGAAAATCAACAAAAAAAAATTCAATTGTATATATTTGGTAGTTACAAAGAAAGTATTCCATTAGATATTCCATCAGTTTTCCAGTATTCCATCAGTGAATAAAACAAGTTGGATTTTATGTTTATTGTTACCAAAGAATTAAATACATCCCCTTTTTGTTTTTTAAATTAAATAAATTACTTAATTCCATGGTGATGATATCTACATACCATGTTCCTTTTGAAAGTATAATTAACTATGATGTTGTTGTTTGGGGTAGTGCTTATAATAATACAGTTTATAATATATTTGTAGCTTAAAATAAATTATTACATTCAATTAAATTTAATAAAGATATACTATGTACAGAAAGAATGGTGAATTCCTTGTTTTTTTGAGTGTCAAAAATTAATTTTGAAAAGACGAGATAGGACAAGATCTAGCCTGTTAAAGCTACCTAAAATTAATAAAACAGTTAGTACTAAAAGTGTAATTAAATATTTTAGTCAATTACCTAATAATTGGAAGTTATTAAATTACTCAAAGAGTTTAAGTAATTGGGCGATCGTTAAATTCACTGAGTGATTTTATAATGTAACTTAGGTAAATGGTATTCAGTGTAAAGTTGGAGATAAACATAAACATGTTTCTTTGAATAGTACTTAATATTAATCTGTGCGATTGCGTTTTCTATATTTTTTATTTTATATTTATTTAAAAAAAAAATAACATGTATTAATTTCATTATTCTAGATTATCCATTACAACGGATCTAGCAAAATGAGACCTAAGGAAAAGGCTAAACAAATTAAACCATTATGGTTACATTAAAACATTGTTTGAAAAAATTACAGAAAATAATAAAATCTGCAATAAAAGTGCAGGATGTACATATCCTACACTTTTTATTGTACATAGGCAATCATCAGAGGTTGTTATAAATATTCTTATATTACAATATTCAGAGGTGATGATCTGCATTCGACTGAAGCATACAATACATAATTAAACCATTGAGAATAACATTAATTAATTAACGGTAAATTATTACTATATAAAAACAGTTATTAAACTAAAATGAGAATATTACCTTTTTAGTCGAAGAATCTATGTCCATGTATTCACCAAAATCGATGGAAAGAAGTATCCCTAAAAATGTATTTAACATTGGAATAAAGTTACGGATTAAAGTGTCAAGTGGGCACTTCAATAAAACTTTCATCAGCAATATCCATTTTCAAGTACCTTTTATGAATTCTGCCCTGGCAAGCAATTTTTACTTTATCGCACACAAGCCTTCGTTTGAGCGTTGAAGGGAAACTGTAGAGTGATATGGGATATTAAATATTGCTTTCCTCATTTTTATGCATTTCCTCATTTCTCCTCATATTTTATGAAACGAGAGCTCAACTATTTTATGAAAAGAAAGTTCACTGTGTTTTCATGTCATATGTAAATTTATTTATTTATTTTAATTTATAGATAAATACAACTATACGTGTTAACTCATTCAATACAGAGCAACGTACATAAGGGAACTATTCCGTTACTCATATTATATTCCACATGAATATTTTAATGGTAACATTGTTGTTAAAGGTCATAACATGTCACAGGCTTTGAAAACCAACATATTACCACAAGAGAAATAATTAAAATGGTTTGCGGGAAGGTTCAATGTCTTAAGACATCACTCATGAACACAAAGGGATCTATAATGTCTCAAGGGTTGATGACAGCTTTATTATCATGTTTTTTAGTAGACGACATAAAATTAAAAGGGATTATAGATTGGACATATCATTACTAAAACTAAGACCTAAATTTAAACACAACAACACTTAGAAAATAATAATATATTAAAAGATATTGTAGATAAAGTAAGGTCCCTTAAAAATATATCCTCACCGCCGACATGAAATCTTGTGCTTCATTCATCTGAAATTGAAAAATAAAGCATTTTTTAAAATAGAGAAGTGTAGCTATCGCTTTGTGTAGCCGTTGTTTTTATGACAAAATGGATACTTTTTAAAGGTACAAGTGCAGTTGTTATCCCAAAATTATTGCATTAACAAGCCTGAAAAAGTTTTAATGTTTAAAAAAAATTGTGAGCTGTCATGGGATGTCTGGTGGACGTGAAACATCTAAATTTTTTAAAATTTTTATATTGAAATATTTTTATTTAGACGAATTAAAAAGAAAAAATAAATATTCATTGTGGGTAAGTGGTTGGTGGTAACCAGTAAGGTGGTTGTTAATAATAAAACATTAATATAATTTTAGTATTTTATTTGTATAAAATAATTTATCAGAGAAATATTTCTTAACAATCTATTGAGAATATATTTTTAATTACATAATACTGTTAGACAACAAGATGTGAATCTGGTTGAATTATGTTGGAAAGAGCAGACAAGATGCGAAGCTGGCCGAATTAAGATGGAAAGAGCCGACAAGACGTGAAGCTGGCTGAACGGCACTTCGCGATTGCCATCAGAACGTTTTAACTCCCAGCCAATTGAACCATTAGATGTTTCACATCAATGAAAAAAATTGCTACATGTAACAGATAAACGAACAAAATATTTTTTTGATCTGAACACATTATTTCTGGTGAAGAACTTCGCTGCAAAAATTAAAAGTAAACGTGAACCAAGCCACAGACAAAAGTTAGTTTATAATACACATGATATTTTATGTGATGGACAAGAAACTGCATTAGCACACGCGCAGCAACATTTCGGCCGTTGTCGTTTTTGTGAAACGAAAGATTTATATGTAACATTTTATAAGAAATAATATGAAATGATCAACATTGAACAGTGGGCATATATTGAGATTGATGATCAATGATTACGAGAGCTAGAACTTTTTTAAATAAGTCTTGAAGGCTTCTATAGAAAGAATGTTCCTAGTGCAAACACTAAGTCGTTTTAAAAATATTTATACAGTTTAGAAAAAAATGATATTTAGAAAAGGGAGAAATCTTTTCCTCTTTGAAAAAAACAATAATAAACTCGTTTTCTGAATTTAATAGAACTAAACAAGTCTTTGGATCCGTTGCCGAGATATATTAAGTAAAATGAATAATTATATGAATTATTGAAGGAGAGATTGAAAATAAATTATGTAATTGTGGATAAATTATGTAATATGTTTAGGTAGACACAAGTGAACGCCACATCTACATAAAAATGCACCCTTATAAAGTTTGGTAATCTTGGCTGATTTACAAAAGAATATGTAATTATTTTTCTTCGTTTAGTCAATAAAACAACTCTTACTTGCTTTCATCATCATTCGATTACTAGAAAACTAATCTCCTTTCTTTCTCTTGAGTTTGATTAGATTTTTTCTCTATTTACTATATTTCTTAAGAATGTAAATCATTTTTAAGAATTTTTAATATATAAATAAATATTTAATAGAAGAACATATTTTCTAAAAAAAGATTTTCTTTAAATGTACTAAACAGTAAGATCACATGTGAAATGGCCCAAATTTAGTGGGTTTACTATTCACCATTGAGGATATTCTTTGCTTACCTTTCATCCACATTGTCAGATCTTGACTTCATCATTATCATATGTTGTCACTGGAAAAAGTATTGTGTCAAATTTCAAGTCTCTAGCCTATTGTGAAGTGAGTGAAATATGAAAATTAGTGGCAGACAGACAGAAAGTTAAGCGAGTTTAATAAAAACTGTTAAAATAAATCTTATATAGGAAATCTTATATGTGAGTCATATCAAATTGTCTTCATTGCCATCTTATAATTTTACTTTGCCCAGCGAACTTTTTGTAATAATATTTTCCCTGCCCAGTAAATTTTTTGTAATAATATGCTTTTTTAGATATTGTACAAAAATTAAACAATTCCTATTTGTACCATTTTGTTACGAAAAGAAAAAAAAATTGAAGAAAAGATTTTGTTTAAAGTAAGAAAACAAATAACCAATTAAAAAACAAATTTTGATTCACTGCATTAAAAGTGATTCATCACCATTACACGGGTGAACTGCTTTTGTAGGGGGCAAAGACTGCTAACCTTTGTGGAACAAGATCTGTGGCTGACTCTCCATTGATTTATGCACAAAACAAGCGTACAGGCGACTAAATGTCTGCCGTCTCCATTCACGCGTGTTCATTTGTATGTTTTGACCTTTCCTTCATTAGCAAGTTTAAACTCGTAACTTTCAGTTCATCGAGCATTGGCTGGAATTGCACTGGTTTTTTCATATAACCATTTTTAGTGGATCATATGCATGAAAGTTTCAAATATCATATTCTCTGTTTATTTTGAATTTTGATGGTAGTCTGTATTGTAAATAACTAAAAGGCAGCGAGAAATTAATCAGGTAGGAATAAAATGTAACCATTTCTCATTTAAAAATGGTAGAATGTATCTGTGGCAACACTGTCATAACCTCACTTGTTTCTCTCCGTTTATTTGGATGGTTCACATTGTCTATTGTAGATAATAATAACTCTCAAACAAAGATAAGATACAAAAGTATATGATGATATCGCTCCTCTTTGTTGATATAATTGTGTTTAATATTTGATATCATACGAGTTATGAATCCTAGGTATGAATTATGTGAACGGGAATGCGGGATTTCAGATTTGAATTGTCGATAAAAATACTATTTATCAAAAATTCAACTGAACAAGTTTTCTGTGATATAATATGTAGTAGCGGATAGTGACCGAAATAATTTGTTTATTTTGAAGTTAATATTCTTGGGGTATTCTCTTCGAAATAAGTCTAAGATATTTCTCTTGGGAGACTGGACAAAAAACTTCCTAACAATTTAAATAAGGTATTCACCAAATTATCTTAAAATAGTTATATAGTAACATAATAGAGGAATAATATAATTTATAACAATCTGTTGTAAATCCGATATCTGATATAGAAACCTTTAATACCCGGACGTCACTCATTATCTTAATATATTTGAAGTACTAGGAAATTGCTAACAAGAATTCAAAAAAGAAGAATGAGGAAAAAGGAGCTTCATAATAGAAAAAGGAGAATGACAGAAGAGGTTTAAGCTGAAAAATGATTGAAAAGAATGAATGAAATATTTGTACCAAAATTCTTTCAACATCTATTTGTCAAATCTGTTTTTCCTTATCATGTACATATGTGCCTATTTTAAATTTCCTTGTAGTAAACTGAAAATTTAGTTTTAGACAGAAGGTACAGCAAAACAAATAAGAATTTATATGTGACCTAAAAAGATTGTAATGGATAATAAATTTTGAAAATGTTATTTTTAGATATTTTACCTTATTTTATAAAAAAAACGACCAGGAATAACTCTAATTATTGTCAAATACAATTACAAAATGTTTTTATGCCAAAATGTTTGTACTTCAACATTAAATAAATAGATAATTAACATTTGACGCGAATAATTGAAAGCGCGCGGAAAATAAACGTCAGTTTTCGGACGGAATTGTGAAACAATAAATATGTAAGAGACATATTTATTGTTTAATAAAAACGAGGAAAATATCGAATTTTATTCCTGAATTAATTTCGTTGTGGCAAATAATATACACGTTTTCTCACGGAAAGATCGAGTAACCTTGATAATTTTCAATCACACATTTTAAATTATACCGACGAAATAATAAAGGCATTTAGATGTTATTGGATTGTACTTGGTAGCCAACACCACTAGCCAGTATAATATATTTTAACGTAGTCGTTAAACAAAAAGGACGCCGAGAATTATTTGGAAACGTCCATTTCAATTATTTCTGGTAAGTATCAAGGATACTCTAACCATATATTGAAGAGGGTAGAAACAGCAGTGCGCCTGTGGAAGGTTGTATAGGCCAACTTTTACAGGCAGTCTATAGATAAGTATTGTACATTTGACAGGCGCAGTATAACAAGTGTCAAATACCTAATTACTTGCGAAAGATTTGCTTGAATTCAATAAAAATAAATAGTAGCGTGGATGCTTATACAATTGTTATAATGCTAAAAATATAGTCAAAATTCACATTTACATAAATTTTGTAATTTCAAACTTCTTATATTTACTAATATTATAAAGGAGAGAATTATTGTTTATAGTACTTCTGGTGGGATGACACACACTATTAGCGATGGGCTCTTAAGGGACAGACCAATTTCTTTTTTCACCAATTTCTTTTTTCTTCAAAAGATGACGGATGATCTTAACCATTACCAGCGGGATATATCGGAAAAAAATTCTTTTACTGGATAAACAAATTTAAGAGACATAAAAAATACGTATGATAGAATTTCATTGTACATAGTAAAAAAATAATATTGAAATTGCAATTGGCAGACAATACATGTTTAATTACTTTTTGCCTGCGGTTCCGTTCGCGTGAAAGGTGTGATGTTAGTGTTTTAGTTTTATTGTATTATGATGTTTAAATTATATACTGATACTGACGATAGATAAAATCGTAGTTAAATGAAGTATTTTTTTGACACGTGTGAATATGACGTTCGATTTTTGAAAAATTGAACGCTCATTCTTTTTATGAATTAATAAAATACTTTTATACAAAATACTACACCATATGTAGGAATTATAAATAATTTTCAATTATTACTATGGGGTCGTCATAGAAAAAATATAAGAAACCAAAAATTTATTAATTTCCCGTCAGCTAGCCCTGGCAGCATCTTGCACAGTCCTTATAAATATTGCATAAAATATGTAATAATATATGAGTTCTTATCTAGGTCACATAATTCGAAATAAGCAGTTTTATGGTTTAAAGTAGTGTTGGTTTTAGTACCATGCATTTTACTAAACAACAAGAAACCACAAATTCTAACGGAAAAACGGAACAAAACCGACAAATTTATAACTGAATAAAGCCGAGTGCCACTGTGAGGACTCTAGTTACATTTAATCATGAAACTCGTTTAGAAAAAAATACATTCTTATGGTTCAGTATCACAAAATGAAAAACGAAACCTTTATAATATCACCCACATATCTATCTGCCTGTCATAACCATTATTATCAGAAACCGCTTGATATAGAAAGTGGAAAAAAAGAAAAAAAACATTTTAATCTATACATATAAAAAATTGCAATTGAGGGAATTCTGCACATGGAAATATTTTAAAAGAGTGATTGATTTAGCTTATAGAATGGTAATAGAAGCCAGAAAACATGTTTTTACACTTTTTGTCTGTCTGTTAATTTGTTTTTTAATCACGCAAAATTTAGCAGAACGAAATTTTGTATGGCAATAGTTTATACCTTCGAGCAATATATAGGATACTTTTTATCTGGATGTTATAGAGTTTAAAGAACCCTGACTTGGTGAATATTACGATTTGGTGCTTCTAACGCCATCTCTTAGCGATTTTAGTACACACTATTTAAACAATATTTATGAGCATAGTGCTCATAAACATTGTAAAAATAAAAGAAAGAAAAACAGAAAACCCAAAAATTAACAAAAAAACAGAGAAATCATAATGTTTATTTTTCTTAATACTTTTCTTATACCAAATTTCACCCGAACGAAGGCAAGTTATTTACACGGTGTCCGGTAATAGATGTCGGACAAAGAAAGACGCTATTCGTTGGCTACAAAGGAATAAATTGTCATTGAAATAAAACGTACAACACGCCCTTTTTCTAACGGAGTGCAAAATATTACACATAACTCTTTTTAATACACCTCTTTTGAATTTGCCCGGAGTGCGGTGTTTACACGCAGTGACGATGTCTTCACAGCAGTTCGCGGATTATTCCCCCGAGCGGCACTGAAAAATATGCCCAAGTATCGTGTGTACGAAAAATATGACAAATAATTATGAATATTATTCTAAATTTTCTGAAAAAAAGACGTCTTTTAAATTTTATTTTAATAACAATTAACTATTTTTCAATCAAGGAATAACGTCTTTCTTTATCCGACACTTATTCCCGGACACCATGTGTATAGAGTGTGAGGTATCATTTGAAACTACAAATTATAAAGGTCTCAACATTATTTATTCATAATTTTAGGTGTTACATATTCAGAGATATATTGAAAAATACGCAAAAAATGTGTTCCCAATCCTGATTTCCTGAAATATGAGCCTTTAAATTACGAAAAAATGAAAACCTACGAAAAGTATATAGGAAAGCTATTGCGATGTTTCTAGGTGTCATCTTTTTTTTTAAATTCGCACCACGTTTTTACGCCTGCGCTACGATATAGTACCATATATATTGTTTACCCTTAATTGTTTAATTGTTTATATATATACGATAAGGGCCAACCATATTTTGCTACCAGATACTGAACCTCAATAATAAGGCACTTTTATTGAGGCTCAGTATCTGGTAGTTCAAAATATGGTTGGCCCTTATCGTATATATAATCATATATTCGTATGATTACATACCCATCTATATATCAAAGGAAGAAATGTATCATTAAAACAGTTTACACAGAGATTACGAAATATCACATAACTTGTTGGATTTGACTATTTCCGCCCATAGATATATTTCTAATGTTGCAAAGCGCTTGCCGAAGTAACTCTAGGCAATATTTTACCACATATTACATTTATAATTTCACAATCGTTACATTTTACAATCTGCAATTATTCGTATGCGCGTGCAAATACTTACGAATTAAAAGTTCAATACATGCTATACTTGGAAAAGAGGAGCACTACACAAGCTTCTCTTTTCCTTGTAAAGAGTCGTCCCTCTCGGTTGGTCCAACAGTCGGATCGTGTATTAACGCCCATATGTACCACACACTGTCTGGATCGTCAGTCGGACTTACTGACAGTTAAAAGTGTATTTTTGTTTTTCACTAACTGTCAGTCGAGTCGGAAGAAGAATATACTTTACCAATAGTGTCCCATTGCACGGTCAAGTCGCTGAAATATCCATACGAAATACTTTTTCAACTGTCAGTAAGTCCGATTGACAGTCCTGACCGGGTGTGGTGCATACGGGCATAAGTGATTTTTGTATTACGTAACATCTCTTTCTCTTATTATTAGCTTGTTGATAGACCTTGTTTCAATGACCCTACATCGAATAGACAAATTATTAGTGCTCTAAAAGCGGTGTCTGTATTCAGTACACCCAGTGCCGGATAAAGCCGACGCGGGGCCCGTAGCAAATGTGAACAGGAGGCCCTTGAGTTACATTGCCTATTGAAATTTAGGATGTAAATAAAACAGAACATTTACAAAAAGGCTTTTCGTGATTTAATGCGTGCAAATTTAGAAATAACACTCGTCAAATCAATATTTCTAAGTAAATCATTTTCGATATTCATTATAGTGAGGTCATTCAAACGTTCTTGTCCCATTGTGTTCCTTAATACATTTTTTATTCGTTTAATGTTGAAAAAGAACGTTCTCCACTGCAGTTTGTGATCATCAAACTCAAGTAAATGCGTAACACTATTTCTACATTTGGAAAACACGATTCCAATGAATTTTTTGTTAGAATTTTATAAAATTGGAGTTCCAAAGCCTCGGGTTTTTTGCCACATCTGTTTTCAGCAGCTCAGCAAAATGCACCAGTTCATTGCCCAAACCATCTTCCACGTGATCTGGGTAAGAGCTGATGATAATTTTACTTCTTTTCAAAATCTCTTCCGCCTTTAAAGACATTAATTGCCGAAGTATTCCAAATACACTGGTCACTTGACGATAAGCTTCCATGCGTTTAGCCAATGCAGCCAGTACATTATCGACTATGACAATAAACACTTGAATTTCAAATCGTTGTCCAGGTGTTTGATTTTCTACAACTTCATCGAGTGAAGTAGAACCGCTAAATTGGTCGTAATTTGTATTTCGCTTGCGTTTTCTCATAGTCGATTGCTGATATTCTTCACAGCCAATCAAGACTTTGGCTTTTACCTCTATATCCGAAAATGTGGATCGCATCGCTTGGATATAGCCATGTAATGATTTATACAGAGCGTATCCTGTATTAAGGTCTTGATCTGACGACTGTAACGAGGCGTTAGTCGCTTGTAAGTGTCTACAATAATTATTCTTGTTTCTAACTTATTCATTTTCGAAACTAGTCCGTAAGCTTGATTATGACACTACCTTTTGATCGTTGTTATTGGATATGTCATCCAAAACTTGACTGATAGTGGTGAAGCCACATAAAAGTGCTTTCGTCGCAGTGTCCGATAATCTTTTTAAAATTGGAATATTGAAACCAGCATTTTGTAGTGCTTTCGTAAGAAGACTCTATCGATAGGTTGAAATAGAAAAAAATGAATATAGACTTTCAACGAAATCGAAAAAAATTGATCCTTTGTACAACAATCTGCAGCGCACTTTGCAACCAAATTTAATGAATGGGCAAAACTGCTTGTAAGCCGTTGTATTTCCCACTCATGTTGCTGACATTGTCTTAACTTTGACCTCGACAATCTTTGATGTTGATACCTTTCTCACTTAAAAAATCAAGTAAACTTTGAGCAAGCTGTTCTGCAGTATGGCCTTCCATGTCCAAGAATCTTACAAACCTTTCGACTAGTCCAGATGGCAAGACATAGCGCACTATTAGAGTCAGTTGGTCTACATGCGATATATCTGGAGAAGAATCCAATGATACTGAATAGTATTTGCATTTCTTAATTTCGCAAATAATTTGGTCCCGTATACTTGATGAAATTCTTCGCATGTGGTTTTTGACAAGTATAACGTATGTCCTTTCCCTTTATTTGCATGAAGATGTATGTGTTCGGCCAGAAAAATGTCAAATTTAGCTATCAATTCTAATAAGCCTAAATAATTTCCATTGTGAGGTGAACCAATAATTTCATCAATACCCCCTGAATGCCAGACCTCGCCCTGCTAAAAAAATTATAACTGCAGTAATTCGTTCTAAAAGTGTCCTCCAATATCTTTCTTCGGTCTCTATTTGGCTCACAATTTGAGAATCAACACGCGCATCCTTGTTTTTTCGAACTAACAGTGAAACTATTGCTTGTCTGTGCGAAGTGCTTTCCTCGTGTCTTTTCAACGAAATATACGCGTTTTTCCAGTCATCAAATCCGTCTTTGGTAAACCGCGTTGAACCTTCGGAAACCGTAACTTTGCAAACAAAACAAAAAAGTTTTCCTTTAGTTTCCGAATAACACGACTAATCTCGCACGTGATTTTTATCCGTTAGTTTATGTCTCAATGTAAAAAATGACTTCTGACAGAAACGTGGTTTATTTTCATTCTCGTACATCTTCTCTGAAGTCAAAAAATTACTATTCATATGCTGCACTTCGCCACTTCCTTTTGCAATCCAATAATCTCGATCAAAGTGGTTCGGCCATTCGCCAATGTCATTGGAATATATTTTATTTTCTTTTTCGCTTATAGACGATGTAGTCACATCGCCAGCAAGTGATACACTTTCGACCTCTCTTTGACTTGAAGATGCTTCTGCGTCTAGAGGACTTGCTGTAATTTCAACTTCCTTCTGGCTAGAAGATAATATCGCAGAATTAAGAGGACTTCCTGTAGATTTGAATGCAATGGCACTTGCACATAATATGACTATATCGGAATTAGTTACATGTACTAATGAATTTCCTATGGTGCTGTCATCATCTGGACAATGAGATGCAACTTCTAGGTTATCAATTTCATTTTTATTAGTTTCAATATCATCATTCTGAACATTAAAAAACTCAGACAGCTGACGAGTTTTTGATATAACAGCTTGATTCTTCTTTTCTTTTTCATCTTTTGCTTTACGCTTTGCACTTCCAGAAGCATAGTGTCTACCCGTATCTCTAGGTATGTTGTTGCTCATTTCGATCTGTATAAAATAGGAAAATATAATGTGAAGTTGGAACCTGAAAACTAATCACAAAATCCCTTTCCATGACCCATAATACTAATACGAAACTAGCCCGTCAAATCTTTTAATGTTTTTGTAAATGTAAGACAGTGTGCGAACTCTAAATACAATGACTTTCTACAATAGTCTAAATAGGATTACCGCTTATAAAATTTACGCTTCGCGTTAGCGTTGTTATCCAAGCGAGCACTGAGCAAGGCGCTTTGTTAAGGGGCTGCATTAACGATGAATACCTAACGTGGCGCGATGAGAGTGATGGCGGCATACACTTAGGTGTGTGAAAAAAATAGCGTCTTTGTACTCGCAAAAATAGGCTATCACGAAACATGAAAATATTATTTCTTTAAAAACTAAATGCCCAAATAAAAAACTGAAGGAAGAGAATTTAGTACCTGATGTGTACCTATAAAGATCAATTAAGTACTCAAAAAAGTACTTCTAAAATCCCTGTTGGTTTGGTAGCTAAGCGAAAAATGTTAAAAAGCAACTTCGGGAAATAATTCTATCGAGAAAATTTTATTAAATCGTGTTTTAACAACTAACAAAATCTAGCAAATATTATCGAAAATCATATATAAAAAAATCAGATTTTTATTTTATCTACAAATGAAAGGAAGTTGAATTGAAGGGAACTTATTTTCATCAATGCAGCCCCTTAAGCAATTTCGCGTCGTATCGCCCCCAATTAATGTTCGGCTCTAAAACATAGATGTCTCGTTTTTTGATCTTTGTACAGTAGGTTATATTTTACTTATGAAAAGTTAAGTTAAGTTAGCTACTTCCCAAAAAATTCAGAGCTAATCGTTTTCTTCGTTTTCACTGTTGTGATATTATGTAGGATTTTACTGTTATAAAACAGTAAGATTATACTAATTTTGTATTAGTCCTCCGCGATCGGCAAAACAGAAATGAAAACAGAAAAGCACGTAAAAACTAAGAAATTATATCACGACGTAAATAGTCCGTCAAAAAAAAAAACAACAAATTTCACTCTTAAATCAAAAGAAAATAGACTTATGTAATTGTGGTAGGAACGAACGACTGAGTCTACTGACTGTTAAAGTAGGCTTATCAAATTAAGTATCCATTTTACTATTTTCTTGTTGGTAATCATTTGAAAACTATTCTACACGGTCGGGTTATACAAACGGCTCGAATCGAAAACAATATTAGGGGATTCCTCTTGTAAGTATTGCGGTATTGCCAACTTGCAGCATGATAATATACAATTACAGTGTGGCCAACGCTCACTTTGAGAATAGCTAAGGTGTGTGCGTTTCCATTACACATACACGTCGTACTGTCGCAATCACGTTCACAGTCTTCTACGACATCTATCTCTTTAAAAGTTAAATACAAAATTTGATATTGATAATCGGTAATAAAATTCTGCTTTATCGTCCATTTTTACTTAATCAGTTTTCTACCGCTTTTTTCCACCCTACGGCTTCAAGCGAGGCATCAACTTCATGGCAAAAAAATTACTTCCCTACTTATTGGAAAAAGAACCCCAACCTAATTATTGTTGATTTGTGTTTTTTTTGGGCACAGGCGCGGGGCCCCCCAAGGCGCGGGGCCCGTAGCATTTGCCGCCTCCTGCTACATGGCTAATCCGGCACTGAGTACACCTATCTCTTTTAAATATAAGATTCTTTGCTTTTCTCTCTCTCTTAACAGAGTGTATGTAGATACAATTTTCCTTTATTTTATAAAAAAAGTTTTTGCTCGCCACTCCGCTCGCGTGTTAATTGTGAAGTTGAACTTTTATTATGAAATGACTTCCTATGGAACTACTTTGGCTATTGGCAATCGCTGTTCATGGCCTTTCGTACCAGTAGCGTTGCTGCCAATCTGTGCTCTGTGGCATTAAGCTTCGCGTTTACAAATACTACTTCGGCAACATCTACTACAGTAGGTGTTGCTGGAGTAGTATGCGTAGTAGTGAAGTTGCTGGATTAGTAGTAGCAACCCCACCCGAGAGGCTCTGAAGGTATTTTCTTTTAATCGCTTTTTATATATTTCGATTATTTACGGTTAAATTATTAACGATACTCTCAAGGTTTTAGCTATTTATTCTCCTATTTCGTCGAGTACGGAACTGTTTGGTCCAATATTGTGACATAAAAACCCTTATAACAAACAATTTGGATGCTTAACAAAACAATAATTTGAAATGCTTAACGAGTTAACAATCTTACACGCTTAACAAAATAACAACCTTAAATGCTTAACAAAATAATTGTCTTAAACACTTAACAAAATAATAATCTTAAACGCTTAACAAAATTATAATCTTAAGCGCTCGTTACAGAAGTATTAAATATATTATTTTTGTTGCACGACTATTTTTGAGAGTAAACAACTATTTTCTTACACGACTATTTTTTTAGGGTTCTATAAACTATCATTTTTGTTATACTTAATGTTTTTGTAGGATCCTGAACACGATTACCTTTTTAAGGTCGTCTACATGACTATTTTTGTTGCACGACTATTTCTTTAAGACACTATAAACGACTATTTTTCTTATTCCATATTTTTTTAGGGTCCTGTGAACGATCATTTTTATTACACTACTGATATTGTAGGATCTGGTACACGACTACCTTTCTAAGGTCGTATACGTGACTATTTTGTTGTACGACAATTTTTTTAGGGCACTGTAAACGACTATTTTTCTTACACCACTGTTTTTTTAAGGTCATGTAAACGATAGTTTTTATTAAACTGCTGTTTTTGTAAGATCCTGTACACGACTACCTTTTTAAAATTAGGTTGTATTGATCACTATAAACTGCGTATTTCTATATAGTGGAGGGAATGTGTTGCGCATTATTGATGACTTTATGGTGCGTATTGTTATATAATGGAGGGAATGTGTTGCGTATTATTGATAACTTTATAGTGCGTATTTTTACATAGTGGAGGGAATGTGTTGATTAATATTGGTGACTTTATACTGCATATTTCTATATACTGGAGGCAATGTGTTGCGTATTATTGATGACTATTTACTGCGTACTGCTTTATACTGTAAATGAAAAATAATATTAGAAAATAGTATACGACGGGCAAAAATTTTTCCAAAAACCCATTTTTAATTTTCACTTTTGATTTGAGATATAAAAGTTGTGATAGTTAATTAATTATATCTCTTATGTTCGCCCCGGGCTTAGGATCGATAATGAACATTTTCAACTAAATATTTTGTTAGAGCGCTTTTCATTTTTCTAACAAATAATGAAAACAATTTTGTAGGAAAAATTGCAGCATTTTAAAAGTTTTTTTCAGTTATTTATTTGTGTACTTTCGTTTTGGGATGAATTTGGCGAATTTTTTAAACTTTATATCGCCGCCGTTTTGATAGAATCACTTTGTACACTTAAATAATTAAACTTTTGATGTGAAATATCTAATATGATGAGATGAGAGTAAAAACGTTCTGATGGCACGTCGCGTCTTGCCATTCGACTGACTTCGCATTTGTGGGCTCTTTCTGACTTCATTCTGCGAGCTTTGCGTTTAGTTGGTCCTTTCCGACTTACGCTTCCTTTTCTACTATATTAATCACATACTACTTTACGTGTGTGTGTAGTGTATCAGCATTGTTTATTACTTAAAAACACTTACAACTTTACTCGTTTATATCGGCGAGTTACATTAAACTGTCTTAAAACGTTAAAGGGGTTTATTAATTTAAAAATATGAGTTACAGTGATAGTGAAAGCGATAATGAAAAAAAAAATTTGATGTTTCACATCTACGGCTCGATTTTTTATGTACATACGATGAACGGAATCCTCGTGGTGCGAGTTTTATTTGTATTTAAAAAGTTTTTTATAATTGTTTTTAATTTAATGAGCCATTTATATTTACGTATTAGTAACTAGGATTCTCTATCAGAAATAACATTTTCTATCAGAAATATGTAAGGTAAGCACACTTTACTCACATGAAAAGCGAAACTTGTAATTCAGATGCGTGACGGAAATTTTAACGCTTCCTTGCTTAAACTGTTCGGACGAAATGTCATCAATTAGAAATATGGAACATTAATTGCGTATCGAACCTACTGCATATTCGGGCTGGCGCTCAGCTGTCTGAAGTTTACTGAGGACGCTTCTGCCACTAGGTCATCGACACCATAAACAACCTCAAGTCATAGTCATGAGTCTCCTTCCTCGGGGAAATCTACGACATTATAGGCCTCGGCGATTGTGACTCTGCTGCGAAATTGTTAATACATTGGTATCGTACATCAACAAGAACGTTACAACCGACCAGAAAGTAGATGGAAAAAAGATTGAGTTAGTATTTTAGAATATTTCGTCCGATTAGTTCTTATGTCGATAAGGAATAATGATATTCACAGTAGACTATTTTCATAACAAAACGCTGTCATATACTACGAGTTCGTTCTGTGTCGTTATTGAATCCAAGAAATAATTGCGCCACTACATTATTGGCTAGACTTTACAGGACACTTACTTAGATGTTGTAACAAAGTGTTGTGAAGCTTGACTTTATTTAGACAAAATTGATTAAAAGTAGCACTACAGGGTTCCGTACACTTATAGACACTTATAAACATTTAAGTGCATGTAGAATTTTTATTAAACCATTAAATTAACAAGGACGTTAAAAGTGATAAGAAAGTAGATTGGAAAAAGATTGAGTTAATATTTCGTCCGATTAGTTCTTATGTCGATAAGGAATAATGATATTCACAGTGGACTATTTATATAACAAAACACTGTCATCTGCTACGTTTTGGTAATATGTCGTTATTGAATCCAAGAAATGATTACGCAACTACATTATTAGCTTGGCTTTACAGGACACTTACTTAGGTATTGTAACAAATTGTTGTAAAGCTTGACTTTATTTAGACAAAATTGAGTAAAATTAGTAAAAGTAGCACATCTTGACTTTATTTAGACAAAATTGAGTAAAACTAGTAAAAGTAGCACATCTTGACTTTATTTAGACATAATTGAATAAAACTAGTAAAAGTAGCACTTGTTGACTTTATTTAGACATAATTGAGTAAACTAGTAAAAATAGCACTTCTTGACTTTATTTAGACAAAATTGAGTAAAATTAGTAAAAGTAGCACATCTTGACTTTATTTAGACAAAATTGAGTAAAACTAGTAAAAGTAGCACTTCTTGACTTTATTTAGACAAAATTGAGTAAAATTAGTAAAAGTAGCACATCTTGACTTTATTTAGACAAAATTGAGTAAAACTAGTAAAAGTAGCACATCTTGACTTTATTTAGACATAATTGAATAAAACTAGTAAAAGTAGCACTTGTTGACTTTATTTAGACATAATTGAGTAAACTAGTAAAAGTAGCACTTCTTGACTTTATTTAGACACAATTGAGTAAAACTAGTAAAAGTAGGGTTCCGTACACATTTAGACACTTATGCACATTTAAGTACAGTATTTTTATTAAACCATTTAAAAATGTAAATTTCACAACGTTAATTTGTTGTCAATTACATAATTGTTGCCAATACAAAAATGTTTCTTCATAATTTATGTATTATATATCAGACATAACTAAAAAATATGAGAAAAAATATGTGTGTTTATGTGTCCCACCTACCGAGATTACCGAACTTAAAATTGTAGAAATAAACAAAGGTTTTAGCAAAAAATTTTGGAAAAATTAGAGCAACGATCTAGTCCTTATAATTTTTGAAATATGCACCATGCTTTTTGTCTGTAAAAAGTAATATTTTTGTGTAATATTTTTGTGTTTTGAAAAATTAATATTTGTAAATAGTTTAATAGACATTTCTATGTAATCTCAAATGTTTATAACTGCTAAATATGTTCGGAATCATAGTAGTTCTACTGATACTTGGCAAATTTATTTTTCCACATACTCCCTGATAGGAGATTTCAATATTTTTAATTGAATTAATTCGAGAGAACATGATGCAACTTTCGAAGCCGGTACGGGAATTTCAAGATTGATTAAAAAATGGTTATGTGATTTGAACAATCGGACAAACTTCACATACGGGAATTTTCAAGATTGATTCAAAAATATTTATGTGATTTGAACAATCGTATCTACAAACTTTATGTACGTAAATTCTCAAGATTGATATAAAATTGTTTGTATGATTTGAACAATCGTACAAACTATCTATACAGTAATTTTCAAGATTGATTCAGAAATTTTTATGTAGGTATTAATTCAACCTACCTTGGTCATGTCTCTATGATTGTATTGCTAGATTACATCGTGTCAGATACGACGTATTACGGAATAAGCAGACACACCGCATAAAGCAGATATGTGACAACAGATTATTTAACAATTAAGTAAAAACTTAGCACATCCGTTTCTGAACCACCAGATGGCGCGTTACAAGAAGACCGGTTTCATGGACGAGGATGCCAGCAGCATCAGCTCGATCCAGCTAAACGAAGGCATCAGGTCGACGGGGACACATATTCGATACCACACGGTGAGTGTCCCAGTTATAATCGACAGGTACCTACTGGAGTTATATGCCCTATTTTTAGTATATCGGTGGCGTGAACACGGTGTTACATACAGCATAAAGCAGTTATGTACATTTTCATTGCAGGGGTTTATTGGAGACATTCCACATAGGAGAGATGTCTATTTAAGCCCCTCGTCCTTTCTCGTTTTCTTTATTCCCAGGAAATGTGAAGTTTTTTATCCACCTTCAATGCATTATGTTGATTTAATTAATTTATTGTTTTTAGGATTCTGAACCTCAAAAAAAAACTTTATAGGATCAGTTTGTTGTCCATCTGTCGGTCTGTCAAGACCCTTTTTCTCAGGAACTTGTGGAGGTAGTATCAAGAAAGAGGTATCAAGAAATTAATTACAAATATTTAGGTCTACCATCACTTCGAGCTATAAAAACATCGAGCATCTAAATCAATGTTATGAAAAAGAACCCTAAAAATACGGACATTTATGCCGCATATTTTGCCATTGACCTGGAGTCATGAAATTTGGCAAGAATCAAAGTCTTACAGTACAAGGAAAATAAAAATTAGAAAATTCTTAATTGGTAGTTATACTACATACAATTTTTTTTAAACATACGTCTGTGAAATGTATAGCAGGCAATATATTTTCGATATAAAAAATTAAAATTTTGTGAATAGTTTAACAGGAATATTATGTACCATTAAATGTTTATGAATGCCTAAATGTGTACTGAACCCTAGTAGGGCGAGTTCCACTCAGTGCTTGACAGGTTTTTTTGTAATAGAATAAAATACTAACGGGTCTTCGTTTCTGTAAATTGAAGTTATTTTTGAAAACATATTTATTTTTAGGATATTGGTTCAGATTGGCAGGAGCCAAAACAAGAGTTATTAATTTTTGCAGTCTTGATTTCTGAACAACCATCACGCAAAAGTTTCTAAACAGATTTTAACGAAGCTTAGTACGGTTAAATTTTGTATCCTAGATTAACATCTAAGATACGATTTACGTCCTAAGGACTGTACAGGGAAACCCGTCGAGAACGAATAAAACTTCCACTACTAGAGTTCCGTGTATACGTAGATATAGATATAGTTGATTTAGGATACAACGTTTTTTTATTAAACTGTTTATAAATGTTAATATTAGTCTTCACCTTATTAACATATGGTCTAGTATATACTTCGCAGGCGTAGAATATTGCAAATTTATCCAAAGTATTCGACGCTATAATTTTCCTTTAATTTTCTGTTCAGATTCTACCAACCCCTTTATTCATGATTTCCGGTTGACTAGTTTCGGAAAAAAGGATAGAGGAGAAGGGAAATGGGACTTTCTTCCCCATTTTGGTGACTGAAAATTCTGACTAAGTGTCGTAAATATTGCAAATCTAATAGAACAATATGAATATAAGTACCTTTGTTGCAATTTGTACAATTATTGCAATTTACACGATTGTTGCAATTTATACAATTGTTGCAATTTATACAATTGTTGCAATTTATACAATTATTGCAATTTATACCATTGTTGCAATTTATACAATTGTTGCAATTTATACTAACGAGCCCGTTGATGTTGCTCGGTGCATATCCGACAAATGCAACACGTCACTCTTCTCCACAATTTATCTCAATAAGCTGCAAAAAGAGACTTTTCGGAGTTTTGCAAATAATATGATATTTTCTAACGAATACTTCAAAACTGATTTTCATACACAACATTTCCCGCAGCACCGCAAAACTGATATCACCGCTAAGATGTTTTACGAATATACGAAAAACATCAACTTGATCCAGTACTCTTCTCTTATTTAAGAGCTAGTCTTTTTATAGAAAATAAAAGTTGTGGATTGGAAGTATCACTTGAATCACCTTATTTTTTCTTAATTCTATACATCTAGGCCATTAAATAAAATATGGCCAATAAATGAGTTAGAGTGATAAAGGATTAAAGGAGAATTTATTGGATATTTACAATATATTTTTACCTGATTGAGACGAAGTATAACGAAAAATTATGTTTTTGCTTCGAGATATGTTTCTATGCCTGTTTCTTCATCCATTTAAACATGTAGACCGCTTTTAATAGATGAGATATCATTGTATCTATATTAACTTTTCAGATGACACTGGCTACACAAAATTTACAATAGTAAAAATAATGGCTTCAGAGCCGTATTTTTGAGCCGAAAATAGTTAAAATTGCCCTCCGTCGTATTAAATTAAAATGTCCAAAACATGATTTTAATATATGTATATAACGCGGATATTGGACCAATATTTTAGATAAACAAGACTCATTTTATGGGTATAAAAATACTACATTTCATTAATTTTATTATAATATATACGTAAATAAATTAATACTTTAAAAAGTAAAAAGACACACGTTTTCATAAATACTGTACAAGAAAGTAAAAATATAATCATCGAACCTGTTTTCTCTGTCTACTTAGTAAAGAATTTAGTGTAAGCTGTGTTTGTTATTGAGTATAATATATGAGTACGATTTTTATTGAAATCTAATTGAAATGTTAATAATTTTCATTGACGTAATATTAATATGAGAAGCAAAATAATTTATTTTTGGAAAAAAAACGCCCACGCTTTTACACTCAAATATTATACTCAATAACAAACATGGCTTACACTAAAGTCCTTACTGAGTAGACAGAGAAAACTGGTTCGATAATTATTTAGCTTTTTAATGCAGTATTCATGAAAGTGTGTGTCTTTTTAGTTTTTTAAACTTTTAATTTATGGTTTTATATTAAAAGAGAGAATACATTTTTGAACTTGCTTTGTATTATGTTTAGAACTTCTTTTACAAATATTAACATTTTATTAAAAAAAATTATAGAATTCAAATTAGCATATTTGATTAGATTGAAATGTCCCTTCTTGATTATGATACGAAGTCCATAAAGTGATACGAAGTCCACAAAGTAATTTTACTCTATAAAATATCAATTTATTGTCTTTCATTAAAAGAGAGACTAATTTTTGAACTTGCTTTACCCCTAATAGGGTTAGTTCTAACCCTAATAGGGTTAGAACTACTTTTACAAATGTTTACACCATTTTATTGAAATAAATTATAGATTTCAAATTAGTATAGTAGCATAGTTGATTAGATTGAGATATCTCTTGTTGATTGTGGATCTGCGCGACTGAGCGCGCATCCTCTCCATTTCTGCCAAAGCATCAGTGTTGCAAGGCGTCTCTTCTGTAAGCTTGGAACAGAGACTTAGAGCTACTTACGCGTGCTCGTCCAGACACAAAAGTTCGTGATCCTAAATATACCAATACGTATTCACTCTATAACTCATTGATGCCCAACTTAAGATCACTGGAAACTTACGATTTTTAAAAATTCCGCAGCTTTACTTAGGCAGGAAATGTATTCATGTTAACATATAAAATGTTCGCCATCCTTGCCAAAATTCATTCATTTTAATGGTAGGAATACCCATGTCATTCATTTGGATACGTCGTTGCCCTACGATTTGAAACAAACAAAACAAGTCCAAACACAGTTAAGATTCGTTGTTCTGAAATTCCAATTATTAAATGATATGGAGTTCTGGATATGGTTAAAATACGTTGTTATGGTAGCGATTTTAGTGTCTAACTACCGGTTCCATCATTGATTTAGTCCAATGGTACTATTTCATTGTGTTACCGTTAGTTCTGTACACAACTGCCAAGTTTCACGGTGATACAATAACTAGAAGCCCAAAAACGGTTAGGATACGTTATTCTATTATCGAATCCAGTGTCTAACTTCTAATTTTAATCCATTGAATCAGTCGGATGGTACTATTTTCTTGTGTTGTCATCAGAACTGTACACAACCTACAAGATTCATGATGAAAAAATCATTAAAAACCCAATGATGAGGATACGTTGTTCCGTTATCGAGTTTAGTGTCTAAGTTCCGGTTCTATTTCATGGAATCAGTTCGACGAAATTTTTTTATTGTGTTGTCATCAGAACTATACACAATATCAAGTTCCATGCTGATATAACAATTGAAGCACAAACATGGTTAGGATACGTTGTTCCATTATCGAGTTCAGCGTTTAACTTCCGCTTCTGTTCCATTGAATCAGTCCGAAGCTACAACTTTTCTATGTTGTAATTGGAACTACATATAGCTGTTAAGTTTCATGATGATATCACAATTAGAAGTGTATGAACTAGGTTAGGTACACATTTAGGCATTATAAACATGTAATTGTACACGACATACCTGTTAAATTATTCACAAAACATTAATTGTTTATACCGAAAATATATTGCCTGCTATATCTTTCACAGGCGTATATTAAACAAAACTATTTTTTATGTGATATAACTACCAAGTTCTAAAAACTAAAGCGAGAAGTTTAGTTTCGTAGACTTCATTACATAGTTAGTTGCAGGTTGACCTAGTAAAAGCCTTTTAAAAATTAACACATTACTAATTTAAGTACAGTTTTAATCTGTTCTAAACCGTGTAGACACAGATTACAGATCTGTACGCGCTAAGGAAGCGTGCACTGCCAGAACATACTCGTATATGAACGGCTTTTTTTGGTTCCGATATATGATCCGTGTGTACTCTAATTCGATTACTTGTCGCTATTGACACTGCTTATGTTTAACATATTTTTTTCAATTCTATCCAGTGGTTTTGATATTGGATAAGAAATTCATTGTTTCGTAAAATCAACGCGAAAATCTCTTACAATATTTTACTGTAACTTTCACCAACATATCCGTATCTATGAATGAAACGGTCGTCACCAAATGATTTAGCTTAGTGATTCTTCTAATTATCTATACAAAAATTATTATGACGGTATTTAGTAATTACTTCAAACTGGTAAAGAGACACAGCGAAAAGAGTTGTTTGTTTTATGTCTGTGAATGTATTTAAAAAATATATTATTCTCTATTATATATTGTATAATACTATTCTGCGCAATATAGGTATTTAAAAATAAATATCAATATTCGTAAATAGTTTGATAGAAATACTACGTACAGTTAAATATGTATATATATATATATATATATATGTGTGTGTGTGTGTGTGTGTGTGTGTGTGTGTGTGTGTGTGTGTGCCTGGAACCTTAATGTGAATTCTATTTGTAATTAATTTGTTTATTTTATTTTTTAATATACATCCCGCAGGTGAGTGTGTGTGTATTTCATTGTCGGCTAGTAGGTACTCTAACTTAATGTTTTGACGATATAATTATAACTCAGTGTTACTAGTAACCAAAGTTTTTAATATAGCTTTTTGGAAAGAGATCTTCCTGTTAAAAATAACACCTTTTTAATTTTTTTAATATTTGATGTGATCTACATTTTCCTTTGAAAAATATCATGTATTTTCTTCCTGTACAAAAGTAAGTATATATGGGAACGTGTGAAAACACGCTACACAATTCTTGATCGATTTTAGTAATTTTCTCTATCGATTGGTTAATTATGAGAATAGAAGCTTATTTTTACAATAATCTGTCAAGTTGATTAATTTTTTTTAATTTTCTACAAAAAAACCTTTTTTCGAATTTGGTGACTGTTTTCGGTCTTCATTTTGTACCTATCTTCTTGCCCCTTCTTTTTACTTCCCACTGTTTCTAAATTTGTAAACTTGTTAACTTTTTTAACTCGTTTTCAACTTTCAGCGTTAAAATGTCTTTAAAATCTATGCCGGCTGTGGGAAGGCAACATCGCCCGAATGGGCTACAGTTTCTGTCGAAGTAATTTCAAACTTCCATAATTCGGCTAAAAATAGTGCTGTCGTCTTGGTGTCGTTTTAAAAAAGAAAGACGAAAGTTCGTGCCAGTACTGAGTACCGCACCGACATTCTTGGTGGCTGGATAGCAAACAGCGTACACGCAAAATTAACACACAGTTTTCAATCGATAAATTTTAAGTTTGAAAGATGTATTAAAATAATTTGAAACCAATATGTAGAATAAGTATGACTTGTCATGACAGTGTGTAATAAATGTACGTTATAAATATAAAAAAAAAACGATTCAGAACCAAAATTTTATTTAATTTCTTTATAATTTACACGATTAACTTTTTCACGAAAATAAATCCTGCAATGCCCGACATTTCGATTTCTTTTTTATTAGACATAATACAAAAGGCATCATCGATCACTGTTTTTCATTAATGTTTACCTAATTATTATTTTTAATTAACTAATATAAATTTTCAGTAACTTAAATATATAAATATAAGAGAAATAATTCTGCGTATATTTATATACGCGCGTTAGAAGTTATGCTTCTTTGGCATAATACAAGAGCAACATTATTACCGTGCTACGGTAATAATTCATGGAAATAAAATAATAAAAATAAATAAATATGCTGAAAATTTAAGTATTTAATAAATGATAACGTAATAACTTATAATGCAAATAAATACATACCGAAACTTAACCTCACTTAGAGAAATACACTGAAAATATATTTTAAAAAGCTTCTAATCACTATTTCTATCACGAATATTCAACAATAAATAAATGTTGTTATTATTCAATTTCAATTACAAAAAATATTATTTAAAAGCACAGATATAACTTAGATTTGTATGAATATAAAACACGTGTTGTGTATTTACAAATACCTCAGTAACTATAATGAATATGTATAGTATCAGTCTCTACGCGCATGTAAATATATGTTTAGTGTGCAACTTCATTCTGTCAATTTTTGTTGCATAGTGCACGCGCTTCTTAAAAGTTCACTCTTATATTTTTTTCAGAACGCATCTACAGAAGTATAACTTCAAAAAAACTTTCAATATAAAAATTAAATTGATAATAGAAAATAAAGTGAGCTTTTGATTTTATCAACAATTTATCCACATGTGCAACAGTATGTGAATAAATTAGTGTGAGCGGCGAATGGAAGTGTGGTCTTCGTGTTGGTGCACGTCGGTGGTTATGTGTGCACGGGCTTGGAAAATGTGGGCGAGTGTTGAGTATGTGTGTGTGGAAATATTAGGAAAATGAAAAAAGAACATCAACAAGAGTAATGGTTTTTAATGTGTACATTTATATAAAATACTGCAAGCATACAAATTGATTGTAAGCAAAAGATTGATTTTTGCGAAACTGGGTTTTTATGCCAGAACAACATTATCGTAATAATAATTAACTATTTATTTGGTATTTATCTGTTTCTTGAATCGATTATGCTTTGAAAATTAATAAGTTTAATATACTATCGTTAGTGAATTCTATTACTGAAATTTTTAGTTGAACGTGAAATAAGAAAATATCCAAAACCAACGAAAATCCCCTTGTCAATACAAAAAAAAATTACCTCTTTTGGTTCACTTTTATAAAATGTGTTCCAAGATTTCAAGAGCCTATATCTGAAAATATGGGTTACATAAGTAACTTTGTGAAAGTAAACCAAAAATATTTGTGATTTCTCTTGCCAGAAGCTTTAAATATATTAAACGATTTGAAGATTTATTTAGTTATTTTTATAAATGATTTGGAAAGGTTGTTGAAAGAACTTGGCATTATTCAATTTTTGAAAAAAAGTATTCTGGGCGACAATGAAATAAGTCGTAATGTTATAAAGAACTTATATAATAGTTTATTCTCCCCAATTGTTTTGACTTCATTTACATAATGTTTAAAGAGGGTTGTTTTTAATACATTTTAATCTGTTTTTTGCTAAGTTATAATCCGTTTGCGTCCAGCTACTTATGCAGTACGCCTTCTCTAACCGCAACTATCTAAACAACCCCAATGGCGCGCCACATGGCAGTGGTCAAACTCTTTGTACAATTTCATGTTTACGTTTCACCTTGTGAAGCAAGGGGCACTTATAATATCGTTATGTCCGTTCATTCTTTCACCCGTCTATCAAAGCTTCACACTACTGTTCTATACCTATGTACTCTCACTCTTCTATAATCATGTACTGTTCTATTACTCCTGTTCTATAACTATGTATTCTTACCGTTCTATACTATGTTATATGTATTCAATTTCTACTGTTCTATACCTATGTACTCTTACTCTTCTATACCTATGTACTGTTCTACTTTAACTATTCTATGCATATGTACTTTTACTATTGTATATATAAGTGCTGTTCTACTCCTACTATTCTATACATATGTATTGTTCTATTTCTATTTTTCTATACCTATGTATTCTTACTGTTCTATACATATGTACTATTCTATTCTACTGTTCTATACATATGTACTGTTCGGTACATATGTGCTTTTATTATTCTATACCTAAGAACTGTTCTATTCCTACTATTTTATACATATGTATTGTTCTATTTCTATTGTTCTATACCTATATACTCTTATTATTCTATACATATGGACTCTAACTGCTCTATACATATGTACTACTCTGTATATATGTACTTTTACTGTTCTATACCGATATACTCTTACTGTCTTATACCTACATACTGTTCTATTTCTACTGTTCTATATTTATGTACGTGCGTGAAATTTTGCACTACTTACTTCAGAGGAGGATCTCAGTTAATATGTAGGGAAATATTTAAAAAGTTAATCCCTATATACTTAGCGGAGAAAATTTTTTGTGCACTCCTTCGAATGGAGCACCTTTGGAAAGGACTGTAAAATGCATTGAGGTTTTACAGCCAATTTTTTAAAATTTTAAACTCCATTGGCGAAATATCAAGGTTTATAGTCTCCCGCTATAGCTTTTGTAGAAACGTCATAATTTTCAAGCATTAACTGGTGAAATTGCGAACTATAGTTTAGAAAAATATGAAAAATTCTAGATATCAATATTTGATTAAAACTGCCAATTAAAATGATTTCGTTTAAATTGCATTGAAATTTTAACTTATTGAAAAAAGTAAATAAGGGCGATAAATCTCTAATTTAAGCATAGTCCAGATACGTACTTCACCAATTTACTAACATGCTATTTTTAATTAACCGACTTAAAAAAAAGAAAGTTTTCATTAAGACCCACATGTATGTATTATTGTTAGAAATGTGTAATATTTGTATATATAAGTCTATGTGGGCTAATGAACAAATGGACCAAATTTCGAAAGTGTTTATATGTATGTTTGTCTACATATTTCTCAGAAACTGCGATTCTAATTGCGATAATTTTTTTATATTGGTTTAAGTATCTTTCAACTTAGTGAATAGTTAAAATGTTATTAAAATTAGTTTAGCAGTTTAAATAATATGAATACTTTACTGTTATCGATGAGATTATGTATATACGAATATTATGTTAAGGTTGAAAGTTTATTGAAACTTTTTACTAGATAAACCGTTTTTAATAACTTCAAGAAATTAAGTATTATTTGTTATGTTATTTTACGTCATTTTTGAAAATTTTGCTAAATTTTGTAAATTATAAAATTGGTCCATATATTTCCCTGAAACGATTAATCTGATTAAAATACTTTCATACCTAAAATGAAAGTTTCAATTTTTTAAAAAATTATTGTAAAAACTGGTTACGTAGTTTTTAGATGCGCTTACTAGTAAGATTGTGTATTGCTGTTACTTCATAGATGCTGTATCTAGATAGTATTATTTATAGATAAACTTAATATAATTCTAACTGTCGGATTGTGGTACACACGTAACGTTTTATCTAGTCCATTCTCCTTTTATAAGACGTTGAATCGTCCAATGTGTCGAATGATCTTGTGAGAATAAAATTATTCTCTATAATCACTTTATTTTTCAACAAACATCTCCATCTACAGTTCGAAAATAGCTTTCTTGGAAAACATGCTCAAAACATAACGGCGGGGTCTCTATAATTTACTCTAAATTGTCTATGGAAACTAATTGTAACTCTAGTTTTTGTCAATATAATTTTGTTACAAGCAATTAGACCTATCTCTATTTAAAACTTGAATTCATTATGGATTATGCTACAATTTTAACTTTGCCAATTATTGCCGTTGGGGCATATTGAATAAATATATTAGATATATTTTTTATTTTGATGATTTAATTTAAGGCAATAAGCCGTTATCGAATGATGTTGAAACATTTTGGCAGCACAAGAGTTCCAATAGATAAATATTAAAAACATTACTTGTGTTTGTCTTGCTATCTTGTTCTGTTATTGTATGTATGTGTTGTTATTATTATACGTTACAGTTAAAACTGGAAAACTGTCAATGTCAACTCTAGCTAGTTGGATAATAAGGAAGTCAAATAAAGTTATTTATAATTTATTGTATGGTATTTGTAATATTTTTTTTAACCTAATTGTCCTTCTTAGTAAACTAAATACTGATTATGCGAATACAAACACGAATTGATATAAGCAAGAAAGAAATAACCCAAAAATTTAAATACACAAAAATGATCGTCCAGTTATAAATTTGATATTTGACTACAAATTGAGGGCCGTTTCTTCATTGTGACAACATTTCACAAATGTTTTTTTTATTAATATGATCAGGACCGGGATTTTTTTTATTAAATACGTTATTTTTTGGACATGCTTTAATTTAAAGAAATAAAACTTATGTTAAACTGCAGTTATACCATAGTTTTTTTTAACAGAACATCTGTGTTGTTCAATTTTAAACTAAGATTGTCTCGTCAAGTCTAGTCAACGTGAAAGGAATCGTCTCGAGATCACAAACTTATTTGAAGGTGTATAGTGAGTTCTAAATAAGATTATAAAAATTTGTTCAGCCTATTTATGATAATATGATTTAGTTATATTTATGAATATGAGACAAAGTTATTCTACCTCTAAGTTTTTCCTCGATTTTGGAAGTCCTCAACAAATACAATCGCTTATACATCTTATTGCACGCAGGAGCTTATTGCATACAATTGATATCTTAAAAAAATTATAATGTCTTTCTAATGAGAGAACGAGGAAATACGCTTTCACGTCATTGAGGTATTATCTGCATAGAGATGTCATACGCGCTCAGTCGAATTGCGGTCCATTGGCCGCAGTTGCATTAGTCGTTCGCGAGCGTACTTTGCGTCAACATTAAAAAATACCAGCATGTGTGATAAGACCCTGTACAAATCACACTAGAAAAGAGCCAAAAAGCGACGGAGGGAAATAAATTATGTAAATATCAACCTCTAGTACTTTCTAATTAAAATTTATTTTATTTATTGGCACTGATGGCCATTTTCCCTACTCACTAAACTCAACCCTGCCCGTATTTGCCGTGGAGCGCGAAAAGATAATATAATCAATGCGAAAAGATAAACACTACTTTGTGAGAGATAACGAAAAACATGTGTGAGAAAACGAGAAATTAAAAGCGTTGCCGGAAATAACCGAAAAAATACAATGATTGCCGAACGATTAATAATAACATAATTGTAGTTTGATATTGTTTGTAATATCCTCTCTAAATAATACCTCAATGTTCCATGTTTAGACTTGTATATGAAATAATGTGTTTAGCTATTAATTATAGCTTAACCTAACGGTACTAGAATATACCCCCCAGAAGTTTAGGGTTGGCTAATAACATTTTTATCCTGTTTCATTTTTCCAAATTTTTTGAATTGAAAAGTCACAAAGAAATTAAATTATGTTTCATTGTCAGAAACATAGTTGACAAAATACCTTCAGCATAAAAAACTAGTAACTTAGTGTAAAAAATTGACTAATTATTTTTAAAAGACTTCCGTACTATTTTGATTATTTATTTAGTAAATGATGGCTTACTGCTCTGAATGAGTCATAATCGCTATTTTGGGTAAATGAGTTTGCATACTAATGGTACCGTAAATAAAATAACCTATTAATTACTTTGTTAGCTAGGTGTACTTATTGCTCATGGTAAACCTCTGTATTCCTGACTGATTCCTTTGGAAGCAACTCCAGATGAATAATACTGCCAATATTCCACCAGAAGCACACTATTATCTTTATGGTATTCAAAGCAATTTTAGTATAGATCTCTCCATTTCAAGTCAATGGAATTTGCGTTAACGTAAAGTAACGTAAGTAACGTTAACGTAAGTAACCCAATTCTCGCCAGGTGTAAATGATCAAACTTTTAATATCAATAATGGTAACCCAGACGGAATTAATAAAGTTAAGTGGTGCGTTTAAATCCATTTTCCTTGGTATTGTCTTCCATAATTAGACAAAACAGTTCGCAGTAAAAGAACTTATTAATTTTAAAAAGGTCCTAATACGTGCAAGTAATTTTATGAAAGAAAGCAGAAATGCGATAAGTGAACATAGTTTTCCTTTTCGATATCGACGGATAATAAGACGTAGTTACTCATCTTCATCGTTATCACCAGCAGCTGTATATATTCATTGCTGTACATAGGCCTTTCGCGAGGTGCGCACACAAGCCACATACGATCCTTCGCTTTCTGCATCCAAAAATGTCCCACTGAATTTTTTGTTAAACGCCATGTCGAAAGAAAAACTTTGGTTTTCCGTCCGCTTTCTCGTTTTATATTCTATCCTTTAGAGCATCGATTATAAACTTATTAGATACAGTTTACAATATTTAATTGTTCTTTCATAGTTGTACTGTGTCACAAGTTTGGACAAGACCAAACTTCATTGTGTCGTTTTTAATGTTTCGTAGCTAAGCTACGGCTTACCTATAGTTTCTCTACATTCGTCCGTCTGTCTGTTTGTGTGTATGTCACAGCCCTTTTATTCGCAGGCTATTAGTGTTAATAAAACTGATATGGTTATACATATTATAAAGTTATGAAATAAATTGTGGTAAATTCTATTCCAGGATAAATGTTATAAACTTATGCTCACATATCTCCGGCGAAATGTACCACTTCTATTCCAGGATGAAAGTTATACACTTATGTGCATATTCTTACTCTAGCGTGGTAAATTCTATTCCAGGATAAATGTTATAAACTTATGCTTACATATCTCCGGCGAAATGTACCACTTCTATTCCAGGATGAAAGTTATACACTTATGTGCATATTCTTACTCTAGCGTGGTAAATTATATTCCAGGTTGGATGCTATACACTTATACTCATATTCTTACCTCCAGAAATGTTATACACATATATTCATATTCTTACCCCAAGCGTGGTAAATTCTATTCCAGGATAAAAGTTCTACACTCAAACTAATCGGACGAAATATTCTAAAATATTAACTCAATCTTTTTCCCATCTACTTTCTTGTCGGTTGATACATCCTTGTTAATTTTCAGTGTGCTGCCAATATATTGTCAATTTCGCAGCAGAGTCACAATCGCCGAGGCCTATAATGTCGTAGATTTCCCCGAGGAAGGAAAGTCATTTTGTAGAGTTCACGTCTCACAAGTGACTCGAAATTAAGATCACGGACTTGGGGTTGTTTATGGTGTCGATGACCTACTGACAGAAGCGTTTCTTCAGCAAATTTCAAACAGCTGAGCGCCAGTCCGAATATGTAGTAGGTTCGATACGCAATTAATGTTCCATATTTCTAATTGATGACATTTCGTCCGAACAGTTGAAGCAAGGAAGCGTTAAAATTTTCATTACGCATCTGAATTACAAGTTTTCCTTCAAGCTTCTGCTCATTTTTCACCTGGGTAAAATTATGCTTACGTTACATATTTCTGATAGATAGTGACCATACTTTAGTTACTAATACGTAAATATAAATGGTTTATAAAATTAAAAACAATTGGGTATTTGACTAATTTTTTTTTTATTTCATCATAATAATAATAAAGTCATAATAATAATAAAAACATTTTTAATAATCATAAAAATTGACCGAGTTATAAAAGTTTAAATTTAACCTTTAGAGAAGGGCGGCAATACTGTGTTGTGAGGTCATTTTTAATATTGCTCATAATATTCTACGAGAGGAAAAGAGACAGGGATATACTCAATTCTACCCGTATCTTCAAATTTAGAAGCCTACAACTGGCTTATTTTTCAATCAATTTTTGAATTTTTTTCAAGACTGGTTTTTAATTAACTTATATTTCACAATATTGTACGAAAAATATTAAAATTTAGAATGAGTCAACTACCGTATTATTAAAAACTTTCCAATTATGTAGGAAGATCCCGCACAACGAGGCTTCTGTATATACTTATGTACATAAAAGAATAAGTTTAATACGATTTACCGATATAAACTGATACACTAAAGCACACGTAAAGTAGCGCGTGTGTGGCGTAGTAGAGAGGAAAGCGTTTAGCGAAAAAAACCGATAAGATGCAAAGCTGGCCGAATGGCACGTCGCAACGTGCTATCAGAAGGTTTTAATTCCTCCCATTCAAACGCGCCATTAGATTTTTACACCACTATCCGAGAATAAATGTCTCCACGGAAACTCTCATTCATGTTATATTGCTGTCAAACAATAAAATTATGTATACCCATACGTATATCCGTTACTGTCCATTCATTGGCGTGAGAAATATTTTTATCCTAAAAATAGTTCCAGAGATACATCTGCAGCACGAATGCTGAATTTGCAAATAAAAAAAAACAAATGAAATAACGAAAGCGAAAATCTTTAAACGAAAATTATTCATGGTAACACTTTTGTAAATACAGCCTTCTCCATGCGATGCCAGCATTCAGGGGAGTACATAAAATGAGATGGTTAAATTTCACACAAAGTGAAACTAATTCCCAGGTACCTAGTAATGTTACGAATTTCCCACATGAAAGAAAAAATTCAACAAAAGGAAAGGTTGGTACGTAATATTACAGAATTTCATCATTCGCACACTCGTCGAGACTCGAGCTCATAATCCCATTTCCGTTAAGCCTCTTACGTAGAACATTCGCAGGTGCCTACTTTATTTATAGAGCTAGCTTTTCATTTAGTCTACACTTCCTCATCGCCTTTATTTGTTTAATGAGCTTAGTTTGGACGTGAACGTAATTTAACATTATTACACGTTATTAATGCGCGTTACGAAGCCAGTTGAGGCTTTAACTATTCACTTTCAAGACTTGTTTTTCAAAGTAAATCATAATTAATATAATGACTATTTTCATAAAGAAAATATTTCACAAATAATTTTCGGATTAATTGTGTAAATTTCACTGTATATGCCTGAATTTAACCATAGGCTGTTTTTAGCTATACCTATAGCTATTTGTACAACTACCATCGCTGTTCTACAAGTTGCGACCCTTGATGAATTAAAGTGATCCTTTCTGTTCTAGTCAGTCTACATCCTAAACCTTGTAAAGTGTCGATTACGATTGCAAAGGCTTATCCGCCATTTTGAATTCTGAGAAGATTAGATTTTTAACGATAACCGAAAAAAAACAAAAATATCCTGTTTAATCCATTACGAATTGCAACTTGTAGAACTAGGGTTATAATAACCTGCAAATAAATAGGAATCAGCTTAGTTCATTAAGAATTCCAACTTATACATTTAATATTTCTACAAGTTGTTGTAATTATTCTACAAGTTGCAATTCACATTGAATATAACTAATTATTTCTGTTCTAACTACGTTACAAGTTTTTGTAACCGTTCTAAAATTAATACAACCTTTCTGAAATTTGCACTTCATAATGAATTAAACAGATTATTTTTTTAGCCATGGTACGAGTTCTAACTACGGAACTTAATGAATTATACATAAGCACTTAATGATTCTTGTTTATACTAACCACTCTACAAGTTCTTGTAATAATTTTACAATTTCGATTCTAAATTAATTAAATTTTTTCTTTTAATACTTCACAAGTTGTAATCACTCTGTAAGTTCGAACTCTTAGCGAATTAAGTTGATTCTTGTTTGTTCATAGCACTTTGCAAGTTGTAACCGTTCTGCAAGTCACAGTTCGTTATGAATTAAATCGGTATTTTTTTTCCTTAAGTTATGGTTGCAGTTAACATCAGAAGATTGTTTTATAAGTTTTATTATGGTTAGCATTATGATCTTATTAATTAGAATTTGTGAGATCGTTTATTAATATTGCGATAGCCGGTACATTTGATTTGCATTTTGCTGGCTTTTGAGCATTTCTTTTCAACTGAATTATAAATTTACGTGATTAATACGCAAATAATGTGGATATGAAAACTGGAAGTATACACGTCACATATGATGATTATGAGACAAATAATCCTTGGAATATTCAAACGATATTGAAGAATTGAAGTGACAGAGGGATAAGTTCCAGTGAGGGCATGTTAAATTGTACGGAGAAGGTTTCGTACAAAACAGCTCAACTTATTAATTAAATACGTTTCACCCATATGTTATATATTAGGTGTTTGCACACATTTTGCCAACAGCATAATTAAGTTATTTCTCGAAATGTTACTTTTTTCAGCTTTGCAAGTAGAGAAAGTGGTAACAACTGTTTACATTACCTCTTTACAAAAATGTTAGAAGTCACATAACATAAAATGCTGAAACTATAACAATGAATACTTGAAAAAGACCCTTCGGAACGATACGTTGATTGATATAAGTTTTCGGTTCCTTTAATTCGCCTAATATTTATATAAAACTATCTGGACCCGCGATTTCGTTTAGACAGACCACTGATAAATGTAGCGATACCATTTTTCATAAATATGCTCCTAAACATGGGCCATGCTCAAAACAAAACGGAAAAAACAAAAATAATAAAAAAACTTTAATTAAAGGTACTTCGATATTGAGGTCTTCTATAAGAAAGCTTCTCTAAACAATGTGGGCAGTAGAACTATTAGGAGTGTGTGCATAAAAATTGCTGTATTACTACAAATAATGACAATAGATTCAAATATTAAAGAAATTGAGAAAACAAAGTCAGCTTATTTCGAATATATACAACAACATCGAATAATTTTATTGAAGACGACTGACAATGAAATCTACCCTTATGCATCAGCCCGTACAGTAAAAACCTATAAAATCTGTCTGAGAATTTTGAAGAGGACACATTTGATATAAAAAACTTGTTTCTGCATTCTATCGTGTGGGTATATAAGGATTATAACATTTTTTTCTTCATAGTTCTATCTAAGATAGTTCTGGATATATTCCAGAAAATGTCCACAAAAATATTTTCCCCTCTCTCATCTCCGAAACTGCTAAAATTAAACTTACGGTAAAAACAGAGTTATTAGAATCAAGTAAACTTAAAAAAGTTTATCGGAAAACGATAACTTTATTTCTAGACCTCATCATTTTTGAGTGCTTTGAAATATGTACCAGGAAATATTTCCATATGGAAAACAATATTAATAGTTGTGAATAATTGAATGGAAACAATATATACCTCTACCCAAATGAGATATGCAAACGCTAACAGGATAGTACTTATAAAACAACATTTAAGAAACTCTCTTTTGGAACAATATTTAAACACTGGTCATTGTACATTTTCAAATAGTCTTCTTTATTTATACAACGTCCACAAAGCTTCGATAAGCAGTAATCTATTATTAAGCGCCATGAACTTACGTTCTGGTTCGATATATTTCGTAACTTCTATTCAGTCTTGACTTTATAAACATGTAATTCCAGTGTACTATCCCCGAAAACGAGAAGTCCAACTGAGTAGTGTTACTCAGCCAAGTTGTCGGCATTTTCTATTGGACTTTATCTTTAATGGTTTAGAGGCCTGTATTCCCAACTATTCCACTACGTTGAGACTCATTTTTTTCTGTTTTGTCTTGGTACGGTGGAAGAAATGAAAGTAAAAGGAAAGGAATTATTATGCAAATTTGTTGATCAAAAAGGCCAGAAATTTAATGCAGTGGTTAAGTACATATTCCCCTAGAAACGTCTTATCAGAGGATTAAACTCTTCCAGAGCATAAGTCACTATAGTCAAATTCTGAACAGATCATTTCAATAGCGTTAAAATTAATTTTGGCAAATCAAGAACATACATTTACTGTAAAAATGATTTACTGTTCCGTCATTATTACAATCTATTAACATCCAGTTATGGAAACATTACAATTATTAAACCAATGCCTTTCAATATTACATGTAAAATAAATAAAGTCAATAATACCGCAAAATAGAACGATGACACACGTCAAGAAATTTATTCTCACTAATCACAAACTTTTATTTCTTTATTTACACACATTCATTTATCGATACATTACATGTAACCTATTCGTACCGATAATAAATTAATGGTTTAACAATTTTTAATCCTCTAGATTAAACATGAATACAAAATACAAGAGAACTACAAAAGATGAAGACGACACATTTCGACAAATTTACTTGTCGAAATGTGTCGCTAGTAGTTTCGATATAGTTCGGTTCTAGAGGGTGGTATAACAAACAGGTGATGATTGCGTGAACGCAGGGAATTGTTTTAATCAGCAAGCTGTATTTGGCTTCGTGTGGGCTCCAAATAATGGAGCCGGGTTCTGAACGGCTCTGCACCAATGAAGTGTACAAGAGATGAATTGATGATATAGATTCAAAATCTTTTGAATTATTTAACACGAATCCAAGTTTCCGAAGTTATTTTTTGCTACATTCGCCACGTGTCCACGAAACGTCAATCACGAATCAAATTTGATTCCCAAATCAACGACCTCATTCAGACGATGCAGTGGGATTCCGCTGACCCTATATTCGTATTTGATACGAACGTATGCTCGGCTGGAACTCGCTTTGAAAATTTGCTCGCGTTAAAACGTAAGCCGCTTGCTGCGCTCCACTCAACGACGGCGCTGATATCATGTTGCAACCGTTCACCATCACCTTGACCATATTAAAAAGTTTCATGTCGTCCGCAAATAACAAAAAACGCATAGTTTTCACCCCACAACCAATATCGTTACCAGAATGGTGAAAAAAACGATTTAATAAGATATCTTTATCTACACAAGCGAGAGCTTTCTGGTTGTCAAAATATGAATCATATACTTGAAATCCGAAGTCAACAGGATAGGCAACGTAATCGAGGAATGAAGCAAAGTTGTCACACGCTGGCGCAATCACGATTAGCTGGTTGAGTAATTGATGTGAAAAGTATATTTTGGTATAATTCGGTTTTAGATGCTGTAAATTAGGCGACAATAATTTTCATTTAACAATCGGAAGACAAATTTCACCAAAAAACTTCCCTTCTGTGCTGTAACGTTTGATATTCCAACATATCCAAAAGAAAATTTGTAGGAAGTAGATAAAGGAAAGAAGAATATAGTCCCATGTTGAAATATCGAAGGAAAGTTTTTTGAACACATTCAATCATCAGGCTGTGTTGTTTCCTTATGGATCCAAGTAGCAGAGCTGGCTGTTAACGTGCTTCGAACTAGATTTATGTAATAAAATAATCCAGATATTACATAATACAAATCCAAGCGTTCTGAATGACTTTTTCACTACATCCGCCAATGTCTACGAAAAGTCAGGCACAAATCTAATTTAACTTCCAGATCCACTACTTCAATATCATGGCCCTTAATGAAATATTTAGCAGCAATAAAGTTCCTTAAAGTGCTACTATCCATACTTATCCAGGCATTTAAAACCATTTGACTTTTGATCTGCACTATAATAGCACGATAATAACAGCAACAACAAATTTATAAAAATATTCCGTTTTATTTTTACAACATCATACATAGCTCTGATTCGTTTACGCTTGTGTTAGCGTGAACCAAGTGGACATAACATCCCCACGTAACTTCTATCTTATATTCTATTCTCTTTGTGCAATTTTTTTTTTATTTCTTTACTTAGGACAATTATTATCTTAAAGGAATTTTCTTTCGACTCAATTCAATTATGTTTCCTCGCGGTCAGTTGTCACTTTCTCGTTTTATTATTTGCAACTAATCGATTGCTAACGAAGTCGTAACGCTAAGGACTTCCGATGTGCTTTCTCAGCTAACCTATTACGAGGCTAAAGTGAAAGGTTCTCAGCCTAGTCCATAGATGCCACTGCTACAAATATCATTACTCTTTTGTTATGTTGGTATACTTGTTGCAAAACTAAATACCAAATGTCAATTTGATCGGACAAATGGTCTGTTTTATATGGCTGTTTAAAATAAGCGTGTTGTGTGCTTTTGACAAAACGAATAAACTTGAATACAGTTCCTTCATAAAATTCTGGATCATTTATTATCAAGAGAAATTCACTCAAAGTTGCTGAAAGTGTATTAGGAGTATGCACCTTTCTCATCAGTAGTAAATATGACTTTAGTACGAAGCAAGTTGGAAGCCAGCTCTATTATTTAGAACCCACATGAAACTAAATACAACCTTATTATTGAACGCATCTAGATACTTTCCTTCGATATTTGTAAATGAGACGATATAGTTATTTGCCTTTTCTATTTCTTATCGATTTTCATTTGGATATGCTTAATGTCTACACGTTACAGCACAGAAGAAAAGTATCTTTAATGAAATTTATTTTTCATGGAAAGATTTTATGCTCTAATTTTTTCAAAAAAATTCTAATTTTTCGTACCTGATACCTACATTTGCTCGCTTTTTACTATACCGGTATATGGGACAGAGTTTTCCCTTTTCCTGCGGTATTAAATTGCTTAACCGCCTGATAGCGGTTGCACCGGAATATGACGTGTGGTGATGAGCGAGAGTAAACTTGTTAGAGTGTTATGGGTTGTAATGTTACTGAATTTAATTAGTTCTCATGTTGTCGTTATTGAAACGCAAAGTTGTTAAAAGTGTAATGTTTGCGTAATTATATGTAAATAAAAAAATAACCGAAGGACAATTTTATATCTTCTATCTTAGTATATTCTTAGCTAACCGAACTATATTTTTTAACTATTCCTTTTGTGAGTATAATATAATTGACACGTTTGGCATCGACACAGTTTTTCCATTCCAAAAAAAGACTTACCGACATCATGTGTCACTGAAAAAAAACACAGTTTTTTCACCATTCACTATATGAATGGTGAAAAACCTGTATATGTGGCATATCATTCGTTTATTCGTGGAACTCCAAATTTTGATTACTGATCATATAAAATTGGATTTTAATTTAATTCTGAATAATTGTATTTAAATGCAAGTTTATAAGTAGAGGCCATACAACCTTGTTTTATTAAAAGATTGTTAATGTTTATATTTTGTTAAGATATTACTTATTGTTTTGAACTGTGTGCTCAAGTTATGATCAAATGTCAATTTGATTTTAGTCGAGGTGTAATTATTTTTACCGTTAATGATTTTTTCACCATTAATTTTCTAGATATGCGTTTACTATTTTCAACATTTATTCATTAGTTTATTTGTATGCTTTTTAAACACAACTACATTGTTAACAGTGTAATTTTCGTTATTCGATTTCTTATCTCTATATGTATACATGTAATCAAATTGTAATAGAGTGAATGCTGTACATGGAAAATATTCTAAAAAGAATAATTGGTTTAGCATAAAGAATGGTAATAAAAGCCAGAAAACCTGTTTTTAGAATTTTTGTACGTCTGTCTGTATGTTAATTTAGTCGTCAATCATGCGAAACCTATTGGACAGATTCTGATGAAATTTGATATATATATATAACATTTATATATGAGAGTCAAAAAATCTAATAACTTTTCTTACTCCGAATTTTACGCGAATGAAGTCGCAGGTACGCATTGTCACGCAAAATCGACTACACGGATTTTATTAAAAATTTGCAGTTTTAGAAAGACTGTAATAAAATCTCAATGTCTTTTTGGAAAACCTGCTCGATGACGTTACACTTAAAGGTGTGTGCGAAGAAAGTACCACGGTTAGTTTTTTTAGATATAACTACATTAAGTTTGTTCTTTTTAATATTTTGCTGCATGTTATTTAAGACCTGATGCATCTGCTTGCAAATTTCATGCGTATAGGTCTACAATTGTAGAAACTGTAAGATTGTAGTAGAAGAACGGACGGTCAGACGAGCATGATGAGGTTATTCTATTATAACCCTAGTAGCATCAAAATGCAATATAATTATTCACTTTTTTGTTATTCAGAACTTCAAGCATCCATGAACACTTAAAATAAGTGTTCACGAATGCTTGAAGTTCAGTCGTGATGCTGCATTTCAGTCTGTATAATAGCTGTATTAGGCAGAAGGAAGGCACCATTGTAACACTATTGTTATTGTAGTATACTGACAAGGCTTCCAAACAGCCTCCAGCAGTTTATGATATCATTTGTTTTATAAGATTATTCCAGTGCAGGAAAGATATGCCACTTCCTGCCTGAAAGGGTAGGTTTGCAGAAATTTTAAGACGGTAGTTTTAAACTACTGAAAAGTAAACTATTTTACAATATGGTAAATTTTGAGAATCTTAGTGTATAAACTTGTTTATTGGTCAAGATTTATAACGCTGATCAGTTTTCTTGGCATAATATCTTACCATACTTATTAATTATTAGTTTGCGTGAAGATCGTAAGTGAGAATCTTTTGTGTATCTAATTAATAAGTTCACGCACATGGTGTAGGTGTATAATATGGACAACTGCGTGTTTCAATAGCAGCTCGCAACTGCACGTTGGTTCAGATGAACTACTTCATGTTAACGTTTGCTGAATGAAAGATCTCAGGTCGATCATCGCTGTTTAGATGTTGCTACCATTTTATAATTATGTGACCTATTACTTTGTATTTTATATTCATTTATTTTACCTGCATTAAACATTAAATTAAATACTATTGCTTGGATATACATTTCTAAAATCTTTTAAAATCTATACAATCCAAAAACTTTAGAGGATTGTTTTCTCACACATTTCTTCACATATCTTTGATAAAAACTTCTACACATTTCTACACATATCTCTGGTAAACACTTCTGCACATTTCTACACATACTTCTGGTAAAAACTTCTGCACATTTCTACACATATTTCTGGCAAAATTGCACGCAATGTTCTCGTGGCATGTGGAAATTATTGACTAAATGTATATAAAAATTGTTGAAAGTATTCACAAAACCCGTAAATCATTTATTATGCAGCGTCTCTGTGCTAGTTGAGTATAGAATCATACATAATGTATCTCGAACGATGACTTTTAACCTTAATATATATTTTTTATATAACAAATTGAAGGTCTGGTACAAACGATCAAACAAAATACATCGCGTGTCAGGAGTAACAAAAGTATATTCTGCTTCTCTTTCTTCGTGGTCTTTATTACCTAAGATCGTGTTCGACTGAAAAGGCCTTCGAGACGTCATTAACGAGTCGAAGAGGTCTATGGTAAACATAAATAAATTTCAAAAAACACGAAGTGGTGGCTAAACCTCTCATAAATTGCATCCTAAACCGCAGATATTTATATTATTTAGGAAAAACTCATATTTGATGAAAATTAAAGATAAAAATTCATTCAATCTATACTAAATTGATTGAATTTTTATTTTAATTTAAGTAGAAATTTGTTTTTTATGCTGTTCAAAACAATTTAAATTGAATTAATCTAAAGTAATCTTAAAATCTAACCAAAATTACTTATCATTAATCAAATCTTTGTTTATTTTAATTGAAAAAAAATAAAAAATATTACATGTTTTAAATTCCTTACAAGTCATCACATACTTATAATACAATTATATTTATTCTTAACCAATTAAGATACAGTTATTGTGTTATTTATTACTTTAGTCTATCGATTGAATTAACGTGATAATAGAAAATAACTTTCTTTAAAACCAAGGACGCCTTTAAAAGTTTCTCCGAATGATTACTGGAGATTTTAAAAAGATCTTTCGCCATTCATCGTATTTTCCGGGGAAAAAAGGATAGATGCTACCTCATAGGTTAGAAACTTGGCTTGGTTAGGCCAACGGTGAGGAAAAATCCCGCAAGGTTATTTGAATCTCTTTGGGCTGCATAAGTAAGCATGGTTTTAAAAATACGTATCATTATATAAATTATAAAAAGACGTCAATATAACATGCATTTATTTAATATTTTTAAAAATAATAAGCATATAAATTCAGGATAAATATTTGTTTTTCTTCTTTGCAAAAGCAAAGCTTTTATTTTAAACTCACGAATTAATTTTCATTGTAATATTCACTGTACAAAACATTAATATGTAGGTAGGGAGATAAGTAAGTGTGTGTATACATGTGTACACAAAGGACATAAGCAACTAGAATATTAGTCATCAGGTAAGTACAGATATATATACAAAGGGCGAGTGAAATGTAGCAGTCGTCTGTGTGTATGTGGGTGTGCATATATGTGAGAGCGAAACGGTAGCGTCTACTCAACAACAATTCGAAAAAAATTCTAGCGATACCAGTATTTTGCAAATTTGTTTATGTTCGGAAACGATATTGTACCGCTAAAGTTCAGTTCGAACTTTTGCGGTACAATATCGGTACAATGCGGCAAAAGTTCGAACTGAGTATTCGTATTTCCATTATTTTTACTTTTCAATGCACTTTTCTTATTCGGTGGTTATTTTAAGTCGATTAATTTTTTTTTCTTAAAAATTATTATTTCAGCCAGATAATATATCTGATTAAAGATTAAACAAGACATTGTGGATAAAAATTCGGGTGCACTATAAAGTTATTTTTTTATATTACGTTAATAGTGCCGGTGCACTATGAAACATAAGTAATCAATAAATTCTTTTTATCCGTTTTATGTTTATACTTATTTACATTTTTGCGTTAGCCGAAGTTACATTAAGTCCGACTCGATCACCAGCCGTGTCGTATGATTAATTCTAGCTTTAACTGCATCTTTGAGACTAAACTTAAATTTAGCCGGTTAATGATACAATAATTTCAGAAATAATTAAATAAATATTTAGAAAAAATATGTTTCCAAGGAATTAATTTTTTATAGTTTTTCCTTTTTTTAGTTCTACACTCGCGGATAGTTAGTTTATGTTATTAGTAATATTTGAAAAAAGAATCTTCAGACAGTTTTATTTTTATAGAAATAAAAGAATTGATATAATAAATTAGTTGGAATGATTTCACGACTTAATTTTTTTAAAATTTTAAATTTTGGAGGCAATTATCTCGAACGAAGATTTCTAATTGGCCGGGTAAGCACTGCGCTCCAGGCAAGTGTTGAGAAAAAGGGACAAAAACAATAACACATCAATAATTTAACTCTTTGAACCCCTCAACAATTTTAATTTATTGATATTACATTTATTTAATAAATATAAATATAATCCCATCCCATCACATTTAAGCAGATTATTAACACTTTAAGTGCTGCCCACATAAAAGTAGCTTTTCATGGCTTCATCCAGTTATTGACCGCCTATATGTAGGCAATGAAATGCTTGTGCTTTCTATTGAGTATTTTATTAAATAAGGTATTATAATATAGAAACATATGCTACTTTGAATACAACTAAATATTTTTGTCAGTTATAGAACATTACAGGAAGAGAATAAATTGCTGAGCTACTGAGGTGTGCAGACAGATTCCAATCGGCAGTGATTATCAGCAAAATATAAACAATTCACCATGGCTATGCTATTTTCGCGTTCTCCAATTAAAAATAAATTATATTATGAACAAGATTTCATTAAATGTTGGCTGTTGTTGACAACAACTCTAACGTATCTTCTGATATTTTCAAAAAATACTAGGTATACTTACGACTTCGTTCGAATGTAATTAGAAAACAAATATTTGTTTTTTTCTTATTTATTGCTCCTGGATATACTACTGCCATACCAAATGTCATCAAAATTCGTCCAGTAGATTTTGCGTGATACCTGTACAAATTAACATACAGACGGACAGATAAAAATTGTACAAAAAGTTTTCTGGCTTCTATTATCATTCTATATATTAAATCAATCCCTTGTTTAAAAATATTTTCAATGTACAGAATTCACTCTGTTACAATTTTATTATAAGTACAGATTAATTTAGCATTTTATTTATCTACTAATTACATGTATAAACTTGTAACTTTCTTAATTTAAATTTAAAATTGGAACATAATTTTTTTTTATCCAATAATGTATCACATTCACTGTAGACCGGAATCTTTAACAGCCAGTGTCACCGGCATAAAGATATAAATTTTTTGATAGTTTTTATTGCCTTGTTTGTCTATTAGCATCTCGAGCAACACCCACACTTAGCCGGGATCCGCATCGGCGCGTCACTATTTAGCTTGTCGGATTTGCGTTTACTCTAAATGTTAGCGGGCCGACATTAATATTAAATGTGCTAAGTACCGCGCGATGGTTCCCGCCAATATACGTTATACTGCTCGAGATATAGGGCTGCCAACTACAAAAGCCCATCTTGAAATCCTTAAATTAATTTTTACAACTCACACTTAAATAAATTTGCGGTTTACTTACCATCCACTGTGATAATGATTGGCTTGTCGTCTCTTCTTATAAAAAGACGTAAAGAGGGAGAAACTATAATAATGACCTACCCATCTCTTCTAAAAATTTGTACATTTAGGATATCTTGGAAAAATATATACGGATATACTAGTTGAGATTAAAAGAAGTCAAAACAAAAATTTATAAAATTGTTTTCTATCTTTTGTACTCTGAAAATACATCATAGAAAAACCACTAAACGTTTTAATGACACTTTGTGCCGTTATAGTTTGTGTCCTAGGTTAACATAATACAATTTATCACATTACGTCATATAAGAACGGGACAGATAAAAAATAGCAAAATCTAACGGTACGAAAAAACTGCAGAATAAACTTTCATCTCTATTAAAAATGTACAATATTTATTAAAAACAATTAAATAAATTAATCAACAGCGGCATCTGTTTCTTATATAATTAACCATCGCGAACCTGTTACATTAAAATATAGTTTTATAATTTTCCACTAGATGGCAGTATTTATATTATGTTTAACAAATATTTTTAATTTAATAGTACATTTGATTTATTTATTAGTATTTACAATAGCATCACTATCAGACTAAACTTAACAAATCTTTGAGAATTTTGTCGTCATTTCCAAATCGATGGCGATAATATTGGAGGTCAGTGGGGTTATTACGTAGCTCTTTGCTCTAAAAGTTTTCGTTACATTGAGATGTTTTTTTTTTTGTTTCTAGAAAGTTCTACATAGTAAACTAGGTGGGGGTATATATAAGGGATGATTCTACCAAAATCTGATGTATTTACTGAATTATTCATGTTCCGATGAGTTGGGGACACTTTTTATTTCCTTTTGACATAAAATCGTCTTTCGATTTACGTCAAAAGGAAAGAAGATGCGTTTACAACTCATCGGAACATAAATAATTCAATAAGTGCGTAAGCATTTTGTGATGCGATAACTCGATGAATGTAGGAAATTACTTATTTTGTGATGCGATAACTCGATGAACGTAGGAAATTACTCATAGGAAATTACTTATTTTGTGATGCGATAACTCGATGAATGTATTAATTGAAATGTATTAATGAAATTACTTATTAAATTCAGAAAACTTAATCTTTTAAGATTCTGGCCAGTTAGGTTATTTCTGCAATTGAAGTAGTCTAAGAGAATGCCATGTGCGAAAGAAACAGAAATATAGAATTACGCATATTTTACAGGTGATTTACCTCGTGAACGCGTGCAGCTAGGTGCCTATTCGAGGTGTTCTTGGAAAGACCTTAAGTAGATCTAATAAGAATTCAAGTGATATTGGCTTTATGACTTTCCAAAAGTTTATGATTTTCCAAAGTTGAAACATTTTACCTTTTCAGAAATATCCACTTATATGAGACGAAAATATTACCAGAAGGATGTGGCAATCAGAGGAAAGCGCCCCAGCGATGTTGGGTTTAATAACAAAAATCAAAATTTTATGACTGTAAAATTGAAAAATGATACATTTTAAAGGATATCGGCATATACGAGACGAAAATACTCGTATTTTCACGTAAAGTCCTACAGCTCAAACATGACTCGGCCCATTTCGTTTTTGTTGTCCTGACTTCATTTTTACGGTTCTATCAATAGATCGTATTACCCAGTGTAACAAAAATTTAATATTTTATAAACATCTATTATTGTTTAACTAAAATATATGTCGTACATGCATCTAATAAAACTGTAAGGTAAATCGAATCTGTACAAAATATTTTGGGAAAGTTATTGCAGTATAGTTGTTAAGACTGAAATAAATTGAATTAACGAACTAAACGTTAAAAATTTGTCTGTCTTTTGAGTACACATAACGAAAAAACTTCTAAACTCATTTTAATATAACTTAGTGTAGTCATAGTTCAAGTTCTAGATCAAAATATGATATAAAATTTATCACATTGTACGACCTGAGGACTACACAGAAGGAAAATCCTCAAAATCATTTTTTAAGTAGCGAGGCTGTTAATACAAAAATCGTTATGAATGGGTTCAAAAAATTTGATATTTTTTAAAAAATGTGCTCACAAATTCAGGTACACCTGAAACCCTGAGAAAAATTAGTGCCAGTATGCTATTGAAATTATGACAACCCAGCTATGATATAGTCTGACCCGATTGTAATTTTTTCATTAAAATCTTGTCTTACAGGTGGTTATATTAACGATCACGATCACCTCACCGAGGTTAGTATGACAGGTTTATCTTTACTGTGATTCTTATCCTGACAGAGTTTTAAAACAAAGCAGATTATTGCTGTTCAATTACAATTAGACAAGGAAGTTGTAGCTTGTTATAGGCCAGTGCGTGTTTTCAGCAATCTTGATGACAAATAAAAAAAATATGTTACTCATGAAGAAACATTATTTTGGACTATAAAAAAACTCACAGATAAAACTTGCAATATTATTCGAATTGGTTCGAATAATTAATACCTAATGATTAATAATGAAGAAAAGGAAAGCTTGTATGAAAAACCGAGAAAAATAATGAACGTTCCAATAAAACGTACATGTGTAGTCATCATTTGATGTATTATCAAGTATTATCTTTGATATTATCTTTCGCAATCAGATAATACCAATAATAATAGATAAGATAAAAAATAGATTAGACATTATAAATTTGAGGAACGAAGAAAAGTTATAAACGATCCAATAAAACGTACATGTGTAGTCATCATTTGATTACATATATTATTAATAACTGAAGACATTAGTATTATCTTTGGTATTATCTTTCGGAATCAGATAATACCAATAATAATAGATAAGATAAAAAATAGATTAGACATTATAAATTTGAGGAACGAAGAAAAGTTATGAACGATCCAATAAAACGTACATGTGTAGTCATCATTTGATTACACATATTATTAATGACTGAAGACATTAGTATTATCTCTGGTATTATCTTTCGGAATCAGATAATACCAATAATAATAGATAAGATAAAAAATAGATTAGACATTATAAATTTGAGGAACGAAGAAAAGTTATGAACCATCCAATAAAACATATATTTGTAGTCATACTTTGATTACACAGATTATTAATGACTGAAGACATTAGTATCATCTTTGGTATTATCTTTCGGAATCAGATAATAACAATAATAATAAATAAGATAAAAAATAGATTAGACATTATAAATTTGATGAACGAAGAAAAGTAATGAACGATCCAATAAAACATACATATGTAGTCATAATTTGATTACACAGATTATTAATGACCGAAGACATTAGTATTATCTTTGGTATTATCTTTCGGAATCAGATAATACCAATAATAATAGATAAGATAAATAACAGACTAGACAATAACAGACTATATTATATGTTTGAAGAACGGAGAAATATAATGAACGTTCGATGAAAGACAAAAAGTAACGAATAATTCTAACACTCCACAAATTTCTCTGTTTTACGATCAATATATCAGTACTAACTAATTAGTAATCGTTCGACTACACACACATATTATGCATGACTAATGTAATATTTTAGAATAATAGAAACGGAAAATATTGTCCGTTCAAGGGACGGAGAAAAGTAATGAAAAATCGACAAATGGCAGGATTTGCACTAATTTTTTTGAAACTCCATCAGAAAGTTAACTAATTAGTGGGCGCGTTCGATAATGGAGAGGTCACTTATGACGCGCGTGTCAACCCTGGCTGGAAGCGAAATTGTCGGGAGCCGACATAAGCGTTTTGCGTTATTATCTTCTAATAATGTATATTATGTTGCCATGCTTACAGCAAGCAGGCGGGGCGCTCGCCGAAATGTGCGGCTTGTGTTACATATCGCTCACCTGCCCAGGGACTTATTGAAATACACTTAACCATCGCCGTGTGTGATGTAGAGGCGCTGACAGTTAGTGAGCGGGCCAATTTAGGTTTGGTACTTTATCTTCCGCATATACTGCTTTGAAACTTTGAGATATACATATAGGTGTATTACTATGCCTTAAAGTTACTTTACAGGTGTATTATTATACTTGAATATCGGCATAGGGAACTTAATGTTATTATACAGGACGTATTATTCCTTAAGATGTATTGTCACAGGTTGATTGGACCCATTATTCTGTAAAATAAAAAGAAAGAAAAAAATGAAATATTTTTAAATTTGTGGGGTTCCGTACCTTATAGAAAGTTCTGCATCTTATGGAATCACTCACGAGTCGTATCTGTCCGTTTGTCACAGCCGTTTTCTTAGAAACTATTAACGTGGAAACTTAAAATTTACATACTATTGAAACATATTAACCCCACATGTCTCAATGGCTAACACTTAATAATATTTCTATATAAATTTTGGGGGAGGCGGGCAAATTAAGTACTTGAAAAACATTTCGATTCTATTTTTTTAATTATATAGTGTGAGGTATACTTTGAAAAGGCCTCAAAGATATTTTTCAAAGTTTTTTGGTAGTATATCTGCAGAAATATACTGAAAAATATGTCCTGAAACTATTCAACGTACAATTACAGAAAAATTTGGATTTTTAGAAGCCTACGCAAGGGTTATAGGAAAACTGTAGCCATTATCCTAGATCTCATAATTGTTTAAATACGCACCGTGTTTTTACGCCTGTGAAAGATATTTACGTTGTGAAAAATTAATACTTATTTATAAATAGTTTAATAGAAATACCATGTGCCGCTAAATATTTATAAGTGTTTAAATATGTACAGAATGCTCGTAGTGCAAGTTCTACTCATGCTCGATAGGTTTTTTTAATAACTGTTTTTTTACCGTTTTCTCTCCAGAATAATGTGTGTAATCGCATATACAATGAAAATAATAGAAAAGAAAACTACTGCGAATCGTCAGCTGATCTAGTTAATGATATTTAATTTTGGAAAACTGTTTTCTGATAGTTTTGAAAGTTTTATTTTCCTGTGAGTAATAGGATTTGATATAATATATGTATTGAAGAGATTATATAAAAAAAAACTTTTTTTCAATTTGGAACTTCGAAAGAAATTATCTCGGTAGCGTTTGGATTTTCAAATTAATCAAAACATTTTACATTCAGAATAACGATAAGAATCAACCCTGTGAAATTATGTAATACAGAAAAATACGCAAATTAGGAAAACCAGAAATATACAATATGTTAAAGAAACCAGAAAAAAGCCATTGTTATATAATTTTCAAAACCTTTAACAGAATTTGATACAATTGCTGTAAGTGAAATGGTTATGTGTAATATTTCGTTATTTCAATTATGTTTTTCTTGTTGTGTATCGGAATCAGAGGTCAAATCGTGTATAGCATTATCGATGTGCATAAGATCATAATATAGTACGTGTGGTCCAATAAGAAAGGAATAAGGAAAATATTGGATCGGAGCCTGGTGCTGTGACATCCAGTATCGCTGCTTATCCAATGGGAGATCATCTCATCTTTTGAATAGATTTTGGAAACAGATTTATTACTTATATTCAAAGATATAAATAATAATAGATAAATTCTGCTCATATTAAACGCATAAAAAACGTCCACAATAAATCGTGTGCAAGCACACATATTTGCGGCAATTGCTTACACGACAATCGTTGCGAGCGGTCGTGTGTCAGCAGATAATTTTTAGAGAAAACGTAATTCGCAGGAGCCAATATCACATTATGCTTATGCTGGAATTGGAAAAAAACACCAGTCATAATGTCAATGAGATCTAAAGACGTAAAATTCTAAGCGTAAGTTCAACATATTAAATAAATCTTAATTTTGTATTAAATGTTTTTTTTAATATTTATAAAATGGCGTCGATACAATAGAAACAATACACGCGTGTTAGAAAACTAAATAACTTGGAGAAAATATTTTTATATTAATATAAAAATATTTTCTATTTTTATATAAATACATAAATATTTTATGTATTTTATATAAATAGAAAATACATAAATAAATATGTCACGAGTGTGAAAAAGATGGAGAAACTAATATATTTACACATGTACGTATCTTTTAGTATGATGATGCCAGTGTTCATTAGAACTTTTTTAAGGCTAATGGTAAACCAATCGAGTTTTGACTCGTTTGACTTTCTCAAGGAGTCCTTTGGTTACATATTTAACCAGGCGATTAAAGTGATGGAAGAAGGAGGCATCCATGTGAACTTCTTAATGCTCAACAATGAACCCATCGAGTTTGGGCTTGACTGATTTGTCTCAATGGGTCTTTTGGTTACTAAAGCATGTTTTTTTAACTATGAAGTTTACTTATTATACTAATCATTGAATGTTGCTGAACTTTTCAGTAGTTTGAGTTAAATACTTCTTCTGATTGCAAAACAAGCCCTCAGGCGTGAAACGCATATCAGATTTATTTAAACTGAAAACATTAATTTTCTGTATTGATCGCATATATGTATATATATATATATATATATATATATATATATATATATATATATATATATATACGATTAGTATGAGTAGCTAAGGTATGAGGTGGTGTAAAGAAGATCTTTTTATTTGCATTTTTAAAAAAAATAAATTATGAAATATTTAATTTTTTATAAGCAATTATTTACCTTATATTATAATAGGACAGGTCCTTCATATAATCTACATATTAACACGTGAACAGAAAAAATTGTGCCACTTTTTCAGCATATTGCGTGCAGAGTGTGAGATTTAATATAGTTACAGTTTATATGGAGAAGGAATACAGAAAGCTAAATTTTTTATGTAATATGTCTTATACGTACATTAAAGGTTTCGTTGTTTACGTTCGTACTATCAACGTCAAACAAATTATAGTCTGTGGTCAAACAGTCGCACAGAGTAGAGATTGTCGTCAAAGAATTTTAAAATGTCAGATTGACTGAATGAGTGTCGCTGTGAATTTTGTGTGATTTCAAATATTCCTTTTTCAATAGTCTGTGCAGTGTACGTCAAGGCAAAAAGTGTTTAGTTTATATTTTGTATAGCAGATATTTGTATTTTATACATTAGTAAAATACAGCTTATTTATAATTTACGCCTGTCGCAAAAAGAAAATTTTGTAGCAGCAATATGAATTGACTTACTCTTGCCAACCTTTAATGAAATATATATATATATATATATATATATATATATACCCTCAATAACGTTCGAACTTAAACCTTTAATAAATTACGGCCGAATTGCGGCCACTAGTTTATAATATTTAATATTTTGAATACATATGTTCATGTATTTTTAATCCCAAATATACCACGGGTTTATTACAAAATTACAAAATAAATTTAACCATCTGTCTGTGGGTCGTAATGACCCACTTAACGAGCGGCGAGCCCTCTCGTCCAGACACTGTCAGGCCTGGCACTCCCGCTTTTATTTTAGTTGCGCTTAAGTAATTTAACATAGAATCAACCAATTATGTGAGTGGCCACGCTCGCCGGATTTACCGGATTATGAAGAAATAAACAAGAAAAATAATTAAATATAATATTTACTTTTGTACTTCTCTGCTACGTTTTTGAGAAATTAGCTTACCTACTAAAAGATCTTGTCGTTGAATAGTCAGTGAAGACAAATGTGCAAAAAAATTCGTAGACTCTAGTTGGGAAAAATATTCTGTAAATATTTACTATGAAGTTCCTTTAGCAATTTTAGCGGCCCATTTTCACTTAAAAAACGTTTAGCGTGGATACTTACTTTTTTGAGAGTTAATTTTCGAACGTGTTTACTAGATTTTTTAAAGTGACACTTCTTTAGGTGCGTTATGAAAAAAATATAAGAGTAAAGTTTGGTGATTCGCGTATGCATACGCATGATGCAACAAAAATTGCCAGGATGTTGCAACAAAAATCAACAGGATGAAGTTATTGAGGTATTTGAAAATACACAACAGGTGTCTTATATTCATACAAATCTAAGTTGTATTGTGGTTTTAAATAATATTTTTTTGAATATATTTTGAATGTATTTGGCGTTAATCTTTGCTAATAGCCCACCTAAAGATGTTGTAATACAACAAAACCTAGGTTGTGGTAAAGAACTTAAAGAAATTAGAAATAATACTACATAACGTAGTTTCATTTAATTGAGAATAATTGAAATTTAATAGTGGTCCATTTAATAAAAAAAACCTTTATTCATTGCTAATATTCGTGATAGAAATAGGGCTTATAAACTTCTTAAAATAATTTTAAGTGTATTTCACTAAGTGAAGTTAAATTTCGGCATATACTTATTTGCATTATTAATTATAAATTATTACTTTATGATTTATTAAATATTTAAAGTTAATAAATTACAAATAATTTTCGGCATATTCATTTTTTAATTATTAAATGATAATGATTGTAATTCCAGATAAAAAGATCAAATTTTTTCGAGAGTAGGAGAAAATAAATTTTAATTTTTAAAATTTAATTATTTGATTGAATTTGAATTTTACCTACCGTATTTATAATCACGTTCCAGTCCTCTTATTATTTTATTTTCATTAATGATTGGCGCGCTAAATAAAATTATTCTTGTATTACGCCAAAGAAATACAACTTCTAACGCGTCTATTTGTGTGCTTACATCAAATAATTTTTATTTACTGTTGATTCTTCTCTATTTATTTTAGAAACATTTAAAACCGCGAAAAAATATCAGGTAGCTTCTGTAGCTTCTTTAATATTTGAGTCAGCCATTAATACATCCCGAACTGGGAACCGGATGCAAACTTTCAAATTTGGAATTGAATCGCTTGGCGCCCTTTCTGTTTCTGGGAAGTTGAATTCTACTCCTATTTGCCCAGCTATAATGTTGGCTTCAGTAATAAAATCGTTTCACAGGTCACGAAAGCCATTTCAATAGTAAACGAAATCACTTTTGACTGGATAGCGCCCTTTTTTGTTTATTGATACTTGTAAGTATTTTATACCAGGATAGACTTTAACCGGTTTCACTCCACCTTGTCTCTGAGCGATATTATAAGGATAATGAAATGTGCTTTTTTTAAGTATTTTCCAGCATGCAGTACTATGGACGAAAAATGACTAAAAGTTATATTGAAGTTATCACATCTGAAAAGACGAGTATATTCATTTTTGTAAGATTATATTTTTGATTCCTTTTATTTTACCACGCATATAAAAGTTACAAAATAAATTTGACCATCTGTCTGTGGGTCGTAATGACTCACTTAACGAACGGCGAGCCCTCTCGTCCAGACACAGTCGGGCCTGGCACTCCCGCTTTTATTTAAGTAATTTAACATAGAATCAACAAATTATGTGAGTTGCCACGCTCGCCGGATTTACCGGATTATGATGAAATAAACAAGAATAAAGAATCTTAAAAATCATTTTTTATGCTCGCAACACGTAATCAAATGGCAAAAAAAAAGAATATTTGTAAAAAAGAATCCTGTTTGGAATATACCTCGACGTTACTATTAGTTTTTACTATAATTACGCTGATTGAAGTGAATATTATTCCTTTTTAATGTGGCACTAAATAATTTATTTAACACAAATTCCCTTTATTGTTACAACAATAATGTGGCTCATAATTGTATATAATTCCCTAATTTCTTCGTTCAATTTACATTAATGTTCAACTTGGCAATTCCCATTCTTTTCGCTTTATTTCCGTCACAGATTTTCGTTACTTTGCCTAAACCGATTTTAACTTTTTTTGTTGTGTTGCAAATTTTCCTTAGAAACTAAAAAAATATAGGTAATTAAGCACAATAAAAAACTTCTTTTTGTTTGTATTGTATTAAAAATGGTTAGCGTGATATTAAACCATGATAATTGAAGAATAATAGTTCTCATGAAGTTTTAGAGAAATGTTAAAATAATTAAAATAGAATAACAATGCCTAATATAAAAAGAAAAAAATCAAATGCATCTGATATTAAAAAAAGGTAATCACGATACATTCATAGCTATAAATTTATTTATTGAGTAAAAGTTTTTCATTCTTAATTTTTCTCCGGAAATAATTGTTCATTCCCGCATATCTTGCCCATAAATCGCGGTTTTGATTCCTTGTTGCCCTAATGGCGAATTTATTTAAATCTTTTATCAGCATGTTGGTGTTATGTGCAGGCAATATTTGTCTGTTTAGCGACAGTGCACTAATGTCTAAATGGAAAAACGGAAAATTTGTCGATTCAATTTGTCTATCATAAGTCCATCCGTTTGTTACAGCCAATTTTATTAAACGCTATGCAGCGTAGAGAACTAATTTTTTGCATAGTCACGTCAATAATAACAGTGATTCAACCATATATTAATTCACAATGTTAGAAGGACCTTTGAGGGGTTAAATGAGTCACGTATATGTGATGGGATCTAGGTTGAAAATTATCCGAAAAATATAATTAATTTGATTTATGATACGGAATACTGATCATAAATATTCGACTCACACTTGACAGCTTTTAGGGTTTCATACATACAAGACAAACGTTTGTAGTAAGACTTCTCTTTCTGCCTACAGGATACCGTAATTTGTCTTAGAGATTTCTGAAGCTATCGATACAAAATTTGATATAGACACTTCATATGCATTTGAAATTATGATTAGTTTGGTTGTGGCAACGTTGTCTGTCCATCTGTATGTCAGTGGCTTCCAACTGGTAAATGAAATAAGATGGATACTGAAATTCACATATCGTATATATTTCTTTGGCCCAAAAGTATTTAAAGTGCTTAAGTTTAAAAGGATCACAAATATAGGTGTTTTTTTTAAACAAAAGCGATGCCAGCACCAGAATACGGCTAAATGCAGCTGATGAAAGTCGATATATATCGCTCCTGTTGTAAATTATCTTTACGACAAATATATGTACGTGTTCATTACTGATTTATAAATAAATAAAGTACATATATTTGAAGTGCATGCATAATTAGAAATAAATCAGTCATAATAATAAATCTACAAAATTTTGACAGTTTACTTTTCACATACATAACGTACAAAATAGCTGATGGCAGTAGTGAGAGCCATTTTTGTTTGTTTTCGCGCATGCGTACACTTTTTGTCTTATTCTATTGTGTTCATCTATCTCTGTCGGTCGTTGGCTAAGTGCCTAATTTCCTTCCTTTTTGTGATATATTTGTCATATTCAGACATTACAATTAAAAGTATCATAATAACATTGCATGAAAAGTGTTGCACGAAATTCGACCTTAACATTTCTCTCTCATCGCGCCCAAAGAAGTTTCACTTCGAAAATCCTTCTTCTTCTCAGTCGTGCGTGGTCGGGGTTGCTCCGATGACTTACGTACTAGGTTGAGGGTGCTTGTACATGTGTATTCTTCATTCGGTCTTTCTGGTCTAAACTGCCTCCTTAGCAATGTCTCTTCATTTCTGCCGGTTCGCTGAGCTGCGAGAGCACTCAGTCACGGTACTTTGCGTTACTGATTTAATTTGGTCCGTCCATCGAGTATGTGATTGGCCTCTAGATCTCTTGCCCTCATGTCCCTGCACCTTGCTACATGTCCCTGCACCACCAGTCTTTTGATCTTATGCTCGTTACTAGATATGTGGCCAAAGAATTGTAGTATTTGCAGTTGCACTGTCAATGAAAGTCGTTCCTTGACCTTGAGTTTCTTCAGGATAGAGTTGTTACTTCGGAAAGCGATCCAAGGGATCTTCAGCATACGTCTCCAACATCTTCATGGCGTCAATTTTTCGGTCATCCTGTGTGCGCGGGACCAAGTTTCAGCTCCATAGAGAAAGATTGGGAAGAAAAACATTTAATGAGTCGGAGCTTAGTATTTTTTGTTATCCTCCTATCCTTCCAAATCTTATTGAGCTTTTCAACCGCAGATCGTGTAATGGCGCATCTTCTCTTGATTTCATGCTCGCAGCCGCCTGTGTTGGATATATTGGATCCTAGGTATATGTAACTGTAAACAACATCACAGTTGGCAATATTATAAATGTTCATTTTGTTTTGTTCAGCCCGGTCCACAATCATCATTTTTATCTTATCTCTACTTATGGTTAGGCCAAATTCAAGACTGTTTACTTCTAGCCGCGATAATAGGTCTTCGATGTCTTCTTTAGTCTGTGCCAGAAGTGTAGTGTCATCAGCATATCTCAGGTTATTTATACAACTATCTCCAATAGACATGCCGTTATTCCAGTCTTCAAGAACATTTCGCATAATGTATTTAGTGTATACATTGGATAGCAGTGGTGACAGAATACACATACACACTTGCTGGACGCCAGCGTACGTCTAAAAGTTTTCCAAGTCCACTTCATCCACACGAACAGCTGCTGTACCTTTTACATACAATTTCTGCACAAGATGTTCCTATATCCCTTAGTACTAACCAAAGTTTGTTCCATTTAACCGTGTCGAAGGCTTTTCTGAAATCGACAAAGCAAATGTAATTAGGGTGTTCTCGTGCACATTTTCCTTTCACGAAACCAGCTTGCTCTATTGGTATTTGATGCGACTGGAGTCTGGTATTAAGGATGTGAAGTAGTGCCTTGCTAGCACGCGAAATAAGAAAAGTCAGTCGATAGTTTTTGCATTTCTTTGTTGACCCTTTCTTATACAGCGGTATGAATAAGGAAGTGACCAGTCCTTCGACCAAACCGTCTCCCACACCTTGCAGCAGATCTTAAGTAGGGTATCAATCTCATTCGATTCCCTATTGCCTTAAAAATTCTGCATAGTTTAGCCTCGTTTTCTATTTAAAAAATGTCATATTTGCCATATCTTGTATTTGAACAATGAATACTAAAGGGAACTTAATATAAAGTCTTCAACTAGTTATGGGCAATAAAATATAGATATTTTTGGGAAATTCATGATATTTTATGTGTGTGAAATACATGATAGGCAATATATTTTCATAGTAAAAAATAGCAGTAAAATTTGCAAACCGTTTAATGAAAACACTGTGTATTCTTAAATGTTCAAATTAGTATAGGTATATACATAAATGTATACAGAACCCTATTAGTGCGAGTTATATTAAATATCATACTATGTCAATACAAAGACAAATAAGCCAATTCCGAGATGAAGAAAATTCACTTCTTGTGGACCGGTGTAATACCTACTGAAATAGTACTATTACTATTATGTACTTTTAATTTAGATACACAGAAAAGGACTGAAATAGATATCACGAAACTTGTGACTAAATACTTAACCAAAACAAATTCAATAAATATATATTTTAAAAACCATTCACACAACTGAAGCCGCAGATATAATCTAAATAATTTATTATTGTGCCAGACCATTCAACTGATTGCGCGACACATTCAACTATTGTGCCAGACCATTCAACAAATTGCGCGACACATTCAACTATTGTGCCAGACCATTCAACAAATTGCGCGACACATTCATCTATTACCCACTAGTACCCAGACGCATTCCACTCATTGCCCAACACATTCAACTATTACCCACTTTTACTCAGACACATGCAAATAATTGCACGACACTTTCAACTATTACCCATTAGTACATATAACTATTGTGCCAGACCATTCAACTATTTGCGCGACACATTCAACTATTACCCACTATTACCGAGGCATATGCATCTAATTGCACGATACTTTCAACTATTACCCACTAGTACCGAGACACATTTAACTATTTGCGCCACACATTCAACTATTACCCACTAGTACCGAGACACACTTGACTATTTGGGCGCGCCATCACGGAATTTTTATCTTCTAAACTGAGTAGTTAAATGTATAATACCAAAAAGTATAATAAATAAAAAAATCAAACATTTAAATTTTATTGAATTTTATCTCAATGGTAAAATATAAACTATTTACAAATAAAACCTTGTTTTAAAGATATAAAGTTACTAGCTCCGGCAAAAAAGACATCACGATATTTAATGCTTTTTACGATTTGTTTACTAACTGTACGCTTAGCGGTTTGGCTTTTTATTATGCGCTCTAGCAAAGACTATACGGCCCGGTCTTGTAAAGTGAAAACAATTATAATTAACAAACTATAATAGTTAACCCCATGCGTCCAGCGACTTTTTTGTAGATTTCGTTATCGATTACAATTGTTGCAAATATTATTTTGGTGTAGCTATCATAATTTAAAAGTTTAGCTTAAAGATACATCTAATACCGTCATCGCTGTGGTGTATTGGGTTCATCACAAGGCATACGGCCTTTGACGACGCGGCGCACCGCGGGGACCCGGGTTCGATTCCCGATCGTTCGTCGAACGAGGCCGGTCTGGTGTTATGGTTGGTTGTAAGAGATTGCTCTCGTAGCAATAAGTCTGCGTATTTATCAATTAAATACATTAAAGTAGATAAATAAAATAAATAAACCACCCCTTCCTAAACTATATTAAAAACCTATGTCCATCTATAACTCTACGAGTTATACTATGGTGAGAGGTTTATGTCAACCGAATATGGCATTTTCGTGCCAAATTTATAAAACAAATTGATAAAAATTTTTTTTATAAATAGTCATTTTTACAAGTTACGTGTCCCATCCCCTAAATGCTAAATAGTCATTTTTGCAATTTGCGTGACCCACCCCCTAAATGCTAAATAGTAATTTTTGCAAGTAGCGTGTCCCATGCCCTAAATACTAAATAGTCATTTTTGCAAGTCGCGTGTCCCACCCCCTAAATGCTAAATAATCATTTTTGCAAGTCGCGTGTCCCAGCCCCTAAATGCTAAATAATCATTTTTGCAAGTTGCGTGCCCCACCCCCTAAATGCTAAATAATCATTTTTGCAAGTTGCTTGCCCCACCCCCTAAATGCTAAATAATCATTTTTGCAAGTTGCGTCACCCACCCCCTAAATGCTAAATAATCATTTTTGATTATCTGAAATGTATTCACAATAGCAGTATGTATAACGAAATTAAAAGAAAAATTATCACAGCTAAGTAGGTTCTACTAGTTTATGCATAATAAAATACGAGTTCTTTTTTTAATAAAATTAAAAGTTTAGAAATGGTAGCTATACACCAACAATGTCACTTGTATAACAGCTACTCATATTTCATTTGTAGCTCTTTCTTTTTCTTTTACCTTTCTAGTATTTCTTTCTAACATAAGGATAGGTTCTAGTTTTATTTTTCTTAGTGGCAGGATACCTAAACAGGCGACAGACAGGCGAGCTCATAAGCTATATAAAACTGACTATGTGAAAATCTAGAATTATTATATCCATGGAAAATGCTTTTTCACGCCCTCGTGGTGTGAAAGTCACGCCCTCGTGGTGGTGAGAACCCATTCATAGTGAGTCTCATAGTATTAGTGTATCCTCATAATTTTAAGTTTCTAGAGCCAGTAGTTGAGGGCCTTTAGAATGTTAGTTAGTCAGCTAGGTTTGATTTCTGTGTATGTATTACCATTATAATGGATCAGCATTAATAAAAGGTTGGAATCGGTGGAAATTGAAAATTGGTTCATTGCATGAATTTCAAGAGTTCTGCAGAACTGAAAAAGAAAATGTAAATTCCAAAGTTAAGAAATGTGTGCAGCTCCAATAAATATGGAAACTCGTTAGTTTATTTGTTTTGTTTGTGGTGTATGGTAAGACTAAAAATATACATTAAGTTTCATTTTGACCTTGTCGTTCAGCAAATTGCGTGACCGGGTCTGTCTTTAATTTGTTTAATTGGCAATATAATGGTCTGTTGAACATATTGCCATTTTAATCAAGTTAGTGACATATTGTTAATTAATGATGAATCGTTAGCTTAATTTCAAATAAAAAAATAATTGGCTAATAAACTTGCATTGCTTAGTATTTACGATTTGCCGGTGACGAGAAGGATCCGATAAATCGTCCGATAAGACGTCGGGAGTGCTGTGAATTCCAAAAACTTCCAAATTTTCTATAGCTGTATGAGCATATTGGTCCTATTGCTACCGCTTTACTTGGATGAAAATTGTAGTAAGTTATTTTTTCTATTTTCAGTATCAATAGCTATTAATAAAGTACGAGAAAAACTATTGAACAATATTAATGACGCCTTATTTTAAACATGATAAGGTCTTTTGATTATATGAATAGTATAAGTTCGCTTTGTATTATTCGTATAAACAAGACTGCTTTGTGCAATATAGATGTTAGAAATAAAACAATTTAACAGTGTCAATATATGAAGAATTGTTTTTATTTTTCGTTTTTTAACCGGCATTTTTTTTTATATTCACAACTGTTTTATACAAGACGTAGATCGTCGTATGTCGAATGTATCGAAAACCTGCCTGATTAAGTATTAGTTAAAATTAAAGAAATAAATAAGAGATAGGTACGCAAACTGAAGTGAAGGGAAAGGTTGCTGAAAAATTACCTTCATGGAGAAAAATTACCTTTTCTGTATACGGTGGAAACCCACTGATTGTGTACGAAGTACTTTTACGAATTTTCTTACATAACCGTGTGTAATTACGTCAAACGTATAGTACATTACACTTTTTGTTCATGGAAAATGTATTACGAACCAATTTATTTTTTCCGTCTTTTATTATTTAATTTGTAACGAAAAACTCTAATTACTCTGTGTATAGATATACAAAACGGTCTCGTATAATATATATTTGGAGAAAAAATATTTAAAAAAGATACGATATAAGTCTACTTACAAGGTAACTTTATGTGTTAAAATAACACTTCATACTCTGAATAAAAAGTTAACGTTGAATTCGTTTTGAATTAATTACGTTCGGTTATGCTAAAAACATTTATAAAGCGTGTATCGTGCGTAATTTTTGAGATGCATCTATGTGCAAAGAACAGAATGCGAGTAAATAAAACCTGTCAAGTAGAAGTGGAACTCGCACTACGAAGTTACGTATACATTTAGGAACTTCTAAAGGTCACTTATAAAGACCTAAACTTACATAGTTTCTCTTTTAAACTATTTACGGATATTACTTTTTCACAATGTAAATATATGCCTATTATATATTTTACGATCGTCGATTTTAAAATATAGTGTTACTTTTGCAGCTGATTTAAGTAAGTTTTATTGCGTTTCTATGAACTTTTTACAAACACGACTTCACGTCGTAAGTTGGTCGACTATTATTCGAAACTAGTAAAGTCTACTTAGCTGTCATAATTTTACTTTTAATGTTGCTAGATATGCTTCTACTCTGGATAAGTACTTTCAGATATTCAAAAGTAGCGGTTCAGCTGGTGGGGGCGGGGACGCGTAACTTCAACAAAAATAACCATTTAAAGCTTAATATATATATTTATATATATATATATATATATATATATATATATATATATATAATTCTAGAATTTCTTCTTTTCTTCTTCAAAATACCCTAAAAAAATCTTCTTTAAAAGATTTTATTTCATAACTTTGTAGGCGTTATAAATATAAAAAAAAACATTCCAATTGGGATGTATAGCACTAATAGTATGCGATTACAACGGCTGTGACATATAGACGAACAGACAGGTAGAGGCACACGGTGAAACTATAAGGGTGTCCAGTTTGGCTAGGGAAAATTAAAAAAAATGACAAAATCTCATGTCTCTCAAAAATCGTGAGGGCGCTTTGACAATAGTTATCTTTATACTATCTAATTTGGCATCAAATGTGTGTCTAATTTTCATGGTGTAGTTTAGATTTTCAGGCACCATATAGAATGTATTGTAAAGCCATTTTAAGAAGATATTATTAAAAAAGTGAATAAACACATAGGGACTGTGAAAGCGACACGTCTGTTAAGATTGTGAGCCAAATTATAAAGATATATTTTCACAGTTACGATGATATAAACAACGGTTAAATTCAAATTAACCAGAATATCTGTTCAGTGTTTCGTGATAGTTTTCGTTTTTCTATTAACGTATCAAACACATGAACATACGTACGCACGGGGGCACGGGCTCGTGCGCTTGGAAAGGAACTGTTGTGCACGCTTAATATAATAGTAATTAATTGAAATTTCTCGTACAAATCTTGGAAGAATGAGGAAAATTGTTTTGTTTTTCGAGAAAGTCTGGTTTGGCAAAAATGCGAATTTTTTTTTTGGGTTTAAATGAATATAATATAGGTAAAATACTTGCATAAAGTATTTGCAATTATTAAAAAAAGTGATTTGAAAAAGATTCCATGGAAAAGTATAATTTTCCAAGGAAGTGTAATTATAAGTTTTCGACTTATGCAATTCTTAGTAATACTAAACACTGAATTTGCACGTACAAACAGGATTTGATATAAAAAAACAAACCCAAAAATAAAAATATTAAAATGTAAAAAACGTCGCGCAAAGAAAGGTTATGAAAATTATGTTTGACAATCAATTGACAGGTGTTTCTTCATAGCAATTGCATATTTCAAATCATTTTTGTATAATAAAATAATCAAGTTCGAGCCCTAATTATATTAAATACGGCGTTTTTTACATATATTCTTTCATTTAAATGCTAAAACAGACTTATACCGCTTCTTTTAACGCAGGAGTTCCCAACCAGTGGGGCGCGTCTCCCAATGGGGGCATAGAGAGATGTCAACGGGGTCGGAAAGCGTTTGCATTTTAGAAAGAAAAAACAAAAAAATATACAAACAACATTAACAAATAACATTACAATGTAATGTTTAATTTACATGCATAAAATTAATGAAATTAAATATCATGTTCACTGTTATTACCACAAACTTGCGAAAAATTTGACGTTTTGGTGTACATTTTTTGTTGTGAAATTAGTTTGAGTGTGTAAAATTATTGTGTCTCACTGTTAAAAGGTAAGTTTGTGTGTTTACAAACTTCAGTTACCATTTTTATTTAATTTACATGAAAATATAATTTATAGTCCGGGGAGCCTCAACAAAAAAATGTTGGGAAACTCTGTTTTAACGTATTCTCTAACCTGACACACCTTGGCTTAAGAACTGGAAAAAGCGAATACTATTATTTTCATCCAAAAGCTGTTGTAACAAAGTCAAGTGAAACATTTCTCAAGTGGACGACGCTCCTTTCACTTGAAGAAGTAACTTTTTCTGATGGCTATCCTCTATCCAAAATGAATAAAATTTTGTCATCATTAGGATTTTGTACTTTTATTTAACCTTTATAATTTTATTTTAAATCTATATGATCTGGTCGTAGTTTGCTCTATGACAAATAATATAGTAATCACAAAATATGCACAGTGATTATATTTTGACATCACATTTCTGTGGACGTTTTGGGCAATAATTGGTCAGTTATTGAATTTTTTGCTACCCTGCATCAAAATTATACAAAATTATTTGCTACCCTGCATATAGATATAATATTTCTAGAATATATGCGGGAATAGGAGAACAGAAAAATTAGGAAAATTGCCGTATACGTATGTTTGTTGTAAACAGATAGGTTTTCAGAACTCGCCGCCTCTTTTACAGGGAAAATGGGAAATATTTACATCAAAACGGAAGGTGACCGCCGTTTATCACAGATCACGGAGTGCACTGACCGTGATTTAGATTTGGAGTGCGCTGACCGTCTGGTTTGATTTTAATAAAGGTGTTAAAGAGAGTTGTCACGTATCTGTCTCGGTTCTACACGTCTAATATTTAAAAAATATATGTGAACTCTTTCCTAATATAATATCGATATGTAAATATGAATTGCAGGCACGTTTGTCGCGTGCAGAGGATGCTGTCCTAATAGAACTTGAAAACAAAATCTTAGAGAATTTTGCGTCGCACAGTGAAGGGATAGCTTTCGCCTAGTTTTTTCACTGATGCTCTGGGGTGAAAGTTACTTTAAGGGGTTTATCTTCTATTCAAACTCAACCTAACAGTTTGCTAAATCAGATGATACGGGAGTACGTTACGGGACCTAACAATTTTAAACTCCGTTCCTAATTCACCTAAAAAAAAGCGAACCGTGACTGCATTTCTTTTAATAGCTTGTTAGGGTTTCGTAGTCAAATGACAAAAACGGAAATCTTGTCATTTCATCTTTTCCATCTGTCCGTCTATCTGTCTGTCTGTATGTCACGGCCCTTTTACTTGGAGAGTGTTGGCGTTATATAGATGAAATTTGGACGGTGTCTTCTATAAACTCTTATATAATAAAGTAGTGGAATTAAAAAAATTGTATTAGTGCTCGTACTCCATACGTGTAACTGAGGGATTAAAAAAAATCCAGTGCTTATAGGCACGTGGGGTATTGTTGGTTAGGTCTAAATATGTTATAGAGGTCCAAAATAACTTTTTTATTTAAATCAATAGTCGGTGAGATATGCACGTCTAGTCTTAAAAAGTGTGCCAACCCTTCTCTCTCTAATTTTTCATCTGAGCAAAATTTTGAAAAAAATTAAAGTAGTAGAACTTAAAACAAACTTTCAAAGAAAATTAGTTTCAGTAAAATATGTTGTGTAGTTTTTGAGATGTGCGATAGTTTCGGTACCGACCGCAGCAATAACTTTCTTTTCCTAAGTGCTTTTGAGAAATACAAACTTACAGGTTTAATATTGTTCGGTACTACGTTTTGGTACTACGTTTTTTATTTAACATAATAATTATTTACGATTAATTTGTTGACAGTTTTTCTCTACGATTTTGCTATTTACTCCATGTTTTAGTTGGATACACAATCGTATTGTAGGTAACACAAAAGCAAATTATAACTATGACAAACGATAAAATAAATTAATTAATACACATTTTGAAACTGTTTTGTATGTTTAATTGTACTGTACTATTCTCTCAAGCATTATTTTGATGTAGCTATAAAAAAGGTTAAGTTAAAGGTTAAGTTTTGGTTTAACTGGAAAATATTACGGTGATTTTTCGAGTTAAACAAAACTATAAATTTTGAAAATTAGCCATAACAGACAATCTGTAACCCTTAGCAATATACACCGTTATACTTTTTATAAACTTTTATGTGGTCTACAATATTTTCATGTACCGTTTTAAAGGATAATAATTTAAAAGTTTAACTTGACAAGAGGAAAAACTAAAACCTGACTACGGAAAAATAACTGAAAAGCACGAAATATATACGTACATAGCCTGTTAAATTCATAACGTTCGTATAGAGTATATACCTTATGACATCCTCTGGATTAAGACGAGTCTAAAGACACCTCATTTATTGAAATCACTTTATTAATTTAATCTGTATAATGGGACAAACTTACACACAAACGTGCATATATACACACATAGGCTGTGAAATTCATAACATTATTTACACTAGGACTCTCTCTAGATCAGGATGAATCTATGGACATCTCATTTATTGAAATCACTTTATTAGTTTAGTCTGTACAAGGGAACAAACTTACTCACAAACGTACATACAAACATACATAGGCTGTGAAATTCATAACTTTATATACCCTAGGACACTCTCTAGGTTAGGGCGAATTTATAGACATCTCGTTTGTTGAAATAACTTTATTAGTTTAATCTGTACAAAGAAAGAAACTTACTCACATACGTACATACATAGTCTGTGAAATTTATAACATTACATACCCTATTGAATATATTTGGCGTTAATTTTGTAGAAATTCATTATTCACAATTAAATGAAACTAGGTGATGTAGTATTATTTCTACTTTCTTTAATTTCTTTACCACGACCTAGGTTTCGTTGTATTACAACCCACCTGAAGATGTTGTAATACAACGAAACGAATTATCCCACCTGAAGATGTTGTAATACAACGAAACCTAGGTCGTGGTAAAGAAATTAAAGAAAGTAGAAATAATACTACATCACGTAGTTTCATTTAATTATGGATTACATACCCTAGTACACTCTCTAAAACAGGACAAGCAAGCAAGTTAGACCAAAAGAACGATTATTCTATAAACAAATTTATTTATGTAGTAAAATATTTCCCATTTTGAAAACTACGTTTCGCTTGTATGTATAGTTTTTTCGACTTAATTGCAATTTTTTACATCAATAAATGCAAAATAGTATGAACAAATATTAACAAATATTAAACATAAAAAGTTGTGAAACGTAAAAAAGTAAAGTAATTTTAAAAAACAACGTAGGTGTTTGAAATTTGTGAACAAATGCACGTTTAGAACCAATAAAAAATTCACTTTTTATTAGTCACTAAATGAAAAATTTTATTTCAACACTTCTTAAACAAAATGTTTTTTTCAAGGAATAGTTTATTATATTTTTGCGACTTAATTGCCATTCGTAGTAACATTAAACACTGAATATGTTAATCCAAACAAAATAATTTAAAAAAAACAAACCCAAAAATTTAAATACGGGAAAAGGGTTGCGTAAAGAAAAATTATCAATTTGATGTTTGACAACTAATTGACAGCTGTTTCTAACAGTAAGAACGTTTTTCAAATAAATTTTTTTTCCTAAAATAATCAGGACAAGAAATTCGTAACAGGAAATACGTTATTTTTAAGTCTATTCTTTTATTAGGAAAAAGGAAGGTTCTCTATAGTTAACGTGCGCTTCTACCCGAAACACATAACCAAATTGTACCGCAAAGAAACATAATTCCAAGTAAATAAACTTGTTCTTCTTCAATACAAAAAAAAAACATTTCTTATGTCACATAATGAAGGATTATTTGAATATAATAATAGTTAAGTTGATATTTTTCATTATTTTCTGAATACTTTCGTACTACGTAGTTTTGACAGAGCCGGTAAACTTGTGAACGCTAGGTGGCGTTCTATACAAGGCGAGTAATCTCGAGTTTGTTCTGCGCAATTCACACAATCTTATCGCGATGTCCTCCGCTTGTTTGCTATAGAACTCGCTAGTTCCCATTGAGAAAATTTTAAATGTCGTTTTATGTTTGAAACAGTTCAAAATACTTTTTCGTTAAAAGATCTAAAATACAATAGCCTCGCTTTCGAAAGAAGCCTTCTTGACTTATTTTTGAAGTAGCAAATTTATGTTCTTTTTTAAGTTTCGAAAGCATATAACATATTCACATTTCAAATTGTAGCGCGAAAAATTTCATGCCATACATTTTATTCCGTGTTTCGAAAAATTGCTTCACAAGATAGCTTACGTTCGTAAACTAATTTATATATATGTTAACATGAGAGGTTATGAACACGAACTGTCTGCAAAACTAAATTATAAATTATGCCGAGGTATTTCTTTGTGACTTAGTATGAATATTGTAAATTATTTTGACACGACAGCATCTGAAAATGATATTTTTATAGTGACTGAGAATTTTATTCTTATTTTATTTATTTCTTGCCATTATGTTCTTGCCATTTTTAGATACCTGATTCATTGTAACATGCACGTTTTATAGCTATCTGAAAGTATTGACAACCTGTAACATGCTGATAAATGTGTCATAAATAATTACATCACAATGTATCTGTATTGTTATATTTTCCTGTAATTTTAATAAAAAAAACTAGCTAATCCGTGCGAATATTCCTCACAGTGTCGTAATCAAGCATCTAATAGTAATAATATAACTGCACGTTAGTTGTATATATTATTATGACGAATGTCATCAACAGATAGCATTGCTAATGAAAACGCTTTGTATAAAAAATTGTTTTCAAATAATTTTTTTCACAAAAACATTAATTTTATACTATTTGTCTATTTTTCATTAATAGCGGGAAACATAATCTTCAAAATGATGTTTTAATCATTAATTTTGATGAAGAATTAAGGGACATATGGCGTTGCCACGAAAAACACTTTTGAGAAAAAATATACATGATCAGAAGGACATTAGATGTGATCTAATGTATAAAAGCATAGATGTGGCCATGCTTTTATTAGGGTGAAGCTACCTTTTATTAGGGTGATAATATCGTCCGATATTAGCAAAAATGCTATACTGTTTTTTGTTAATTGATTGTTTTAGAATGAAAAGAAACTTTGTTGACAAAAGGCTGACATGCAAATACAAAAAAAATTACTAAGGATATTTCTAAAAGAAAATTTATGCGTGGTAAAATTTAATTTAAAAACATAGTTTTGAATCTTGGATGTAAAATGGGTATAAATATTTATTTTCTAAGACCCATTTTTTTATATACCTACGCCAAATACAATAAATAAGTAAACTTTGTTTTGGATCATAGGTTTACCAGTGGCAAATACTATAATCCCATTTACGGATAATTAAAAACCCTGATTTTATGAAAAAATTCGTAAAATATTTTTGTTCGTAAAATCCTATATTTTTATGTTTCAGGCTACTTGATTTCTTTCAGAAAGTCTTCAAATAAACTTCTTTATTGAACTAAACACGTGATATTACACGATGAATCTCCATGAGTGTAAACGCACGTTTTCACTGCGACTTCACGCCTTATGGGGCTTGCAATGTTGCCTTCGTTCATTAATGGTTACGTCATGTGATCGATATTAGGAAAAGTCCGATCCCCAATGAAATCCAGACGGAGTCCGGTTAAGTCTCTTAGAATCTGATCAAGACCGGATATATCCGCTCAGATGGTTACCGTTTCGCCGGATTATATGCCAAAGACGTATGAAATGTTTTTTGTACTGCAACAGGAATATTTTACCCAGTTTGAATGTGTGCTCAGTAGCAAATTGTAGTGGATGGTTGTTTATACGAAAAAGCAATCCGAGTTTATTTATATTCAATAAATATATATAATTTATTTTATATAAACTACTTACAGGGCAAATTATGTTGGAATTTGTTTACCCATAAACTAAAGAGGAGAGGCAGCGGAATGAGTGTTTATTTGCCTACTTGTCTATGCTCATAAAGTAAAAGAGTAACGAGTTTAAGTTTATCATTTTTGTTCTATAATTCATATGTTGATATGGAGTAGTATTTATTAAAAAAAATTAAATTTTTTACCTGAAATATATCATATTTTACAATTTAGGTCATTTAGAAAAAAATGATACATCTTAACATTTTATGAAACGGTTCTGTGTAATTAAATTCTATGAAGTAAATTTTTCTTAATCACAAGTTTCAAGGAAGCCTTCAACGATTAAAAGAAAAGCTGTCAAGCGCGAATAGACCGCGTACAACGCGAGTCCAGCACACATATAAGTACTTATAATCATTTAAGGATAAATAGTACTTCTATTAAAATATTCATAAATATTCATTTCTCACAACACAGATATATTGTATATTATATAAACACTGATATACTGCGTATATAAAAAAATATAATACATGGGATGACCGCTAAAGTTTTCCTATAACTTGCGTGGGTGTCTAAAATCCTATTTTGTCATAATTTTGGTATGAGTAGTTTAAAAAGTAGGGGTGGGCCTCCCCACCCCTATTTTTAGAGGGGATAGATATTATTTTTTGTATATTTTTCAGCATATCTCTGAAGATATGATGCGTACAATTATGGAAAAATGTTTTTATGACCCTTATAGCTAACCCTTTCAAATGATACCCGTCTCTATTTTGGAATAAACAAAATTCGAATATTTAGTTGCCCCTCCTAAAATTTCCATATAGATATTTCTTAGTATTAGCTATTGACATATGTGCGAGTTAATATGTGTTATTACAAGACAGACAGACGCATCAGTGAACCTACAAGAGTTCTGTTTTTCCACTTGGAGTACAGAACCTTAAAAGCCTACCCTTTTCATGTACTAGTTCTGTAGATTACAAAAAAACTTGTTCTTTTCGTACATCTCCGTCAAACGATTCAAAATATAATTATAATGAGACAAATGGCCGGAAGGTAAAAATCTCAATCGAAATTTCAAAATAATTTTTCATTTTACCTTTTTATATATGTAAGTAAAGATGAATAAAACCCAAAATATTTTTAAATCTAACCTAAATGATAAACGCCGGAGCGCATAATTTATTAGAAAAATAAACAAACGAAAATAACTTCCGAGTCACCCTATAGCCAGTCTAAGATAACAGTAATAATATTAAAAGTAAATCAAAACCAAACATCGTTTCAAGTACACACGAATGGCGGTGGATTCGCCAGTAGTGCGAGCTCCGTGCGTCAAACGCGCACGCGTACGCGTCGACCACTCGCAAATCAAGCGCGCGCGCACGTCAGCCGCCATTTATCACTTATTCGCGGGTATTTTTATAAACATCGATCGGAAACGGAAACATATAAATAAATATTTCGCTCTCAAATGCGCGCTTTAGAAGTTTAAATCGATTGGATTTACCTCAAGTTCGCATGTAAATAAAGTTTAGTGGGGAGTGTTTTCCAAATAAACGATCGTTTCTGGTTTGTCTTATGCCTATGTTTATTTCGCTGGTTTAAAGGAATGTTTTTCAATATGATGTTTGTGTGTATGTTTGTGCTTTCGTAATACTTTTATACAAAATAAAAGAATATTTTCAGGAATGTTCAACACTGGTTTCATCACATGATTGTTGAGAACGTATGCTGTGAGCTAATGGTTTATTTACTCGATTAGCTAAAAAAGAGTTGATGTAATAATTAGTTTGATATAAGTATGTATTGTCAATAGTGAATGCAACAAAATATATTGAAACGATTTAAGTTATTACTTCACACAATTTTTTTCATAAATATGTATATTCAATAATGATTGCAACAAAATATATTGAAACAATTTTAGTTATTACTTCACACAAATTTTGATATAAATTTGTATACTCAATAATGATTGCAACAAAATATATTGAAACAATTTTAGTTATTACTTCACACAAATGTTGATATAAATATGTATAGTCAATAATGACTGCAACAAAATACATTGAAATAATTTTAGTTATTACTTCACACAAATTTTGATATAAATTTATATAGTCAATAATTACTGCAGCAAAATATATATTGAAACGATTTTAGTTATTACTTCACACAAATTTTAATATAAATATGTATAGTCAATAATGACTGCAACAAAATATATTGAAACAATTTTAGTTATTACTTCACACAAATTTTTATATAAATATGTGTAGTCAATAATTACTGCAACAAAATATATTGAAACAATTTTAGTTATTACTTCACACAAATTTTGATATAAATTTATATAGCCAATGATAATTGCAACAAAAAATGATGAAACGATGTTACCAAAGTAACTTTACACAAATAAAAATAAAAATTGCAGTTTCATCTAAATTTTCAAATAATGTCCTGCAATGGGAATTGGAAGCATCTAATTTTTTTACGTAGTTATCTCAGATAAAGATAGTGTTAGGATTCAGCATCTCGAAAGGAAAATATGATTTCCTTATATAATCATTCAGATGTCCGTCCATTTGTATGTCCACCGTAGCTGATTTTATCTAAAACCATTTGACATAGAAACTAGAAATGTGCCACAGTCATGAATTATATTAACCCACATATATCTTAATCGTAAATATTCAAAAATATTTCCATGTAAATTTTATAGGTAATTGAATTTGTTCTAAATATATTTAGGAACATATATGCGTAATATATATTACGCATATATGTTCCTCGAACAGGTCTTCAAGATTGATGTATCAAAGTAATTGAAAAAATATTTTAGAATTCACATATTAGATATAAATGATCTTTATTCGAAATATTAGTTCTCAGCAATTGCTATTTTATTCAAAAGCGGAAAAATGTAATTAATTTTTCACATAGAAATATAAAAAATTTAAATTATTCAAAAGTCAATAGTATAAAGTATATATTTTTAAACTATAAGAATTATTAAAAAAAGGCTAGCTACTAAAATATTTTGAAATACAATTATGTGAAACAATAAATTAATGGGCAATTGTTTTAAAGCAGAAGTAGTTATTTAAAAAAATTGCTCAAATTAGAATCATTTCTATATTTAGAAGATTTTTATCATTTCCGTAGTGTGTTGGCTTGATCACAAAGTGTATAACCTTTGCTCACCGTAGGGACCCGTGAGCGATTCAAGGCCGCTCGCCAAGTGCGGCTGGATTCGTGTTCTCGTTGACTGTAAGAGATTACTCTCGTAGTAATAAATTCGCTCTATGTATTAATTAGATACATTAAAGTAGATAAATATATAAATAAATAGGATTTGCAATCTAACAAGGGTTATTACGCCAAGTCTAGTTAACACTGCTCTACTTTGATAATTTGTATAAATTATTTTTTCAATTGCTAGTTTACTGGTTCTCGTAATGTGGGGAGTATGTCAAAATAATATTGCTTTCATCTTCTTCTACATTTCCATCAGCTATCATGGGAGGTTCAACTCCGTATACTGCATTTAATTATTTGCTGAAGGATTCAAATCCACATACTCCATTTAATTATATAATTTACTTCGCTCGTTTCATTGTTACTTAAATGTTTATAAAGTTTTTAAGGATAGGGCCCAATGTCCTTTTGGTAGTTATTTTCAAATACGATATAGCCAACTTCGAATTTTTATTATTACTTTAGTTATGTTTTTTTAATTTATTAATAATTGTTCTATTTATTATATTCTTATGACAATACATTCAAATACAATTAAAATTTAATTATTAAAATACATCCAACGTAATACAATCGGCATGGAGCTACTAGAGATAAAAGCAAATAATTGTGGCAATTATGAAAAGAGTTAGTTAAGTCTTCATTCTGTTATGGAATAAAAAAAATATATTTTTTTTGGAATTGTTATGTTTCTGTTAATAAAAAAAATTTCAAATGCTGTTATTTTGAAATAAACACTGGATTTTAGGTTGGTTGCTTTCCTTATGGGATACCTAAACAAAAAAAAACCTTTGTAGAATTTTTGTCAGTTTACCTGTCTGTTTATCTATCAATTTGTTCCAGATAAACTCAGAAACGGTTAACTGTTTTACAAAGTATGTTATATCTAAAATAGAAAATACAAAGAGAAATGTCGATTACATGATTAATCAACATTTCCTTTTGTATATAATTGATGAAATAAAATATTGATTACATTTTACTTCATGTTAATATCCCAAAAGTTTTCGTAGAAAGTTTAATATCTCTGCAACACGGACGGCGGGCAGTGGTAGGCTGTATGAACATATGAGAGTAGGCAGAGGAACGGGGAAGGCAGTGGAAGATGGCCAAAATGCAATTTAAACTAAACTGATTATTTGTGTCTAATATAGTATATCTCCCTTGCAAAATTTTATTCACATAGGTCAAATCTGTTAATTTACTGTCCCCATAATTGCGATGCGATGCTAACATGAATTTAATTCTCAACATCAAAGTTGGCATTGAAAAATGTGGTTGATATTACAAATTTCTTTTAATTTAGTGGTAAATCTTTTTTAAAATTAAATACTTATCCAAGTATCTAATGTAGGTTTAAAGGTCTTATACGATTTATGAATAGTGTGTAACCTATGGGAAATATTTCTATGATTATGGGTACAATACGTTGGGCATGCTTAACTTCTGTTCAATATTTATATGAAGACATCACTACGTCAAATTAAAGAAGATGCATCAAAATGAAGTACAGAGTATGTAAATGTTTAATACAAGTATTACATATACATGCAGTAGTATTACATAAAAATCTACAATAAGTTACAATTTGCAATTTGAAAAATCCCTTTTATTTATTTCAAAAGTTCGAGGCGATTGTGACAAATCTCAGAGATCCCTTCAACATATTTTGGTAAACATCTTATGTTAATATCTTTTATATACGCATAAAGTTGTCTTGTTATTAGCATTAATACTTCGATCCATACAATACATACCAAATCACTTCGTATTCGAATACTATATATATTGAACAAATTTATTTGAAGAATAAACACTACTGGTAACTATGGGCATAACCCAAGAAAATTGGGCATGCTTAAGATCACACAGTAGAAGTGAAAACTTTGGCAACTAATATAATCGTATTGTGTATGTTGGAACTTCTTAATACGAAAACTAAAAAACAAAAATAATTAACATATTAAACTGATGATATTTTATTACCAAATAATATCATAATGAATATAGTACATTAAAGCATATGCATTTATGTACGAAATATACAAAATAATAAATATATTTGTCTAAAAAGAAATTATATGTCTTCATATAAACATGGAATTTATATACGAGAATACCCTGAGCGCGAAAGAGAGGGAGTTTCATTTGAATTCCGTTAATAGTATTTTCATAAAAAAATAACATAAAAAAAGAAACTTCAACGGTTGGGTTGAACATAGACCACTGACAATCCAAATTTTATATTAAATCATATCTGGATATGTACGCACTTAAAACACAGAACTATTGATGTAAATTTAGTAAATTTTAAATAGATTTATGATAAAGAGGTGTTTTTAATTTGAATTCGGTAAAAGATATTACTTCCTAAAACAAAATTAAAGAAAAAGGCACAAGCATTGAGATTTGAACTTGGACTTCCATCGGGTTCCGTACATAACCCAGTGATTTATCACTGCGCCAAAGTCTTGCTTGGCAAAGTGATGAAATAAAAATATACTAATTTGGTCGCTTGACTTTCCTCTTGTTCGGTCGTACTAAGCCTACCGCCTGTGTATACCCGAAGCGCATAGAACTATTTGACCGTGTTCGGTTTACTGCCGAGAATACCCGAGGTGTATCATGCTTACAGTGTGCGAAATCATAAATCTTTCCCATTAAACAATTTAGCACAAACTGAGCCAAAAGACGTTTTCACTTTAAAAACAATGCTAACTTAAATTTCTCTGTAAATAGTTTATATAAATTTACATACAATGCCCATCACCTGGGTTGTTTTTTCAAATAATCTACTACCAAGTATTATTTTCTCATAAACTGAAACAAACTGAAGAAAGCTTAAACATTTTTTCTAACTACAAAAAAAGTAATTCTTACAACTCTGACATGGCCAGATATCACTAGCTGTATTGAAAAGTCTTTTTCTATGTTACAGCGTGTTCGTATTGTTTTTTGTTTTCAAGGACTAATTTGTGAACATGAATTTCCAACATACATACATTCATATTGACAAAGAAAAAACTAAACTGGAAAAAAAAGGTTGAAATAAGTATGCATCATTCATTACAAGTTTGTTATTTAACTGTTTTTTCAATCGATTCAAAGCCCTTCCAATATCAACTTCAATTATGGGCTGCGTAGGTTCGACTACAAATATACAGAATCAATATTGACTGTTAGTGCGCTTTAAGTACACCCCATGCCATGGCACTCATTGCTTGCCAAATATACATTCGTATAGTTCGTGACATTAAAGCTTGTGACCAAATTAACTTACAGGGTAAAATGAGTTGGAAATTCAATTACTAAATTAGATACTAATGTTTTCATATTTTTCTTCAATTTGCGCTAAGCAATTGTATTTTACTGAATAATTTGTAGTAAATTAGTAGTAAAGTGGTCAAGTTGCAGGTTTATCTTGTATAAGATACAAAAAATAGTGTAATTTTTTTTAATTCGTACCAAAAAGGATATCAGTTATAATACATTTATTCTGTACTTATGTTACTTTGTTTCACTGTTTCTATAAATGGCTCAAACGTTTCAAATTATTTTGATGCAATTTTTCATCGAAATATAGTCTTTTAATAAACAATATTTTACAAAACACGGTCACATTGAAATGAATTTAATTTTTGCCAATAATTTCAAAAACAAAAATTAATTTTAGTTTTAGTTTGATATATTATTTTATCAGCAGTGAAATGTTTAACATGAAAAAGTCAGAGAATCGCAAATGTGATTTTATGTATTGTCCAACATAATCATTTTATTATATAAGCAGGATCTTGAAATAGAAATCATATCATATAGATAGAGACAAGCCGAACATTTTCTATATCATTTCCCAAAAAGATGGCGTACTCTCAAAATGACCGGGGGTTGTTCGTCAACAATACCTAGTCCACTTCAGTCAGGTGAAGAAATAATTTATTTAAACTCTTACTTCATCCTGTCGTTCAAACTTTATTATACTTCTGATCAATTTCGTTGAAATATCTTCTGTTCTCAGAAATACATTTCATTTTTCAACATAAGAGAAGATTTTAAATCTGCTGTTGCACTGCGCAATTGTGTGACTGCATAGTTTGATACTTCCAAGTTGTGATTAAATTTCATAATATTCGGATAGAACAAAATTCATTTGAATCTGTATCTTTCTTAAATAACGATTAGACATTTTAACACACTAGGCTTCTCTGTACACAAGACATATTTTTTTTGAGTCCGGTCTCTCTGTTTCTTCGAGTAAAAAGCAACGATTACTGGACCATTTGAATAGAACTTTCACTGGAATAATCTTTTAACACTTATTCTGCTGGTGCTTTTTTAATTATATCTAAGCAATTGAAAAAATATTGGCTTTAGATTAATGTAATGATAAGCAGTAGTACTATAAACAGATATTATTCATGTAAATACAAAAAGTAATTAGAGGCACAAAAATAGATTTTAATTTTTATACTCAGAATATTCATAAATATTAGTTTAGAAATTCATGCCGAAGACACTGTAAAGCATATGTGACCTAATTTTGGAAATTTTACCAGCAACATACATACTATATATGTTATATCTATTAGGTGTACAACTTTGCTTCCACTGGTTTTTTCTCGAAATTGGAGTCTTTATTGTAAAAAACTGGTTACATCTTTATTATTTAAAGTATTGTCCATTGCTCGCCACTACTTTCTTTCGTCTTTTGGGCAGCGAACGAATCCTACATCGAAAAAATGGTCATCTTTTGAGATGATCCACGATCTATCTAATTTTTTACTTCTTCATAAGACTGGAAGTGCTCGTCACCCAAGCTGTGTGCCATTGATCGAAACAAGTTATACTCAGATGGAGCAACGTCCAGAGAACATGGGATCGAGCATTGTCATACTGTAAAATCATTTCCTCGTATCTCTTGTAATATTGCCGCTATTTGCTTTTAATGCTCTGCTCAACTGCATCAAATGCTTTCGATCAATTGTGAAAGGATCGCCTGTGATTGTTTCAGTCAATTTTAATAGCTTATACTAGACTTCACCGACGGCCAAACCAAATATTCACCTTGGAGCTGTAAATATCCAGTTTAGCCATCGATGTGGAAGCTTGGCCGGGAACTCCCTATGATTTTTTACACTTGGGGTTATCATAATTATCCCATTTTTTGTCCCCAGTCACAATGCGATGCAGAAATCCCATCCGTCTTTGCCTTTCAAGTAGCTGTTCACAAGCAAACAAACATCATTCAATATCTCTCCACTTCAACTCGTATGGTATCCAATTTCCTTGTTTCAGAATCATTCCCATGGCTTTGAGACGTTTTTAAACTCCGAATTGAGTTACTACGAATGATTGTGCCAATTCTTCTTGATTTTGGCATGAGTCTTCATCAAGTAATGTCTCCAATTCTTCTTCTTTGAGAACCTTCTCTCTTCCGCCACTATACAAGTCTTCGACATAAAAATCACCATTCTTGAAGTGTTGAAACCACTCATGGCATGTTCTTTCATTGATAGTGGCCTCAGCATGATTATATTAAAGCATTTAATGAACCTCAGTCATAGATTTCTTCATATTGAAATAGAAAATTATAACTTCCTGCAAATCATGCGAATTTGGCTTATAAACTGACATTTTATATCAAGAAAACTTTATGATGCAGACATAGATAAATTAATATATTAATGAGATTATGTTGACAGATATCCGAATTTATTGTATGATATCTATGATCTATTTATTTTGACCACCACTTATCGCTAAAGTCAACTATATATCTTATATTCTTGCAACATACATACTATACAGGTTATGTCCTTGCTGTATTCTCCCCGTATATTTAATGGCGAGTATATAGCAAGTATTTTACATATACAGTATGTGTGAGACTACACACATACTGTATATGTAATATCCTTGCTATATTCTTGCCATTAGATATAGTTTGTTGATAATCTTTTGTTTTTCAACAATGGCACAAGCAGAAACCAAGAAAAAAATGATAGTAAATATTTTATCCAGTTTTTTGATCTTAAAGCTGATAGATTAATAGTTCTCACAACTGGCGGTTATATTAAAACTATCCACAGTTCAAACAATTGCAGATTATTTGAGTTGTGTAGAGTGTATTAAAATTGCATGGAAAGCTCCATAGGTCAGTGTAGGGAACCATTATTACTCTGTTTTAGTCTTGTTCATACACCATAAACCGCTTTTCAAAATTACAATTGTATAGCAATTGTACGGCAAAAGAATATTTTCGAGATACAAAACGAGATTCTACCTACCTTTTTCATGATGAAACTAATCACATGGTATCTAACCCAATATACTGATAGAATTATTTCTATACAAGCACCAAATTATGCTGTTTTAGTCTTATTCATACACCAAATAAAGGTTTCAAATGTGTATGTGCAAATCAGTAACAAGGTCTGAAACAGAAAAAGTATGCATCTGAATATACTGGTCTGAAAGCAATATCAAAAATCTAAATCACATCACAACTTCTAAGCATTTAGTAAATAAATATATCATTATATCATTTGATTATTGTTTCACCTTCAAATGTACCAGTAGCCATTTAGTGGCCCATGATATATCTTTGTTCATATTATAACAATTCCATCTCAATATGTTATGTCATCTTATAAGATTACAAGCCAATTGCATCACACAAGAATTCTTAATGTATACAATACAATAGCTCTAAATCAAAAGACTGCTGTAATAAACTAATGAACAATAATTAAACAATAAACAAATTAGCTATAAATAGAAACACATAATAACTTATCATGAAGACAAAACAGGCATGTTAATAAGTGAACTGCAAATTAGCTTCTACGTGTTAAACAATCATTTCAGTCTGTGCGTCATGTGATATAAAATACGTTTCCAGTATTTTTCCACTTATTTCCATGTTTACAATTTTTCAGTCATTTGCTATATAGATAGCAACTTGAAATTTTACAAAACATTGAATTACTTTTGAAAATTCATATATAAACTGTAATGAAGGTTGTATTAAAATTTTTATGTATTAATGTTATAAGATTTATATATAGTCTTAATATTAAGTATCTATAAAAATTTAAAACTGGTAGTTTGAGGGACCCTAATATTAAGTTTCAATTATCATATATCAAGAGATGTACAGCATCTGCAGCATTACTTGAACCATCGTATACTCCTTCCTTTGGTTTGGAATAATGGTCATCGAAAGCTGATGTTTAATTTGGTGCCAGTTCTATCCTGATACTTTATAATTTGAGTAGCTTTGTCTGTAATAATGAATCTATTTACAATAGCGAATGTTCGGTAAAGCTAAGTGTAGATGGCGCCACCAAAGGAAGACTACAAACTGTCAAAAAAGCGGTAGATTTTCGTGGCTTGCAGAATTGAAATATATCTGCAATTTTTTGCCATATTATTTAACAATGTTAAACATAAAATTTATTTGAATAAAATGAATTCTCTGAACAAAGCCATTGCTTTGTTTTGTTGTCTTAAAGTTTTGCGACAGGCAGCTATTTCTCACAGCTTTCAAGTACCTTAGGGAATAATGGATATTTTCAACTTCTCCAACTGCACAACATTGATGCATATTTATTCTAAATTGAGATTTAATCTTCGAAAAACCAATGAAACTTAATACTTCTCAAGACAGACGGATATATATTACAAAACGTCACATCATGTTTATCTATGATGTTTATGTTATAGTACAGGTAGTCCCCTAGCAGCAGAAACTGGTGGTAACATTCTCTATTGTTATAAAATTGTAAAAAAGGTATGTCTAGTTATTAAAGACATTTTTATAAAAATTTGTGGAATATTCTATTTAGTCTTTTCTCTACCCAAAATGCATTTTTTGTTCCCGTCCATCTGTTCGTCTGAGTATTAAGCAAAGATTACTGGACCATTTAAATGGAACGTTCATTAGAATATAATCCTTGCTATTCAAACTGAAGGTTCAATTTTAGCTTACCTTTTGTTTCTTTCAAATATTTCCTAACATGTTGTCTGTCTGTTTTTCGTTAATTTATTTGTCTGTTAAAGTATCATATAGAAACTATTACACCAAACTTTGTTCAAATGGTTCAGTTAAATTAAGGAATATAATAGCTAAATTCAGTTAGATTGTGTTATGTTGGGTTAGGTTTGGTTAAGTTGGGTAAGGTTGGATTAGGTTATGTTAAGTTTAGGAGATATTAGATTCGGGTATCTGGGTTAGGTTAGGTTGGGTTAGGGTGGATTATGTTCGGTTAGGTTAGGTTGGTTAAAGCTGGGTTATATTAGGTTATGTTGAGTTGGGTTAGGAAAGGATGGGTTGGGTTGCATTGAGTTCGATTTTGTTGCTTTAGATTATGTTACGTTAGGATAGGTAAGGTTAGATCATGTCATGCCAGTAGGATGGATTAGGTAGTATTAGATTAGGTTAGATGGTGTTAGATTTAGTTAGGTTTGCATTGATTTTCAGCACAAGTATTTTTTATCAAGTACAGTGTGGGAATTAAAAAAAATGATTTTATGGAGTAAATTGCAAAGATCCATGGTGTGGGGTTTGTATCAGAGAAAGGATTTCGTCATCCTCTTTTTTCCCTTCAGCCCCACTGAACTTGAGTAACACATTTCTAAATTTTAATGTTTTTCTTATTTTGGTCAAGAGTAATGTTAAGATGAAAACATTATTAGTGAAGAATAAGTTCATCACAGAAACAAAAGATACAAGTGAGTTAAACCGCAGGTGAGAGATAATTTTAAAGTAAAATTTTACTTTTAATTTCTTTTTTCTTTTTTTTCTGCCTAATAAATAATAAGATTGTAATATCTTTAGAACAAATATCAAGAGAAGTGGATGCAAATTTTCTGGCTTGCATTCTAACAGTTGCAAGCCAGAACCAGATCTGCGTGTATATCTTGACAATTCTCAATTTTTCTTCATCTAGAATTACGAAGCTGCCGATTTCTATTGAAGAAGCTGCTGCCTGTCAAGTCATTAGTGAGATCCTCAAATTTATTAATTGAAATTTTCTCATTTGCATTTCTAAGACGCATTTTATTAGCAAAGATTTTGTTAGGCAGTTCTCGGTGTCTGCATGAATAATTTAAATATCAAATGATATCCATTTGAAAATGTTTCACTATTTCGTCAAACTGTTCCAAAGAAAAGAGATAATCTCTTGTTTAGTTTTTCCTTAGAAAAAGGCTGTTATTAATGTATGTTTTTAAGTATTAATATCAATTAATAATATTATATAAGATTTGTTATATTGGTTGTTATCACTATGTTTGTGGTTGTCATCTACCCTACAGGGCCGTAGCAATAAAATACATATATCTTAGCCTTCTCAATCCAGTCCAGTATCTGTACAGAAATACCAACCTTTTCTTTATTTTGCACCCCTTTTAGTAATATAACCTAAAAGACCGTTTCCTTGGTGGCTACTAATCTAAATATATTTTATACGTTATTAGCTATATCATATACATTTAAGTATAAAAACAAATATTTTTAAGTGCATTTCTTTTATTTGGTTGATTGCGATAAAATAGCGTAAATGTTACCGCAGACTTAGCTGAATCTGCCACTAAAAACTTCATTGAAATAGGTCGTGTGCAAATAAATAAATAGGCTCACGAACAAACGGATAAACGTCCCAAAAAAATATTTGTGTCTTCTATTAATTCTGTCATGTTCCCCTAAATATTATTTTCGTAAATTCCTTCAGTAATATACAGACATCAATTCCTCAGTTTTGTTATATTTATATATATATATATATATATATATATACACATATGTATATACATTTATATACATATATATATATATTTATATATATATATATATATATATATATATATATATATATATATATATATATACATATATATATATATTTCAGACAACAGATTCAAATTTTGAACAATTCGAGGAAACAAAGTAATTGTTTTATGAATACAACAACAACATGGACAAATGTTATGTGTGAAAGACAAACTACAACGTTATCTACCTTCACGAGTGCTTGTATAGTTGCTTATTCAAGCACCAATACCTTCTACATTACTTCAAAATTCGCCTTTGGTCACCCTCATTTCGTAAACATGTGTCTGTGTGGACACACATTGACGAAATGAAAATGTCCATATAGCACCACCATCGATTGATGTACATAGGTTCATTATACATTTGTACATGTTTTGTAGATAGGCACTTCTTCGAATATTACATGTTTTGTAGATAGGCACTTCTTTGTTGTTGTTGTACTGATGCAAAGCAAATTAATTTTTCAAGAGTCTTTTGATTGAATGGAAAGGTACCGATGAAATAAAAACTACATAAAATCTATGAAATTAAAACTCAACCGTTGTGTTTTTCAAATAACTTCATCTGAATTAAGTAAGCAGTTTCTATATGATTTTGTGGTCTACGACTTTAATTATGTGCCCTAAATAATTTTTTTAGAGGCCAATATTACAGTTTTATTACTTTTTTTAGTGAATGAATCAGAAAAACAAAACATCATTTAGAAACAAAGTTTTTTATAAAATGATTGAATTGAAATGACTTTGGAAATTATCTTATTACTATTATAATTATCATAAATTGTTTTAAAATACTCAGGACTAATAATTTTTTGATTGTTTAGTTCTAAATTTCATCCAAAGTTACAATGATTTTACTTTCTGAGTATATTCATTAACTCCTACTAATATCGAACCATTTGTCACGCTATGTTTGTCCCTGGTTTTCATAAAACAAATGAATTGAAATGACTTTTGAATTTTTTATTCTCATAAACTGTTTTATATATACAATATACATATATATATATACACAAAAATGTTCATTAATTCCTATTCATACCTTTCTACCCCGCAAACCATTTATCACGCTATTTTTGTCTCTGGTTTTCACCAGCATTGCTTTTTGATTAAGGCTTAGAGAAATTTGCCTTTGATCTGATGAGGCTATTACAACACCTCTCTGTAAATAATATTAAATGTTTTGACTTATTTATGGATTCAATTTCTTATATCCACAATTTGCTATCTATTGACATGTTGTAATGCAAAATGTTCCTCTATGAATTATGTTATTTATAAAGTCAAAAAGTAACCCTTATATAAATTAAAGTCGTGAATTATATTTATATTAGTTTCATGTTAATGTGTTTAATAATTTAGGGGCTATTGAATGGCCAACATCCAAAATACTTTTTTGTTTTATCAGTATTCCACCCAGTGAAGACACAAGTAACAACCAAAATATATATTAATAATTATTTTTCGAGTTTAGTTTGTCATGACATCAGGTAACAAGTACTACCCAAGTATTTTGAATGGTTAAGATCAATAACCATAAATCAAGATTACCATTCTGTAAATATTTTTATTTCATTGTCGAAAAAACTTTTTGTTTACTTCTTTAACACTCTTAGACATACATCAATATAATTTTTTATATGGGAACGTGATGTGTTTTATATGAATGTCAAATGATAACCCCATTATCACATTTACGAAGTCAGTATCGTAGTCATCTTATTAGTGATGTACTGAATAGCAACATCTTGTTTTGTGTAAACAGTTTATAGTTCACTGAAATTAAAATTACGATTTATATAGTTTATTTCGTTAAAATGAATAAGTAAAACACTTTTTATTATTTAGTACTGACTGTCTCATTAATGATAGTTGGGAAAAAATATTCTAAGTGCTATATTACAGTTTCCTTATACTCTAAACTTTTTGTTGCAACTTGGTCCAATTTGTTTATATTATATAGAAATTGTTCGTTGAAAATGGGTGGTCATTATGGGTTAAACTTTTTTTGAGCTTCCATCATTGAAATATTTTGTTTTATACATATAGATTTTTATACAAATAAAATTAATGATATTCCAGCTTTAATTTATGGGAGAGCCTTGATATAAAAAAGTTAAGCACGAGTTGGATTCGCACTACGAAGGTTCCTTACACATTTAGGCACATATAAACTTTTATGGATAAATAGTCTTTCTATTAAACTATTCAAAAATATTAATTTTAAAATTTTTTTGTTCTCCCCTAAAATTTCTATATGAATATTTTTGAAGGTTATCCATTGACATATATGCATGTAAATATGCTTTATTTTGTGCCAGATTTCAAGTTTCTAATTAAAATATTTTTTGATAAGTATAGCTGTAACAGATGGACAGACACATGAGTGATTTTATAAGGATTCCATTTTTTCTTTTGAGGTTTCAAAACCTGAAAGTTATTAAGAAACAAAATATAAGGAAATAACCAGACATTAATGTGTTCTGTTCTGAGTATAAAATTAAGAAAAAAACATTTTTAGACCATTATTATCAAACTTTTGAAACCATACTCACACTTTAATTAAATAAAAAAATTGTCTATGTACTTCATTTTTCCTTTCTAAAATTTCCATTGAGGTGCGGATTATTCGTCATTACTGTACCAAATTTCAAGTTTCTTTGTCAAGCAGTTTCTGAGAAAAACAGCTATGACATACAAACAGACACACATAATTATAAGAGCTTTTTCATAAACTATCCCTTAGATCTAATTAATCTGTTCTAATCTCTATTCATCATAGGGTTTAGTCACCATTCATAGGGTTTAGTCACCATGGTAAAAAATACTTCTATTGAAAAGGTTTTCAAAACAAAATATTTCACTCATGGTTGAATAAATTCTTTAGTCAAAAATTATTTTCTTATCCCCTTTGTTATAATTATTAATAATAAATATCAAATGATTAATTTCTTACTTATCACATATCATTTACTATCATATAAATGTAATAAACTTAAATGTAACTCATTTTGTGGATATGTATAATAGTTGGGACACGCATCTCTATCGTATGACCTAATTTAAACTTAAGGTCATGATTTTATCTACATCGCTGGTTTGAGGTGTCATGTAGTGTTAACGTTATCGTAACTACATTATACAAATGATAATAGAAAGTGGAAAGTGCTCACATTAATTAGCATTACAATAAAAGTGTGTTTAGTAATTATAAAAGTTTTACGTAAATCGAACAACGAACGAAAAGGAAAGAAATATGAGTGATTCCATCCCTCAAACCCCAGACAGTGAGCAAGATGCCACTTCTCCAACACCGATTATCGGTGATTCAGAAACCGTCAACAACAAGTTCAACTGGCTGAAGAATGCGAAGAGAGATAGGCGGAACCCGTTTGTGAGTGCTCGTCCACATCTCACACATACTCAATCGAGCTCCGACTTGCTGGCCAATCAGAGCGGTTCAGGAAGTGATTTGTTTCAGAGTTCCAGGTTAAATCTCTTCGATACTGCTGCCCCAAAACCGACTACATCTAGCCGGTATAATTCTAAGGTAATAACAATTATGTACAATATTTTTACGGTGACGGTTCTAACCGAAGTGCTATTTAACTTTTTCTTTCCCTATGGACCTATCAATTTTAGTAAATGTACTGGGGCATATGATTAGTGTAATTTTCTTAAGGCTTATGTACATATATTATACTATATACATTAAAACAGTTTTCATTGTGATAACTTACTTTTCTCTTATTCTGTATCAGTTTCTACTCTATCCAATACCTGTTGTGTAATATTGTAACTTTTTATTCATTTTCAGCTTATATAAAATCATATAAAAATATAAAATCATATCACTTAACCTGGTCAGACTGATTTAACCCTACTATATGACAAGAACCTTCACTTCAAAAATATTCATAAAAATAAAATGAATAGTAAGATCCATGAATCAGATCTTAGAAGCGGATTACCAAAGTTGGAAATCACTAATTACAATTCATGATTTCCAAATTTGGTAATCCGCTTATAAGATCTGATTCATGGATTTTACTATTCATTTTATTTTTATGAATATTTTAACTAAGACTGGTTACAACCAGCCTTAGTTATTTTGTAGAGAAATATCCGCTTCCCACAATGCCAAAAATGTTTATGGTATGTGATTTTTGAAATGGAAAATAAATTTATTTGCCGAGGTAACCACATGAAAATGTGGAAATGCTGTATATGTATATATATATATATATATATATATGCATTAGTTAAGTTATATAGGTGTCAGTATGATATAATGGTTCTAAATTAGCATTTTTTTATGGTGGTGATTAAAATTTTACCAAATCGTGTGGTTGTTATATTAAATTATCTCCGAAATTAAAGTGTGTTGCTTCAACATTGTACTAAAAAATAAAAATAATTAAAATCACAGACTATATAACCAAAGTTAAAATTAATGTTTCCGATACTTGATAAAATCCAAGTAAAATATATTCAGAGTGGATGAATAATAGTAAAATATATACCGAGGTATAAACTTTCATAATTGAATGAACCAAGTGTCTACCACATCTCTACCGTACAAATTTGTATTAAAAAACAAGTACATCACTATTTTATTAATAAACAAGTAGGATATTGTGTTTATTTATTACATAATAATAAAAAAATTACTAAACTGTTTTAATCCAATCCACTTACCACAATGCCATATACAAATTACATAAAACTAAAGTTTGATAACCCATATACTTACAGAAAAAAGAAACTTGCAAGGGTTTATGCACATCCTGTGAGGTATCCCTAGTGGACAGTCCGTCCTGTGTCCAAGTATCATAAATTTATATATGTCGGTTCATATAAAACAGAATAGATCATCTAACACAAATCATTCTGTAGATGTACATAGACCCTTAAGAACTGATTGGCTAATAATTAATTAGTAAGACTATAAAAAAGTAGATTACATTTGTAACATTTATGACTTACTATTTTTTATGAGCTTTGGAATAAACAATTTCTAAGTTTAACAAATTCATCAATTGCGTTTTGTGAGTAGTGATTGAAATAATTAGACACATCACAGATACTTAAAGTGAAAAATGAATATGTTCAATGCTCAAAAAGGCTACATGAATTTTGTAGTTATAGCTTTACAATATTAAGTTCCCTCTGGACTTGTGATTCCAAAGAAATTGTTTGATATGTTTAGAGAATATTGTTAACAGAAATTTTTTAAATTTAAATTTTCACTAGCATAATTAAAAAATAAAATAAGAAAGAAATATTATAATAAATACTATAAAACAATAAAAACTGGCTTCCAATCGTGATCCACAAACTTATATATAACTTCTAGCACTTGGAAAATTTGTCGGGCAATGTAATTTCGGTCAGAATAAAAAAATTAAATTATTATTAAATTTTCACCATAGCTTTAAAAACTTGGTAAATGTGTTATATGTTTATTACGAAACAAAGCAAATTTTGCAATTTTCATATGTCATTTTGCTTACTAATTGTATAAAGTTTAAACAGATTAATATTATAGGTTACAATAAAACATTTAGGTTAGGTTAGTTGAGAAATAATTCTGAGCTACAAATCACATAGATTCAATAATCCAGTTGTATTAATCAAAATAATAAAGGATTGAAAATTGTATTTTGGAAAACGATAAGTGATTTATAATTTTAAGTTTATTATTCATTAACTGATATTCCGATGATTCTCGCAGAATTTATGATCAGTTTTAATATTTACCAGAAATTTGCAAACAAATAGTTTAATTAACAAAAAAATTTCAAAAAATTTTGCAGTGTTGAGGAGGAAATGCACAGATTTTCTTCTATAGCAGGATGATTGTTTAACAACAATTTTTAATTGCTAGCTACTGTAGACACATAACAATATAATTAAACGAGCACAGGTTCAAATTTTTGTTGATGTGAAGCTTTTGTCTGTATTATAATTTAGAAATCTGTGATTATGTGAATCTGTTTATAAAAAAGTATATAGAAAAGAAAAATTTTCAAAGTGTATGTTTTTTACTCTAACTGTAATATTAACTGATTTTTTAAGCCAAATTTATATTCTCAACCTGATTGAGTACATATACTACAGGTTTTTCTCAGTTCCATGCTTCATTTTGTCATAATAGGCATTTTCCCATATCACTTATAATTAAACTATATGTAAAAAATTCCATTATGTAAATTCAACATAAAGAATCTAAGCTGCAACTAGAGATGGGCCAACTCGGAAATTTATCAAACCTAGTTTTTAAAAAATTATCAAGACGATTTTAATTTCTCAAGTCAATTTGAAAATTAGTGCAAACCGAGTTGATCATGTTGATTTAACAAAAAACAATCATCACGTAGTAACGTAAATCGATTTCAATTTTTTAAGAAGTGTTCATTTTTGAGTAATTTAATCAGGTGGTTGATAAATAAAGATGTTTAAATAATCAAAACAAGAAAGAATCTATAAAATTATCAACCTCCGCTAAATAGAAAATTCACCTGGACCACAGATTCATATAAATAAGCAGTCAAGTAATGCTTCTTTCTAATTCTAATCTTGAAATATTTATAGACAAAGAACATTTTCCGCACACAATTTTTCTATCTATAATTGGCTTTTTAAAAATCTTTCTACCTATAGACCTTGTTCTCAGATCGGCATTGTAGTTTAAAATATATAAATTAAATAATCAACAGATTTAAAATAAAACTTTTCTAACAAAAAAAAGACACAAGTTGACAAACTAGTGAAAATAATTTATTAAAACCTACGTGTTAGGAATGTATTCCTAGATAAAAACAATATAGTATGATGGAACAAGCTATTACAGTATATGCGAAACCAAGTACATTCAGTTTGATTTGAACATACGAACAATGAATTCCGTTTAAGTCGAGTATGCATACGGGCAATACACGGACCGAGCGCATCGACGAGGCAGCCCCTTGAACTCGGTTTGTCATAGACATAAATTGATCTAACTCAGTTTGAATCGGTTTGTGAAGTCGAGTCGTTACATCAATAGCTGCAACATTTAGATATCACGAAAGTTGCCGTTTGATAAGGCTCAACATATTACTTTTGTTAGTCATTGTCGTGACTATCTGAAGCGATTTATACTCAATATAAGAATGATATTATAAGTTTCTCACATCTAATTACTATCATGAAGCAACATGATATCCATTTTATTAAAAGAATTTCCCCGCATCTACACTATTATTGGAACAGGGTCAGATAAATGTAATTAATCTTTTGTTTATCGACAAAAACATTATCATAGTAAAATGGCTGGGTTTTCTATCAATACATAGGAGTAATATATCTCTCTGTCATCTCCTGTCTCAGAAAATGGCTATTTGAAGTCGAAGTCACATAAAGATACAATTTCATTTCATTCCAAATATCTTCTTATTAAACTTGAATAAATTGAATGTTCTTTGGCGAGTGTATCACTAAAGGTAGTGAAGCAATAACTGTTGAGTATATATTAGTTATTGTAAACGCTTTGATAGAGTACACTTTATTCAGAGACCATTGGAAACACTAGTGCTAGATGTTATACTGTTTCAAGACTTATTAAAACCTCAAAGACAGTTGAGTTTCTGAATTATTTTTTGGCTAATTTGAGTAGTTAATATAGTTTATCTGTTTTCTTTACTTTATTAGCCTTCTATCTTGATAATCTGAAAAATAAAACTGAAGTGCACAAAGTGTTAAATATAAAAACATGATATTAAAATAAAGATGTGTGAAAATCCAAGTTATCTACAATCCAATTAAAACGAAGCCGCTCGATGATTTTTTCAAGTTTACATGTAATTTCGGTAGCGTCCAGTCGAATAGCGTGTTTTTTTCTAGAATATTCAAAATCTTAATTGTAACTTTCCAATAGTTTTTTCCACCAGGTCACATGTTAATCGCCTTCAAAATCAAAGAAAATCATTTTTCATCTATACTGTTTGTTAAAAATCTAAAAAAGCATGTACTTTTCAAAAGCAATAAGAAATATCGTTTTTAAGTTCAAAAGTTTCCGTCAATAAATCCAAAATGAATAGACAAAGTTAATTATTATGATTACCTAATTCGGTCTTTTACGATTTTCTTTTCGTTCATATGTCCAAGTTTCCAATACTTGTTTAATTCCACAATTCTCTTGATTTTTCAATTGATTTGGTCTCATGAATTATATTTTATTCTTAATACTCTGATCTAAATGTTATCCGTATTATAAATACATATCAACAGATGAAAACAACTATAATAAGACAACTATTTATTTGCTGACTAGTAATTAATTTTTCTGTAAACTGTTACTGTTCCGCAAACAGCTAGTAATGTTTCTGCATTAAATTTGTGTTTAGCTTCAACCTTTAATTCCATTTGCTGTCATTATAAGTTAGTATAATATTAAATCTAGAGTATGTTAATATTTTTTACTGTCGGTTGATTGTTTAAACAAAATAATTTTCGTCACTCATTTTAGGAAGACATTCTCAAAAATTTATTCAGATATCATAAATAATCTGGGGATGTTTCGAGGTGAGATGTTGGAGATTCCCAAATATGTTTCTATCAAATTTGATTATAATTTCATTTTCTTTTCCAGAATGGTGGCTATTTTAAAACATATCCTTTTTTATTACTCATCCCTCTGTACCCACATATTCAACTGCTGAATAACTTGGTTATGTCATTGTGTGATTTTTGAAAAGTTTATATTTATCAACATTATGTATATATTACTGAAATGCATTGATTACTATGAGTAATATTACTGTATTTGTATGCTAAGAAATGTATAAAACATCTGTACCCTTTGTGCTTTTTATAATTCAATATATATTACTTTTAATTTAATATAACTTTGATATTATTTCTTCTCATAAAACGCTACATTCTTTCAATATTTTCTCATATCATTTACTATGCTACTATTACTATATTATCAATATCAAAACAAAAATTTCCAATATCATCTACTTTCTAATATGAAGTAAGTATTCATAATATTTTTATATCAGTTAAATCGGCAGAGTATGTGAGCATAGTTTTGTGTGCGTATACCTATTTGTATGGTTTTTAGTAAAAATTGACAATATGTTACATATTTATGTCAATAAGTAATATTGTTTTTTGTTATAAATAAAATCTGTCAAGTACAAGTAGACCATGCACTATGATTATTCCATATGTATGTAGGCACTTATAAATATTTAAAGATACAAAATATTTTTATTAAATGATTTACAAATATAAATTTTTCGCAACGTAAATTTATTATTTATATATCTGTCATAGGTGTAAAAGCATGGTGTTATGAATAATTTTGATCGTCACCTATTGAAATAAATGCGGGTTAATATGCCTTATTATTATGCCAAATTTAAAGTTTCTACCTCATGGGGTTTCCGAGTAAAACGGCTGAGACAGAAGGGCAGACAGACACAGGAGTAATCTTATAAGGGTTCCATATTTACTTTTGAGGTTGCTTTATATTTTATTCCTATAATATTATTATAGGAATAAAATTTAAAGCAATGGACTTACTCTACATGTGTTTTTAACATGTGTTTTTTTTGAAGGCATATTATAAACTTTAAAATGAAAAAAAGCAGATAAAAATCATGATAATGGTCATGGTATTAGCTTTATTGAAAAAGTGATTATATGCCATTTATGTTTAAATACAATTTCATTCATATTGGCGCCGCAACTGGCTCGAATGGAGCGCAATCTGAAAGTTCAATTCTTAACAGTAACAGATTTGGATTGAAAAAAATTCATGTGCTATTATTGAGACACCGTTGCCTCACTGGATGGACTGGTGGCATCATTAACCCATATTTCTTCATAGATGAGGCTGTCGAGAATGTTACATACAATGGAGAGCACCTTAGATCCATTATTACTGATTTTTTTGTTCCCCAATTGAATGATATTAATTTTGAAGAGCTTTGGTTGCACGAAGACGGTACAACATGCCATACAGTATGCGACACAATTAGTTTTTGCAGGAAACATTTAATGAGCGCATAATTTCCCATAATACCTTTGTGAATTGACCTCCAAGATCGTGTGATATCACACCTATGGATTATTTTATGTGGGCATATGTGAAGTTGCTAGTCTATGCCAATAAACAAAAGACATTGGACCGCTCAGAACACTCAGAACATTCACTGCGTTATTGCCAATATATGAATAATTTTTCATTTTAAAGTTTAAATTAATAAGTTGAATATATTTGGCGTTAATTTTGTAGAAATTCATTATTCACAATTAAAGAAATAATACTACATCACGTAGTTTCATTTAATTGTGATTAATAAGTTGACTTATCTAAGAACTTTTTGCCAAAACTTAAACTACAATGTTGGCAGTACTGTATTTATATCTTTAACCCATTAATTAATATTATTAGTTGCAGATATCAAAAATAATTTTATTTAAGATTTTTAACAATTACTATTTTTTAACAACATAACTTAAAGTTGTATATTGTACTATTTTTCTACCCATTGTTCCAGGGCATATCGCTATGGGGCAGCAGGACTCTCCTGGAAAAATTGCTTCTAGTTATTTGTGGCGTACTTTTGCTGCTGGTCGTATTTCTTATCATCACAGTGTCTATGGAAGCTGCTGGCGGCAATACTGTCATATGTGAGTATTATTAAGTTTTTACTCATTAAATTCTATTTTTTTGAAATATTATCATAATATTTCAAAGAGGAAATTCAATTCTGCTTAGAACTCCTTCTAATCACAATTATTACTTTCAAAAAAGTGTATCTCCTATAGGGAACTGCAAATCACTTAAGAAGCATTTCTATAGTGTGGCACTGTTTTGGATTGGCACTGTCATTCGAAATATTGTAATAAAGATATTGTTAGACCCATTCTTTAATAACTGCTATTAGTTGGCAATTTTGGGATTTAAATAAATAAATTTTAATAAAAATTTCATTCATTTACATACACCCTACAGTTATATAAACATAATATTTCTTAAATAGATACAACAACTTATAAATTCTGCAACACAATATATAATGACAACAGTTTTCAAGAAATTTAAGAGCTGTAGAAAAAAATTAAACTTCGCGAATAATGATCTAAAACTTAAGAACCAATTAAGTATACACCATTGATGTTGATTGAATCTGCACTTCAAATTTGTTATTCGGAATGACACAAATGATATAATTCTACTGAAAAGCTAATTTTCTTGATTATTAATATATAGTCCAGTGGAAAAATCAATTAGTTAGGGAATAATAATACGCTGAAATTATCACTTTGTTCTATTATTCTATTATCTATTTGTATTGAACATACTTTTTATTCGTTTACGCAAACTGTTCAACATTTGAAAACCGTTTATTTAGAAATCACAAGCATTAGACCCTTAATCTGTAATTGGGTACTCCTCATAATAACATGAAATGAGTGTCATAAAAAATGCTGTTATCATTAATAAGAATGTATAATATAACAAACTACATGTACCAGTAGGTGATAGCATGAAATAAGGGTAGAATGATACTTTGGCTTGTTAAAAGTCAATGGATATTGGCACGTATAATGACAAGAAATTAATGACTGATATGTAGCTTGGCTTACAGGTTATAATAGTTATCAGTTATTATTCTTAAAAGTGATTATTTTTGTTCGCAAAATTGATACTCTCAAAAGTATTGGAGTGAATAATGTTTAATTCCCATAATAAGATTAAGATATTTTAAGATAGATCACATATATATTGTTCATGCCTTTTAATTCGCCTCATTCTTGATTTGCCTTAGTGTACACTTGACTTCATTAAAGTAGCATTTCATTTAAATATTCTATTTATTTTTAATAACTTAGACATAGGCAATATGGATGAATGAATATTCTTGATATACAGTGCTCATTGTGATAAATTAATTTGTGACATACATTGCAACTTTGTTTCTAAAAATTTAAATTGTAGCAGTGTTCGCCACAAGCTAGAATGGAGTTTCATTTTATTTAATATACTTATAAACATAAATAATTGCAATTATATTAAATAACTCAACATTCACATTTTTTATTACAATAAACAGAGAAAAAAACAATAAATGTCCTAACCTTGTTTCAGAACATAAGTTGTGAGGTTTTTCAGAAATTGTGCTCTGATTTCAAAGAAATAATTTTTGGAAAGAATTTCTTTTTACTGAAACATACTTAAAATTTAATCACATTTTAATTTATTAATGTATCGAGGGTTTATTGTTTACTAGCTATGATTTCCAACAATCTAAACCCGCTTAGCACTTGAAGTTTGCTTCGGGCACATGTCTTCGTTTAAAGTTCTGGTTATTTAATAAAGGACAAGAAACTATAGCTCCAATTTGCTGAAAACATTCTTGCGTATCTATATAATGTGGATTTGACCATTCAACATTAAATGTATCCTCATATACCATATGGTGTTCTTCAAAAATCACGTACACCAAAACCCAATTAACAAAATTCAGTAGTTTTGTCACAGAAATAGTTTTAAGTGGTTTGTAATATCAAATACGAAATACGTAATTTAAAATATGCTACGCTGCTTTGCTACTGGTGCCGACAAAAACCATAACCGTGCGGCATCCTCATCGCCGTTGTCTCGTGACATTAACATTGCAAATGGTGTGTATGTTTTGTTTATATTAAAATGCTATTTAATTTTTTTGAAAACAATTTTTTTATTGCTTATTTCACTGTTTTAAAAGTATTTATGACAACTAGTACTGACTGGGTGTTCATTTAATGTCGAACTGTCAAATCCACATATTATGTCTTATATCTTTTGATATATTATGCATATCTTAGGGTGGAGCAAATCAGTGAATAAATAAATGACGTCGACATTGAAGTTAACATCTATGATTATAATCTGTGGTTGATTTTATAAATAACTACAAACAACCTGGGAATTAGCTAAGCAAAATGTTTTCAGCCCTTCACCTAGAGAAAAATATATAAATCCATCTGGTAATTGCTTCTTTTACTATTACTATTGCACACATTCAGAAAATGTTGAGTTTACTCGAGTATATAACAAAGTCGGTAATCAGTTCTTCGGTAAGCCTGCAACGGAATTATATATATTATAAGAAGACATTTTATTTTTAACATGTTCCAATGTTTTGTTCTACTTCAAAACATCAAAACATGTTAAAAATAATATATCTACTTTCCATCGTTGATATTAAAATATTGATGTTAATGTTATCGAAAACAACATTTTTAATCATATCTCGCCTACATAGAATCTCGCCTCTCCCAAAATACACGCACTCCTAAATATTTTATTACAACCTATGAAGTTTTTAATTTTGCTATAAATTTGTCCTATTGGTACCACCTGTAGAGGATACCATTTAAATTATATGAAACTTTAGGACCCTTTTTACTTTATAAGGAAAACTCTAATAGAATTGATTAAAAGACTTTAGATCACTAGCAAGCCACTGAAGTACTTTGATTATTCACTCAGATAGATACATCTTCAAAAAAAATTGCAATCCTGTGGGAATTGGAAATAATTTTCTATAAATAAGTACAATTACATGTATGTTACAAGCACATAAAAGTATGTTACAAGCATTGTATGTTACAAGCACATAAAAGTAAATGAGTTTATTAATTTAATTTATGGATTCTGTATTTTAAAAACCCGTCAAGCACAAGTGGAACTCGCACTATGATGGTTCTATACACATTTAGGCATTTATAAACACTTAATTCCTATTAAACTATTTACAAAATTTTAATTTTTCAGAACGAAAATACCTACTATGTCTTTCACAGGCACATATTTAAAAAAACATTTTTGTTTATCTGATATAGCTACAAATTAACGATTTTCAGACCTTACTTGTGCTGTGAGATCTCGCTTCTTGTCAAATTTCATCTAGGTATTTGGGAAGTATCCTATAGGTTTTGATTTACTTGTGAATGTCGAAAAACGCAGCATAAATGACTATATTTTTGAGGTTTCTTTGATTGCATTGACTTAGAAAATTGACTTTTTTACAGCTCCAAGGGACCATAGACCTAAGTATTTGATATTAATTTCAATTTGATACCTCCACGCGTTCCTGAGAAAAAGGGTCTTGACAGACAGACAGACAGACCTACAACAAAGTGATCCTGTAATGGTTCCTCTTTTCCTTATGAGGTATGGAACCCTAAAAATTATAATGTCTAGCTAATTTTAAATTAATTATTTCCTAATACCTAGCTAGTTTTAAATTAATAATTTCTAATCTAATAATTAATGTTCTGTTTTCCGCAGTCCCAGACGAGAATGGCAGCAGTATGTGTTTATCCAGCCCCTGCATATACACAGCCAGCGAGATAATCCGCTCACTTGATGAAACAAAAGATCCTTGTGATGACTTTTACGAGTTTGCCTGTAATGGGTGGATCAAAAATAATCCAATACCGGATGGGAAACCCAATTGGGGAATTTTTAGCAAGATCGATCTGCAGAATCAACTTATTATGAGAAACGCTTTAGGTAAGTTTTTATTAACCCATTTAATTATATGAAACAATAATTTATAAGCTGAAACTAGTACATAAAGGACAGAGAAACATTCATTAGTATTACCAATTAGAAGCTCTCTAAAATGGTGTTCTAAACTCTTGACTTGGATAGAAACCAGATTATTTTTCAAAAGATTAATAAAAGGTTTTTTACAATTGTTTAGCCTAAGATATTAAAATATCCAATTTATTAAGACTATCAATCCTAACTAATATTATAAATGTGAAAGTGAGCTCGTATTTTAGTTTATTTAATCTGCTTTCACTCCTGAATCCAATCTCAATTAAATTTTGCATACATATAACGTATCATAGAGATGAACATAAAATAACACATTTATCCCAAAATAGAGTTTTTTTTTTGTAATTAATCAAATCTGATCGAGTACATCAGAATTGAGTGTAGGGAAAGAGAGGAGGAAAGTGTAAAATATGTTTTCGAGTGCATCTCAGTTCACGGTTGCTCGTTATGTGAGTTAGTGAGCGAGGTAATAAAACAAACACCAAAAAATGGCATTATATGTAGTATATATGGCATTATAGGGTATATTAGTTTATTTTATGTGCGTCCAAAGTCGAAAGTTGAATAGCGCTACATGGGATGGCTGAAATGAAAGAGGAGATAGTGCAAAGCTTGTTTCCGAGTGCGTCTTAGTTCACTGTTACTTATCGCTTGTGTTATTGTGTTACATGATTACAATGAGACTAGTTTTACTATGATCTCAGTGCGTGAGGTGAACAAAATAAATACAAAATGTAGTATTGGGTAAGTGTTTGTATTATAATGCATGTCCAAAATCGAAAATCAACCATTTAAAAATTATAAAATCTCAATATATTCGGTGTTTTCTGAGGAAAATCAACATAGATTAAAGTGAAGATAGAGTGTACCAAAACTTTTAAAAATTGAACCAAGAGCCAAAACATCAAATAAAAACTTGTTCAAAGTTGAAAACTTGTCTTTGCATTCATCCACTGCCATCATTTAGCATTTATTTCTTTCACTATACTCATTAAGATGAGTATTCATTTATATCATTAAAGCTAGTCTCATTTAATTTTTTTTTTCCTTAATATTATTTCTAGATTCTGGAATATAATATATTTGATATACAGAGCCTCTTTTATGACACTTATACTTTACTCATCATTATTTTACTCATTTTACGTTTATTCAATCATTTTGTTTTTCTATGTTACATTTTATCTAAGGACTCATTGATAGTTCTCCTATAAAAAGATAATGTGTTCCTCTCATAATATGTTTATTGTTTAATATTTAAGATTTACCAGTAAATTTTTTTATCACCTTCTTGTATTATGATAGTTTATATTTAATTCACAGACATTTTCTGTCATCACACATTTCTGATGTTATGAAACAATTTTCTGCATTTCCTACTTTATTTCCCAAAATATTTGTACACATACCTCGATAAAATTATTTCCATTTTGTTTATTTTATTCTTAATTTTGAACACTATCTACAATTCCCTTCTATACAGTCCTTTACGTACCAGTATCTATGCAGTTTTTAATGTGCTATCGTGCTAAATAGTATTTATTAATATTTTTTCTGATTTTCCATGTTGTAAACAAACTGTTAGGTTGAATAATAATATTGAGTGCCATGTTTCCTCAGTTCATTCCTATTTTAATGTTTCCGTCTGTGAAAGACTTATATTTGTCAATGTCTATATAATGTTATTTTTCCTTACATATTTCAAACTTTTTGTTAAAAATATTTTAAAAGCTTGCAACCTGCAATCCATTTTACAATTCTAATTCCTCGTTCGTAACATTATTTATATGGCAATCAATTATTATATGATGAAGAGAGATATCGATGTAATACTTTAATACTTGCTTTAAACATTGACTTATTTTAAAACACTTAATCAAAATACTGTGAAAAGTAAATAAACACAATTATATATATATACATATATATATATATATATATATAATATGTATGTGTGTGTGTATATATAAAGGGAATATATTTCTCTATCTGTTATCTATTAAATTCATACAATACTAACATAATCTCATTTCGTTCACACTTATCATTTCATATTTTTCTATAAATGCAAAAAATGTCAATAAAATATTTCACCAGCATGTATTGGAATTTGTGACATGACATATATAACAGTCAAAATTTCATTTCAAGAATATGGTGTCTCAGCAAAATCTAGCTATATGCTTTCACCTCAGAAATGTTGAGTTGAAATATATTTATTTGTGGCCTATTTTACATACCAGGGGATACCTGATCCAGTTTCAGTTACTTGACTAAAACGATAGAGGAGCAGAATGTTAAATGATGAATGTTGAAGACCACTGGACTGGCTGGTTTATTCAATAGTTGACCTAAAGTTGATATGCGGAGTTGTTATTTAGATGTCCGAATACATCTATGTAATAATTCGACCCATCAATTACTGTTATCTTGAAATAGACTGAGTAATATTAGCAGACGTCTTCTGTGTATACTGAACTTGAGAATTCTAGATTCTTCTAAAGTTATAGATATGGATCCACATTAAATTAGAGAACATTCCTATAAACCGTGAACAATTATGAACAGCGTTGTTAAGTTGACTAAATTTAAAATATTCTAGAGGGTTTTTAATTTTTTTAATGGTTGTGTGTTATAAAATATTTCATCTAAGTGTCTATTACAGTGGGTTATGACAAAGTCTATATGTGTCTATTACACTATAAATGTCTAAATGTGTCTATTACAGTTGGTATCATTACCAGTCTGCTGCTTGGTGGTGTATAAACTCACACTTTTTGTTAGGTGATATCCTTAACTTTATTTTGAAAGTTTAATATATGTTTCAAAAATAACACTGTTAATATAAAATTAAAGTAGATACATTATATAAGCTACAAGGTATTTGAAAATAATGAACGCTTTTAAATTGAAGCACAGTTTGAAGAGATTTGCGGCACAGTTCTTGTTATTTTAGAATGGTAGAGAAATTATATTTGTTTGTATTTAAAACCTTCATTCACTTATTTATTTGTTTTAGTAGCTTTCATATTTAGGAATGATAAGGAAAATTTGTTATCAAAATTGTTTTCGCTTCCCGTCAATGAAATAAAAAAAAAACAAAGATAAATGTTTTTCTGGAAAAAAGTCACCATTGGAGGTTATAGGAGGCAGGAGATTTTAAAAAGATAAAAAAGAGAATTATGATAGCTAATTATTTTCATACGTTTACAAACGAGGGAGTTTATAATGATTACAATCTCATTATCAGTCTTTTATATAATAGTTAGATTAAACTAAACTATATAAAAATAGAAATTGTTGCAATAAAAATTTTAAAAATGTTCTGATATGTGATTTGTACTGGATTGTCTTTTGGAGAAAGTAATTGAAAAGAAATTTTATTGTTTGGTCATTCAAAGTTAATTATTATTTTAAATTTTTCATGCATGTATCGGATTTGTTATTGTCACTCTGTTGTTTGAAATGTGTAAATAATAAAATGCTAAATAGGCATTCAATTTAGGGACTATTTTATAAAAGTTTGTAATATAATCTCCCTTATCTTGTATTGTATCAATATTCTGAAATACACTAAAATTTTATTTTTCCACAAATGATCTATCAATGCTCAAATTAACACATTAAAATGCTATTTACAAGAAGATGATAATATCGTTAACATCATTCAACGAATACGGGCAAATATTATTATGGAATAAACACTTTGTTTGCTTTAATGTATAAAGCGTATAAAAATGTACAAATCATTGTACACTACACTTGACGGCAATATAATTTATATGAAGGTGCTAAAAACCTGTTCGTTGGGCAGTTACTGGCGACACGTGTATTTTAGGCATATGTTGTAGTGAAACTCAGTTTTATTGAAATATTTCTATTGTTTACCATGGAGAATGGACCAATGATTTAGTGTACAATAATACCCTGGAGTTATGTAATAAGTGGAACCAAGAAATATATCTAAGTCTGAAATACATTATATGGGGTACCGACATATTCCTGTACAAATCGCGTATAATCTGCAGGTCACATTGCTCATATATTCACATATAATTTAAAATATATTAATATATGTGCATATTAAATTCTTAAGTGAAACTTATTCATTACCAAGAAAAAAATTGTTATTATAGGTGTATGGCGTACTAGTAATTAAAGACTTAAGATCAATGAACATACAAATGAAATGTATTTAAGTCAACTTTCAGATGAATAAATAAAATATAAGACAGAAAACAATTTCTTTGAAGTAGATGCCTTCATGAAACCAAAAAAAATTAATCGTGACTCAAAAGTGTTTTTTTTTCACGAATTACATTTCTAGCACCTTGAGCGTTCCTGACCCAGAAATGGGTCTGAGGTAACCAGCACCACTCAAACGTAAATAGTTAGGTTAAAATGAGATAAAAATAGACAATTATAAATTATAAAAAAGAGATCAAAATGACAAATTGATTGGTAATGCTATAATTGAATATGACCACATTTTGTTTTGGAAGTATTATGCTCATTATTGCAGAACGAATGTAAGTGTATATCTATTATTTGATACGTAGTAATAGTATTATTGTTGCAACAATGTTTTTTTTTCTAAAACTAACCATGTATGTGACGAGGATGTGGAAACAAAACAATATTAGTAACATTATTTATTTTTCCTCACATATTGCAAAAAGGCGTACATAATACCTGTACATAAAAGTGAGTCCAAACAAAACAGTTAACTATAGACCGATATCAATTTTATCTGCAATTCCCTAATTTTTTGAGACATTGGTACGTGGGCATGTATAACCGATACTTCATAATTACATTATGCCAAACAACAGGGCTTTGCTCGTGGTAGACTTACCACCCCTAATCTATTACTTTATTCTTAGCATTTGTTAAGAGTCATTGGATTCCGGACAGCATGTCAACGTGAAATATACAGATTTCAAGAAAGCATTTGACAAGTTTGGCCAGTTAATATTGATATGAAAATTGGCATTCAATGGTATCAGGGGCAACCTGCTTAGATGGTTTATTTCATATTTAACTAATAGGCAGCAAGCAATCAAAGTAAATAGATTTTTATCATCATACGTCCAGGTAACTTCTGTTGTACCACATGGGTCTGTATTAGATCCTCTCTGTTTCGAAAATAGTAATTTTCTATTATACCCATTACTCTACAAATATGCAATCTGATCTCGACAGACCGCACGTTTACTGTGAAAAGAACAAACTGGATTTCAGTTACTTGAAGTGCAAACAAATCACTTTCACATAAAAAGCAAGTAACTTTCAAATATGCAATAGAGGGGAACTTACTCAAAACAGTCGGCAGCATGCGTGACCTTGGTGTCATTTTCGATAGTATACTGCCTATCTAAGGCCTATAGGATACTAGGGCCTGCATTATGACTGGCCAAAGTCTTTAGAAATGTTGAAACATACTTGACCTTATATAATGCTCTTTTAAGATTGTAACTTGAATATGCTGTTGTTGTCTGGAATCTACTATATGCCATTTTTTCTGACAGTATTGACAACATACAAAAAAATTGTTGAAAGCTCTTCAGTATCATGTTGGTGGCTGTAAATCATCGCATAAAATATTAATTGATAGATACAAATGCGATGCTCTCTATTATAGACACTCATTATTAGAGTTAATCATTTTGTTCAACATCTGTCAAGTTAATTATGACTCTCCATCTTTACTTCTTGTGTCAGATAAGATTCGAACTCATAAACTAACTCTGGCTGTCTACTACTTCATGACGATAATGCAATAACAAACGCTGGTATCAGAGCACCACTAGATAGTTGTGCAACTTCACAATAGATGTTATCTCTTGGCATTCTTGCAAGTTCACATTGCTTGTTTAGATCAGACGTGTAGAATAAACTCTATGAAATTCATGCACAGTAGATGAATCTATTGATGTTATGTCTTATTCAAACAAAATATTGTTTAAATGAGTTGTCAAGTGTAAACTTCTTATCATGTAATTTCGAAAACACCATTGTCTTTGTTGACCTCTAAACTAATATTAAATTGTACTTTAAGAATAAAGTAAACTATACAAGAAGTTAATATTCGTAACAATAATGTGACGGGTTTGTGAAAATGAAGGACTGCAAAGTAAGGAGGAAGATATAAAATAATTTATAATATTACTAATGATGATTTCAGGCATTTGGTCATTATTAAGCCCTAAATAAGAACTTAAAGTATTGCCGCAACGTGTATCTATAGTATGGAGATAAGTTTCATTGTACTTACATTTCAAGGATGATAGATTGATTAAAGAGAAACACAAATATTAAATTAATCCTTTTACAATTATAAATTTATAGATTGTAACAACATTCTACTTTTGACGAATATTAACACTTAACGGACGGAGCATGTAGGTTTATGCCTTGCCATTGCCAAGATTTATATTTTTACTTAATTTTTGATTACATATAAGTTTTACATTTTTATACGTCTCGAATTTCTTCTTGTTACCAAAGTATTGTTTACAAATTTGAGATTTTATTTTTGAAGTGATAAAGGTACGGTAAAAAAAGTGATATTTCTAGTTATGATTGTGAAGAGTTGCTCTTTATGATTGTGTTGCACTGAGTAAAAAAATTGTGCAGAGTTTACTCTTCTTCGTATACAATGTACATTGACATAGATACGTTGTTAAATTTATATGTACATTTGTGAGTTTAACACATAATCAACAAATAAACTATTCAGATTCTAAAGGTCTTGCTAATTATATAGAATTCAATCTACAAAAAAACTTTAAAAATTGATGAAGAGGTAGATTTTACGCACAAAGGACATCACCCATATTGGGCTAATTTTTTTTTGTGAGCCAACAAAAAAGTTTTTATTTTTATAGAACAGACCAATATTAACATTTTTCATTATGACATTAAAGCTCTAAATCAATTATCCGAAATAATATTCAAATTCTCAATTTTGTATTGACTTAAAATATCGAAGCGAGGTAGAAACATCCTAATATAAAGTGGTAATGCACTATGTGCATCACAAAAGAGCACATGTCATTATGCTAGGTACCTTGATTCTCATACGTGCGAGCGAGAAGATACCATAGCTATGTCAGGTGTCTTTTGCCAGAAAGGGTTTTGGGGACACGTGGCAAATGCGGCTTCATGCTTCGTTCATTACCTCAGTTCTCCATGAGAATCTTATAACATTGAAGGGCTTCTCAGTTTTCTGTCATTGTTTTCGTTGTTGTCGTTTTTTTGAACCTACACATGGCGTTCAAGAGAAGAACAATACTTGGATATTGTTCAGATTATTATCGAGGAACTGTTAGCGAGATAGGTAATAAAATATTTTATTATTATATTATTTACGGTACATAGTATATTCGCATGAAAATATCTCTGCACTGTTTCTGTTTTACATCTATCCCTTCCCGTCAGTACCAAATATAGACACTCTTATTTAATTCAACTGGATACGGATCGGTAATTCATAACACTAACTTCAGTTTAGATTATATAACACCACCAACTGTAGATAGAAGCAGGCTTAAAGGAAATATTGTTTTTTATTTTTTAATTCTATTTAGGAAGAACCCATAGACATCATTTGTTGGCAATGTTGGCAAAGAGCTGAAAGAACCTTTCAATGATGCGCACGTGAGGTACGTCAAGTCCAGATGCCAGATGAACAACCTATTGGCATACAAAACCTTTGGCATACACTTCCTATACAAGTTAATCTCATAGAAGATCTGATCTGAAGGCTTCTGAAATAGTTAGTGCTTTGACTATGATGAGAAGTAATATTACAACAGACATTCTAAACTTTGAGGTATACGAACCCATAACTGCGATCGAATTTCACACTTTGACCACATTTGCTCACGAATAGTTTTCTAATTTATTCGAAAACGCTCCTAGTCTAAACAATAATCAACAAAAGAAGACTGTCCTGCAGCCGTATTTGCAAAACTTTGAACAGGAAATTCTAATGCCAGACTTGCGTTGACTTTCAGAACAAGTGAATCCCTTTTTCAAAGGGTATTAACTTTAGGGCGTGATCCACTAATACATGGTTTTATTCAATTGCATGTAGGGTTTGACCACATGAATTGAGAATAAATGCCTCAAAGAAACTTATTAGTACCCGAAACACTCCTTGGCAATGTGAGGAGCCTTCTAGAAGAAAGGTTTGCTATAATAATACACAACATTACATATATATACAACCCGAATAGCTCTAACAACTTTTTCCTAAAAATTTCATACAGCGCTGGTCGTACATACAGACATCTGATAAAGCATTTTTTGTTTGTATGTTGCGACGGACATATTACTGAGGTATCCCGACTGCAAGCTGCAAGAACTTCTGACGCAGCAATCATGAATGATTATATTCCCAATGAGGTTTTTTGAGATTGGAGGATGTAATTATTATTGATCATGGTTTCAGAGATCCACTACTTCCCCTACAATATCATGGATATATGGTTCATATGCCTGAAACAAGAAATGCCAATGAACTACAACTTCCGACGGAACAAGCCAACAAATCAAGACATGACTATGTGCTGCTGGGTTGTAGAAGTGATAAATGGATAATTTAAAAGAGATTTTCGATAACTCAGAATCGTTTCTAATAATCGTGCCATCGCATGATGGGATTTTTTAAAATCGCTCCAGCCATAATTAATGCTTACCATCAAATAATTATGGATAATATGCACGCCCCAACATTTTCAGAAATAGTTCGTGAGAGAATTAACATACTGAATAATTAAGGGATCTCGTAAACAGATATAATTACAACAGAATATGCCCGAGGTTGACACATTCCCTTTGTTGACAGAAGAATATTTAATTCTGTTTGCCCTTGGTATTTATCAAATCAAACAGGCCAGGAACAATTATGTGGAGCACCTGAGAGGAGGTGCGTTTAATCTCTCACTAGCAGGTATCTGACCCCGAATTTGTTTATAATCAAACTCGGGTGTCAGATACCTGCTGACCATATTGAAGAGCTAAAAGGAAGGGACCTTTACATACTATGAGGTCAAATTCGGTCTCTACTTGTCCGTTTACGAGCCCATAATATATATGAAAGGAAATTAATTTGTAAGTTCTATCATGTCCCACTTTATAAGGGGTGAATGTTCTACAAATTAACAGATTCATAAGAAATACCAGGCATTTAAAAAAAATAACTTTTTAAAATCTTATTAAAGACAATGTCGATTTGAGAAAATAGCAAAAGTTTAAAACCTGAAACTGACTAAAATTAGAAAAAATATAACCTGCATGTCAAATGGTGATGTTCTTTTAAATAAAGAAAGTAAACAAAAAGAAAGTTCCTTTATGTTCCTTATATAGGCCACATATACTTGACTGTACCTTATATAGGCCACATATACTATACTGTCGAGAAATTCCTCCTAACAGATATTATCAAATAGAGTATTATTTTCAAACTGATGTAGAAAACAAAATCCGGGGATAAATATTTATAATAAATTGATGCTCTGCCGTGAATGTAAACTTGCACACATACATCCTTCGTTGTCCATCTATTTTGTTATTTTGTTAAAATATAAAATGCCTTGGCTGAAATTGAAACTGCAACATTACTGTCATAAGTGGCTTGATTAAATAATATGAAGTAACTCAAAATACCATACCGGAAAGGGCTTCAAGTATCAAAAATACATTGAAAGCTGTGCAAATAAATTTAAGTGGAATACTATGAAAGTATCAAAGCTCTTAAGTTATTACAGCCAAATGTTTGATAAGTTCAACTGTTTTTTGTATATCTTGTATTAAGACAGAAGTATACGATAAAAGACAGTATAAGTTTGAAATTAAAAAAATTTTGTCGGTTTTTTGACTTTTTGCAAACTGAAATGTAAGTGGCTGATCAAAACTACGAAACAATATATGGCAGAATAAAAAATAATTTTGGAGCGGATACAAGTAGGTCAGCTAAAAATAATGTAACAAGGTTTTAAATAAACAATTATATCGATTTTTAAAAAGAATTTTCCTATCACCTACATACCCTGTCTATTTTACTATTTAACTAGAAAGGAAAAAATACAAAAACAGAAAACTGTTGATGAAACATATTAACGTTAACTACTCGTATTCAATTTTTCAATAAATTACAATTTAGTGAAATTTCATTTCTCTTATTATAATCATATTAAGTTCACAATTTTTTTCATTTTTAATCGATTTGAAAAAGGTTCTCTATTTCATCCATATGTTTGTATATATTTGAGTATATTTACGATTTCCTCAAAAACTAGTGACCTGCTTTTAATGGTTCATTTACTTATAAAATATTCATATTTAAGGTTTACGTATATAAAAGATTAAGTTATTACTGTTACGTTAATAGTTACATTTCAATAAGTATCAGTAGTTGCAATAATAGAATTTTCAATTTGATTTCTATTCCTTGGTTTTCTGAAGTCAGTTAAATTTTTTATTAAAAAGTTTTTTATATGAATACTTGTAACGTCTCATCTGTAAAGCCAATCTGATTATCTTTGGTTATATCACTTCACTTTGGTTTAAGTTAAGACTTTTCTATCTTTTACAAAGACACAAAGACACAAAGAGTGGGCGAACTTGTTTGCTATTAAATTATATTATTTATTATTTAAAATCATTTATACTAACATGTTTTATTGTTTACATTGTAAATTATACATGTTTTATCACTCACTTATTTTAAAATATAAAATCTGTTTATCTTCTCTATGAAGGACATTTTATGTTTTGATGAAAGCCAAATGGAGAATATTTTTATTTCTATGTTATCTGAAATGTAAATATCTAAAAAGAAAAACAATCATTCGTTTATATAAAATAAATGTATGAAATATGAAATTTAAAAAGTTAGCTGTGGCTGACAAGTAAATTTGTCATGAATAAATTGTAATATTTTGTGTCTACTCAATGTGCAGAAAGTATAGTTTCTATTTACAATTGAATTAATTAATTTGTTAATAATCTGAATAATTCCGTCATATGCAAATTATATAAATAGCCAAATCATATACATATAAAAGTTCTCGCCATAAAGACCATGAGATCGTATCAAAGATCAAGAAACTTCAAGCAATGGCCTCCAGCTTTGTCTTATAAGGATTCTGTTTCTATGGGACTTAGCATAGAGAATGGCTGATTTTGAGTAGCCTTTGACCTAATAATATATTAATTCGGTAGTGATGGTAGTTGTCAGGTAGCTTAATAAATTTGATGTTGTAATTTGTTTTATATGACACTTCAATTATGAAGAGCATGCATGACATTTAAATCCATACTATACACCAAAGCTTGAGCCGGAGTTTTCACACAAACCTCTATAATCAATCTTACACATGTTACTAACTACATCTGAGTATAAAAAAGTCATTATAAAAACTTCCTTCCATGTATTATAAATTGTTTTGTTATGTGATCTTTTATGTATTTGATCTTATCTACCGAAATATTCCAACTGTTTTAACAAAATATTCCAAATATTTTGTGAACCTACCGATTGCCTGTTTTAAAAAAAAGAAATTATAAAGCAATAAAATTTTTTTTAAACTATTTCAGAAAAGCTTGGAAAAGACAAAGACAATAAAACACATTCGGACGCCGAGCGTAAAGCATATGTATTCTATGATGCGTGCATGGATACTAATGAAACCATAGAAGCTCTCGGTGGTAAACCACTCCTGAATATCATCAATGACCTAGGAGGCTGGCATATCCTACCTAAGCCCACAAATAACATGATGACACCTATGAAGCTGCAATCCTTAGTTCAGATGATACAGAATAAGTGGGTATCTTCTATAATGCTATAATCCATGCATCTCCATGTGTCGAATAAGAGCGAAATATTATTCTGTTTACATGTACTTAGTATCCACTATATTATTATCTTAGTGTTTATCATAATGAAGCAAGTCCTATATTTCACAATATTTTCTTCCGTTATACTGTATTAGCAGCACTACGAAGAGCTGCTTACTAATTCGGCTGATAAACGTCATTAATCTAATCATCTCCCTAAATCTGTGATCCACTTTGACTTTGTTTACCACTGGTATTACTTACGATGTGCAACTCCTCAAGATTAATGGACTCTTAATTTATCTGGTGTCAGAAGTAGACAGAAGTAGAGAATATGCTGGTAACAAAATATGACCAGCCCAGTATGTACTTCCAAACCCTAGTGCACTGTAGATTAATTTTTTGAACTCTTTCGGCTGCATTAGTTACGTTAATATTCTGTACTGGTAGATTGAGAACATTAAGGTATTTACTGAGATTTGGATCTTGATAATTTTAATTTTACTCATTTTAACACAATATGTTTAATACCGTTTCATTATAATCCTGTTTTAATCAGAACGATAATTATTCTTTTAGTCTTCTTATTTGCCGTAATTAACATTCAACTAACATTTGGTTGTATTTTAATACATCAAACAATACGGTATTTGGCTATTTTTTTAATTCATAAATAATACTTTCAAGGTACAAGCTGACGATGCATGAAAATGTTTTGACAAATTTAAATTATTGACCAAGTTATAAAGACTTAAACTTGACGTTTAAGGCAAATACTGAATTGTGTTCTCATTTTCGGATATACTTATTATATTTTAAGAGAGTGAAAAAGACAGGGAGATATTCCCATCCTATCCCTATTATTAAATTGATATCTCGTTTATCATTTAATTAATTTCTATAATTTTGTCACTACTGACTTTTAATTAACTTAGATTTTCATCATTTCACAAATTTTAGCATTTAATTGTGAAAGTTCTTATAATATTCAATATTTCTTAAGGTTCAATTTCGAACAATTCCACAGTACAATGTATATTGTAGCACGAAAAAAACACAATTTTTTAAAAAGTGAAGAACTAATAAAGAATACATTAACATTCTTATATGATTAAAGAACAATACTAACAGATATATACTTTGCTCCTTTTGATAAAATTAGTGCACATATAAACTTTTAATTTCCTCAAACCTTCGTTTTATATAAATCAAAGAACTGGATGTTATTTTCTATAGAAATTTGCGGTAATGTTTAAATGTTACAAATAAATTAGCACTAGTCAAAAAGCTACAATTCTGACTAGTGCCTAACATCTGTTTTATTATTTCATGAAATATTTAACTGCTGCTTATACCGTAAAGAAAAAAATAATAATGTACAAGAAAAAAAATTTCGTATCTAAGTTGGATAGGTTTGAGTTTGAATTGGCAAAATATTACATCGCCATCTAGTGCTAATTTATTTAACTTTTACTTTTGTAGTATGAAGTTATCTACATATCTGGTATAGGTAGCATGCATATAACATTGCACTAATGTTGAAATGAAACACAGCCAGTAAAATTAACTAGAAAAATATTATAAAATAAACATCATAAAATTTAAGATGTAGGAAAGTTTTCAAAGATGTGTTCATTATTAAAGTTCTATGAATTAGTTGACCCTTATCCTGTGAAGGAAAATTAAAAGATTAGTTTCATTAAGTTTTTATAAGCCCTAAGTCCTAGAAAACTAAAATGAATATTAAAAAAATGCAAATTATTGAAATGAAATTCATATTGCGTTAAATGGTAGGGCAGCATCTGGCATTGTCCTTTACATGTCTAAGATTAGCAGCCAGATATTTGAAATATTTTGTTATTACTTCGGAACTATCATGGAGAGGGCATTTTCTGGAAGTTTAGTTTGTGATCAGCTTTTTGTGCTGATAGTGTTTTCGAGGAAATGCATCCCAAAAATGTTATTATCATTTTGTTATGTAGCATGACGATTATTTGTCTTGAGTTCAAATCTGCATACTATCTCTTTTTAGTTTTCCAAGTATTTATAGAAGATATTTTCCTGTACTTTTAATTAAAATTTTATTTTATGTTAATAGGAAAATTTAAAATTGAATAAATAAAAACATATAATTAAGAAATTTAAAAATGAAACATTGCATGTTTTTCAATTTAAATTTTCTTCACATTCATCTGTGAAAATTTTATAACTAATTAGATTATTGTTAAAAATATATATTGTGTAAGGTTTATTACAATTTTGATGTAAATAATTGTAAATTTTTGCAAATATAGATACAAATTCAAATTTTAAAAATACAAAATTTTCTTTATTAAATTAAATAGAAAATAAATGGAAAAAAAAAATGTGGGTTCCATTCCTGGGACCGACGTTTTGTGACCACTTGACTTAGGATTGCAAGAGAGTGCTTATATTTCAAGTTTTTAGGATGAATTTTATACTGACAAAGTTGTGTTTTGTGACAAACTTTAATTATTTACAACTGAAAATAATGGAATAAAAATAAAGCCAGTTTCTTTGTTACTTGGCAGAATATTATAGATTAAAATGTAATTTTTCATGAATAATTTGTAACTTGATAAATTGTATTTTTTTTTTGGAGTTGCAGTTGCAAATATAATTTTATATGCATGACAAAATAAAAGAGTTTAAAAAAGGTATTAACTTAAAATTTTTCAGATACAGCCGAGATGCCTTTTTCAACTGGGCAGTGGCAGAAGATGACAGAAATTCTTCTATAAACATTATTGTGGTAAGTCTAGATCATGATACTTGTCTTGTAGATGTGTGCAACTACAAGACAAGTATCATGATAAGTTCTGTTGTATATAGCTAAAATAGAAATACTTTGTTAGAAATTATTCAAATGGAAGCAAGAATTAAAAATAAAATGAATAAATATTCTATTATAAAATGGTACAATAAAATGTAAATAATATTAAATGGTAATTAATGTAAGTGTAACATCAAAGCATTCCTTTATGGAATATAGTTTCTGACGTCGGTTCATTCAATCTTAATATGTTTAAATTAAATTGATTAATGATATCACTGATTAGATTAAATATTATTTTATGAATCATTTTTATTTCATATATTATGATTCGGAGATTAATCCCTTTTTGGAGTGAAACTTCTTTGGGCATGATGAGAGTAAAATGTCAAGGTCAAATTTAATGCAACATTTTCAAGCAATGTTTTGTTGTAACATCTGAATGTAATGGATCTATCGCAAAAGTACAGAAAATATGTACTTAGCTAACAGTCGAGAGAGATAAATAAACCCAATAAAATAAGAGAAGAGGTGTATGTATGTGCAAAAACCAAAGATGTTGTAAAACGAGCGCTGGCCCGCTCTCTACTAGATATGTCATGTCCTTTCAAATATCGGGTCACGGTATTTTTCAAATGCATACTTCAAGCGAGCACCGCCTGTCGACGTTCTGCACTTTGCGTTACCGCGTGGTACAGTTACTATCTCTCTCTATATCATCAATCTTTGGTGTTTTTAAAGCGAAAACATGTCGTTTTGTTGTGTAATAACTTGTAGAAATCATAGTGGAACTAAAAACGTATCAAATGCAGGCGTCTCCTACCATAATTAAGCAATATATTTAGATATTTTATTTTCATTTTACAATTCAATCATGTCATGTAAAAGGTCTTCAAAATGGTGACGTTAGCGTATGTAGTGATGTAGCTGAGTCGATAGTTTAATATTCACGAAACATGAACAAATTGTTGTATTTCCTATACATTTTTTTAAAATTTTTAGCAATAGCATAGCTGATGCAATAGGTTTTTGTGAATATATAAATCTAGATTATTTCACAAAAACGCATGGTACAAGTAATTTTTTAAAAATTATTAATAATTTATTTGATATTTTAAATTAAAAAAAATATCCCCAATTTGAATTTAAAAAACCTATGAACCCACATAAGAAAGTAGAAACATTCCAATTTTTTGAAAAGACAAAAAGTTATTTAAAATCATTAAAGCTGGTCGATGGGAATTAGTACAAAGCAACAGAAAAGTAGGTTTTCCTGGATTCATTACTTGTATGGAGACTGCTCATGCAACTTATATTGAAATGGTAGAAAAATGGACTAGTTTGAAGTATATACTGTTTTATAAATTCAGCCAAGACCACCTGGAATTTTTTTTGCTCGTAAAAAAACACTAACGCATGTGGAATTAAAGGATATAGGAAAAGAAAACTGTATATCTCTAGAATATATTTCTATTTTACATTGTACTTCACGTCAAACTGTTAATAACACAGCAGAAAAGTATTTATTGCACGATAAAAGCGAAGATAAAGTTGATAATGTAGATAAATATGACGACGATTATAATATAAAAATTCTTTCAGAATTCAGTGAACAAATAGTAACCTATATTGCAGGTTTTGTAGTCAAGCATTTGTCAAAAAAAATTAAATGTGAAAATTGTCTAAATGCACTCTTTGCGACCGAACATACACCAGATCATAGATTGTTGAGGGTAAAAGACAAAGGAGGAATAGTTTATCCTTCGATTAGTGTAATAAAAGTGTGCAAAAAAATTGAAACCGTCATTAAAATCCGCATTATATACAATTCCACAATTCAATCTAAAGATAACAAACAATTTTTAATGACAAAGGCTTTGAAATTATGTATGGATGAAGATCTATTTCAGTTGATGAATAATCATCAATTTGATAGAGCGCCTTTAATTAACCACATAATTAAATTAAAAAAGGCAATTATGGAAAAATACATTGATATTCATTTTCACTATCTTACGAAAACAAGATACTCTAGGATCTCGAAACGCCATTTCTTCAATAAACACCTGTTATTCAATGGTCAATAAATACAGGTAAAAAGACACTTAGATCAATATTCTTACTTAAAGTTGATTATAAAAAAGTGATATGCACTCATATGCGATCTTAACACGTCATTATACGTTGGACACAAGTTAAAATATATATGTATTTCGTTTACTATGGCTATGTCAAAGTTCATGGCTATTTTATATTCGTTTGACCGAACTAATTAGAAAATTAATTGAACTTTAAATATATTTATAATTAAATAATAGTAGTAAAAAGTTTTGTTTTAAGTATACACATGAAAATTAAAATTTTTATATTTATGTTTTATATTTTTGTATACCTACTTTATTTATAGCGTTATTACGTGAACAACCAACATTTTAACTATTAGATATAATCTAGTTGTAATATTAATTTATCGAAAATTTTTAAGTTTTCAAACTATCGATAAGATAATTAATAATTTCGACTTCCCTGGTGCCTAGTTCTGTGTGAAATTATGAAAATGTGAGTGGGATTTTTACACAAAATCATGTGTCAGTCATTAATGTTGATTGGTTTGGCGTATGTATGAGTAGGTGAAAAACGGATGTAATGTTTATGTTGCTTAGTGTGACACGATGGGTTTCCTACATATGCCCTATCTAGAGAGAGCGGGCCGAGTGCGTCTTCCAACATCTTTGGCAAAAACAAACAAAAATGGCACTCACTAGTGCTATCCTGGTTCCTGGTACTACAATAGATGCTGTTTTAACACAACATCTGAATGTATGGAGTCAAGAACATACATTTTATATTTTACCTACCATAATGCTATAGTGTCAACTTTACTAACACAAACATTACCAGATTATAATGTAAATATCGAGGAAATAAATTAAGATATATCACTGATATTTTGTCTGTATTGTAATCATCTTCATCCTTTTATTCACACCTTTAAATCCTATAAATACTACAAGTCTAATACTGACTACAAGTCAAAGATTTCGCTTCTGTCTGTGTACCGAGTGGCACGCGCTCATATTTTTTTTTAATAAATAAAAGTATTAGACTGATGATATTGAGGTATATATATATTTATAGATGAATAAATTTGTTATATATAAACCGATTAAGGCTTTTGCTGACTAGTCGGCTGATTAATCAGCATGTGAGCACATTCATACATTGTTGACTGTTTTATTAAATAATTGAAAAATATTTTTAATTGCAAAACAATTTTTTTCTTTTGTTTCCAAAGAATTTATGTTTGTTAAATTATAATAAAAAGTACATTTTGTTGAGATTACAAACAACAAATTTATAATTGGTGAAATATATAAATAATAAATAATCCATATTTGTTAATATTATAACGATTAATGAAAAACGCAACAATTGGCACTAACCTTATTAACCCATATAAATTGTGACTGATATTTGGTTGTGATTGATTAGTTAACACAAATGGAGGGATAGTTTAAAAAAAACTGCATGAATAATAAATAATATGATTTCAATTTAAAAATACATTTTTATTTCAAAATATCTTTTAAAACTGATATAATTATGTATGTATTAAGAGCACTTTCAAAATTAACTAGTTGGTTGTTTCTGTAGATTATTCGCCGACTACAAAATTGCTGACTAGTTATTCAACTAATAGGTACACCCCGAAAATTTATATTTTTTGAGTCTGTTACAAATGGCGAAATTAAAAAATAGTAAAAAGGGTAATGCATTTGCACATGAGTATATTAAGAATATAGTACAAAACCTAAATGAGATTTTTGTGGAATATGTGTAAAAATACTTAAGTAACTAGTGATAAGAGAATATACAAGAAACTAAAAATATATAGTGAAAAAAATTAAAAATGTCATTTTTCCTAATTTGGTCACCTGTAAATTAAAAACATCACAAAAAATAAACTTAAAAAGAAATTGATTCTCTTTCACTTTCAAATTTATCTAAAAAGTATATTATTTGGTTAAAATATAATTTTTCTTATTTATATCTTGGTCAGATTATATGATTAATTTAATCATTTTTATTATAATAAATTGGTTATTGCACATATCAAACCAATAATTCTCAGATGTTTGATAAACACGAAAGTGGTTTAAGTTTTATAAACTATTAAGCTAAATGTGTATTTGTGTAGATAGTTTTATGTATGAATAAAATATATATATAATTACTGTTGTAAGTAAATTGTCAAATAATGTTTGATTCAAAAACTACCAACATTTGCTATGCTAAAATAAATCAAACATAAAAAAATGGTCATTGTATCTCAAAATCTTGTTTCCGTTTTTGTTTCATTTTTTTTTTGTTTGAATTTCCTCTTATTAGAAATCTTGTTTTCTTTGTTTTTGGTCTAAATTTCCATGCCCTCTAAATATTTACATGAAAATTAATAACCATACTCAATTTTATGTTTAACTATTACATGAAAAAATATCATCTATACTGAAGTTTTTAGCGGAAACAATTTTGTTTGTCTATTCATTTGTTTCCTCTGGAAGATGTTTGATTTCAAAAATACTACAATATTGGCAAAACAGTGATGATAAATATAACAGAACTTGGGGAATACTGCTTAAACTGTGCAAAGCAAAAAGGGAACGGCATATTTATTGATATAGCATCCTGGATATTACCGCTGATATACCCCTGGCTCCAATGAACAATGTCATTTGGTGAATAGAGGGGATATATTTAATGACCATAGTGTAAAGAGTGGCATAATTAAAATAATTTCTTATATTTTTATCTAAAAAACTTCTTTTGAATAAATGTCTTGAAATGAATGCAACCACAAATTATTGACTATATTTTGATGTGGACTGATCCTTACTGAATTATTTCATTACACATTAAAATTAACATTTGTGAGAATATTTGGGATTGACTGGATCTCTTATCAGATCTATTTCGTTGTAGTGCCTTTAATCATAACTTATTATGTATATTTATATAGTTATGTAGAAATAACTTGTTAACTATAACCTTTTAAAAGTTAATGCATGGAAGATTCTGTAAGACGCACTGAGAAAATATCAATTGCATTCAGTTTGATCAGAGCGGCCTCACCTTACCAACGAGAGATTCATACCTCAACCAAACAGCTCACAAGAAAGTCCTCGATGCCTACCTCACCTACATGGTCAAAGTTTGTGTTTTACTCGGTGCCACCGAGTCAGTAGCCAGGGAAGAGATGAAACAAGTGATCGCGCTGGAAACTGCGATAGCGAATATCACAATACCGTCTCAGGACAGGAGAGATGGGGAATCTTTGTACAATCCAATGACGATATCAGAATTCCAAAAATTGTCACCGTTCATGAATTGGAACAAATTTTTAAACGATGCATTTGGCTTAGTTGGTCGGAAGGTGAGTCATAAATAATGTTATAAAATATTGTCAGCTCATTATGCACAAATCAGAAAACATTGTAATGTTTAACCGTTTTAGTGCCATGGTTTTTTACTCATATATACTTAAAAATGCCAAAGAAATCTTTTGTTTTTGATGTCATTTACCCTTGTCTCGAAAAAAAACTGTATCTCTTCCAAAAATTATCCAATTTTAATAATTTTTTCGGTGTTTTCTTAATAAAAACTTGTGCAAGGATAATAAAATACAAAGAAAATTATGGAAATATATGTTGTGAACAAAAATTATAACAAAAACTGAAATCAAGGTCACGTTGTATTTTCGCAGTCCGATACATCCTCCGTATCAACAAAATAATTGTTATCGTCACTATTATCAGTATCACTCAAAATTTGCATTACGCCAAGTTGTGTACATCTGTTTTTTACACCTCAAGGGATGAACAGTACCTCCCGTTAATAAAAAATTCTACTATGAGCAATTCGTTTTTACGATTCATTTGTTTTACATTAAAGACTGTCTTGCTTCTAATAACTGCATTCAAATTGGACATATATCTTGATTTTACCTGAAATTTGACATTTCTAAAATTTTTTACATCATCCAAAAATAATTCAATTGCTCATAATATGACTATAGGCTGGGTAAATTTTGATTAATTGTTTGTTCTGAATTTTTTATAGTATATTATAGTACTTATGCGTAGTCATACTTTGAATAGAAGTACTACATAATGTTTGCACAAATTTTATCTAAAATTTGCTTTCTTTAAATAAAATTTAAACCATCGGCTCATTCCAGGTTACAGATAAAGAGAAGGTAGTGATCTATGCACCGGATTATTTTAAGAAGCTCTCACATCTCTTGGCTACTTATAATACAGAACAAGGACAAAGGTTAGTGTAATTAATTTTTATTTTGTCTCATTATTTGAATGGCATTCAACGTGAATTTAAAGTTTAAAATAAAATAAGTCATGTTATCTGTTTATCCAATGTTATTCTAAATTTTGATTCATTTAGATTGCTGTTAATCGAGATTTCTGTTTTAATTGTTGGGTTTTGCAAGTCAGGTAGAAAACTTCGTAGAAAATGTAGCTCAGAACTTATAGAAATTTAAGGATTTGTAAAGTCATGATTTAAACACAAAGATTTGATATTTCACATGTTGAGGTTGAGGTAATGACATTTGATTTTAATCTATATATATTATATAAAATTGGTTGTATGTGTGTGTATATTCCTCTCTGCAGCCTAAACTATATATCGCAGACGAATGGCATTTGTGCGTGGTAGTAACCTCAACTCTCCCATCGTGTACTATGGTGGTTGCACGGTGATAACTATCAATCTCCAAAATGTGTGACTTCGGATATGAAAATTCCAGTTTTTTCTAGAATGTTCCAAAAATTTGAAGAAATTTCTACAATGTTCTAGAACATTGTTAAATTTTCACACATATTGATTGTCCTCATGCTTTTTCTTGACTCCCGCATCCACTCCGGATTGCTTCATATTTCTTTTAACATTAATTACATTAGAGTTTTAAGAATGTATTTGAATAAAATTATTTGTATATGTATATGTATATGTATATATATATATATATATATATATATATATATATATATATATATATTACGTATAAAATATGAAATATAAAAAATTGGTACAGAACCCTTGTTGGCACATGATAAATTTATTTTAAATGCTTTATATCAATTATTTACAAAGGATGGGCATCAGTCACTTTAGTAATTTCTCCTAAAAATCAATAAAAAAAAAAAAAGAAAATATGAAATTTAATTAGTTAAAAAATGGGGATTTGAGAGATGTTGTTGGAGAATTTGGTTTTACATTTAACATTTCCGTTGTCATATTCAATTTTAGGATATTTTACCTATCCACAAATATAATAAAATTATAACAGAGTGAATTCTATACATTGAGAAGATTTATAAAAGATGATTAATTTAGCATATAGAAGGCAGAAAAACTTTATATAGAAGTTTTGTCTTTCTGTCTGTTAATTTGTAGAGGCATCACGCAAAATCTACTGGACATATTTTGATGAAATTTGGTATGGTAATAGTATACAAAAAAACAAATTTTTTTTCCTAATTACACGAGAATGAAGTCGTAGGCACAGCTAGTTGCACATATATTCATTGTATATAGGATTACAGAGAGGCACGAAGGAAACAAATGTTACATTTATTCATTTTCATTGTCATTAATTTCTAGAAAATATTGTTTAAAATAAGTAGAAATTTGATCACAAAATTGAATGCTAATAATATAAATAATATTTTCGTCCTATTTTGAGTTTCTTTCGCACGGGACCGATCATTTTGAAATTTTTATTGTGGGTTTTTTAACTTCTCTCTTTACTTTAAGACACTTAAGAGCTAATTGTTTTCTTTTTGTATTAATAAAAAAACTAAACAATTATTTACAAATGTATAAAATAATTTTGTAGATTGATATGTAAAGACACACTCGTATGGACACACACACACACACACGCACATGTGTATACACACATGCACGCATGCACTATTTTTTAATACTAATATTTAATGATAATGTATTTTAATACCCATTTTAATTAATAAAATGGTAAAATATGGTGTAAAGCTTTTAAATAATTTTAGCCTAAATTCTTCGGTTATTGGTTGTAGTTTGAATAAACATTTTATAAATTTAACATAGCAGCTATAATAATACTTCATATAAGCAAAGCAGTACACCACATAAATCTATGCAAATGTGTACTATACTGCCGCAACTTTTTATATGAGTAAATATCCTGGAGTTGTTATTTTATTTTGCTGGTAACACCTTGCACATAGTGTGGGGCGCTAGTACAATGGGCGCAGTGGAGGAGAAGATTTTTGGCTTCAGGCGGCCGTAAATAAATTTGTGTGTATGCGCCTTCTAGATTACTCTATATACTAAGGTTTAAATTAAAAAGCTATACATATAAATTTAAAGTATTTGAATTTATTTGAATATAATTCATGAATATATAATACATGTGGATTGATTCCACCAAGTGAAAAATATCCTGTCAACTGAAATTAATACAAAGGTGTAATTTTTAGGATTCTTTAAAATGAAAGAAATGATGCCTTATAAAATCACTCATATGTATATCTGTCTGTTCGTCAGTCGCAGCCATTTTCTCAAAAAGTATTAAAAATAGACACTTGAAATTTGACATTGTGATAAACCACATGAGTGCAAATGTAGTTAATTCTTAAAAGTATTTATATAGAAATTTGGTCAATTTCATGTATCAATTGAAGGATTCGAAAGTTATTTTTTTGTAGGTTTTTCCAGTAATTTTAGCGAAAGACTAGTAACACTAAACAATTGTTCTAAATATTGTTTTTAAGTAATTCATTATATTTTTAAGTCTTTCGAAAATATGCTGGGAAATAAATTTACATGGTGAAAAATAATATTAATATTTGCTAATAGTTTAAGAAAAATTCTATGTACTATTTAATATTCATATATGCCTAAATGTGTACAGAAGCCTTACAGTGCAAGTTTTTCTAGTATAAATGACAGGTTTTTTTCTTTTTGACAATTTTCATTGAATTCTGTAAATAATAATCATAAATTGTACTGTAAGTTTATTAAGTACTAGTTAACATAGCATATAGAGATGTACCTAGTCAATGTTGACGAATATTCATAATGAAGGAATATTTTCAGTTACATCAATTTGAAATGTCATAAGTATCTCGAACTCTGCAATTTAATATAATTGCTATACTTTTCCAGTAAACTTTAGGCAAATGTCTAGTGTTTCTATTTCTTTTGTAATTTTGACTTCAACCATTTTGGGAGATAACTTTAAAACTTTATATAATTAATTAAGATTTAACTTGCTCTTATTAATATTATATATGAAGCATGGAATGATTAAAGAAATCGCAAATACTTCATTCACATCCTCAAAAGTTTCAACATGAATAATTTTATGTGTTAGCCGTTGCGATATAAGGCAATTCAAAATAATATAGTCATGTTTTTAAAAAGGCATTTTGGAGTTTAAAATAAAAAGCCAAATCATCTTCTTAAACTGCGATTTTTCATGACTATAAATACAATTACTTATGAAATACAAAATTCATAGTAAAATCGTGTCCTTGGCCATCTTTCCGAATATGTGCAGATAAGAAGCCACTCAGTTCAAAATAAGTGGTCAATAAAGTGGCTAGTAGTTTGACTCTTTTCCTTTTCTGGAACTAAACCCATTTTGGTGACATATTCAAATCTGAAGTCACTTACTAATTTGTAATTTGTTTTGAGATTACGTTTCAAGTAGGCAATTATATTTAACGAAAAAGGAGGAAAAATAGCATAATTCTCAAGATTATAAAGACCACAACTTGATCAGTACATATTTTTTAAAGAATCTGAGTCAGTTGAAAGTCTAGAATTAAAAAATACCTAATTTGTTATTTTTTTAGAAAAAAAAACAATATTTAAAGTGTATGGTTTATGCTAGTGGCTGTCTTTTACTAGTATTAACTAGAGATGTATAACAAACTAACACTGAAATATTTCGATTGGCCATATTATGCTGAATAATCTATGTTAATAGGATTTATCATTAAACTAAATTTCAAATTTTTTCATCAAAATGTTTTTTTGAAAAAAATGGCAGCGACCAATATATAGACTAAATGTATATAGTCTCATTAAGGTTACGTTTTTTCCTTTTGATGCATGGAATACAAATAAATATTTAAAAATTAAATATTTTTAAATATCATGTAAATATTTGTAATTGGCTTATAGTTATGAATACTTATGAATAATAAATTTTAAATAGAAATTCTTAAAGAGAATAATGATATTTCAATTGCATTTAAAAAAAATTAAATTACATAAAAAATCCTTTATTAAGCAAAATTGTTAGTAATAAAAATTGGTTAAATAAAACACAATATATTGTTTATTGCAACAATTAACTCTATTCATTTTTAGGACATTAACAAGTTATCTGATGTGGCAAATCACACATCCAATGTCATCTTACTTATCCAAAGCATTCCGTGACGCAACGAAGGGATTGCAGAAAGCATTATTTGGCTCTGATGGCAATGAGGAGCTGTGGCGGTACTGTGTTACTGAAACAAACAATGCGCTTGGTAAGGTTTTGTATGTAGGAAAAATTACGAAAAAGAACGAGAAGAGGTTCAAAAATTCACAGAATGAAGGAGAAGGGAGGAGGAATAGTTTTAGAATAGACATATAGACTAATAAATTAAAAGCTATTATTGTGACTGAAAATAAAAAAATTATCAACAGGAGTCATAAATAGTATATGATAGTTCAATTTTAATTGAATTTGTTTGTTTTGTAATTATTCTCCTGTATTGTAATTTGCGGTAACATTTTTCTATATTTAAACTTTTTTATTTTATTATGCCCTGTCAATGCCACTATGAAAAATTGATTATGAACTTGACAAATCAATTCTTTTATCATTAAATCGGTTTCTATCTGCTGTGAACATATTTTTCTTTCACACAATTTTTTCCATTAAGTTCTAAAAATATATATGGTGGGTAAGTAAATCTATTTCTGATTTTTAATATTTGTTTATTTTTACATTCAGGTTTTGCTGTCGGTGCAATGTTCGTCAGAGATGTGTTTGACGGTGATTCAAAGCATCAAGCTCAGATCATGATTAACAAGATTAGAACAGCTTTCAAAGATAACCTTAAAAATATTGACTGGATGGATCCAAAGACTAAGCGACTGGCTGAAGTTAAAGCTGATGCCATCACTGACATGATAGGTTTGTTATCAATAGTTTGTCAAATAATTTTTTAATTGTATTCTTAGATTTGTAGACATCATACACAAGAAAAAAATTATGTGTGTATGTCACATTAACTAGTATTAAAACTTATTAAAAGTAATTTATCCAAGTGCAATTTTTACCATTCAATTCTAACTTAAACTTTCTACTATTATCACATGAATACACTGAAGTTGATAAATAGAGTTAAAAGTAAGACTAACATACATATATATATATATATATGTATGAATATATATATATATATATATATATATATATATATATATATATATATATATATATATATATATATATATATATATGTATAGTGTCCGGAAATAGATGTCGGATGAAGAAAGACGCTATTCGTTGGCTATAACGGAGTAAATTGTCGTTGAAATAAACATAAAACACACTCTTTTTCTAATAGAGTGCAAAAAAAACATTACACATAACTGTTTTTAACACACCAAACACTTGCCCGAAGGTTTTTACCCACAGTTGGGTTGTCTTCACAGCTGTTGACGGGTTGTTCCTCCGAGCGGCACTGAATAATGTGCATAAGTATTGCGTTTATGAAAAAGATGACAGACAATTATGAATATTATTTTAAATTTCTGAGAAAAAGTCATCTTTCAAATTTTATTTTAACAAATATATATATATATATATGTATATATATATATATATATATATATATATATATACATATATATATATATATATATATATACATATATATACACTCTTTTCCAAAAAAAACATTCACTTATAGGAATAAACCATATCAGAGTTATTTTATTATTATTTGATGCATTTTATATGGCTATATGATGGGAATATTGTTATTTATTATTGAGATATCATTTTTACCTACTTCAGTCATTAACAATGCGAATAAATAAAAAAAAACGATGTAAAGTCCACAGACGAGCGTTTTCATACTGGTACATTAAAAATGGCTAAAGTCTATTTTTGAATATTTTTTATTAATTTAACATTAAATTTGAAAATTTAGTAACGAGTATGGCCTCCTCTAGCTAAAATCAATGCGATTAATTTGATAGGCATGCTTTCGACGACGTTTTTTATCATTTCCTGAGGAATACAAATATTTTCTGGAGCTGGTTTTACGGCTCTGACGCGTTGTTTGAGATTATCCCATACGTGTTCTATCGGATTGAGGTCGGGACTTCTAGCTGGCCAGTCTAACGATGAATTCGGGCCTCCTGCATATACGCATTAACGTCTCTAGAGCGGTGGGCGCGAGCGTTATCGTCCATAAATATGGACTCTCCTTCAACTGTTGTTAATGCGGGTTGGGCATGAGGAAAGAAAAAGAACCTCTATAATGTACCTTTGCGCATTAAGTGTGCCATTTTTAATAGAAACTAACTCGGTACGGTCATCTGAGTTAATACCAGCCCAAAACATTATGGAACCTCCACCGTAAGGGGTGATTTCCTCAAAGCACACTTCTGTGAAGCATTCTCCAGGTCTTCGTAAGACTCGCCGATGTCGATCCTCATCATTAATCGATATACGAGCTTCATTGGAGAATAAAACACTATTCCAGTCTTGTTAAGTCCATGACAAAAAATTTTGAGTGAATCTCAATCTGGCAACTCGATGCTCACGGAGCAATGTAGGGGCCTTTAGTCTCACGGAAGTGCTCACGGACCAACTCATATCGACGGCCTGAAGTCTCCTTCTGATTGTCCATAGGCTTACTCATGTACTTCTGACGTCCTCGCGGTTTTGTTGGAGATCCACGTATGTAACTTTACGATTTCGTAGCGCCTGACTGACTATGAAGCGGTCGTCCCGTGGCTCAGTGCACCGTTTTCTTCCAGACGTCTTTCTACTGACAGAGCCCGTTTCTTGATATCGCTGCTAGGTCCTTTAGGCAGTGGAACGGCTCACAATATACTGCTGAGACACATGACATTGGCTACAGTCTTCTTCAAACAGCGCAATAATTTTACTAGCTCTTATAATTTTTTCAACCATACTGAGAACAGCAACAGAAGTGAACTAATGCAGCAAACAGCAGAAATTTAATTAAAATTTATTTGTTAAAATAAAAAACGTAACAAATGAAAAAGAACTTAATAAGAGTTGGATTTCATTTAATAAATAATATTTTGTTAATAATATGACAAAATCAAAACCGCCCATTTTTTATGCAAAAGAGTATATATATATATATATATATATATATATATATATATATATATATATATATATATATATATATATATATATACATTTATATATATTCATTAGGTGGCAGATTTTACAAATAGTATGTATATAATGCAATTTGCTTTAAACATACTGATTTTCAAAAACTGTATTTTTTTTACAGCTGCCTATACTGTACAAATATACACATAATGTTGCTTTATAAAAAACAACAAAATAAAGAAATGGATCATTAAATCTAATATTTTACACACCGCAATACTGTTGTCAAACAATATTTTGTGTTACTTTAGGTTTTCCTGATTACATTCTCAACAAAGACCTATTGGACGCTCATTACGCAGACTTAAAGGTGCATCCCTTACAGTACTTCAAGAATAACTTAGAAGTGAACAAGTTTACTTTCAAGCGGAACCTGGAGAAGTTAGATGAGCCTGTGAATAGAACTAAATGGGGTAAGTTTTTAGCTTTCTAAACTGTCCAAATAATATAATCATATTATTAAATGAATATGTTTATATTTATTTTATCGTACATCAAACAAATATGTCAAAACTTATTTATCATACCTTAAACAAAAATCTCAAAACTTAATTATACATTAAACAAATATGTCAAAACTTATTTTTAGCATACATTAAACGAATATGTCTAAATTTATTAATCATACATTTAACGAATATGTCTAAATTTATTAATCATATATCAAACAAATATATCTAAATTTATTTATCGTACTGTGATTATAGAAGAATTTCTCTCATCTTCTGCCCAGTTGAAAAATGCATCTCAGTTAATTCGAAAAAACAGCTGTCATTGAACATTTTATCCTCAATAACCCCAAATTTTTGTACAAGCTTTGGTCTAAGTCTTTATTGTGAATATTATAAATATCTAATACCTTTTTTTCCGGATGGAGGTTCATTCGTCAAAAGTAGGAGTGAATCTTTGATTTTGGAATTTCGTTTATTTTAATTAATTAATTGGTACTTTATTTGATCATTTTATTGTAGAACTATCTTGATTATAGTCGGATAGATTCCGATAAATCATAGCCAGATTGTTTAAACAGATATCTAAGGTCTTCAGAAGTACAAATTTTTTTAAATGGCAGCACTATGCCACTCTGGTCACACGAGCATTCATAGATAATACGCTTAAATAGTAATCTGTAAGTTTAGTTTTCTTTGTTGGAATTAAATTTTTGATATTTATGAATTGATCCTGAGCATTTTTAGCAGTATTTGAAGTACTGGCTCTTTCAGAGTCTGGTATATCATCAAAGTACTTAGCATGCGTGGGTATGTAAAGCTTCATTTGAACTATCAGGAGTTTCTAATACTTTTTTGCAATGTTTGCATTCGACACTTTGTCCATTATCTTCTCAAGAAATATTTCCTTGTCAAAGATTGTGTGCGTTTGTAAAAACTCCTCGTTTACAGTTTTGTTTGTTAGTGACCTGAAATGTGTATTCAGAGAAGCCTAAATAACATATTGCAGTACTTTTAAAGTTTATTATATTTTTCAGAAATAATGTAACACATCCGTTACAGTTTTATAAAAGTATGTTTAATAAAATAATGTGTAATTATTATCTTTAGGGTTTTGTTAAGAATAGGTGCAGTGTACTTATTTTTGTCTTTTTATTTGTCCATAAATAATCATCAAAATTTATCTTCAAACCATTTCAGGAATGATTCCGTCAACAGTGAATGCATACTATACACCAACTAAAAACCAAATTGTGTTCCCTGCTGGCATACTACAGCTTCCCTTCTACAATGGTGAAAATCCTCGTAGTGTTAACTATGGGGCCATGGGAGTCGTCATGGGTCACGAGCTTACACATGCCTTTGATGATCAGGGTCGAGAATATGATCAGTAAGTGGAGATGCCATTAATTTTACCTAAGAAAAAAAGTAACTATGATAAAGAGGAAGAGAAGCATCGCTTTTATTAATTTTGATACTTTGATTATTTTTTATTGTATTAATATTATGTGTGATGTAGTTTGAATTAACCTTCAAACTGTTGCGTTGTCCTTTGAAATTGTAGCATTTACACCGACGGTTTAACTATTTGGAGTTTTAGGTAATACTAGCTTTGCCTCACGGTTCACTCGCGTGACGTTCGGAATAAGAAAATTTTTTTTCGTGCATATGTTGCTCTTGTTTATAAACTATTATCATACTAAATTTCTTCAAAATCCGTCTTGTAGTAAATTTCTTCAATTACAATTTTGCGTGATTGACGCACAAAATAACATACAGACAAAAATTCTAAAAAAAAATCAATCACTATTTTCAAAATATTTTCTATTGCAAATTCGCGCTTACACTTTGAGGGGTGCGTTCGCCATGATAAGAGACATCTTGATGGTGTAATATTCCGTACATAAAATTCAAACAAATGTATTTTAGTATACTGTAATTAAAATATTATAATTACAATAATTGTTTTTTTTTTATTATTTAAAGTTTGAATTCTGTGCTGAGACAACTTTTATATTTGACGGTATCTAAAAATTAGATATCAGATAAACTGTTCGAGACAGAAAGTTTAGAAAAATTTATGATTCTTTCTGTTTTACGAAGTCAAAAATGTTTGATGTAGTTTTGTGATTATTCTTCGTGCATGCAAAACCTTTACGCACAGTCACAGGTCACTTTTGCGACACTTAATTTCAATTACTTTGACTTAATCAGTTCTGAAATATTTTTCCAAGGATTGATGTTTTGAATACTTCAGATCCTTTCCAATAGTCATTCTACTTCCAAACCCTAATATTCATTGCTAAATTAGGTTCCATAGAATAAATACTACATGATCTTTGTGAGTATAATTAAATTTAGTTGTAGATGAATTTGTCCTTAGTAAATAAAAAAAACGATTATAAGAGGTAACACAATCCTCTCTAACATATCATTTTAAATACCACTTTTATTTGTTATTTTCATAAGATGTATCGCAAATTTCTTAATTCTATTTATCTTGGATGCCGTGGATCAACCAACTCTGGAAGTAAACAATGTTTATAAAAATTAACCAAGTTTCTTTCTGTGTTTTTTTCTAAAATTTATCGTCTCTTTAAATAATTTCTAAATCTCTATATTTAAAATATCTTGACGCTAAATAACTAATATTTACTAGGTGTCTAGGTGGTAATCACTAATACACATGCTGCCATGACACTTCTTGGTGTGCAAGAAATTTAAACCCTATGTGCATAATCTTGATTGTCTATGTTATATCATAAATAAAACTAAAAGTTTGTTTTTATTTTTTCCTATTATTAAAATTATGTCAATACAACAATGAGATATATATTAGTACCGGGTTAGTAAACAAGAATAGCTATGTACAATGATTTTATGATCCCCATACAGCTTTATTGAGGCAGTAGTAGCCATTGACCGCATTGATAGTCTTCAACCACCAAGAACATAAGACATAAAAATAGGGCAATCGCAGGGGAAATATATTGAGGCTCCCTTAAATCTTTTACACCATGATCCCTCAGGAAACCCCTACCTAAAATCTTAATTATATATGAGGCAAAAGCGAAAAAGACATTGTTTGAATTTGTGAACAAAAATATAACATTACTAATTATTAAAAATCACGAAAGTTACTAATTACTGAAGATACTACATTTCCTTTTAACTCTTTTCCTTTCATACCATCACATGGGTGAAGTCATGTTCAATTCTCATGTGATTATAGGCGTAAAAACTTTAAAAAATTATGATTTTTTAGTTACTTATTGCTATAGTTTTTCTATAACCTTTGCATGGGTTTCTAAGAACACATTCATAATAGAGATTCTGTAATCTCGGAAATAGGGGAGGAGACATATCGTTTTGGAGAGGGAGACATTCCTTACAAACGATACTCACACTGTCTGCATATGGAATTAAAAAAAAAATTGCCCCCCAACCGCACCACTTCTTGAAATGCACCTAAGAGCACTAAGCAAAATATTGAGTGTAAGCTATTGAAATGCGTGTGTCAATTTGTTTACTACTAAGTGCTACTACAAATTTCAAGGTACTATGTCAAGCGGTTTCTGAAAAAAATGGCTATGACTGACAGATGGACAGAAAAGTGAACCAAAACACGCAAAGAATTGAATTCCTGAATATCTTATTTGAGTGGACATCTAAAGTAAGCAGGAAGAATTTGTTTTATTTAACAAGTTCCCTACATTTTTAATCACATCCGGATACCTTATATATATATATATATATATATATATATATATATATATATATATATATATATATATATATATATATATATATATATATATATATATGTATATATATATAAACTCTTTTGCAAAAAAAACGGGCACTTATAGGAATAAATCATGTCAGAGTTATTTTATTATTATTTGATGCATTTTATATGACGATATGATGAGAATATTGTTATTTATTATTAAGATATCGTTTTTACCTACTTCAGTCATTAAATAAGCGAATAAATAAAAAAACGATGTAAAGTCCACAGATGAACATTTTGATAATGGTACATTAAAAATGGCTAAAGTTTATTTTTGAATACTTTTTATTAATTTAACATAAAATTTGAAAATTTAGTAACGAGTATGGCCTCCTCTAACTAAAATCAATGTGCTTAATCTGCTTAGGCATGCTTTCGACGACGTTTTTTATCATTTCCTGAAAAATACATTCCCATTCAGCGACGATCACATTTTTATGGGCCTGAATGTTTTCTGGAGCTGGTTTTACGGCCTTGACGTGTCGTTTGAGATTATCCCACATGTATTCTATTGGATTGAGATCGAGACTTCTAGTTGGCCAGTCTAACCGACGAATTCCGGCCTCCTGCATTTACAATAAAAAAATCAATAAAAACTAACTCGGTACAGTCATCTGAGTTAATACCAGCCCAAAACATTATGGAGCCTCCACCGTAAGAGGTGATTTCCTCAATGCACACTTCTGTGAAGCGTTCTCCAGGTTTTCATAAGACTCGCCGACTTTGATCCTCACTAATAATTGATATACGAGCTTCATCGAAGAATAAAACACTATTCCAGTCTTGTTGAGTCCATGACGAACAATTTTGAGCGAATCTCAATCTGGCAACACGATGCTCACGGAGCAATGTAGGGCCCGAGCTGGGTGATAGCTATGTATATTGATGGCATGAAGTCTCCTTCTGACTGTCCATACGCTTACTCATATCCCTCTGACGTCTTCGAGGTTCTGTTTGAGATCCACGTACTTGACGATTTCGTAGCACTTGACTGACTACGAAGCGGTCATCCCGTGGCTCAGTGCACCGTTTTCTTCCAGAACCGGGCCTTCTACTGACGGAACCCATTTCTTGGTATCGTTGCCAGATCCTTTGGACGGTGGAACGGCTCACATTATACTGCTGAGACACATAAGATTGGCTACAGCCTTCTTCAAGCAGCGCAATAATTTTACTAGCTCTTATCATTTTTTCAACCATACTGAGAACAGCAAACAGAACTGAACTAATGCAACAAACAGCAGAAATTTAATTAAAATTTATTCGTTAAAATAAAAAACGTAACAAATGAAAAAGAACTTAATAAGAGTTGGATTTCATTTACCGCCAAAAAATACGTTTTGGTCCATGAAAGAGAATTTTTATTCAAAAAGAATAAATTTCAAATTTAGAATGTTCGTTTTTATGTGCCAGAATACACTATACCTGCCAGTAACAATTACAATTATATATATATATATATATATATATATGTATATGTATATATATATATGTATAATATATAGATAATTTAATTTATTACGTAACCATCATTAAACTGTTCAATGTAATACTTGAATAGACATTATTAAGTGAAATATTTTAATAAGATAACATTTTTTACCTTGGCTAATAATGGTCAATACAAATATAATTACACAAATAGTGTAACGGAAACATTTTAATTATACCTTACATAACCTAATCTAAACAAAGTTCTACGATAGATGCAATATAAACGAAAATAACAGATAAGACATACAAAAATGGTCTAATAGCTACTTATTTTTCTTAACTTATTTCTGATAAAACTTACCATTAACTGGGCAAGGTGTTATCAGTGCCATATGATTAATGAAATTTTGGTTACCCTGCTAGCATTTTTTCTTGTAAAGTCCCCACAGCATTCAAATTGTAATCAGTCAATACCATTTATAATTCCTGTATGGTGTAGTGTATTGCATAAAAGCAATTTAATAATTCATGCACGCAATGCAGTGTTTAGTTTTTCAAAAATAAAATCTCATAGTTACTCGTAACATAACCTCTTTACATTCAATGACATTTACTATTTTCTGTCGATAAAATGCTGCATAAATTGTGACAAACATGTAATCAAAATTTCTAATCTCGTCATTTTAAAGCGACTTCTATGTGTCTTGCACGGTCTCTATTGCTGATGTTATTGTGTAATAAAACACAAAAAGTATACACTTTTTACATTTCACATTGTCTATTGTGGAACATAAATGAAACTATTAAAGAGTTTTTGTTCTGTAACCGGTATTGCATTCTTTTAGTAATATAAGCATATTCAGGAAATTTTCAATTTAAATTATGTCGATATAATTATATTACACAATCAATATTTATTAGTAAGTGGGCAAATCTGTTAAAAAACACCTGTAGTAAAAGAGGCACAAATACTATTAATTTTTTTCCTGTCTTCTAAATAAATCTGTTCATAAACATGAAAGAAATGCAGAAACAATGGAGATGTAAATTCTGAAAAAAATTTGCATTATTGCATATTTCTGAGGTACAAAAAAGAATGTCTGAATTCTTCTCCTAAATTTTAATAGAAGTACTAACATCTTAATGTTAATATCTGTAACTCCCAAAGATAATTTATAATGTCTGATTTTGAACATAGATATGGAAACCTTAACCAGTGGTGGAACAATGCGACCGTCAAACAGTTCAAACAGCGCACTGAGTGTTTCCAAAAGCAGTACTCAAACTTCTCGGTGAACAAACAACACCTAAATGGAAAACAAACCCTGGGTGAGCCTGCAATAATAACTTTAGAAACAAAAATTAATAATTTAGTCCTTTTATATTTGGTTAAGTAGCCTGAAAATTTAAAAATGTTTTCTCAATGGCAAAACTTCTAAATTGGAAAGCTAAGTGTAATGATTGCTGAACGTGAGCTGATAGAAGACTTCTGAGAGTCTTGCCACAAGGCATCAATGACATAGAATTTAAGATTAAAAAATCTCTTTTTTATCAAATTGAATACTATTATTTATTGCGTCTGGAGCACTTTTTGTGTTGAACGGGGAGGCCGTATTACAAAAAATGTATTCATGCCCATCGCTTAATTTTATATTCATTGTTATAATAAAAAATGCATCATTTTCACATCATTTACTTCTCCATTCCAAGCATAATGAAATAAATGAAAACTTTGGTGTTGGCTCTCAAAAATAATTAACCATAATTATATAATAAAATTTATTAATGCTATGTTTGTGCCAGCATGCGACTGAAACAATTATAGGATGGATTTAAGATTTCAGATGTATTTTTCATTAGAATGTCCAAACACATTGGGCCCCTTATTATATGTTAGAAATATTTGTATTTTGAAATATAAACCGATTATAAATATTTGAAAAATCAATTTCATTCCAGGTGAAAATATAGCCGACAATGGAGGTTTGAAAGCAGCCTATCATGCCTATTTGGACTACAGTAGAGATGCCAAAATTAACCAAACGTTGCCTGGTCTCAGATACACTCACACGCAAACATTTTTTATATCATTTGCCCAAGTAAGTACTATAGATCACAGCATGTAGCAGAGATTTTTTAAAGTTTTATATTTCCTTACGAGAGATGAATCCAGCAATCTAATGGGAGATGTCATTTTATTTTGTCATCCACATATATGCCCATTCCTTTGTTTCAAAACATCTTATAGATTACACAAGTTAAAAATGTAAATTTGTGATATGTAAAAAAATATTATGCCAATGTTTTAGAAAATTGTTATTCTAACTAGCTCTAAAGTAACTATAAAAATGTATAATTTGGATGAAAAAGTCGATTACACATGAAAGGATATTTAAATGTGTATTTTATAAGAAGCTACATCTTTTTTAATTCCTTATTGCACAAATTATGTTGACACTTTCGCATCTGCATGTGTGGTCGAGATTGGTAATGGTAGGTTTCATATAGTCTCATTGCACAAACCATGTTGACACTTTCGTATCTGTATGTGTGGTTAAGCTTGGTACTGGTAAGTTTCATATAGTCTCATTGCACAAACAATGTTGACACTTTCGTATCTGCATGTGTGGTCAAGATTGGTACTGGTAAGTTTCAAATAGTCTCATTGCACAAACCATATAATCTCATTGCACAGCCGTTTCATACAGTCTCATTGCACAATGTTGATACTTTAACGTCTGCGTGTGCGGTCGAGATTAGTAGGTTTCATATAGTCTTATATCACTTGTCATTATTTTTTATAATTCATAAAACGTCATCAATCATAAAGCTTGTTTATAGTGCCGGTATGACATGGACTCTAAGGAAAGATTTAACGGACTGCATTGTTGAAATGGGGCTGTTTGTTCGTGTTGAAACATCCATACAGTAATAGTGAGAGTTTCTTCTGTAAAAGGAAGCATGGTTTTCTGTAATATTAGCGTTAATCAAAGTGACTTCAGTTTTATTACAGTCTTATTCAGTATTATAGTCTGTGTTCCTTTTTCAATCGTGGACATTTTTAATCAAGTTTTCTTTGAAGCTTTGCCTCTACTAGTCATTATTTAACTATTTGTATAGACAGGAAATTGCTGACCGGGGGATTCATTGGAAACTACATAAAATACATGGAGAGCAAATTGAGGAATTGTTAAAACACGGTAATGTAAAAAGATTAAACAAACATAAATCTACAATGATCTATATCTCCTAACAACTTTTATATAGTACACCTTTACTTAAGATATATCTGTAAGAGATAATTTAAAGTAAGATACTTTAAATTATCTCTTAAACATCTAAATAACTTATAACATGTGGATTTGACCATTCGACATTAAATTAAAACACATTCAGTACTAGTTCTCATAAATGCTTTAAAATAGTTAAGTAAACAATTACACCAAAGATAAAAAAAATTTTAAACAAATTAAATAGTATTTTAATATAAGCAAAATGTAAACACCACATGCAATGTTTATATTACTGACTTTTGCTCGGCACGTGCATCGACTGAATCAAACAAAAATAGTTAAAATTAGATATTCTCAATTGAAACTACGTTCGAATAAATAATACGAAACACACTTTTTGCTTTCATAAGAGACTCGTATCGTATTAGGACTCTTATGACACAGGCATAAAAATTATTTTACTATTTGCCAGTAATTAGGACATAAAATAACTTTATGTGAACGATGTGGCAACATTTATTGGCCTAGCAGATTCTAAGTGAAAATACGTGTTTGAAATTGCAAACCACTAAAACTATTCTTGTGACTAAAAATTGAATTTTGTTAATTGATTTTTGGTATACGCTTGAGTAACACCATATGGTATACAAGGATCCATTTAATGTCGAATGGCCGAATCCACATTGTTCATATAATGTTAATGTGAGGCAACGACATGTCTGTTAAAGGTTTTTATTGTTTAAGACTTTATTTGACAACTGCCTCATATATTCGACGATGATGATATTAAGTATTGACTTATTTTAGAAATCTTTCATTATTCATATTTTAGATTTCGTTCAATTTTTGCATTAAATTTTCGAAATGTTTTGTTCATTTTTCCATCTGAATTATTAGAAATATTTTTATAAATGTATGTGTTGCATGTTTTTTATTTTCTTAACAGAGATAGATAATGACTTCATTTCGAATGAATTTCGAAAAGTGAGTATCAAATTTTACATATCCTTGAGTCCTCAATAAATATTTCTTTTCCTTTTCCAAAGGTTTGGTGCTCATCAATGACCAAAGAAGCTACGAAACTTCAAATAGAAAAAGACGACCATGCTGTGGCCAAATACCGCGTCATAGGCTCACTGTCAAACCTAAAAGAGTTCTCGGAGCAGTTCCACTGCAAACTCGGGACGAAAATGAACCCGATTAAGAAGTGTGAAATATGGTGAATAATCTAGTCAAGTGATGGCCGTGGGTTGTCTTAACCGATGGTAACTCCCTAAGTAGTTTCCATTGTGGTAAATATATTAATTTATTTATATTAGACATATAAATATATCTCCGAATTGAAAAAAGATAATATTTCATAGTTAATTGCTTTCGTAACGAAAAAGGCTGCATATTTACAAATTTCGATTAGGGTTTTAGGTACTGGATGTCATAAAGCATATAAATTATATTTTATAGCATGATTGTAGCATCAATTTTTAGAGGAGAAATGGTGATCAACTTTCGGATTCACTTTCAGAGCGACTTTCAACTTTAATATATTTCATGTGTGAAAAATTCATAGTAATAATGTTTTAAAATCAGATGAATATACAATAAAAATTGTCACAGCAATTTCTAAAATAGTAGACATTACAAATCAGACATTTAGTGAAATTGACATTTGATATTTCATTAAATAAAAATAAATACTGTAAATTAAATACTACACTAAATGCAGTTATCAGTTCACAGTAAAATTAACATTGTCCTTAAATACAAAACTAGTATGACTGCAGATACATCCGAATCAGATATGTATTCATACTTTCATTCAGCCAGGTATATATACAAAAGATTGATACATTGAAAGTAGCATATGCAAAAAAGCATATATCTTTATATGTGCAATGAACTTCTGTTAATTTATTTTACATATTGATTTACAAAATAAGAGGAGGTTACCCAAACTTACTTTTCAGTAACTTCGTCTTATCATTATAATATTTAATTAAAAATTATTCTTTGATTTAAAATTATTGATTTAAAATTAATCAATTTTTATATCATACACAACTTATTTGCGACTGTAAATAATCAGTGCGCGTCCTTTTTGTTTTTTTTCTTTGTTCCAGTCTTGTTAAATGTTGTGTTATAAATAACTCTAATTTTACATGCTTAATGATTTACTTAATTTTTTTAAAATCATTCGTCAACTTATATTAATTTGTGCAAATCAAATTTTTAATTATACCTGCTAATAGGAAAATAAAATCAAATTGTTTCGTGTATAACATTAAAGAAAGTTGTTCATATACATAAAATAAATCACATTTTTCTGTCTCGAGTCTGACAGTGAATATAACAAATGTGCAAGCGCAGCTTTTGTACCATTACATTTATGATCAAATCACAAATTGTTTTGAATAAATATTATTTTATGTAACTTAAAAAATTTTATATTTAGTGTAATATTTGTAATATGGCTTTAATGTGTGGGCCCAGTGACACAAAATAATAATTTACATAAACCATGGCATTAATTATTATACAAATATTCACATTAGTGTCTCATTTTACAATCAAATGTATATCTAGATTAAATAAAAAATTAATTTAAAATGACAACCTTTTTCGTTAAGATAGCCTAAATTAAGGGCATTATGTGTTTTTAAGTATATTTGTATTGATTTATATAAAGTATTTACATGTGATATGTCGGTGTGCTTCTCATTAAATTATAAACAAAAAAGTTTTGTGTTAAATGTGTTGCGAAACTTTATAACTTTTCAATTAAGTGACATATCAGTATTATATACCTGTATTCGGTGGCTTACCACTTGAATTAAATTTGAACACTTTTGGCAATTATTTTTTAAGAAACTGTACTAATAGAATATAATCTATTGAAGTTATCTTGAAAGTCTTCTATTTAAGTAGAAATCGGGCCCAATGAAGAAATATATCACTTTGGTTTGTGAAAAAATCGATTTTTATTTAAAAATTATAATTAACAACTTATTAATGTTCCTTCTTATTATTCCCGTGCTCTATGTTCTACATATGTAGCATATAAATGTAAGAAACAAACAACATAATTGCCAAAAGATATATTTTTGAAATTACATTTCTTTATGACATATTAAAAATAACATTTTTCTGTAATGGAAATATCAAACTATGCTGCCTTTAATAAGGTAGAGATGAATTTTTTAAAAATGTGTTCAATATATTAAACATTTTGAAAATTCCCAAAATATCACTTTACCACAAATTTTGTTTTCAAATGTATTAAGTTAAAGGAGCCTCAATGTATTACAATATAGCTAGCTGTAGTCTTAATGGACCGTATTATATATTGTTTTAGTTGTACTAAATACTAAATAGGAATCGGTCAGAAACCAAAAAGCAGTGTGCATTTCGGTTACTAAGCGAATATCATGCAAATATTATTATTTTCTTATTTGACGAGGCAATATGATGGTCGTATTTATTGCTTTACTAACATTTTTTCCCTTATCTGTGGATTGACATTTTCCACTTAAGACTAAATTTTATTAACCCATTCAGTAAACTATGAATTCTATGTGTAGAATTAAAATAGGATATATTATAGCCATTAAAAAAATGTTGCCAAGCTGGAATATAACAAGTTATTCCTAAATATTGGTGGTTTCGTGAGAACAATGTTACTCTAGACAATACTATAAAAAGCTTAAATTACTAATTCTATTAAGAAAAATGTATAATAAATATAGATTTGTTTCTATACTTCAAGTTAAATTGATCACTTTTTAATTTACTGATATCGTACTACAAAGACCATATATGGTGTATATTTTAATTCACACTGTTTTATACGAGCATATCATAACTTTTAGAATGAGCTTTTATATTCAATTTTTGTAACACGAAATTCATGGTTTGTGCATACACATATTCTGTTCTATTACACGCATAAAGTTATAGGTAAAATTAAAATTTTTGTTAGTATTTTAATAATAAGGAAATATCCTGCACGGATTTAGAAATAAACTGTCAAAGCGATGATAGTACATTATTTTTATAAATCTGTCGTTTCCCAATATATCTGCAAATTTTTAATTTCACATTTATGTAGCTAGTCAAAGTTTTATTTACTGTTACTTTCAAATACTATTATTTCTTGTTAGATCATAGTAATTGTTCAACAATTTTTTTAGTACAAATCGAAATATGTAATTTGACTCAAAGAGTACAAATGCACGAATATTTTCTCAAAATTTTTATTACTGTATAGTACAAGAAATATATTTTTGATTATTGTTTCCGGTTATGTGTAAATATGTCTTAATACTACAAATTTTTTTGTCATAAAATGAAATATGAAAATATTGAAAAATTGTTGCAGACCCAAACTTACCTATCATTTGTTGAATATTCAGTTTTAGTTTTGTTTGTTTCAGGCTTATTGACAACAATTTTTCTGTTTCATTTTTTTTATATTTTGACATTGTTTACTCTATAACTGTAAGCAACACATTGAAAAATATTAAAAAACTTCGGTACTTAGTAAATTAATACATTTTGGTTCACAATTGATTAAAAATAACTTATAAAAAACAATTTTTTAAATAAATTGTTTGTTTTGTGCCAAAATAGATAGTCATATGCTTTGTTTAAAATTAAATTTATTTTTTAAATTTATTAATCTTAAGTCCGATTATTAGTAGGTGAAATTATTATTTTTATAAATTTTCTTTACCGTTATTTGATATATTGAATATTTATGTGGCAGTATAATTTTATTCTGAATGTTATTTTAAAATATATATCAAAATTGTGACTAAGACAATTACAGTGTTTTATTTGAAATTACAGCAATTTTTAAGGTTTCATATTTAAAAAGAAAAAAACACAATCCTTCGGTCTCACTCATGTGTTTGTCCAACTATCATTGTTTATTCACGATCATTGTTTGAAATGTTCACGTGTCCAGAGCAATAATAAGAACATGTGTCATTTAGTAGAATTATTGATAACATGTTATGTAGGGTTAAGGTGCAAATGTTTGACAGTAGAGGTAAATCAAAAATTGTGATTTCGTGAATTATAATTTTTATTTGATAATGTACTAGGTTATCCAGCTAATCGAGGTAAGTTAGATATTTGTGTTACGCATAGGTCAAACCAGGATGTAATTGGATTTTACAAAACAATGTTAGCAAAGCATCCAAAATTTCAAATATTGCAAAATGACACAAATCAAAGATGATGTTTCTAAGCAATCAAAAAAACAAACTTTAATGGGAAATGAGCTACTGTGTAATCACAGTAGGTCATTTTAAAAGACGCATTAAACAGTGCAATATTTATAATTTAAAAATGGGTCAGGTACGAGTTGAATCTTGCTCAATGAGTGTTCCATATTTAATTACGTAATTATAGATTTTCAGCAATATTAAAACTCCATATTATGCAACTTTCACAAGCAAACTTGTATTACATGTGATGTGCATGACAGTTATGTGTGATGCACACGCAAGCTTTTGATCTACAATGTTCATGTAAATTATGTTAGGGTAATGTCCAAGTGCGTGGTAGTTCACTGGCAAGTTCTCGACAGCCAAACGTGAACCCTGTGGTATTTACATGAAACATATCAAGCCTCTTTTGACATTACTCTAACTCTTTTTATGAACCAGGAAATTATCTTTTATACATTATCACTAATGTATCTATTGATGAAACACACAGACCAATTTGTTGTACCAGGTTAAAATTTATAAGCAACAAGATGATAAACATCACACTGCATTTCAAGTTTCATAAACGTACCTTTTATAATTCGCAAGATATAACCACCAAATTTGGTAATTTTAACACTAACTCATTCACTAATTATCAAAACCTTTGGCGTACCTTCAGTTGACTTAGAAACTTGAATTTTGGGTTATACATATAAAGATGCTGGTTAACTGCTATAGCGAAAATGTTTTACAGATTCTTCTAGAAAATATAAAGGGGAAATAATCTACAACATTTCTTGGTTTAAATCTTTATTACAGAGAAGTAATATAATTTTCAATATCAAAATATTTTTAAATTTAAATATTTTCTCAATTATAAATACATTTAAACACATCATTATCAGCACCTGCATGTAAACGGAAACTTAAGAACACCAAATTGCAATATAATGAATATTTATTTCTGTGAAAAAATACTGTGTTATATAATATTACGAATGCTATTCAAGGGGAATAAGTTATTGGGGGCATTGCCATATATCGCTATGTTCCTGTTACACGGTGTTCGGTGTGGATATATTGCATGATGCTTAAGCCTGGCAGCAGCCTTGAAGTAGTGTATCTTAAAAATGAGATAAAATACGGAAAAAAAATTATTTATTATATCATCTTATTTCATCCTGCAGAAGGTATAGATTATGGCTTGTTATATCAGTTTCAATATCAATATGTGAAATAAAAATTCAGCAATTGATCAAAAGTGATGATGGTTTTGTTAACAAAGTTCATAGCGTAGTTCCATATAGAATATTTTACATGAAATTTGCTTGGCCAAAGACCAAACTTGAATAATTTTTATTGGAACTTAAACATATATATTATGTTTATGCAAGATTACACTTATTTCAATTTTGCATGTCGCGTAATTTTATCTAATTAATGCTGATTTTTACACATTTACACGTATATTTGGAAAATTCCACTATTCTTTGTTATTAATTATATTTAAAAACACACTGCTAGTGATATAACTTTGAAAAAATAGTTTAATGTCAGTAGTTTCAACTTTTACTATAGTTTATCCCTTTAAATACTGCCCTGCGTGATTACACCATTTCATACATATGCTGAAAATATCAGAAACACTATCGCACTTCTCTAAAGCTGGCCTTGATTAATTGCAAAAAGAAACTTTTATGCAATAAAAATAATTACAAGAACTGACATAGTTATAATTATAATCTTCCATTTTATTGAAATATGCTGCAAATTAATACAAATAATACCGATACATATGCCTTTTGCTTCATTTAAATTTGATTGGTTATTAACATTAGTTTCTATTTTTATAAACAATCTGCAAGATTTTCTAAAATAATAGTTCAAAATATACTATAATATGTTGATTTTCCTGCATCACTGTAAAAACCTATGAAATTCACTGTGATTTTCTGTACGAATGTAGAAAAACCTCTGGTATTCAAAGGGTTAATAAAGTATTAAGTGTAGCCTTTTGCAGTTAAAGGTGAACGTTGTTATCACCTTGACCATATAGCATTAAAAATAGAGGTTGCATAAAAACTTCATAACATATAACATTACATTACATTACAACTTTTATTGGTTAATCTATCTGTTTAGTTTTCTGCCATGAAAGAGAAATACACCAATACATGACAATCAAAGTACATGTAATGAAATACCATACTCTCTAACTTTTTTTAGTAGCACTGAATTCTACAATTTTACCAATATTAGATCAAAAACGCTACCGCCATCACAGTCATTACAAAAATGTGGTGTATATCAAACCGGTGTTTACAGATTCATAGATAGTTTTCACAATTATTATGAGTGATACCATCAACAGGAGTATATGACGGAGATGCACATTAAAGCATCACTAATGTTAACTGATAAATTTGGGAATTATACCATAAGAACATTAATATTGATCGAATAAGGAACCAAATTATTATAATACTATTATTAATTATTAAACAGGGGTCACTTCCAAAGAACATACCTGACACTAATAATCATAGAGCAATCAAAAATGTTATTCAATATATACATTCAGGAATAAATTTTGGTCAGCGACCAAATTTTAAAAAGTGATTGAGAATCGGCGACTAAATCATGAAATTAAATAAAGAAAAAAAGTAACTTTTTTAATTTTTCCATACAATCTCTCATTTTATTAACCTTTTTCTTTTTTTCATTTTATGATTTACTAGCCGATTCTTAATCACTCCTTAAAATTTGGTCACTAACCAAAATTTATTCCTTTATACACATGTAAATATACATGCATACACACATATACTCATTGACTCGCTTAGTATTCACCATAGTGAAATGATGCTTTACTTTTTAGTCTGCATTTACTTTTCATATTAAACTCATCTATTTCATGAACAGTTACATAAAATTTGTAAATTCAATTGAATCTTGTTTTACCAGATACTAGTATTAAAAGTATTTTAATTGGAGCACTTGAACCTACAAAGTACAAAGGTAAATTAATCGGTTACCATAATTTTTTCGACTCAAAGGAATATATAGAACATAATACAAGAGCTATTTAATCCAGAAGTATATGTATTGCAATGTATTTCAATTGACAGAGTTGTATTGATTCAGATTCAGTGAGCAATTTCACTTAGATTAATTAAGATTAGCCAAAACTAGAACAGTTTCCGCTATGCTTCGTTTGGTATATTTCTTGCACTTAAATAGTTACTATTACTTTTATTTCTCAAAAATAATTACTTTAAAAAAAAATAGTACAATCGAATGTCAAAAATTGCTCCAAAAATAATTAATTATACCAATAAGTTTAGAATGCCAATCAATTGATTTTATTATTACAATTTGTATAATTACATATTAGTGACATAATATATTTTGTATCAAAACACATCAGCTCCAAAAATAATAAATCTGGTCCCAACACTGCATGAGATGAATAAATTATAAATTTTTCTAGTAAACTACTTAAATTGTATAAGAATATTGTTAATGTCACTTGTTTATATTCATAATTTAAATATGTATAAATTTTTCATGAAAACATGTGCTTCGTTTGTTCATACATTTTTTTTCCATAATATCAATTGTAACATGGATAATTAAATGATATGCGTACTGACAAATGTACTGTATGTAAACAGAAATTACTATTTTAATAATACCATTTATATATTTGTGGTACAAATGGTTCAACTCTTGCTATTTCATCAAATAAATAAATTTTAAAATTTAATTTGCCTGTTATGTATCCAATAAAACCTTTGCTACAGATGAAACACAACACTATATATTAAAAAGTTTTTAATTCCATCATGAAACAAATGATATTTCAATTAAAAAAAAATTATTTAGGCATTTATAAACATTTAAATGCTCATAATATTCCAATTAAACTATTTACCAAATTTTAATTTTTAAAGCGAAAATATATTGCCTACTATATTTTTCACAGGTGCATATTTAAAAATAATATTTTTTTTATGTGATATGACTACAAATTAACAATTTTCAGATTTTTTCCCTTACTTATGCTGCGAGCTTTGCTTCCTGCCAAATTTCATGAAGAAATTTCGGGAAGTACCCTATAAGTTTTAATATGTTTACGAGTGTCAAAATATTCAGAATAAATGGCCATGTGTTTACTTAGAAGTTGTAATTGTGTTGACTTAGAAGCTTGATTTTTTTACAATTCCAAGGGACTGTAGACTTAAGTATTTGATATTAATTTTAATTCTATACCTCCACATGTTCTTGAGAAAAAGAATCTTGGCAAACCGACAGGCAGACAACAAAGTGGTCCTATAAGGATTCCTTTTTTTCCTTTTAAGTTAGGGAATCCTAAAAAGATGTGCTACTTTGGTAGTGGAACCTCAGTATGAAGGCAACATAAATAACGGATAGAATTATACCATATATAGATATGCAACATATACTAAACCAAGGTTTAGTATATGTTGAATATCTATATATGGTATAACATATAATGGTCATATATCACCCATGACATGATATTGCAACTTTATCATATCTTATATGTGAAATATTTAATTTCACAAACAAAACTTAAAGTACCTAGTGTCCATTAATTGTTTTTAGAATCAAATCAAGAAACACACGAAATATGCACTACAATGGGTGAAATTGTACAAGCATTTGCTTAAAGCATTGAAAAAAAGAAATTTTTATCCAGGATGATCTGATCCAGGATGACCTCCTAAATTAAATTTAGAAATATCGAAATTTTTTTTAAACATATCCCACGTTAAGCTTATCTATCAGACCTACTTAAAGATCAGGAATCTTTAACTGGAATAAAAAAATAATTTCATGCTTAGGGAATGACGTGGAAATATTCTATTTTGCTACCACATGAGCCTTCAGTCAAAAACTCAAAAAATTCTGCGAGTAAGAAATTTGAACTCTGGATAAATACTTATGATAAGTGACACATAACTATGGTGCTTATATAATTTCAGATTGATTTTAATAAATATGTATAAAAATGTGGATATACGTATGTAATATGTCTATATATAGAGTGTATTCCAAATAAAGAAAAAACTTATATTCCGATAATTGTTAATAATTAAATATTAATTTAATTTTATTATTTTATTTTCATGAATTAATTTTTCACAGAAATATTTCTAACAATTTATTAAAAATATATTTTTAATTTAATAATACTGTTAGCCGACAAGACGCAAAGCTCTCCGAGATAAATAGGAAAAACCCGACAAGATGCAAAGCTGGCCAAATTAATTTGGAAAGAGCCAACCTTAACTTGCCATCAGAATGTTTTAACTCCCATCCAAGCACGCCATTAGATGTTTCACATCAAAAACTATTTAAATATTTTCACAAAAAAATTTTCTAAAAACTCATTCGGAAAAATTTAACTAATCACACCTATAATTCAAATTATGAAAAAATGTAATGTCAGTACTACATATTGTCAGCTGATCTTAATTATATTTAATTTTGAAGAAAGATGTTAAGATAGTTTTTAAAGATTTGTTTGTCTGAGAGTAAATGGATTTTATTTAATAAATGTATTGAATGTTAAAAAATTTAATTATTTGAAATCTATTATCTACTAACAGCCTATTGGCCAGCCATATTGCAAAGGTCATGTAAGAGTCTCAGTAAGGTTATTAGGTACGTAAAGATTTAACCTACATTTACTATATATATAATGTAGGTTAATATATATATATATATATATATATATATATATATACATATATATATATATACATATTTATATATTTATTAGATCTGTCATTGACAGATCTAATATCCATGAATAAAGATTTCATAATAATCTTCTGCAATCTGAAGCAAGCTTTAATCTTAATCATGTACTTCATAAAACTGTTCGATAACTAAATTAATAGCTCATCCGCACTGCAATTGGTTTCGTTTCACAATGTTGGATCTTATATCCAGCCCATCTACAATACTTTGATAACTAACAGATATTTTATGACATTTTTTGTCATATTTGACCTAAATTGCTAATCAATATTCCATAACATATTTTATTGCAGCATCATCATATCTAGCATCTCTCAGTTCAATGAAGAGCTCTGTCCTTGGTTTTGATATTTTATTTGGTTCAATCTCATAAGAACGCAACTATACAGTTTTTGTATGGTTTGCCTATTTTATTTTAGTCAATACTTTTACTTTTGGAAGTCAGAATTAATGCAATAATCAAAATTTCCGATTCAGGAGAGTTTTAAGAAAAAAGCATCAATAAAAAATAGATTTTTGAAATTTTCTTTAAGTACATGCTTTTAAAGTAAGTCTACCAAATTTCATGCAAAAGTTCGTAACAAAATAGATCGAGGGGTTAGAGCAGCCGGCTCCACCTGACTATATGTATCATAAATCTGCTGTTCTTGCGGACTTGTACTTTTATACTTAAAATTTTTGTACTTTTATATATATATATCTATATATATATATATATATATATATATATATATATATATATATATATATATATATATATATATATATATATATATGTATATGTATATGTATATATATATATGTATATGTATATATATATATATATATATATATATATATATATATATATATATATATATAGATATATACACATAGAGATATAGAGATAAAGCATTATGGAAGATTTGACATCAGAGAAAAGTTAAATAAAAGTTGATCATTTTAATTTCTATCATATATCATGATCAGCATAGATCATATCAGAGTTACTAAGTGAACCAAAAGAATACAACTGAATGTGTAGTAAATAAGTTTGACCCAATAATCTGGTTCAATACAGCATTCAAGGTCTCTGCTACTCTTGACACTTCAAAGCCCTAATCCAATTTAGAAACACGAACATGATAGACCCGCCAGCTAATCCACTGGAGTTATTTATATGTACGGACATGTTGAACGATCCTAATAGGTTATGTGTGTCACTTCTGAATTATCCTTCATTTATGCATTGTGTGAAAATAATTTTGAATAAGGAAAATATAAGAAATAAAAACCAATTTTATTAAACCTTCAGTTGTTTTATAAGAATTATAATTTTCAATTAATTTATTCCAATATTAAATATGCTAATATTTCTAAGGGCTTTCACTCTGTTAACATTCTTGGCCAACATTGCACATACAAAAGTTACTTTTGCGTAAGTACTTAATTGCTTTCATATTTATATTATTATTTACGTATGTATATTTACATATTGTTATTTTAAAGTATTTTCGTGAATCATTTGTTGCACAACACTTCTCAATTCAATTTTCAATTAAGTTTATATTATTTTCTTAAAAACAATACGTACTAAATATATTGATTTTACCAAAGAATGAAATAATGTCTTTTGAATTGTGAATAATAATTAAAGTATATAAAAATATATATCCATCATTAGAAATATTTATGTCCCCATTATTACCCTAATTCATATTAAAACAACAATGTGTAGCAAATTTTCGATAATCTGTCTTCCTTGTTCACTTTCTTTACAGATGCACAAATCCATATTCTCTAATATATTGCTTCAATTCTTTAATGCGTAAACCAATTTCCAAATCTTACCATAGTTCTACATATTTTTATAACATCATTTTTGTCCAATGTTACCGCTTTATTCATTATGTTAATGCTGTCCCAAAGAATCATATAAAATTGTGAATAAAATATTTTATTTCTTGTCCAAAACTCCAAAATATTTATTGTATATTTATATTTAAAGATAATTGAAGTAAATTATTGTCTCATATAAGATATATTTAATGTTAAAAGCTGACTATTCGAATGGTAAGATAGATGCCAACGAACCTCTGTGCTAGAAATGTGCAACCTTTAGGACTATTTAAATCACTTTGGTTTAAATTGTTTAAATTTAATATACTATATTTTAGAACATTTATGGATTTGTCTTATGCATGACAAATCATTAACTATCTACTTCCTTTCTCATTTCAATCTTGTAAAAGAATTCATATTTTATTTATCAAATTATTATATAAAACAGACGACAGGAGAATATAAGCTTCACTGAACGCGAGAGTGGTTTATCGTTGCGTGACATATTGCCACTGCGCACGAAGCATTATGATAAGAATAGGGCACCAAAGCTCCTCGGTAGACCAACCATTGTTTACTTTCATGTTACTGTACTCTCATTGGACTCCATCAACGAGGAATCTATGGTAATATATTTTCTATTATTCTTTGAATGAGTGAGGTTAAATCAATAAACGTGAACATACATAATAGTTTATGTTCCTTTTTTAAGCATTAATAATGTTTAACCAATGATGATGGTAAGTATGACCTACATTAAATTGTGTTTAACCGTCTTTTACTAGTAAAAACATCTGAATGAAAATATATATATACGATACATTTAAGAATATAATGGAAAAGATAAAATTTTGTTCCACTTTGTATAGATGGTATTGTTTATTACTATAATACGTTATGTTATATAACTGTTTATATACTTAAATGAAAAAATTACAGATTAGGATACACTTTGGCTTCAATATGCAGAGGTAATTTTTTGTATCTCAATATCTCCCTGATGCAAATTAATTTTGGAGTTAGAATTATATAATTAATTCTAAACAGGTAGAAATTTCAAATAGATATATGGTGTTTGAAACAACACACAAGATTTTGAAGGTATTAAGTATACTTAACTTCATTTCAAAGCACTAAATATTTTATTTTTTTGATATGTAACTAAATTTTCCACCATTTTACTTAAAAATATAAATTGCTGAAGGCTTAAATAAATAAATAATATCTATTTACACTTATTTATTTACAAATAACAAATTGCTTCATTAACATAAACCCATGTTATAATAAATGTATTTGTACATAAGTAAAAATAAAAATTGGCAATTCAGGAAACAATTAAGAAAAAACTCGTCAAAAAAGTCCAAAATTTTTTTATATTTTTTTATGCAAATTTTTTGAAGACTATATCTATCAAATTTCATGTAAACATTTTTAATGTTAACAAGGTTACAGCATTTTAAAGTGGAGCAGATCAAATGTTTAGAGCAGCCAGCTCCAACTGTCTATATTTATTGTTTCGTCTGTATCACACTGTAGGAGCAAGAGAGAGCAGTGCGCGTGCACATTATTTTCTTTCTCTCTTCCTCTCATAGCCAGTGCATGATATATATATATATATATATATATATATATATATATATATATATATATATATATATATATATATATATATATGCGAGTTTGCTAGCGTTACACGAACGGGGATTTTTTTATTATTTTATTTCGTTCTGGAACAATTTTATAAATTATTATTTAGTTCAATACATTAAATATTCTATGTTTAAAGTGAATAAAATTGTAAATTCATTTTAAAGTTCATATTTTGTGAATTTGAAGTTTTAATTCAGTCGTGTGGTCTAAAGCACACTCGTTTTTTTTTTGTAATCAAAATGATTTTATAAACACAATGCATACTTGAATCATTAGTAGATTTCGATTTTTAAATCGAAAGAGGAAGTGGACCAATTTTATTAAGTTTAGTGTCAAAATTTTACAAATGCTTCTGGGCACGTTGAAATTTTAAGTAAATATAATGGTTGACACAAGAGACTTGACACTAGGCATCAGCTATGATAATGTTTATCTCAGTGTACTAATTATACTCAGGTATTTATAGAAAATAAGACTTGGCATGTAATAAAGCCAAAGCAAAGGTAAACACATTTAAAATAATTAAATTTGAATAATTCTTTACAATAATATGAAAATGGGACAATTTTCATTATATTTTAATAATAGGCAATTTCCCATATAATATCCATTACAAACCGACTGTATGTCACTCGTGTTTCTATCATTTAAGAGTCTGAAGATAAACATGTCAGTGATACCATGTTCATCTTCAGAGTCTGTTACAGCCACCATATTTTATAAAAATGGACTTGCTTATAGCAAACATAAATTTGAAGTAATAACTATTAATAGAAACAAGTATTAAAAAAAATTTACTGATTTATTTTAATGTTTTTCTTTTCCAATAAAATATATTTTAATTTGTAACTCGATAAAAACAAAGAGATGAATTAAGAAAATGTTTATTTGCAAAATAATTTAATTCAAGTGACCAATTAAAAAGCAATTTCAATCTTTAATCAGGTTTCACAAGTGGTTGAATAAAAATAAAAATAGCATTGTTTTTATCTCAAAATATTTAATTTCGTTGAGGACCTTATTAATCTGTAATAGTTTTATTAAAAATAAACAAACAAATTCAAAAAATTGTTTTAAAAATGCATTTTAATGGCTTTAAAAACATTTATTTAACTATAATATTTTAATAAGGCTGTCATTTATTTTTTATAATTTTTATAAAATATAGGGTAATGTATTTTGTTTATTTCATAATAAAACAAAGTTCATGTTTAAAAGAAAACCTATATGATTTTATAAAACCATTCTATTTAGTTTTGCTTTAAACTTTAGTGGAACTTATTTACTGCAGGTGCCTTATATACTTATGGTCTTTTTAAATTTCAAGAGAATAATAAACGAAAGAAGATTTTAAAAATATTACTCTGACTACAGACATATGTGGCGGACATCTTTCTTGCTCAATCCTGGCGAGACCCACGCCTTCGTCTACCAGAAAACATGCACGAGGAATACCGAATTCTAGATGTCGACTGGCTGAATAGTATCTGGCGACCTGACTGCTTCTTCAAGAATGCCAAGAAAGTCACATTTCATGAGATGAGCATTCCCAATCACTACTTGTGGCTGTATCATGATAATACACTACTATATATGTCTAAGTAGGTTTGTTTAAATATGGTATAAATTTCCAAGTATATATAATATATAGTTTCTATCTGCCTTATTTTATCACTACTATACTGAAAATATCTGTTACTCTCTTATAGAGATGTAACTAAGAAAAAAAATTATTTTTATAATAATAAATTAACAAGAAAGACTATAGAAAACCTTGCATGTAAGCAAAGATATATTATGAAAACAAAATTACAAACTTGAAATTAAATAACTTATGTGACTAATGTCTAATTAAATTTTTAGTTTGATCCTAAATATATTCAATAATAAGAATTATATTTCAATAAAATATTCAACACGCCTTCGTTGTTGAGAAAGTAATCTTATGGTACTAACAGACACATGCATTTCATTAGGTCTTATCTTTTATTAAAGCAATATTCATTTCTTGTCAAGTTTCTACATATTTTATATACTTTGTAATATTTATTCCATCATAATGGTTAAATCCGTTTAAGTATATAAAAAGTCAATGTGCTGTTAATCAATATTTTCTGAATTAGCATACATGCATATCAAAAGAATGATGAGATAATATTAAAATTATAATATTAGACATGGTTTGAAGAATAATTCCTGATTTGACAGTATACCATTGATGATAATGGAATGGGTCATTTTGGAATGTAACAAAGGCACCGAATTTTTATAAATACTATGAATACTATTTCCCATTTCAATAGGGAAAAAAAAAGAATAGCCACCTTTATAGAAAACTACATAGGGTTTGATTACAATAGGTTAGGGTTCAAGGTGCTCCCACATGAAAGTTTTATTTGTATATGTTTTGTTCCCATTTTTCAAATATTATAGTCACTTGCACTCAGGTAATAATATTATAAACCATTAAGATAAAGTGTACACCATTCCGTGATAGTCTGTTAATGCAGGAGTTTTTTTAGTTTAGTCACAAAATAAGAAAACCGTAAATATATTTGCAATATTGTGTAATGCTAATCAACCATATCTAACTACGACCAAAATAGCATGATTTCAAAGATAAATAATTGTTAAAAAAGTCATAACTAGCTTTGGTTCAGGACATTTGCGGTGTCGTGAGCGTAAGACAAAGAAGCAGTTTATATAGGCATTTCCAAGTATAGTACTTTGAAATTAGCATTTCAAAGTACTAAGTATTTTTTTTAATTCGTAATGATGTTCATAAATCTGCTAGTGGTGAACCTTATTGTGGGAGTATGATGCGATTATGAATAAAAGATATAAATTGTTTTTGGCCCTTACTTTTATTTGGGATTGAATGTCATTTAAACATTTTATATCAATATATTGAGTAAACACTTCAGAGTATTGCGATATAATTACGGGATACATTTTTTTAATCTTTTAACCCTTCCCATCAATCAAAATCAATTTAATGTTATTTTGTAAAGTAATAAATAATACTTATTTATAATGGGTCATGCATAGAATTTTATCCTTCTACTAATTTATTTAGAAATTATAGTCGTTAAGATTTAATATGTTTTCAGGTCCTGGAGTAAGATTTTTCATTCGTTTTACACGACAAAGTTAGTACACGACAAAGTTACGACAAACTAAGGATATATTAATACATCCTATGCATATACTAGTATCAGAAATTGGTTGAGTAAACAAATTTATTGAAGGTTCCCCGATCATCATTGATCATCCTAGTTTTCTCAAGAGAAGTCCTACAATCAGAAAACGAGTTCCAGACATTGACTATAACTGTGACTCATGTTGATGCAATAGAAGAAAAGATTAGATCATGATTCCAATGAGTTCAACAGTATTTTGATGAAAATTCTGTACAAAATTTTTATCTGTGCTAAATTCGTTTTTTGTACCTAAAACATGCTTTTTTAGCAAGAACAGGCACAACATGTGTGTATTGCAGATCAAGTAACAACAATAAGGATTGTCTTAGACTATTGCTTGATGCATCTGGAAGTGGAATGTTTTCAGCATTTTTTCCGTATAAGAGAATACCTGGAAAAATAGCCAAAGAACTGCTCAATTGGCAGAAACAACAATGGGTTGATGACGTGCGTAAACTCTCTTTTTTTAATTCGACTCTTTAACGGTACTAAAGAAAATGGGATAATTCTAGTTGTAACGTTATTTTGTTTCACTCATGCTTTGCAACCAATGAAAGTTACAAATTTTCACAGCTTGAAGAATGCCAAATGCAAAAATGTTAGTTCTTGATGTATAAAGAACAATGCCCATCACTTAAAAAGAAAAGACTTCAGTCCATTTCTTGATAAATCTATAAAGGAGATGCTGAAACACGAAACCATAAAAAATGAATTTCACAAGTGTGGGCTATATTGATTTAATAAAAAAGAGATCTTTTACGATGGGTTAGTAACATTTTCACTAACTCCACCCAACATAAATTTTGGAACAAATATTTCATCTATCTATTCATTGCCACAAGACCAATTCCATCTACGACACAAGATTTTAATGATTTTATTACAGACTTCAAGAAGCATTTGGGAACTGAGAAACAATATGCGTTTGATTAATACTTTGAAGGAAGGAACCAAGGAATAAGGGATGAAAATTTGTATTACTTTTGGAAAAGATGCCAAAATTTTGGTGGAGTGCCAAGATTCAATGCATTTGGGTGACTTCAGAGAAAATGCAAATGATTGCACTCTTACATGCAAGATTTTTTTTTTGTTGAACGATGGTATCACAGTATTGCAAATGATCGTGGGTGAAGACACTTTGATATATTTTTCTACTTCTAAAGCTACAAATAAAGCGACAACGGGTACATCAGGATCTGTCCTCATTGACGATGAAAGTAACAATAATGCCAGATATTGAAAATAGGCAAAAGACAAGGAAAGTGACACAATCTAAAATCAATAACAATACAGAGGCAGTCAAACAAGACATATTAATAAATAAGGATACAAACCTTAAAAAAGGTCACATAGCCAATTGCATAACGAATACGAAGAATACGTAAACATTGAAATATATTCTATAACAGGAAAATATCTAGATAAAAACTTTTCGGAGAAAAAAAAATGAGAAAGAGAAAATAGATCAACACTCAATTACAAGTAATCCAATTTCAGACTAGAACACCATCACACAAACTTTCCATTGAATTACAAAATAAGCCACATGTTGAGATTCCAGAAATGCAGTTGTTACGTGATTGGCAAAAATCACGTTTTCCAACTCCATTTAAAAAGAATTCACTTGTGCCGGGATGACTTTGGCGACATTAAAAAATTTTATAGAATATCAAAGATAATTAAATGATAAGATAGAAAAAATTGAACAAAGAAAAAAGAGCGAAAAGTTCAAAATAGTTAAAAGAACGAGTTTCAAAAAGCTTGCAGAAAAAATTGAAAGCAAAGAACTAAACGAACGAGGGGAAAATCAGAAGCAGAAAGAAAATAAACAAAATATATGTAAAAAGGTCAATAACATCGAGAGATTCAAATATGACTGACCATCCAAAGAGCAATTTTTTTAATGCTAAAAAAAATTAATCGGCTAATTTCAGTGAACAAGAGAGACATCTTTTCTATACTTGATTTCGATCGACTTAAAGATATTGTTTTACTTTCTCTAAACGTTCATAGAATCTCTGTTAACTTTTAAATTAGTTTTATTTTATTTGGCTTAAAAATTATTTGAAGACTTTTTATTTTTATACTAATTTATGACTATTACTTTCATTTATATGGAAGAGAGTTTAATAAACATATATCATTACATATTAAAAAGCATATCTCTTTAATTTATTTATATGTACTCATACGTATACATTTTTCTACCTTTTCTGGAAATTATCCTCAAATTTGAATGTGCTTTAATATCCCATGATATAGTATATTTACCTTGTGTAATGTGTTTATTTCATAAGTTATAATTTGTACTACTCGGCTTTTTATGACAGTTTGTTTTAATATAACATAACAAGTCATAATTTTGATGTGGGTACACCATTAAAATCAATGATTACATACGGGATTGAAACTTGAGTTTTGTAAAAGAAAGAAGGAAAAAAAATGAATTTAATGAAGATCAGGTCAGACTACTTTACAGGCAGAAAAATTAATATATCAGACTTGTTCAAAGTACGTAGAGAATAATTCATTTTTGGAAAAAGGCATAAACAAAGTGAGATGGGTAAAGCAATTAATATAGACTAATAATGATTTCATGAAAGGTAAAATAGGTGTGTCAGGATGATAGTGTGTAAATAACCTGCACATGTCTTACATTTGTGTCTTGTAGTCCCCAGCAGCATATATAGATAGAGACATTCCTCTGTCTGCTGCTAGATATTATCCCTAGGGGTTACGCTTCATTTTTTTATTAACATTAATATTATTATTTTACAGATTAACACTTGTGTTGTCTTGCGCCATGAAGTTTGAATCGTATCCACACGATACACAGAGCTGCTCGATGATGATAGAAAGTTGTGAGCAAATTTTGTTGAAAGTATATTTCCAATTATAATGTAAAGTGAACCAACTCCCTTAAATTGTGAATCTGGGTCAATCAATTAATAGTTTTTTATATGGATTAAAATGTTAAATTTGCTTTAGAATGTGGTATTTGGTCATCCTATCTTAAGTTAAAGATGAGTATTGTGCAAAACTAACCGCTGTCGCCATCATCCTTTTTATTATTCACTAAATAATATATAGCTGCAACGAAACTAATGTACTTATTTACTCAAATAACTGGATTCATTAGAGGATTTTCGTGTATTGTAATTGCCATCATCATTACTTCATTGCTTTTAATAAAGTTTAAGATATTAGCAATAGATGGCATTAATTATCCAAAAATTTTCTTGCTTTTCAAATAGAACAAAGTTTTAAAAATATCAGATAGATGACATTAGTTCCTCACAACTTAGTTTATTTTTTCTATAGCAGAGCATGCAATACAAAAACATAAGAAATTTAATTTTAATCAAAAGCTAATTCAAAAGCTAAAAAGTTTAAACTTATTTTATTACAAGTTAGACATTACAATCTACCCAATAACAAGTTTGTTAATGATCTACACATTTTGAGATCATGCATTTATTCATATATGCATTTATTCACCTTTGGAGATATAAATGCATAAATTGTGACATATTTCTGTGCGTTACACTCTTGAAGTGATCATGAGTATTTGGGAAGAGGGTTGCAAAATTTGTTTATAATCTTTAAGGGATAGATGGTGAAAAAATGAAATGAGACGATGTCATTGTCACAATATTAAATGCAGGACAAAAATAAGAGAAGGAAAATCCTATTTTTTTAAAGTTCAACCGTGACGCTGCCGTTTTTGTGTTCAACAATATAATTCATATTACATATAATTATTGCTACCAATTTAATGAATATTGTGCATATTTTGGGGAGCAAGAACAGTGTTAGTCACAAGGCATATTTGCCACCATCATTTACTCGTTAATGCAAGATGACTGCTGCTGGCTCGCATCATATACATACAGCTTCGTTCACTAAGAATTCCAGAAATACAGGAAAACAGTTTTCCCAGAAAACGTTTAAAATATGTCTACAAATACGGGTGTACCCGAATATGTGAAAAGGGAAATCTCACAATGCTAATTGGGAAAGATATAGTTCTATGTAAAAAATATATTGACTTTACTAGCTGTGTGTTATATGTCCAACAAATCTGTAGTTCACATAACTTTGCATAACTGACATACATAGTACAGCAAGACTTTTTTATTCATCAAAGGAAATAAAAAAGCCTTGCTCTACTAAATAAGTTAATTTTGTATCAACTAATTTACTTTCTCTTCATTCAATCACGCAGCTGCAATAAAACTGAATCTGCATATGGCATTAGGAAGTTGTAAATAAAAAAAAACGGCAACACCGTACAAATCACAGGAACATCTTGCCTTTTCTAATATTGCAAATGTTGTTCACAAACAAATATTGTCATCTCATATGTTTTTATATACATTCACTATGTACAATTATTCAAATCATTATAATTTAAGTCACGAGAACATCATCATTTATTTATTTGTCATTGTTTTTTTTATTCTGTAAAGTTTTTCATATTTCATTTCATTTTTATTTTTTTTATTTTATCTTTCTTTATGTGTTAATTCTTATTGTTTAATATTTAATCAAAATTAATTAACTGTTTTTTAATATGTTATTCCCATTAACTGGACACTTATCCCCACACCCCTAGAGGATAGATGCTCCATCCGAATCTCGTCCAGACTGGATGTTCAATGTATTAAAGGCATTATTTACAAAAAATAAAAACAACATTCTAAATCCCATACCCATCCCTATTGTAGCATAGCACTTTTAGCTGAAGCTATTTGCCACATAATGAAACAAACAAATACTTTAAGTGTGAGTAGAACTTGTGCTTTAGAGGATTTTACATCCAAACATTGTTAATTAATACTTTTATTTTTTCTTTTATTCTTTTTATTTTTCTTCAAAAAATGAATACTCATTTCTTTTAATTTTCCTATCAGTCAGAATTATTTCACATTTTCCAACTTGCAAACTTTTTAGATAAGGAGGTGGGAATGGTCTTTTCACACCTTTTTGATCTCAAATCACAAACAACACAGCTCAAAATTAAAAGAAAATTAGTTTTAGAATATGTGAACAAAGCTTTTCACATGACACCATACTTGATCTTGTTACTCCACCTTTAAATCTTAGTAACCCACTTCAGATCGCCATTTTTGAATAAAAAATAAATTATTTTCAAAATTGCTTTTGAATTTGCACAGAAAATTCTACAACTATGCCAAATTTCAAGCCATACTAGTAGCTAAGAAAACCAGCCCTGTCATGGAGGCAGATACCGAAATTTTACAATGAAGTTCGTTTTTATGCTTTAGGTATGAAACCCTAAAAATGATAGAAAACATATCAAAGAATTGCATTATTATAAAATAATTAATTTACAAAAAAAGAATTTCTTAAAAAAATTTAATTTTTCATATCTTCTTCGCTCACATGGATTTCAATATATGACAAAACTACTCTTACAAAGACTGATTTACATGAAAACCGACTTGAAAATCTAGACTGAAATCTTGAAAATTAGTTAAATAATTTTATACATTATAGGTATACTAAGGTGTCGCTTTCTTTTGAAAATGTTTGTTATCTAACTTAATTCTTTATATTAGAAATGAAGGTTCATGATATATATATTAATCCGCAGAAATAGCATTGTGACAATGTTCACCCATTTTAATGTGATATATTATGTAGATAGAGAAAGGCATCACATGCCGTTGCCGTTTCCAAAAAATAATTGATCCAAAAATTGACTCAATTGTCAATTTTGTCAATTTTTACATTAAATTTTTATCCCTTTTTCTATTATTTTTTATATTATTCTAAATACTTATTTATAAAGTTCGATAAAACTTAAAAATGATATGGCAGATAGTAGACTTGTTACTAACTTATTTATTTATAACGACACACCACAATGCAACAAGTGAAACCTATTAGTGTTATATTATAGCAGTCATTTTTAACCAAATTAAAATTAATTTTTTTTTTAATTTTGGAGAATGTGAAATAAGTTTCCTTTCAGTGTCTCACACAGTGCATGATTTGGTCTTCATTTGGAATACTACTGACCCTTTAGTAGTGAACCCGGACATTGAATTGCCTCAACTAGATATATCAAACAATTACACCGCCGACTGCACTATCGAGTACTCTACAGGTGAGTACTAAGTTAATTAACTGCTAGTTATATGAAATAAAAAAGTGAAATTTTCCACACAAGTGACTAAAAACTTTATAAAACTTAAGTTATTATTAAATTTATTAATAATGGCGAGATAATTAAACTTATATTCTGCAAGCTCCTCATATAAAAAAATATTTAAATCTACAAATTGTGATTCAGCTATAAAAATATACTATTTTGATGCATTGACATCAAAAATCATGGTGCCTGTGGAATGTTAATGGACCCAAAACAAAGTAAAAGGTGATGGTAAAATAATTTGGTATATAGATACAAAAAATTCTTAAAAACTAGCCATCATTATCGATCGTGCAAGTTTGATCATAGAAATTATCTGGCAAAATAAATTATAATAAAAACACCAGAAACGTACTCCAATGTCCAAAAATTTTAAATAACAAGAAAATTAATAATATACATAAAAATTACACTACTTCTATATTATTATGCATTACTATACAACCACTTAACCGTTTTAGTGCCATGGTTTTTTACTCATATATACTTAAAAATACCAAAGAAATCTTTTGTTTTTGATGTCATTTACCAAGGGTAAATGAAAAAAAACTGTATCCTTTCCAAAAATTATCCAATTTTAATAATGTTTTCTTAATAAAAACTTGTACAAGGATAATAAAATACAAAGAAAATTATGGAAATATATATTGTGAACAAAAATTATAACAAAAACTGAAATCAAGGTCACATCGTATTTCGCAGTTCAGTATTCGCAGTTCATCGTATTTCACAGTTCCATATCAGCAAAATAATTGTTATCGTCACTGTTATTACTATCACTCAAAATTTGCATTACACCAAATTGTGGGCACACCACAATGTCGCTCCGACTATCACTTTCTTCACAACTTGAAAAATAATTATTTTCACTTGAATTATTTTCGTAATTCCGTTTCATAAATAATCAAAAAAATTTTCTTTTCCTGAATAAACTAATTTTCAAGGTGTGAATTCGTAATTTAATATTTCATAGTTTCTTTTACCTTATACATATAAAACATGATAAATGTTTTATTTCTAAATAAAATATTCACAGCTGTATGATCATTCAAAGTACGATTGAACTTCTAGTGCAACCCATGAAACTATTTTGTCTCAAAGAATAAAGTAAGTAAGTTATTAAACAGTGTAACCAATTTGAAAAAATTAGATTTTTTATATCCAACGCAAATCAAAGTTTCTTAAATTGTTTGCGTCAGTGTATGAATAAACAAGGATAATTCAGTACGTGATACTGGAAATGATCTTTACTGGAACTTGATTTTTTATGTTATTATTTTAATTGTAATACGGGTATTTGCATACGGCTACGCTCATACTCATTTAAAATTTCATGAAACAGTAGCCCCATGTATCCATCGAGCATTGTTTGCTGCTTGCGAAGGGAGTTAGCAAGGACTGTAAAATACTGCCATCATCATATTAGGGAGATTTCACTTTCAAAATGTTGTTTAAACTATTAATACCTCATATGGATGTAATCATTAAAAATTATATAAATTGAGTGCTTTGTGTCATTTAGAGTTGTTAATTTACATTGCATCTGATAAAATAATGCACAACTGTAAAAACTTTAGAACATATAAATATAATTAATTAAAATAGAAACTTGTGTACTATTTTATTTTTACATACAACATAAACATTGCTGAGATAATGAAATCTATAAAATATTTTTTAATATTGAAATATGCAACATACCAACAAAAAATACCAAATTATAATCATATGTATTTTTTATAACTTATCTCCAATCTATTGGTAACAAAAATAATATTTTAAAACATAATGGCGAGGTGAATTTAAAAGCTTCAGATGGCGCCATAATTGTTGGTACCATTGTTATTATTGTCAATTTAAGGTTATGTTAGTGTCATATTTTAGTGCCATGTTTTAATTCATTGTGCAGTGGAATCCAATTTTCATGAAATATCCCACTGCCTTTTCATCACGGACAAGAGGACCATACTTACATTCTTGGTAGACACAAGCACTAATATATCTGTCCTACCATGAAGAAGCGGTACTTCAGCACAGCCACTACCGTTCTAGCTCTTCATCACCAACAACATTGTAATTCCTATGACTAAAAAAGTGGGGCTCTACCTATACCTATGATTTGTAACCAATACCTATGATATGATTTTATAAATTGCAATTCACTGTCGCTGTGGTTAGTAAACCCATCCTAAGGGCCGACATACTGAAACACTAGCTTATCGTGAACCTGAAAAACTGACACCAAATTGGCAAGCCTCGCCGTCAACGCAGAACTACGTACAACGAACATGCCAACAATTAAGAGCATTGATATGCAACAATTGTATCAGAATATCCTGGCAAAATATGCTGGCATCATTCACCTCAGATCCAAACATTGCGTCAAACATGTCATCGAAACAACCAGAGCACCCTAGCACTGTTGAGTGAGACCTCCACCGCCACATCGCCATGAGATATTCAGAAAGAGTTCAGGAATATGAATATCCAGCAGGGTCTATTCTATAAAACCCCCGGTCATCACGATTCAACTTTGTACCTAAAAAGAATGACGACATTCAAGCCTACGGTGACTACCTAAGCATACTATTTAAACTGTAATATTATTACAATTATAAAACTGTATATTATTATGTACTGTAATATTATTACAATTATAAAACTGTTTATTATTATGTACTGTTATATTATTACAATTATATACTCAGTATCAAGCTATCTTGTCAATTTATGTCTTAAAAAGTAATAATTTTTACCAAACACCACATATTTGACAATGACAAGATGCCATCTATTGGGATAAATTTGCATTTTTCCTCCCTACAGTGTAAATTGCTTTATATAGGTGTTATTAAATTAGTATAGTAAGCCAGCTTTTCTAGGTATCTATTTAAAAATACCACGATTGTGATCAATAACATTTTCATGTATTTATCCCGTTCTTCAGATTATTCAGACACTATTTCAACATTAAAGATGTTTTAAGACCAGTAATAAGTATCAAGCTTTAAGATAGATCTTGGCTTGGCCGGCTCACCGGTTTACGGTTCAAATTAACAATTTTAAAGAAATTCAGATTTCAATATTTTAATTTTCACTTTTTTTAAGGAAATTTTACCTGCTTGGCTGTGGTATTTGATTTGCGAAGAAGACTCGGCTACCATTTATTTCATACCTACATTCCATCAGCATTGATTGTGGTCATGTCATGGATATCGTTCTGGATAAAACCTGAAGCTATACCAGCAAGGGTCACTTTGGGTGTAACATCATTGCTGACATTGGGTTAGTTTACATTTTTATATCATGTTAATGTGTGGATATTCCTTATTTACAAATGATATAAAATATTTATAAATATTTTATATCATTTGTAAATAAGGAACATATAAGGATACTACAATTGATAATGCCATAAAACCCACTCGCCTTGCTCACCTGAACTGGAGGTACAAAAATATATATTTATCACGAGTTCATTAACTTAAAGTTCAGACGTCATTTAAAATGGAAAAATATTTTCTGTAATACAAAATCTTTAATTTAAATGCAATATTGAAATGGAAAATCTTAGTCTAAAAACTGTCGAACCATAGTTTTATCTACATAAAAACTGCAGTTTTTATAAAAAAACTATAGGCTTCAAGATATAAATATAATTTTTAATAAATATAAAATTATAAGTACTTTAGAATATATAGTCTATGACTATTACCAACACTCATCATCAAAATGAAGAGAAAAATGCAACAAAAAGCATGCCTTTTACTAATCCGTTCAATCAGTAATTTGATTTAACTTTTAAAATGGTAATTTATACATTTGAATAATGTATTGCTGGCTTAAACTTGTGTGGTTTTTTGTACATAAAATATTTAGTTATATTTGCTATTCTGCAATTTTTAATTCTGACATTCCTAAGTGATATTTTGTAGATTGTGTACATGACTCAAGTATATTTTAAGCTGCTAGTAATAATAGTGATAGATAATGGGTGTAAAGTTTAAGCGCTGGGAGAGTAAAGAATAGCAACCTTGCGATCTACTAGCAACCTATCATTGAAAACTCAATGCTTATGTAACCAGCACAAAACATTTAAAAACGAAACATTAGTTTGTGTAATGGAAATATAAAGATTATAAGTAATTTACTTGACGATTTGATAGTGAAATTATTTAAATAAAAAATGGCAGCGTCATCTGGCGGTACGCTAAACATTTTTTAGTGTCTTAAAAAACTTGTAAATTTTCTGTGATAAAAACTATTCTATACTTTAGTCTATAATATAATTTATTAGTAATTAAAGTAACAATATTTGATGAAGAATGGTTAATTTTTTTTAAAAAGCAAAATTAGTAATTATTTGTTAATGTTTATAACAAATTTAAAAATAAAACACTTTCAAATTTAAAAATTAGTTTGACATTATCGTAAAAAAATTTGAATAATTGCAAATTTGATAAATGATAACTTTTTACTTGCAAGACAGAAACTGCCTTGGATATTGAATTTATAAAGATTTTTTTTGTTTCTATTATTATGATTTTTATAGCATGTTAACATGCAGATAATCTTTATTTACGTATGACACAAAATGTTTATAAATATGCTATAACATAAATATTAATTTATCTTTTAACCTATTAACATTGAAATTGCATATAAGTCGTTGTAGGCTGGAGTTACAAACATATATCACAAATGCTCATCAAGGTCACATGTTACTTAAATTGGGAAAATTGTTTCTGTATTATAAAATCTCTAATTAAAATGCAATATTAACATTGAGAATTTAAATAAAAAAATTGTTGTTTTATCTTCACAACAACTCCAATTTTTACACAAAAACAATAGGTTAAAGTTTTTACTAAATATCTATAGTGTAAATATTTTAGAACTCTATACATGTTGTCATAGGTATTTGCAATGAACGCCAGTAAAGTTGTTCTTAATGTGGAGAAAATATGAAAAAAATGGATGCATCTCTTCCACTTTGATGAAATAGTAGTTTGAGCATTTGGGTAAAGTATCGTTGATAGAAACTTATATGGTTTTGCTTCATTACATATCTCTTAGTATTGGAATAATTTTCAGTTCTTTATTATTGTAACTACAAATTCATCCATATATGTGTTGATTTATGATTTAATACAATATTTCTTAAGTTAAATAAAGACAAGTAAAAACAGTGTTAAAGAGCAACCTTCAAGCATTGTGAAAGTAAGGGATAGCAAATTGAGGACTGAAAACAATCTTTCAATAAAGCACCAATGAGCGTCTCCAACACAAGATATTTTTACAAAAATATTGATGTGGATAGTGAAAATATAGAGATTATAAATTATTGACAATGAAACAATTTGTTTAATTTGTTATACTTACAACTCGCACTACGAGAATTCCATATATGTTTAGGCGTATATGAATATTTAAGCGTATATAGTATTTCTGCTATAATATTTACAAATAGTAATATCATTTCTCACCATATAAATAAATAAATATATTGTCTAGTATATCTTCCATAAATATGCATTTTAAAATACAAAGGAAACGGAAACGATGTGTCTATAAAATTTGAATTTCTTTGCTTCAAAAATACACTTGTTTTTATTTAGTTTAAAGCCTGCTTTTTTCGACACTTCAATAACTTAGCTTACTGATTCACATAAGCTTTTCTAATTTTTGAGTGAATGAAAATATCATCTACCAACACTTACATTTTTGAATTTGCTAAGTAAATTTGTTAAAATTTCTTGATATATTTCAGATGCTGAGGATATACCAAAAGGGAGTCTCTTGAAGGTATATCTTCCCCATAGTGTGGCAAATGTTAATATTTTCTGAGTTATTTTTGACAACTTAATTTGCCATAATCCTTTCATGCACTACCTTTGAAAAACCTATTTAACAATACCCTCCAGAATGGGTTATGCAAATAAAATAATTTACCAACACTACATACAGGAGTAGTACCTTAAAATTTTTCGAAGATTATATTGCATAACTTTATAAATATGTATAATTATGCCAAATTTCTGCGAGTAAAATGGCTGTGACCTACGAACGGACAAACTGACGGATGTGGTGAAAATATAAACGTTCCTAATTTGGCAAGGAATCCTGAATCCGGAAGTGTTGTGAATATCATTAGAAATATTTTTTAAAATTTCATTAGGAACTGTGACTTTTTCTAAGATGAAAACTAGCTTACACGTTAGTCTATGTAATATTCTACATATTTGTACTATCAAGTGTGAAAAATTTCGTAAGCATCTGTCCATTTTCATTTAAATTTGTAAAAATTATATATACATTACAATTTAAAAAGGGGTTGAAATTAAAATAAAACATTTTCCATTAATGATATTAAGGTATGAAATTTGATGACTTTTTGATATATTATTCAATCTATAAATATCTAACTTAGTTTAAAATTTAAAAATTATTTGCCGTTTAGTTTGGTAAAAATCACTCTCGAAAATTGAACAATTAACGTTACAAGGAAGTAATAATTTTACCACAGTTTTAATTTAATTTCCGAAACCAATCAAGCGATTTGTCTATAAAACCAGGTCAATGCGCAAATATGTCATAACAATGTTTGAAAAAAAAAATTATTGTACAATCAATATTACGGATATTGTACAATCAACATTACGGTCAATTTTAATTTTATTTAAAAAACCCATCTAGAAATTTGTCTAAAAAACAAAGTCAATGTAAAATGATGTCATATCATCATTTAAAAAAAATGATTTACCATTTATTTTTAGTAAAAATCACTCTCAAAAATTGTGCAGGAAAATTACTAATTCCAGCACACTTAATTTTTTTTTAAAATGCTTCGAGCGATTTGTCTAAACAACTAAATTAATGTAAAATGAAGTTCCATTAAAATAAAAAAAAAAATATTTATCATTTAGTTTTGGTAAAAAATGTAGGTATTTTTTTTATAGTGACAATATTTAGGAGATAATTTTCTGTGTATAGGACAGAACATTGATTTTATAAAGACTATTAATTATATAGATAATTTTACAGTGTTCGATTTGGTTTTGTTTTATATGATATAAAATTGTAAATTTCTAATCAACCTGTGTTAATTTGATTTACAGTGCTATATTCCTTGTGAAGGCGTAAATAATTAATTATTGTCAATATATAATGTATTTCCTTGATCTCAGTAACACACCAATATTTTATATAAAATATTTTATAGGTACTTCACTAAGTGCAACAAGTTAAATGTCTTTTATTTGCGTCACAAGTCTAAAGAAAACATTAGTTATCAGAGCATCACAACGACAATGTTTACTCGAAATACTAAAATACATTTAATTTGCCACGGTTCTAACTAAACTCTGTTAAAACTAAATGTCTGTGGTGTAAAATGCTAAATATATTTGCAACTGAAGATTTTTTATTGATATACTGTGAGATTCGCGTACTTCTACTGCAACTGGTTAACATTTAGGCTTTTTGTGTGTAATATGCTTTTTATGTTTAACAATTGATTTCACAGAAAAAAAACTTAATCCATGAGCCAATCAATTCTATATGCATCTACTTTCACTCTGCACTGTATTGCTACAATATTGTTTAACATAGCAACTCCATTTTTGGGAGCTAACACAACTTTCGCCACTTAAGTTTGTTTTTTCATACAATGGAAGAAAATAAAATTTTATCGGTAATTCTGGAAAATGTTTTTAAATATTTTTTTCCGTTCCCAGCTACACAGAATACACAATCACAACAGTCCCTACCACCGGTGTCTTATGTGAAAGCCATAGACGTGTGGATGTCATCATGTTCTGTCTTTGTTTTTCTCTCCCTGTTCGAGTTTGCTGTCGTGAATAATTACATGGGTCCTGTTGCGACTAAAGCTATGAAAGGATATTCCGACGAGGATCTAACAGACTTGCAACATTTACATGTGGGTATTTCGCATTTAAGTGAAATAGGTATTGTTCATAAAAAAATGTGAAATATTTCAATAAGCTTATTTGTTTTTCTTTCAAAATATATACAACTAATAAACCTACGAGTTTTTTGCAGCAAATTCTGGAACGTAATAGAAACTTCTCGAAACCTCTGATGAGGTAAATAAAGATTTTATTTGGATTTTCTATTTAATTAGCGACTGAGTTTCGGTGAAATATCATAAAATGTTTGGAACAAAAGTTGAACGTCAATTTATATTTTGGTAATTTTTTACCTATAGCTTATAGTTTTCAAGTACTCTGCTGAAAAATGTTCAAGAAATTGGCATTTTTTAGATTTTTGTGAGTTAAACATTAAAAATAAATTGAAGAAATGGATCTTAAAGAAAATTATTTTCTGAAATATGCAGTTGAAATATATGTATATAAATTTTTAATAAATTTAATTTCCGGCACATTAAGATATAACCACAAGATATCTCGAGATTTCACCAAATATACCTAAACTACATCCTGCAAAAAGGAAACAATAGAATCCTTATTAAATATGTAGTTACGAAATCCGTCTTATGTATCTTCATATCTCACAACCATTTTTCTCAGAAATTATTGGCAACATATAAAAATAACTTAAAGATTAATCCATGTCTTCAATTTCATTTCAGTATTTAACTCACATAAATCAGAAAAATACTATTTTTGTGAATGTTATTTTGACGTATTACTCGAAACCCGTAAGAGTAGCATATATAAAGAAATATATGCTTAAAAACAAAAAGTTGTGTTTTGCATTGACCTTCAACTTTTGTTACAAATTTTTGTTCATATTTAAATCTTTATGTGTAATATGGTCGACACAGTGAAAAAGGCTTGCCATTTTCCAAGATGGCGGCCGTAGAACAGCATGCACTAGTGTCGAATTTTTATATTTTATTTTTGAATGCTAATACTAAACCTATGCAAAGTATCAATTTCTGAACTATCACTAGGTACAGGCTTATTCTGAACTAATATGACTAAACTACTTGATAGAGATAGTGGGTTTATTAGCTGTCAACCTAATATTACACAAGTAATACAATTACTTTCACAACATTTTAATATAAAAAAAGGAAAATTAAATGTATTCACAAAAAATTATGAACAAATAAAATAATTGATATGTATATGTCTCGAACTGTCATTTGAAGAGAAAAATTACTCCAATTGTGTAGCAGGACTACAATGCTAAAATTAAGAACACTTGCTAAGTGGCAAAATTTTCATCTATAAAAATTCTACATATAACTTTTTGAATGGAACTTTATTTGCCTCTCGTCTGGTTTAAAGAGATAAGTAGAAAAGTAATATATTTGTGATGCTTTCATTTCTGGAATAAATATTTGGATGACCAAGCAAGGTATGTTTATTTCTCAGATTGGGAAGTCATTGAGTTGTTCTCTATTTAAGAATCATGTTATTGAGAAGTTATTGAGAACAATATATAAGATCAGTGTTATTGAGAGCAATATATAAGAACCATGTTATTGAGTAGTTACTGAGAGCAATATATAAGAAACATGTTTATCAGAAAATAAAGCATTGCATTGCATTTGAGCGAACTGGATTGGAATGATTGAGTTATAAAATGTTTCCATTGACTTCTTAACCTATTCCAGTGACTGATTGAACATTGTTAAAGATAAAAATTGTGGATGTTAAACAACACACTTTTAGGTTCTTTATAGTTTTTTGTCGAATTTTATAGGGGATCAAAACAAACGCAGGGGAATAAATTGATCTTTGTTTCAAATCTGACATAGTAAATCTTATGACTGCAAAGTCGAGATTGAAAAGAGAAAGCCGGTAGGCATATCAGGCAGAAAGACCGGTGTATTAAATCCGCCCACCAAATTTAATGAGAAGAAATTTTTGAGAAATTAAATTTTTTATTGCAAATAACACATAATGTATATCGCAAGTGACGCACATAATATGAATTCCAAATATATATTGTAAATTTCAAACACTTCAGACCAAGGATTCCTTATCTTTTTTGAGTTAAGCTCCCCGGGTTGTAAGAAAATATTCGTACCACCCCCTTTATTTTTTTTCATTGTTACAATAAAAAACATCATTTTCATGACATTTATTTGTCAATTACAAACATATTCAAATAAATTGCAATTTTGCTATTCACTGCCTAAATGAATATTCAGCTGCATGCAGATGCAGATTTAAGGTACCAAATGAATTTTCTTTTAGAACATCCAAACACATTGGGACCTCTTATCGCTTTATGCCCCCATAGAGAGGCATCCACTCGTTGGGAAGTCCTACTTTAGACTTATTTGATTTTCATTAATTGTAGTCCAAAACGGTTATCATTACAATTCTTATATAATAGTAATTGAGACATTATCATTATTTTATACTAAACAAGGCGTTTTAATTGTAAACCTTCTTTGAAAGGAAGTGGACATATTATTAAATTGAATAACAACCAGGAAATATTTATTTTACGGATGCATTAATTCACTATACAAGGTACATTGTTTTGCACAGTAATACAGTAGTCAGTATGACTACCTAATAAATTTAATTTATATGACCTTTGTCTAGATCATTTTTTGTATTTATTCTAGAATAGTATAATAAAACCTGACCCTCATATTAAAGTGTCATTATTAAATAAACAAACTCATAGTAGTTTTTGTCACTTGGAATTAATGAAGAATCTTTGTTAGAATAAACTATATCTTTCTCAAGAATTTTTCAATGTACCTGTTTAAATAATATGTATCTTAATATATATATTCACAGAAAAGATGCTGAGTATGTCTATGTTATCTTTGGGAATGTTTCACCACATTTTTAGCAAAGGGTTCATTTGGATTCTCGCTATTTTGCTATTGAAAGAAAATAAATGTTCAACATAGGTGTAACTAGGATTTTTAACTATGGCTCCAGCTCCCTTCAAGCTTACATTGTATGTCTATCTGTGAATCTATATTAATCTATCATTGAAAACAATACAAATATATCATAGAAGATTTTTAAAAATAATCAGAATCAACCTTCTGAAACCAAAACAAGTATTTTCAAATTAAAAATTAATTATATAGATTTCATTTTTTAATTATATCCCAAATGAGTTTCGTTAATCTATCTGCATCTCATGATGTCGAACAATCAATTAAAGAAAGAAAATTTTCTTTCACAATTAAATCCATTCCATACTCTATAACTATGGACAACTGCTCTTGTTTTTATAATCTTGCATTGCCTACAATTGGAGAAAAGAACCTCCATACTTAGGTCTATCTTCCTATTTCTTACAGAATAAGCTGTTATACAATGTGCTGTGATAATTGAATTTTGAACTTTCAGGTTGCAAAAAGTTATGATTTTCAAAATATTTTGAAAAACTATTATTTGCAGCCTTGTCTTTACAATGCCTTCGTCATATTATTTTTATTCCTTTCATAAAATATATTTTATTCTAAATAACATCCTCTATGTGTTCTTGACAGGTTTTAATTAATAAGCTCTCGGTAAACAAACTGAGAGTTAATTAATTAATATCTAGTAATGTTTTAGAAGGTAATATTTTCGAAAATAATCTGTATTTTGGTAATTCAATAACACCTTAATAACGTGATAGTTTTCTTTAAGAACACTTGGAAAATATTTAATTTTATAAATTTAAATAATGAAATGAGCGCCAACTCCAAAAAAAAGTCTGTCCAGCTCATAAATTGTGTTCCTGACCTTAGCTCGCCTTTTCCAATCCAACTTTTTATGAATTGTATGATGCATAAATTATTATTAACCTTTTTGACAAGTCATATCTCAAAATCTGTTCTTATACTCAACTTGAATTTTTCTTTAAGCATAATATCAAAGAGAACAGTTAGACTACAATGCATTTTAATGTTTTTGGATTCCCAAATAGGAGAAAAAAACCTCTGTTTTTGGGGTCACTCTCTTACAGGTTTGCAAAATGTTTAAATTATCGTGGATACTTTGCCTAATTTAGTTATAGACTTATGATATTGATATTAACAGCTAAAATCATTATGAATTATTAGCAGCTGTTCACACGCGCGCCTCATGCTGGTCGAGGAAGTGCTGCTGTCCCACAATACGACACATTCTGCAATGGAAGAGAAACGGCTGTCTACATTGACCATTTTTCCAGATTCTTCTTTCCATTTTCTTTTTTTATTTTAAATGTTGTTTACTGGTCTACTTTTCTCTGAGTAAATGAATTGTTGACGTAAAATTGCATTTTAATTTCATTTCTTATTTTTTACATTAGGGACTGTGCAAAAAAATATATAAAAAAATGTTCACAACACCATAAATGACAGAGATGAAACTTATGGGTTTGTCACATCTTTGAGAATTTTTTAGATGATAAATATTGGCAAAATATAAGAAGTACAAATGACAAATAAAAAAAACTATTTAAAGCAAATCATATCATTAATGTAACAATTTTTTTTATAATTAATTACTTCCAATAATTCGGATTTATTTTGATTGTATATTTTATGAGTATAGATAAGTCTTAATTTTCCTGAAGGTAGAAAATGATTTTTCAGCTGTTGGAGTTGAATCAAGAATAATTTTTTTTACATTTTGGTCCTAAAATTGAGTTGTCGTGATTGGCGATATAATTTTCTAAAATAACACAAATCAGAACATGGAAACAATACTCAAAATCTATTGAATTTATCACTGGCTAATTTAACCTTATTACATAATAATTCTGTTTTAACTATAACAAGTTTTTGAATATTTTATATTGCCGCAATTAAGTAATTTTATTTTCTATTACAAAACAATTCGTGTAGTCTTTTAGGGAAAATTGATCAGTAAATTTTTCAGTTGTCTGTTATTCTCCCGTCATTTTGTGAAATCTTTCTCTGGAAGACTAAGTTCTTATATTATTAGTTTTACTACTAATAAATAGTAGGTACACTATATTTGCAACAGGCACCTTTTTTTACTAAATATGTAATAAGAAAAAGTTTCACGCAATGATTTTGAAAGAAGTATGTAGGTATCTTCTTTCATATCCTGTAGAAAATGTATACCCTTTATAGAGAAAGATGATATCTTCAGGCGGAGTCCATTGTGTAATATTACTTACATTTCCGTAACTATTCTCCGATGGGAGGTTTTTCTTTACAAATGAACCGAAATTATGAGGATGCTATTTTCAGCATTTGTGGAAAATGCTGGTATCCAAGCATTAATAGATAAAAAAACATCAGATACAGACAGGCTTTTTTTCTTGTTGGAGTTTGAATTTTGTTGGAGAGTTCAATGATGAAAGTTATAGATTTTTTTCTGACTTAAACAGATTTATAACATAACAAAATTTTTAAATTTGTGTCTACACAATGCAATAGCAATGTAACTATTTGTAATAAAATTACTCAAATCTCTTGCTTATTGTTAACAATTCAACTTAATGGAAAAATAATCAATAAAAATAAAATGAAATAATCAATTTATAAAAACAATATAATTAATCATTAAGTATATGTGTAAAAATGTACAATGTAAAATGTAACTATACCATAGATATTTACAGGCATATTTTTAATCTTAGCTTGAACAATATGTTACATCTGATTATAAAAAATATAACGTAATTTAATGTAAATTAAATATTTTAATTGAACATAACGTAATTTAATGTAAATTAAATATTTTAAATTTGAACTATCCAAAAAAAATTAAAACAGCTCTAATTTCCAATATCTTAAAACAAGAAAAAAGAATCTATCAATAGAAAAAAGATGAATTTTAACACTTGGAAATTAGGAACAGAACCCGATTGCAAGAAATATAATGCAGGACATATATCTGAAATTTAAATAATGGCATAAATAAATTGAAGTAGCTCTGTAAATAAAATATTTATATGCTAAAGCTATGATTAAAAAATGGAGCAGTTAGTGTTGAAATTACTATTATTGTAGTTCTTGGTGGAAAACATCTTATTTAAAGGTGTTATAGGGTTGGCAATTAAGAAATGAACACAACAAATTTACACCTGTTTTATTTATTTTTCACAATGCTGAACAATTCTCAAAATTTTAATGGAGACAAAGCAATGATACCATAATTGTCTATGTGAGACTTACAAATTACCATGACCGATCTGAACTCGTAGTTCAGAAGCTATTTCAAGAGATCTCTCAGTGCCTCTGTGTAAAAATCTCCAATAAACAGAAGAGGTTTGTTTGGAATGTATATTTAATGGAATTAGCTATCATATGAAAAAATAAAATACAGAATAATTTCGATAATATTTTTATTTATCTAACTTTATATTTCGATTATATCCTTGTTTTTCAATTTCGAAGTTCGGAATAACAAAGTAAACATAATTCACCACATAATATCATTGGGAATTTTGTTTGCATTTTTCATTTATTTTATCACACAAGCGGAAACAAACCAGTTATTTCAAAGGAATGAAATGAAAATTATTAAATTTCCGCGCCTTAAATGGATCTTTAGAAGACAATGTTGACAGCTTTGAAAAAATAAGTAAGTGAAAGTTCAATAATAATAATGGCTAAAAAAACTTTAGGTCAAGAGAAGCTTTATACTAAATGCCCATCAGATGATTTCAATGACGTTAGCTGTCAAATTTGTATTGCTTTGTGAAATGTTCTGGTAGTATTTGTTGTTTTGAAAAATTAACTGTCATGAAAGTTTAATTCTTATGATAAAGAAAATTCGAAATGATGTTTTAGTGCAAAATGGCATTTATAAATATCGGCTTACATATAAAACAAGGCCGCTGACAGCAGGTAAATATAAATTTAGATTTTTTTTGGTATTGCCATTGTCAATTAAGAATTGCAATATATTTATTTTGGAATAATGATTGAAATCCAAATCTGAAGTCTTTGTACTGCTATTTTTTCAGCCCATTTACTAAAATAATAAAGGTAATAAGTGACATAAAACAGAAATATATGTTATATATTAGTTTATCAACAAGATGAAGATGAACATAAGGGTCATTTGAAAATTATAGTTTTCCTTAGTATTTCTCTAGAAAATTTTCTAAATTTTTCTAATAATTTTAATAAATCATATATACAATGCAAAAAGTGAAGGTTTGCAAGCATAAACAGTACTGGTATATAAATATGGCATAAAATACTGGTAATATTAAATTATAAAATATTGTGTATTGTTATTTTATACTAAATTGTCGCAAATCAAAGAACTATGGAAAATTATATACACAATTTTCTTTTGACAAAGTCTGGTCGCAATTTTCGAAAAACTTATTAATATTACTTATTTGATTTGACATTATAGATTTTCTATTATGGCACGCCTAGATGTTGAAAGTAGAATTAAATATTCGATTGTCTATAGAAATTATGTCATTGTCTATGGTAATACAGAACGGAATCTTGTAAAAGATTAGGCCATTATTTCATAAAACAAATGTACAGTAACTCGCTGAAAACATCCTTAGGACCGCTATTTAATTTCAACTTTGTATATTATTGTAAATCGTATCGTGCGTCTGCATAATACGCTGATTAAAATCATTTTATCTTCGTCTGCAGTACCGGAAGCGTTCAGAAAAGATTTTGCATTCAAGTCAGTCAGTGAAGACGTAAGGTAAACGTCGATTTTGATATTATTTTTTTCGTATCAAATAATTACGAGGTATGTTTAGCAAATAGTCAGATATCCTTCGTGCTTTTACAGTTTTGATGAGAACACTTTAAAGATGTTATCAAATTATTTTTAGCACTGACAGATTTCATATGAAAGTCTGGACTTGACTTTTTGCCACATATCCAACGATTGAGGTCTTTTTATTAAGCAAACTTGTTGCGGATGTTTTGATCTGATACTTCGAGGCTTGACAAAATTGATTTTGCATAAGTATTATTGCAAAACGATTGCATTCGCTTGTGCCCACACAAAGCTGTTTTTGTCTTAAAGCTGAGAGCAAACGATGTGAAAATGTCAAATAGTAAACGTACTTGTCAACTCGATTGAGTCATTCAGTTCTCGTAAATAAATATAAACCCATACTTATAAACAATTTGTGAAATTTTATTTTAAGCAGTTCTAATCGGGCGAATCGATTGAAGAGGTGATATAATTTGGTTTACCGTTTTATTAGGATAATATTGTAAATAAGAAAATGTCCTTTACTCAATTTCGTGTGAATGTTATGATAAAAATAGGTTCATTCTATGTTTTTGTACGATTATAGCGCAGTTTATTTAAATCATATGTTTTTAAAGTATTTATGGATTATTTTTAATAGCAGTTTTCTGCAAACATAAGGTACAATGATTTTGTTCAAAACTCACAATAAATGTCTTTCTGGGCTCCACTTTTCTCAATTTTAAATTATTTTCATTCTTTTAAATGACTGAAAACTGACATTTTGTACTTTATTAAGATAATTGCACTGATTTTAAGAATAGTGGACTATGTTACAATCTGTGTTAAAAGCGAAAAATAATGAGGGGTCAAGTATGTTCATAGTTTTAAAAAAATACAGCTAGTTATTGGCAATCAATTTGTGACACATTTGGTAACCAAATACTGTTAAAAACAAATCTAGGACGCATCATACTTATTTGTTTATTGTTGTGACCTGATAAAATTGTATCCCAGTTTTGTTAATGTTTATAATTTTTATTATGTTTTTTTAAACTCTAGCAAATTATGTGATTTTGTGCAGTGAATGCTATTTTATTATTGCTCTTTTCTAAGTGAATAGTGGTCAGTGTTGTTTTGATAACTCCAATTTGAGTGTCTAGATATTTCTTGTTTATAAATTACCATATGTTGCTTGAATAAAGAATTGTCTGATAAAAGATTACAAAAGATTACGGTCGATAATTGTTTCTTGATAAAAACGAGTGTTGATTGCTACATTATTGTGTTTGTTAAAATTAATTTGTCTAAGTGGGTAGATTAATCAAGAAATGTTTCTATAATTTGTGGTTTGTGTGTGATACTGTGTATGGAAAGTGATAATTTAGTGAAAATTATTGACAATGTATATATAATACTTGACAATTGCAAGTTAAAGGGAACTGTGATTGCTTTTCACAAGAAGAAAGTCTAATAGGTTGTATAATTGTGAAATATCACAAGCCTTAATAATCTTTGCATCTAGTGTGTTGGCTGTTTAAAAACTGGTAATTTTAATTATAAAATATCAATTATCATAAATTAATAACGAAATCTACATCATATTAATATTATTTAAATTTATTAATTGATAATATACTACACAAAAACTATTTTGTTTGACTTTGAAAGAGTGCAAAACATAGTAATTTGCAGAAAATGAAATTAATATTAGGCATATTTAAAAAATATGAAAAATTCAGCAAATAATATTTTTTGCAACGAGGCCTTAAGATACAATACTGTTGCCTGACCTTTAAATTTGTGAATCCTTGTAACTTATTTTTGAGAATTTATATCTAGATTATTAAAAGCATCTTGTTAATTTTGGTCTATCTATATAGATCCTTCAGGGTTGTCCCTGAGCAGTTATAATAGCCATTTAAAAAAGTAGTGCACATAATATAATTCAACAAGTGTACGAGCAGTTATGTTATTGGGTAATTGTGTTACTGCCAGACACATGGGATGGATCGGCGCTATGTTTTGTTTGTTTTATTTTTACATTTTTAAATAAAAAACAGCTGGTGTCAATTGGCTGTATTTTTTAAGTTAGGCCCTGTTATTTAATAATTTTCAATTGAAATTTGTGATAATATATTTTTAGGTGATGATTATTATCCGAGATAATATTTACAAGATAGCATACGGAGAAAGATATTGTTGGAAGGAGGGAGTTTCCTTCTAATATTGTTAAAGATAATAATATTTTGTTTAGCGAGTGTACTATTTTATTCTCGTAGAATTGTTTTCTCTTTGTTTTATTGCTCTTAATTTTAGATAAAAACCTAGTGTGATGACAGCATATAAATGAGTGTAGTCATCAAAATAGGTGAAGTAATATCAGTAAGTCGATAGGTAAAAATTCCGAGGTAATCGTGGAAATTGAAAATATTTTTTCCTTCTATTAGTTTTTATTTTTAAATTTTGTTTTTGTTAAATTTGACTACTTTTTTAACCCATTTACATTCGGTTTTGTGTTTTTTGTAATCTATTATGTCTGTAATATTTATATTTGATCAGAAAAATCATGAGGAAAAATAGATACAAACGGGTTTTATAGTCAAAACTTGCATTTAACTGCCGACTTCTTATTTGTAGGGTTGAAAATATTGATCAGAAGGCATTGTTCTATTTTGACATACATTGGTTTCATTGGTTTTCATATATTCTTCCATAAATATTCTTATTTCTTTCAGCCTTATACATCGACTTTCAGAATTTCTTTAATATCATTGATATACACTTATAGAGGTCATTGACACATTGATACTACGCACAGCATCCATATATGTATTTTTTGTTACTTTGACTGTGCAAATATTCTAGAATAATACAAACTTTGAATATTTAACCTGTTTCTGGCAAGTCTTTTGTTTTGTTCTATAGATTTTATTTTAACCCTGAGGAATAAATTGGACATTTGACAGTTTACTAAACAAGCAAATATATGGAGTAAGACTTTTTTGATAGAATATAAGATTAGGTTAAAAACATATATTAACATTGGGAACCCTAGGTAGATGAGAATGTATGAAGTGATCTGATGTCGGTGTCCTGAGTTATAATTACTGCTAGGATGAATGCTACTTCATTTTTACATTGTTTTGTTACAATTTAAATAGTTTGAGCATCATATATAACTAAATTATATATTTTATACTTTTAGCCAATTTCTTAACTTTAATTTTTAAGGTAGAATTTGAGGAAAATTGAAAGGGGATATAAGCAAAACATTGATTTTCCATTGTGGATCTTTCATATTATTAATGTGCTGTTAAGTTATCAAATATATTGTGCCTGTTTTAGGATTGATGATTCATTTCCTGGTTGGTAGAATGGGCAATATTTTTGTGAATTCGGAGCGAACAGAAGTAACATTTGTTAAAAATAACTTCAATGATATATTTACAGATTTGTTTTCCTTGCTAATTTCATTTGATATTGTATTGTCAGCAGATTGGATTAATATCACTGACAAGAGTAAATACTTGGGCAATGATACATCTTGTCCAGTTGCAACTAGGCTTAGCAGTTGGAGTTAGTTATTTGTCATCTGTGTTAGGTCAGCCAGCAAAAACTGCCAGTATTGGTTGAGCTTCATTTAACATTGGTACAGGGCGTAAGGCACGTTATTAACCCATTGTGAGGTGTTTCGAATTTGGCATTAGTTCTTGTTCACAATTTTAGGGTTCGTTAACTTTAGAATGACAAAAATGGAACCCTTTTAATATCACTTTTTCATCCGTCTGTCTGTCTGTCAAGACTCTTTCAAGAACGGATAGAGATATCAAGTTGAAATTAATAGCAAGTCTAAGGTCTGCGAACTTATTGTGCAAATTCAAGCTTTTAACACTGTAATAAAATGAGGCTTTGCACTTCAAATGTCACATCTTTTGGTACTGCTTCACTCATTAAAACTTAAAGAGTACTTCTCGTTGACCTAGAAATTATCTGGAAATTTGACATGAAAGTAGTTGTCACATTCTTTTTATGAGGAATTATGTGACAAACTTTATTTTCCTTTTTTGTATATTTGTAAAGTACCTACCTACTTTTAAGTTTTATGATAATATGACTTAACGATACAGAACTTTCAGGTTGCGAAACTTACTCGCACTTGACAGTCCTTTTTCTTGTGTTATTGGTTTGTAACTAACGCTGTATGTGTGTAATAGTCATTCTTTTTTAGTGTCAAAAAAGGTAGACTGTTAATTGACCAATCTTCATAATATTTATAGTTTTGAAAGTTGTAGATTTGTAATATTTCCCATTGTAATGTGGTAATTGGTAATGTCAGCATGCTCATTTGTTTTTACTGTATACACTATGTTCTTAAGTATACAGTTGTCCATACACACCTGTAATAGTTTCTATATTTGACCGGGGTTTAGTGGATTTATAAGCAAGGTGCAAAGAATAACAAATCTCGAAGTCTAGAATTTCTAGATTTTTTCTTTTAATAGTTTGAATAAGTAAAATAAACTCTGTAGATTTTTATGAAGAGTTGCAGGTTTACAGAATTAATGAATAATCCTGTTTTTATTCTGGGCATGTCAATAAATATAGCTACTGTAATAGAGAATTTAAATTGTATATTACTGCTTGGCTCAGGAATATGGTTGTGAATAATATTGTCATCATCATTTTTCTGTAGTATTATGATTCTCTTTATTAGCTTGTTCCTTAAAATGACTACTCTAGGAAGGATATACTTGTCTTTAGGCTGTTTATATGTATATAGAATCGGCAATATCCCTGACTACCTTATTTACAAAAAAATCACTTTTGTCTAAATTTAAGTTCTGTACATCTCCACGGCTTTTAATGTTGGAGATGCATAGACAGACAGAAAATAACAATTTTCTTCCTATTCCATCAGAAATATACGATTTGAAGGAAAGATTGAAATTATAATAATGTGTTAGGATGAGGAAATATGCAGCACCCTCAGCGTTCCTGAAGGTTAGTTTACAATGGTATTTCCAAAGTTTGGCTATTTATTTTTAATGTTGTATAATTTTATAGTTATTTTTATCTTTTGAAACATTTCCATGGAGTAATCAGTGTCGGACATTGAATCATGTAGTCCTTATTCCTTTATTTTTTTTTTTCTTATGTAAAAAGATATTAAAAATTGTTGATCTAATTGTCAATCCTTGCTTACAAGTGTGTGCATGGAATGGAAGTCCATCATTATGCTCTTTATCATCAATTAGGGTGGAATAGCTAGATCTAGCCAGATTGTATAATAGAACTGTGTATTATAAAAAGAGCCTTATACAGCATCCTCATTTTGTGACAGCATTTATCATAACACAGAGTCACTCATTTGTTTCATAATAGGCATTTACTTTCACCAGCCTTGTTTCGATATAGTATTTTGATAGACTTTATTTTTTTTCTCGTTGAGTGACGGTCATTTTAAAAAAACAAATTGTATGAAATCAAAATTTGTTTGTAAAAAGAAGTTACAGAAATTAAAAGTTGTCACAGGCTATTTTTAAGATGTTCAAGGTTTTTGGGTTTCATAGTTTAAGGGTAAAAATAGATCCTTCATAATTTTATCATTTTTGTCTGTTTGTTAATATATCACAGGGTTATGACAACTCTTTCAGTTCAAAACTGATTGGGATAAAATTTTATGAGAAGATGTAATTGTATTATTTGAAGACAGACATAAATTTATTTTCAAAGTGAAATGTTTCTCATTAATCAAATTTTTTTTTCTCATTTGAGTGTCGTTTGGAAGATATTAAAATGCAGTCGAAAATGTCTAGTCAAATTTTATGATATGCCTTCTTCGCTATTTTTGTCTACTTCGCGATATGCGAGTCTTCAAAGAAATTTGTTGTTCAAATGTGTCAACTGCCTATGTCAGAAATGTGAAAAAAATATTAATGTATATGTTTTTACATGACAATATCAACATTTATGAATAGTTTAATAGAAGTACTGAGTTTCCTTAAATTTTTAAACTTTTCTATGTACTTACCTTGTAATGCAAATTCTATTACTTAATTGGATTATCTACTTTAGTCTTTAGCAGTTCATTAAAGCAAATGATTTTAATTTCTCAACTTAAATTAGAAATTATATAAAGCAGAGGGCGTTTCTTGGTTGGCTTATGTGGGATTTTGTGAGAATTGTAAAAAGCTCCCTGGTATGTAACACGCTAATAAATGTTTTTATTAGAGATTGCATTTTCATAATGTAAATGTAATAGTTCTAAGGTCTTTTAGTACAATATCATTGTTTTTTTAGCAGTGTAATTTTTTTCTGATCTTAAATGTATAAAATATATACATTTTTTACATCCTTCAGTGTGTAGATTTTTCTATCAGCTTGTCATATCTTACTTTTCAACCAGCCTTTCCAGTGTCTGGACAGAAGGTTAAATTGCTTTAAAATCATTGCAACTTTCCATTCTCTTACGTCAAAAGATTCTTAGGTACTTTAAAACTATATTATCCCGACCTTATATTTATCCGTTCATAAGATAATTTCAACACCTAAAACTATAAATACAAAGCTTTAAATTTTCAACAATTCTTCATTAAATATATAGCGTTTTTCTGATTGTATTACATGTGCATAAATGTATATGACAAAGGTAATGGAATTTAAAAGCTTGTTACGTCTTATAAATTAATTATTAAGTGTGATATTTGATAAGCGTTTTTCATAAATAAACCTTTATTACACATGTTGGAGTTTTTATGTACTTGCTCTATTAACTGAATACATCACAAAGTAGGTTTGTTTATTTACGTTATCAGTCGATATTTATCCACTTAAAAATAAAACGTTCTTATTTATTTAGTATGCATTTATTTTTGCATTCACGTTGGCATTTTTTATGGTCTACCTCTAAAATAAAAAAAAGAAGCTTTATGGAATCACATGTTTGCCCGTACATCCGTCGGGCTGTCTGTTAAAGCCCTTTTTATTAGAAACGGCTTGAGATAGCAGTTGAAATTAATATAGTATACTAAGGCTTACAGCCTTACATGACCGTAAATATTTTTATATTCTATATAATTTTATTGATTCACGCAATAAAAAGATAAATTTCTTTAAAGCGTTATCTTTTTTTATTCATAAAATGGTCTTACTTACTGGTCATCAAAACCCAGGGGGCACTTCCGGTCAACCTGCAATCTTTAAAGTTGGCATAATGGGAGGTCTTAAAGCACAAGTGAAGAGAAAAATTTAAAAATTTATGATTTCTAATTCTATGTAGAATTATACATTTTTATTATTAGTTTATTTTATGCCCGTTAGAGATGTAGTAGGCAGTATGTTTACATAGTGAAAAAATATTAATACTATAATAATTAAATATTAATATATAAATAGTTTAATTAGAAATATTATGTACTTTCAAATGTTTATATGTGCCTGAATTTGTATAGAACTCTTGTAGTGCGAGTTCTACTCATGTTTGACAAGCTTATATAAAAACTCTAATTAAATCTGAAGTTGGTTTTCAAAATGTTTTGTTGACATTTTTAGCAATATCTCTGGAACTATCTTCAAAAAATTGAGTGGCATATAAGTTGCTCTTGCAAATAATATGCACCTCTCGTGTGGCATATAAGTTGTAAAAGCAACGAAAACCTAATTTTTTTTTATATCGAACATGCACCCTGTAAAGTTCCTAGACAAATATTTTTTAAGTTTGTACAATTGTCAAATACTTGAGTTTATAAGCTCTATTGCTATGCCAAATTTCCACTGTTATGTTTTAAGGGTTTTTGAGAAAAATGGCTGCTTCAGAACTCTTGAATCTGTTTTATTCCGTTAATTGCATGTTTCAGATACATTTCTCAGAACAGTAAATCATAGTTGTAATGAGTATAAAGAACACTTATCCAAACTTAAAATTTTGGAACGGTTGCTACTTGCCACAAATTTGTTACATTGTATAAAAATATACTTGTGAATATATTTATATAATTTCTCACCAGTTTAGTTATTTGTTCTACTCTTTAGTCAGTCGCAGAACTATATGGCCTTATTTGGTATTGTGGTCTAGATTAGCCATAAACAATCTGAGACTTCGTAGATTTCATGGTCGTAGATTTATTAGGGAAATAAAATTTTTCTCTATTTATTAGAGAAAATGAACTATACCAAGTGTATGTAAACAAAACTTTTTAGTGACTAAAAGAGGAATCTTAACATCCAGGATTTAAGGGTGGGAAAGTATTTATGTAACTTTACATATCCAATTTGTTTTGTGCTCATTTTTTATTCAAAATTTACAATTGAACTGATATTGGGACGCACCGTTAACCATGTATATATAAAGTATTTGGGGTTTAAAATTTAGGTATTAAGCTATGTTTTATTTTGTTTTTCTCAATCATTTAGCAACATATAGCTCTGCTTATTTGTCTGTAATAGTACTTATACGTGATAAGTTAGTATGAATACCGATTTAATTTACCCTAATTTTTTCTAAGTCTTCTTATCCTAATCTTTATGGTTTTTGTTAGTGTTAGAGCAATTATTATATAGTCGCTTCAAGTAGATCTATCTTCCAGTAAACCTCATTTGTTTCCAACTGTGTTAAGTGTTCTTCGTAATCGAGATGACATTGAATCTAGTTTTTTTTAAAAAAATTGCGATAGGTTTGTCATTTGCTGCTCGACCATTTTCTAGTTTTTTGTTTTTCTTTATTTTTCTTTGGTTTCTATTATAATTTAAGTCTCTATTGTATGTGGGTGTAGTTAGTTAGTTGTGAGCAATATGTTGACCTGTGTGTTGTAAGTGAAAAGTACATTTTTATTATTTAATGTATATAATTTTATATTAATTAATTTATCTTAAGAAGAAACTTTGTTTATAAAGATGTTGGGGCAATTTTATGTCTATATTTAATTTTTCATTTATGTTTCACAAAAGAATAAATTTCAATTTTTCTATATTGATGGAAATAATTCCTTATTGATAGATTTTCATGCATTCAGTGGAGAAAGGAAGTAAATAAATTGCAATGCTGTCGAGTATATTCACCTTCAGAAGCTAAGACTTACATAATGCTTGTGATACATGAAACATTAGTGTGACTCGTTGCTTATTTTAAGGTGCATCTATATAGTTGGAACATTTGTGCGCACAGATTATATTAGACGTAAGCCATTCACTTACTGATAAGTGCGTCGTCCGCAAGCGTGTTGAGAAAATGACGACTTATCAGTGGAAAGCATTAAAAATTTCTCATTGAGTAAGATTGGATTGTTTTGTTGTGTTAATGTTACGTATATAAATGTGGCGATGCGCGTAATATTATTTCAGTTGAGCGTATTCTGTTTGTGATGTTTTTATCGTGTTGTTGTGCTGGATTATTCAGTTTTGTTTTTGTTCTCTTAGTGTCTACCACTGTGTTTTAATTTGTTTTTAGTAATTTTAGTGTCTACCTGGTTTTTTGGAAATCGACTCTTATGTATAGTGATTGTATTGTAGAGTATTTGAAATTAGCGAGTTTATTATAAGAGTTTGGGTAATCGTTGGGAGATTTTTCGAAGTATTTACTGAGTGGTTTAATAGAATGTACGTTGAGCAATCTAGTGAAATGTGCGTGGTGGATTGGATATCTGTAAATAACAATTATAACAGACTGTTTTAGTTTTAAGATGGAAAAGGTAATTTTATAAATTGGAATATGTAAAAAGGTGAAAATGTAAAAAGTACTAATATTTTGTTGTTGCTTGAAAAAGGCCAATTTCAGGAATTTTTGAAGCTAGTGAGTTCGCATGTATAAGTGTTAGGAAAGAGAAGTATTGATAAATGAAAACGGTTTATTTGGGTTAAAATTATATATATTTGGGACAACATTTGTGAGTACAAATTATGTGAAATGTATGTGTAAATTTCGGTGTGTCCTGGATAATGCAAACATTGAGAAAAATGTATACCTAGATAAAAAGTAATAGAAGCATCTCCATTTTGATGATGCCATACACTTACATTATAGAATGTCAACAGACTAATAGTATTTGTCGACTGAGTAATTGACACAGGTTATTAAAGTCTCCTAGCATTTTCATGACCTCAACTCATTAATTGACTGATTGGAATGATGTTGATGATTCATATTAATACGATTTTAAATTTTTTTATAATATTACTGTAATTCTCAACCGATAAATTTTTTGGGTCCTGTTTAGGATAGTATCTTTTTTTGGAAAGGTTTGCACATAGATAAAAAGAAATAGAAACCTTATTTTGGTGTTGCTGTACATGCTGTAATAAAACGTCAAGTCTAGTAGTAGCGTATGTCGGCTTACTAATTGACATAGGTTATTAAAGTGTCAGCATTTTTACGACCGGAAATGATTAATTCATCAATTGGAGCTATGTTGATGATTCATATTATTGATTTTTATATTCCTTGTATATAAATGTAATGTTTTATAGACAAAATTAAAATAAGGAACAAAAAGTTTAGAATAGAGAAATATTTTTTTTCACAAATGGTAATGGTTGTGACGAGTAAATAATTTTAAGAACACACCGACTTGAGCAAGTCTGTTCATTGCTATTTTTTATTTGGTTAGATAGGTTATGATTTCAAATATACTACTGTAAGGAAAGAAATAACTAGGGTATTGTATTATGTTGATCTTATTATTAAAATTATACTTCATTCCATTTCAAAAGAGAATATTTGTAAACAAAGGAAAATGACTGGGTATTGTCAACCTTCTCCTTGTTAAAACAAGTTAGTAGTATAATATGGATTTATTCAGTATTTGTGATAAAAAAATAAAATATTTTTATATTAGTTTCTTTTATTTTTATTACAAGGTGTAATAAATAATTTGCAATTAGATAAACAATTTATGAACGTTCAAATACTTAACGTTCAAGAGTTGTCCATTTTTGTCCTTTAAATTTCGCAATTAATATTAGTAAAATAACAATCTGATATTAATACTGAAAACGTTATTTAGGGTGACAATTCATTAAATTAATCTAATAATTATAATATATGGTTTAATAATGTGATGGTTGAAATACAAAGAGTTTTGTAAATAGTTGTCAACTAAATGAACATATATTTGTGCCAACCATATTTTAATTATCAAATTGGTTTGTTTGCAAACATATATTTTGTTGACCAATTATGTGATTTTTTAAAGTTCTAATTTCACTAAAAATTATGGTCAATATGGAAGTATAATGGTAAAAAGGACAATGACTATTTTGGGTTCTTAAATTATTTGTTCATGCACAAAACCCACACGAAATTATTTGTTAATGCACAAAACCCACACAAAATTATTTGTTCACGCACAAACCCAAGTTTATTGGTATGTTTAATACAATTTTTAACCATCACAACTCAGTATTTCAACTTTATATATAATGATTCTCAATTGATTAATTTGGGGAGGTTATTAACAAATAATGAACAATTTATAACATCAAGTGGGGTCCAAACTATCATAGCCATACAATAGTTTGGACTCCATTTGATTTAAAAAATTGTTCATTATTTGTTTAAGATCTTTCTAAATTTATCGATCAATAATTAAATTAATTTTGTTCCATGTTTCGTGCTTATCTAATATATATAAAGTGACAAAGAAATCTAAGATTTCTACTAACACAAAATTAAAAGCAGAGAGATATATGCATAAAAAAAAATAAAAATGGATTGTGTAAGTTTTCCGATATAAACATCAATTAACAATCTGACAAGATTATTGAGTTACAAAAATAGAAAGATCACAGCCTATAAGAGAAAATTAAGAAAGAATTGAAAAAAAAGTTGTAGATGCGTCAAGATTTATAAACAAAATAGATAACATTGAAACCAGGAAATGATTACCCTAGAAAACTATTTATATATCAGGAAATTATTACAAAATCGACTCGCGACTCATTTACTATTTCTACCACGATCTGAACTCTGAGGAAGACTTAAGTCCTTGACTAAACTTGTGTTTATAAACAGACACTGAGTTTCAGGGCATCATATTTGAAAGTGTGATAATTAAATGTAAGGCCTAGCACACACTGTGGATAAATGCAAGCAGGTTTTGAATACACATTATGGTTGCTATTTTCGCTATTGTCGTAGTTTACTTTAATTATAAAAAATAGAAAATATAAACAATGCCGTCACCATCGGTACTGGATATATCAAAGCATTTGAAAGGATACTTATGTAAAATGTACAATGACATATGAGAGCATCCTGATAAATTTTTTAACTACTACACAATGTCGATCGGTAATTTTAAGAAATCGGACGACGTAACCTTTCTGAATAAAGTACTACAAACATAACTCTCCGCTGTGCTCGCCAAACCGATATTGACTCGAAAACCTCGGGTCTTTAACTGCTGTGCGTGCGCCACATAATGCGTGGGATATAAAAAGTCACACATTTTTAGTTAGCAGCATTAATAAAAAAAATGCTAATTGAATATTAATGAATTCCTGATATTAAGCAATAATAAGCTATTTGTTGCGTAAGGAAATAGTTATAAAAATATTATAAACTCTGTGTATGCACAATTTGATAATTCTCTTCATTTAGATAATTTTACAATAAAATATATGAATGTGAACTTTTTGTCTCCGAATGAGTCATCTATGTTTTAATATGTAGTGATAACATGAGAATAGATAAAATTTATAATATTGTATTATATATACGTCTTTTTGTTTTGACATGCACACATAAAAACGGGTCAGACAATTTAGGGAAAGTATTGTGAATTATTTTTTAGCAATGAACATGAATGCATGTGTTAATGATAATTTATAATTATTGTGATCAAGTATGTTTCAGAGTTTATCGGCATAAAGGACTATTTAAAGTAAGTGGTTAAATAAATGGAAATGGAAAGGGTAATCGGCATTATTTTCTATTTATGACGAAGGTCTCATGAAGCTAACGCTGTAATCTAGAATTAAAATATTATTACCTTGCTAGATATTTTGATATTAACTTTTAGATTGTGCTGGATACTACTTTCTTTTTAACTGGTGCGTTGTACTTGGACTTATTGCTTGTGATTAAAGGTCTTGTGGATAAAAAAAATTCAGTTGAACTGGGTTTGCAAGGCGTGACACGGTAATGTCGTAGATACCTTTGATAAAGCCGAAGCTAATGTTGATGAAATGTTACGAGGCGTTCAGTTTTGTATATAGCGTCATTTTGTATGTGTTCTGCTTTTATGAAACAGTATTGCGTGCGCACATGTAATTAAAGTAAAATTATACATAATATTACAATACTCGATTGTATTTCAAAAGAGAATGTTTGTAAACAAACCAAATTTGATAAAATATGGTTGATACATATAAAAATGCAATCAGTGGCAGTTTTTCACATAACTCTTTTTGTATTTCACCAATTTCAATTGTATTTCCCCTGTAATATTATTAAAGCATAATACTACAAACACTATGTTAATAAACTGTCATCTTAAACAATGTTATAAATATCAATATTACACTTATATTTCACTAACATGAATTGTAAAATTTAGAGGAGAAAAATGGACAACTTTAATTGTCAATCACAAGTCACCTAAGTGTTACTCAGAAGTATAAAACATTTTGGAAAAATATTTAGTATTCCGACAAGTATAAAATCCATATCTATATGTTATTTATTACACATCATTTACTTTACAATGTGTTAATCTGCAATAAATCAGTTTTAATTTACAATAGATGATATTCGATTCCTTTCTAGTGTGACGTATAAGTGAGGCAGAAAAAGGAAATTAGACAAAACAATTCATGCTATATAATAAATACACAGGGTATTTGGCATAAGAGAAAGAAATTGTGACATTTTATTTTGAAACAAGTGTGTATTATTTTGTAATGTAAAATACACACTTTATACATAGCACACGGTAGTATTTTTTATAACAGATTTTGCTCTTATTATACTGTATAGTTTTGATGATTATTTTGAATGTTAAATATATTTTCAAAAAAAAATAATATTAGAAAAACTTTAATGTTTATATTTGGCATTACTTACGCACATTTTGGAATTATATCAAACAATGTAAGTATACCAATAATTTTCAATAAAATAAATTAAACATTGTTCATACAGTGTAACACCAAATAAATCCATATTATATTATTAAGATATTCACCTTATATAAGAAAAAAAGTTTTAAAATACCTGAACTGTCATTTTGCTTTCTTTACAAACATTCTCTTTTGGTATGGAATGTAATATAATCAATCCCAAAATTTATAATTCATATACTGTTTGTAATTAATATACTGTTTGAATGCTTTCTTGTTTTCTGTCACTTTATTGTAATATATTTCATTTTCAGTCTGGTGATATTAGAAGATAAGGCACAGGCTACAGGAGTTTGAGGCCGGTGGAAGTCTTTATTTTGGTTTCTTGCCAGCCGCACTCGACGTGTTGGATTGCGCCGGTACAATGTCAGTTCTGAATCAGAGTGGCGAGGAGCAGGTAATATATTTTATGTAATGAGTTTTATTTTATTTCATGGCATTCTGTGAACTGCCCAAAAAGTTTTACAGTATTGCATAGGCAATTTGGGGGTAAGTGTGAAACACGGGATGTAAAACTCTATGTAAAAAGTAATTCTTTTAATTTTCCTGTCATAGCAACATCTATGAATTTCAATCTAAGTTTCGTTAGGTAAAAATGTATTGAAATTTAAGTATTATATATCAGATTGTTACGTTTCGAAAAGAGTTGCTGGTTGATACTAACACAAATATCCGAGAGCAGAGTGCAAGATTACTATTATTGTCGTCGCCGTGGTGTGTTGGGTTGATCACAAGGCATACGGCCTTTGATGATGCGACGCACCGCGGCAACCCGGGTTCGATTCCCGGCCGTTCGTCGAATGGGGCTGGACTGGTGTTGTGGTTGGCTGTAAGAGATTGCTCTTGTAGCAATAAGTCCGCCATATGTATCAATTAGATACATTAAAGTAGATAAATAAATAAATAAACAACATTATACTGAGTAGAATTTTCTGCGATTTGGAAGATACACACAAAATGCTGAAATTCTCTACAGCCCAGCGCAGCGTATTAGTCAAGTTCCAAGAGAATCTTCAACAGTATATTTCTATAAATATTAAGCCAAACCTTATGGGATGACTTCATCCCATGTATCCTAATACTTCGAATTTGAAGACATACTTACATTTATGAGTGAAAATGGTATAATTAATAAAATAATATATTTCTGAAGGAGGGTCCGTACAGTGTTCATTTTATTTTTTTCTTTAATATTTCGTGTACCAAAATAGTAGAAACGGAACACTATTGGAATCAACTCTTTGCCTGTTCCAGGCGTTTTGCTCCGGAAAGGTTTGTAATAGAAACCTGAGATTTAGTAGAGTTCAGCAATTGGTAGGGTGAATTTAAAAATATATTATTATTTTCCAATGAAGTTTTTTTGTAATTTTAAAAATTTTTATGTAAAATTCTCAAAAATTTATGAAAAATAGCTGCCCCACTCACGATATGGAAAACTATCAGTCAAAAATATCTTATAAAAAATGGAGAACGGTTGTGGTGGTGATGTAATCTATATTGACTAAAAATAATCGACATCACATTGTCTGAGACAATTATATGTTATAATAAACAGTCTAATTATTTGAATGTTGGCAAAAAATTATAATTCATATAAATTTCTCAAATTAAAATGAATAAAAAGTATTATAATAGTTTTTGAATTGAAACATCTTAAGCAACATCTGAGTCCTTCTATCACGTTAAAATTATGTAACGCTTGTAAAAACAAATGCTGGATGCATCTGGCCAGGAGTGGAAACGGCCGAGTGCTAATAACATTTTTATTGTCCAATAGATCTGAAATTTTGGGAGAAGATGCTTTGGATGGTGATCTCATTTATTAATGTTGCTCAATATTGCTTATTAATTAATTTTTGTTAATGTCTCTTTTATATAAAGTCATTGTCTAAAGACGTCATTCGATAGGTCTTTAAAAAGAAATTGAGGTTCTAAATAGTAGGCAGGAAATATTAAGGTTTAATGTGATGTGTAATGTTTCACATTTGTAAGTTTTTAATTATGGATTTTAAAAATTGGAAACATTTTAGGTGCTTATATGAATAAAAAATTCCAAGTACTTTAATTCTAGGTACTTATGTATGCAACCCCTTTTTGTAACTTTCTTGGACTCTAGGTACTTATATTCTATGTAATAAATATTATTATTTGTGAATGATGTGCAGTGTGTCCTCACCCCTCTAATTTTCTAACAATGCATTTGAAAAATATGAAATATTCTAGGTACTTGAATGCTAGGTATTTGTGTACTTTTAATGTTGGAATTGAAAAGTCTGAAAACTTTTAGGTATTTCAATGCATTTGCAAATGATGTGCAATGTGTCTTCCCTCCTTTAACTTTCTAACCATGGACTAGAAAAATTCTAGGTATTAGAATAAATGACTTGTTCTAGGCACTCGAATGCAAGATACTTGTGTGCATCCCCATTGCACTAACTTTTAAAGCATGGATTTGATAAATATGAAAAATTCTAGGTATTTGAATGAATGAAGTATTCTAGGTATTCGAATGTTAGATACTTCTTGTGTATGTGTCCCCTTTCTCTACCTTTCTTACATTGGATTTGAAAAATTGCTTGTTCTTGAATGAAGAATTCTAGGTACTTGGAACGTTAAGTATTTGAATTCTATGTAAGTTACAATTGACTGATGATTTTTGTCTATTAAAAATTTAGTTTATTTATTTTTGCAGAATTAACGTCACAAACTTTTTATCTAAAACATTCTCATGCATAGGGTTGAAAAATGTAATTTGATGTGGTACCTCAGGTATTTCTATGTTCAGTATCAATTTTTGTTTAAGAAAAATATAATATTTACTTTGACACATTATTGATGTTGCAACAGGCATTATTTATTTCGTCTTTCGAGATGCTTCTTGTCTTGATAAAACTCATTTTCCAATATTTTTTGTATAATTTGTCTCCATTAAGTTGCGTTATCAATACTGTTTTTCTCACCGCACAAAATTTAGAATCCTGCACAAAGTTGGTTAAATAGTATATGATAATTATACTTCTTTGAAAATTTGCATGAGTCACAGCGGCTCTGTAATGTTAACGGACTGTTGTACAAGATACGCGTAGAAGTGAAGTAGCGAGGGTTGATGAAGAGGAAAATTTATGATCTAGCAATTATCATATAAGAGCATGGCAATAGTTCAGAATTCACTGCCATATATTCCACTTTGGTTATGATGCGAAAACAGTGGATTGGGTTGGGTTGATGTCAGTGAAGCCAAGTAACATGATCCATACTGTGTGATGCATCCATCGTTTAACATGTCGGGGGCAGACTTGCTGGTCCCAGCACTTATTAAATTTTTGAATCATAACTGCTTGAGTCTCCTATAAATAAGTTAATTAATGTAGAATCGTGACTATTGGTCTGACCAAGCGTGAATTGAGACAATATCGGCAAGAGTTAGTCCGGGTACTAAATTGGGCAATGAAATCAACTAAGTCCAATGCACATGCTCTCAACTGGATCTATCTTTAGTGAATTAAAAATTGATTGTAACATCCATATAGGCAGTGCAAAATGGAATCAGCGCCATCTGGTAGTAAATAAAATAAAATAAACACTGTTACAGTGATGTAATTTTTTCATGGGAAATCCCCATAGATATATCGTCATCAATCAAAATTACATTTAATACGTAAATAGGGTTTAACGTGTTGTACAAAATTATTTATATGATTCATTAAAACAATACAGTATTTCGTTTTTCAAAAATCTATTCTCTTTTTCATTCATAATCTAACTTCTCTTTACGTCACTGTTTTCTGCCTACGTCTAAGTCATGTATATCAAAGCTATTTAAATGTAAATGTTGCTATTGTCTTTCAGAATAAATATCTTTTTTCGTCCATTTTTAAATAATTGACATTTGTTTTGCATTTTTATAATCTGTAACAGTTTCGTTTCTAGTAGTTTTAGGTAGTTCCTTCTTTTTACTGATACGTTTTCATATTTTTTTGGTAAATCGGGCTGAAAATTCTATTTTATGCTTATGTTAAAATATGAATATTACTCACATTGTATGTTTTATATTATTTTTTTGAAGTAATCTCTGTTGCATGTTAGGTAGTCTAGAAATAGGTTTAAGCCAGGTACAAAAAATGTTTTAAAAAATCCCTTCAGGACACTACAGCAAATCTTCTCAAGTGCTTAGATTAATTCGGTATGATTAGACAAACTTCAACCTCTTAGGTGTTTTTTGACACATGGGAAGATTATAATTGAATTTTTGCTTTCTTTAAAAAGTCTGTATTTTTCCTGCTCTATTTACTTATATATTATGATGCGAAAACCAAATGCTGAAACTTGAATTTGTCATTTATTTTTAACGCTTCCTTGACTTGAGGGAGACAACAATATCCAAAATACCTGTCTTAATGGAAGAAATCATATTCATTTGCTTTTTTACTGAACTTGATTTTTTTCCGAACTCAGAGGATCCTCACCTTGTAACGCCTGTACCTTGCTCCGTGTCTTCGCTGGAACATTCTAATAATAAAAAAAGATGTCATTAGAGTGACAATTGAATTAACGTAGTTTGGCTTTTGCTAAACTTTTTTATGCTTTTACTTCTTTCTTGCCTCGTTCATTCTGTCACAATGAACAAAGCTTATATGCTTTTAAATCATATGTAGTATACCACGAACTGCTGCCGCATTCACCTTCAGAATTTCCTCAGTCTGTCAATATGTAGCATGTCAGTCTTCTTTCCATAATTAAAAGCTTCTATGTTTTTATCATTAGTCTTTACAATAGGTCTACACTATCTTGAATCGTCCTGAAGGCTAAAATTACCGTGCGGAAATTGAATGAACTACATCTTAATCATTCTTAAGAACGGACGAATTTGAACGAACAAACCAATATCACATTAATTTCCTCAAAGTACTAGTTTCTTGTTAGGTCCCGCTTAAAATAGAGAATTATAATGGAACCATGTGGCAACGGGTGAATTTCGCTGTAGCCACATTTTAAAAAGTTTAATTTAAAAAACCAAAAATCGTCACACGTCAAAATCAATGCTGATGTTAATATTATGAACTGTATTTTATTTATCTATCCTCGATTCAATTTCATTTTCCATCATAATTAAACAACAAAACTTATGTATCGTTCTATGTTTATGATGACAGTTAACTATAGAAGTTTTAATTTCTAACTTCTGTGGTGTGCTATTCTCAATTCAATTTTATTCTATATCATAATTCAACAACAAAACTTATGTTGTGGCCTATGTTTATTTTGACAGTTAACTGCAGAAGTTCTTATTTCTATCTTCTGTGGTGTTGTGCTATTCTCAATTCAATTTTATTTTGTATCGTTATTAAACAACAAAACTTATGTAGCGTTCTATGTTTACATTGACAGTTAACTATAGAAGTTCTTATTTCTATCTTCTGTGGTGTTGTGCTATTCTCAATTCAATTTTATTTTATATTATAATTAAACAACAAAACTTATGTAGCATTCAATGTTTACGTTGACAGTTAACTATAGAAGTTTTTATTTCTATTACTTCTGTGAATTTTTTTACCTACATCCATATTTGATGGAAGGATTTGGTAAGAATGTTTTTAAATATGTAATCACTTGCAAGCTGTTTGACGTGGGAAAAATGTGTCAAAATATTTTTGTTATTGTTTCAAAATTGTTTTACTGCGTCATCTTTTGCAGCATTTTCATTCAATGTTTGAAATGTCTAATTGTTGAATATCCAGTCTTCTTTATTTAATGGCCTCTTTAGTGGATTTTTTGTAAATAACTATTGTTGATTATTTATAACTTTCATAGTAATGTAACCGTCACAATTTATATATATATATATATATATATATATATATATATATATATATATATATGTAAATTATATACATTTGTATTTATTTTCACAATTATATAGTTAGCATATTTAAATTTGGTTTCATCTTTTATATTAACTAAGATTTTTTTCTATTTATGTTTGTTGACAAATCTAAATAGCATACATATTTAGAAGGTTGTTACTCGAGTGAGTTTCAGCAAGCACCCTCAACAGCAACAGTTTGTTATAATTAAACTGTTTTTAGTGAGAAACTTTACAACAAATTATTTTACACAGTTGCATGTAAAAGAGCAATTTTACATTCCACGTAAGTATATAAAAACATACTTGCATTTAAATATTTAATGAGTTTTAACCTTGAAAGCATATGCGCTATTGTGTGTGATGTATTGATGTACATTTGTTCATTAATTATCTACAATGGCATTATAGTTTATTATCCATTGTCATAATGACGCTGTATAAAACTGACTAGGGTGTTTTTTGAAAGTATGCTCGTTAAATATATATACATATATAATTTCTCTACCCATCCATTATTATCTTGTTCATTTTCTTTTTTCCACTGATGTAATGAATTTAATATCAAAAAGCCCTGACATAGTATTACTATAAAACTATATAATTTTTTCACAACATTAAAAGTATTGACCTGCTATATCTTTCATAGTTATAAAAACTTGGTGCATGTTTAAAAAATTATATTTGCATGTGGTTTTAAAAAGTCTATTTGTTTATAGTTATTGTTTCTGAAATGAGGAGAGGTTGAACTAATTTTTATTGTATAATTTTCGGTGTATCTCTGAAGTTATATTACCAAAAATTATAAAAAAATATATTTTTGAGACCTTTATAATTAGTACTTTCAAACAACACAACTATATATGGTATTAAAAAACGTTTTCGACTGCTTAATTTGTCCCCCGCTCCTAAAATGTTTGCTTGCTTAGCTAGCTTGCTTTTTTTGCTTGTTCGCTGTTGAGATACCTTCTTCATAAAAATTACCCAGAATCGTTAAAAAAATACATAAATTTTGAGTTTATTCATCGAAATTTATCTTGCCACCTTCAAAGTAATCCATATTGTTCGAAATACAACTGTGATAACACCAGACCCACTCTTCCATACACTTCTCAAAGGCCGAAAGTGGTATGGCCCTTAGTTCCTGTTGCTAATTCCGTTTTATGTTTTCAATTGAGTCACAATGGGTTCTACGGAATGGCAAAGAATTGCACAGTTGTTGGCTTGTTAATGTCTCGTATTCATAGACCCATGTCTCGTCACCAGTTATGATGCGATTCATAAAGTCTGCGCCTCGAGGAATCGTGTCTTCAGAGCTCTTTTTGCAAGAAATTAAGTTGGTTTGGAGCCAGTCTTGTGGCAATGTGTCTCATGTGCAAAACATGGGTTAAAATTTCATGAACAGTAATTTTACCAATGTTCAACTCTTGAGTTAACTCTCTAATTTTGAAATGACGGTTTTTGCACTAATTGTTTGATTTTTTTTGATGTCATCATCAGTGGTAAATGTTGAAAGTCGTCCGGAACGAGGGAAATCATTGACCATGTTACGCCTCTCTTTGAACGATTCGTACCACTTGTATGCCTGTGTTTTCGACATAGTCGAGTTACTATAGACCTTTTTTTAACATTTTTAATGATTTGGCACAAGAAATTTTGTTTAAAACACGAAATTGAAGGCAAAGTCTTTGTTCGTCAATGTATCCATAATAAAATTTGCAGAGCAACTTTGAGGTCAATTTATTACGATAGTTGCTGTAAATACACTAGTTGGCAGATTGCGGTCAATTTTGGCTTGGTAATTAAGGAAGATTCTAATAACTTACCAAAAAAAATTTTAGCGGTTCATGTAAATGACAAATTCCAGATACTTTCTATACAGAAAGTATATGCAGGAAAATTCAAGTTCTTACGTCAAGCGGTTTCTAAGAAAAGTGTCTGTGACAGACAGACGGACTGATACGTGAATGATATAATGGTTCCCTACGTGAATGATATAATGGTTCTCTTTGAGGCATTTTTTCAGTTCAGACGTATTTGAGTAACAAACATACAAAGATTGACAGATACAAACATACTTTTCAAGTTACTATGCCATATGAAGAAACAGACGATTTAAAAACTAATACAGCCCTATGTTAGGGCTTGAAAATTGCTTTGAGGAATGGAACCATAGAGTAAGGATAGAATAAAAAAACTCTAGTCGGAAGAATAGTTTAATTGTACTATGTAGAATTAATAAAAATTAACAAGATTGCCACTAAGTCATTGCTTAAAATATCAAGATTAAAATTAAGTGAATGGTAATGTTTATTTTTAGTACTTTGGCGGCAAGTTACGTAAGGTGAAATTAGATTTGAATATTTTTGCATCTTATTGTATATGATTGCATAAACATTGATAAAGGCAATCTGTAAGTTTTAAACATGTTCTTTAAATGAATAAATCCTGTCAAATACTATTAGAACTTGCACTACGAGGCTTCCTTGTACATTTAGACACTTGTAAATATTTACGGGTACATAGTATTTCTATTAAACTATTTGCAAATATTAATTTTCCACCATGTAAATATAATGTTTAAAAAATTATAACATCTGGCGTAACCAATATAGTTTCCCTGTAATCTTTTAGTTACATATTACCGACCTTATTTTGTCATGATTTTTAGTTTAGTATTTTTGTATATAAGAGGGAATGTTCTTTTTTCGTATTTTTTTTAATATACAATTGAAAATATGAAAAAAATGTTTTTATATTCCTCATAACAAGGTCTTTCAAATGATTATAAACCCCATATGATATATAAAATTAATAAATAAAAGTTTTTTTAATTTATATTCTCTATAACTCCTAAACCTGCACTACACTATTCGCGAAGTTGATCGAAGTTAGGCGAAGAGAATAGTGTAGAGAGGTACTTCGATTCGCTTTGTGCAACCTCCCCTTGCTTCTGGCGACTTCGATTGCTGTCAGTTATTTGCACCCAAGTCAAAGGACTTTGCGAAGTTACACGAAGCGTCTCTCTACACTACTTAGCGTACTTCAGTTTGCAGATATACATCGTACTGTTTACACGTGGGTGTGCGTAGCTGACTCACAGTTATTGAACTTCTCACAAGGCACTTCGTCGAAGTAATTTCGCGAGTAGTGCAGAGAGCGTATTATAATAATTTTAAAAAGTTAATAAGCGCGCAAAATATGTGTGTTAATAAGATGTATGACTACGTCAAACTTCAAGTTTCTATGTTGTATGATACCTGAGAAAATTGGCTCAGACATGTGAGTGATTTTATAAGCGTTATGTTTTTCCTTTTGAGGTACAGAACCCTAAAAATGATGAGATTTTATTGATGTATATTTGAAAGTATTGTTACATGTTTATTTGTGTCATCATCGATTGGGGTATGCCTATTAATTCCCAAGCATTAACAATTTAGACATAAAAATAATCCCTCCGAATAATCTTCCCTATAACCCAAAAGTTGGTTTGTTACCTTTTAATTCTACAGCCGAGTTAAGAACTGTTACCAAATTTGGCAAACGTATTGTTCACCTGGCGTAGTAACATGAAAAGTAAGTTTGTATCTTTGAATTGTATGTTTGTTACTTAGTTACGTCTAAACAGCTGAACAGATTTTCGTAAAACTTGGTGTGGACGTAGTTCATGCTTAGATTTAATATATAGGCTACTTTCAACCTGAGGAATAGTTATTATACCTTGATGCTTTTTATCCAATATTAAAAATTTTATGTTAATAGATGGCGCAGTGTATAAATCACGTGTCCCAAGAGTTTTGTGTTAATTGTGCTGTCCTAATAGAATATCCATGCAACCGAAGCCTAATGCTAAAGTTAGTTTTAATGAAGATATTTGGAAGAATGAATTGCTTTTCCGTAGACACCACGCCTGCTTAATATTGAATTTTCCTGAACTTGTTAACATCAAATGTGTTTGTCGCAGTTGACAAAGTGCTGCTTATTATGAGACGTTTTTATGTAGAGTGTTGTAGTTGTTAAAAAAAGGAAAAAAACATATGTAATTTTTACTCAAATCTTTATTACAAAGACACAAAATGCAAATAAATAATAGATGTGGGAAGAAATAAGTTGGCACCTAGTGAAATTCTTATATAAAATTAATTCATAAATAATGACGTTAATGCAAAGGATGAGCCTGATGCTATGATAATAATTGTTCGATGTTAGGCTTCGAATTAATGAGATATAGTTCCATATCTCCACGCCCAGTGATTTGCAATAAATTTTAGTTCTCGTAAGAAGATTAGTAACTGATAAAACCCCTTTCTACGAGGTATGAAAAGCTATCAAAATCTTTGTTGCGATAATCAATAATGCAACAGATGTATCTCTCTGAAGCCAGAACTGTCGATATTGTTGACATGAAAAGTTGTAAAAACTTTGAACTTGTGCATGAACGTGCACGTGAACTTGTCACACTGTAATGCAAATACTTTTATGTGATACAATTCTCTACTACAATTTATGCAATATCAAATAAGTAATTTAATTATAGCTCTACGTTATACACAATCCATGTTAGATGTATAATGTCATTTACAGAACGCCTGAATATTGTTGATGACTTCCCTAAGTGGGTCCTATCATAGGGTTGCATCTCGCAGAATCCCCCCATATCTTTTTCTCACTGGTGTGAGCCCCTCACAAGTCAGAATCGCCATTGGGGGGAATATAGATCATTTCAGGAATCATTGGTCTAGTACACAGCTCTCTAAAGTTTTTTGTCTTATGGACAACTTGCCATGTTTTTCGGTTTTGGGTAGACTTCCTGCTGGCCATTTTTTTAGACGTAAAAACTGCTGAGATTATTCCATTCATGGAACGTTTTATATCATAGACCATTTGCCATGTTTTTCGGTTTTGGGTAAACCACCTGCTGACTTTTTTCAGACATTTGCTGAGATTATTGTTTTGGGTAAACCACCTGCTGATTTTTTTTTGCATTTGCTGAGATTATTGTTTTGGGTAAACCACTTGCTGACCTTTTTTTAGACATTTGCTGAGATTATTTCGGGAATTTGCTGAGATTATTTATGGAAAGCCATAATGAGATCCATTATTGTGGAACTTCATTTATATCTCATGGATGCAAATTTTTTTTCTTGCTGACATTGACCCGTTGCAGGTCATAATTGACCCCTGGGGTCGATATAGATCACTTTGGGAATCAGTGGTCTAGTGCATAATATGATAGACGTCTAAAATAAATGGAGCGTACTTAATAAAACCTTTGTGTATTTCCATGTATATATATATGATACACAGTGATTAGGTTAAAGTGTATCACTTAACGAAGACCTTTGTGTATTTCCATGTATATATATGATACACAGGGTTTTGGTTAAAATGTATTGTTTAAAGAAACACTTGTGTTCCACGTATATTAAATTGATCCTCGTAATACGTACAAATCATGATTAAAATTTAAAATTAAAATTTTCAGGTTGAATGTCCACTATGTATGGAACCGCTGGAGGTGGACGATCTACATTTCTACCCTTGCACATGTGGATATCAGGTAAGCGGGATTTTAGTTTCAGCTTTGCTCGGAGTGGCTGTGTTGTAAGTTTGATTTAGATAGATAATTTTTGTTTAAAGTGAATCCTAAAATTGCTTATTAAAAGGATTTTAAAAATTTGTTAAATATTTTTTGCTTTCAGAAGTTTCAAAACCTCTGTCCAAAGAGCCGGCCTGAATATCACTAAAAGTAATAGGTTACCCGGTTACCTATAGACTTTAGAAACATTAGATTGTTTAAGTTTAGCATTTTAATGGGGCTACTACTTTGGTGCCTAGTGTCTCCATAAGACATGTTGATAGGTTGAATTAGATGCCCATTTAGTTATGGTTGCTGATTTTAAAATATTTGTTCCCAAGTAGGGAGCTTTGTTACATCATTCTATTAATATGATAAACCTGTAATTATGATATTTAAAAATTATGATATCTAAAAGAAAACTTCGTTGTCTTATCAGTGGCTGGATAAAAATATGTGCTCTTTTCTTAATTCTCTTACACTTGTGGGGAACCCCCATCTGAAGACGATGATTTGAAAGATCATGTTACAAATTTTGGATGGCAAGTATGATTTTGTGGTTTATGAGTGCTTGCAAATTTACAGTTAGAAATTATATAATTATCACACAAATATCATTGGTAGAGTAATTTTTAAAAAGAACAACTAATTAATAGTTGTTCTTTTTAAAATGTTTATCAACATTGTGTTCACAGGGTCGTAATATTTAAAAAGAACAACTACTCAGTTTAGATTGACTGTCGAATATTGTGTTACAGTATCATAATATTTAGAAAGAACAAGAACTCAATTTAGGGTGACTGTTAAACATTGTGTTCAGGGGCCGTATGTTTAAAAAGAATAACTACTCAATTCAGGGTGATTGTCGGACATTGTGTTCATAGGTTTGTTAAAAGAACTATAATCTGGGGCAACTTTTTAGTTATTGTACAGAGGGGCAAGTATACTGCACAACATTTGTGACAAAACTCAAGTGCGCTGTTTTTTAGTAAAATCACATTAATATTCATTTTTATGATGTAATCATTCAAATTTTTCACAGTAGTGTGTAATTTATTCAAAAAATGTTTGCGGTTATTCTTATAATTGTTTGTGATATACGTTTATATTATGATTTAGATATGCAGATTCTGCTGGAACCGGATTAGAGAAGGCGAGAATGGCCTGTGTCCCGCTTGTCGGAAGGCGTATCCAGAGAATCCAGCCGACTTCACTCCTCTCAGTCAGGAACAGGTGAATATTAATGCATTTACCGGTTTTTGAACGCCGGTAACGTTTCTGCAATAATTGTGAGGTTTTTGCTACTGTAAAAATGTGTCACTGCTTCTTCCAGTGTAATGTTCTTTAGCTGTTAAAATTGTACTTTGTGTGATTTGAATAATATTCACTTTGGGACCGATCTTGTTTGTGCAATAACTTTTGTTAATAAGCTGATTTAAATTATGATTACAGAATATTGGTTTTTAAGTTAGTTCTTATTTAATATGCAATTCACGCTTATTGTCTAATCAATGTAGCGTCAATTAAAATTGTTATTTACCTGTAGATGACCCGAGGCTTAAGGACAAGGGTTCAAAATTTATGCACAATTTAGACCGAGCCATTCTGCATCTATACGCTAGTTTTACCCTGAGCTGTCTACGGATTAAGTGGGTTATTAGCTATGCAGAATATTCAGTTTCAAGCTAATGCTATGTTTATGTATAGTTCAACTGAAAGTCAGTCAGTTTGAATATAATCTGTGTCAAAAGTATTTTCTGCGTTGTAATTTTTTCAATACTGATTTTTTCTGAATTCTATAACCAACTGTCCATCTCGGCATTCTTCAGATAAAAAATGTACTACGACTGCATTCTGTTTCCATCCTCTTTTTATATAATTATACTTTACAGTTAATTTTATAACAATATTCCCAAAGGTTTAGTTATTTATTCTTTGTTTCTGTCGAATAAAGAACTGTGCGACTTGATCTTGTAACATAAAAATGTTTATAATAAACTATGTATAATTACCCTTGCATACGTATCGTATAACTTTTCTTTAGTTTCATTGACATATGCGATTCTTTCTAACTTTATTTTGATTTAGCTATAATGGTTTAGTTTGTTTAATTCAAAAATACTTTTATGGCCCCATTTCGCATTATACATTGTTTTAATGTATTATATATGTATATATATCTTTATACATTGTTTTAATGTATTATATATGTATATATATGTTTATATATTGTTTTAACATATTATAAGAGTTAAAGAATTAAACTCAAAAACACAGCCAGCGCACGATGATTCACTTATTTGATTTATTGCTCTTTACCCACACATTTTAAAAATATGTACTCTACGTCCATCTGGACGCTATGGACTGTCGGGTGATAAAGCTTTATGTCAGTCGCAAATGACATTTTTGTACAGAATCTTAAAAAATAAAAAAAATTTCGTTTTTATAAAATTGTGATTTAAAATTGTGACATGATCATGTTACGTCAATCTTCTTTAAATTAATAAACATATTTTTTACACCAGAATGTACAGAGCTGATTTACACACCAAAAAATGTTAATTTTTTTATCATATTATGAATATTGATGGCACATCGGGGAACCATTGGGATACTAAAAATAATATCTTATAAAAGTGACAAATCATACGTTAACGGTTTTCTAAATGTAAGGGAAACTTTTTTGTTACACATTTGAATTGCCATACGACAAATATCGTGGTGTGTTGGGTTGACCACGAGGCATACGGCCTCTGAGTACACGGCGCACTGCGGGGACCCAGGTTCGATTCCCGGCCGTTCGTCGAACGGGGCTGGACTGGTGTTACGGTTGACTGTAAAATATTGCTCTCGTAGCAATAAGTTCGCCATATGTAACAATTTGGTACATAAATAAAATAATAAATAGATAAATAAATAAATAATATTGTTTATCTAATGTTTATTTTTATGCAATGAAATTATAATTGATTACGGAAATGGCCTAAAATCTGGGTTACAAGACTAAAAAATATTGGGAACTAGTATGTAATGATTCATTAGTAATTACTATGTCAAAATTATTATTCGCTTTGAACTCCTACACTGTGATTTTGATTTTATATATTATTTTTATCCCATAATCAATAAGGTCTTTAATATGTTCATGGTTCAAAATTTGTTTTTGTAATCTAAATATCTGCATCCTTATTGTTGTTTATCGATATTTACAAGTGGGCCTGATTATGGCTTTTCACCGGGTTCTTTTAATGTATGTTTTTCCTAGACAGTAATCTAGTGGTAAGTCATTAAATTCTGAATGTATAGAACTTTTAAATTAAATGAAGTCTTATTGAAAATTTTAAATTATAATTAATTTGCAGTAATAGTATTCAAAGATTGGTTATCTAATTAAGACAAGTTGATACTTGTTCAGCAATAATTTAATAAATTTGTAGGCTGCAAAACAAAACGAAACAATGATTTTGTAGGGTGTGGAATGGATTCACCATTCTATAAAAACCATATCAAATACAAGTAGAACTTGCACTACGAGGGTTCCGTTCACATTTAGGTACTTAAAAATATTACAGGTACTTATATAGTATTTCTATTAAACTAACACAAATATTAATTTTTCGCAACGTATATATATTGCTCAATATATCTTTTACAGGTGTAAAAACATGGTGCATATTTGAAAAATTATAAGATCTTGAAAAATTAGCGATTATCGCTATAGTTTTCCTGTAATCTTTTCGTCAGATATTACCATTTTTTTCCTTAATTTTCGGTTGAATAGTTTTGGAAATAGGAGAGGGTGAATGCTTTATTTTCGAATATCTTTTTAAATATGCAATTTAAAATTATTAAAAAAATATTTGGTTTCCTTATAAATGAGTTTTTTGAATTTTAACTATTGTACTTACCCTCTCTTTAATTTAATATGAATATTTTGAAAGTTTAGCTTATGCAAAATATGTGGGCAAATAAGATGTTTCACAATGCTAAATTCCAAGTTTCTACGTCACATAGCTTCTAAGGAAATTTGCTGTGACAGATTGACTGACAGACAGTGAGTGATCTCTTCTAAGAGCTTCGTTTTTCCTTTTGAGGTATGAAACCCTTAAACGAATATTTTGACTGATATTTATTGATTATTAATTTCAGTTCTATGTTTATCATAAAACAAATTGTAGCCAGAAATTACAGTGCTTTACGCATACCAATACATACTTTTAAGTTAGATCAGATTCACCACGCAAAATATTTGCAGTGCGTATAATGTATCAAGTCCCTACCGAACAATGGAAAAATTGCTTTATTTTTGGTCTTTCACTTGCGTAATTCTGAAACGAGACACACTTGGTCTAACAATAACATTAAATAACAAGGATTTGAGACAATGTCGTTACGTCTCTTCTAACTGGACGCCATAATTACCGATGAAACAATGTTTGTTGACACAGAGTTGTGGACAAAAGTTATGTTTGTGCTGCAGTGAAATGACAAAAGATACGAGCGTATGCTTCATGTTTTGTAGTTTTCTTTTAGTAATTTACTACACATTTGCATTTCTTTTTAATTTATAAACTATTTAGGTTTTTGTCATTATGAAGTTTTATTGTCTAGTGTCTAAGCCACGTGTATAGGCTTCTGTATCTTCACTCTTCGTCTCATTTCTCATAAAAGTTGATATTTTTTGTTGCTTTCATGTGTCTCTCTGGTCTATATATTAAGTCTATTCATGGACCGCCATAGAAAGTAAGTAATGTTTAAACTTTTATGGGAGAAGATTTTTATATTTATCTGTATATCTTATTGTTAATTTTGGGTTTTTAACATGGGCAAGCCATTTCCACATTGTTTTTTTTATGTTCACAATCAACCTTTTTACTCTCATTCTTGTCACGTATCTATATTTTTAGTTTTGTAACAAACTCTTTGCATAGATATTTTGCAGTGTGGAAATAGCTACATTTCAAGTAAATTTTTCCTTGTGTCATTATATATATTATATGAAAATACCATGTTGAGTAAATATATCTATTCTATTAGGTGGCAGCCATAAAGACGGAGAAGCGTGCACGTGAGCAGCGACGGCGTAACAAAACTCTGGAGTCGCGCCGACAGCTGGCGAACGTGCGCGTTGTGCAGAACAACCTCGTCTTCGTGGTGGGGCTGCCCGTCCGGCTTGCGCATCCTGAAGTAGGTAGTCAATGGTGTCGAAGCTGTAATGTGCGATGAATGGTCACTAGTGATCCATTGATTTTTTTCATCTCGATTGAAATTTGTGTCAAAGTATTGGGGTTTTTTAGTTAGATTTGTTGGAAGCTTGTAATTTTCACAAACAATTTATCTTATTAGAATCTTAAAGTTATCAAGTATTCATATAAATTTTATAGAAAGTTAAAACTAATTTTAATTTGAAAGTTGGATATAGTTACAGAAATTTCAATTGGTGGTATAATGGATAAATGTGCCTTATGAACATTAGTCCCATCACTACTGAATGTAGAGAAATTTTCAAAATTCCCATAGAAAAAAGCTTTGGAAAATGTCTTAAAAAGTTATGATTGATTTTCTAAAAATGAAAACGTTCTTACTCTTCCTGAAAAGTAGGGCTTTATCCTTAAGTTTCCATTTTTATATTAATGAACTATATTGCAAAAGGCATGAGAGCCCCACATAAATTTATGCTTTTCACCGGATTTATTAGGCATATATGTATAAAAAATGTCCTAAGTTTGCTTTGTGTATTTTTGTTAATTTAACGTTTTCTGATGCTAACACATAAATTATGTAACACCTTATATAAGGTTGAAAAAAAATGTTTATATTGTTCAACCCTTTGAGCGCAAAGGCCACTTTTACGTAACATGTCTGCTTGTATAACTCTGAAAATATTAATTTTATTGTAATAAAATTTTTTATTTTGAAGGGGAAGAAGTGTAGTCACAACATTTTGTATCTTACATGTGTACTTTATGAGTGTAAAAAATAACGAACGAGAGGAAAAAAATTCCCCGTTTCCTTAATAAAAAAGGCTTATAAAAGATAAATCTTTATAAAATTCAATTCTTGTTATTATCATAAAAAGTATAAACAATAATTAAACCTTAAAGTTTTTGGTAAATATTCTTTCGTGCAGGAAAGACAGAGGAATCTCAGATCATAAAGCCATGAAATTGATCAAAATACTTTGATTTAAATGGGTAAAAGCTTTTAGTGTGAAAAAAATATGTGTATAAAGAATCTGTACATACTTTTTAAAATATTTTTCAAAATAAACTTTCCGAAATCAATGAGATTACTTTGGAAAATTAATCTTTATTCATGGAGAGTTTAAGCTGCTAAGGTTACTTTATACAGTCCGCTGTGTACCTTATTTAAGAAAAAACTGTTTTTACCTCTAAAAATACTTACAAAAAGCTTTGAAAGTTTCTCTGTTATAAATCTTAGTTATTCTCCTCAAATATATTTGAAACTGGTTAATAATGATTCCTTATGATTTTTAAGTAATTTTCTACCCTTAATGGAGGCTGAATTTTTTTTTGTTTTGATATTTTTAATATATCAATATTTACAATACGAAAATATTTTTCACTATCAATAAATGTTTACCTATTGAATATATTTGGCGTTCTGTTTGTGGAAATTTATTTTCACTTAATTTTCATTAACAAATAAATGAAACTTCGTAATGTAGTATTACGTCACTTTATTTAAATTCTTACCCACGAACTGGGTCTCTCTAAATTTACCGACCTAGATCTCTTCGAATTGCCCACCTGGAGATGTCATACAACGAAACCTAGGTCGTGGTTAAGAATTTAAATTAAGTAGCCAAAAGCCAAAAACTTAACGATAGTCATCGAGAGTAAATATTATAGCGGCAAACATATCATCATTCGTTTTCTTATATAATTGTCTATATGTTAATATCATTTTAACCAAAATATGTACGTCTGAACAGTGAGAGCGCAAGCGTTGCTTATAAGCGACAGGTGTGTTTGAGGGATTAAATTCAAAACTGTCTATAATTTTAATTAAAAACTCAAAGACGACAATGCTGAAAACATGACTGAAATCGTAAGGCTGGTTGGTTTTTAAATTGTATGATGACACACAATTTACATTATTTTCATACTTTACATATAATCTACGAAAAAAATTGAAATTTTATTTGATTGCATATTGTCTCAGCAAGCAGTGCTGGGGTCTTCATAATAATTCTTCGCTGGAACTACACTACATGGATTCAGGTTGAATTATAGTTGTAAGAGCTATAGAGATCTGTAAATTGGATATAGAAATTTTCGTGTTTTCTCTAGAAGAATGCTATTTAATTACAGTTCAAAAATATGTGGATATTGAATCCTGCTATACGATGGTCCAGCAACTTTGCCGTTAATCATTTGAAACCAGCATTTCAGAGTGCTGTGAATGAAAGATTGCATTGCAAAAATTAAAAAATGTTTTTTTAATACCTAATATGGATGAGTAGCTCATGAAAAAAATAAGATTAATTTTAGATTTGGTTGGGATATGTTGTTAACTCATGAAAGAAATAAGGAGATTCATTTTAGGTTTGATTGGGATATGTTATGAAGACTACAAAAAGATGATAGATAACATATTGAATTTTGCAAAAATGTCAATCTGTAACAGAAATTATTTAATAGTGAAGGTTGGTAGAGTAGAATTTCAGCTCCCTTCCATTTATTACGTCCTCCCCGCCGCAAGTTAGAAACATTTGAAAGATCTTCAATTAATGATGGCCTTCATTCAAACTTTTTGGGGATGGTTCTCACTCTATTGGGGATGATTCTTATTTTGAATTTTTTCTAAGAGGCAAGATAGGAAAATAAAAGTGTACTTTATTACGGATGAAGAGGGGAGATGTTTTGCAAGCATGCACTTTGCTTACGATCATTGTGTTCGCACTATTAAAACCTATATATTTTGATTAAAATGAGATAAATTTATAGACAATTACATAAGAAAGAGAACAGAATAATGAAACAAATGGTGGTACATTGGTCTTTGGCGTACATTTATTTTTGCCACCATAATTGCTTCTCCACGCATGATGTCTTATCGTTAAAATGTTTGATGATAATATGAATTTTATGGGACAAGTAATTTTTTATTTGTATTTAATTATTGTTTATATTTTTTCACGGTTATAACAAAATTACTTTTTATAAATACTTCCTTCATTTTGCCTTTTTCTTATCTAATTGGGAAATTTTTTTTTCATTATTTTTTACATTCATAACTACACTCTTAAGGTACAAATCTTTTGACTATATTGTAACTACATTTTTTTTCTGTCTAAAAATCAATACTTTTAGAGTTATACATTACTTCATTGACACGGCACAAGAGTCGATATTATGTAAAAGTGACTTGCATGCTCGAGGGGATATGTAATGGACACAAAATTTTGTAATTCAATGTCGCCCTACTTCATCGACATGGCAAAAGTGCTGATATTACATAAAAGTGGCTTGCACACTCTAGGGGTTATATAATGGACACAAAATTTTGTAATTCAATGTCGCCCTACTTCATCAACATGGCACAAGTGCCCATATTACGTAAAAGTGGTTTGCACGCTCTAGGGGTTATATAATGGACACAACATTTTGTAATTCAATGTCGCCTATAGTCAAAGTATGCTGAAATTTGCATCAAGATTCTGCACCTTCTAGGCACAAATAATGGAGAATTTTCTGGTGACGGAAGTTTTGAAATTCAATGTTACCCAAATAGTATTTGAACGTTGTGGACTAAGTGACGTACCGGGCTTGTGCATTTCAAAGGAAGAATTGAATATATTATTATTATGCGCTCTTCAGGAATTATTTGATCCAAAATGTAGGCTACTGCAACGTATAGAAATGTACCCGCACACATTCTAAAATTATTGAAAAATTTGACTTTTTATGTCATGCCAAGCATTAATAAATTGCTTGCACACTTGTTTATCTCAACTAGAGCCACTTTGATTGATTGATTTCAAGTTAGGCTGATGTTATATGTTCTATTAGTAATAAATTTTTCATCAAGTAAATACCTGTTATTTAGTTACAGAAAAATTGACTACTGAATAAAATTTCGATAGGTGATATCAGGAGCTTTCCTTTTTATTTCACAGATCCTGAAGAGGCAGGAATACTTTGGTAAATACGGCAAGATACACAAAGTTGTTATAAACCAGAGTACTACATATGCGGGTTCGCAGGTAGGATATCGTTGGACATTTTATAAATAATCTATTACTTTTTTGTTGTGTTGGTGTACTTGATTTGCGTGCTTTTTTGGAAGATTTTTAATTTTTTGTGTAATTAGTAATATTTCCACAATCTTGGAATGTGTCACTTTCTTATTTAAAATTATCTGCAAGAGATTGGATAATATTAGTAATTTTTGTGTTTATTTATATAATTTTAATTGACCATCAGACGGAAGTCCAGGTTTAGTGTGTTGCAGGATCCTATAAAACTATGTTACTGAAACATAATCATGAGAGTTTGAACTTGTTTTTATACAGGCTGCAAAGTTGAATACGACTAAGCCACTGAGAGGAATTCTCTTCAATATCTTAAAGAGAATAGCGGAAAGTTTTTTACAAACAATTCTTGAAATGTTAGCTGTCATAATATGTTATAGAATGAATTTGGTCTATTCATTTCTTAGCAGTTTGTTTTGATTGCGTCAACCCAATTATATTAACAATGTAAGCCGAAATCTATATGGGCTTTCTGTGTATAAAGTCTTGGTGTTCAATTGTAATTATTTTTTAAAAGTGTACAACCAGACATGTGAGGAAGCATTAAACAAGAAACATGGAAGTGTGTCCCCTTGCTACCTTAATTATATATTTACATTGTATGTGTTATGCGCCTTTCACTTATATAAAAGAATATTTTTTCGGCTGAATGTGATTACAATTATAGAACTAGAAATGGTATCATTCTAAAATATTGTTACACATCTGTTCCCAGCAAGTAAGGGAATAATGCTTTTGTTTGCTGGCCAACTTTCAGAAGGTACTTTGAATCTTGGGTAGCCAGACAGCTCTCAAAGTTATATGAACTTTGTAGAATTTGAGAGGATCCAACGGACCTAAACATTAGTTAAGGGGTAAATAATACTTAGCTATAGTATAAATTTAAACTGCTGTCTGAACGTTTGTCTATATTAATGAATGCAAGTGCGGTGCGCAGGGTCCGTCTGCGTCGGCGTACGTGACGTACGTAAGCGGTGCGGACGCGCTACGCGCTATACAGAGCGTCAACAATGTCAGCATCGATGGACGAGTGCTCAAAGGGAGTTTAGGTACGACCAAATACTGTGCCAACTTCATGAAGAACCAGCCGTGCCCCAAGACGGACTGCATGTATTTGCATGAACTGGGTAAGTTATTAGATTTAGGGTGATCTTAATGAAAAAACGGTAGGCAATATGCACTTTCTCTATTGCGAGGATCTTTTTTTTTATATGCACACTTTATTTGCCTCAAAACATTTCTCCAAAATAAAAAAACTTGTTTAATAATGTTTTGAAAAAAAAATGAAGTTAGTCCCTATAAACAAAATCCACTTGCTTGAAGTTTCTGTTATGAATGAAAGGATTGTAAATAAAAACCAGAAAATAACAAAATAAAGGAAAATATGGTATATATTCCGTGTATTTTCCCTGACTTAATTTGATTTTATATCTTTTTGCCATATCTTGGGCAGCTTCATGGAAAAAAAATGCTCATCTTTACTACAAACATTTTTTTTCACGTTCAGCGTCTTTAAAGAAAATTGTACTTGTAAAAATTCAAGAGAATGAAACGGGAGACAATTTGAACAAGACAATTTGTGGTAGAACATCCGTATCTTGATTATCATACTTTTTGGTACCTGTTATGCTATGTGAGGATGCTGTAAAATATCTCGGCTCAAATTGTTGTTATGTTTAAAGAGATGTTTACTCAAGCAGTGCAGCCATGATGAAACATTGTCAATTTGTTCATCTAGTCCTAGAACACACCTGCATTAATCATTTTTCCAACCCTACCAAGTTTGCCATGGTCGGTCCGTCATGCTTCATCTATGACTTGTTATACCAACCACCATTTGTTGTTAGGTGTCTATTACTGTTCGTTTCGAAATTGGATCACTTTCTTCATATTGTCTTAATTGCTCGGTTAGTTTGAAACCTAAGATTTGCATCTTTTCTTGTATTTTTTAATTAAAGAAAGTGTAAAATTTCTCCTTTTAATTAATGTCATAAAATGTACCCGATTTTCATATAGGTTTTCGTTTATGTACTTTGAAATTTTATTTGTCGGATGAGCATACATTTAAAGAATTTATATTGAGTTATGTTTATGAGTGCATGAACTGATGATAATACATATATAAATAATAAAAGATTAGTAATTTTTGTTTGTCTTGTATAATTAGATTTTTTTGTACAATGTTAAATTTAATTCCTTTTAATTTATTTTTATAATGAACATCTGGAATAATAAAGTAATATTGGGAAGCTGAACTAATTGGTCAAAGCTGAATTAATTGGTCAAATGATATATTTTAAGAAGTGATTGTGCATGCAGTGACGCACAGTGCCTTATAAGAAATTACATGTAACTTGCCCTGAACATCCAACCTATTTACGTCATATTTACTTTATGGTATTCATGCAAAGTCTGCACTTTAATATATGATCTGTAGCCTGAATGCTATTAGTATGAGTTACAGCTGAAACGTACAAACTGCATACCTATCAAATTACACAGAATATCGCATTACAAAAGTTTTCTACAAGAAACTAAAAGATTATGTCATTTCAAGCAGCAATTTATAAAGAGAAAATAAGCTGTAACGTGCCAGCTTACCTTTGGCTATAATTAGAGTGAAACAACATGTACAGAATCACTGTGTAAAGATCTGTTAATTGTCAGATGCCAGCCGAAGTAAACAAACTTTAATGAAATAAGTTTTTCAAATATTGAATATATTTGGTGTTAATTTTGTAGAAATTCATTATTCATAATTCAATGAAACACCGGTACATTTGCATTGTTCAATCTCATATAATAACAACAATTGAATTTATTACCCTCACTAAAATATCGTGAGTCGTCGCCGTGGTGTGTTGAGTTGATCACAAGGCATACGGCCTGCGACGACGCAGCGCACCGCGGAGACCCGGGTTCGATTCCCGGCCGTTCGTCGAGCGGGGCTGGACGGGTGTTATGGTTGGCTGTAAGAGATTGCACACGTAGCAATAAGTCCGCCATATGTATCAATTAGATATATTAAAGTAGATAAATAAATAAATAAAATACTGGTATATTGTATAACTCTCGGAAATATAATAAAACCTACACCGCTCCCCTACAATAAACTCACTAACATAAGCAGTGGGAAAACCCACACAAATTCTGGTTCCGCTATTGTGTTTGAAACATATAAATGCTGTTGGATGTTCCTAAGAGTTAATCTTTGCTAATAGCCCACTTGAAGATGTTGTAATACAACAAAACCTAGGTCGTGGTAAAGAACTTAAAGAAAGTAAAAATAATACTACATCACGTAGTTTCATTTAATTGTGGAAATAAGTTTTTGTGAAACTAGATATTTTATTTTTCCTTTTTATAAATACACCTTTTATATTTTGTCAGTAAATTTAATTCATTGAATCAGTTATTGTGATGCCTGTTTCTATTTCTATTCATTTTATTAGTTTATTATTGTGTATTTTTGTCATAATGGTTTAAAAGGGTGCAATGTATATTATGCCGCAGACGAGATTTTCAAGTTTGTCTTTGAAAAAACTATCTGACCATTTAGATGTATTTTTATGACCGAAATCAATTTTAAAATTACATATTCTTAATAAATGTATTGCACGCCATTTTCATATGCGATCAATATTTGCAGTTAACCAGGAGTTGTATTTTAAATAAAATATTAGGCCAGCCTTGACAATAGTTTAATTTTTTTATAAATGAAAGAATATTAATAGAAAACAAAATACTTCTTAAAAAAATACTGCTTGTGGTTTGCTCGTGATTTACTGCTCGTGAAAAATCTATATGAAAAGTACTTTTGCTATGATGACAGGGTCGTAAAACATTAAATGTATTATGTAATCACTTGTTTTATGTAATCATTTTTGCTTATTTAAATTTTTGAATTACTTTCTTTTTTATGTAAATTCATGTACGTATTTGCATATTCAATGTTTAGTGTCAATAAGAAAGGCAATTATGTTGAAAAATTTTAATAAGTAGTTTGCAAAAACGCAGCGCAGATTAGAAATCAATTTTTTATTAAGAAATGATCACGAGCGCAGTTTATTTTTTTTTATTAATTATTTTTAATTAATGTTCTTTCATTTAATAACTAATTAACAGTAGTATTAAACTGCATTTGTTCTGATCTAAGTAATTTGACAAATCCTGACAAAAAACATTATATATGGATAGAGAAATAATAGATGATAATGCCAAGCGTGGATGTAGTACTGATCCTCAATGTATTTGTTTTGTTCACAATTCAACACCGTTTGCATTAATATATGTGTTTGTGTGGTGTAGTTTTTGGTGTTTGATCACCGAAAATGTAGAATTCGTAAGAAAGTGAAGCAAGAAGCATAAAATTGGTAACAACTTTTATAAGAAGTGTTTACCCAAAATGCACTGACTGCCATTGTGTGTGATACCTTTTTTATATAAAAAGAACATTTGTATATTTTATGTGTTAAAATGTTAGAAAGCCGTTAAGTACTTTTATTTTGTTAAACATTAAAATTTAATTTTATTACGAATTAAATTTGAAATTAATTCCATTCGAAAGCGAATTACGATGCAATTAATTTAATTTTGAAGGCGACCCAAAGGCATCGTTCACAAAAGAGCAGATGCACCAAGGTTTGCACCAGATATACGAGCGTAAGCTGCACAACCAGCTGCTGGCAGCGACAGCGGCGGCGGCGACGGCAGGTGAGGGGGGCACAGCGGGGGCCAACGGTGGGACTGGCGGGGGTACCACCGGGAGTGGGGGCGCGAGTATTGGGGGAGGCAAGGCTGGTGGTGGCACAGGTGAGCATATTGCACATTTGATTATGTTACCTGGGTAGACTAAAAAGAAATGTGGGTTACAAACTACCAGACTACAAATTAGTAAGGTACCATTTTGAACCATAATCATGATATGATCACTGATATACCAAAGGTTAATCGAAGGTAAAGTTCGAAAATCCAATCACTATACACATATAATAAAATGTGTCTGTGTGGAAATCAAGCAAATACCATTGTGCAGTTTGTACCTAAGAGGTTTGATCAACATCTGGAATAGAAATGATCATGGTATTCCTTGTGGGGGTTGTTATATAAAATCGTTTAGGCATTTTACACATTGAATATTTATAGAAAGTGTAACAAAGGCTTATCACAGATTGAATAGAACTCATAATAACTTTTTATAAGCATGACCTGTTAATCGGTCTGCTTATTTGTTACTACTACATGCAAAAATTACTGAACTGACTTAAATGACACTTTCACTAGAATAATGCAGGGTCTAGATTAAAATCTAAAATATTTTTTCTTTCGATCGAATGTTCGTTAAAGGAGATGGAATTCAAGTAGTACTCACACAGTAAGTACTGAGTGCGCGGGCTTAAAAATGATGGATAGAAGTTGTCAAAACTATGATAATGATTTGGCTTAAATTTTAATATCATAGAGGAATTGAAATTCAATTATCAGCGTTAGTGCAGTAAGAACCAAATGCACGAGCTTAAGTTCTATTTGTGTATGTGCGTGCATGCCTGTCTCGTAACTGTGCACGTGCTCATGTGAATGCTATTACAACTAAGTTATAAGATACTTTCATCAAAGTCAAGGTTATTTTTGTGATGAAAGTATTAATATTAAATAAACATACATAAAAAGAAAGAAGAGGGAAGCCATGGGCAAGAACTAGACAAACCAGAAATTTTAATAGGTAAATAGGTGAAAATGACAAACCTGAAAAATGTTGGGAAACTGTTCTTAAATTGAGGAAACCATTATAACATTTTATGTGCGCTCAGGGCATTCTGCTGAATCAGATTATTTCCCTGATATTATTAATTTTTGTACAAAATGGGACAAACTTAAAAAATGTTGGGGGAACTGTTGTTAAATTGGGGAAACCTTCATTACATTTTATGTCTGCTCAGGGCGTTCTGCTAAATCAGATTACTTTCCTGATATTATTAATTTTTGGAAAAAATGGAAAAATTTATCAAAATTGTGGTAGTGGATACTTGCCAAAAGTTGATTGTCTTATGGCAGCTAACATCGTCGTTTCCAACTTTTGTTCAGTAGGATTCAGGAAGGTGAAAACTTCAGTATCTACTTATCATTAAATTAAGTAGTAATACTAAGATCTAATCTATCTGTATCCACTTTTCACTGATTGTGCATTAGAGTAATCTACACAAAAATAAATTCATAATTTGCCTGATAATGAGTTGGGTCTTATCGTGTAAACCATAATTGTTTATTATCTTTATATACTTTCACCTAAAGACACTGCGCAATCTGATAATGATGATGGGGTTATTTTAGGTGGTTAATTCATGGAAAATTATGAATTCACTAGTGTTTACACTAGTGTCAGATAGTTTTCTTTGTTGTGACAGTTGATATATTACATCATTTAGCAATTTAAGTGGAAAAGGAGACCTGCAAAAGTCCTTACAGTTTTGGACCTAGGTGTTGTAAAAATGAAAATGACAATCTTATGTCGAGAAAATGAAAAACGTAAACATCTTACAAATTTTATGTAACTAGCAAATTAGACAAATGAGAAATCTTGTATTATTTCATGAAAAATGTGGCAATTTTTCATAATAGTTTGAAAAAACTATTTCTGCGGAATTCTTTGAACCAGCAGGATAAAACCAAATGCATATTGTGTCTCACTTCAATACTCTATACGTAGATCTTATAGACTAATTTATAAGGCTCTCAGGGCACTTGAAAAAAGCGATATAAAATTCAATTCAAAGAAAACATAAAACAACAGGACAGTTGTCAACTTCAGTTAACTTTATTTTTAATTAATTTATGCAATGGCTTAAACATTTAAAAATTAATTGAATTTAATATTTTTTATAACCTCTTCCAAAATGTTATTATGTACTTCCTTAGATTTTTATTATTATTTTTATTATTAACAATTCTTGATATATTAAAAATATAATATTGGTATTTTTTTGTTTTTAAATTGAATTTTATTTTTCCTCTATCCTGATCGTCAATTGCTGAATTGGTTAATATTTATATTCTAAATAATATCAGCTCTTTAAAGTTATATTCTACTTTTATAACACCTGAAAATTTAATTAAAAGAGATTTGATTATTGTATATATTTTGAGATTTCATTATTATATGTATAGTAAATTGGTTTGGAATATTTGAAAAACTTTTTTGTGGGTTTTGAACCGACATATTCTTAATCTTTGCTGGAGTGATTGTAACACTAGACTGTGTAAAGGTATACTATTGAAGTGTAACCACTAGACTATGCTCCTAGCTATTGCTAATTCTCAAATGATTCATATCCGTATATACTGGTAAATAACACATAGTGAATAACGTAACAAATGAGACTGAAGAGTAGGCGTGGGGAGACCGTGATATAAGTTTAGAAGTTAGATGATGTAAGAATGTCATTCTCCACTGTCGGAAAGGTAGTTCGAGGAAAATAGTGATAATGAAACGGGAATGCTTAATTTTTTCTGGAAGTGCCCTATTTATCATTGCGGAAATATTTTATTTGTTATGTCTATATAAATTTCAGTAACAGCAGAGGCTAATTTCATTTTTATGATACATACTGTAAAGCTTAGAGAGCTAAGTACACCGCCGTGGACTTATTGCTACAAGAACAGTTTCTTACAGCAGGTTGTACTTGAGTTATTCTTTCACACTTACACCGAGTTCAATGTGGAAAACAAGTACTTTAGTAGACTGTAAATGATTATTAAATGCTAATTAATGGCACTTTCAAAACTGGAGTATATAATAATAAATTTACATAGGTATCAATGTGAGAATATAGAATTAATACAAAATTAAATAAAACAAAATAAATCAGTAACACATTAGGGATGGGAGTATAAATGGGATTGTGATCTGCCAATTATGATAGGTTATATAGTTTTGGAGGATTTTTAAATACAGACAGTGGGGGCTCATTTTGTATATGGGTGTGTTCAGAAACTAACTAGAAAAATAAAAAATAAAAGTCTTTTTTTTTTAAATAAAAAATAAAATTTTGTTTTCAAATACAAGTTTGAAAACAAAATTTTTTGAAAGTTCGTTTTGGAATAAATAATTGTAAAATGCGTTTGTGACAGAAAATTATGTGAGTCTATCTTTCCCAGCTTCAGTAGTTACAGATTGAAAAAAAATTACAACACAAATGAAGAAATTTTTTAAAATTTTGTCTTATTGACAAATTTAATATTATAACTTCTTTTGAAATTAATACAAGGGATTTCTGTGGTGTATATGTTTCTGCGCAGTCAGTCTTAACTGAATCCTTTTAATTTTTTTTATACATTTTTTTAGGTTCCGGCAATGGGGGTAGTGGGGATAAATCATCAACAAAAGATGGTACGATTTTTTTAAATTTTATTTTGTTATTTAAATTGTCTCCTTAATTTAATTTTAACTTTAATTACCATATATTTAGTTCTATTCTTTTAACTTTTATGTAATATCAGGTTTATCATGATCTTCCTTCAATTGTTGCCTATAATAATGATAGTATACACTTGTTGTTGTTACTTTTATACATTGTCTTCATTTTCATTAATTTTGCAATGGCTTAGTGTAACGCTTAGGGTTTGTTTATTAGTTCACCTCTTGCAGCCGATTATCTCCTAAATGGATGAAGCTATAGCTGTGAGATTAGCCACAGTTATGGAATTAATATGCACATAAATATTTAGCACAATAAGTACAAATTTTTCAAACCTGATATAAATTTTAAGAGATTAATTTTGATGTTTCGACAGTTTGTTTATGGAGAATCTGTCAAAACGTCAAAGTTATCCGAGGAATGAAAAATCAGCAAATAAGCCCTAAATAGTATGTCCAGAATATATTAATATTTAATTTAGGGCTGATTAAGAATATTTTAAAACTATTGTGCAAAAAAGTCTGAAATAATTTCTTAACATGCACATTCGTATATGGTTTGATGAAAAAATATTTCAGTTAAAGATATATTTTATTTTAGCGGATTTGTATTCAATAATATCTAAATTATTGAATACAAATTCGCTAATGAAACTTTTTACCCCTAACAATTTTATAGAAGTTTTTCAACAATTTTTTTTGAAGACTTCAAGAATTTTCTTATGCATAAAATTACACAAGTTGTAGAATGTTTATAATTCACGTGTTTATGTTTTTTGTGGCAGGTTTTATACCGACGACTATAATCACATCATCGAATGCTCACACAGTCACTTCGAATAAGTAAGTTGTCGTTTTTTTTATTTGTACATTGGCTTTAGAATAAATGGTACCAATTATTAGATGTGTAAAATCAATCCCAGTTTAAAGCACTGACGGAGTTTAAACAATGGTTTATTCATAATTTCGTAAAATCAATAACTGATTGACTTTGTTGAAAGTTTAACGTGTAAGTTATTTTTATGGCGTGCCAGTGTTCTGTTATTAGTTAATTTTTCGCACAATTTTTATTTATTTGACAATATTTAATGAATTGTGGCAGATTTTATCTGCCGTAGTTCACTAAATATTTAATAACTAACTTTTCCTTTAAAATAAACTCAAATAATTTTCCAAAAATATGTTATGAGTTATAAATCTAAATTACATTCAAGGGCCCAAAAAAAATTGCTAAACAATGCAATAGAAAGCAACGTGTTGAACGTGTTGTTTGTCGTCGATGGAAAAAAAATTGTTGCAGTGAAACTAATTATTACAAATCGCTGAGAAATCTAGTTATTACAGCTTTGAGACGGGAGAGAAAAGCATATTTTACTTTTTATGGAAACGTGCATCGTGGAGATAGTAAACATCTGTAGAAAGGCTTGCAAACAATATATCCCATCGGTAAAATTAGAGAAAATAACCTGCCACAGCATTTCTGCGATCCAGATCAGATTATTGATCACTTTGCAACATTACCTTGCGCCGAAAGTGCGGACGCTGATCTTATTTCTTTTTATGATACCCATTGTTTCGCTGAGACAAAAATGCGTTTTCAGAAGGTGAGTGAAGATATTGTGGCGAAGATTGTGTATTCTAAAGTCCAAAGCTATCGGTGTGGATGGTATCTCTGCACGGATGCTGAAACTAACACTACACCCTTACCGTGATTACCAAAATTGTGAATCTGTCGCTCACTTCTTCTACCTATCCGGAGATATGGAAAAAAGCAGTTGTTATCCCAATAGGCAAAAAAAATAGCGTTCAATCATTAAGCAATCTTCACCCCATGGGCATTCTACCGGCAATGTCTAAAATCATAGAAAAAATTGTCTGCAATCAGCTTAAAAGATTTTTAGAATCCATCAAAGCGCTCCCCCTTACTCAATCAGGTTTCCGTGGTCAACACAGTACATCCACAGCACTTCTATCCATTACTAATGATATGCTATCCTCAGCTGACAAAGGGGAGGCTACTGCTGTTGTTCATTTGGATTATTCACGTGCTTTTTATTGCCAAAGTTTGCCAATTTTAATGGCTAAATTACAATATTACGGTTTATCAGAATGCACGTGTGAATGGTTTATAAACTATTTTAAGCGACGGTGTCAGTATGTCAAAGTATTCGATGGTAGTCAAACTCTTACCTCGAAAGTTCATACCATTTCTAGTGGTGTACCGCAAGGGTCAATCCTAAGGCCACTACTTTTCACTCTGTACACGTCAGATATTTCGAGCAATTTAAAGCACGTAAAAACTCATTTTTATGCTGATGATATACAAATCTTTTGGTTTGAGAGATGAAGACAGAGTGTGCAAAAAAGTTAATGAAGATCTCATGAAAATCTGGAATTGGTCGTGTAAACATGCCTTATTGTTAAACCCTTCCAAATCCTGTTTTCTAATTACGGGAAGTAGGACTCAGGTAGCAAGATCAGGAAGACTGAAGCTCGCCATAAATGGGCATTCCATTCCTATGGTGGAACACGTCAAAAATCTAGGCATTATAATGGACTCACAGCTGAGATTTCATGAACACATAACCACAAAAATTAAATGTTGCTTTATGCGTCTCAAAACGCTATACAGATACCGTCTTTATCTCACTGTTCCCGTTAGGAAAATTCTAGTTGAAAGCCTCATTCTTCCTGTACTCGATTATGGTGATATCGTATACGGCCCGCGTTTACTTTCAAAAACAGCCAATTAAATCCAGAGAATTCAAAATGCATGCGCGCGTTTTTGTTTCGGCATCCCACAGCGATCCCGTGTATCACCGTATGTAAATGAGCATGGAATGCTCCGAATGCACAATCGTCGCAGTTATCACACTCTGTTTTTTGCGTAGACTTTTCACAGCAAAAGAGCCGAAATATTTCTATGATATATTAACTTGTCCGGCAGTGCTCATCGCCACGTGACGCGCGCTAGAGACCGACTTCTCTTAGTCCCGGAACAACCGGTTGTCGGGGTACGCACAACCGGTTATCGGAGTAGTTTCAAATTTGCCGCAACTAAAATTTCCATGACTACTTTTAAAAGGTCAATCCGTAAGTGACTTTAGACCCAGCAAATGCAAACGGAATAAATGGAAAATATTGGCTCTTCAAAATCATTTCATCTAAATTATATTTATTATTAGTATTTTCTTTTCTTCGTGCTATGTTTCCTCTATGGGTAATAATGTGTATGTAGTTATATGTCTGTATATAATACCGGTATTAAAAATAATTATTAATATTATTATATATTGTGTATGTGTGCGTGTAAACTGTATATGTGTATGTGTGTGTATATGTATGTGTGTATATGTATATATGAGTATATGTTTGTATATCAACAGGTGCTAGCTGTAAACCTGCCGTGTTGGTTTTGTTTATAGCATAATTGCACAAGCCGAGCTAGTAGTAACCTTTTTGTGGATAAAATATTGAAAAAATTTTAGGTTAAGGCGTCTAACTTAATTTTTAACTTTAATTTTGTCATTAGCCCTAAGAAAAATTTTGTACATGTCTATTACTTTACCTGTTGTATTTTATGTCCACAAATAAACTATATTATTATTATTATTATGTTTTAATTTTACTTTGTTTAATTTGGTATACAATTCTGAAAAGTGGTGTAATTTTCGTGAAAATGAAATGATTAATTATTCAAGAAAAAGCATGAAATTTTTTTTATTTCATCGTATATTACTGAAGTATTCTCTAAAACAGGGTGAAACAGTATTTATTATTGGAATTGTATACTTCCATTTATCTTTCTTATGAGCAAATATTATTCAAGAGTCTCCAGGAGACATTTGTAACAGTAACTCCTAAGGCTTTTGTAAACATATTTGCTTATTTACATAACAGCTAATTGGCATTCTGCCCAGCTGTGACAAAGACTAGGGTGACAAGTCATCATTTGGAAATAAATATTAAAATAAGTTTTGTTTTGTAGTGGAGTCAAATTACAGTACTGCTCTCATGATGGTTTGTAATATTTATTGCAAGTATCAGCAAGATTAGATTATTATATGGCAAGCAAGCTTAGATTAGACCCACAATATTCCCCAATGTTATTGTTGTACTACTAAGCATCGTTGTGTATTGTATTCAAATAAATGACTGGATCATAAACATACCAATTTAGAGTAAACAACATGTGGTTGCCGCACTTTTCAAACGAGAAATGCTGCTGTTTCCTCCTTCTCTTTCACAACTTTTTGTGTAATTTATATCTCATTTGATGAAATATTTCTCAGCGTTCAATGTTTATCACTTTACGTACGTTTTGCGACTTACAAATAACATATGGTGTTTTATATATTAAATTTTTGCTGTTGAAATTTTGGAGATAAACACTTATACAAATATAGTTAAACATGCTCGACATGACCGAACTTCTTTTGTATCTATGCACAAAACGTTTTTTTTAAATTTTTTTGTTATTTGAATTTGTTTTATATTATCATGAAAATATTGACAACATATCTATAATTAGTACAGTATATAAAAACATCACATTTATTGTAAAACAAATTAAATATAGTAATTATTGTAAATAATAATAATAGTAATAATTATAATATAGTTTATTTGTGGACATAAAATACAACAGGTAAAGTAATAGACGTGTAAAATTTTCTCAGTGCTAATGACAAAATTAAAGTTAAAAATTAAGTTACACGCCTTAACCTAAAATTTTTTCCATATTTTATCCACAAAAAGGTTACTAGCTCGGCTGGTGCAGTTATACTATTAACAAAACCGACACGGCTGGTTTGCAGCTAGCACCTGTTGATATACAAACATATTTACATATACATACACATTCACATATGAAACACATTGCATGCACAATTAAATGAAACTACGTAATGTAGCATTATTTCTACTTTCTTTAAGTTCTTTACCACAACCTAGGTTTTGTTGTATTACAACATCTTCAGGTGGGCAAAGATCTTGGTACAGAACTTAAAGAAAGTAGAAATAATAGTACATAACGTAGTATCATTTAATTGTGCATAATGAATTTCTACAAAATTAACGCTAAATATATTCAATAATTATTGGAAACCAGAAAAACCTTCGCAAATACGTAATGTTACAATTATAATCACTTCGGAAGTGAATACTACCATCTTTTCTCGGTGGGCTTGTTGAATATGTGTGAATTCAATGTATATAAATCACGTGAATTGTTGGATGTTTCATAAAACAAAAAAAATAAAGCATAAACTTTAATAAATACGGATTATTTTCCTATATAATGCAATATATGTTGTAAAAACTTAGCTCGTTTATTGTTCCATTTACTATGTGAACAGCTTATAGACATAAACACACAGTTTAGAAATGGCCGACAAGTGATTTCAGTAATATAATTTTACCATTTAGCCCTCACAATGACATAATAAAATGCAGTAACATGATACTACATACCTACAATATTGCTAACAAAATATGGTAAAGTGCCTACCATTAATAATTTTTTTGTTTTGTCATTCGAGAAGTCGACAAATATGAGTAGCAGTTTTGGGCCCAATATCGAACTCTTGGGCAATCCGTGTAAGTTTGTGTTCAGGCCTAATATCGGCCCTCGGGCCCTAGATGAGTTAATTAATTAGTTAATATCGTTAGTTAATAAAAACTGAATGGAAAGTGCAAGTGATCATTTGATGAATAAATTGTGTTATGTTGAATAATGGTCTTAATAATTTGAACGTGAAATCGTTTATCGTACTATAACAAAAATTGGGCACCATCTTTTATAATCCCATTATTATAAAGTTTATTCATAATACAGATGTATTCTGAAAAAAATTACATTTTAGAATTCAATTTTAATAATCTGACATAATAAAGCATTTAGTAAATAAAAATCTTCAGTGTTGCAAGTATTAGTAGTATTATAATATTGAAATTGTATTTTAATATTGAAATTGCCATTTGAAAGTAATTGACCGATTAAATGTAAACCGAGGTTTGTTGACAGTTTATTTAAATTGATTGATCTTACAGCCCTCAATAATTCAGAGACAATTGAACATTAACCACACATTTCTAGAATTTTTTTTGCTATATGTCTATTACTTTACCTTAATTTGGGGTATATATATTTTGGACTCAATCATCCCTGTTTGTATATACATTATGTATATTCCAATTTTATTGTTGCTTTAGCTTACGTGATATAATGGCATTGTTTGAAGATCTCTTTAAAGTACCAGTAATAGGGATTGACCATTCTGGATGTACTGGTTATGCAAGCCATTTTTAGATCACAAACTGTGTTCTTATTTTTATTAATATCAATAGTAAGAAAGGTGGTGGTAATAATGAAAAATTGGTACTTCTCTCCAGATCTAAAAAAGACCTCCAAACCACCTCAAGCTCGCCATCCTCAACGAGCTCATCGTCCACATCTTCATCCACATCCTCGTCGAGTGGCGGCGGCAAGGAGGCTTGGCCCAGTCTTGGCTGCAGTCCACCCGCCGGTGGCAGGACGGATCAGCAGACGCAGCAGAGTCAGGGACAGGGGCAATGTGAGTGTTTTATTTTAAATAAAATTGGTACAGACATAAGAAACTAGGGATGGAAAAAAAACTTACTTAATTTATTATGGACTAAGGAACAATGGTTCAATAAATTTAATATGATATGAAACCTGGAAAGTGGTAATAAGTCTTTGGAAATTTTTTTTTACAAAATGCATCATTACCAATAATAATGGTATTGAAAAAGAGTTAAACTCTTAGTTTAACAAAGTAAGGACATAATGGGTGAATAAATTCAATGTGATAAAAAACCTGGAAATTGGTAGTTTCTGAAAAAAAATTTAAAAAAGTAACATTACCAAAGATGTGGTATTGAAAAAGTTCAATTCTTGTTGCAAAATTTTGCAAGACTAACAATTTATTCCTTTTAATAAAGTAGATATTCTCCAATTACAGCCATCACAAATGCAGATAGTAGTCAAAACATAGTAAAAAACAATAGAGATAGTAACACAACAGAAAATAGCAACAAAAATCCTGGCAAGAGCAAGGACTCTATCAGTAGCCAACCGAAACCTAGCAATAGCATCAGCATTAAGAATGGCACTCGCAAAGGCAGCTGTGAAGAGACGTACAGAAATGGCTCCAGCGACATGGAACGGGAGCAAGAAGACGAGGAAGAATTAGTCGGCAATGGGTACTCTGATAACAAGCACTTCGACAACTACATGGGTGACAATCTTGACATAGATACTGACGATAGACATAGCCTTCTGGATAACCACGACCTTTTAGATAGTAGCGAACACAGTCTCCTCGAAGACGAGGTACACGGTCACAATATGAATGAAGGTGTTCTCCAGAGGCACGTGTTGGAACGGCAAGGAGTGGATAGCGGTTCATTAGTGGATACCTTTGGTTTGCTAGACAGTAATAGAGATTTAAGAGGTTACTTAGCAGATAGAATACAGAATCACTCGTCGCTGCTCGAATCGAAAGAGCTGATGATGCTGCGAGAGAGGCAGGAAAGTGAGATGCTGATGAGGCAGAACGAGATGCTGGCGAGGCGGAACCATCTCAACCTTATGAGCGAACAGGGCAAGCACTATATGGGGGCGGGCGCTGGCGGTTTGGGGTTGGAGTCAACGAATGAACTCTTAGGTGAGTTATTTGTTAGCTTAAACTTTTATAAAATATGAATTTTTTGTTCGCCTTCAGTAGAACATTATAAAAATGACATACTTAGAGTGACACTACAGATCATCCGTTTCAGGGACCAAAGTGTTTGAGTTTGATTAAACTGTGACCTAATGTTACCTTATGATGAGATATTAGCCTCAATAAATTTAAAATTCAGAAGAGAAATGGTTTCATGATACAACCAGTCAAAGTAACCCAGATTTATAGATTAGATAAGTAAGGTTTATACTACATAAAGGTTTCTGGTATCAATATTCAAAATTCAATATGCCGGAATTAATAGGGCTGTTTGAAATTGAAAATTTTCTTTAAATGCACGTTAAATATATTTTATAATTGTAATTAAAGTTAAATTATAACATAAGTGTGAGATACAAAAAATCTATCCACATTGTTACATTAACACGCGTTTGCCAGTTTGACTTTAAACAGTGTGTGATGCGTCAGTAATTCTTGTGTTGTATCTCATAATTCACTCTGAAAATTTTCTTTAAATGGACGTTAAATATATTTTGTAATTGTAATTAAAGTTAAATTATATAATAAGTGAGAGATACAAAAAATCTGTCCACATTGTTACATTAACACGCGTTTGCCAGTTTGACTTTAAACAGTGTGTGATGCGTCAGTAATTCTTATGTTGTATCTCATAATTCATTCTGAATATTTTCTTTAAATGCACGTTAAATATATTTTCTAATTGTAATTAAAGTTAAATAATAAAATAAGTGTCAGATACAAAAAATCTGTCCACATTGTTACATTAACACGCGTTTGCCAGTTTGACTTTAAACAGTGTGTGATGCGTCAGTAATTCTTATGTTGTATCTCATAATTCATTCTGAAAATTTTCTTTAAATGCACGTTAAATATATTTTGTAATTGTAATTAAAGTTAAATTATAAAATAAGTGTGAAGTACAAAAATCTGTCCACATTGTTACCAGTAAGTGTGAGATACAAAAATCTGTCCACAGCGTTTGCCAGTTTGACTTTAAACAGTGTGTGATGCGTCAGTAATTCTTATGTTGTATCTCATAATTCATTCTGAATATTTTCTTTAAATGCACGTTAAATATATTTTCTAATTGTAATTAAAGTTAAATAATAAAATAAGTGTCAGATACAAAAAATCTGTCCACATTGTTACATTAACACGCGTTTGCCAGTTTGACTTTAAACAGTGTGTGATGCGTCAGTAATTCTTATGTTGTATCTCATAATTCATTCTGAAAATTTTCTTTAAATGCACGTTAAATATATTTTGTAATTGTAATTAAAGTTAAATTATAAAATAAGTGTGAGATACAAAAATCTGTCCACATTGTTACATTAACACGTGTTTGCCAGTTTGACTTTAAACAGTGTGTGATGCGTCAGTAATTCTTGTGTTGTATCTCATAATTCATTCTGAAAATTTTCTTTAAATGCACTTTAAATATATTTTGTAATTGTAATTAAAGTTAAATTATAAAATAAGTGTGAGATACAAAAATCTGTCCACATTGTTACATTAACACGCGTTTGCCAGTTTGACTTTAAACAGTGTGTGATGTGTCAGTAATTCTTGACCATCTCAAGGTGTTGTATCTCATAATTCATTCTAAAAATTTTTTTTTACTTAAATGGATGGAAACACTGTTTTTGGGGTCATTCGATCAAATGTTTATATAATTGATTTGTAATTTTAATTATCTTACTCATTTTATTATTGTAAGTAAGATAACTATCATTATATTAAATTGGTGTGTTACACATCATATGATTCTACTTATTTAATTTTGATACCAATTACTTTTGCAGCGATCAATTTGCCATAAGTAGTGAAAAATGATTAGTTTGAAAATTAATAGAGTCGAGATATATAGTTGATGATTATCGGCAGAGAGTGGCCGCATCATGTGCAATATTGCACTGCTGCTGTGCAAGTAGTCAAATTACTGTGATATTTTTAAATGTTATTTAACACTCTCCTTCCTAAACTCTTTGTAACATACATTCTATACTCAAATAATTGTTTACTCAGACCATTTCGCTTAGTGCCTAAAAACTTTGTTACCTAGATAAAAATTCCAGTTCCACTTGCTTCCAAGCCATAAAAGTTGGTGTTAAGGATTGTGTTTTAAATTTTGTTTGATTTTATCATTTGATTTTCTAGAAAGCGTGGCTTATTGACTAATAATGATTAATTTTAGATTTGTTACTTTTACTGGACAGAAAACTGACTCAACCAACATTTAGTGAATGAAATTGGCACTCATGTGAAATAACAACGGTCTGTTAGGGTCTAGTTTATTACCGTCCTGTCACATGCTAGCGTCGAAGTTGCACGTAGAAGAACAATATCGTAATATTTAGGGAAGACGTTATTAATCCATTAATGGATCCCGTTAAATATGTAGCCATTTGTGGGTGTGGATATTAAGCTAAAAAAGGCAATCGCAATGATATTCAACATGTTTTGTGAATAATGACAGAGAAATATTGCAATAAATAAATACACGAAAAGTGAATTGTGCACTCATCGAAAATGGTTTATATGCTAGGTGCCCCCTACCCACCCACGTCACCCCACTTGCTGCCGTCCATGGGACTGTCGCGGCTGGAGGGACCCCGCTACGGGGCGGCCAAACCCCCCTCACACATGGTCAGCAACGGCGACACTCGAGGTGCAGAAAGCGGCAGGTTTGTACCGTTTTGTCTTTTGACTTTGGACCGAACTTCAACCGACCTTCGTTCCGACCTGCTTCGAAATTGGATGTAAATTGAGATTTTGGTCTATTTTATTATTTTTAATTTTTGGATTGAGATTGGGTAGGTTTTGTTAATGTGTCGACTGTTCGTATATGATGAGATGTTTTGTTCATATACTTCTCTATGTTATACAGCCTTGGCCAAAGATATTGAGTACCCAAAAGAGATGTCAGTTTTACTAATAATTGTGTTGAAATACTTAGTAATAATTAATCAAGATTTTGTCGGATCACCATTCATCTTTAATAATAACAGGTTTCCGGTTTGGTCTAACGCTAACCAGTTTCTTACCCTTTTCGTTATTACCGTGTTCCACATTTCCTGTACGTAGCATTTAAGATCTTCTCTAAAATTACTAATGGTTCCAGATCTTATACCTTAGCCAGAGCTCGATGAATGCTCTATGTTGTGCTGTTCTAGAGGCTTTGCTGGTCACTTCATAACATAGATATGTTTTGCCACAAATAATTAAACAGTGTATGCGAATGTGTGACATGGCAATAATGCTCTTGCTTGAACTTAACATATTTCATATTTTTATGACCCGAAATTCTGGATAACGATGGCTCTAATTCTGTTCCGGTACATATATGTGTTCTTTGGTGTTCGGATTTTCACAGATAAACATTTTGCTGATGACAAATGCTGCCATGCAATCTCAAATTATTATCTTGTTTCCTTCATGATTGTTATAAACCATTATAGGAATACCACCTGGAATGCTAGGTGGTATTGCTCCTTCACCTCTTCACTTATTATACAATATTTAAATCACCTGCAATAGAACATACAAGAATAATTTAAATATAATAAACGTGACACTTATGAAAATTTTACATTAAAAATAAGTATATAGTGAAGATGGATCTATGTTAAGGGAGGTAATACCTTTTAATAAATGTTAATTTTTTTATCCGTGAACTGTTTAGTATAAGTTGTACTAAAATTGTATGGATAAAATAGTCAGGAATATGATAGAAAAGTTTTAAAACAAAATTTAATACATCCGATGTAAAGTCTGTTTTATCTAAGCTAGGTAATAAAGCACATCAAAGGTATAAAGTAGTCATCAGTGCGGAGCGGTCATCGGTTTTCAATAAAATCCTCTCCTTTTAAATCTTTGTATTATTAGATTAGGTAGAGTTTTGAAGAAATATTAAGAAAATATTTCTCTAGTACAGAGAGTTTCAGATTGGCATATTTTTAAACTCTCTGTACTGAAGAAGTAGGTGTATTAAAGAGATATTGTTAAACTCCCTCTATTAGAGAGGTATATAGTAGTCTCTAAAACAGATAGTTTAACAGAACGGTATACCTTTATAAACTCTATTCTAGAGATTATTAATCTCTAGTACACAGAGTTTACAGAGAGGTATATCTGTAAACTTTTTGTATTAGAGAGGCTTATAGTAGTCTTCTAGCACACATAGTTTACAGAGAGGTATGCTGTAAACTCTTTGTATTAGAGAGGTTAATAGTAATCTTCAAGCACACAGAGTTTACAGAGATGTATATCTGTAAAACATTAGTATTAGAGATGTTTATAGAGAGATATAATTGTTACCTCTTTATATTAAACAGTTTTATAGTCTCTAGTACAGGGAGTTGACAGGGAGGTATATCTGGCACACAGAGTTTATAGAGAGGTGTATATCTGTAAACTCTTTGTATTAGAAAGGTTTATAGTAATCTTCAAGCACACAGGATTTACAGAGAGGTATATCTGTAAAGTCTTTGTATTGGTGGTTTCTAGTAATCATCTAGCACACAGAGTTTATGGAGATATCTGTAAAATCTTGGTATTAGAGAGGTTTATAATAGTCTTCTGCCATATAGAGTTTACAGAGAGATCTATTTGTAAACTCTTTGTATTAGAGAGATTTATAGTCTTTAGTACGGGGAGTTTACACAGAGGTACATCTGTGAAGTCTTTGTACTAGAGATGTGCATGTAGAGTCTGGTACACAGAGTTGACAGAGAGGTATATCTGTAAACCCTTTGTACTAGATTGGTATATGTACTGGAGAGATATCATTAAATTCTCGGTACTAAAGACAGTAAATATTTAAATTCTCGGTACCAACGTCAAAGCCAGTTTATAGTTAGTCTGCACATGTGACTCATCTAAGCTAGGTGTATAAGTGCACTGTAGATGTAGTCAACTACATCTACAGCCTTGGTTCATTCCTACACTCGGTTTATTCCTTCACAGGTTATTCCAACACTCACATTTATATATGTTATAAGTTTTAGGAAGCTATTAGGAGGTTAACAAAATGCTTATTTTATGTGATTACATTGTGTGTAAAATTAGAGGCATTTTGATATGAGGTCTTTGTTTCGTTATGCGTATGTGAATTCAGAAAATATTTTTAGAACGTTAAGTTAAATAATATGTAGGTAATGTGAAAGTTCAAACATTAAGTCAGATTAAATCCACAGGTACATAGGCGAAAACAGCATGGACAAATTCATAACTGACTTCCATAAGAATCAGCAAATGAAGTTCTTAATGCAACAGCAACAGAACCAGGTAGCGACTCAGCCCATACAACAGGGACAGGGTCCTCTCCACCACCAGTCCTTACCCACAAGCACAGACGGCCTACCCCACTCCTTCCACCCTGAGATGCATTCCCACGCCATCATCGAAAGTCAGCACTTGCAGAGGAAATATGGCAATATCATTAACAATAGCAGTCAGAGCGTGGGCGGTAATAGCGGGAGCAATGTGTCGGAAGAGAGTAACATTGCTACGGGGACGGTTAACTCAGCAGGTCAGACACCTAGGATAGTGGACGACGATTTAGACTTTGATCCGTTTAAGGAGACTCAGAAAGCGCTAGCAGAGATGATGGAGAGCGAAGTTTTGGTACAGCAGAACGGGTCAGGTAGTTTAAGGTTCGTTTGTTAATTATTTCTTAAATTTAATTAAAATGTAGTTAATTATTTAAGTAAGGTTAAATCGACTTGATGTAAGGGGGGAGTGCTTGTAAATATTTGTATAATATTTACTAATAGAAAAAAGAACTAGAGTGGAAAAGAAAAGAAAATAGTTACTTTAAAACTTGGATTGATTCTTGCATTTAATGATGGCATTAGTTATGCCTTCCTCCAGTGCTCCGTATAGTACCAAAGTGAACATCTAAAAAAGATCATTAGTCTGGCCGAGACAAATTAATAAAACTCACACCTCCCACGATTCTAGTATGACTGCAACGTGAGAAAATTCTTTTTGCATACAACAAAATTTGTTGTTTTTCACTAAATGACACAAAAAGTTACCTCTTTAGGAGTCCAAAAATGTTTGAGTAAATTGTGGGTAATCTTGATTCACCGAGTGAAACGACTCACTGAATCTGTATCAGTAGAAAGATCACCTTAATGACTCAAATAATCTAATAAATTGTTTTATTTTCCTACATACTTTGCAGGCTTAGGAGTGTCTCCAAAATGTATACATGTATTTGTGTAATAACATTACACTTTTTGGATTAGATAAATTTCACTCTGAAATTTTTAATGAAATAGAAAGGGATGTACTTATACAAAAAATAAATGCATACCAAAGAGTAAACAATCATCTTAGTAAGGTCAATACCGAGCTAGTCAATGAGATAACACAGCGCAAGTCGCAAGCCATCCAGTTATTTGTTACATCGATATGTTCCTGTATCAAAGAGTCAAATGAATCAATAAAATTTCAAGTGAATCATCAGCTTAAATGCAACTCACTTATATGACTTTCTGATGACAAAAAGTCGTCGTCTGCAAATTAGTATGGAAACCTATCGTTGAAATTGATGACAATTTGTTGCACATACATGTGACACAGTGTTGTCTATACCAATTTACAGGCGATGCAATTTTGTTATCGGAAAGCCGTAGTGGGTTGCGCCTTAGTGAATCAGTGTACTGTTTTGATTCTTCTGGCTCACTTACTCTCCTATTATTCCAGCTTAGTCTAAATAATCAAATCCTTGTTGAAAAATAGGAATATATGTTTCAATTACTATTCTCTAAACTCTACATAGAATATGTTTATAACAGTAATGAAATTGGTATTGGGTTAATACCTCATTGTAGAGACAGTTCCTTATTTTAACGTTCTTCTTTACTGCAGGACGGATGCCAGCGAGAGATTACGTCACTCCCGACCACCACCTGGCTTCAGTCACATGAATGCATTCGGCATCGGTGTGCCACGCCCTCAAGCCACCCCACAAGGTGAATCTTTTAACCATCTTTATATTTTTAGTGCTTCTGGTTGTGATTCGAATGCTCCGTCATCTTATTTCTGTTTATAAGAGTCCTGAAGCAATATGAAGATTTCCTTGCAGAATTCACTGGGTAGCTGTAATTTGATTATACCATTGGTTAAGTCATCTGCTTCACATGAACTTTTTAAGATTATTAGATTTGCTAAACATCATATGAGAATAATTGATGATATTTAGGTGATATATACACGCATATTGAAAATAGTTGATGATATTTAGGTGATATATACACGCATATTGAAAATAGTTGACGATATTGAGGTGATATAAACACGCATATTGAAAATAGTTGACGATATTGAGGTGATATATACACGCATATTGAAAATAGTTGATATTTAGATGATATAAACACGCATATTGAAAATAGTTGATGATATTTAGGTGATATATACACGCATATTGAAAATAGTTGATATTTAGATGATATATACACGCATATTGAAAATAGTTGATGATATTTAGGTGATATATACACGCATATTGAAAATAGTTGACGATATTTAGGTGATATATACACGCATATTGAAAATAGTTGACGATATTGAGGTGATATATACACGCATATTGAAAATAGTTGACGATATTGAGGTAATATCTACACGCATATTGAAAATAGTTGACGATATTTAGGTAATATATACACGCATATTGAAAATAGTCGATGATATTTAGTTGATATATACACCCATATTGAAAATAGTCAACGATATTTAGGTGATATATACGCATATTGAGAATAGTCGACGATATTTAGGTGATATATACACGCATATTGAAAATAGTCGAAGATATTTAGATGATATATACACGCATATTGAAAATAGTTGATGATATTTAGGTGATATATACACGCATATTGAAAATAGTTGATATTTAGATGATATATACACGCATATTGAAAATAGTTGATGATATTGAGGTGATATAAACACGCATATTGAAAATAGTTGATGATATTTAGGTGATATATACACGCATATTGAAAATAGTTGATATTTAGATGATATAAACACGCATATTGAAAATAGTTGATGATATTTAGGTGATATATACACGCATATTGAAAATAGTTGATATTTAGATGATATATACACGCATATTGAAAATAGTTGATGATATTTAGGTGATATATACACGCATATTGAAAATAGTTGACGATATTTAGGTGATATATACACGCATATTGAAAATAGTTGACGATATTGAGGTGATATATACACGCATATTGAAAATAGTTGACGATATTGAGGTAATATCTACACGCATATTGAAAATAGTTGACGATATTTAGGTAATATATACACGCATATTGAAAATAGTCGATGATATTTAGTTGATATATACACGCATATTGAAAATAGTCAACGATATTTAGGTGATATATACGCATATTGAGAATAGTCGACGATATTTAGGTGATATATACACGCATATTGAAAATAGTCGAAGATATTTAGATGATATATACACGCATATTGAAAATAGTTGATGATATTTAGGTGATATATACACGCATATTGAAAATAGTTGATATTTAGATGATATATACACGCATATTGAAAATAGTTGATGATATTTAGGGGATATATACACGCATATTGAAAAAAGTCGACGATATTTAGGTGATATATACACGCATATTGAAAAAAGTTGACGATATTTAGGTCATATATACACGCATATTGAAAATAGTCGACGATATTTAGGTGATATATACACGCATATTGAAAAAAGTTGACGATATTTAGGTGATATATACACGCATATTGAAAATAGTCGACGATATTTAGGTGATATATACACGCATATTCAAAATAGTTGACGATATTTAGGTGATATAAACACGCATATTGAAAATAGTCGACTATATTTAGGTGATATATACACGCATATTGAAAATAGTTGATATTTAGATGATATAAACACGCATATTGAAAATAGTTGATGATATTTAGGTGATATATACACGCATATTGAAAATAGTTGATATTTAGATGATATATACACGCATATTGAAAATAGTTGATGATATTTAGGTGATATATACACGCATATTGAAAATAGTTGACGATATTTAGGTGATATATACACGCATATTGAAAATAGTTGACGATATTGAGGTGATATATACACGCATATTGAAAATAGTTGACGATATTGAGGTAATATCTACACGCATATTGAAAATAGTTGACGATATTTAGGTAATATATACACGCATATTGAAAATAGTCGATGATATTTAGTTGATATATACACGCATATTGAAAATAGTCAACGATATTTAGGTGATATATACGCATATTGAGAATAGTCGACGATATTTAGGTGATATATACACGCATATTGAAAATAGTCGAAGATATTTAGATGATATATACACGCATATTGAAAATAGTTGATGATATTTAGGTGATATATACACGCATATTGAAAATAGTTGATATTTAGATGATATATACACGCATATTGAAAATAGTTGATGATATTTAGGGGATATATACACGCATATTGAAAAAAGTCGACGATATTTAGGTGATATATACACGCATATTGAAAAAAGTTGACGATATTTAGGTCATATATACACGCATATTGAAAATAGTCGACGATATTTAGGTGATATATACACGCATATTGAAAAAAGTTGACGATATTTAGGTGATATATACACGCATATTGAAAATAGTCGACGATATTTAGGTGATATATACACGCATATTCAAAATAGTTGACGATATTGAGGTGATATAAACACGCATATTGAAAATAGTCGACTATATTTAGGTGATATATACACGCATATTGAAAATAGTTGACGATATTTAGGTGATATATACACGTATATTGAAAATAGTCGATGATATTGAGGTAATATCTACACGCATATTGAAAATAGTCGACGATATTTAGGTGATATATACACGCATATTGAAAAAAGTTGACGATATTTAGGTGATATATACACGCATATTGAAAATAGTCGACGATATTTAGGTGATATATACACGCATATTGAAAATAGTCGATGATATTTAGGTGATATATACACGCATATTGAAAATAGTTGATATTTAGATGATATAAACACGCATATTGAAAATAGTTGATGATACTTAGGTGATATATACACGCATATTGAAAATAGTTGACGATATTTAGGTGATATATACACGCATATTGAAAATAGTTGACGATATTGAGGTGATATATACACGCATATTGAAAATAGTTGACGATATTGAGGTAATATCTACACGCATATTGAAAATAGTTGACGATATTTAGGTAATATATACACGCATATTGAAAATAGTCGATGATATTTAGGTGATATATACACGCATATTGAAAAAAGTTGACGATATTTAGGTGATATATATACACGCATATTGAAAATAGTCGACGATATTTAGGTGATATATACACGCATATTGAAAATAGTCGATGATATTTAGGTGATATATACACGCATATTGAAAATAGTTGATATTTAGATGATATAAACACGCATATTGAAAATAGTTGATGATACTTAGGTGATATATACACGCATATTGAAAATAGTTGACGATATTTAGGTGATATATACACGCATATTGAAAATAGTTGACGATATTGAGGTGATATATACACGCATATTGAAAATAGTTGACGATATTGAGGTAATATCTACACGCATATTGAAAATAGTTGACGATATTTAGGTAATATATACACGCATATTGAAAAAAGTCGACGATATTTAGGTGATATATACACGCATATTGAAAAAAGTTGACGATATTTAGGTCATATATACACGCATATTGAAAATAGTCGACGATATTTAGGTGATATATACACGCATATTGAAAAAAGTTGACGATATTTAGGTGATATATACACGCATATTGAAAATAGTCGACGATATTTAGGTGATATATACACGCATATTCAAAATAGTTGACGATATTGAGGTGATATAAACACGCATATTGAAAATAGTCGACTATATTTAGGTGATATATACACGCATATTGAAAATAGTTGACGATATTTAGGTGATATATACACGTATATTGAAAATAGTCGATGATATTGAGGTAATATCTACACGCATATTGAAAATAGTCGACGATATTTAGGTGATATATACACGCATATTGAAAAAAGTTGACGATATTTAGGTGATATATACACGCATATTGAAAATAGTCGACGATATTTAGGTGATATATACACGCATATTGAAAATAGTCGATGATATTTAGGTGATATATACACGCATATTGAAAATAGTTGATATTTAGATGATATAAACACGCATATTGAAAATAGTTGATGATACTTAGGTGATATATACACGCATATTGAAAATAGTTGACGATATTTAGGTGATATATACACGCATATTGAAAATAGTTGACGATATTGAGGTGATATATACACGCATATTGAAAATAGTTGACGATATTGAGGTAATATCTACACGCATATTGAAAATAGTTGACGATATTTAGGTGATATATACACGCATATTGAAAAAAGTTGACGATATTTAGGTGATATATACACGCATATTGAAAATAGTCGACGATATTTAGGTGATATATACACGCATATTGAAAATAGTTGATGATATTTAGGTGATATATACACGCATATTGAAAATAGTCGACTATATTTAGGTGATATATACACGCATATTGAAAATAGTTGACGATATTTAGGTGATATATACACGTATATTGAAAATAGTCGATGATATTGAGGTAATATCTACACGCATATTGAAAATAGTCGACGATATTTAGGTGATATATACACGCATATTGAAAAAAGTTGACGATATTTAGGTGATATATACACGCATATTGAAAATAGTCGACGATATTTAGGTGATATATACACGCATATTGAAAATAGTCGATGATATTTAGGTGATATATACACGCATATTGAAAATAGTTGATATTTAGATGATATAAACACGCATATTGAAAATAGTTGATGATACTTAGGTGATATATACACGCATATTGAAAATAGTTGACGATATTTAGGTGATATATACACGCATATTGAAAATAGTTGACGATATTGAGGTGATATATACACGCATATTGAAAATAGTTGACGATATTGAGGTAATATCTACACGCATATTGAAAATAGTTGACGATATTTAGGTGATATATACACGCATATTGAAAAAAGTTGACGATATTTAGGTGATATATACACGCATATTGAAAATAGTCGACGATATTTAGGTGATATATACACGCATATTGAAAATAGTTGATGATATTTAGGTGATATATACACGCATATTGAAAATAGTCGACTATATTTAGGTGATATATACACGCATATTGAAAATAGTTGACGATATTTAGGTGATATATACACGTATATTGAAAATAGTCGATGATATTGAGGTAATATCTACACGCATATTGAAAATAGTCGACGATATTTAGGTGATATATACACGCATATTGAAAAAAGTTGACGATATTTAGGTGATATATACACGCATATTGAAAATAGTCGACGATATTGAGGTAATATCTACACGCATATTGAAAATAGTTGACGATATTTAGGTAATATATACACGCATATTGAAAAAAGTCGACGATATTTAGGTGATATATACACGCATATTGAAAAAAGTTGACGATATTTAGGTCATATATACACGCATATTGAAAATAGTCGACGATATTTAGGTGATATATACACGCATATTGAAAAAAGTTGACGATATTTAGGTGATATATACACGCATATTGAAAATAGTCGACGATATTTAGGTGATATATACACGCATATTCAAAATAGTTGACGATATTGAGGTGATATAAACACGCATATTGAAAATAGTCGACTATATTTAGGTGATATATACACGCATATTGAAAATAGTTGACGATATTTAGGTGATATATACACGTATATTGAAAATAGTCGATGATATTGAGGTAATATCTACACGCATATTGAAAATAGTCGACGATATTTAGGTGATATATACACGCATATTGAAAAAAGTTGACGATATTTAGGTGATATATACACGCATATTGAAAATAGTCGACGATATTTAGGTGATATATACACGCATATTGAAAATAGTCGATGATATTTAGGTGATATATACACGCATATTGAAAATAGTTGATATTTAGATGATATAAACACGCATATTGAAAATAGTTGATGATACTTAGGTGATATATACACGCATATTGAAAATAGTTGACGATATTTAGGTGATATATACACGCATATTGAAAATAGTTGACGATATTGAGGTGATATATACACGCATATTGAAAATAGTTGACGATATTGAGGTAATATCTACACGCATATTGAAAATAGTTGACGATATTTAGGTGATATATACACGCATATTGAAAAAAGTTGACGATATTTAGGTGATATATACACGCATATTGAAAATAGTCGACGATATTTAGGTGATATATACACGCATATTGAAAATAGTTGATGATATTTAGGTGATATATACACGCATATTGAAAATAGTCGACTATATTTAGGTGATATATACACGCATATTGAAAATAGTTGATGATATTTAGGTGATATATACACGCATATTGAAAATAGTTGACGATATTGAGGTGATATAAACACGCATATTGAAAATAGTTGACGATATTGAGGTGATATATACACGCATATTGAAAATAGTTGATATTTAGATGATATAAACACGCATATTGAAAATAGTTGATGATATTTAGGTGATATATACACGCATATTGAAAATAGTTGATATTTAGATGATATATACACGCATATTGAAAATAGTTGATGATATTTAGGTGATATATACACGCATATTGAAAATAGTTGACGATATTTAGGTGATATATACACGCATATTGAAAATAGTTGACGATATTGAGGTGATATATACACGCATATTGAAAATAGTTGACGATATTGAGGTAATATCTACACGCATATTAAAAATAGTTGACGATATTTAGGTAATATATACACGCATATTGAAAATAGTCGATGATATTTAGTTGATATATACACGCATATTGAAAATAGTCAACGATATTTAGGTGATATATACGCATATTGAGAATAGTCGACGATATTTAGGTGATATATACGCATATTGAGAATAGTCGACGATATTTAGGTGATATATACACGCATATTGAAAAAAGTTGACGATATTTAGGTGATATATACACGCATATTGAAAATAGTCGACGATATTTAGGTGATATATACACGCATATTGAAAATAGTCGACGATATTTAGGTGATATATACACGCATATTGAAAATAGTTGGTGATATTGAGGTGATATATACACGCATATTGAAAATAGTTGACGATATTGAGGTGATATATACACGCATATTGAAAATAGTTGGCGATATTGAGGTAATATCTACACGCATATTGAAAATAGTTAACGATATTTAGTTGATATATACACGCATATTGAAAATAGTCAATGATATTTAGTTGATATATACACGCATATTGAAAATAGTCGACGATATTTAGGTGATATATATACGCATATTGAAAAAAGTTGACGATATTTAGGTGATATATACACGCATATTGAAAAAAGTTGACGATATTTAGGTGATATATACACGCATATTGAAAATAGTCGACGATATTTAGGTGATATATACACGCATATTGAAAATAGTCGACGATATTTAGGTGATATATACACGCATATTGAAAATAGTTGGCGATATTTAGGTGATATATACACGCATATTGAAAATAGTTGACGATATTTAGGTGATAAATTAATGATATTCATTTCAGATTTCAATCTTCTTGATATATAGAAAATGCAGGCGCCTTGGAATAATTTATTATATAAAATAGTTTGTTAAAATATTAGTACAATTCTCTTTCTAACAAGCAATGTTTTTTATTTATGGGGCAGTGGGTGACGCGAGTTAAAATACGTAATGTTTATTTACGTACTAAACATATGAAAGGAATTGATGGTATTTGATTGTTTAAAAGAGAGAGGAGAAATTTCATAAAATTGATTTAACAAATGGAATCTACTTTCTTGTTTCTCATTGGGTGATTTTCTTCATTCCAGGTTTCTCATCTTCTAGTGCAATGATATCAGACTGGACGCAAATGGATCCGGCCATAATGTCCACCTCCGTCAACTTCCCACAAAAGAACCTTCTTCAGCAGAGCCTCCTCACGCACCAGCAGCAGGAGCTCTACGCCAGATTCAACCAAGGCCTCAATATAAACCCTCAGCCACCCAACGGTATCAGCAAACTCCTTCTCAACGGCCAACACCCTGCGCTCGCACAGCAAATGCAAGGCATGGCTAGTCAGAGGCTCCCTCAACACAACGGTATGGTGCTAAATCCCAATCAGCTCCTCAACGGACAAAGCAATCAACAGTATCTCGCTCCGCATTTACAACAGAATAAGTTACAGAGTATCATGTCGAACCCACCAAACGGATGGGCCTTGAATAATCTTAGCCCTAATTTTTCCGGTTTAAACCTCAACGCTAATGGAATCTACGGCAGCCACGTCCAAGCAGCCCTTTTAGCCAATGGAACAGTAGAGAACACAAAAGCATACAATTCTATATCGCTGCCACCCGGCTTCACAAATTTAGGCCAGAATTCTAAAGCCAGCCCCATACCGACAGAATGCATCGAGTCGAAGTAGAGAGGCACAAAATGAAAGCTACGTAAATTTAACAAAAAATACGTCACACGAGAATGGAACTCGCAGAAATTTATAAATGTCCGTAGAATTGTTTTGAAATGTTATCATAAATTTATTAAGTGTATATCTTGAGAGGGGAACTTCAGAAGTTTTATTAAAATATCTACGCAATATAATTATATTATTATTTTGGACGTCAATGGGAATACAAGAAATTTTTTGAAAAAAAAATGATGCATATGAGGAGGCGGATGCAAATTTCATTATAACCTGACTTAAGAAATGAAGAAATTGTATATTTTTTGATGTGAAAGATTGTTTTTTACAATATTTTCAATAATTATTATTTTAAAAGCAAAATAATATATTTCCAAAGCAAAGGTAATTTTTTTAATTGTAAACCAAAGGTAATCCAGTGACAAGCTGGTATAATGACAGCTGTCAAATTTACTTGCCATTTTTTGGGAAGTGACATGTGATTGACCAAACCAAATCTTGTTGCAATTGACAAGAAAATGTCTTTTTTTATAAAAAAACTTGATAATTTTTTTGTGGAAAGTAGCAATATTTATATTTCACCTACTCCTCCTCATATGTAAAATAATGTAATAGTGGAATATTTTGAGTATCGCCAGCGATTAAAAAATAAAAAAAATTAATAAAGTAAACAAATTAAAATAAATTCTTTCAATGCTGTTTTATCTTCCGTAGTAGTGTTTGCTTATAAAATATATAATTTATATGTGGATCTACTAAATTATATAATAAAAAAAAATATATAAAGATGAATGGCAAAAAAAGAGTAAGGCAACACGAATGGAGATATTGAAATGCTTTTATGTTCATTTAAATTTTTTGGTGATTTCTGTTCTTTTTTTTGTCATTTAGATAAACTTGTTTTTTCTAAGACAACAAAGGGGGGCAGCAGTTTTAAAAACGTATTGCGACTGGAGAAATTTAATTTATAAAAAAATATACAAAATTTTTATTAAATTTTATTTAAATTTTAAGTTATGGCAAAATTTACAATTGCCGAACAAGTCAAGGGTGGATATATCGTTATTTTTTTTAATATATAATTCGTCTTATTAGTTTATTTTTCGTCTACGGCAACAAATTAGTGTCCAGGGCGGCTCGATAGGGACAAGGCTTCCGTCTTTATCGATATGGCAACATTAAATGTTCTATTTTTATCAAGTGGTAATATTGTAACGTAATTTTCCGTTGGTGAATGTGATTGATAAATCTTTGTATTAAGAAGAAGATTTAATATTTTAATGAGAGAAATATGATAAAAAAAGATTTTCTAAAATATATTGATTGTGTTTTATTCAATATTTTTTTGTAATTGGTTTCGCAGTGTTTTTTTGTTTTGACGAAGCGTAGGTTAGTTTTATGTTTAGGGCCCTTATCTATCTAAGGAGTCATAAGTTTTAACTATTTTTCCAATCAAATAAAAAGTTGATTGCTAGAAAGAGAATAATTGAATTTCTCAACAGTCAGATCGCCGATTTTCACTGTCCACAAGTATTGTTGATCTTTATTTCCCTCTTATAAATTTTGAAATAATAATCACAGTTTATTCGCTTTATGAAAAATTGGCCCAAGTTGAAAGAGTTTCTTTAACTTTTGACCGCCGACTGACTCATGCCAATGGCAACTTAAGGTGTCATCTTTTCCCGGTAGAAAAAATGAGGAAACCATAATAATGCTTCATTTTTTTATTACAAAGGTGTCTTTTTTATTAATCATCATTTTATCTACCTGCAAACTTTTTTTTAAAAACTAGCTAATGTTGGGAATAAGTATAGATGTTAGTTTTTTTTTGATCATTGCAATGATTGTTTATTTTTTTTGAAACTGGAATATAAATTTTCTTTTAGGACAATCTCAAAACCCATAGTTTTTACATTCTATCCATATATACGCGGCTGGAAATTTATATTTACAAAATCCTGCTGCTCGAGAATGGATACTAGTCGTAAAATCAGCAATACACGCGAAGCGATGTCGCTTGTGGTGTGCAACTAATTTGTAGTCTATTCACATTACTTGACCGCTTATATTTTAATTAAAATGAAAATATCTATTCAACATTTATTTGGTAACCAGTTTTATTTATTTTGTATTAATTACGATTTCAACCATTGACCGCTAGAATGGTACAAGGATTTTATCGTCCACATGCGGCTTTAACGAGGTTGCAATAACTTGCGACTATTAATTAGTGTCTATTCTTTTCCATTTTGACATGCCCTCTGGTAGGTCTAATTTTTCTGTCTGTAAATTAGAAACACTGTTTAAAGATATAACCACCAAATGTCATATTTTTACATGAATATGAATTTAAATACAAAAAGTGTCTTCTCTAATATCTATTTTCGTAAATAGCTTCACTGTGAAGGACAAGTTAATTCTGCGGATTTATTATCCTAACTAATATAATGCTAGAGTAGTTTGTTTGTCCTTTTATGTTGCAACAGTGTGAAGGATTGACATGATTTCTTGCACGAAGATGACTGGGGGTGTGGTTGGGAAATGATTTAGGATACTTTTAATCATAGGAAAATTTTCTTTTGAAACTGAAAAACAAAAGAGCACAAAGTGAATACGGAAGCAACACCGCAACAGGTAGATGTGATTTTTTCAATCGTCACATACGCGTTACAAAGAAATAACAGAATGACTAAGTTTAATCCTTAATTCTGGAGTCCTACCTATAATATTATAAATGCAAAAGTGTGTTTGTTGGTCTTTCTTTCATGTCATATTTGAAAAACCTATCGACGTGATTTGAGATCAAGAGATATTTGGCATTCCTGGAAATGACATAGGCTACATTTCATCCTGGTAAATCTCATCCTAACTAATGTTTTAAATGCAACAATATGTTTCGTAGCCCTTTCATGTCACAAAGGAGCAGTCGATTGATGTGATCTTTTGCACAGAGATACTTGGCAGGATATGATATAGGCTGGTTTTGGAAAATCTCATCCCTTTGAGAACCATCTTATTTGAAACCTAAAAGTACACAATGGGAATAACAAAGCAACAGAGTCACGGACAGACGTGATTTGTTTAAACGCTACAAATGCAATAAAAGGTAACACTAGAATACTCCCTTTAATCCCTAATTTAGAGAGAAATATTTTCAATCCACAAATATTTTTATTTTCATTGTCGTATTGTTATTTGAGTCTTGAAAATAAAGGTTTATCATTTAATTTCCTTTAATCATTCTAGACGGTGCTGTATATTATAATTTCTCCCTATAAGTTTTTAACTATAACCATGTGAGCGAAATCTAGGGCAAAAGATAGTATTTATTGATAAAACGGGTTCTTTTAGATATATTTTTATACAAACTTTGAATAAATTAGTGTTGTTTTGGAAAGTTAGTTTGAAAATTTTATAAATAGAAACAGGACTCGTGATGTTTCACTCGTTTGCATATATTCGGATTTCAAATTAAAATTAACAGACGAATAGACTAAATAATTAAAATATTCCTTAAGAGTTTACTTGCTAAAATAATTTATTAAAACGAAATAAAAATAATCGAATAAATGAAATGAAACCGACAATAATAATAATAACGCCGAGAGATGATTAATTTGATTATAACGCTAGAATGACTACGGGCAGAGAAACTTTAAAATTCTAACACATAACGTGTCAAGCAGGTGTGGAATTTGTGCTACGAGCATTCCGTACACATAACATTTAAGGATACTTAGTGTATCTATTAAACTATGTGTAAATATTAATTTTTCATATCGTAAATGTATTCACTAGATCCTAAACTTTCGCATATTTTGGAATATTTTTTTCAAAATATTTGTGTACGTCTCGTAAGCAATATTTTAATTTCTCATGCTAATAAAAAAATTAAATTGTATGTGTACAATTCACACACGGTAGAAGTGAAACTTCAAGTACTAAATTGATATTATATACAAAAACTCGAAAAAAAATCATAAATATTAAAGTGACGTGTCGAATTATTGAAAAAAATCGCTACAGTAAAACTAATTCCTTTTTATTTTTAATCTAATCTTTTTATTTTACAACTTACTTTGCTGAATTTGAATTTTTAAAAAAGTGGTGTCATTTTCGTCAAAATGAAATGATAAATTATTCAAGAAGCACGGAATTTTTTTTTCTTTATTTATTATCAAGTATTCGCTTAAATCGGGTGAAATAGTATTTATTATTTGAATTGTTAATTCCGTTTATACATACATAATCTCCGAAACATCTATAAAGAATAAAAAATATTACGTTTATCTGTTAAGTGCAATAATTCTGAAAATAATTGTGAACTGTTGTTTGGCCACGAAGCATTTTATGCAAGTTTCGTTGAATGAAAAAAAAATTGTCAGAAGAATATTGTGATAAAATCGTATTTTTTTTTTAATTTAAGGAACTATTTTATTAGCTAACAAATTTATTTTTTTTTTCCTTGACAAAAGCTGTATTTGTGGAAGTAGGTTAATATATATTATAACCTAATATTGGTAATAACTAAAAACGAGCAGTCAAATTCGAATCAATTTCAAAAGCAGTTTATTCATAGATTGTCAATAAATATAACAGAGACTATTCATAATTACGAATATATAAGATACATATCTATACCTTGCCGTACGTGGCTTCCGAACGATTCTATTCGGCTCAGTCGCACCACCAACTCGCCATTGAGGAGAAAGTTTAATCATATCTCTCTGATGGTTCGGCTATGTCTGTCGGTTGATGACAAATCTTTTGCAGCATAAACTACTGAGATCAGCCACTTATTCGAAAATACAACCGTCAATTCCAAAAAAGGCCTGGAGCAAATAAATTGAGGACAATTTGAGAAATACTTGTACAAAATTATCTATTCCAAAACGGATGTTCAAAATCACTCAAGAAAATAATCATGAAAAACGTTAAAAATCCACTGGTATCTACAGCAACTGGCTGGTAGGACGTTTTATTACACTAGTCCAGATGTGCGCTAAGATTCAAGAACACGCTTCATTCGGTGAGATCGAGTTAAATTTCTTGTTTCAGTCGGCATTGAAGAAGAGACGAAAATGGCCATTTTGTATCGAACGTTACAATCGACGTTGTTGTCTGTCGCCAAAACTAAAATATTTTACTGTTATATTTCTTATGGTAATAAAATTAACTTTACATAACATTCTGGAAAAAATGTGCTAAATATTGCAATGATATATTTAGGTTGTGACTGGGGAACATTCCTTGTTTGGCTTTCAAACTGACATTAAAAAACCAATTAGTACTAGTAAGATATCGTACATTTCTCAAAATCACGATATCTTCTAGCTCTAGAATTGTCACCGTTTTTTCCTAATTTTTATATTAGCAGCTTTGGAGAACTCGAACGTTTGTGCGTGTTGCAATTTTGGCGCTCATCTAAGGTTAGTACTCAGGAATTATTTGTGTCGTATTACGAATTTTTGTTAAAATTTCCTTTGTATTGGTTTATTTTGTTTAGCAAGGTATCTATGTTAGATAACCAATTCGCTTTGAAGCATGATATTAGAGGTTGTTTTTTAAAATATTTATTACAAAAGTCTTCAATATGGGGCTAATCGGATCATGTCGCGATTGGCGAATCGGTTCACACTTCTAAACTGATTTATTGCCTGGTTGAATACATTGATTCATATTTGTTTTATTTTAGATGGTTCGCTAGTACAAATGGAAGACTGATACTGGAGAATGGTCTCGGGAGAAAATGATGGGTGCTGCAAATAAAGTCTTGGCCAAACGGTTAACTTTACGTCTGACTGCTGAAATTTGTGAAGTACCGTACACAAGCTTACAAAGAAGAGTCTCTTTTTCCAAAGACGTCATTAAGCGTCGAGGTGGATAGCCAGCTCTAGACAAGAATGCAGAAAAGAGGTTAGCTGACCGGCTATTGCACTTAGCAAGTCGTGGCTTGTCCCATAGTTTTATGAAAAGAAATAATAAATTAACTATTCGGAAGCCGGAAGGTTTGTCAAGAGCAAGGGTTTATGATATAAATTAGGAAGAAATGGCAGAATTCTTTAAGATTTTGGAAAAAATTTAGGTAACAATCATTTAATAGGATGACTTGAATGTGTTTACAATATGGACGAAACAGGGATGCCGCTGAATAACCGGCCATTCAACATTATAGTCTAGAAAGGTGCAAAAGATGTTGTTAGCGTGACAAGTATTGAACGAGGTGAAAATGTAATCATCCTAGCCTGTATGAATGCGCAGGACAGTGCGTATCTCCGTTTGTTCAGTTTAATGGTGTGCGTAAAAAGATGATTTTCTGATAGGTATGTTAACTGGTACTGAAGTTGTCATGACAGAAGGGATGGATAACCGAAGAAGCTTTTAATTTGTGGTTGCAACATTTTAATCAGTACTGGACTCAAGGAAAAGTAATTCTTATTTTAGATGGGCACGCGCCTCACACAAGCTACTCAGTGGTAGATTTGTGTGACTCTTTCGAAATAGAGCTTGTTTTTCTTCCTCCACATACATCACGTGCCCTGAAACTGCTGGATGTATGTGTGTTTTAAAACACTCAAATCCTATTATCACGAACAAGTTACGACATGGCATGTTCATGACCAAATCGAGGAATCACTAGGTTGTTTTCGGAGGACTTTTCAAACAGACTTGGAATGCTACAAATGGGAATATTTCCATTAAATGATAGAATATTTCCATTAAACGTCAATACTATACCTGACTACAAGTTTATTGGTGATCACGAATAGAACATTGTAGAATCTCAAGTCAAATTCACAGCACCCAACAGGTGCAGCAACCAGTCCAATCTTCAAGCACATAACAAATACAATTCACAAATACACAACCAGTTGACAAAGCAGTGCCATTGACAAGTTCATAACAGTCTGACAAAGCCCTGTCCACTAAACAAAAAAACAAAAATAATTTTAAAAAATCTTCCATCAACTTTAAAGTAGTTAACAGAGAGTAAGAGAATACGTAAAATTATGAAACTGGTCTTGCATTTGACATCACATCGGAGTAAGACCAACCTGCTCGAAAGAGAAACAACTTAAGGTAGACAAGAAAGTCCCGGAAAATAAGAAAAAGAAAAATGAAGAATAAAGCAACGCCTGTGATAAAAATTAATAGTTCATCCGCAAAAGAGAGAGAGAGAGTGGCATTGTATTTACTGTTTCGGATTATTCGTTAATCCATCATCGGAGCATTGGATTTAGTGCAATGCTTGTAAGGAGTGGTACCACGAAAAACGTGCTGACATGGAGGATAAAGGGATAATATATATATGATTTATGTGTCAATAATTTAAATTTCTCAATTGTTTCAAAATTTGTTAATGATTCTAAAGCTATTAAGTTAACAAACTTTAAGTATAGTTATATGGCATATATGATCCCATTCGCTCCGAAAATTGGGGCGATTCGGATACTGTTGATTTATTAGTGATTAATCTCTGATTGAAAGAATGTTTATTTCATACTTTAATAGTTATCGATTACCATTTTGTTAATAAAAGTAACACTTTAGTATGATTTTCTGATCCTCAAAAATTAAGTGACCCGATTCGCCTCGGTCTACCCTAACCTTTTTAAGGAACTAATTTTTGCGGATATTTTGGTGGAGATTCAGCCCTACGTTGTATCGTATTACTTTGTGAATAACGTAAACATAACGGAATTATTAGCTTTTAAGAAGACGCTGGTACGTTGTATTATGAAACCTTTATTTTGACAGCTACGTACTTTAAAATGGCGCCTTATTTCACTTTACGTAAAGGTAGCTAAAACAATTGACATTACGGCTGAGATTGATATTACGGCAAAAGAAATATTTAAATAACTTATAAAAGTTTATTTAAATATTTTTTTTAATAATGTCGTAAATTTAGCTGTACTGATGTAATTAATTGAGTAAACTGAAAGGTAAAACGATTAATTTCTTTAGATATTATTTTATAAAAATTGTGTATTAAATTAGATACCAACAAACGTCATTATATACTTTATTTCATAAAAAGTATTTTATATTTGCAGAAACGGTTATAAAATTGTTATTCGAGAATTGAGCGATGTCTCGGATCCATTTAAGTTACCAAATAAAAATTTATAAAATAATTCCCACTATCTAAATAATAACTAAATTTTGGACCAAATTGAGGCTTATGTCTAAAATTACACGACGAATAAATCTTACTTGACGCGCAGCAAAACAAAGTAACCTATAAAAATGAACGTCCTTGTCATACAAACGTAAAGTATAAAACTGTCATCGTTAATGAAATAGCTCCATCCTTTTGTTTCTGTTCGTAAAATTACATGAAGCTCTTCTTTTCTCTCAAGCCACCGAACTTTAAAGGAAAATAAAGGCAAGGATGACGCGAATGCGATACAACATGCCGATTTGTAAACCAAACGTCACGGCAATCGCTATTGTCGCGCGTTAATGTATACGTTATATATACGCTAACGTATACGTTAAGTAAAGTAATTGATACAACATAGGGCTGATTAACCTAATAACTCTGACTGAGTTATTAGTTTTTACTTTCACTTATAGTATCTATTCATGGCAAATACATTTAAAAAAATTGGATACACTGTTTGCCGGCTTTACAATTCCCGTATAAATATTTTCGTATCTTAACTATTTAAACATATTCAGGTTAATAAGTTTTATCGCTATATCCAATAACTAGTTTCTACATTAAATCGTTTCGAAGAAAAAATGGCTGTGACAGACAAACGGATGTATTGTTAAGTGAGTGATCTTATGAGATGTGAAACCCATAAAATAACTTCAGCATATCGAAGATGACTGCTTCGAAAACAATGTAAGTTACATTGTCACAAATTATTTTAACTGAAAGTTATTTTACGCGTAGAATTTACCAAATTGTTTCTCACATTACAACGAACGAAATATATTATTAAAAATAGGGAGTACACGAATCCTATGCATTTCCAAACATTCAAATATTAAATAACACGAACTGAAAGATGAGACGTCGAAACGGCTATACATAAAAAAGAGATAGTTATAATTGAAAAATATAAGTTTTTATTATAGGTGAGCGAGTAGGTATGACACAGATGTGAAAGTGATTGCGTTGTTGTAAGTCAAATCAGATTTAGAAAATGTTTAGGGAATGGACTAATCTGATATAATGGCAGAATTATATTAAAAAGATAGAATTTAATTTGGTCTTGTCCAACTTGCCGACACAGAGTAAACGTAAATAGAGCAACGAAGTAATGCCATCTCACTATTTCACTCTTACCTTTCAGATAATTCGAAATAAATAAAAAAATATCATAAAGAAGAGAATTTAGAGTAATTTTATTTGCATGCACTTATTAATGAAATGTTTTCTCTTTTTGCTAATTGGGCAATTAAACTACTTTGTTATAACGCAGATAGGTAGTCTTTATGTATACGCTCATAACGCACCGCCTACCGGCGGCATATTCAAGAGCCGCTCCCTTGAACTTGAACTGAATCCTTTGAATAAACTCGATACGTTTTCACATAATTTGCACCTAAGCTTTTTGTTATTTATGACATAAACAACTATCTTTTTCGAAAACAAACGTTGTTCGATCTGGTGAAACGTCTGGTGAAACGTGGTGAAACGTGGTGAAAGATCGCGGTGAAACGTCTGTAGGTCCAAATCACGGACAGGGATTTGGACCTACAGACGTTAGCGGGGAAAGGGATTCCCTTATATCTTTCATAGAACAATTCGACACGGATGGAGATTCCCCGCTGTCCATATAGGATGACAGTTTTACGTTATCGTATCTCGAAATTTCGAAACATTCATTCTTCAATCACTTGTTTTCACGTGACGTACAGGACACGCACTATTTTGATTTTGCTTACCGATATTGATAACTAATTATTTAATTGTAATATTCCGACATACTCCACTACATATTTCAATGTGAATAACTAATACGAATTGCAATTAGTCAAATAATGTCATAACTACTATTACTGCTGTGTATATTTGTCAGTGATTATTTGAAGTGGTAAGAATCGGAAACATGGTAAGTATGGTTTTCATTTAGTAGTCACTAATTATTATCACCAACGATCGCCAATTTTTATTTTTAACACTGATTATTCATAGCTATACCTACCACCTTCCTGGGTATATATTAATATATAAAAATAAATGCTGTAAATATAATGTATTGGGGCTTCTGCATTAAACGAAGGGAAGATGCAGAAACCCCAATAAATAAATAAAATAATTTCTAAGCAAGTTTTCAAGCTATCGTACGAGGTATATCCTCCCAAATAAAAAAAGAATCATCTAAATTGGTCGATAAATGTCGGTGATTCCAGGTAATAAACACAAAAAAAGAATAAAGTACAAAGTCGAATCCCTTCGATCGAGTTCCTTTTATGATAGATAACACGATAGATAGAACGTCTGTTTTTGTCTATAGCAACAGTGTGGCGTTTACCGTAATCCTTTTATGTTACGTTCCATCCATTTACCGCTGCATACGTATTTATCCGTTTATTTTTTAATAAATTGAAAATAATGATTACAATTAAAACCATTTGAACGAAGTCGCGGACAAAAGTCATATATATTCGTATATAAAATGAATTAATGAATGTTTCTCTGTTTGTTCCTTATGCGTTCCTCTTTTCAGTATATATCCAACTGGAATAAATTTTGATGAGTTGTATACACCTCCGCGAAATTTTTTAGATTTGCCGATGTCCGCGACTTGGTTTGCGTGCTATTCAATTTTATAATTGATTAGTTGCTAGTAATAGCTAGCCAGTTTACAATAATCTATTATTTACATATTATTAAAAAAAACTAAGAAGTATTCTCAGAGTCTGCCTGCCTATTTGCAACTCTCTTATGACTAGACGCCTTAATTTAACTAACAGGTATTGTCGTATTTACCACAAAGTCGATTTGGTAGGACCTTGCTGAAATATTTTATGCGAGTTTAATCACTGGCAATATATACTTAGTTGTATTCTAATACAATAAAAAAATATTTTAAGAACCACTAAAGAAGAAAAAGTTTTCTTGGGCTCAATTTCGAAATTAAAAACGAGAAAAGAAGGTACAGAAAGAAAAATGGCCAACTCTGTGATGACATTTTTAAACAAACCTGAAAATAAGGATTGTAGAGAAATTATTGAAACTCTCACAACGTCGAAGTCGGCTTCCGGACCTGTGGAAGAGTCTGAAGAAAAAAAATATGTTGCATCTCAATTCTTCAGAAATATAATAAAAGCTATACAAGTGAAGGTATGCGGGAGAACCTCTAAGCGGTATGTCTTCGAGGGGTCGTTCTAAGGGATTTCTATCAGTTTAACGTATAGATACCACTCGGGTTCGTGACCTGCTGGTATAGTGATAGTAACCTGGTTGATAGTTTATGTAGACGTGGTGCTGTACAAGTATGTAATCACAGTTTTTCCATTAATGGTAATGGACGAAAATTTAGTAATTATTACTATTATAGAAATCTATCTAATGGTTAAAAAAATAAAAGAGATTGGCTGGTGTACTCCATTTCGAAAGATTCCGTATATTATTTTTGTTGCAAAATTCGTTCGATTTAAACAGCTTCTTGGATTGGCAACATTTATTATTAACTTTCAAATGAGCAATTTTCACAATGAAAATGCAAAATCAAGGGAGCAATTAAATAATATATTCAAAACTAAGATTACTATAAATTAAATGCAACTGAGACTATTAGTCAGAAAAAAATATTGTTGTGTGATGTATTAGAAACAATTATTGCCGTTATTAAGTTTTTATTAAGTCAATGTCTGTGGGTTTCCCAGGTTCATCGAACAATTTGAGCCTGATAACGGCGATAGAAATGATAGCTTCCTTCGATTCAGTTATGCGGGAACGTATTGGCAGAATTAAATTGAATTCTAATTCTAGTCGAATGCGGATGGAGCACTATTTAATAGATCAAATTAAAAATGAAATTACTTAATTACTCGTCACAGCCATAAAAATTATATTTTGGAAAAAGTTAAAGGATAGAAATATTTTTCCGTCATATGACCCTGTACACCGGATGTAAGCCATATGGAAAAAAATAACTCTAATAGTTAGGCATATTTATCAAAACAATATATGTAAAATAGTAGAAATAACAGCGAAATTTTAGTAATATTTCGCTGATTTTTGTCCAATTGTCCATTCAAGAAGTGAGGGTTTATTAAATATTATTTTTGTTTATTAATTAGTTGCAGAAAAAAAATTTGGACATTAATAATTATGCAATTTATGTTCCATGCTCAGCTTATAGTCTAAATTTGGTAGTCAATAATTCAGCAAACATTATGCGAGTATAAATTTTTTCGACATAATTCAAGAAATATATATCTTATTTTCATTACCTATATGCAAAAAGGTGATCGATTATTTGGAAACATTTACTAGATTTGAAATTACAATTTTTTGTTGCTACACGATAGTTTAATAGAATTAACGCAATCAAACCGTTATAATTGTACATAGAAAAAATATTTCATGCTCTTTTGGAAATATTTCAAAATAAGTCTGAGTGAGATGTGCCACAGCTCAGAAAGCACAGTCACTCGCTTGACAGATACAAAATTGTAAATTTATTTGTTCCGTTGTATGAAAACTTGAATTAGGCTAGTATGAAAACTTGAATTTATTATTTACAAATTTAATTATTTAGATAAAATTATGCAAAGTCCCACAATTGCAGTTTGGTATGAAATTTTGAACGAAATTAATTATTTAGATAAAATTATGCAAAGTCCCACAATTGCAGTCCGGTATGAAATTTTGAACAAAATTAATTATTTAGATAAAATTATGCAAAATTAATTATTTCGATAAAATTATGCAGTCCCATAATTGCAATTCGGTATGAAATTTTGAACAAAATTAATTATTTAGATAAAATTATGCAAAGTCCCACAATTGCAGTTCGGTATGAAATTTTGAACAAAATTAATTATTTAGATAAAATTATGCAAAGTCCCACAATTGCAGTCCAGTATGAAATTTTGAACAAAATTAATTATTTAGATAAAATTATGCAAAGTCCCACAGTCCCACAATTGCAGTTCGGTATGAAATTTTGAACAAAATTAATTATTTAGATAAAATTATGCAGTCCCATAATTGCAGTTCGGTATGAAATTTTGTACAAAATTAATTATTTAGATAAAATTATGCAATGTCCCACAATTGCAGTTCGGTATGAAATTTTGTACAAAATTAATTATTTAGATAAAATTATGCAAAGTCCCACAATTGCAGTTCGGTATGAAATTTTGAACAAAATTAATTATTTAGATAAAATTATGCAAAGTCCCACAATTGCAGTTCGGTATGAAATTTTGAACAAAATTAATTATTTAGATAAAATTATGCAGTCCCATAATTGCAATTCGGTATGAAATTTTGAACAAAATTAATTATTTAGATAAAATTATGCAAAGTCCCACAATTGCAGTTCGGTATGAAATTTTGAACAAAATTAATTATTTAGATAAAATTATGCAAAGTCCCACAATTGCAGTTCAGTATGAAATTTTGAACAAAATTAATTATTTAGATAAAATTATGCAAAGTCCCACAGTCCCACAATTGCAGTTCGGTATGAAATTTTGAACAAAATTAATTATTTAGATAAAATTATGCAGTCCCATAATTGCAGTTCGGTATGAAATTTTGAACAAAATTAATTATTTAGATAAAATTATGCAAAGTCCCACAATTGCAGTTCGGTATGAAATTTTGAACAAAATTAATTATTTAGATAAAATTATGCAAAGTCCCACAATTGCAGTTCGGTATGAAATTTTGAACAAAATTAATTATTTAGATAAAATTATTCAAAGTCCCACAATTGCAGTTCGGTATGAAATTTTGAACAAAATTAATTATTTAGGTAAAATTCCACAATGAATACTGAAGTTTGCGTAAATTTGCTAAATAATTTGATCGATAAGTTAGCAAATTATCGCAAGGATGAACATTTTGAAATTACTTTATAAGAAGATACCGAAGTGGGACAAAAACTAAATGCTGAAATAAATTTCCAACCAATAAGCATATAGCACGTCGTCCAAGAAAAAAATCGACACAATTTCAATGCAAAAAACGGAATGAAGTTATATTAGACCTTAAAAAAAACGAAACATAATTTTATTTCAGAATTCTAGATCAGATATGCACTTCCTCACAGAATAGATTTGAAGAGTTAAAAATTTTAGACAAAGTGTATTATTTAGCTATCCCAAATGAGAATTGATGAAATGTTGTAAAAATTTACATCTGAAACTCAAAGACAATTCAAAGAGTGAAGCTGATTGGCTTGCACAGTGAAGTTAATGCTCTAAGGCGGAATTTTGTAGAAAATTAGTCTAGTCATCCACATACACTTTTGCAATATCTTTACAAAAATAATTTAATGTCAACTTTTCCAAACACATCAATAGCAAGAAGAATATATCTTATTCTAGCAGTTACAGTTGCACCTGGAAAATGGTCTTTTTTCTGAGTTAAAATTTATTAAGAATTATTTAAGGTTAACTGTGTATCCACTAAGAAAATTTATCTATTATTTCTGTAGAATCTAAAACATTAGATAGTTTTAAGTGAGGAAAGGTCAATTTTTCTAAGAACATGCATGTAAATTTAAGTTTTAATTATTTATTTTAATCTAGTTTTAGTAGTATATTATATTTACTTTAGTCTGTAACATGTTTTAAAGTTGCATAGTTGTTATTCAGTTCTTTAATTATTAATATGTTTTATTGATAATTTTTATAATCGAAATATATTATTTCGACTTTATTGCTTGTTAGATTTCACTATATTAAATTTAATATAATTACTATTTTTTTTAAAATAATTTTTAACATTAACTCTTTAAAACTTCTACATAATATATTTTTTTAATATGTTTTTATTTTGAAGTTATATTGTAATATTAGTGCGCCCGCTATGTTGAAACCATTATGCTAATGACTAAAAACTGTACAGTGCACACATTCCTACAAATAAAGAATGATTATTATCATTTGATTGTAGACTTTAAAATAAATTGATTGTTTATTAATGTTGTTCTTTTGTACGTTTCTTCACCAAACCTAAATATTTTTTTAGAAATATAGTCAGGGAAAACAGGACAGATGTCAGGGAAAAAAGGAGAAGGGGCGGCATTGTCAGTTTTGCACACGGGCGCTGAAGCGGCCAGCGGTGGACCTGCTCACAAGGTAGTGTAAGCAGAAAACCACACAATATTGGTACATTCCACTAAGCGATAGGAACGCTCAAAACGCTAATCGTATCGTTCTTATATTCTGTTTCAGTTTTACGTCTCATCTTTATGATTTTGGCGATCACAGCTGCGATCGCGATCGACTGTCGGCGTGATAAAAATGTCATTGATGATATCATCGTTCACGACGGTCTCTAGCCTACGTATCGAAGTGCCTCGTTGCGGCCGTTCATCTATCAATTTGATTTGGCTACCTTAATATATGAAGTTTAGTAAGTAAGTAAAGTATATTAGCTTTGAAGAATAAACATGGTGATGTAAAACATCACTTTATGCAGCTCTGAAAAGTATGTAATAGAAGTAGGTGTCACACCAGAAGATGCTAAACGTGCAAAGGATTGTAAAATTCCTAAGAAAATTAAATTAAACTTTTACGATTACTGTTAGTACAAATTATTATCTGCTGATTAATATAAATTTATTCAATACTCGTCATTCCCTTGTATCATAAGCATTCTTTATAATTCGGACTGACAGTGCAACGCTGTCAAGCTACACCCATATGCATCACACATGGTCAATACTGTCAGTCAGACTTACTGACAGTTAAAAACGTATTTCTGTTTCTCATTAACTGTCAGTTGAGTCCGAATAATAGTCTACTTTTCCGACCGGGTCCTATTGCACATCCAGTCGGTAAAGTATTCAGACAAAAATATGTTTTTAACTGACTGAGAGTCTTGGCCGTGTGTGGTGCATACGGGAGCTAGTAGAATGGGAATGATCGTGGTCGTGGATGGGAGCGTTTGCGGCGGCTGTTGGAAGGCACCCTATCAGTTATATTTCATACTAATGAAAGTGAAGTTGTAATAGATTATTACAATTTTTAAGGTTATATTTAGAACATTAATGACATGTTTTATATTATAACGTTGTTGATGGCAGTTATAATACCTTCAGAGATGATTTATATTACGTTTATATATTAATTATATTGTTTCTTATACAGATAAATGAATCTGAATGAGTGGCAGGCTAAAGGGAGAGCGGCAGAGAGGTTCAACTAGGGTTACTATGTGTCCGCAATTTGTAATGTTGTCCCGTCTACAGGAATGTAATAAAGTTGTCTCAGAAATGCAAAAAAATGTGGTAAATCTTAAAAATTGTCTTTTTTTTTTCGCGATTCTATATGTTGTGACCGCATTGCCGTTTTATTAGCTTGGTCGATAAGAAGACCGGAATCGGATGATTACAAACCTAATCAAGGTATAATTTCAAATTCGAATAAGTTGCGAAGAGTCTGAATCCAGAATTTAACAGTCGCTATTAAATAATCCCGATGGCAATAAATTAATTAAAATAACTAAATTAAAATATAAACATAATAAACTAAATATAATTTTCATTGTCAAACTTCCAAAGTTAGCCTCCTAATTGCAATTATATAAGATCAATTATCGGAAAAGAAGTGAATCTTTCCAAATTTCTTTTCCCAACTATTAGCACCTATTAGCTTTTAGTAATTTTGATAGATGTGACCAATATAATGACTGTTTTTCCATTAAATTATAGTTATTTAGGGAGTCATTCACTATTGTAAACAATTTTACTTTATATTTAGCAGTAGAAGATAATGTCTATTTATTTTTATTGATCTGAATGTTTTGTTGAGTTCGAACAAACATTTGTTGGGTCAAAATAATTATTTTTCTTAAACTACTAATGGTTATAGTATGTTGTTTTTTATAGTGTAAATAAAAAGGAATAAATAATGTTACTTCAAGAAGGTTTGGTATTTAACTTTGGTTTTAAATTCCACGTCTGTATCCTGTAACAGAAATGTCCTGGAAAAAGCGATTTTACATATGGCCACCCTAGGTCCAATCCAGGCCTCCTAGGCAATCGGGCCTCTTCCCTGACCCATATTTATATTGTTAAACCATTTTGAAGGAAAACTCTTCTCAACTTACAAGGAATATGACTGGTAACACTGCAGTCGTCAGTTGTATAAGGGATATAAAGAGGACTCCCTTAACAAATACATGCATTAGTGTGTGAGGGGGCATATAATTTAATTTTCCGTGGTTTAGACCGTGTATGCTGCACAGAGAGACACCTGAAACGAAAAGTACCTACAGAATTCTCATTGACTAAAAAGGTTATTATGTCTTTGTTTTCACTTAGAAAACAAATTTCATTTCTAGTACAGGCCACTTTCATTATGATGACGTCAGCAACAATGGTGCTGATATTCCCGAACTATGATCACTAGGCGTAATTACACATCCTTATATGAAATATTCTTTACGTAATTCAAATGCTGTTAAAGTAGTTTTTGATTTGACAGTTTATAAGTCATTTATGACACATCTGGGAAAAGTGATTTGTTTTCTAAATCTTGTGGTCACCCGATACCTTTGTGTTGTGGGTCGCATGTACTTAACGCAGTTGTCGTGTGACAGTAAAATCCAAACATTATTGTCAAATTTGTTATTTTTTTTCTTTCAAACTGTTAATATAATATAATTTTAACAATCTAAAAAAATATCTATAGCGTTTTTTAAATAAAATGAAGTGTACTTACTTTTTTGTAATGTTAATTGTACAATTTTTTAGATAGATTTTATCAAAAATAAACGATAAATATTTTTCTTCAAAATTTTAATATAACTTCATTTTACATTGACTTAGTTTTTTTTAGACAAATCGTTCGACGGGTTTTTTAAATAACCTTAAAAGTGTGGTGAAATAATTACGTTTTCTGTCATGTTAATTGTACAATTTTTCAGAGCGATTTTTATAAAAACTAAACAGTAAAAAATTGTTTAATTTTAAAATAAGTTAGATATTTAAATTTTTTAATAATATATCAAAAATTCAGCGAATTTCGTCAACAAAAACGTTTTACATGACAACTATCATACGTTTAACACAACGAGTATGTTTCGATCTTTATAAATAAAAAGGGTGACAAGAATGTAGTGAAGTAAAGAGGAAAGACCTTTTGTTCAGAAGTGGGACAGCTCACGCTATTAAAAAACTGTGACCGGAAATTAAATTGACATTATTAATTTACTTAATAACAATGAAAGAAACTCCAGAACACGAAGTTCAAATACTAGCAAAAAAAGAAAAATGAAACGGAACAATATGCGAATATACTGCACAAGCAGTAGCTGTGATGAAAAGAAAACTTGGAGATTAGATGATGTCTTCGAAAAAATTAATATGGAAAATGAAAATCAATCTTCTGTTTGAAAATCTAGTTGGTTTGAATTTAAGAACGTTCTTCAAGGGTAGCACGACTGTGAAGAGGCGGAGAAAGGGAAAGAAACGGCTTTAATCCAGCATCACAAGGGTATTAATTCCACCGCAGAAAGCAGTAGTTTCGTGAAAATGAATTTGAAAATTTTCGTTTTGTGCTCGCTAATAATGCTCAAAATATACTTTTGGAACGCGTTGGGAAGTTGAAGCATTAGAGTTAGGGGAAGTGGGAGATCTACCCCTTCGATTTCTTACCTCAAAGAAACAGCTTTAAAAAAATTACGAAGTAACAGGCAATAAGACTCAAATTGTAAGCCATACAAACACACAAGTTCGCCATTTTATTTCCAAATGATAGATCACAAATGTGAACTTTTGTTATTATTCTTCTTTCGCGTTTAAGTTAGATTAAATTCGATTAATTTGAGTTGGCTGAGTTATGTTTGTCATGTTGACTTAAGATGAATTAGGTTAGGTTGCATTAAGTCGATTTAAATGGGGTAGGGTTGGTTAAGGTTGCATTAGATTGTGCCAAGTTGGAGGTAGATTAGATTAGGTTAAGTTGTGCTATTATTATTAACTTGTGCTATATTGACAAACACGAGACTGTGCGCACACAATACGTATAGGTCACAAATTGTGCGAAATTAATCCGCACGGACTTTTATCGCAGTACCTTTAATTTGCAACTAGGTAATTCTAATTCACAGCATTGACATTCATTACAATTGAGTTTATAATAAATAAGCTAAAGCCAACCATTTTGAAAAGTTATGTAGCTAAAAAATAGACCCATATAATATATAGACAACCTAACAAGATTGTGCCTACATTATCTTCTTAGATTTTTTAGATATAGGTATTTGTTAATTGTAATACAAATATTGGATGGAAAGGTTTCTTAATTTTTTTTAGGGTTCCTTATCTGAAAAAAATGGGATTCTTATAAGATCACTTCAACATTCGTCGATAAACTCGTAGCTTAATGCACTTTTCAGTTTGACGTATTGAGAATTATTATATAAGCTATCAGTAATGCTGATTCACACTAAATTTATATTATAGAAAGAAAGTTTTGCCTTTATTTTAAGATTTGGCAGAGAAATGGCTCATCCGATTGACACAATTTTGCTTTTGCCAGACCGGGGTTGTTTGATGTTTTCCGTCGATTTACTGACTAAAAAAAGGAATTTTTATGAGATTATTCGCGTGTCCGCCCATCAAAGTAATTTTTCCAGGAACCGTTAGACGTAGAAACTTCAAATTTGTCATAGAAATAAGGTACATACTTTAATAGTTCGTGCTATCTGAATTTTTAATCTTTTCTACATATCTTCAATGTACATACATATTATTTCGCTTCTACGGCACAATTATTCTTATTTACCCGCATATCTATTATAAAAATAAATTATTTACACGCATATCTATTATAAAAATAAATTATTTACACGCATATCTATTATAAAAAAAAATTATTTACACGCATATCTATTATAAAAATAAATTACAGTAATTATACTTTTATTTACGAAAAGCGATCATTTTCTAGTCAGTGCCCTTTACTTCTTCACAGTCATCTAATCTTGAAATAAGCTTTTCAGTTACTCGGCGCAGCATCTAGCACTAGTGATGGCATTGATGTTATTTGCTGTTCCTGGCTTTAATTGACCTAATTGTGTAGTATTGGGGTGGGTACTTCGCTTTTTAGAAACTCTAAAGAAAAAAATCTTCGAGAGTTAAAGCGGGTTTCCTCGGTGGCTTATTAATCTCTCCTCTGTGACAAATAATTCTTTCAGGGAATAATTCGAGACGAACTTCCAACGAGTCATTTGTGATATCAGAAGTGACTTCACCTTGCTGGAAAAACGAGTTCCTCTCGTAGCCCTGCTAGAATAGTAAACCTAAATTGTGTGGCAGTGGGGTGAAAACCCTGCTCTTTGGATAGCTCAAAAATGAATTAAAAGTTTAATATTAGTATGGCCAACCTGCCGGTTGTGACTCTTGGCTTTCGTCTAGTATAAATGTACGACAGAGACGTTCTATCAGTTTGAATTGGTTTTTCAGAAAAATATGCTCACATTATACCCCTAAAAGCTATATTGTTGAATTTTACTGCTTCTAAAAAGTATAAATAGTCAAAAGATATTTGGTGAGCGCCATTTTTGTTTGTTTTCGCACATGGGTACACTTATTGTCTTATTCTATCGTGTTCATCTATCTCTCTCGGTTGTTAGCTAAGTAAGTAGTTCTCAGCTCCACCTACTTGTTGTATTACTGAGCCAGGTATATTAACTATGGTATTATATCAGACCAGGGACTGTAGTGCAATGACAAGTTTAGATCGCTTTGTTATCGGACAATTAGGTTACTCGCCTGTTAAGTGAAAAAAACTATAAAATAACAACGTTTTCAAAGAAATGGATACAAAAACCTGATTCATTTTCTTTTGCCTCTCTTACAAGTTATTTCTTTACGGGTATTTAATGACAATTTCAAATCTATTTCAAAATTATTTTTCATCAAGTAAATGTTTCACAAATACCTAGGTAATTTCTGAGAAATAAGCTTCATTTTACTGTAAGATGATGTGCAATGATGATATACTCCCACTCACGTTCCCCCCTTGTTCAAAGTTATGAGCTGGAAGCTGGAAGGAACTACACTAGAAAGGTTTTCATCTTGCTGGATCTCATTGTAATTATAGGTAATCATGTCACATTTCACAGTCATACAGTGAGAAACTACGAGGTACTGATATCTGTCTACCGGTATTCCCACGACTTTCAGGAATCGATAGTATCATTATTTTACTTAAATCCGTCGTATTCTTCAAACTGAGCCAATCATCTGGTCTCCGTATGGAGCTAATTACGCCCTGGAGAAAAATTAAATGTTCAATAGGTTTTGGTATTACAAAAAGCGTATTATTTGTATTTTCACCCCGCAGATTTTAAAATTGTTTCCGATCATGAATATTTTAAAATTATCAAATAATTACGTTGATAATTCCCCGTTCTTAGGCTTTATGCCCTCGACTGATATATGACTTGACTTGACTGATACCCGCAAACTTTTCCAAATATTACAATATGGAGGTTACTTTGCTTATTGGTGGAGAGTTTTGTAAAAACATTCTACGATTGGCTATTTTATGTAAGAATCGTGTATCTAATTGGTCGGTCGGATAATAATCGCAATAGTCATTGGTAAGCGCCGCCATTTGCGATTGTTGTGTACCAATGAAAATAATCGGCGAAAAATTCCGCCATTCTTATAAATATTATAAGAGATATATTAATTCTAAGTGTCATTATTGATGTGTTTCACAACATGTGCATGTTTTAAGTAAGACACCATAAAGACTTATGTTATAGGTTTATAAACATCTGACCAATTGTGTAACTCAATTATTATTCAAACGTGCTCAGACATTGCAGTGTAACTTTAACATTTAAACATTTTTTGCTTAGAAAGAAATAAGAAAAGCAGCATCACAACATACACCCATGACAGTAAAAGTAAAGAACCGCCCCAAATCAGCGTGCAAGCGAGATGGCGCGTTTCTACTTGAGAATATTTTAAGAAAGCCTACTTATTCTGCATTCTTTTATTTATTTATTTTTATCTGCATTCTTTTTTCTTCTTCATTGGCGCAACAGGCAACGGTGGCATCTGACTTTTCAAGGATCTTATTCCAAGATGCCCTGTGACTGGCAGTTGTTTTTCACTTTCTTCTTAAAAACAGTCAGTGCATCTCATTTAGGTCTACCTCTTGGTCGAGTATCGATTGTTTCAGCTGGAAAAAAATACTTATGTATTCTTGTGTCTTTTATTCGAATAAAGTGACGAACCCGAGAATTTAATTCATAATTCTACAATCAGAATGTTGAAGCTTTGAAATTTAAATCGTTAGTCTACATTCATAATCGGGTTATCCGTAAGTAAGAACTCATCTGGTTATCCGTACGTAAGAACTCATAGGATTATCCGTACGTAAGAATTCATCAGGTTATCAGTATGTAAGAACTCATCTAGTTATCCGTATGTAAAAAATTATCGGGTTATCCGTATGTAAGAACTCATCGGGTTATCTGCACGTTAGAACTCATCGGGTTATCCATACGTAAGAACAAAGGTGACAGCGAGTTATCATCGCCATTTTTTTGTTTTTCGGAAAGTTAAAAATGGCATTTTCGGTGTCGGTTGTTAAAAATTAAATAGCTTTTTTATCCCCGCAATATCTTAAGCCATCTATACGAAATTATCATTAATAATAGAACTTGTAAATATCTAACTATATTTTAGTTTAATGTGTTTTTTTGCAAACTGCAAAATAAAATACATGATTTTAAACATACCTATTTTTCGGGAAACCTCTCATTTTTGAAACTCGCGATTTAAAAAAAATATCTGGTAGAATTTTGGCACGCGTAACGAGAATTAGAGGGAGCTTGTGATAATAGGGGTAAGTAGCAGCACTGAACCTTCATCGTGAACTTGATTTTTTGTTATCGAATTTTCGACTCAATCTTATTCTTAAGGCTTACTTAATCCACGTAAGAAGACCAGAAAATCCAGTAAGAAGACCAGAAGTATCCAAGTAAGAAGACCAGAAAAATATTCTAAGGTAAAATTTTATTTTTATTACCTTTATTGCATTTTTTTTTGGTGCGCACCTTAATAATGCGTTTAATTTTTTTCTTTATTAGTTCACACTATAAACGGCACGCATTCCTTATATGCTATAGGGCAAGTCGTAACCAAATCATGAAACAAAAAGAAGCAATCTGTTACAGCATACTCCATTGGCTTTTACTTGAATGAGACGAAAATAATTCGTTGTTTTTGTAATCCCATCTCACGTATTTCTTTGTTCTAACTAAACACGAAGAAAGGTCATCGATCGAAAAGTTCAGATATATATGAGCTAGCCGCAATCGACATTTCAGAAAATAAAACGTGTAGATATTAGATCAATACTTAAAGTGAGTGAAGCTTTTAACCTGTGCCATTTATCGCTTTATACATATGTATATATGATACAATTATGAACATCCCACTTCTGATTATGGTAAATCCAGAAAAAATATTCACTCAAGGATAAACAGATAAGATGGCTTCCTATTTGTTAAAATGTATATATATATATATATATATATATATATACACATATATATAAGTATATATATATATATATATATATATATATATATACACACACATATATATGCGCTGTCTGGTTTGAAACAAAATTATGTATCTTTTTTGGCATAAATAGCTGAATCTGACTGGTTTTAAAATTGATGTGCAGATTTTCACGACTACTGCAAATGATACCTGACATAATATCATTGAGTTTTTAGCATAAATAAAACTTAAAATAATAAGATATTTTTATTACGTGAAGTTCTATTGGACGTCCGCCTAATTATGAAGGGCCAATTTATTTACTGCTTGAATTCGATGTAATTAATTAGACAAAGTTAATGTTGTAATTAGTCGATGAATTAGATAAAGTTAAGTATAAAAACGTTAATTATTCAGGATAATTACAAATTTTAATTGTTTTAACCTTTCTTGATTGATTTAGTTTTGTTTAATGTCACTATCTACGCCATGCCTGTTGCGACAAGCACCAAACACGGGACAGGTTGTAATAACCATCTCTTTAGGAAGTTACTGTGATTTAAGGACGAGGGCATAATATGAGAGGAATAACCGATAATCTAACTAAGATTATTGAGGACTGCCATCGCAGTCAGAGCAATTAGTAGTTTTCATAATATTACCATCTCGTTGAAAATTGTAACACCATGGCCATCCTTTACAGGGATACATGGCGGAACTTCAGCTTTCCTCGTTTTTTTTTTATTAGGCGTAAACCAAAAAAAATAATCTGAAAGATGCACACTGACCCCAGCCCCCACATATAAAAGTCTATATTTTAGTAGGAGTTAATTTTAATGTTTTAAAAGAATTATTTTTATATTCGCCATTATCGTTTTATATGTAATTACCTTTAAACCTGATTATGAACTGCGCGGCATACTGCCTTATTCAATCGCTCTCCCGCCACCATCCCTCGTGGTCACTAAGCGCCTCCGCTTCATTCGTCAAACGATATCGGTCGTCGGGATCGCAGGTATATCGGTGGGAATATTATGGATGATCAGGCAATAAATAAGCCGATCTCTTTACCTTGTATCGTTTAAGTAGTGCCTCCCAAACTGCTGGTACACGTTTTATCAATCTTGTGGTACTTTATATTCTATCTTTCTCAAAGTGTGAATTTTAGAACACAAAAATAATTTTTGAAATCGGACGTATAATGCTAGGAATTAGCGCGAACAAACAAACTTCTTCCTTCTTTATATATTAATATGATCTTCGGTTATAAGTGCCACAGATAACTTTAATCAATAGGTCTTATTACACATGCTTACTCACTGAGAGGAGTTTGATTGTAGGGGTGTGTGGTTTTTACAAATGTAATGTACTGGAATTGTTAAGTTAATTTTTGTCTGTGTACCCGTTTATGCGTTTGATACTTGATTCAATGAAATTTTTACTGGGATTATGGTTGAAGTCTAGTTTAAAGTATGAGGTCCCATGGGACCAGATTACCTTCAACCGACTGAATATACATCGCTTGCAATCGTTTCTTTTAACCCCTATCGAACATTCCCTTAGGAAAAAGTAGGGTTAAGGGCAGATGAATAGCAACTGTGGAGATTGCCACGGCAATTCTACTTAAAGTTCGATCTGCGAAAAACTTATTTTTATTCCGCTCAATGGTGAGTTGCGTCAAAAAATTCTGTTTAAAAAAAATCTACCCATTATCATTACTGGCGAAGGCTCCCCCGCTTAATGATAATGGATGGATTGCTCTGCAGATAATGGGTGAAAAAATCCGCACGAAGGGAATAGGGAGCAAACATTAGTATCGAAGAAATAAGGTAGTAAAATAAATAACTTTAGGAAAGATAATTTTCTGTCTTTTGTTAGGGTGCCGAATCTCAAAAGGATAATTAAGATAATTTACGTGTAGGTATGTCACAGCCGTTTTTCTCAGAAATCGATTTGATGTGGAAACTTGAAACTTTATACGAAAATAAAGCGTATTAATCCGTATATATTTCAGTAGATAACACTCAAAAATATTCATATAGAAAATTTGGGGGTGGACAAATTATGTACATAAAAAAAAATTTTTGAAATTCTAAATTATTATTTACGTAGTTGACTCTGTGCATCAAACTGATTAGAAGATTTTAATTTTAGAAGATTTTATTTATTTTAAACTGATTAGAGAACTATATAAAAAATTCTCAACCGTTTCAAAAAAACAATTGCCGTTGAAGCTGCCCTTGGAATGAAAAAAATTACATTATTTTTAGAGAAACAAGTTACATGAAGAATCTTACGACGGAAAAATAGGAAAAAAAGACTTCGAAAAGTATATAAATTTTACGAAATATTGGCTCTATATCAAGATAGTTCTATACAATATCAAGATAGTTCTTAATATCAAGATAGTTCTATACAATATCAAGACAGTTCTATTACAATTACAAAAGTTTTGTCGACATTGTTTTTGGCAATCTGTTTTTTGCAAATTATTACTTTATATCAATAGAAGTTAGTGCGTGTGGTAAGAGTAACGAGTCCAAGATTTCTAAGAATTCTTTATTTTATAAAAAAATTGTAGAGAATACATTGAGTACTCTGAATCCAAAACCAATATCGGAGATACGAAAAGCAACTTTATCTCATACCATTGTGGACGACGAAGCCATCGGTCTAACAGAAATTATCATGTGACCGTATTATGGTAAAAACTTAATACGCAAAAAGAGAATTTTTTGCTAACCTTTATCCAGGGCAAGACATTGACACTGAGTATCGTTTTCGAATTATGGTGAACAAAGAGCGAATATTTCATAAATCGGTCAATTTAAATTTTTGATTTAGCAAACCATAACACTTATATAAATAAAGGACCACGTTCTTTGTTACCTTAAATATGAAACTCGATATATATGTATGCATATGTACATTCTTTATAGCCTCCTACAATTTTCGATCGATTTCCCTCAAATGTTTCACACTTAATCTTTAACTCCGGGCAACAAGTTTTGAAGGGGCGGTCATTCCATATCACCACTCTATACTCCCATTAAACCGAAGCTACGCCGTGTACTAAGCTGGTGGTATATATAATTAATTATGATTTAATTAAAATAATATAAATTAATCACATATCGACTTCCATTGTCAAATAAAGACAAATGAGATTGTTGGAGAAAGTCCTTGGTCGGATCTAACTGTTAATAAAGAACTTTGCTCTATTTAAAGAGATTTTCGTAAATACATATTTGAGAGAATATTTGTTAAAATTACAGACTTGTTTTTCTAACCTTAGGTAAGATTTTCAAAAACCTTATAACATTTTGGGAAATCTCTTCACGCAATAATTAATAATTGTTAATTTTCTGTTCAGTGTCAAGCTTTCAGAAGACATGTATATTTTAATGCATTTTAACCTTACATTACAAGTATACCGTTATTTCCTTCAATATTATATAGTTCACATAATAACAAGTGATACATAGTTTTACCACCTTGGGTAATTGTAGTTTTACCACCTTGATCTATAGTTTTACCACATTTTACAGTTTTACGATTTTTGTATGATGTGATGACCAGGCTGAATTAGATGATATTTATTTAAATATAGCTTCCAATTCACTATATACGCACTTTTCATAATTTTGACCAAGATTACGATCCTCCATTAAACGTTTAGACACGCTAAACTTTTTAGTCGAATTATTTTGATTTAATCATTGTCTATGCGTTTATAATGCAGACAATAGAAGTTTTAATTTTTATTTAGTTTTATATTTATCTTATGTCAACCTTTAATGTATAGATTCAGTACATGTTGGACGTATTACTACACAGGCAATCCCTTCCATTCAACCACAACAGTTAAATATGAAAATTTTGAAATGTAAAAAAGAGTAAACGACATTCGTAACTTAAATCATTACACATTTGTAAATTAAAATATTAATAAAAAGTAATAAAAAATACATGTCATAAAAATAAATAAGTAAAAACTAGAATACAATTTAAAAATGACATGGCATGGCTAGGGACAAGGGAAGGAGAACTAAATTAAATTTAGGAAGGGCAAGACTAGGGATTATGGGACGGAGGACTTTTTCAGATTGTTTTTGAATACATTTATAGAGGACGAGTTCCTGGTATCCAGGTTCAGTGGATTCCAAAATTTTATAGCTCGGACAGAGATGGAATCATCCTAAAACGTGGTTGTGTGTATGTGTATGTGTATGTAGGAGGTTGTGCTGGTTTTCACAGCGTAGCCATATATCGTGTGCAGACAAATAACTAAATCTGTTTCTAAGATATATTGCATAAGTTCAAAATATTGTTAAAAAGTGTAAGTATATGTAGATTGGGCCGATTACGGTCTTCTATTCATTCGAGTTACACTCAAAATTGAGAAAAATGTTCATATTTTTTGCATCCAAAATTTAGTCAATGCACAAATATTGAAAGCGTTCTAATATTTTAAGACCATTTTCGGTAGGGTCTGGGCAGCATACATATCAGTAGTCAAGCAGTGGCAGTAAGACCGTTTGACAGAGGTGAGCTTTGATTTCAATAGCTAGAAAATTTTGAAGACGCTCGAAGGAGTGCATTCTGCTGAAGATACCACTAAAATCATTTACACGAGGTCACCAACTAAGTATTTTGGTCGATCGCTACACCTAAATCTTTAACAGTTGGTTTAAATGGAATCGGTGTATTATTTAACGGTTGCAGATCTGACGGTCTCATTTTAGATAGTAGTCTTTGGGAAACAGTTATGATAGCTTGGGACTTAAATTGATTAACTATGAAACCATTTTATGAACTCACTGGCCTATTGAAGCGAGTTATTTTTATCCTTTTAGAAAATATTTTATAAATTGAAATGAGAGTGGACTTTTGGTGGAGATTTATTAGATTAGTGGAGATTTATTATCATGGGAAGGTGCTATTTTCACCACCTTCCGATGATAATAAATTACACACTATCAAACATTTGTATTCGGAATTATATGGTCCGAAATATAGGCAATTACTTAATAGCTTGTATTAATATTTTGTTGATTATTTCACTTATATTACGTTTCATTATTTAATTTCAGGATGTACTGTGGTAAGGCTCGCGGTCTGACGGTTCGCCCGCTCCACCCTTCAGCTACTCACCTCTTCACCTTGGAATTCCTCAGTAGCATAATCGATTGGTGAAACGCATCAGTTGTTGTTTTTTATATTGTGTACGAGAGCATGTTTTATTTACTGTTTATTAACATTGTATTTTTTCCGTTTCTTATTTAGGGTTATTTTCTTGGGCACCGTTATCTGTTGATATTTTCTACCCTGGCTTTTATTTGAGATTAGTGATTTTGTTTCACGTGGTCGTCATCATAAAATATTTCGTACACGTTTTGGATGTGAATCGTTCTTAAATGCGACCTCATACTTGAAATCGTTCATGCTTAATTGTTTAAATCTTTGTTTATACCTAACCTAACTTGCTTTCTCCAAAATTTTCTGATAATTTCTTTTAATTATTTACGATTGTGAAAATTCAAGTTAACAAGCTCCATCGTTATGGCAAATTTCAACTTCCTACGTTAACGGATTCTGAAAGAAAACGGTTGTGAGGGATGTAGGGACCGACGAATGAGTAAAGGTTCAGGATGAATCGTGAGTATGTTTCATAAGTATTTATTTAATCAATAAATGGGAATAAATATATGCCGGAGGAAGGCCAGGGACTTCATCGTTGTCGGCGTCAGTTATAGGCAATCAATACACTACATTGAATCACAAGTTATAATTGTTGCATTAGAGTATGTATACGCAGTGAAGTTCGTAACTATGTTATACATATATGTATATATATATATATATTAACAACAATTATATCAGGACATATCAAAAGGTAGAATGTGCCGGTTGGTTATTGTATCTGAATTCAAAGACTACACTGGTATACTTTTATCAATGATTCACCGTTTATCGATCGATAGGTATACCTCACGAAATCTGTACAAAAAATAAAATTATAGTATTGGCATGTTTGTATATCGAAGTTATTTACGAAAAAAAATGATTTAGGGGATATAAAGAAAGTAAGAAAATACAAAAATATTGTTGTTGAAATTTAATTTAAACAAAACAAAATATTAACTTAATTTTATTATTTTATTTTTGTGAAATATCGTAATTTATCACCGAAATATTTCTTGACAATCTATTGAAAATATATTTTTAATTTTATAATACTGTTACGCGAAGCTGGCCCAATTAAGACGGAAAAAGCCGACAAGACGCGAAACTATTCGAATTAAGACCAAAAAAGCCGATAAGTCGCGAAACTAGTCGAATTAAGATAGAAAAACCGACAAGACGTTAAGCTGGCGAATTAAGACGGAAAAAGCCGATAAGACGTGAAACTAGTCGAAAAAAAGCCGACAAGACGCGAAACTAGTTGAATCAAGATGGAAAAAACCGACAAGACACGAAATTAGTCGAATTAAGTCGGAAAAGACCGATAAGACGCGAAGCTGGCCGAGTTATATCGGGAAGAGCCGATAAGATGTTAAATATTTTCCATCAAAATTACCCAAATTAGTAACACACACAAAAAAAGTTCAACCAAATTAAGGATCTCTTCCTTTTTGAAGTCTGTTATAAATGATTAAATTGCGATCTAAATATAGGTAGATTATATTATTATATATGTAACATTTAATGGGAAATCGATCCCAAAAAATCAATTTGTGCGAATTCCTTGTTACTCATAATACTTGCCATTGTGGTTCGGAATTGGTTCTCAAACTTATATTTACACATTCCTTCGAAGACTACTGGATTATTTATCAATGTTTGTGTGTCACAGACCAGTGGTTGTAAGTAAATCGATAATCATATTCAGGGTTTATTGTGTCTCATGCGGTCATTGGACATTAAAAAAATATTTAGAAATAGTTATATCAACTATCACATAAATCAAAAACTGATAATGACGTAATTACATGTAGAAAAATACATTTATAAAATTTGAACAAAACTGTATTTCTCGTTTGAAACTGGCTTGAATTTGTATTAGACAAAAAATTCTATATATTTCTTTGACCAAATGGGAAGCTATATAATATTGTATAAATTTTAACAGCCTGTAAAGAAATTATTAACCGGAAAGGGAAACGACTATTTGGACTGATGTGTGATTTTATTATCTTTACTGTAAAACACCTTGGTTTGTAAACAACCTAACACTAAATATAATTTACACATAAAAGTTTATTTGTTATGAAGTACCAATATTGTGTCTAGTTTATTATTTCTAACTCTGTTAAGCCTGAAAGGAATCCGAGTATCTGACTTGATATGAATGTTATTATGCATGAATTTTACCATCTCAAAGTACCATTCGTGTTCAACAATTAAATAGAGGCTTGATTCGTGCACCTTCTGAAATACGTAACGTACGAGTGCACGGTGTGGCTCCAATGTAGCTATATATATATATATATATATATATATATATATATATATATATATATATATATATATATATATATATATATATATATATATATATATATATATATATATATATATATATATATATATATATATATATATATATATATATATATATATACATATATATATATATATATATACATATATATATATATATATATACATATATATATATATATATATATATATATATATATATAATTTACATTTCCATGTGAACCAAGTAAGGACAAGACGATATTATAAACATTTTCTCTTTTGCTATGGATTTCTACAAGTGTAAATAAACATTTTGGAGAAAGGGCCGCTTTTTATGCCAACCCTCAGGGTGCTACCTTCTCTACTACAATTTTCATTGAGGCATTTCAAATATTTTCGAAGAAAATAAATTTGAACTTTAAGTATTTTTACTTTAATATTTTCTTTGCTATAAAGGTAGAAAATCTGAAAATGATTTTAAAATTATTTATTTAAATATACACTTAGGTACATTTGCTAAGCTTATTTGAAAGCTAAGCTTATTGCTAAGCTTATTTGATAAGCTTACTTTCGGCTAAAGCATCTCGGTTTAGTCTTTGACAATATTTGGTATTTCAGGTAGATGAAATTACTCCCGTAATGGATGTTGGCTCTGAAGTCATCTATGCCACTATTTCATAATCACCTTAATTATGTAACATCGAGAGCAGTAATTATATAATATGGGTGACAGTGTGGAAATAGTCCATGGCGCTGTTTCAATTTTAAGAAGTTTTACATAAAAATATTGCGCCATATTTTATTTGAAAAACTTTCGTTCTTCGTTTCTGATAGAAGTTTTTATTGTACGCGTAGTTATCATCGTCTTGCTATATCAGGATCTAAAACCGAATTTGTATTGAAATTCCCCATTTTCCCACGGCATACAATTACTCAACCAACTGATTACGGCTGCATATCATGGAATAATATACAAGTATATTAATGATTCAATTTTTTTATGTATGTGTTTTCGTGTATGTGGGTCGAAGTCTGAATGCTCAAGGATGTTGATGGTCATCGTCAAGAAAAGAAAAATTATAGCTCGTTAACGTACATAAAATAACGATCAGTTCAAGATCAGACATTAGCACTTAACTCGTGTCTGATTGCAGCCTTCGACAGAATCGTAACGATTAGGGATGTTGATAATGTATCAACGTTTATTATATCGATCTTTAAAACCAAATTTGAGGAGTGCGAATGCGTAACGTGCAATATGCCTAAATGTTGGTAAAGTTTCTGTATTTTATTCAAAGAATTCTTATAGTTTCTTTCAATTTGTCCATCTAAGTAGCCTTTTGGTGCTTAGGTCTGTTTTAAGTTTCAAATGTAAATCCGTCATGATGGCTAAGGATCGGTATATAAAGGTACTTCTATGAGCCACATGGGTTATGCAAGACTTTCTTTTTTAAAACATTCTAAGAGTATAAGTCGCAGTTTAGGACAGTGGGGTGTCCTGCAAAAGGCTACGCTGGACTACGTGGAGGGAAAATAGTTCCGCGTCTGTGATAAGTAGTCTTACAATTTATGTGATTAGATCTGTTTAATGAGATTTTCAAATTATTAAAGATCGAATTTTTTAATTTTTCCACTTTTCTTGCTGTTTTATTCATATATTTTAACACAATAAAACCTGAAGTTAAAATATAATAGTACGCTCAATAAAGGAAAATAATGAAAATGCTTTCCAGACACAAGAAGACAAAACTTCGTTCCACCCCTTAAGAGGGATGGGATCTGCGGTAAAACTACAGTAAAGGGATGATATGAGGAGTGAATAGGAACCTTCTAAAGCACTTATGTATTTTTGAGTAACTATTTTTGATTTGTTCGATTAATATATTATACGATCGTAAAATATGTTTATTTTTTTTTAAACTCTATGCAAAATTCATAGTTAAATCTGGTAATATGGTACGCCTAAGAAAGTAGTTCACTTGATATTTAAAATAAGTGCGCATGGTGCGCCGATGCACGAAAAAAATAGTTGACATGGTCGATGCTGAAAGGAGCCGAGTTTACCCGATTCAGCGTCACCGACCCTCAGCAGCTCGACTGCTCAGAAAAAGTGCACAGGTGTGCCTGAAGAAGTATTTACTTCAAAAATGCATGATATAACAAGCAACTCCTGTCCGACGTGTAGATACTGGTATACATGTTAACATGCTTCCGTGTTTTGTGTTTATTTAGTTGCTAGCACATTCACGCGGCTCCGTTCGATTGACGATTCAATTTTGAACACCTCCCTGATAAAATGACCTCCCGCTTTCCAATGTAGTTGCCGTTCTCATTTCGTCCATAGTGCTTCTTGTGAATCTGCATTCAGGGACAAATACCTACAAATCTACACATCGGTATAATAAAACTGTCGCAGACTGAATGCTGTAGATGGAAAATATTTTAAAAATAGTGATTGATTATATAGAATGATAATAGAAGCTAGAAAACCTCTTTTTAGAATTTTGGTATGTCTGTCTGTCAATTTGTTCCTCAATCACGCAAAATCTACTTGACGTATTTTGATGAAATTTTTGTGGTAATGGTTTATGTGCTCGAGCAACATTTGTGATACTTTATCTGGATATTACAGATTTAAAAAATAACTTTGGTGAATATAGCGATGTTGGTACTGTCAACGCCATCTACTAGCGTTTTTAGTAAACTTTATGCTTACAAATTCTATGATTTGATTTTGCAACAGATAACGGGTTATAAAGTTGTACTTTTTTGTAATTTCTCATGTTGTCGACAATATTTTCTTACTTTATTCTTATGTTTGTTTCTAGTGGTTTAAAAGTTTAACCTAAAACTGTATTCGGAAAATTTCAAATTCTTCCACTTCACCCGTATTCATAAGTTCTACAACGATATAAACTTTGTCCATCTGGGCGCTACAAGCTATAAGATAAAGCTATAAGCAAAAATTCACGTCAACGAAATAAGTCGTTGTTGTACCAAACCCTAAAAAACAAACAAATAAAAAGTTTCCTCTTTATATTTAAACCTATTAAATACTAGTAGAACCTTCATGTCAAATACGAATAGAACCATGATGTCAAATACAATGGGAACCATGATGTCAAATACGAATAGAACCATGATGTCAAATACGAATAGAACCATGATGTCAAATATAATAAGAACCATGATGTCAAATACGATTGGAACCAATTACATATTTAGACACAATGTAAACATTTCAGGGTACACAGTATTTCTATTTCACTATTTACAAAGATTAATTTTTCCCGACGTAAGTATATTGCTCCCTTCATCTATTGCATGCATAATAACTTGGTGCATATTTAAATATTATGACGTCTGTCATCTGCATAGTTTTCTTTAACTTTTTTCTGTCGACTTCTAAAAACTCATAATTTTAGGTTCAGCAACCTCTAAAATAGGGGCGGAAAACATATTGGTTTTCAATATTTACCTGAAGATATAATTCATAAAGTTATGAAAAAATATTTTTAAGATCTTTGTTAGTAGAACTTTCAAATATTTTTTCTATGAGTGTCATCTGTTTGAATACACGCGGGCTGATATGCTTTACCAATGTGTAAATTTTTCCGTGTCAAGCTGAGAAAGTCTGACACAGACGCACAGATGGACGTATGAGTCATATGGTGAAAGTTCCGTCTTCCTTCGGAGGTAAGAAATCCAAAAAATTAGAACGGTTTAAGATACGTTTATAATTACAATTAACTAATACTATATTTGGTTGTAGTTTAGGTTGTAGTTTACCATAAATATTGCTACGTACCTTAACTGGAATAATTTTATTTGATTGTAAGTATATATTGTCTTTGAAGCAATAAGTTTACCGTATGTATTGTTTATAATAGTTTATATATTAATACATGAAGTGAAAACGTTGTACCCCTTTTTAACACTTGTGTGTGTATATATATATATATATATATATATATATATATATATATATATATATATATACACATACATGTACGTATTTATATATTCTTTAAAAAACCCTTACGGTTGTAAAATAATGACAGGTTATTACCAATTTTGACATTTATTCGCTGTATTCCGATATAACAGAGCATTTAGTCAATAAAAGTATTGAGTATTGCAAGACAAAAATAAAGTTAACTAAGTTTAGTTAAACAGAGGTTATTATTAAATTGAATTTTTTTGAATTTGATTAAACCGAGATTTTTTGATAGTCGGCTTAAATTGTGGTTAGCCTACCTTGTGATTCATTGGTTCTAAGAGACAACAGTTGGTGAGTAAATTCAATGAAATAATTATGGGTGTGATATTTTGAGATCGGTCGAATTTTTGTGAATTCAATGTGGAAAAAAATCAAGTATCATCTCGTTGAATAAAATATATATACGAGGAACTTAAAATAGGTTGCTTAACAAGAGTAGTCTCGATCTGTTGTTTGCGACAATATACACTTAACACTAATAACAGGCTAACAGTATGCAAGTAGCAAAATGAACGTTTTTCCAAAGGTGTAACAGTAATTCGCATAGTTTCAAGTATAAAAAATAAAATAGGTGAGTGAGGCATTGTTTATTTTTGTCGTTGTGTGGTTTGGACATTGTTTAAAGTGAATTACAAAACTGGTTGACGATTCAAACATATGCTACTATTTTTTTATATCAAGAAATAAACACTGTTTTTTTATTAAGCTTAGTCCAACAGTACTAAGTGTTTATTAGCTCATTAGCTCAGAGGTTACTAAACTTTTTTTTACCCCGTAGCCCACTTGCCGATTTATTTTTTTTGTCCTTAAATAACTGTGCAAGCCAAATCTTGAATTTTGCTAAACATATTAACATGAAATGTGTTTTTTACAGCTGACACAGTGCTGTTCATCGTAATAGGATTTTTTTTGGAGTGGACTATTGTAAAAAAGCAAAAACATGTACTATTTGTGCGATACGTTGCTGCTGATATCTACATTTGTAAGAACCTGCGCGTGAATGCCGCCTTTAATTTATTGTAGGGCTCATAAATCACCAATAATTGGAACGCTGTCTACCCTTTTCTGCGCTTGCCGCTTCGTTCTTCCACTACTTTACGAAAGGGATTTATTTTATTCACTTTTATATGAAAGTAATAAATTTTTTCCCGGGATAACAATTGTTCCGTTATTGAGTTCAATATCTAACTTCCGGTTTTATTTCATTAAATCGGTCATATGGTATCATTTTATTATGTAGTTTTGTGTTCGTGACGATACAGCAATTAGAAGTGCATACAATTTAGTTTGGTAGATGCAATTACATATTTATTTAGTTAGTTAATTACAGGTCGACCCAATAAAAACGTGTTAAAAAAACATTGACCCCCTAAGGTTGAAAAATAAACTAATTAAATAACGTACCTACGGCAAAAAGTTTTTGGGATTCTAATTGTCGTATCATCATGAAACTTGGCAGTTTTGTGTAGTTCTGATAGCAACGCAATAAAATAGTACCATTGGACTGATTCATTTAAATATAACCGGAAGTCTAACTTCCGGTTCTCAGAACTCGATAACGGAACAACGTATCCTAACCGTTTTTAGGCTTCTAATTGGTGTACACGCAGTTGTTTATTTAGGATAGCGAACTTTTGCGTCTGGGGAAGCATACGTGGGTCTAAGTAGAATAAAATAACTTTATAGATTGCAGATCGAAGAATTAGATTGTTACATGCTTACCGGAAAGACTCCTTGCAACAGTGATGTATTGGCAGAGATGGACAGTATGCGCGCTCAGTCGCCTGCGGACACAGAATTAAGAAGAGACACCTCAACCTAATCAACTATGCTGTTCTGCTAATTTAATCCGGTAGAAGTTTTTTTTAAATAAAGTGTTAATATTTGTAAAAGTAAAAAAAATATATTCTCTCCTTTAACATACGACTAGAAAAGTAATAACAAATTAATAGTTTACAAAATTAAAAAGAAACACGTTTTCATGAAAACTGCACTAAAAAGTAAAAAACAATCATCGAACTTGTTTTCTCTGTCTACTCCGTAAGAACTTTAATGCAACCCGTGTTCGTTATTGAGTATAATAGTTGCGTGTAAAAGCGTGGGGCATTATTTCCCAAAAAGAAAAACCGTTTTGCTTCTCAATTTAATATTATTTGACTGAAAATTCTTAACTTTTCAGTTAGGGTTCGAAACAAAGAGCCTCGCGCTTTTATGCTCAAATATTATACTCAATATTTTTTTTATTTTTAGTGCAATATTATAAAAGCTGTTTCTTTTTGGTTTTTAAACTATATTTTTGAGTTTATTACGTTCACGTAAATAAACTTCATCTTTTTAAAGAAACTTGTCTTAATTGCTGAAGAATTTGCGCTGAACTTGAAAGCACACTAATAGGTAAGCCAGGTATTATAATTTGCGTATTACTACTATAAGTGTTAAATACTCTGCACGTTGTACGTGGTATCTTAATGTAAGGCTTTCATATCTTAGATGCTCGTTTTTAGTCAAAGTCCCGAAATAGAACTAAACAGCCTAAAGAGGCATACATGTTTATAAGTAACAAGGTATATTATTTATCATTCTTATAGGATACAGTGACATTCATAGTGTACACTGACGTATAAATCACTGGTACACATCATGGTGCCCAGTTGGAAAGGTGGCTTTTAACATGTAGTACAAAAACTATACTAATGCTAGTACAAAAACTGTTACGGAAAAGAAAAAGTGTATTAAAAATATAAACTAATTTATTAAAGGACTTAACTAACATTTATTGCAGCGCATCAATGTTTGCTGTATTTATAATAATTCAGGCGAATGTTAGTACAAAAAATATTAAAAAAAGCTTTTTTTCTTTTTTTAATGTATCAAAAATATAAATTCATTTTACAAGGACAAGTTGCTATAAAAGGACTTAACTAACATTTATTGCAGTTAGTCTCAATATTTGCTGTATTTATAATTATTTAGGTGAATGCTAATAAAAAAAGTGTTAAAAAAAAAAATGTATTAAAAATATAAACTCATTTCAAAAGAACAAATAACTATTAAAGGACTTAACTAACATTTATTGCAGCGCATCAATATTTGCTATATTATAATTATTCAGGCGAATGCTAGTAAAAAAAAGAAAATGTGTGTTAAAAATAAAAATTGATTTTAATAGGACAAGTAACTATTAAAGGACTTAACTAACATTTATTGCAGCGCATCAATATTTGCTATATTTATAATTATTCAGGCGAATGCTAGTAAAAAAAAGAAAATGTGTGTTAAAAATAAAAATTGATTTTAATAGGACAAGTAACTATTAAAGGACTTAACTAACATTTATTGCAGCGCATCAATATTTGCTATATTTATAATTATTCAGGCGAATGCTAGTAAAAAAATTGTTAAAAAAAGAAGAAAGTGTATTAAAAATATAAACAGATTTTAAAATGGCAAGTAAGTGTTAACATACACATTTAAACATTTAAAGGTATCCAGCTTCCCCATTAAACTAGTTATAAATATTAATATTATTTTTTATTTAAATTATATAGTATACATAGTATACCATTCAATGGCGAAGAATTCCACTAATTTATCAAATTATATGAGGTTAGATTATCGTTACAGTTTTCCAATAAACTTTAGGTGGCCCTCTGGTAATTTTTATGTGAAACATCTAATGGCGTGTTCAGATGGGAGTTAAAACGTTTTGATGGCACGTGACATCTTGCCATTCAGCCAACTTTGCGTCTTGTCAGCCCTTTCCGTCCTAATTCAGTCAGCTTCGTGTCTTATTGGCTAACAGTATTATACAATTTAAAAAGTTGTCATTTCGATAATATCGATAGTTGTCTATGCATCTACCTACGTGCCTAGTAATGATATGACAGTGCGATTCTCGTGATTACGCACAACGCCGACACGTGTTGCGCTCGCAGTAATGTGCCGATTGCAATTTCATGTCACATAGGTCGTTATTTGAGATACAACATTGATTGTGATAAAACAATATAAAAAATGCAACATCGATTGTGACAAAACGAGTTAAGTCATTTTGACGGAGATTCCATTGTTATTTTTATATACCGGTTATTATATATCGCACGGGAGCAATGTAGGTACTAAACTGGTGTAATTGTGGAACGTCCGTGCGCGGCATCGGCATCGCAAATATAGATTTTTGATAATTTTAAATATGTGATATCTTCTAAAATATTAATGATAATGACTTGTTGCAAATAGCAAATTTTATCGACAATAAATGTCTAACGACGCCAACTTATTTAATTAAATAAAGATTAATATAATATTGATCAAACTAACTTCGAAAGTATAATCCGCAGAAAAATTAATAAAAACGGTCACTGTGGGTTATCCGTAGAATATAGATATATGCCATCACGGACTTTTTTTAGATATTTGTAAAATACACAATTCATAGTACAACGTTTCGAACGAGATATATATCTCGTAAAGTTTAGTCGGCGTTAGCAATGAAAGCGCCCAAAATTCTACTTTTTTACGAAATATTAACTTTTTTATATTTCCTGTAAATATAACATGCATGTATTATACCTATAAATAGGAAGAAATTGTCCGAATGATAGTGAAAACTGCATCAAAATCCATTTAAAAGATCTAAGCTTACAGAGTGACAAACAGAAGCAGGAAGCGACTTTGTTTACTATGTAAGGATAGTTAGTTAATGGTAATAAAAAAAATGTTTCTATATTGTCAAAAACGTCATTGATAAGGGTATATAGAAGGGATCACGTATTCGTATCGCACAGTAAGGTTGTACGTGTTTTCAGAAGACTTTTGACAATTGACATTAAGGGCGCATTTTGTACTAAATTGGAAACATTATCTGGTAGCACAAGGTTGTTATTTACAAGGATAGTACTGCACCTTCTTAGAACTGGTTATTTGTAATAATGGTGATACAAATATATTTATTCAAAAGTTCTGAAATTGAACTCTTTCTTGCAATAATGTATTTTGCTTGAATTTGTTTTTACAATTTATTTGACGATGGTGTGTATTAAGACACGAGACAATTTTTGTACGATGATTTTTTATATCTTTCATTCTTCCCTCAATCAACAATAAATTTAGGATCGACTTTAATTAGAATTTTGTGATACAACTCTGTCTCATGCTACTTTAAAACTGGTTTAATGAATTCATGTGTGGCGGCCAATCTTAGAGATGATCTGCGTGAGAGACGTCCCTTAACAACGACAACCGAAGATAACATCAACGCTATGTGAATCATGGTAATGATTGATGAGGGAATAACACATGAGCAGATCTGGGCAAGCTTACGCATCAGTATGAGTTAATTAGAAACAAATTTACAGTACCGAAATTTAATTTTACCGAAGCTTAAAACGTTGTTATGATTGGCGTCGCGAAATGTTCGAAAAATTCGACGGAGGTGACTCAAATGCTGTATTAGATATTATCGTCGTTAAGAAAATCTGCATATACCACTATAAACCCGAAATTGAGAGTCAGTCTGTGCAGCGGACATCCCCTTGGTGAAGAAAGAATGAAATACTGAAAAACGGATGGTCACCTTGTTCTTTGGATGGATGAATTATTATATAGCCATTGTTTCATAACATAAAGGAATAATTACCGGAGGCTAGTATACCAGCAATTGTTTTGGAAAACGTTCGAGAGCAATGCCTTCGCAGTAGAATCCTCCTTCATCACGATAACTCAAGTACATAAGTACATCAGCCAAATGATAAACTGAATATTTGGCTACATCGGGTGTAGAAATTGTGGGCCATCCGCCTTATAACCCCGATTTTGCATCATCTAATTTTTATTTATTTCCACGAATAAAAGTTAGATTGCGGGTTGTGCTCAAAAAGTGGTGACTATTTTCTAAAAGGTCGTGGAATACTTCCATGGAAGAGTAGGGCGAATGCTACTTTCAGTGGTACTGACACTGTTTTGGAAAACAATAAATAAATTGCAAACTTGGTAGATAATCCTATTTTAGATATTGTAAAAACCTTCAGTTTTATCCCTCGTAGTAAAGAGTTTTCCACAGAACACAGTTTTATACAAAAAAAAATTGTGGGTGTGGTCGTTTAGGGTTAACGTTTCATAGTAAAACGAGAAACATTTATAAATCCAACGCGTTTATCCGTCTTTGTTTTGGTTTTACAGTTTTAGATCCATGTGGGTAAAACTGAATGATCCATGTAATAAAATATTCATCTATCTTCCCGTAAAGGGGAAGTTTTTTCCGCCCGCCCCATCGGGGTTATAATTGAACAGGTCTTTTGAGATTTGATTAAAATTTTATTTACCACTTTTCACTTTTCAACCCGTTCACTATATTATAAACCTCAAAGTGATATACAAATACGTCCCTTTTTTCTTTAACCTTTCAGTTGTGGATTTGAAAAACCTGGTAAAATTGTTGCATTTTCGATTAAAATTTTTTAAGTTAACTTGTAACAATAATTTCGGTATATTAAGGCAATTACTTTTCTACAGTTGTAAAAAAATCCCCAACCTCTCTAATTTTTTGGGTTTGAAAGATATGAAAAAACTAAATTTCAGCATTCGTTTAGAAATTTCAATTCAATTTATTTGGTTACTTAGCATCGCCAATTTCAAGCTCTGATAAGTACCAGGACATATTTTTTAAAATGTAATTGAAAGACGTAGGCAGATATGTATTGGAATTTAGATCAGGAACATAGACGAGCGCAAGGCTGGTCACGAATATCCAACTGTTTAAGTTGCGCACCACGCTCCGGAATATGATCGCATCATACATCTTCTTCGCGCAACTAATTTTTTATCGAATTAATTTGTTCCGATTGAATAAGAGTGATCAGTTCCATAACAATAGACACGCTCAATCTTTATGTATACAAACATTTAAATTATGTACAAATTAAAGCTTCAAAAGAGTAAATTAATATGATATTTATATGATACGAGGGTGCAGGAGAAATTACAATTGCTAAACAGTGTTTCGAAAAAATATTCTTATCTTATAAATCTTCTCAGCGAAACCATTTTCTCTCGAAGAACCTTGTTACGATTGACCGAGACCTATCACTTCCATGACAAGAGACATGCTCAATGTTTGTGTAAAAACGTTTAAACTATATGGATATTAAAACTTCACAGGCGTAAACAAATATGACATTTATATGACATGAGAGTACATCAGGTATCTAAGTTGCAAACGGTGCTCCAGAATATGGTCACGCAATAAATCTTTTCCGCGAAACCAATTGCTCATCAAATCACCTTGTTGGGATTGACTATCACATTCCATAATCCAAAGTTAATTAAAAATATATTTATATGATCGGAAAGTACAGAAGAAATTACGATTACAAAACCGTTTTCCGAAATATGGTCGCGTCATAAATCTTCTGCGCGAAACTAATTTCTCGTCGGAGCACGATTGACCGAGAGCTATCACTTCCATGACAATAGACACGATCAATGTTTATGTATACAAACATTTAAATTATGTACATATTAAACCTTGAAAAGAGTAAATTAATGTGACATTTATATGATGCGAGGGTACAGGAGAAATTACGATTGCAAAACAGCGCTCCGAAAAATGGTTGCACCATATATTTCCTTCGCGGAACCAATTTCTCATCGAATCAGCTCGTTGTGATTGAGCGAGAGCGGTTGCCTTCATAGCAATAAACGCGCTCAATGTTTATGTATACAAATATTTAAACTATGTGCATATTAAAGCTTCAAACGAGTAAATAAATGTGACATTAATATGACACGGGAGTATCAGGTGTCACCTAAAAACGCAAGTTACATCATTGAAATAAAATTCAATGCGTCATTGATATTCCGCAATCATTCAAGTGCGATTTAAATGTAAAGCTATGAAGTTTTGAGGCTCTCATGGAAATTGGTACAGAGTACAAAGCCACTGTGCGCCATTAACGACGAACGACCTTACAAGTGTCCGCTGACAGAAACATATGTGCAATACGTGGCCAGCGAACGAATGTGCAGAGAAGTGCTAAATTTTAATTCGACGGCGGCGCTTAAGGAATTGCTGAAGGCTATTTACATATGTCTTTGTACACCTGGGATCTTGCGAATGGACTGGCGCGTGTGACGGGAGGTCCGTTAGTGGAGAAAGCGATGAGAATTATGTAGGATTTTCTTGTGTACGTTTTACGTTTTGTTTAAATTATAACTATCGAGTGAACCTAAGCTTAAACCGTTTGGGAAGCAAAGATTTTTGTTAAAATTTTGGTCTAAATTATAACAAAAATCTTATCTTTATAGTTATATTAAGCACAAACCACAGATCCGTTATGACAAAAAATCTTGAATATTGATCTTCTGTTTTTACATGTTATGTGATGCTAATTTAGGTAAAAATAATAAACAAACCCGTCACGTAACAATTTTCAAAAAAGGGAATTTGTCAGAATTTTTCTTAATTAGAATTAAATTTTTAATTAGAATTCAGTTGTTACGTATGTTTGACTTCCATAATTTAACTTAACATTATTATATGATCGTATCTTTATTAACTTTAATTGTTAACATTTTAAGATCCGTAAATATTCATTCATTGTTAACATTTTTAAAATTATACAATACATTTTTTGATATGGTAAATATAATTTACAAAGATATTTTAAGGAAAAAAACATCAAAGGAAATGTACGAAATATGATATATACAGCGTAATAACTTGCATGATAGTTTTAAAAAATATATATTTGGTGTGGTTTTACAATGGTTCATAGTGTGAAAAAAATGTTAAATGTAGAACATCTATGGTTTGGATGGAATCACGAAATCATGTAGGCGAAAGTTATTTTTTTACTATTTAGTGTCTGGATTTAACTGAAAAAAATGAAAAGGAAATTGCTTACTCAAATATTCGTTTTGTTGTTCGTCCTAAACCTCATAGTATAGATATTCCAATCCCTAAATCGTTAGTTGAAATTGAAATTGTAGAGGAAAAAACGGTCACTACAGCTTTAGAAAGCGAACTAGACGAAACACTTAAGGAAGATAGTCCTTGTGAGTCACAACTTTTTAACAAAGTAAACTAAATGATTTAGTTCAAGATTTAGGACTTCCGAAAGATACACCTGAATTTTTGGGATCACTCCTAAACAAAAGATTTTATTAGCTCTTGGTATGTCATTTTATTGGCGCTGAAACAGAGAAAGTGAGTATATTTCTTGTTATGTCCAAGATTGGGATTTATTTTACTTTAGAATACATTTCAAAACCCACATCACCGTTTAATGTGGATAACAACTCAAGTGAATAGTGACTTTTTATGGGCTCCTCAAAGAGAAGTTTAAAGCATGTACGACCGGAATAAAAATGTAAGTCTACCTGTAGGACATTCCGTATTTTTAAAAGAATGCTGCGAGAAAATTGAATTAACTGTATGACACCTAACTATACTAAACATGAGCTAGTGGTATATGGAGATTAGGATGTTATAAACATGTTACTCACACGATAAGGTGGCTACACAAAATTGTCTTCTTTCCTGTGTGAGTGAGGTACAGACATCTGTTATACGTAAAATAAGATTGTCTATTAAGAAAATTTTAGAACGAGGTAGTAAAAACATCACTGAAAATAGTCTTACTGGTTCTAAGAAAGTATCGCTTCTGCCACTACACATTGAATTCTGACTATAAAACAATTAATCGAAGTTTCATCAAAAGAAAGGGCGATTCACATAACAACATGAAGATTGTCCACAGCATTGTCTGAGACTGAAGGAAGGTATATTCGTAAAATAAATGCGTATACTCATGAAATATTAACTTTTTGTGGAAAAAACCTTTCTAAAATATCAAAATTTTTTCGAAAATAAAAAGTCCCAATCGTATTAATATTGTGAAAATCATGATAGAAAAATTTATCTCGTCGCCACTGTTTTCCTGAATATCTTGATGACGTTAGCGAAGAGTAAGGTGAAAAACTGAAAGTGAAGAAAGATGATATTCGGGAAATTGGACGATACGATCGTTAAGAAAATAAGATTAATACGGTTGCTGATTATTTTTGGACATCAAAGCGTGAAAACCCAGAACAGGCGAAGAGATATGAAGGAAAACTTCGTAGGAAGGAGAAAAATGTATTTCAAATATTTGTAATTATCATTTATAATATGAAAATGGCTTTTCATATCATAAATGAGCGTTTTATTGCTCTTTGCGTTTTAAACGAACATTTGTTTTTAAAGTCATTTTTTTATATTTAATATATTTGGCGTTAATTTTGTAGAAATTCATTTTTCATAATTAAATGAAACTAGGTGATGTAGAATTTTTTCTTTTTTTTTAATTTCTTTACCGCGACCTAGGTTTCGTTGTATTACAACATCTTCAGGTGGCCTATCAGCAAAGATCTTTGCCGATAACCATTTTTCTTTGAAGTAATTTTTTTTTCATTACAACCAGCAAACTTGCAAATTTATTTTTGAAAAAGTCCTTACATGACACAAAAAATAATAGAATATTAGTGAATCCATTATAAAAGCCTTTTAAAATAAACTAAATTTTTAAAAATTTATTATTTACTTAAATTTCATAGACCTGCGTAATTTTTAACGACCGTTTGTTTTTTAAGTAATTTTTTGAAGTTATGCTTCTTTAGGCGCGTTATTAAAATATGATAAGAGTGAAATTTGAAAAATAAATAAGTTGACACGATACAACAAAAATTGACGCCATGAAGTTGCTCCCTAAACAAATATTTTCATAGTTTTTTTGATACTATTTTATTTTTATGTTGGCTTTCTATTTTAGGCCAATCATCTACTAGACCGTTCCGAATTCGGTATGTATCACAGATATTAAGATTAAAATGAAGATATTAAGATTATAATATTAAGAAGCACATAAATAATCGGACAATATCTAGCGAAAATCATAAAGACTGACATATTTTCGTTTCCTTTTTTCGTTGTTACTCATAATAGTTCGAGCGAGATCGCATTTGTTTCATGTTTTCTTCAATTGAAATTGTCACCGCGCCCTAATTTGTTATGTAACCAAGATGCCATATTGACACGATGAATTGTCAACATTGTAGAATTTTATGTTTTATATGTAATTTATAAATTTATATAAATTAATTATTTAAAAATTATTCGAAAAAATAGGTAAATGTCGTGACCTGCGTGATAGCCTTTCACACAGGAATTTGTCAGAAATTACATTTCACGATTTTTTAATGTACTCATCGCCCGCATATACATTACAGTTTTACTTTTTCATCCTAATAAATTTATAAATGTTTGTAAGTCGTTAACCTCTTTATACATGCACAGGGGCGTGGAGCAAATTTTTCTCGTAAAAATAAAGTTATTCATTTTATACTTTTGCTTGCCATTTTACTTTACGTAAGAAACTAGGCCTTTAGTTTTGTTGAAACGAAGTTTGTATAACTCAGGAAAGGATTTTTAAAAATAAACAAGTACCTGTTGACTACACGCTGTAAAATAATTTGAAAATTTCATAAATATCTCACTACGAGAGCACCAGGACGATTTATTCTAATTTTACGTTTATTTAACAGAAAAATGAAAGTTTTTACGTTTGTTTAACAGAAAAATCTAATTTGTTCCGATTATCACTTTTCAGGTTTCTCATCCTTACATATATATAATGATTCATCATCAGATTATATTTTAAGACCACTTTTAACTTTACTTTTATGTTATCTAATTTAAAGTTTTTTTGACGGTAGACTCAGTCAGGTAAGCAAGTATATATATATATATGTTGGACGCTCAAAAGAATTTATTTATATTTGTTAACAACATAGAATATTGACATATTGTACTGGGATTTACCCTGTTTTGTTTTAAAAATCAATTTTCATAAAAAAAACTTTAAACTGTCAGTTTCATATTGACATGAACTTCAAAATTGAAATACAGGTCAATGTGAAAATTTTTATACTGACATACGTGTCACCACTGTATTAATAATACACGCCCCCTAAATATATTTAGGGGCGTGTTTTGACAGACCCCATCTTCTGGTTACGATTGTAATGTAGTTTTATGTCATCTGCTTTTAATATTTTAAATCTGTGGTATTTATTTTCATATAAATGACTAAATACATTACATTAATAAATTAAAATATATTTTCAGCATATTCACTTCTCTTCATTATTAATTAACATTTATTTAAATTGTTTTACTAAATTTAATCATTAATTATATACACTTCTTTAAATTAAAGTGAATGTGGAGAAAACATGAAAATAAAATTTTTACTACTCTATGTAAGAAAATAATAAAATTGAAACACACTAATTTGGAAACGGTTGAGCAGATAATTGGCTTACAATAAAAAGCCAGCAGAAAATGAAAATGTGACCCACTCGTGTTAAATTAAATTTAAATATTTTTCATGAAAACCAGTAAAAGTGAAAACTTATTTTTGAAAAAGTCCTTAAGTGAAAAAAATAGGAATTTGTAAATTCATTACAAAAGCTTGTTAAAATATATAAAATATATATACGCGGGTCGACTTGCGCTGTCTTCTCCTGTTTCCTTGCTCACTCCCGCGTATTTCTACAACAGCCGCTGCGCATCATTTATTTGGCGGAGATTTGGCTTAATTTTCCACGTAAATTTTCATCATCATAATTTTGAAATTGTTTGAGACATCACAATGAAACAAAGAGCTAAACAGGGCTCAGAGTAAATATTTATTCACGTCAGGTCAGTAGTTTTCAAATAAAATCCGTTCGTATATACGGATAGATAAATTTTCGTTTAGATTCGTTTAAGTAAACGAATATGTAGACGGAAAAAATATTTAAAAGGTGAAATCTTGAAAATAACAGATAGACACTTGAATTTTTTTTACTATGTATTAATCTAATATCTCTAAACTTTGATTTTAAATTATTCTTAGTACATAGAAATTTTCAAAATTATAACCAATTTTAATAATTTTATTCCAGAATATCACATGGATATAAAATGGCCATCCAAAATTTTAGCATAGATTTTCTGAAATCTGTTATAGATGTTGCAGCTTCTAAAAACCTGTTAGTCAATTATTAATTAAAATGCAATATGACATAACATAATCGGCATCATTGAAATGGTGTCGGGCAAGATATACCGACAGAAAATGGATCAAGCGTTTTTTCAGCTATGGATATAAAGGTCGTGACCCTTGGCACAGATGATTCTCTGCTTTACTAGTGTTATCAAAAGACTAGGGGAAAGCATCTTGGATGTGGCCGGCTCAAGATAGACTTGTTTTTTATAAACATTTACTTAATGGTCTGCCTTAAGTTATTTGTTTACGTATTTAACAATATAAATACTTTTGATGAATTATTTGCTAAAAGATCAATATATTTCAGTCAATCTAAGCTCTGTGTTGGGCATTCAAAGCTTAAGTGTACTGTGGAAATTTGAGGCAGATATCGATACAAAAAAAAGATATTTGCTAAGTATGAGTACTTAATTATAGACTAATAATGTTTATGAGTTTGAACATTTGAAGGTACAAAATATTTCTATTAAACTATTTGTAAGTACCAACATTATTTCTCACCATGCACATGCACCGCCAGTATATCTTTCTAGGCGTTAGAAAAGCGGTGAAAAAGTAAGGTGGTAAAAAAGTAAGGTGGAGGAGAGAGAAATGATTCAAAATATTTTGAAGGCTTTTATCTTTTAAATAATAAATATATAAGTTGATCAAACTAAGTTTGCATTGAAATGCCTAATTATATGCGGTGAAAAATTAGGTGGAGGAGAGAGACACGATTCAGTTATATTTTGAAGGCTTTTATCTCTTAAGGAATAGATATATCCCTCAAAGAGATATATTTATTCATGTTAGTTGACCAAAATAAGTCTGCATTGAAGTATCTACCTATATGCAGTAAAAAAGTAAGACGGAGAGGAGAGACATACTCCAAAACAGTTTGAAGATTTTTATCTCTTAAAGACGAGATACATCCCTCGAAGAGATATATTTATTCATGTAAATTGACCGATATAAGTCTGGATTGAAGTGTCTACCTATATGCAGTAAAAAGTAAGACGGAGGGGAAAGATATACTTCAGAACATTTTGAAGGGTTTTATCTCTTAAAGAAGAGATATATCCTTCGAAGAGATATATTTATTCATGTAAATTGACCGATATAAATCTGGATTGAAGTGTCTACCTACATGCAGTAAAAAAGTAAGACGGAGGGGAGAGACATACTTCAGGACATTTTGAAGGGTTTTATCTCTTAAAAAAGAGATATATCCTTCGAAGAGATATATTTATTCATGTAAATTGACCGATATAAGTCTGGATTAAAGTGTCTACCTATATGCAGTAAAAAAGTAAGACGGAGGGGAAAGACATACTTCAGATCATTTTGAAGGGTTTTATCTCTTAAAGAAGAGATATATCCTTCGAAGAGATATATTTATTCATGTAAATTGACCGATATAAATCTGGATTGAAGTGTCTACCCACATGCAGTGAAAAAGTAAGACGGAGGGGAGAGACATACTTCAGAACATTTTGAAGGTTTTTATCTCTTAAAGAAGAGATATATCCTTCGAAGAGATATATCCCACGAAAAGGCTCGAAAAAAATCATCCCAAGGTTCAATGTGAAGAGGAATTAACAAATTGGATTATTTAATTTCTATTTTCTTCCTCAAAATTGTTATCTCGATCAGTCTTAAACTGAAAGAACTTCGAAACTGTATCAGACGTACGAATAGACATACATGACAAAATAATAAGGTTTCCGCTGTTCTCATTAGGCTATGGAAATCTAAAACAGTATATAATCAAATAACAGTTTTGCTTGAGCTAATGAAAAGAAATGAGTACAATAAGAGGTATAAAATTTAAGAGAAAGACAAGGAAATCAACAATGGGCGTGCATTGCATGAGCCCGCTCGCACCATGTGAGCCTGCGCGAACTGCATCGTCTGGTACCTAGGCGCCGCCCTGGCAGGACTCCGCCCGCTCATTAGCCGCCCTCTCATTTGTATTTCTTCTATAATTTCTATCATGCCATATATGATTTCAAACGCGTTTGGTTCGTTTGAAAGTTGATATTTAAAATACAGAAAAAATTAATGTGTTTTGGAGTTGTTTGAAATGATATTGGGGTTCTGTATTGAAACAATAAACCTCTAAAAACTGTTTACACATGAATTTAGTCCCCATTATATTATCCTTTAAAGTGACGTAAATCATGTTTTCTCCTTATAATTTTTCAATTAATCTGTTATTTTGAATTTTATATTAAAAATAATTGTATTAGCAATTATTTTAAAAAAAAAATTGAAATAGAAATTATTGAAATAGAATAGAAATTTAATTTCAAATTATTTCTATAAACTCGCATCAACATTTTCAAGTGAGACATTTTTTTTTAAATTAACATCAAAACATATACAGTTCGCAATCCCATTTAAAATAATAATATTAATAGGTTGTCTTAAGTAAAAAAAATTACAAAAAATATGTAATTGTTATATGATCTTACGAGCTCTGATTTTTTGTGATTATTCCTGAATTATCATTTCTTGGTCGTATATCAGTTTGTTTCAATTTTTCGGTATATACTTTTTGTCAATATTAATTTGGAGATGTACTGGACATATTCAAGCTGTGGAAGGTTGAATATGCCCAGTATATCTCCAGTAGAACTTTAAAGATCATTTTAAATTTCATCACCTCGATCATATTATAGAAATCGAATCGAATATTTATTGAGGCTGAAGTTGCGGCACGTTTACCGATTCTTGTCATTTGTTTCAATCAATTCAAGCGAAGCTAAAAGCTTTTCGTAAAGGCTGCAAAAGATTTGGAAAAGTTGATCTTTAGTACCGGTCGATCAAACGGCTAAGAAAAGTTTTCTGAAAATGTTATTTATTAGGTTTAATTTCAAATTATAACAGTTAACTTGTAATGACAATTTCAAAAGTTATAGATGACTGTGAAACCATATTTTATGCTCGTTTTGATGAACTTTAGTTAATTTTTTTGTTATCTGGACTTCAAAATTCATCGTTGACTTTTATTAAGTAAGTTTAGGTTTTTCAAAACTTTTTTGAAAATTTTATTCAATCGAGTTTTGCTTACAAAAATATTTTTTTGGGTCCTTTCACTTTACTAGCTTTCATCGATATAAAATTGCATCGTTCATTTTACCACTCTAACAAGACCGATGAAAACGGGTCTAGTGTTACAGAAAAATAACTAGCATTTTTAGCATATAAAAAAGTATACCAGCAGTCGACATTTAGGAAAGGGCAGAATAAAAAGCATTGTTAATAAAAAAAAACAATAAAAATCTAATGAGCTACATAAAAAGCTTTTAGAAACGATTACAAAAAAAATCAATATCGATTTTTTTCATTTGTAGCCATTGCCTAAATTAATTAAAAGTAAACGGCCATTGAGATTCGGGTCATTGTTGACAAAATTAATGTATTTTTCGAGTTTTATGTGATCTTCATCGACGACGCTCGGGGACTATTAGTTTCTTGGATTAGCATGTTACATTAGTGTATGGAGGAAACATTATACCATCGTAATAAGTCATTTTCAACTATTTTCTTGTAGACCTCCTTTAATCTGCACCACTCGTTTCTATTTTGGGCTATATGGATCCAGTTTATCCCCGCCACTTTCATTACGTCATCCTTCCATCTCATTTGCGGCCGCCCTATTGGTCTTTTGCACTCCCAGGGTCTATACACCGTACTAATTCGATTTTAAAAATTAATATGGGTATATCATCGGGTACGATTTTAAAAATTAGTATGGGTACATCAGTGGGTACGATTTTAATAATTAGTATGGGTATATCAGTGGGTACGATTTTAATAATTAGTATGGGTACATCACTGGGTACGATTTTAATAATTAATATTTAAAAAAATATATATTTTAATTCATTCACATTTTATTGTTAAAACTTCATTACGGTCGGTTTAAATCGAGATAGTTATAGTACCGAGACACACAAACTGAAAGTCAACAGACAATTAACTTTGAGTCAATTGATTAATATGAAAATGAGTATGAGTTGTATTCTTTATAACATCGTAATATTTAGCTATATAAATATGTCGTTCAAATCGCATTCTGTTTCGCTTTACTGAACAGGAGTGCACTATGTTTGCATATTGAGCGTAAAGTAAGCGTTGCTTAAAAAAATTCGCTCGGTGATAGCGACTTTAAACAAACGCGTCGAATAGTGGAATAGATCGGAATGTGAGGCCGCGCATTATGCACATTGGCGCGCAAACTGCATGGATTGGTTAATGAATTTATATGCGCTTGCACTTAGTATGTGACACAATGCAGGCTGCCCTCTTGCTCGTGCACAGTAACGACGGGCAAAAAACCGTGATCAGCTCTAGTGCGGATTTTTTTAAATATCCCACTAGCGATATTGGAGAGAATGCGAAGTGAATTTGTATTAAGCTGGCAACTAGTAAATAAATAATTCTTTTCAACGATTTATGGAATGTTACAAAAACTTCTTACGTAGCTGGAATGTTATTGAAAATGGTGAAATTTATTTAAACAGTTTATTAGTAAACACTTAGTTTATTTTGGACACAATATATATTAATAATGATTACACAATAACGGTATTGGCATTACCCGGCCGATGTCGTTAATGAAATATTTAAATGAAAAGCCCCATAAACAATAAATGCGGAACAATAATCCAAAGTAAGAAGAGTGCGAAGTACGAGTGAAATAGATTTTTTTTTTAAATTCTGATTTAGTTGAATTTTGAAGAAGTTAACTGTGGATCAGAACCGTAAATCCTTGAAAAACGCCAATACACCCAGAACTGTGAAATAAACAGCAAAATAAATCGTTACGTGTCACCAAATACCAATTTTAGAAGTTTTTCAGATTTTTTATTTATTATAGTTAATTAACAAGCTTTTCAAGATGATTAAAATATTTTATGAGAACTGTATCGGTTCACGCAACATTCATTGTTCGTGCCCTAAAATATCTACTACTTATAACTGGCAACTTGGTCAAAGAAAATGACACATGTAATACAGAATTATAATAAAAAAAACTTACTAACTTTTACTGTAAATAAGATATTTGCCACGTAATCACAGAAAATCGGTAGTTTTAAGGTTTGAATGTCCAAGTGAATGTATTTTTTTCCGTGGAAAATATCATATACCGCAAAAACTTTCAAATGACAAATTTTTTCTATTAACTGTACTAGACTTAGTGCAGTTTGCGTACTTTGCGTTCTTTTACGTCCTTGCGCCGTTTACTAGCACTAAAAACAATTGTTTAGACGAGCATAACCTAGTATATCTCTAGCAAAAATTACGATTTTAGATATACGGTTTACCATATGTAGAGAAAGTGAAGTAATACACCACTATACCATTTGGTTCATGTAAAGAAAGTGAAGTAGTGTGTAGAAAACGAAGTAATGCGTATACGAAGTAATAGGTATACGATTTACCACATGTAAAGGAAGTGAAGTAATGTATAGGTATACGATTTACCACATGTAAAGAAAGCGAAGTAGTGCGTAGGTTAACAATTTACCACATGTCAAAAAAGTGAAGTAGTGTATACGATATACCATATATCACATGTCAAAAAAGTGAAGTAGTGTGTAGGTATACGATATACCACATGTAAAGAAAGCGAAGTGATGCGTAGGTATATGATTTATTACATGTAAAGGAAGCGAAGTAGTGCGTAGGTATAAAATGTACCACATATAAAGGAAGTGAACTAGTGTAGGTATACGATTTATCACATCTAAAGGAAGCAAAGTAGTGTGTAGGTATACGATTTACCACGTGAAAAGGAAGCAAAGTAGTGCGTAGGTAAACAATTTACCACATGTCAAAAAAGTGAAGTAGTGTGTAGGTATATGATATACCACATGTAAAGAAAGCGAAGTGATGCGTAGGTATATTATTTATCACAAGTAAAGGAAGCGAAGTAGTGCGTAGATATAGAATTTACCACATATAAAGGAAGTGAACTAGTGTAGGTATACGAATTATCACATCTAAAGGAAGCAAAGTAGTGTGTAGGTATACGATTTACCATATGAAAAGGAAGCAAAGTAATGTGTAGGTATACGATTTAACGCATGAAAAGGGAGCAAAGTAGTGTGTAGGTATAAGATTTACCACATGAAAAGGAAGCAAAGTAGTGTGTAGGTATACGATTTACCACATGAAAAGGAAGCAAAGTAGTGCGTAGGTATTCGATTTACCACATGAAAAGGAAGCAAAGTAGTGTGTACGTATACGATTTACCACATGAAAAGGAAGCAAAGTATTGTGTAGGTATACGATTTACCATATGAAAAGGAAGCAAAGCAGTGTGTACGATTTACTACATGTGAAGGAAGCGAAGTAATGCGTAGGTATACGATTTACTACATGTAAAGAAAGTGAAGTAGCGCGTTAGTTCATACAAAAATCAATATTTCCAAAGTTGCAAACGTAATTCTCTAGCGACTAGTATTCTGATGTTGAATAAATTGGGTAATTTGTTTCGAGAAAAAAAAATCATTATTCTTCAATAGAGCAAGACTCCATATTTAGATAATTAAATATTATCTTTGTTTATTAGAAAAAAAACATAAATTGCCTTAATTTCCACCTGCTTGTATGATGTTGCCATTAAGCAGTGTCTTCAAAAAATACAAAATATATATTTTGTTTTTGTCAAATAAAATTTTTGAAAATGTGTATACAACTTTTCCAATCTCTTTTAATCTACATCGTAACATTATTTGGAAAAAGACTTTTAATTTAAGCACATTTTTGTTGTTCAGGTAAACGTTTTGTATCATAAATTTAATCTATAAATTTGCTGTTTATTTTTTGGCCACTTATTTTTTTACATCTAGTTTTTGATCATATTTTTATTGGTTTGGTAATAAAACAAACCTTTTGTCGCTCTTTTGGTCTCCAAAATCACCTCTTAAATAATACATCATCGTTTTTGTATTTTAATATTGAAATAAATTATGACATAAATATTACAAAGAGTTATAACAAAAGCAGATAAGTTTTTTATTAATTTTCTAAATGACTAAGGTATATGTGATACAGTTGAAAACAGATGCAGTTGAAAGGTGTCTGAAACACATTTACAACAACAGCAAAATCCAGCCATTGCGAAAATATAAAAACATTTTTGGGTATATTTACTTGCTCTGAACTGTTATTTAATATACAATTCAATCCTTTGATAAGTAAATGTGCAATAAAATCGTTTCTACGACGAAAAAGAGCCAAACTGTATATTACCTTGCAGTTTATAATCAAAAAAAGTTAATTATCTTCAGAGTATTGCCCTTTTTGCAAATAACGATTAGATGTCGCAGTTTTTTTTAACCAACCATGGCGTAGCCAAGGGTGGTAAAGAATTTAAGTCTATGTACGTATGCATCTATGTATGGATGTTTGATTGTAGCTCAAAAACTGCTGAACCGATTTCAGCAAATAAATTATCAATCAGTTTGCATATAATGTAAGAGTGTCATAGGCTAGGTTCTTAAAGACAAAAATATTTTGGTGAACTTGCAATAAAAAAAGAGAACGGAAAAAAAACAAATTTTGTTCATCTTATCAAAATGAACTTCCTTAAAAAAATTATGAGGTTTCTTCAACCATTTTTTTTATAAACATGAAAAAGTAGCCAAGTTTGGAACGACAACAAAGTTTTACATGCACCCGGCTTCGAATTACGTGTATTAAAATTAGTTACCAAAAAGGGTAAAATGAAAACGAAACTATAAAAAACTGAAATCCGACTACGTTGAAAAAACTGAAAAGTGGAAATACAAGTTAGGCGTTTAGTTTTGACATATGTTCTACTCGATAAAATATTGACATCTCAAATCTGAACGCCGCCTAAGGCTTCACAATTCAGTGACGATTATTTTTCAGTGAAATTATGACTACCTCCATTGTTTTCTATTTTTTAGTTTCTTTCGACGTAGTCGGGATTTATTTTTTATAGCTTGTTTAACTTATTTACTGGTTAATTATTTAGAAATCTTTAAACTTGGTGAGTATAATTTTTTTGTGGAACTTCTACCAGTTTACCCTGAGACCGTTGATAGGATACTTACTTTATATGAATTAGAATTCAATTTGCAATCGGTGGAAAGAAAAGAATAAAGTAGTAAATTGAAAAAAAAATGAAAGGAAGATAAAGAATAAATAAAAGATAGAAGAGTAAATACTAAAATACATGTTAAAATTTATTGCGTGGACGTTAAGAAACAGAAAGAAAATTGTCGCCAATCGTGATGTTCATTTTAGTTATAACCTAAACTCAGAAGTACAATATTAAATAGTATTAAAATATAGTTTAAAAATTTTTAGATATATTTTGAAAGCATTCCAGCTTGCTAAGTAACTTTTCCTTCCTTCTTTTCTTTTCCGGCAGATTTTGTTCTGTCCTTTGAAACACAGCGCCTCTTGTCGGATCTAGATTTTGTGATTTCCTTTTTTGGCGTTAAACCGACGTATATTGTGGACATGAGTCATTTTGGTCCATAAATAAAGAATTTATTAATAACTTGACTATTCCCACAGCACACCCCGTAAAATTTTAGCTCAGCTATGAACCATTGTCTTGAAAAAACATATACATATATTGTGTTAATATGACCTCAATCGGTTAAGTCGTTCAGGAGTTATGCGATCACTAACAGGCGCACCGACGATTATTTATATATAATACTAGCTGTGCCGAGACGATTTCGCTCGGATGTTGGTATAAGAAAAGTTATTCTGATTTTTTTTATTTATAAAATTTGTTTTCTCTCGCTTAACGTTTATTAAAAACGCTAATAGATGGCGTTGGCAGTACCAATTTGGTAATATTCTCAAAAAATCAAGGTCTTTTTTCATTTCTGAAATACTCAGATAAAACGTGTCCTATATGTTGCTCGAGGGTATAAAGTATTACTATACCAAATGCCATCAAAATCTGCAGTAGATTTTGCACGATTCATGATAAAATTAAGGTACACTGACAGACAGACAGGTAGATAGACAAACATTTTAAAAATAAATTTTCTGGTTTTTACTGTCATTCTATACGCTAAATCAATCACTCTTTAAAATATTTTCCATGTACAGAATTCACTCTGGTACAAATTTATTATGTGTAGATAATAGGGCCATAGATATTAAGAATATATTGAAAGAGGTGGGTTATAGGTTTAAATGGAATAAAATTCTGAAGACGTTTCTAAGCATGTATAAGACGGTGTGGAGCTG